>OZ004706.1:62130248-63565534 GCA_963924515.1 Vespertilio murinus | reverse complement strand
GATGCCCATTCAACTTTCGAGTGTAGATTTTGGGTAGCTGGCTGGATAGTCAGGATGGAGTTTAGGAAATAGGCTGGATATATTTTCGGGTCTGTGGCATATTAATGACAGTTAAAGACATAAGATTGGATAATTGCACTAAGTATGTCAATATTAGCCACATGATGACTAATGACTCAGTTCTGGATTTTTGAGATTTAATGCAAAGTGGAATAACTATTGAGAGAGTTTTCCTCATGTGATGATTCCACTTACACACACACGCACACACACACACACACACACACACACACCCACAAATACTCCTGGCTTACCCTCTACTCTCTACAATCTGGATTCCACACATAAAATTGTTCCAAATTCTCTAATGAGCTCCATGTTCCTAGGTTGATCCTAAATATCTCCTAATTTATGTGTCAGCTGGGCCTTGATGTCCATATATGTAGTCAAACACTATTTTGGATGATCCAGTGAGGCTATTTTTGGATGAAATTAACATTTAAATTGGTGGACTTTGAGTAAAGCAAATTGCCCTCTACAAGGTGGGTGGGCCTCATCCAGTCAGTTGAAGGCTTTGATAGAGCAAAAGACTGACCTCCCCTGAGCAAGACTGACTTCAGAATTGAACTGAAACATTTCCTCTTCCTGGATTTCTGGCCTGCAGGCCCACCCTGCAGATTTTGAACATGCCAGCCTCCACAATTGCATGAGTCAATTTCTTAAAATAAGTATCTTTCTGTAGAAGCATACTAGTTTTTGCTTGTGTTTCTCCAAAGAGCTTTCACTAGTGCAGGTGGACTAGCAAAAGGCAAGATAAGTTATCTACAAATTCCCAAATTTATGAAAGAAGTCATCTATATTTATAGAAGCCTAAGTGACCATTACAACCGAACAACCAGAACAACTGGACGACCAGCCAGTAGCTCTGAAGCGCACTGACCCAGACCTTGCTGCTGGGGCCCTGGCAGCCCCAAATCTGGTTCACCCGCACCCTGCACTGCACAGAATCAGCCATGCCTTAGCTTGCTGCTGGGGCTAACCTCCTGAAGTCCCTCCCTCTGGCCTCCCTGATTGTCCCCAATCACCGGCCAGGCTGAGGGATCCCACTTGTGCATGAATTCGTGCTTCAGGCCTCTAGTTCTACAATATTAGACTGAACTATAATGAAATATGGACTTTATACAAACAATGAAGAATTTTTTGAAGCTCTTTCATGGCAGATAGACAATAAGGCAAAAACTATGGTTTGGCTATCCAAAAGCCAATGCTATCCACCTTCTCCTTTGACTACTACTACTAGAGAGACTAAAAGCCCAAATACACAATTCCTCAGCTTCCCTTCCAACTAGTCAAAACTGCTGGAGAAGAGCTCCCCAAAATGGAAAAAGATAAAAGGTAAAGTTGGCCTGGAATTTTTTGTTCTCTTTGCCTTCCCACCTTCTTCCTACCTGTGATGTAGAAGTGAGGTCTGGAGGTGCAGCAGCCATCTTGCATACGAGGAGCCACTACAATGAGAATGAAGGCCTGCATAATAAGGGTGGCAGAGCTGAAAGATGGGATGAGACTGAGGCCCTGGAAGCAATTTGGAGCCACTGTAGCTAACCCCAGATTCTGTAATGCATAATCCAAATAAACCCCTATTTATTGGAGCCACTGGAGTAGAGTTTTCTGTTATTTTTGGATGAAAGCATTGCTGCCTGATATTGAGCATATGGTACAAAGAACAAATTTTTCTTCTTAAAGATAAATTGACCTGATGAAAAGGCCAGGAGGCAGAGAGTGGGAGGGGAGGCCAATGAGAAGGCTCTGGGAGCCCAGGAAAAAGATGATGAGAGAGTAAAGGACTTAGTATGAGAGAAAGGTAAATTGTCACAAATCCACCAAATTCATGAATTTCTCCAATCATTCCTATGATGAAAACAGTTCTATAACCACACAACCACCACATTTTTAAATATAATTTTTTAAAATATATTTTTTATTGATTTCAGAGAGGAAGAGAGAGGGAAAGATAGAAACATCAATGATGAGAGAGAATCATTGATCAGCTCCCTCCTGCAGGCCCCTTCCTGGGGATCAAGCCTACAACCAGGCATGTGCTGTGACTGGGAATCAAACTGTGACCTGGTTCATAAGTTGACGCTCAAATATTGAGCCACACTGGCCAGGCCACCAAATATTTTAAATTATTTCTAGGTAAAACAAGAAATATCCTTGGTCTCTGTTGGATAAACCCATGGGTAAAACAAAACAAAAACCTCAACTAAGTTCCTAAGACATGAGAATTTCATTTTATTGCTGCTCTGAGAATACATCTAATTACTCACTCATGCCAATTGAATAGGAAGTTCACCTGCTGACAAACAGCTATCTTGGGATATAACAAAATAAATTGTAGAAATAATTGGATTTTCTAATCAATATTAACTTCCTCACATTATACAACTGCTTCTTTCTTTTACACTTAATTCAGTCTTTTTCCTTATAATATGTAAAACTTTAATTTGTTTAATCTCATGATTAAAAAGGTGGAGCCCAGCTGGACTGGATCAGTTGGTTGAGTGTTGTCCTGTGCGCCAAAAGGTTGCTAGTTCGATCCCCAGTCAAGGCATGCACAGAAGGTAACCAATCAATGTTTCTCTCACACATTGAATTTTCTCTATATATTTATCTCCCTTCCACTCTCTAAGCATATCCCCAGGTGAGGATTTTAAAAATCAAACAAACAAACAAACAAACAAACTTGTCCATTTGCCAATACAAGTGGTTATATCTGTAGTATTATTTTCATAAACTCCTTTATCCCTCTTATTAATTATCCATCAAAAGTATATCATGTTTTAGCTGAAACCTTAATGCTGCATCTTCTAACACCATAACTCCCTTTACTGTGTAAATTCCTGAGATGGCTTATAACACTACTTTTATTTATTTATTTTATTTAAATAAATTTTTATTTTTCAATTACAGTTGACACACAATATTAAATAGTTTCAGGTGTACAACCCAGTGATCAGGCATTATATAACTTATAAAGTGATTCCCATGATTAATCTAAAACCCATCTGACATTACACATAACTAGAAGCCCAGTGCACAAAATTCATGCATGGTTAGGGTCCCTACCAGCTGCCAGCCAGGGCCTCCCTTCGCATCACCTTGGCCTGGCGCCACCCACTCACCTGCTCCACCATCCTCCCACAGTCCCGCTCTCATTGGGGCCCGCAGCACCTCCACTGCTGCCCCAGGCCAGCACCATGTTGCCGACGCCCACCATGTTTTGCACCACCCCCTGGTGGTCAGCACACATCTAACTCCCGTTGGACAAACTCCTGCCCATGGTGTCAATTTGTATATTAGCCTTTTATTACATGGAATTATTATAATATGTGTTATTGGTTACATTCCCTATGCTGTACTTAACATCCCTGTGACTATTCTGTAACTACCAATTTGTACTTCTTAATTCCTTCACATTTCTCATTCATCCTTTCCATCTGGCAACTGTCAAAATGTTCTCTGTATCTATGAGTTTGTTTCTGTTCTGCCTGTTTGCTTATTTTGTTTTTCAGATCTATTTTGTCTGGTGTAAGTATTACTACCTCAGTTTTTTGTTTGTTTCCATTTTTATGAAATGTCTGTTTCTATCCCTTTACTTCAGCCTGTGTATGTCTTTTGATCTGAAGTGAGACTTTTGCAGACAGCATATGTAAGAGTCTTGATTTGTTATCCATTCAGCCACTATATAAATGTCTTTTGCTTGGAGCATTTAATACACTTGCATTTAAAGAAATTTTTATAGATTTATATTTATTGCCATTTTATTATTCATATTTATTTACCCTTTCTTTCTCTTCCTCCTCCTCCTCCTATTCTGCCTTCTCATCCTCCCCCTACTCCTCTTCCTCATTTTCTTCTTCTTCTTCCTCCTTTTCTTCTTCCTCTTTCTTCTTCTTCTTTTCCTCTTCCTCATCCTCCTTCTGTTTTTCCTCTTCCTCCTCCTTCCCCTTTTCCTTCTCCTCCTTCTTTTTGACCATTTAAACATTTCTTGTAACACTGGTTTGGTGATGATTAACTTCTTTAGCTTCTTCTTGTCTGGGAACCTCTTTATCTGTCCTTTGATTATAAATGATAGCCTTGCTGGTGGAGCAATCTTGTTGTAGATCCTGACTTTTCATCACTTTGAATATTTCTTGCCACTCCCTTCTGGCCTGCAAAGTTTCTATTGAGAAATCAACTGATAGTCTTATGGAAGCTCCTTCTTAGGTAACTAACTTTTCTCTTGCTGATTTTAAGATTTTCTCTTTGCCTTTAACCTTCAGCATTTTAGTTATTATGTCTTAATATGGGCTTCTTTGGGTTCATCTTGCTTGGGACTCACTGAACTTCCTGGATTTATATGTCTATTTCCTTCACCAGGTTAGGGAAATTTTGTAATTATTTTTTCCACATGGGTTTTCAATTCCTTGCTCTTCTTTTGACAACCTCATGATTTGAATGTGGTATGCTTGAAGTTGCTCCTTATACTACCCTATTTTTTTATTTTTTATTTATTTATTTATTTATTTTGCTGTTCTGCTGGGGTATTTCTTGCTTCTTTATCTTCCAAATCTTCATTTCTGACTGATTCTTTTTTTATGTTTTCCATCTCCATTTTTGTGTTTCCTACATCTTTGCTGAAGTTTTAAGTTCCTCTATTCTTCCACCAAGTTCATGGTGCATCCTTATAAGCACTTTTTTAAACTTTTCATCTAGAAGATTGCTTGGCTCCATTTTGTTTAGTTCTTTCCCAGGAGTTTTGTTCTGTTTTTTCATTTGGAACACATTTCTTTGTCTCCTTGTTTTAACTGCCTCCCTGTGTTTGTTTCTATGTATTAGGTAGAGCTGATATATCTCCTGGGCTTGGTAGAGCGGTCTTATGTAGGAGGTGGCCTGTAGTAGTACCACCTCCCAATCACACAAGCTGAGTACTCCAAGTGAGCCCCCATGTGGCTGTGTGTATCTCCTGTTGTAGCTGAGCCTGATTGCTTTTGGCACCTCGATGGGAAGACCTGACCTCCGGGCTGTTTGGCTGCCATTACTGGCTGTAATCACACTGGACGATCAGCTGTGCAGGGCCCATCCTGCAGAGCAGGACTTACTTCAGTGGGCCTCTGGTGCTGTGCAGTCTACCCCTTAAGGGAAGGAGGTTAGGTGGTGTCACAACATGGTTTGACGTTATCCACTCAGTGTACTGGCTCTGGGGCCTCCTAGGAAGTGCAAGCCAAGGTCACTTGCCACCTGCACCCTTTCCTTGGCCACTTGGCATGAGTTACAAACGATCTGCCAGACTGCTACTTGTGCCAGGCTTGGAGATGCCCAGGACAGGCCAAGTGAGAGCCACATGGCGGGGGGCCACTCAGTGAGAAGTGCGTGGCATGCAGAGGCCAGATTCTGCTTGTTTGAGATATTTTATGAAATTTTCCAGCATGAGCCAAGACAGGCTATTTGTGTGGATAAGCTGTTGGAAACAGCTTGGGTGGGCCCACAAGTTGGTTGAGGCAGGGATTCAGGGAATCACCAGTGCACGGTGAACAGTGACAGCCAGGTTGATGGAGACTCGGATATGGTGCCTGCCCGCTGGCCACGTGGGGGGAGGGCCCAGAAAAGGAACAATGGCTCCGCTAGCACTTCTGCCTGGGAGAAAGCTGCCTCTCCAGCTCTAGCCCTGATGCCAGGCAATTCAGTTCCACGTTGCGTGTCCCTAGTGCCCCCACAGTGCATCTCAGAGTAAGTGAGTCCAAATAAGTTCATGTGCAGGCCCTTTAAGGGGAATGCCTGGGACTCCAGCAGCCCTCCATCTCACTCAGCCACAATCCAAGCTGGTTTTTACAGATAGAAGTCATGGGGACTTCTCTCCCTGGCACTGGAACTCTGGGCTGGGAGCCTGATGGGAGTTTGAGACCCCTTGCTCCTCAGGAGTGATTTCCACAGCTGAAATATCCCTTCTGATTATTCACTATAAGAGGGTGTGGGACCAGCCCTTTCCATCCTTCTACCCACAATGGTCTCAATGTGGCTTCTTCTGCATGTCCTTCATTGTAAGACTTCTGCTCAGCTAGATTTCAGCCAATTCTGAATGATAATTGTTCTGTAGTTTAGTTGTAATTTTGATGTCGTTACCACATTTACCTGTGACACCATCTTGACCAGAACCCAACACTACTTTTTAAAAAATGTATTTTTATTGATTTTTTAACAGAGAAGAAGGGAGAGGGATAGAGAGTTAGAAACACTGATGAGAGAGAAATATCAATCAGCTGCCTCCTGCACACCCCCTACTGGGGATGTGTCTGCAACCAAGGTACATGCCCTTAACCAGAATAGAACCTAGGACCCTTCAGTCTGCAGACCAACGCTCTATCCACTGAGCCAAACCAGTTAGGGCCCAATATCACTTTTAACTTGAAAAAACCCGCCCAATAAAAGTATTCTACATAAATGATGGTATACCAAATACCACCTGTATTAAATTATATTTGGGAACTGCTTATCTTACTGCCATTTAAAACACTAAGAGACTTGGTTTAGCAGTGAAAACATTGTTACTACTCAGATAATAATAATAATATTATAATATTATATTGTGTCTGAACATGAGACACTGTGCAGCAACTATACATATTGGCTAAGATCAGTGGTCAGATGGTGAGTGGCACGTTTTTACTTCCCAAAAGTGTGGGGCAGAGTCCTTCAATCTTATTAAATGAAAGAGCAAAGGTAGGAAAGGTAAAAAAAAAAAATTGACAATTTTGTAGGAGAGAGAAAGTACTTAGAGAATAAAAGAAGGAAAACTTAGCTGTAATGGGAAAACTCTCTAGGTCAGTGTTTCCCAAAGTGTGGTACGAGTACCCACAGGGGCACGGGAAGAGTTTGGTGGGGGTACGGGTTGCACCGGAGTTTGGTGGGATAAGGACTGCACCGTGCTTAGCTGCACCTAATTCTACATTCTCATGATTCAAGTCAATTTCATCCTTCTCATTGATCCAAATAAATGTTATTTATAATATAACTTTTATTTATATTTTATTATGAATAATTTTATTTTTCTTTTATTATTATTTTGTATATGTACCAAAAAAATAAATATATTTTGATTGTTATTAAAATACATCTTTTTTTTTTTTTTGACGAGGGGTACTCAGCGTTACAAAAATTATATGTCAAAAGTTTGGGAAACACTGCGTCTAGGTAAACCTCACTAATTAGGCTTTATTAGTGAGGAACAGTAAGAATAATGAGATTTTAAAATATAGTCTTTCATTCAATCCACCAAAACTCATACAAACCAACATTTATTAAGTGACTTCTGTGTGCAAAGGTCACAAAGGTACAAAGAAAAGTAGGATGCTTCAGTCCTCAGTGAATTCACTGCTGTTTACTTGCACGAACCTGAAGTAACAGAATCAGCCTGGTAAAGCATTGTTTAGAAAAGGTCCTTGGGCTGAAACCGGTTTGGCTCAGTGGTAGAGCGTCAGTCTGAGGACTGAAAGGTCCCAGGTTTGGTTCTGGTCAAGGGCATGTACATTGGTTGCGGGCACATACCTGTTAGGGAGTGTGCAAGAGGCAGCTGGTCGATGTTTCTCTCTCATCGACGTTTCTAGCTCTCTGTCTCTCTCCCTTCCTCTCTGTAAAAATATCAATAAAATATATTTTAAGAAAAAAGAAAAAGAAAAGGTCCTTGGTACATGGATTAATTTCCACAACTAAACTATACTAATATTTTAGGGACTTTTTATATGTCATTCTCCTATTTCAAAGGTCTAGATTGCTTCCTATCTTAAAACATTATAACCAGAGTTATAGTTTTTCTATGTTTAGCATTTCCTTGTTTCTATTTTTATGTTATCATAATAATAATAGACCAAGAGGCAGCACGACCAAATGACTAGTCACCGGGAGGTGCATGGAGGCAGAGCACCTCACATGCAGTGGGAGGCAAGGCACCTCGTGAGTGGCAGGAGGTGGGAGGCAGTCCCTATGAGGTGGGGGGCTGGCGAGAAGAACCGGCTGGCTGGCAGTGGTGGCAGCGTGGGACGAGGGCCTGTGAGGGGAACCAGGTGGCTGACATGCAGCAGTGGCGGTCGGGGACTAGTGAGTGGGCAGAAAATGGCCCTGATCACAGGCTAGGCCTAGGGACCCTGACCGTGGATGATTTCGTGCGCTGGGCCTCTAGTTGTAAATAATATTACAGCAGATTGTTCATGAATATAGAATCCCATATTCTAGAGCATTTCTTTACTCCAGTTCTCAAAAGGGGTTTACTGGCTCAAGAGGCTTTAACAGCTCAACCATTCTTGGAGTATCGCCAGATTGTTTTCTAAAAAGTTTGCATCAATTTATAAAACTGTGAGCAATGGATGATTATGAGAGAAGCAATTTCATATCCTCATCACATGCTCATATTTTCTAATGAATAGCTTCAGAGTTTTAATTTATCTTCAGATAATATTAAATTATTCTAAAGTAGGTACTTATTTTATACAATAAGGTTTTTAGCATGTGATTTCAATGGAAATAATAAATATCTAATGTCAAAAAATCAATCTTTAAAAAAGTGTCAAGTAACAGGTCACAAAAATATGAACATGTTTCATGTTCTTCTCCCCGCCCGTGCCCCCCCCTAATAGTTCATTAATAGGACGTAAAAACCATTAATAGGACTTAAAAAGCAAATCTAACCTATACTAAAATAAACCTACTTAAAATATTTTTATGAAATTCTAGTGTTACTAAGGCCTGGTGCATGAAATTTATGCTCGGGGGGCCAGGGGGTGTCCCTCAGCCCAGCCTGCACCCTCTCCAATCTGGGACCTCTAAAGGGATATCTGACTGCTGTTTAGGCACAATCCCACCAGGCAGTCAGATATCCATCTCACAATCCAGGACTGCTGGCTCCAAACTGCTCACCTGCCTGCCTTCCTGATCATCCCCTAACCACTCCCATGCCAGCCTGATTGATGTCTAACTGCTCCCCTGTCAGCCTGTTTTCCCCAACTTCCCTCCTTTGCCGGCCTGGTCACCCTAACTGCCCTCCCCTGCAGGGTTGATCAACCCCAACTACCCTCCCTTGTAGGCCTGGTCCCTCCGAACTGCCCTCCCCTGCTGGCCATCTTGTGGTGGCCATCTAGTGTCCACATGGGGGCAGGATCTTTGACCACATGGGAGCAGCTAAAAATCTTAAAATAGTACTTGGCACATAGTAAGCACTATATATATATATATATATATATATATATATATATATATATACACACATATATATATATATATATATATGCTTGCTATTATTATCATAATTGTTTTTCTTATTATTTCTACCTGAATTTAATGAATCTTTATAGCTATTATGAAAGAATCAAAATGATAGTGAACATTTCTACAAATATAATCTGTATTTCCCAAAGCACAGTAATTTGGGCCTAAAAATAGTCTTGTAATAACATTTACATAGTAGGCAAGAAGAGAAGTAGAAAGTTTAGTCAGTCATTTCTTGCTTTGAGTTCTATCTCCACCTCTAACTTATTGTGAGCCGGATAATTTACCTATTCAACCTCCCTCAGCTTGTAGAAGGAGAATAATAATACTTGCCTGACAAGATACTTAATTATTACATAGGATAATGAATGTGAGGTACCTGACAGATGGCCTAATGCACATGGGCTTTCGCTCTGCTCTCAAGAACTCAACCATTTCTTGCAGTTCTATGTGGGGCCTCTTTTCCCCTTTTCTGGCTCCTTACCACCTTCAATAGGGTCTTACTCTGCTGCCTAATGAAACCAAACCCCAAGAAGTAGAGACAGGATAATTACCCACTGAAAACTTAGTGTGTAAAGATATGGCTAGTAATGTAATATGTATTATAACGCTATATTTAAAAGGTTTAACAGTCTACATTTCTTAGAAATGTACACTAAAGTATGCATGAGTCAAGGTGGTATATGTGATTTGTTTTTAAAATTCTTTAGCAAAAGGAGAAAAGAGAAATAAAGGACACATGAAACAAATATGGCATAATTTATATTTTTAATTAGGATGACAGGTCCATGAGGAATATTAAAATTATCCCGTCTAGAGTATAGTGTATTTGAATTTCATACATAATTTTAAAAATTAAAAAAAATTTTAAAACCCCCACATTTCCAGAAGTAATACATATGGCTCCTTAACTACCAGGCATATGAGGCGTGTCTAATATTCTGGACATTTCATCCCATTTCCGAGGGGGGTGGGCTGGGGAGAGAGGGCCTACGCCGCAGTCTGGGAGGTGACCCCAGCGGGCTGACCTGGGGATGGCACTGGCCTCCCGTTCCCATCCCATCACCATCCCCTCCCTGTGCCCGCTGGCACGCACCTTGGCTTGCCTGCTCACCGGCTCTACCCCCACCTACTGGTCATTCTGCCATTCAGTCGATTTGCGCATTATGCTTTTATTATATAGGATGATTCCATTTGTGTGGGAAGTCCAGAAAAGGCAAACCTATAGAAACGGGCAGTAGTTAAGTGTTCCTGGGACTGGAAGTGGAAAGGCATTCACTATGCATGGCCTGAGCAATCTTATTGGGATGATGGAAATGTGGTACAACTGGATCATGGGGATGGTTGCACAACTTGGTAAAGTGACTAAAAATCATTGACATCTCAACAGATGAATTCCATGGCATATAATTATACTTCAGTTTTTTTTTTTAATAAAAAAGGACATGGCTAGGTGGATCACAAACTTTTAAAAAACCATGTAAAGCATTTTGTAGTTTTAGCAGAACTTTAACCCATCAAGTTGTGATCTCACAGCAACTGCATACACTTTTAAAATAAATGTTTACATCTGAAACTAATATAGAATAATATTAAATGTAAATGATAATTTAAAACAGTAAAAATAAAAACCAAAATAATAAAATGAAATAAAATTTTAAGTTAAAACAGGTGAGTTAACTTAAGTAATTAATTTAAATAAATTATTTTAACTAATTAATCCACTTAACAAAGTTAAATAAAAAATGATGATACTAACAAACTGGAAGTTCTGGTAAATACTGATCTGGGTCATTGATTCCTAGGTGATAAAGCCCCAGTTGTGTGCGCGCATATTTTAATCTCAGGATCAGAAATAAAAATTAAATAGCCAAAACCGGTTTTGCTCAGTGATTAGAGCGTCGGTCTGCAGACTGAAAGGTCCCGGGTTCGATTCTGGTCAAGGGCATGTACATTGGTTGCGGGCACATCCCCGGTAGGGGGTGTGCAGGAGGCAGCTGGTTGATGTTTCTCTCTCATCGACGTTTCTAGCTCTCTGTCTCTCTCCTTCCTCTCTGTGGAAAATCAATTATATATATATATATATATATATATATATATATATATATATATATTTTTTAAAGATTAAATAGGATACTATTGATGAAAATGCTCTATACAATGCCATACCAACAAAGAAAAAGAAATGGTCTGCCTAAGTCAGATTCGTGCACTGGTGGGGTCCCTTGACCCTGGCCTACACTCTCTCAAAATCCAGAAAAGGCAAACCTATAGAAACGGGCTAAAGTATGCATGAGTCAAGGTGATATATGCGATTTGTTTTTAAAATACTTTAGCAAGCCGAAACCGGTTTGGCTCAGTGGTAGAGCGCTGGTCTGTGGACTGAAAGCTCCCAAGTTCGATTCCGGTCAAGGGCATGTGCATTGGTTGCGGGCACATCCCCGGTAGGGGGTGTGCCGGAGGCAGCTGATAAGATGTTTCTCTCTCATCGCTGTTTCTAGCTCTCTATCTCTCTCCCTTCCTCTCTGTAAAATATCAATAAAATATATTTAAAAAATACTTTAGCAAAAGGAGGAAAGAGAAATAAAGGACACATGAAACAAATATGGCAAAATTTATATTTTTTAATTAGGCTGACAGGTCCTTGGGGGATGTGGGAGAGCTGGCTTTGAGGGGCCCCACTGGTGCACAAATCCACACACCAGGCCTCTCACATGCGTATAATAAGACCTTTGGTTAATCTCTTTCCACCCTTCCCTCCCCCTCACCTACCATCTGAGATTCATCAGTCTGTTCCATGTTTCTGTGCCTGTGCATTGAGTGTCTGGCCCCTGGTGATCAGTGCGTATTATAGCTACTGGCTGGTCAGTCAGTCTGCCGGTCACTGAGGCTTTTATATATATAGATAAAAGATACCCTAAGTAGGTTATGGTAGATAAGTGACTCTCAGGTGGAGCAGGTGTTAATTAACTGGTTACCCAGCTTCCTTTCTCTGGGGTTTCAACTTCTCTGATGGCTTCTTCCTTCCACAGACATTATTGAATGCCTGCTATTAGTGGGTAGGTCCTTATTCTTGATCCTCAAGAGGTGCCCAGTTGCCATCCTTCTCCTCTCCCTCTTCTCCCAAACCAAGGTGCTCCACTGTAGCAACTTCCCTCCTGATTGGGATGGAGCACCCCCTAGCCCGTTTCTGGTTGTACCTGGCACTGGTGAAATGAATGGGCATTTTTGAGGCTTTCCCAAATTTTATGGGAGAACATCCTTCATTTCCCCCTCACAAAATAGTACAGGCAACCCTTTAAAAAAAAAAAATTATTGTTGAAAGCATTACCTATGTCCCCTTTTTTCTCCCAGTGACCCCTTATAGACCCCCCCCCCTCCTCGCAGTCCCCCGTCTCCTATACACACACATACCAGGCCTCCACCACTCTATTGTCTGTGTCCATGGATTATGCATTACATGCATACAAGTTTTTCGTTGATCTCTTCCTACCCACCCCCGCCTTTCCTCTCAGATTCATATGGTCAACCTTTTGAACTACAGAGCGGAAGACTGGAGAGGGGAAAAAAAACACAATAACAACCCTCCCATTACCATCCTATTTCAGTTCCTAAACTCCTTTTCCTTGCACCCCTTTCCTGCCTGTCTTCCCCACCTCTCAGGAAAAAACAATCAGTGGCATCCAAGGGCTCCGGTGGCATTGAAGCCCCATGCCCGGATGAACAAAGCGGCCACTATCCTCTGCGTCCTCACCCCCCTAGACACCCGGAGCACCCTGCTTCCTGGGATGGCCACCGAGCCACGGGTGGTGTGTTTTCAGCCCAGTGGAGGAGGCAGCATTCTTCTTAGGATCGCCACTGTCACTCTTCCGGCGTCAGTTGGGCTACTTCATAAATCTAGGGACCTTTTGTGGTATCCAAGCGGTTTCTACCAGACACGGAGAAAAAAACAACACACCCATCAGGTGAGGGCGCAGGGCTCCCTGCCCGCCGGGGCGCATAAGCAAGGCAGACTCTGTTCCTGCTCGCGCCCCAGGAAGACGGGGCAGCTTGCTAGCGGAGGACTGGGCCGGTGTGGACACAGGTTCGGACCGACCGAAGTGAAAGTCTCCTTTGCATCCCCAATTCTTTTTTAAAAAAAATATATTTTATTGATATTTTACAGAGAGGAAGAGAGAGGGATAGAGAGCTAGGAACGTCAATGAGAGAGAAACACCGACCAGCCGCCTCCCGCACACCCCCCACTGGGGATGTGCCCGCAACCAAGGTACATGCCCTTGGCCGGAATCGAACCCGGGACCCTTCAGACCACAGACCGACGCTCTATCCACGGAGCCAAACCGGTTTCGGCTGCATCCCAAATTCTTGATGGAATCAGCCCTTGAGGCAAATTAGAAGCGTAGTCCGGCCCAAGTAACTGACTTCCGGGCGGGGGAGGGGCGGCCAGCCCTCGGGGCGGAGGGAGGGTGTGGGCTTGGCCTCCAGCCCCGAGCCCAGGCTGCCTTTGTGCTTTCTCTCGGCCCGGAGGTGGTATTTCTGGGGCCGCTCCTTTGCGGGGAGGGGGTCCGCTGGGAAGCTTTTCTTGGGTCGTTTGGCTCGTTCCATCTAGCCTTACCGAGCACCTTTCGGACCCGGAAAAAGAAAAAAGAAAAAAATAAGAAAACGCGAAGCACGTGGCACTCCGGACCTCACTTTTCTTGGCCTCTCTCCCGACCCGTAGCCGCGCCTTGTTACGCCTGCGTGGGCGACTCGCCTATAAAAGCCGAGCGCGGCGCGTCCCGTCGCCACAGTGCCTTCCGGTCGCCCGTCCTGCCGTGCGGGCTTGTTGTGTCGCCGGGAGTCCCTGTGGCCGTGAAGATGGCGTCGACCAGCCGGTTAGTACGGGCGCCCGATCCCGGCGAGTTGAGGGCGGGCGGGGAGTGCCCGGCGGCCGCGGGGCTCCTGCGCCGGGCGGGGCGCCCCGGAGCGGCGGGCGGCGGCGGGGGCGGCGGCGGCCCTGGCCGGCCGGCCGGACAAAGGCTCTTCCCTACGACGCGGCTGTCAGGGGCGTCGCTGGGGCTGCCCAGCCGCCGGCGCTCCCGCCCCACGGTCGTAGATGGCCACCTCACCCAGGCTCCACCCTGTGGGGGCTCCTGTGTCCGCAGCCCCTAGTCTCTCTCCTTTTGCTGATAATGCAAACGTCTTTTTTTTCTTCTTCTTCTCCTTAGTCCTTTTTTTCCCTACGCTTGTTTTTCCACCTACGGCTCAGGCCGTGAGTCCTCTCTTCCAAGGAGCTGGAGAGGGTCAGTCCCAGGCCCCCCGCCAGCTGACAGCTGGGAAGTTAGGGGCGTCAGTTATCGGTGAGCCTAATGGAGACGGATCACCTCCCAGAGGCCCTCTGCATGGAGGTTAAGGCATTTCTGAGGATAAGTTCCCTCCTGAAGAGGTTTCTTCCCAAATGTCTTCTGTGCTTCCCTGAAGGAAATCGTGCCTGCAGAAAAATTGTTGACAGATGCTGGGAGGTCACTCTAATGCATTTTTTAAAATGCAGTGTGCCCACATTGTACAGGAAATGCATGCAGTGCCTGTAGAGAGAGAGCCTTTCATCCTGTGACCCGAAAAAAGGCTTGCAGACCTTAATTATATCTCTCATCACCACCGTGAGGTAGACACTAGTATTTGTGCGTGCGTGTAAACTGAGTCATGCCAATGCTGGCTTTCCCAAGTTGAGTGCCAGAACAGGCTGTAGGAAGGCATTATATCTTGTTTCTTGCTAGCACACAGTTGGCTTTTAGTTCATTCATAATATGTTAAAAAGTAATTAAGTTCTATCATTTCTGGTAGGCAATTCCGGCATACATTTTCGAACCTGTAGTATCATCTGTGGAATTGAGTTCCCAGTGGAAGCCATTATCATAAAGAGTAAGCTGGAGAAGTCCGGGCCCTTTTTTATGTTAACTGTATTTTTTTTTTTTTTTTTTAATGGGGAACAGTGAGGCAGCTTGAGCTAATGGCCTATTTGGCAATAATTCTTAAAAGCCAGTGACACTCTTGTTTACTGATTCTAATTCTATGATTGAGTGTTCCGTCATTCTATCTGGGCGTGGCTCTGTCAGGTAAGGCTGGCTTGTAAGTAAATGGGAGACTTCAGCTTCCCAAAGGCACCGAAACACAGCGTATGGTCTCTCATGGCAGTAGCTCTGAAAGGTGCATGTGGGCATATTTGGGCACAGCTTTTACATATAAGAACAGGAAAATGTATTTGTATGAAATGTTACAGTGTCAGTCTAGTAAATTCATTTGATAAATTCCTGACCCAAAAAGTACACTTTACCTTGTTAAAAAAAATGTTCAAAATAATTTTTTTTTCTAAACGTGTCCAGCTCTAAGTGTTACTGAATTGTTCAGCTTTTGAGTTTTTCTTCCAGTGAGAACAAAGGTAAATGCTAGTATTTCTACCTTTTCGCTATTTTTAACTTGAGGAAGATACACAGTTAGGAGGCTATGAAACTGCCTGATATTTTCACAGAGAAGAGCACAAAAGTTCGGAGTTCAAATTTAAGCTCCACCACTTATTCTGTGATTTCAGGCAAATCACTCTCTGGGCATAATCTTTAAATGGAGATAATGCCTATCTTCAAGGTGGTTTTGAAGATTAATAATGTATGTATAGCACTAGACCCACAGTAGGCACCCAGTAAATTATTATAAAATGAGTTTGGTATTATCTGGCTTCTTAGGTAGTTGCAAATGCTTTAGTATTAGGGGTGATTGTTTACTACATTCCTTTCCTACTGTTTTTCCCTTGCTTTCCCTACAACCCGAACCTTGTAGTTGTATTACTCTTGAGGAAATTTGATTAAAAGTTGAGTAACATGATTTTATTTTGGGTAGGTAACACATTACACATAGTAAAAAGGCAAGAAAAGTGGAAAGTAGTCTGCCTTCTTCCCTGGCTTCCAGCCATCTAATTCTTCCCCAAAGCATTCCTTGTAACAGTTTCATGCTTTCCCAGAGAGACTTCTTTAGCAAATATGTGCATACTAGAGGCCCAGTGCACGAATTTATGCACGAGTTGGGATTTGTGCAGGCCAGGCCTGGCTGGCAGGGGGGGGGGGGGGAGGTGGTTGGTGGGCCAGCCCTACCCTCTGGTTGAACTCCTGGTTGAGGGGACAATTTGCATATTACCCTTTTATTATAGAGGATAGTTATAAGCCCTCCCACCACCCCCTGAAAAGAAATCTAATGTAAACACTGTGCTTTGCTTTTTACCTTTTTTATGAAATTGGTGCACATGTTTTAAGTGCACAGCTCAATAAGTGAGCATATACACAGAGCTACCACCCAGGTCAAAAAATCAAATACCACTAGATCCCTGGAAGCCTCCTTTGTGCCCGGAGTCATTACCGCACCCTGATTTCTGACACCATAGATTTGTTTTGCCCGCTTTAAGGTTTATTTAAATGGCATACATATGTCTTCCTGAGTAGTTTTTTTAATCAGCATTTTGATATTCATGTTATTGCATATAAGTGTAGTTCATACTTTTCTCACTTTTGTATAAAATTCATCTTTTTGAAGTAAGCATATCTTTGTGATGTTTCCATATCGTATACATATATATGGATATATAAATAGACACAAACACATACTACATGATATTCCTTCCTTTTTAAGAGTGAAAAATACATTAATCCTTTGTGCGATGTGTGCCACCTAACTGTCCATATTATGCATTTGTAATTACTGTTACTCTGATAACATTTTCCTTTATTTCAAAATAATTTTCCATAATTTTTGCTTTTTTAATATTGTATTTATCATAATTTATGAAAGTATTTTCCTATAGGAATTTCTGGAATAGCATGAATGTAAAATGAACCCATCTCCCATTTTTTTTTCATGAAAAGATCAACACATGTTCTAGTTACCTTGACAATATAAATTTTGAGAATGTGGATTATATTATCAATTTTCCAGTGGGAATTGCCTTCTGTGTTGAGAGTTAACATTCTAAATTGTATTATATGAGAACTTTATGCAAAACCAGGAATACCTATTTTACATGGGTAATATTATCTTTTGTATGCATATTTGTGTTGGCTATAACATAATCTTTTATTACATTAAGTGCAACTTTTTCATAATTACCGTATTTGCCGGCGTATAAGACGATTTTTTGGCCCTGAAAAATACCGTATTTGCCGGCGTATAAGAGACTGGGCGTATAAGACGACCCCCTAACATTTCCACTAAAATATACAGAGTTTGTTATATACTTGCCGTATAAGACTACCCCCCACTTGGAGGCATATTTTTCAGGGCCAAAAAGTCGTCTTATACGCCGGCAAATACGGTAAACATTAGCTTTATTCCACATAATACAGAAAACATTCTCAGAATAACAATACCTATACTGTCTAACATGATTACTTAACAATGTTAATAGTTCTTATATAGGCCCTCATTAAGTTCTATGTGTAAAGTTGTCTCATCACATTGATGTCTTTTTACATTGATGTCTTTCCTGTCATATTGGAAGTATAAAACTCAGTCTCCAGTAAACTCAAAGCAAAGGGCTCATGGAAATGATATTCCTTGAATTCTAATAGTTTATGGTCTTTTCATTGAAAGCCAGCTTTGCTGGATGTAGAACGTCTGCATCATGATTGGTTCTTTTTATATATATATTTATAATTTCAGAGAGGAGGGGACAGGAAGAGAGATAGAAACACGAGTGAGAGAGAATCATTGGTTGGCTGCACTAGGGTTAAAGCCTGCATCCGGGCATGACCAGGAATCCAACCATGACCTCCTAGTTCATAGGTCAGTGCTTAACCACTGAGCCGTGCTGGCTGGGCAGTTCTTTTTCTTTGTATATCCTTATTGTAATTCAGCTTTTTTTTTTTTACTGGCATAAGGTTTTCCTGTCACAAGTTAACTTTTTTTTTTAAATATATTTTATTGATATTTTACAGAGAGGAAGGGAGAGAGATAGAGAGCTAGAAAAGTCTATGAGAGAGAAACATCGACCAGCTGCCTCCTGCACACCCCCCACCGGGGGTGTGCCCGCAACCAATGCACATGCCCCTGACCGGAATCGAACCCGGGACCCTTCAGTCCGCAGACTGATGCTCTACCACTGAGCCAAACCGGTTTCGGCTACAAGTTAACTTTTTTTTAATTAAACATATTTTATTGATTTTTTACAAAGAGGAAGGGAGAGGGATAGAGAGCTAGAAACATAATGAGAGAGAAACATCAACCAGCTGTACACGCAACCAATGTACATGCCCTTGACCAGAATCGAACCTGGTACCTTTCAATCTGCAGGCTGATGCTCTACCACTGAGCCAAACCAGTTTTGGCACAAGTGAACTTTTAAAGACAACTTATTTTCAGTGATACTAAACATTTATAAGTATGAAGTCATATCCCGAGAAATAATTACAAAATTTATGTTAAAATATCTTTGTTGCTTCTTAAAACTGATTCTGTCTAGTCATTTAAAGCTGTTGTATCTTTCCCAAACTGCTTTATTTTAAAAATAAAATAATTGAGCAAATTATTAATATCATAAATAGATTAAAAAGTAGCTTTTAAACTATTTCTTGATTGCCAATAAATTCAGTTCTGGACTAAATGAAATCATTATGTTTTAAGTAAAGCAGAGCCACATCTACTGCCCTCATTTATATTACTATTAGAGGACCAGTGCACAAATTCATGCACCAGTGGGGTGTTTCGGCCTGGCCTGTGGGATCAGGCTGAAACCAGCTCTCTGACATCCCCTGAAGGGTTCTGGATTTCGAGAGGGTGCAGGCCAGGCCAAGGGACCTCACCTGTGCATGATCGGGGCCAGGAAGGGGCTGCAGGAGGGCTCCAGGGCATGTCTGGCCCATCTTACTCAGTCCTGGTAGGCCGGACCCCAGCAGCAAGCTAACCTACCAGTTGGAGTGTCTGCCCCCTGGTGGTTAGTGTGCATTATAGGAACTGGTTGACCAGTCGAATGACTGCCCCCTGGTGGTCAGTGTATATCATAGCAAGCGGTTGAGCAGCCTTAGCATATCATTAATATATTACACTTTGATTGTTTAAACAGCCGACTGGTCAACTGGACACTTAGCATATTGGGCTTTTATTATATAGGACTAGATGCCTGTTGCATGAAATTCATGCGGGGGTGGGGAGGGGCCCAGCCCGGCCTGCACCCTCTCGCAGTCTAGGACCCTTTGGGGAATGTCCAACTGCCGGACATCCCCCTCGCAATCGGACTGCTGGCTCCTAACTGCTCACCTTCCTGCCTGATTGCCCCTAACCACTCAACTGCCTGCCTGACCACCCCTAACTACCTCTGCCTCGGCCCCCACCACTGCGACTTTGTCTGGAGGGATGTCCAGAATGATGGTTAGGCTGTCTGGTTAAATTAGCATATTACACTTTTATTATTATAGATAGGACTAGGTATAGTATACTATTCTAAATCTACCATCATAGTAACTAGCAAGTAGAAAAATTTATTCTCTGACCAGAAAAATAAATGGCAGCGGGCACACACTGAATATAATTGTCACAGGTTATTGTGGTAGCTAATCATTTCAATGCTAATCAAAATTTTTTTAAAATTTGCTCACCTATCAAGAGAAAAAAAACTATTGCTTTCTATTTAAAGTTTTTAATGCTTTTTATGTCTTCAAACTAGTAACTTCTTATAAAAAATAATTCCAATGGAATTTATCTGTTAATAGCTAGCTAGAATTTAAAGTAACCTAATTGAGGTGTTTACTTCAGAAAAGTAGTTTAAATGTATTATAAATATATATTAGAAAAGTGTTAAAAATCTTCCTCCCACTCCCAGAAGACTACTTTGTTACATGGTGGTAACAAAGTAGTTACCTTGGGAGGATTGGTGTTTCTCACATATGGTTCACACATTGATGTTTCTCTCTGTCTCCCTTTATGTCTTTGGATGAGAATTAAAAAAAAAAAACCAAAAACCTTTTTTTTTTTCCTTTCATTTAGTTTGGATGCTCTCCCAAGAGTCGCTTGTCCAAACCATCCCGATTCTATTTTAGTGGAGGACTATAGAGCTGGTGATATGATCTGTCCTGAATGTGGCCTGGTTGTAGGTAAGCAGTTACTATAGTTTTAACTAATATCACTGTTTTGGATACTTATCTTTTGTCTGCTTTCCAAACTGTCTTTTAGTGAATACATTTTGACTTTAAATAATTCATATTTAATTCATAATTATTATGAAACACTAAAAAAGATTAGGGGAAAAAACAAGTGAAATCATTCAGAGATATCATATTTTATTGTCAATTCAGATGCATGTTTTATTTTATTTTTATTTTTTTGAAGAATTTAGGTTTTATTTGGGAATAAAAGGGATGTTTTGCTAAGCATGTAGATGATATTTGTCCTGATTTTTTTTTTTTTTCATTTTGCAGTACTATTTTTCTCTCTCCCAAATTACAGTCAGGTCTGAATTGCTTTCGTTTTTGCAGTTTCATGCAGAATATAAAAGATGTGGAAAAATATCTAGATATTTATCAGGATAAAAAAAAGTAATACTTTATTTGTAGTTCTTTTTATTTGGATATAATAACATTGCTCCTCACCAGGCACCCTTACATTAGTGAAGCCAAAATGTTACTGTGAAGCCTTTACAAATATCAGAAAATGAATATAAATGCAAATGTAAATAAAATATTTGAAATTATGTGGGCAAGTTTACCACTGGCAATTAGAGGAACAGGATGGTGGGTAAGTGAGAGAAAAACTCCAATGTGCAAATTACTGCCCTTGCCTATGGGAATGAAAATAGAATTGAAGGGATTATTGTCAGAAAATTAAATGAGTTATCACATATAAAGAAGTAATGCCTGTCATATAGAAAGCTCTTTATCTGTAACTACCATGGGTTATTTGGAGGAGCTCCTCTGCTGCTAAACTCAAGATCTCACATACCAGCCCTCCCCCCCCTTTTTTGTGAATAATTTTTTATTATTACGTATGTCCCTTCCCCACCTCTGACCCCCCCCTCCCAATAGGTCCCCTCACCCCAGACCTTCAGCACCCTATTGTCTGTGTCCATGAGTTATGCATATATGCATACAAGGTCTTTGGTTTATTAACCTCCCACCCACCTGCCCTTTCTTGCCTTCCTTCTGAGATTCCGCACACTGTTCCATGCTTCCGTGTCTCTGGATTGACTCTGTTCATCAGTTTATTTTGTTACTTAAGATTTCACATATGAGTATGATCATGTGATACTTGACTGACTTAATCTCACTTAGCATGATACTCTCAGATCCCTCCATGCTGTCTCACAGGGTAAGAGATTCTTCTTTTTCACTGCTGCATAGAATTCTATGGTATAAATGTACCACAGGGGTTTTTTTTCCACTCGTCTACTGATGGGCACTTGGGCTGTTTCCAGATATTTTATAAATTGTGCTGCTATGAGCATAGGGGTACATACATTCTTTCTGATTGGTGCTTTGGGGATTTTAGGACATATTCCCAGAAGTGGAATCACTGGGTCAAATGGCAGTTCCATATTTAATTTTTTTGAGGAAACTTCATACTGTTTTCCATAATGGTTGTACAGGTCTGCATTCCCACCAGTAGTGCACTAGGGTTCCCCTTTCTCCACATCCTTTCCAGCACTTGTCGTTTGTTGATTTGTTGACGGTAGCCATTCTGACAGGTGTGAGATGGTAAATTGTCATTTTGCATCTCTCTGGTGATTAGTGACTTTAAGTATTTTTTATATGTCTCTTGGCCATCTGTATGTCCTCTTTGGAGAAGTGTTTATTTAGGTCCTTTCTCATTTTTTAATTAGATTGTTTGTCTTCCTTTTGTGTTCCTTAATATATTTTGGATATTAACCCTTTATCAGATGTATCATTGCCAAATATGTTCTCCGATACAGTGAGCTGTCCATTTTGTTGATGGTTTCTTTTGCTATGCAGAGCTTTTTAGTTTGATATAGTCCCATTTGTTTATTTTCTTCTTAGTTTTCTTTGGCTTAGGAGATGTATCAGTAAACATATTGCTATGAGAGCTGTCTGAGATTTATCTGCCTATGGTTTCACATCTTACATTTAAGTCCTTTATCCATTTTGAGTTTATTCTTATGTATGGTATAAGTTGGTGGTCTAGTTTCATTATTTTTTGCTTTTATCTGTCCAATTTTCCCAACACTGTTTATTGAAGCACTCTCTTAACTCCATTGCATGCTCTTACCTTCTTTGTCAAATATTAATTGAGCATAATGGCCTGGGTCGAGTTCTGGGTTCTCTGTTCTGTTCCATTGATCTATATACCCGTTCTTATGTCAGTACCAAGCTGTTTTGATTATGGTGGCTTTGTAGTATAACTTGAAATCTGGTATTGTGATTCGTCCAACTTTGCTTTTTTTTTTTCAAAATTGCTGCAGCTGCTCAGAGTCTTTTTTTATTCCATATAAATTTTTGGAGTATTGGATCTAACTCTGTGAAATATGCCGTTGGAATATTAATAGGGATTGTGTTGAATCTGTAGATTGCCTTGGGTAAGTATGAATACTTTAATGATATTGATTCCACCAATCCAAGAACACGGTATAATCTTCCACTTCTTTATATCTTCTTCTATCTCTGTGTTCAATTTCCTGAAGTTTTCCCAGCTGTATATGTTTTATAATGTTGAATAGGAGGGAACATTAATTTGAAAGTTAATCCAAAACAAAGCCCCCAATTTCCCGAGTTCTTAGTCTTTAAATATTTGATGGGACATTGAGGATAGCAGGATTAACACCTGTGTAATATAATTTTTATGGCTTTTATTTAATTTATTTCAGAGCATAAAAGTATATCTGTGTTGAATCTTATCCAAGACTTTTTAGTAAACAAAAAAGATTTGTGTAATTTTCCTTTCCTATGGAATGATTTAATTACACTTTTTCTAGGGTAAACTTGCCATTGCTAAAAATATTTCTTAAAACTTCACTTTTATTTCTTTGCTTACTAATCTAGAAATGCAGCAAAACTGATAGAAATTATCTATTTAAAAATTATTCTGCCCAGCCAGTGTGGCTCAGTTGGTTGAGTGTTTTTGTCCCATGCACCAGGAAGTTGGGAGTTTGATTTCTGATCAGGATACATGCCCAGGTTGGGAGCGCAATCCTCAGTAGGGGGCAAGCAGGAGGCAGTGATCGATGTTTCTCTCTCAACCATACTTCTATTTCTCTCTCCCTTTCCCTTCTCTCTGAAATCAATAAAAACATTTAAATATATAAAAACCTAATATGCATATTGTCCCCGAGGAAGTTCGACTGGGAGACCAATCACTCACTATGAAATGCGTTGACCATCAGGGGGCAGCCTGGAATGAAGGAAAGCCCAGGCCAGCAGCTGGCAGCCAGGGAAGGGAGGCCCAGGCCAGCAGCTGGAAGGCCCTGATCGGCCCTGATCACACCTGTGGCTCGGGCCTCTAGTATTTTTATAAAAAGTATTCTTATGATAGGGTTGCAGCCATGCCTAAGTAGTTAGGAAATGCTAGGATTATGGGAAGTATAGCAGATACATTGGTGTTGATGTACTGTATTTATTGGAGGATATCTGTTTTTGTTTTTGTTTTGTTTTTAATATATTTTATTGATTTTTTTACAGAGAGGGATAGAGAGTTAGAAACATTGATGAGAGAGAATCATTGATCAGCTGCCTCTTGCACACCCGCCACTGGGGATGTGCCGCAACCAAGGTACATATCCTTGACCGGAATCGAACCTGGGACCTTTTCAGTCTGCAGGCCGACGCTCTATTCACTGAGCCAAACCGTTTCGGCTATTGGAGGATATCTGTAATATTCATCTAAGTAGGCTGCTTTCCTTAGACCTCCAGTGGGAATTTTAAATCATACAGAGCTGCTAATAAGAATTGAAATCCATTTGCAATTATATTATACTTAGTAATAAATATATATATATATTTTTTAATATATATATTTTATTGATATTTTACAGAGAGGAAGGGAGAGAGATAGAGAGTGAGAAACGTCGATGAGAGAGAAACATCAACCAGTCACCTCTTGCACACCCCCCACCAGGGATGTGTCCGCAACCAATGTACATGCCCTTGACCGGAATCGAACCCGGGACCTTTCAGTCCGCAGACCGACGCTCTACCACTGAGCCAAACCAGTTCGGCTGTAATAAATATTTTTAACAGCTAGTTCACTTTACAGTAGGCACTATTCTAAATGATTTACATATTCACTCAGTTTAACCTCAGAGAAATATGTGAGGTAAGTACTCCTCACATTATCTTTATTTTGGAGGTTATGAAACTGAAGTTTAGGTAATCTGGCAGTCTTGCTTCTCTGTCTGCATGGAAGCCTAATATCTATCTTACATAATAAAATGAGTTCAAGCGGAGATTGACACACTATGACCCACTGCCCGTCAATATATGGCCAGTATGCTAAGAATGGCTTTTACATTTTTAAATGGTTGAAAAAAATTAAGAGAATAATATTTTGGGGCACATGAAAATAATCAAATTCTTATTTTAGTGTCCATAAATAAAGTTTTACTGGAGCACTGCCACAATCATTTGTTTACGTATTGACTATTGCTGCTTTCATAATACAACAGCAGAATTTAGTAGTTGCAACAGAAACCATATGTCTTGCTCTCATCACTATACTGCTGCTCAGTGCACTACAAATCCCAGCTAATAGTTAAAATCCCACAGCATTTTTCAGTAACGAGCATATCTCCATACTGCAACATTTTATTTGTTTGTTTTGTTATCATTGCATACTCACCATGTCAAAACAAACGAAAAACAATGAATGTCATGCTTTTAAGGCCCCATGTAGTATGAGTAACTTTGTTATTGAATTAGATGGTGAAGCATTGTGTTTATTATGCTGTGATATTTTAGCTGTGCCAAAAGAATGCAGTAAACATTTAGATTATCAGACAACACATTGTCACAGTATTCCCAACTGAGGAAAACAATGGTCATAAAATTTAGAAAATGTAAATTGGAGTATCTCATCACAGCAGAATTTCTTCACAAAAATAAAAGAATGAAAATAAGGCTGCAGCTAAAGTTTCTGAGTGGCTCATTTGTAGGCCAAGCAGGGAGTTAATTCATGTGTGATTGCAACAGCTGAATAAATGTGTCCAGAGAAAAACTTGTTTATTAAGACTATTAGCCTTTCAGTAAGAACAGTTGTTTGAAGAGTTGAGGACATTAGGAGCGATACCCATACTCAAAATATAAGGCAAATTACTTCAAGTATTTTTCCTAGACTCTTGATGACTAGACAGATGTTACTGATGTTAATTTGTTTATTCAAGGAGTCAGTGCAGAGTTTGAAACTACATGGAATATCCATAGGAGAAAATATTTTCAAAGAAGTTGCCAGAGTATTGATTCAGTACAACCTAAAGTGGAATCTGCTAAAATGTATCCTAACTGATGGTGGTGGGGAAAAAAATGTGTGGAGCAGAAGACTTATTTGCAAAGTGTAATACTGTAGGACTTTAAAAAACCTATAAGTTATTCATTGTATTTTTCATCACCAGATACACTGTGGGAAAGGTTTGAATCTATCATGTATTATTACCGTGTCAGTAGTGGACTTCATTCAATCTCATGGGCAGTTCTACCACACAGTGATTTGTTAGCTTAGTAGTGGAAAAGTTACCTTGTAATTTTTTTAGCTTAGGGCCAAGATTGAAATTTTCCTAAACTAGTATTACCTTCAACAACTATTAATAAACACTGAATGGCTTTGGTAATTAACTATTGCTGCAGACTTGCTAATATTTCTTAATTCAGCCTAGAATCACAAGGCAAAACAGTGCCTATCTGTTAAGCATTGTGATAGTGAATTTGACAGCAACTAACATCTGAATCATAAGTAATATTTAATTGCTTTATTTAGTATTTTATATACTTTCATTGATGTCAGAAGTTAAAACAAGAACTAAGATCTTCATTCCCAAACAGATCTGCAGCAGATATACAGGGTGTTCCCAAAAAATGTGTGTACAGTATGACAGCTGATAGCTCAATTTTGAAAATGAAATGTATATTAATAAACATTGCCTTTAATTATTCAAAGTGTGTGTATATATTTTTGGGGGGGTCACCCTATATTGCCAGACTCAAACTATATTTTCACTAGTGTTTTTCAGACCTGGATGCAAAAGCAAAGGAAATTTTCATCTTTTAAAATCTGTTTGTGTATCCCTTTCTGGACTGTGAAGAGGGGGCAGGCCAGGTTGAGGGACCCCCCTCCCTACCCGCTTAGTGCACAAACTTTAACGCACCAGGCTTCTGGTCTATAATAATAAAATGGTAACATGCTGATTAAACCGAACATCCTTCTAGACAAGCCGGGGCTGGAGGGAAGCCACCCAGGTCCTGGGTGCCTGCCAGCGGGGCTGGATCGAAAGCCAGTGCCGGCAACCAGGGGAAGGAAGGTCTGCTCTTGCATGAATTTTTGTGCATTGGGCCTCTAGTATTAGTAATAATAAATTTAGATTGTAGCATATAATTAGATTTGCATTATCTTGCTCCTTTAAAGGCATGTGCTCTTTCTTGCCAGCTAAATTCAAGTCTGTCTTTCTTATGCTATGGAGACAGAGGAGAAATTAAGCTGAGCAAGTCTTCTGCGATCCACTTAAAATGAGTGGCTTTTTTCTTACTTAAGATACTGATATTCATAGGAATTTAAATCCAGACATGTAACATCATCATCTGTTAAATGATCTTATAATAATGGCTTGATTGTACTTGCCATAAAAGTTTTTTATTTTCTGAAACTTTTAAGATTCTATCATATTTATTGAATAATCAACAGACAAGTTTAGCATTCAGGAGGAGGGGCTGCAGGAGGTTGGCTGACAAGTCCTCTCCCCTATTGGGGTTGGGGAGGAGTGTGATCAGGGTCAGGCCTATTCTGGTGGGGCAGGCTGATGCCCAGTGCTGCTGGCCAGGGGGAAGAGAAGGGGCGTTTGCCTGGCAGGCCCGGCTCTTGTTCGGGGTGGGAGAGTTCAGTCAGGGGCAGATTGGCAGGGGGTGGTGGCCGTGAGGTTGGCCATCGGCCTCACTCTGATTGGGACTATAAGCTGTCATAGCAACCAGTTGTTAGGTCGTTATGGTTGTTATGGTAGCTATATATAGACTAGAGGCCCAGTGCACAAGATTTGTGCATGGGAGGGTGGTCCCTCAGCCCAGCCATCACTCTCCAATCTGGGACCCCTCAGGGGATGTCTGACTGCCGGTTTAGGCTGGATCCTTGTGGAATCAGGCCTAAACCAGCAGTTGGACATCCCTCTCACAATCTGGGACCACTGGCTCTTAACTGCTCACTTGCCTGCCTTCCTTATCTCCCCTAACCACCTCTGCCTGCCTGCCTGCCTGATAGCCCCCGCTTTGTCTGGATGGGAGTCCAGTCTAATTAGAATATTACTTTTTTTATTAGTATAGATTATACAACATAAGCTTTAAGGTAGAATTGCATTAGTAGGAATGAAGAGACATTTCATTTAAAAAATGTATATTGGGCCGAAACCGGTTTGGCTCAGTGGTAGAGCGTTGGTCTGCGGACGGAAAGGTCCCGGGTTCGATTCCAGTCGGGGGCATGTACATTGGTTGCGGGCACATCCCCGGTGGGGGGTGTGCAAGAGGCGGCTGGTCGATGTTTCTCTCTCATCGACCTTTCTAGCTCTCTATCTCTCTCCCTTTCTCTCTGTAAAATATCAATAAAATATATTTTAAAAAATGTATATTGGTTTGATATGATTCAAATCCACTTGTTTATTACAAAAGTCAAGTCTTTAAGAATAAGATTGCTTGCCCTCGCTGGTTTTGCCATTGGGTAGAGCTTTGGCTTGAGGACTGTGAAAGGTCCCAGGTTTGATTCTTTTCAAGGGCACATGCCTGGGTTGTGGGCTGGACTGGATCCCCAGTAGGGCGTGTGCAGGAGGCAGCTTATCAATGATTCCCATCTGATGTTTCTATCTCTATCTCTCTGCCTCTCCTTTCCTCTCTGAAATCAATACAAATCTATTTTAAAAAGTAAAAAAAAAAAAGATTGCTTTGTTGTCAAAGCCAAGTAAGGTGTGTCATTCGTTATCCCTGATGATGTCTGAGCAGCTCAGTTGCTAAGCAACTTTGCTGGATTATCAAATAAAATCCGTGGAGAAGCAACTATGTCCACCATGCATTTAGGCAATAAAGACCAAAAGTTGGGGAGGACAGAGTGTTTCTGGGGCAGGAGACATTGAGGGTCAGCGGGTGGGAGGCAGGGGAGACTTGGGATTGCCCTGTGCCTGGAAGCACCAGAGGGTCTGGGATATGCAAATCTGCTGGGGGCGGGGTCAGGCCTTGTGCTTGGAGAGGTCAGGTCCAGAGGGATGGCAGGGGTGCAGTTCCTGGGGGGATCCGCTTCCTGCGAAGCTCCTCCTCCCCCCCTTAACTCCCTAACCTCTCCATTTGGATGAAGGGGTGGGAAGCGGTACGCAATGCCTGGGCAGGACTCCCCTTGGGTGTTTGTATTGGTTTATTTGATTCTTGGTACACGTTGAAGGGGGTGGCAGGAGAGCTGTCTGCCAGATATGGTTTCCTTTTGCTTGCTCGCCCAAGCTGCCCCGAGCTAACTCGCATGAGTGGCCGGGGATAAAATTGGGCCCTGCGGTATTGCGTGGAGTATGTGCTCCACAGGAACCTGCTGGTCCAGGGAGGGTTGGGTCATTCACTGTGGGAAAGGCCTGATTTAAACAAGCCACTGCTTAGATAGGTGCTGGCTGAGCCATTTGCAGAGTGTTTCCTTGAAAACCACAAACTCAGGATAGCATTGGAATGTTGCTTCCCCTAATCTGAAACCCTGATTCTCTAGGCCAGTGACAGAGATGCCCCAGGCAAGTGTGAGATGTCCCTTTTTTACTGATATGGCACACAGCCACATTTTAGGTAGGCTAGGATTTGGGCTCCTATCCCGGGGCAGTGCAGGGGATGGGGACACAGCCTGTTGATTTGTTTCGTGATGGCATTCAGATCAATTTGCATATTACCTTTTTTATTAGATAGGATAGTAGTCTTATTTTAGCTATTATAAACCTTCATGTATAGACTTTCTGTCAGGTATTAATTTTACAAAACTGTTAGTGGTTAAAAAAGATACTGGCAAATATTGACAAACTCTTATTGTTGCCTGATGGGCAGATTTGTACTGTGGTCCAGAGTAGGACTTATCCTTCTAAAGATGAGACCTCCACTGTCATTAATTGACCATGGAAGAGGTATGGGTATTAGACCACAAAGAAAAATTGTGTTTCTCCTTTGCACAAAATGTAGGACACTCAGACAGTACTACTCAAAGCTGGGGGAGAACACCAGAAAAACAAGAATATTATAGCCCAAATATAGTACTGCAAGGCTAGTACTGAAATTAATACTTCAAGCAGGTCAAACCCATCCTACTCCAAGTGAGATCTAGGAAGAAACCTTAGGTCACTGTCTCCCTCCTGGGCACCATCTTTGGAACCAGCTCACACATCCCCATCTTTCCAAGTATGGACAAAAGGCAGTAGTATTTTCTTGTAATGCTCCCTAATTGGCAATAATTGACCACAAAACATTCTATTCAGTAAAGGCTTTCTCTTAAGCTGCAGCCAGTTAGTGGACATCCCTCTCACAATCCAGGACTGCTGGCTCCTAACCATTCACCTGCCTGCCTGATTGCCATTAACTGCTTCTGACTGCCAGCCTGATTTCCACTAACTGCTCCTCTGCTGGCCAATTTGGTTCTGATTGGTCAGTTCATATGCCAGTCAGCATCAAAAGCTCTGCCTCCTAGGCAGCCATTGGCTCCTAACAGTTCACCCAGATTTGATCCTGATTGGTCGGTTTCTATGCCAGTCAGTGTCTCTGGGCCTATTAACGGGGCCTGATCAGAAAGGCGGGGCTGATCAGCATCCTGATGGAGGCCTGGAGAAAAAGAGAGGCAAGTGCTGATCAACAACTGCCACAGAGGCTACCCATCAGACCCTGCTTCTCTCTTCAGGCCTCTCTCTGGGCCTGATTCACAGCCCCCTCAGCATCAGTGCTTGGTTGCCACACTGACTGCAGGACTGACTTCCAGTTGGTCGAGCCACTAGTCATGAGGGGACCCAGGGTTTCAATATATTAGGATTAGAATTGCTTCCCATTAGTAATGTTTCTTATAAGCAGAGAAATCCGTCATGACAGTCCCATCCATTTAACCTCTTTTTCCTCCTTATTTTGGGCCACCTATTTGATCTTTAATCTAGTGAAATTGCCTTATAACTCATCTCCCTGCTTTGCTTCCTTGACCATTCTTGTTGCATATAGATGTGTCCACACCACTGATCTCAGTTTCCTTGTGGCATGGACACCTGATAGTCCAAGTGATATCGGATTACTCCCACGTGATTTGACTGTTCAAAGAAAAACTAATTTTTCCAAAGCCATCCATTGTGCATTTACCTGCTATTTATAATATTAAGATCAGATTATGATCACTGTCTGCTATTTATGAACATTTTAATTAATGTATCATATAAGAAATAGTTGAAAAAGTTTAGCACAGTCTGCATTGAGTTCCTTCCTTCTGTTCTTTCCCTACCTCTTTTGCTCTCCTACTGACCAAATGCCCGCAGCAGAGCACTCTGATATTTTTAAATGTGCTATGGAGAGTCATGTTTTACAAGTGCTGCCCCTCCTTATTTCCTCCACCAAAAGGGGGAAATGTCAGAATACCTGCCATTGTATTTTATTTTCTGAGCAGTAAGTACCTAATATCAAGCACGTATTTGAACTGCTTTTTATAGCACTCCACATACACTATACCTGTATTATCTTACTATTTAATCTTTACAATCTTTAAAATGTAAGATTATTGGGAAAATATAAAGCTGAGGAAGTAAAGGCACAGAAATGAGGTAATCGGTCCAAGGCTAAGCAAAGTGGTAGCGTCCACACTCTTTGAGCATTTTATTAATTTACTGCCAGCATCAGAACATCTTTTAATTGCTGAAGCAACTGATTTCTGTCTCTCCTTTCTCCTTTCTGTTTAGTGTACAGCACAGCTGAAAATGGTCTGGTTCCCACTTTCTTCCCTGTCACACTTTGGTAGAAAAGCTTTGTGATTAATGGCTGTGTATAGAGCAGACTCTGGAATCTGATGCACATTTCAGTTCTAGTTGTGTAATCTTAGTTGAATTAATCTTAGTTCTAGAGTGGCAATAAGTGACACCGCTTTTAAAAGAGAGCATTCATTAAGGGCACAGTGACTAGCATATGCAAGTGTTCAATTTTTTCCCACTAGACCTTGATCATTCACCGAAAGCAGTAATCAACTAGATCTATTCACGTTTGTTTTTTTGGCATGACAAATCTAGTCACTGCCCCTTTGTCTAAAATATATATATAGAAAGTCTACTTGGCTTTCTTCTCACTGACTCTAGGCTTAAAGTTAATTATAAATTATTTAGCCAAAAATATTTTTATTAAATATTTACCAAAACATAAGGTTAGGCTTAGTTCTTCGCAAAGCATTTCCTATGAAAACTTAGTATTTTTTATATTAGGCTGTGTGCATTGATACCATTGTGAACAGTGTTTTCTAGTGTTTTTTTCCTTGCCTGTTGCACATTTTGTGCAAACTTTTATTCAGAATCATTATGCTATTTTATATTTGCATCACATATGAATAGTTTTATTTTGTTATTTGTCTTTATTCTTTTTTCTTCTAAGAATTGGAATATAACTAATCATAGCATTATATTTTTAGAGGGTAATTATTGGGATGGCACAACAATTAAAGAAATACTTTAGGACAAATGTCTGAGACATGATACTTAAGCTGGAACCTAGATGTCCATATTGAGATTTTTCTGGGAATAGAAACATTGAGTTGGGTATTTCAGACAGTGTTAAGTAAACCTTGTCTTGACAAGACTATTTAGATTTTGTGCTTATGTTCTAGGTGACCGGGTTATCGATGTGGGATCTGAATGGAGAACTTTCAGCAATGATAAAGCAACAAAAGATCCATCTCGAGTTGGAGATTCTCAGAATCCTCTTCTGAGTGACCGAGATTTGTCTACCATGATTGGCAAGGTAATAAATACCAAGTGAGGCCTGACCAAAAACCTGGGAGTGGGGAACTTTGCAGAGGCACCAGTCATTGCTTCTGAGCAATCTTGACCTGAGAATGAGATTTGCCAGTAATGCCATTGTGAATGATGGTTGCCTTAGGCATTGCTTCCATCATAAAGGGGAGGCCAACAGATCAAAATCAAGAGTCTTTATATCTCCCGCCCTTGTTTTCATGAAGCACATTTTGCACACATTTTGAACATAGTATGGTCTCTGTGAGTACATATTGATAATGTTCCTAGAATGTTAGTAATGTCTTTTCTTTTCCTTTTATACCACCTACAACAAATTGGAACTCAATATAGCCTATTGTCTAGTATTGGAAATACTTACCTAAGCTTTATATTTTTTCATCAGTAAAGTGAGAATAAAATACTTCACAGAGATATTGAAGGTTACATGGGTATATATGTGAAGTATTTATAACATGTATCATGTGTTCAATTAAGGGTAGCTCTGCTGTTATATAGGATAGTAGCCTAACCGTCCTGGCAACCTGGCTCTTTTTTGCTCTGGTATCTGAATTAGAAATAGTACTGGCAATATTCCAAAGGACTAATCAAGGAAGTGTATGTATATTTTAACCTATACTACTGCATAGTCTATTTTTAATAAACTAACATGAAAAAGCAGGTCATTAATTATCTTTTTATGCTCTATACATTACATATCAAATTTGAAAAGCATAATGTATACTGGATTTAAAAGATTATAGTGTTCAGCCAAAACCGGTTTGGCTCAGTGGATAGAGTGTCAGCCTGTGAACTGAAAGGTCCCAGGTTCGATTCCGGTCAAGGGCATGTACCTTGATTGCGGGCACATCCCCAGTGGGGGTGAAAGGGGAGGTGTGTGCAGGAGGCAGCTGATCGATGTTTCTAACTCTCTGTCCTTCTCCCTTCCTCTCTGTAAAAAGTAATAAAATATATTTTTTTAAAAATAAAGATTACAATGTTCAGAAATATATTTTAAGTAGGTGATGTTTGCTTTAGTCTTATAGGCTGGAAAAAGTATACTGAAGACATTTTCAGATATAAGATAGCAACTAATTTTCTTTTATTGTCTTCTAACTGATTGATTACTTCATAAATTTGTACTTCTAATTTTCTTTTTGCCCGATTTTAATATAATTATACTAATATAATTTATATAATTATTATGTGATTATAATTACACATTAGCTAGTTTTCCTAGTCAGTGCTACAATACAGTGGTGGTAAGTGCCTTTGTCTTCTGACTAATGTTATGCTGCAGATGTTTTCTCTGTTAATCATCTTGTTGGCTTTGGGCCTGGGAGTGATTTTCTAATATGAAGAAGAACTCATTTTAAGTGTTTTATCAGAATTTTAAAAAAATGGGTTTTGAGTTTTGTTTACTAGACCTTTTTTTAGTACCTTTAGAGATGATCATTTGAGTTTCTTCTTAGGTCTTTTAATATGATAATTTATATTATTAGATTCTCAGTATATATTCTTACACTTAAAGTTTTTTGCTAGAAAACATTCCTAAAACCATTTTACCTGGAGGAATAGAGAGGTTACATGGGGTAGGTTTCTTGAGCATGTGAAGTCAGATCATGAGTTCTGTTTTCTCAGAAATTGTTCATTCAGGTTTTCAAAATTTTGCATATAAAGTTATAAAACTTTGTTTTATAGGGTACTGGAGCTGCAAGTTTTGATGAATTTGGCAATTCTAAGTACCAGAATCGGAGAACAATGAGTAGTTCTGATCGGGCCATGATGAATGCATTCAAGGAAATCACTACCATGGCAGACAGAATCAACCTCCCTAGAAATATAGTCGTAAGTTCCTGTCTGTCTCCTTTAAGCCATTCTGGCGTTGACTTTGCATAATTTAATGAACAAATAAAATTTTGATATTGCAACTAATTAAACGGCCTAAAGTTAATTAAACTTAGTTTCTCTGTTTTGAAGGATCGAACAAATAATTTATTCAAGCAAGTGTATGAACAAAAGAGCCTGAAGGGAAGAGCTAACGATGCCATAGCTTCTGCGTGTCTCTATATTGCCTGTAGACAAGAAGGGGTTCCTAGGACATTTAAAGGTAAGTTTTCAGTTGCCTAGATGAAAGTCTTATCTATGTCATATTACCAAAGTCAGGCAGCTTTGACTCTAAGTAGTGCTCTGTTGTGTCTGTGTGGTTATATCCGGTAATTCACCTACTGTATTTGCCGGCGTATAAGACGATTTTTTGGCTCTGAAAAATACCGTATTTGCCGGGGTATAAGAGACTGGGCGTATAAGACGACCCCCTAACATTTCCACTCAAAATACAGAGTTTGTTATATACTCGCCGTATAAGACTACCCCCCACTTGGAGGCATATTTTTTCAGGGCCAAAAAATCGTCTATACGCCGGCAAATACGGTAAATATAGTTTCAAAATGCCTGTTTATTTTGTTCCTTGACAAAAATTATGTGGTTTAATTGACGATGTTCTTTTCAGGTGTTTTTCTCATGTAAAGTAATTTTAGTCCATGTGAGTGAGCCCTATGTTCCTTGGTAATTAGAACTTTTGTAAGTTTTGAGGCCTGTTATTATAAACCAGCGTAGGACTTTGTAGCAAGTCTGTAAATTTTTGATGCATAGAAAACAGTTTTCACATATAGTCAGGTCTCTACAAGTGAGGGAGTCAACCCTTAAAAAGCATCAGTGACATTTTTTCTCCTGAGTTATACAATTTGCACTTTCACACTTAAGTTGGAGACTTTGAAAGAACTAATATTTTTTTATCCAGTTTGCAGTTTACCCATTTAGTATTACTGTGGTACTTATACTGACTTTAACTGCCAGAGTTCGTTTTGGCTTAAAACTATAATTACCCTTTATTTATCTGTGAATGTTTAATTTTTTACATTTTCTTACATCAGTATTTTTATTACACGTGAAACTAAGGCTTTTGTTAAATTTATTTTGAAAGTGGTAGTTGAATTTTTAGACTAATAGGGTCATATGTTTTATCTCGTTTTGCTACAGCCTATAATTGCAGGGATAGCATGTACATAAGACATTGTGTAGCTTGAGAAGCATCCTTTATTTAGCTTGAGTATTTTTTTATCTGCTTGATATATTCCTTATAGATGAACATATAAATATCAAAGAAGTTTTTGATTGCTTGAGAAATCTCATTTATATAAATCAAACCTTCAGAGACGTTAATATTTTGAAATATTAAGATCTGCATTTAAGCCCTGGCTGGTATGGCTCAGTAGATAGAGCATTGGTCCTTGCACCTAAGGGTCACAGGTTCAATTCCCAGTGAAGGGCACGGACCTAATTTGCAGGTTCAATCCCTAGCCCTGGTCAGAGCTCATGGGAATGGGAGGCAACCAGTCAATATGTCACTTTCACATGGATGTTTTTCTCCCCCTCTTTTCTCCCTTCTACTCTCTCTAAAAATCAATGGAAAAACTATCCTTGGGTAGGGATTAAAAAAAAAAAAAAGATCTGCATTTAACTTTGCGGGAAAATATTCCTTAAAGTTTGATACAAACAATTAAATTAACAGAAAATTTAAGTTAGCTCTAAGGGAAGTATCATGGAAATGATAAGGATTTATCTGTAAGGCATGGTTAAATTTTTTGCTATTAGAATGTATTACTTTTATAATCTGAAATAGATTTTAAAATGAACTATATGACTTATGTAGATGTATTTATCTAATTTTTTTCTTCTTTTAGAAATATGTGCCGTATCACGAATCTCTAAGAAAGAAATCGGTCGATGTTTTAAGCTTATTTTGAAAGCTTTAGAAACCAGTGTGGATTTGATTACAACTGGGGACTTCATGTCCAGGTTTTGTTCCAACCTCGGTCTTCCTAAGCAAGTGCAGATGGCAGCTACACATATAGCCCGCAAAGCTGTGGAACTGGACTTGGTGCCTGGCAGGAGCCCGATATCTGTGGCGGCCGCCGCCATTTACATGGCCTCACAGGCATCTGCTGAGAAGAGGACCCAAAAAGGTAGGAGTGATAAAACCGTGTGGCTGCAGCATGTAATGGTTATTTCCATTTTAGGTATGAATCACATAAATATCCAGAACCTACTTTAAGAGGTAGTTCCATAGCATCAGAACTTAAGAAAATAGAGTATTTTCCCCTTCTAAGTGGCTCATATATAAAATGTTTGGAGATGTATCGTAAACCTTTGTGCAGTCTTAATCTTTTTTCTCATTTGAATTATTTTTAGTTTGTACATTTTTAATATTTAGATGTTTTCACACACACACACACACACACACACACACCTCACACACATATTTTCCTGGTTATTTGGAATAGTTTTCTTCTCCCCTCCTCAAAACTTATTTTTTAAATCTTGAGAGGGGGCCATGCCTTGTTTCTCATCGCCTGGCAATCAGGTAGTAAGTCTGAAGCCTGTTCTCTCTCCTTTTGTACAGTATTGCAGTTCCCTTATGAAAACACTTGGCATAAGTAGTTTCCACCTTCTAAAGCCATTTTTAATTCAGCATTTTTTTCAAACAGAAATATTAGTGAATTTCTTTATAAGCATGCATTCATTCATGCTTTGATGCTCAAAAAGATTCATAAAAAATAAGAGCAGTTAAATGTAAAAGTGTGATAGTGAAATTACTTGCTGCAATAATTTTATAATGCCCTATTCAGAATAGCCTTTCACATCGGTTTAGGCCATGTCTCCCTATCATACAAGTAGTAAATGATATAGGAAATTGATCAGGAATAAGTCACCATTTGTTATTTAAATGTGCACTGATTGCCTTTGGCCTCCACTCATATTTCTTCCTTTATATATGTATTTTATTGATTTCAGAGATGAAGGGAGAGGGAGAGAGAGGTAGAAACATCAGTGATGAGAAAGAATCATTGATAGGCTGCCTCCTTCACACCCCACACTAAGGACTGAGTCCTCAACCTAGGCGTGTGCCCTGACCGGGAATGGAACTGTGACCTCCTGGTTCATAGGTCAATCCTCAACCACTGAGCCACGCTGGTCAGGTCACTCATGTTTTTAAGGAAATTTTGAGTCTTCTGGTAGAATTTAAAAGCTGAAGCTAAGCACAGATGGTCCGTACTGATTCCTAGTTGTAAAGTTTAGTCTAATTAGCAACACAAAAATATTTATCTAAACACTTTCTTCTACTTATTACATGAAAGGTTTTGTTGAAAGTTAAGGCCCTTTTCTTCCTGTAAATTCATATTCACATAGTTGACATTCATCGGTATCTATGTCTAAAACGATGTAATGCATAAGGAAATTCAAAAGCAGTTAACTGCACACTGATGGCAGCCATCACACTGAAAACGTAAAACCTCATTTATTTGAGTTTTTATTAAAGGACATGTTTTAAAAATCCATTTTAATTATTTAGAACTAACCAAATAATTGTCAAGTTCTAGTCCTTAAGACTTCTTTTAATAAAAAGAAGAAAAAAGCCAAAACCGGTTTGGCTCAGTGGTAGAGCTTCGGTCTGCGGACTGAAAGGTCCCGGGTTCGATTCCGGTCAAGGGCATGTACATTGGTTGCGGGCGCATCCCCGGTGGGGATTGTGCAGGAGGCAGCTGGTCGATGTCTCTCTCTCATCGACATTTCTGGCTCTCTATCTCTCTCCCTTCCTCTCTGTAAAATATCAATGAAATATATTTTTAAAAAAAAAAAAAAAAAAAAAAAAAAAAGAAGAAAAAAAGTGGTAACTCCCTTAAAGGGTTAAATTGTATTCACTCCTTTCTGTACTCGAGGCTGTAGAAATCCTCATGTGAACAAGCATCATGTGAGCTCAGTATATATATATAACTGTGATATATATAACTGTGTTTGTAATAGTGAAACATCTACATTGTGCTGTTATATTCAGCTTTTTATCTCTGATGTAATATGTAGGAAAAAGTTTTAGAGCAATATTTATAGTATGATCCCATTTTGGCTTCAACCTCATAACAGAACGGGGAGATGTTGCAAGGGAACTTTAAATAACAAAGTTAATTTCTTCACAAAAATGCATTCATGGATTACTTCTGTGATCCTCAAAAATATTTATTGTAAAGAAAAGGGAGATGTCAGTTCAAATATGAAGGCCAGTATAATGGTTGCCACTTGTAGTGCTATGCGCTGAGCACTGTTCAAATGTTTTACATGTAGTAAAACTTTTAATACTGATGATAACCCTTTGAGGTAATAGGGTAATACCAGTAATAACTTTAACCCTGCTTTTGACTTTTAGTATATAATTCCTTTATTTTTCAAAAAACAATAGCTTTGTTTTTGATATTTTATACAACTGTATCTCACAAATTGAAATTTAGGTAGTAGAAGGTAGGTAGGGTGGAAGTTATGCTTCTAATATTTTGATTTTTTGTCTTTTAGAAATTGGAGATATTGCTGGTGTTGCTGATGTTACAATCAGACAGTCCTACAGACTGATCTATCCTCGGGCCCCAGATCTGTTTCCTACAGACTTCAAATTTGACACCCCTGTTGACAAACTACCCCAGTTATAAATTGAGGCAGCTAATGTCAAACTCTTGTGGTCATTGAACTTTGCCTGTTGTACATAACATATATACAGTGCTGGATTGAGCCTTTAATGAGGAAAAAGATATGGTACGCATTCCAGGGCTAAATGTTAATTGCTTGGCATTACGTATGTATATACTAGTAAAACATATTTAATGATTTAAATTTCTTATGAATTTGCTTTCTTTTGTAGCTATTTAGAAACTATTTTGGAAGATATTTGAAATTATGTAAGTCTTGAATAAAATGTTTTTCAAAACTAAAGTTTTTGTTATAATTACATGTTATATTTAATTTATAACTTATAATGTATAAATACAGATAATGCATATTATTGCAGCTAATAAAGCTGATAGAAGTCCTTGTTTTCTGTTTATAAAAAATATATATTTAGTTGTTTTGTGTTAAATATATATTTTTAATTTTAATAAAGTCATGGAACTAGTAACAGCCATTGGCAACAAGAACATATTTAGTTTGCAGTTTTAAGGGTTTGTGTGTCTTTTAATTTATATAGGGTGTTCCAGAAAAATGTATATACACTATAATAGCTGATGGCTCAACTTTGAAAATAAGGTATATTTTCATAAACTGCTTTTGTAATTATTCAGGGTGTGTGTATACATTTTTGGAGGATACCCTATATATGTATTAAAGAGCAAGAAGTGTCATGGCCCATGTTGCTCAGTGATTAAGTCATCGGTCTGTGCACCAAAGGTTTGTGGGTTTGATCCCTGGCCCTGATCACTAATTGATGTTTCTCTCACATAGGTGTTGCCCTTTCTTTCTCTTCCCTCCCCTCCCTTCCACTCTTCTAATAATGGAAAAAATATATTCGGGTGAGGATTTTAAAAAGGCAAGAATTGATGAATTGGACACTGAAAGGCATTGCCTTGATAAAAAAAAAAATGTGTTTTTCCTCAATGAGATTGAGCAGAGAAGATGCTGGTAAATAGAGCAACAGATTTCAATTTTCAGATCTTAGTGTTTCATTTTATAAAATCTGCATATCCATAATTCTTTGTTACTTTTACTGATTGGGGTACTCAAAGGGTAAAGTATTTTAAATGGTGAGTATTTGGCCTGAAAATGTCCAGGAATTTTTTAAATAACCACCCTACCCTCAGGTGATTGTGAGGTGTAGGTGTTTTGCCTATCACTTTAAGGAACACTGATTCAAGGACGCTTGACTGCTAGGCAACGGAAGTGAAGACCAACAAAATAACGCCTTTTCTCCAGCTAGGTTGGTGTAGTCCCCACACTGTTCAGTGGAGGGTAAAGAGCAGAAGCAGGGCCAGCACTGGAGAATCCAGTTCCCTCCTGCCATGTGATGAAGTCTGGTAGCAGCTGAAGCTGGTCGGTGCCCTCAGGGCTGCAGCACAGAGGCACCAGCACAGAAAAGAAACCAGGTAACAGTGTGGCAGGCTCGTGGACCCAGCTCCTTTCCACCCACATTCTCCCACAATGGTGGTAGTTCCCCAAGAGGCAAATAACAGGAACGCTGCAGGAACACCCACCACTCCAACATCCAGACAGTGACTCCAAGGTTCATTGAGATACTCCCTAACATGACCTCTGAGGCACAAGTAGTGCTAGTAAGAAAAAAATAGTGCCATCTACTGGAAAAATGAAAGACCTATCAACGTGCTAAATTATTAAAGTCAAACTAGTACTTAAGAAAAGTGTTCACTATCTCAAATGTGCAGATAGAACATAACATCAACCAACTTGAACAAGCAAGTTTGTTTTCTTCAGAAACCAAGCCAAACAAAAACTCAAGAGTCATGGAAGGCTGTGATCTAAATGATAGAAAATTCAAAAGAGCCATGAAAAAACTCAAGATGTAAGAAAACTCAGAAATGCAGTTGAATGTGTTCAGGAATATAATTAATGGACAGCAGGAGTACTTACCAAAGATATTTATAAAGAAAGAACCAATTCTGGAGCTTAAGAAAAATGAGATGGAAAACACACCAGAAAGCACTGAAATAGAATAGACCACATGGAGAATTGGCAAGCTCAAAAATAGAAGTGTAGAAATAATTCAGGTGGAAGACGAAGGAAAAAATATGTGCTAGCTTTACTGTTGCACCTCAAACTGCAGAAGTTATGACCACAGAGCATAAGTGGTTAGTTAAAATGGAAAAGGCTTTAAGTTTGTGGGTGGAAAACGAATAAATAGTTCTGATTGACGGCATCGAGCCTATATGCAGACTTCAGCAAGGAATCCCCTGAAACAAGCGGCACCATTTACTGCAAGGAAGGAAATATTACAATAAGGTATTTTGGGAGAGACCTCATTGACATAACTTATTACAGTGGTATCCTATCTAATAAAGAGCAAATATGCTGGTTGCCACACCCTCAAAGATGGTGGCGCCCAATCCCCTCAGCTCCGCATGCCTGCCTCCAGAGTCTCCCAGCTCCCTCAGCTCCCCAGCCACCCAGGGCCGGCCAAGGAGCAGGGCAAGCCTTGGATGGTGGCTGCCCAGCCACCCGAGGCTCAGGTAACCAGGGCTGGCTGGAGCTTGTGTTGCTGGCAGTGGCAGCAGCAGAGGTGTGATTGGGGTGTTACCTTCTGATTGCCTCCTGCTCCTGAGGGCTCCTGGACTGAGAAGGGGCAGGCCGGGCTGAGGGACCTCTAGTATTGTTATAATTGTTCTATTTTATGCTTATGGCTATTAATACACTGTGCCTAATTTATAAATTAAGCTTTATCATAGGTATGTATGTATAGAAAGAAAAAAACAGTATATGTAAGATTTGGTACTATCTGAGGTTTTAGGCATCCACTAGAGTTCTTGGAATACATCTCTCACAAATGGGTGGAGAACTACTGAACTTAAAATATAATACATTCTAAACCAACCATTTACTCATGACTTCTCATCTCTTGAGGTGTGAAAAACTCTTCATACATAGGTGGACACCCACCACGTTCATAGCCAGCTTCTGTCTGGGCCTATATTTTAGCAAGTTAGGAATAGTAGTGGCCATGACAAAGTGGATTCCTCCTGTGCATGCTAACATTTTTAAATATATATATCTTATTGATTTTTCTTTTTACAGAGAGGAAAAGAGAGGGATAGAGAGTTAGAAACATCGATGAGAGACATCGATCAGCTGCCTCCTGCACACACACACACACACACACACACACACACACACACTGGGGATGTGTCCCCAACCAAGGTACATGCCCTTGACTGGAATAGAACCCAGGACCTTTCAGTCCGCAGGCCAATGTTCTATCCACTGAGCCAAACCGTTTTTGGCTGCATGCTAACATTTTTAAAGTAGTTGAAATCTTGGTTAATATGGCCCCTTCCATCTGGTATTTAAAACAGTCACCCAAAGAAAAATGAAAAATAAAAGTCACTGGAAGCCACTTTCACTGACAATTACACTGAGTTCAAGGATTTGATTGATGGATTCTAAGATTGAGCTCTTTGGTCCATTACCCCCATTTTGTAGATCAGAAATATCTAGAGAAACCAAAAGTTCTGTCCAAATTCACCTAATAGCAAGAGGCGAGACTAACTCAGGTCTCACTCAATCCAGCCAGAGCTTTTTCTACTAAGCCCACTATTGACTGAAGAGGAGGCTGCCTTAAGATGAACTTCAGTTGTAGCTGCCAAACAAAATTCTGTTCCATTACTAGATTAACAGAATTATTCAATGCAACACTTTTATCTGGATTCTTAAGGAAAGCACTTCGGAGTTTTTAAAATATTTCAAAACCAGTCCAGGTGTCAAGGAGTTATTAGCTGTAAGTTGTTCTTTACTTCTTCCAAAACAAATGCTTCTTAAACAAGATGCCTCTTGATAGTAAGCCTTTGTGTTCAGAGCAACCCATGTGCTTTTCCCATGGTTGTCTTTGGTTTCTGAGCTAATTTTGTGTCGCAGGTGCAAGATTTACTTTAATTATCAAGATGAACAGCTGAGGGGGTCAGCTTGTTACCCATCTGGTCCTAATCCAGCCCAGAGGCCTCTGTGCCCATGCCAATATTTCCAATTGTCAATGGCCCTGACTTTTCCTGTTGCTGGAGTTTTAATCTCATCTGCCACCCGTGGAGCTCCTGAAAGGTCCCCTCCACTCTCTCCCGGATGTTTACACATGCACAGTCCTTTCACCAGGATCTCAAGACATCAAGGTGTCACAGCAAACACATCATTCAGTGGATCTTCAGCCCCAGAGACCCCACATCTCTCACAAACATAAACTTCCATTCAAAGCCTTTGCTGGCATTTCTTGGCCAAGGGAGTTTTCACTGTCATTCTAGGATGCTCAAACTTGCACTTGGTGAAAAAGGAGGGAAAATGTGAGCATAAAGCTTTTCTTTTCCTCTGCAGAATATCAGAACAATTCTCATGCTTTCTCTCATCTGCAGCAGCCTATGAAAGGAAGTTTGAGAGCTCTGAGAAAGAAGGAAAATCACTGGTATGCTAAGTACATAGCCAGAGCAAGAACAAACGAGAAGTGATGTCCTGTTGAATTTGAGATTATGCCAAAGGATAATTTGCTTTAAACTGACATAAGTGACAAAGTAAAAAACATAAAAGAATTGAGTCTACAGCTCTTAGAGATGCTGGAAAGGCTAGCATGTTCTTTACTGTCCCAAAAGGCAGGTCTATGGTGTACAAATTATACGGAGCTTCTGGATGAACACATCACATTGAATACGTCACATTGAAGATGTTTTATCAGACTTGTTGGATTGTCAGAGATTTCTCTGGAATGGCCTTAACCATATCTGTAATTCCTTCCTCTCTGTGGCTATGAGACATCAGACAAGTTAATGATGGACTAAGAGCTTTTAATCTCCTACATTGCTGTGGCCCAACAAATATCGGCTGTGTAAATGACTTCTGCTGTTTGTTTGTTCAGCTGAGGGGTGGTCTGCTCTTCAGTACACATCAGGGGTCCAGAGTTTGGCCCTGTTAACACATTTTAACTCTGTGCTTGAGTCTATTGTTATCCATCTAGAGATGATGGATATTCTAGAACCACTCAAAGTCTCTTGAAGACATCAAACAGTGTAGACCAAGGTCTTCTATAGATCAGAAATAACCCCCAGCTCGCCTTTTTCTTTTTTTTTTTCTTTTCTTTTCAGTGTTGGAGTACCACTGAAGATTTTGTTTGAAAAGGTACAAATGGATGCCTACTCTAACTCCATTTTACAGATGAAGACATTAGGGTGAAATGTTCATATATCATTACTAAGGTGAAATAACTTGTCCCAAGTCACACTACTAGATACTAGCAAAATGAGGACTAGCCCCAGGCCTCTTGCTACCTCCATGTGCTGATTTTCAAAATGCTTCTCGTTTCAAGTGACTGCATGAATGTGGAAGTTTTCTGTAGATCCAGGACTGAACTTAACAAGGAGTGGCCCTTGTCATAGTTACCCCCTTGTTATATTGCAGCTCACTTGCAACTCACATCAACTGTTCTTGGGATGGCTCTCAATCACTAATAAAAACAGCATATTGTAAAAGCGTTGTATAGAACAAAGCAGCCATTTATTCTCCACTATGTAGACCCTGGAGATGCAAGATATTAGAGGTGAATAAGGCATGCCCTGCACTGATGCATTAGACAAGACAGAGGTGTGTGCAGAGGCCAAGGGGGTCAGAGAGGAGGAGACACTCATTCTGCCTGTGTGGAAAGAGCAGGGCACAAAATGTTAAAAAAAACAAACAAACAAAAAAACAAATCCCCCCCCCCCCCCCACACACAAAAAAAAACAAAAACAACAAAAAAACCCTATAATTTTTTACTTGAAAGTGGCCCTGAAGGATGAGTGGAAATCACATTGGTGGGGAACATTCGTGTGATAGGGTCAGTATATGGTCTCTTAGGTCACATGAAGTCAGTCCAACCCTTGGTTTCTACCACCTACATACACCTTTTCCTCACACAGAAGTCCCATGTCCTAGCTTACATCTTTACTACAAGCCTGGTGCACGAAATTCATGCAGGGGAGTGGGGAGAGGATGTTCCCCTCAGCCCAGCCTGAACCATCTCCAATCTAGGACATCCCTCTCACAATCCAGGACTGCTGGCTCCCAATTGCTCGCCTGCCTAATCACCCTCTAACCCAGCCGTGGGCAAACTACGGCCCGTTCGGCTGTTCTATCCGGCCCATGGAGCCGAAAGAGTGGAGGGTTCTCTTGCTCTCCCCTCCACTCCTTCACCAGCAGCCCAAGATGAGAGTGCCAGCATGGTCAAGTTGTTTTTGTTCTGGCCCTCCAGTCCAAGAACCCATTGTGGCCCTCGAGTAAAAAAGTTTGCCCACCCCTGCCCTAATTGCTCCCCTGCCAGCCCAATTGCCCCTAACTGCCCTCCCCCTGCTGGCCATATTGTGTCCACATGGGGGCGGCTAACTTGTGTTGGAGTGATGGTCCATTTGCGTATTTCCTCTTTATTAGATAGGGTCATTTCTCACCATTACTGAAGAGGCCTAAGCTCACGCCTGCCTCCAGTCTTCACCCTCTAACCCTTCTCCACATGGCAACCTAATCACATCCCAGCTGAAGACGTTGCTGCGGCTCTGAGGCAGAGGTGACTTATCAGAAAGTTGAAGAAACCTGAGGAGTACCTGTGCAGGCCCCTGCCAAGGCTCTAAATACAGTAGCCATACATATATTATGGATTTCTTTAAGAGCCCCCCCTCCCCCCTCAAAAAAGTATCCACACTTCCAGTACCATAAAATTTAGATCTGCCCTGTGATAACTATCTGAATAGTGCCTACAATGTCTGCACAATAGGACCCTTTCTTTCCTAACCTCTACTCACCTTGTGGTTTATACACAGTCCAGGAACAATGAATTCTCTTTTCCTCCGAAGTACCACATTCTTCCACCTGTGGCAAACTCAAATCTTCCTCCCCCTTGTAGAAGCCTTCACTGACTCCCCGCCTGGGTCTCTGACACACTCCCAGAGCACCTTGAGGAGTCTGAATCACACTAATATCATTGCTAAGTGACATATACGTACCCCTACTGAACTGTAGGCTTTACGGAGCCTTGTCCGCATTGAGCACAATTCCTGGTGACCAGTAATAGGGGATCAATATTTATTGAATGACTAAACACCAGACCATGTATTTACTAACCTCAATTTGTGAAAGGCCTTTGTTCCATCCTGAGAAGCTTCTCTTCAGAAAGTACCACTCTACTTTAGAAAGTGACTTTCAAACTAGAACTTGAGGATTTTAGCACAAAACATAAGTTCTGCTATTGTAAGGTTGTCCTCATAATGGTGTTGCTGGAGGGATCCATCCCGGGCAACCCCTCTTCTTTTGGGTGTCTGCATTTCCAAACCAGCTCCCTGCCACTCTGGATTTTCCCTTTTCAACTTCTTACTTCTCTGGCCTACTATGTGGGCTCAGCTTCCAGTCCCAACCTCCGAGTAGTCTCGCTTTTGTGCTTAGGCACTCCATAACTCTTGGTCTGAAGCCTTCGCTCATCCAGATTCATACTGAGTTTGTTTGCTATTGGAGTGAAAGGTTGCTAGAGATCTTTTTTATCTTCAATAAAACTAGAAATGCCTCAAATTATGGAAGTCTTCTTAGAGCTTCTCTTTAGTCATAAACAATTAAGTAATATTTTTAACACTTAGAAGTTATTTAAAAGCTTACCTCTATTAATATAGGTTTACATTTATAAACATTTATAAGTACATATATACACACACTTATACATACATACATATACACTGAGTGGCCAGATTATGCCCACCCCATCAGTACTTCGTTGGGCCACCTTTTGCCTTCAATACTGCGGTGATTCTTCTTGGCATCGACTCCATGACGTGTTGAAAGGTGATATGAGGAATCTGACACCATGCCTGACGAATAGCACTGTCCAGTTCTGAGAGATTTGATGGTTGTGAAACCAGCTGCCTGACGGCTTTTAACTCCATCCCACAAATGCTCAATTGGATTGAGATCTGGTGATTGTGGGGGCCACATAAGCAGGGTAAAGTCTCCCTCCTGTTCTTGAAACCACTCCTGCACAACACGAGCACCATGGCATGGTGCATTGTCTTGTTGGAAGAAGCCATCTCCATTGGGATACGCCATCAACATGATAGGGTGAACTTTATTAGCGACACTTAGGTATGTTGTGCTATTCAGATGTTGTTCCACACAAATTAAAGGGCCCAAACCATGCCAGGAAAACATGCCTTAAACCATAACACTGCCCCACCAGCTTGAAGGGTTGTACTCATGCATGTGGGGTGCATCCTTTCATGCCGTTTCCGCCAAATTCTCTCTGCCATCTGCATGATGCAACTGGAAACATGATTCATTGGACCATATGACTCTTTCCAATGCTTGACTGTCCAATCCTTGTGTTCCTGCGTGAACTGGAGACGTTTTGTCTTGGTAACTGCTGAAGCAAAGGTGTTCGAACAGGCTTCAGCTTCCATATCCCATACGATGCAGTGTACGGCTAATCTGCCTACAAACATCAGGTGGTCATAATAATCTGGCCACTCAGTGTATATGCACATGCATACACACAAATAATGTTAATACCTTAGACAAACACTAGATCTCAAAATATAGTGAGAAGAATTCTCAATTATTTGCTCCTTTGGGTTTCTCATGCTCATCCTGTTTTCTGGGGAGACCAGCAGCTCCTGTAAAAATTTTGTTAGATTTGAATCTATAGTGTAGCATTTACCTAACTAACCTGTATTAACAATTTCCATTATGACCCCCAACTTGTGTTATAGAAACATGGATCATTTTATAAGTCTAAAATGTCACTTGTAATTTTTGAGTGACTATAAAATGCTTATATTCTGTTTATATTTACCTATTTTCTGAAAGGTAAGGTCTTAAAATGTTAACTTCAAACAAGAAAAAGTATATATAATATGGTGCTTGCATTTTAGCATTAATGCATACTATTCTTTACTTATGAAGACTTTAATGCTTTTCCCCCTACCTTTCATCCTCAGTGTCTAGTACACAGAAGGCTTTCCATTAATATCCACTGAATAGAAGATGCTATTGACCCTACAGGAGTAAGATGCAAAATTTGCCCATTATTATCAGTGAAGAGAACAACCTGCTGTGACTCTTCCTGATTTTGCCCTTCCCCAGGACAAAAAGTACTTGCAAGAAGGCTGACTAACGTTAACATCTTTGAGATCTTGAAAACAGTAAAGCCAACGCATGCATATTTTGATCAATGGGAAATTTTCAAAAAGAAATAATACTGAAAACCAAAGTTACAAATTGCAATCTATTTAAACTTTAATTTGTGCATCTGTGGTAATTTATGACTGCAAAACACTTCTTTCTTAAAATGACATAATTAAAGGCACATTTCATTTGAATGCATAGTGTACCATTCTAAAATATTTTAATTTCCTCACAAAGTGCTTGAGCAGTCACTTACACATACAGTAATAGCAAAATATATTTACACTCTATAGTTTAAAAATTTTAAATCTGACTAAAATATATATATATATATATATATGTTTAAAACTACAGAAAAAATTAGTGCTTTCTTCAGCTTAATGGTGTGAATATACCCTGCCCTCTAATTTTTTTTTTAGTGATTGGCTTCAATTAAAAAAAATTTCTGTACACTGTGTAGTTACAAAAATGCCATCAGTTTTTAATGCTAAAAGCCTATTTTAGACATTACTTTTTATGCAAACTTGAGAACCTGAAAAGGTGAACAGACTGTACCTCAAAAGTATTTAGTGTTTGTTTTTTTTAAAATGTGTTAATACTGTTTAAAAGCCAGGCAATTAGTTAAGATCCTCTATTGTCCTTTACCAAAAGTCAACTGGCATTTAAAAATAACTTGAAACAACATATTGCTCCAATATTGTTCCTTATTACCCAAAGGATCTTGGGTAATAATCAACTTGAAAGGAAATATAAATTATCTCTGAACCATTTGAATTATTCTCAGAGTACAGCAAAAACATGCCAACACCCTCTGGCAAGGCTGAAATATTTATAAATGTTTTTAGCTCAAGTCTCTGCTTTCATGTTTCTCATGATTTAAACTTGAACAGTTTTTAAGACATGAGATCACTGTGATTAAATGGTTAATTCAGAATGTTCAGTTAATAACTTGCTATTCCTGAGGTATGATGACCCTAATATGCTAAGCACAGAATCAAATATGTTATTATTGAACTAAGGAAAAACAATGAAGACATGGACTCGAAGGGAAAAACAAATGAACAAACAAAACTATCCAAAACTCCATGCAAATGAAAAAGTCATGGCTTACAAAAAGACTTTCCTATAAGAGCATTCAAAAAGCCACGAAAGGATCCTCTGATGAGTTGTAAAAAGTACTTGATCAAATTATTTTTGAGACTTTTGAGGTACAGCTTTAGTGTTATAATTTTTATAAAATATAGACTGTTTTATCAAAAATATTTATACATTCTGTTACAATATATTGCTTTTGCCCTTAGTAACTGCCAATATAAAATCTGGATCTAGTGGCCTAAAATGTACAAATGCACTTAACAAATGTGGGAGTTTGAGGTGTCTGCTTGGCCACTGTACAAAAGTGATGAAGTGGTGAAATTAAATAATAAACCAACATAGAATACATTACAACTTGCACATATACATGTTCACAGCATGTATACAATGATAACCCCTATGTTTTAACAAAGAAATAGTTCCCTTCTACAGTAGACACAAGAACAAGATGAACTATGTTGATAAATGTAAAATGAATATCAAAAGAAGCAGTAATGAGCTCATTGATTTTGGAGGAAGGCATGACTGAACATGCTGAGTGTCTAGACTTTGGGAATGCATATAGGTAACACAGTATCTTGGTTCAGGCTAATCAGAAGTTCTCATTCTTAACATTTTAAGTAAATGCTGATGTTTAGTTGTTCTTGTTCATTTCATGGTTTAATAAACAAATGTTTGGCAAGTAGCTCTGTTGAAAAGCTGTGAGGTCCTGTTAAATGGTTGGTAAAGATAAGGCAATAAAAGTTTTCTCCTAATAAATATAAAAAATTTATAAAACAAGACATCAATTCATTTCATTAAAAAAGGCCTAAAAATGAGCACTAACTACCACTACTTTTTTTTGATATTTCAGTTATTTCTTTAAAAAAATAAGAGCATTTGCCTTATTCAAACAGAATCATATGTCTGACTAGTAACAGCATCCCAAGCCCTTTTTTCATTTAAAAAGTTCAGCTAAGTGAAGTTAACTGATTCATTTTCCTTCCACTTAAGGCAGGCAGGCATACAGCCAAACTAGGGACTACAGAAGGGCATATTAGTGTGTTTTTTAAAAAGACTATTGATCCAAAAGTATTCGTGATAGATTTTCATGCCTGATGTTCATTCAGCTTAAACTTCATGAAATTGTTTCCAGTGCTCAGATTTACATTGAGAATACATCAAGAAGCTATTTTTCAGAAGATATTAGAAGTACTTTCAAACAAATCTTCATGTGTTTTTAAAAAAGACTCAGAAGCTACTGGTGGCACAGAGAGCAAATGAAGAGTTGCTATTTTTAAGAGGTCATCTTGTAGTCAGTCTGCTTGGTTTCACAGTGGGTAGGAACTCAACACCAATCAGCAATGTAGTCAAAATCTCTGAACATTTCTTGCTCCTCTTCTGAAAGTATCCTTGGTTCTCGAGGTGGAGTCAGAATAGGTACTTCTGAGGTAAATTCATCATCAAAGTTACTAACATCTTCCCGTCCTCGAATGGTAGGTACAAATGGCGGCTTTATTTTTTTGTCCATCAGAGCACTCCAATCGATTAGCTAAATTACAAAACACAAAATGTCCAGTTTAATTTCCTACTCCTAATGGCTATAGTTTCAGAAAAAAATTCTAAACTTTCATACTTACTCGGAAAAATGGGTGCTTTTTTACATCCTCTGCATCTTTCTCACCAGCTCCAAGGCGCCTCTCAGGATTTCTTCTTAATAGCTAACACAACATAAAGTTAAAAAGTAAAATAAAACCAGCAACTTCACTGATAAAGATTCTCATATCCTACAAAGATTTAGATTTCTTTTTATGTGTGTTTGTCTAAACCATGCATCTATGAACTAAAAAAGAACTTCTAGTCTTTCAATATAGAAAATTTAAATAGTTTATAAACCATTAATTCTTACCCTTCTCATTATGGAAATGGCTTCTGTAGATAAGAACCTTGGATACCTTACTTCATCATTTACAATACTGTCAAAAACCTCCTCTTCATCATCACCAGGAAAGGGAGACTAGAAGAAATATATTTGAGTAAGTCAAAATAATTTTCAATATAGTGAAATCTTATACCAATCCAAAGCACAATCAAGAACCAGGCAGTGAAAGAACAAACAACAACAACAACAACAACAACAACAACAACAACAAAACCACATAAATAAAACACCACCACACAAACAAGCAACAACAACAACAACAACAAAACCACATAAATAAAACACCACCACACAAGGACCAAAGAAGCTACAACAGATATATATCTATTGCCCAGAGGACACACCATATACTTTCTGAAATCTTCCTTAAATTTATTTCACAGACAGACCTGAATAAATTTGGTCAAATAATCCTACATAATAAAAAGGCTGATATGCAAATATGCAAATGGTGGAACGACCGATCACTATGATGCTCACTGACCACCACGGGGCAGATGGGAAAATGAATTCAGAACCCAACTTCATGAAGCTGAGCTGCCCATACTACTGCCAAACTTTTTAGTTATCAAAACTTTATTTATTCACTCATTCAAAATACATAATTCAAATACTATATGGGATAATATTATTTCTTTCAGGAATGAAGATGAGTCAGGGAAAAATTCTTTCACAAGGATTTGCAATCAGAACTTCAAGTGGTAATACTAAGCACTTTCGTTGACTTGATCAGTCAATTTTGTGTTTAAAAATGTCACTCTAATGCCGAAACCGGTTTGGCTCAATGGATAAAAATGTCACTTTATCGCCAAAACCGGTTTGGCTCAGTGGATAGAGCATCGGTCTGGGGACCGAAAGGTCCCAGGTTCGATTCCGGTCAAGGGCATGTACCTTGGTTGCGGGCACATCCCCAGTAGGGGGTGTGCAGGAGGCAGCTGGTTGATGTTTCTCTCTCATCGACGTTTCTAGCTCTCTGTCCCTCTCCCTTCCTCTCTGTGGAAAATCAATAAAATAAAATATTAAAAAAAAAAAATGTCACTTTATAAGTAAAAATTTATCTTCATATTTGCTAAGATATTAAAGTTCTTTGTTTCTTCAAAAAGATTATAAGCTAACAACAAAACACACAAATGTGTTTTAAACAAATAAAAGTGCAGTAATCTGTTCATCTGTCAAGTATCTAACTCCAGTATGTAAGGTTACTTCTCTGATACCCCATTTGGCACAGGGAAAGGAGCCCTGGTACATTTATTTGTTTATTTCTGTAGTCTTTTCAGTCCTCAAAACTTGTACAAATAAAATTTCAAAACAAGTATCACATGATCTCACTCATATGTGGAATCTAATGAACCAAATAAACTGATGAACAAAGTAGATCCAGAGACATAGAAGCATGGAGCACACTGTTGGATCTCAGAGGCAAGGTGGGGGTGGATGGGAAGAGATCAACCTAAGAATGGATACAGACAATGGGGTGGTGAAGGCCTTGGGGTGGGGGTAGGGAGGGACAGGGGCAGGCTAGAAGAGGTCAATGTGGAGGAAAAAGAGGACATCTGTAATGTTTCCAACAATAAAGATTTTTCAAATACAAATTTGAATATGCATAATATGTTTAGGGAGTTTTCAATTACTTGTAAATAATAGATAAATTAGATATAAACTTCAGCCAAACCTCACTCTTATAATAGTTTAAGAAAATGTTACTGCTAAAATTTCACCAATGCTATAAAATTATAAACCATATTGATGAGTTTTAAGTTTAGTTCTTTTTCCAACTATCTTCTTATGGAGGTGTTAAAAATAAATGAAATTTCGAAAAGCAATTCTGAAGGAATAGCTAGCTCCATTGTCTTAATTAAGAGCTTAGTTAATTAGAAGCTCTTTTAAAAAAATATGCAACAATAGCTTCTTTACTTGTTCAATGCCAATCTACCAGTCACTTTAGAATAGGAGGAAGTAGAATCAACTGTTTCTCTAATGTCATGTCTAATATGGAGGGTAAATTTTAAGCAAGCATATAATTTTTAGTTCCTTAATTAAATTTCATATGTATCTGAATGCTCTTAAAAAACAACACAGCCGAAACCGGTTTGGCTTAGTGGATAGAGCGTTGGTCTGCGGACTGAAAGGTCCCAGGTTTGATTCCGGTCAAGGGCATGTACATTGGTTGCGGGCACATCCCAGTAGGGGGTGTGCAGGAGGCAGCTGGTCGATGTTTCTCTCTCATTGATGTTTCTGGCTCTCTCTCCCTCTCCCTTTCTCTCTGTGGAAAATCAATTAAAAAAAAAAAACACACAACCACAAAGCAACAAATATGTTACTTTAAAAAGAGAATTCAAGTATGCCAGAGTTTACAGAAACAACTACCATGAATACATACTCTGTCTCTCTTAGAAAGTAAAAACCACCCTGGATTAGGGATAAAATACATCTTTCCATCCTAAAACAGCATATAGCACTTTTTCTAAATGGGGTAAAAAATTCATTTCTGATCCGTCAGTCTTAGGACAGAAACAAGGTTGTGTAGATTTATTTTATTTTATTTTAAAAATATATTTTATTGATTTTACACGGAGAGGAATTGAGAGGGATAGAGAGTTAGAAACGTCGATGAGAGAGATACATCAACCAGCTGGCTCTTGCACACTCCCCACTTGGGATGTGCCCGCAACCAATGTACATGCCTTTGACCAGAATCGAACTCGGGACCTTTCAGTCTGCAGACCAACGCTCTACCACTGAGCCAAACCGGTTTCGGCTAGGTTGTGTAGATTTAATACCTTATCGTGCAGGTAGCAAAATATAATGGTTCTAGTAAATCATTATATTTTGGTTTATATTTCATTTTAAACCTGGTTCTAATAAACCAGCTTTAAAATGAAAGCCCTACCCCATGACAGCTGTGAGACTTTAAGCAAGTTACTCAAGTTCTGTTTTCATTTATTTATCTAAAAGTGAATGTAGATTAATATTGAGCTTATTAAAGGTTGCTGAAAAATTAAATATGCTAAAATTTATAAAGCACACAGAATAATGCCTATCACACGATAAGCCTTTTAATTAGCTATTTCTTTCCTTCCTTTTCCAAGTATTCACTCCAATGTTGTTTTGATGAACTGAAATCATTTATTTTTATTTGTTTGGGTGCCACTAAAGGACAATCACAGAGAAAAATTTTAGAAATTTCTGACATTCAATAATTTGGTCATTATTTCATTCATTTATTCATGCCAAGAATATACAAGAAAGGTTGTTGGCACCAGAGAAACTGTAGAACAATGAACCAATCCCAAAAGATAAATTTTCTTGTATCTTGAGATCAAGATTCTCTAAGTAGTTTTCAATTACTTATCTAAATATTGACTTTTTCCCAATTCCACCCTAATTTATCATATCCAACAATTTATAACAAATTGATTAGCCTTTTACTACTGCTTTATATATTAGATATGATTCACAATTTCCTCAGTGGTAAAATTTCTGTGAACAACTAAGTCATCCCCAGAAATGTATTTCTAGTTAATCTAAAGAAAACAGTAAGAAAGTTAATCTTTTCTGGTACTGGCACAAGAAAAGACATATTGATCAATGGAATAGCAGAGAACCCAGAAATTGACCCAAACCAATATGCTCAATTACTATTTGACAAAGGAGGCATGAACATAAAATGGAGTCTAGACAGTCTCTTCAATAAATGGTGTTGGGAAAATGGGACAGATTGAAGAAAAAAAAAAGGAAAAAGAAGAAAAAAGAAACTAGACCACCAACTCACACCATACACAAAAAATAGACTCAAAATGGATAAAGGACTTAAACATAAGATGGGAAACCATAAAAATAGTAGAAGAATCCACAGGCAGCAGAATCTCAGACATATGCTGAAGCAATTTCTTCACCAATATAGCTCCTAGGGCAATGGAAACTAAAGAGAAAATAAACAAATGGGACTACATCAAAATGAAAAGCTTTTGAATAGCAAAAGAAACCATCAACAAAACTACAAGAAAGCCCACAGCAGGGGAGAACACATTAGCCTAGATTATCACTATCACAGATAAGGGTTTACTCTCCAACATTTACAGAGAACTTAACAAAAGGAAGATAAACAACCCAATCAAAAAATGGGCAATGGACCTAAAGAACACATAAGGAAGGCCAAGAGACATATGAAAACACACTCAGTCACAAATCACCCTAGAGAGATGCAAATCAAAACACCAATGTGATTCCATCTCACACCTGTCAGAACGGCTATCATCAACAAATCAACAAATGACAAATGCTGTCAAGGATGCAGAGAAAAAGGAACCCTCGTGCACTGCTGGTGGGAATGCAGACTGCTATAGTCACTGTGAGAACAGTAGGGAGTTTCCTCAAAAAACTCCCATTTGACCCAGTAATTCCACTTTTAGGAATATATCGCAAGAAACTAGAAACACCAATCAGAAAGGATATATGCACCACTATGTTCATATCAGCACAATTTACCACAGCTAAGATTCGGAAACAGTCTAAGTGCCCATCAGCAGAAGAGTGGATTAAAAAACGGTGTTACATCTACACAATGGAATACTACGCTGTGATAAAAAGAAGGAATTCTTACCATTTGCAACAGCATGGATGGAACTGGAGAGGATTATGCTAAGCCAGAGGTCAGCAAACTCATTAGTCAACAGAGCCAAATATCAACAGTACAACCATTGCAATTTCTTTTCAGAGACAACTTTTTTAAACTTAAACTTCTTCTAATGCCACTTCTTCAAAATAGACTCGCCCAGGTCGTGGTATTTTGTGGAAGAGCCACACTCAAGGGGACAAAGAGCCGCATGTGGCTCCAGAGCCGCAGTTTGCCGGCCACGGTGCTAAGTGAAATAAGCCAGTCAGAGAAAGATAAATATCACATGATCTCACTCATTTGTGGAATACAATGAACATAAACTGATGAACTAAAACAGATCCCGAGACAGAGAAGCATAGATCAGACTGTCAAACCTCAGAGGAATGGGAGAGGAGGGGCAGAGAGCAACCAAAGGACTTGTAATGCATGCATATAATAAGCCTAACCAAAGGACATAGATACCATGGGGGTGAGGGTATGAGTGGGGGGATAAGGACACATATGTAATACCTTAATAAAAAAAATTATACATATAAAAAAAGAAAGTCAATCTTTTCAAGTCTGCTATACTGTTTTTGATTAAGGTATAGCTGACTTTTCTTTACCGGTATACAGGACATTCTGTTTATTAGTTTTCCTGTTATTCTATTCCCTATGAAATATTTAGTTATATCTTAGAATCATACCATAGCAATACCAAAATACAAGAAAACTACTTTCAAAACACTGGTAATGCATTCCACAGATGACATAAAAATCTAAAAAAGACAGTGAAGGTAATATAGAATCATAATAAATTATTAGTACATTATAAATACTTATAAAACTTAAGTTCCACTTATGCATGAGACATATTAAGTAGTTTTATAAATAAATGACATGTTTTGTTCTTTCAATCATTTTTCTTTTTTTCTTTCTCATTACTTTATACTGCTTACCTCTCCGACAAGCATTTCATATATAAGTACACCAAGGCCCCACCAATCTACAGCCCTTGTATAAGATGTTTCTGTTAATACTTCTGGGGCAAGAAATTCAGGAGTGCCACAAAATGTGCTTGTTCTATCTCCATATCCCATTCCTGAAAAAGGTAAAATTTAAATATTTGTTAGCAAAGAAAAGATCTTGAATAAAAATCGAAAGATATCCTTAAGCAGCAAAATTAAAGTTGCACATTAGTGCCTGGTGACCAAAGTCAAGATATACCAAAGACTTTTATAGAAAATGTTAAAGGTTGGTATTGAGAAAACTATGCTAAATAGCAACCTTATTATTTAATCAATGGGTAAAAATAAAATTTTCATACTTTATTTACTTATTTTCTCTTTCTTGTCATTATAAGTGACAACAACAGGAACTGACTGTGAATTTCAAGTTTTATCATTTTTTCAAATCAATCTTTTTTTTAGTAAGTTTATTGACTTCATTATAAAAATAACATTAAGTATAGTTTGGAAAATACCACAAAAGCAAACACTTGGAAAATCAAGAGTTTACCAAATGTGTTACAAATACAGAAATTAATAACAGTATTAATATTTTTAGCTAACTAGTTTTCAAATATATGTTCCTCATCATAACTTATTTAATCAACTATACATTCTACATATTGAAGATGTCTCAATGTATTCTGAAGTATTAAAAGCTCATAATTGTTTTCTTATGAAAGAACTTAAATGAAAAGACCTCAATTCTAAATACAAAAAGGTCTGCATTTATAAGGACTGAAATCTCAAATAAGTTTGTAAGTTTTATTTGAGATTAACTTAATTATACCCTTTAAGACCAAGACTTAAAGGGTGAGAAATGTTTGCAAAATTTCTTGAACATTGGTCATATTACTTTTCTTCAAAAATGTTATTTGTAAAAAGAGTTGATACAATATCTATACAAGTTCTACACAATCCTTTTAAATGCCTTGGCCAAGATAAGGAAAAAGTTAACAAAGATAGAAACAGAACTAATTTCTTTATTTTTATTCTGTGCCCTGATCACACAACTAAAACATGTAATACTTTTAGCACAAAACTACTCTAACTTTTCCCTCTTAATTTTTAAATGGTAATATTATAAAATCTTAATATTTTAATGCAATGCATATACTATATATCATGTCATTTATATTAATACAGTTATATTTCATTCATTCTGATAAATTTAAAGGAAATTAAAAGTAGGCCCAATTACCTAGGACTTCAAATTGGTAGAACTCCAGTTAAGTAGTTAACATCAGGCTTTGGAGTCATAAAGATCTGAGTTTAAAAACCAGCTTTGCCATTTGTTAGCCATGAGAGCATGGGAAAGCTGTCTTACCTCAAAGTCATTTTTCCTCAGCTGGATCACCAACTTTTGTAAGATAGTTATAATTTAACTAGATATGAAGCATATGAAACAAAATGCTTGGCACTCAGTAAGTGCTCAAAAATGGCTAGCAATGATTATGATAATGTACTATGTCTATTTTTATGACAAAGAGAAATATATACTGAATTAGTCTGCTTATTGAATACATACTTTCTGAATACCTATTATATCCTGGGCATCCATGCCAAGTGGTGGGGACATAAAAATGAGTAAGACACAATTCTTTCCTTTAAGGAGCTTATAGGAAATTGGAGGAAAAAAAGTATATACAGATGTCAACACGATTTGATGACTAACTGGATATGGAGAGTAGAGAAGAGGACAGAGTACAGGATAACTCCACATTATCAAGCTGGGTGACTGAGGGCTGTGGCACCATCAACTATGAACTAGACCAGTGGTCGGCAAACTCATTAGTCAAATATCAACAGTACAACCATTGAAATTTCTTTTGAGAGCCAAATTTTCTAAACTTAAACTTCTCCTAATACCACTTCTTTAAAACAGACTCGCCCAGGCCATGGAAGAGCCACACTGAAGGGGCCAAAGAGCCGCATGTGGCTCGCGATCTGCAGTTTGCCAACCACGGAACTAGACTATTGGAGGAAAAGAAACAAATTTTTTTTGAATAGCATTTGAGATACTTATTGACTATTCAAGTACAGCTGTCTAGTAGACAGCTGAATATATATATTAGGAAGGGAAATAATAGATTTGGGAAACATCTAGACCAGTGTTTCCCAAACTTTGACATATGTGTAACCCTTCTATAATGTTTGTAATGCTGAATACCCCTCATAAAAAAAAGGATGTATTTTAATAACAATCAAAATATATTTATTTTTTATTTTTTTGGTACATACACAAAATAATAAACGAAAAATAAAATTATTCATAATAAAATCTAAATAAAAGTTATATTATAAATAACATTTATTTGCACACTGGACCATCTTACACCTCACAAGACTGTCTTGACTTGACTCATGAGAACGGAGAATTAGGCGCAGTTAAGCACGGTGCAGTGCATATCCCAACAAACTCTGGTGCAACGCATATCCCCACAAAACTCTTCCCATACTCCTGGGGGTACGAGTATCACACTTTGGGAAACACTGATCTAGACTAATGAAAGGATAATATGCTAATTAGACTGGGTCAACCAGCCATCTTTCGGACATCCGACTTCCTTCAGGACAAAGCCATGGTGGTGTGGGTTGAGGCAGAGGTGGTTAGGGGAGATCAGGCCGGCAGGGGAGTGCAATTGGGGCCATAAAGCCAGCAGGGAGCGGTAAGGCATCGATGAGGCCAGTAGATTCAGTTAGGGGTGATCAGGCAGGCAGGCAGGTGAGCAGTTAGGAGCCAGCAGTCCCAGCTTGTGAGAGGGTGCAGGTTGGGCTGAGGGAAACCCCCGACCCCATGCATGAATTTCATGAACTGGGCCTCTAGTTAATATATAATTGTTAGTTAAAAACTCACAGTGAAGAGCAATGGGCTAAGGACAGACACTGAAGAATAAAAGCATTTAAGTCAACATTGTCCAATTCAGAGAAGTCCAATAAGAGAAAAACATTTTTTATTGAATTCAGCAATTAGGAGGTCAGTGGGTAACTAATGGATAGTAATATACTCACAAAGTCTGTCTGTTCTTTCATTCATTCATCTATTTATTATTATTATTATTATTATTTTTATTCCTCACCCAAAGAGTGAGGACATTTTTTCTATTGATGTTGAGAGAGAGAGAGAGAGAGAGAGAGAGAGAGAGAGAGAGAGAGAGAGAGAGATGAGAGAAACACATCAGTGGTTGCTTCACACACATGCCCCAACGGGGGGGCAGGGATGGAACCTGCAACCAAGGTATGTGCCTGGACCTGGAATCAAACCCGTGTCCTTCCAGTGTGCAGGTTGATGCTCTAAACACTTTGCAACACCAGCCAGGGCATCATCTAACTACTTATTAATTGAATATTCACCGAATACTTAAGATGTGCCAAGCATTATCCTATATGCTATAGAAACAAAACTGAATAAGAAAGAAGATGCTACCAATGTGGAGGGGCAGATAGATAATGTTCCTTACAATACAATGTAATAAATGTAAAGGTAAGAAAGAATACTATTTACCATATGTTAAGTAAGCACTGTGTCACATACTTATCTCCAATTCTCATAATGCTCCTAAACAAGGATTATATTTATTTTATAACTGAGGAAATACTCAACGAGGTTAAAAGTAATTCCTCCAAAGATACTGAGCAAATAAGTTGCAGAACCAGGATTCAAAACCTACGACTATCTGGCACCTAAATCCAGGCTCTGTACACTTCCTCATGCTACCTCTGATTCAAATTTTCCCGGTTTAGTTATTTATTTTTGAATATATAGAAAGGATTATTGACATTTTTTTTTCCTATTTAAAAATGTTAAAAGTTTTAAGAAGCTAGAAAGAAGTTATTAGGTTTATATAATTCACTCTATAGTCCCAGCATAGTGAAAACTTGGGTGCTTAACTAATGTTTTTTATAGAATAGTGATAGAATTATTAATCATACAAAGAGAATCTTTGTTTTATATTCTGATTTCTGAAAACCTAACTTTATTCATACCCACAGAATTCTTAATATGTGACAATTAGGTTATATGAATAATCAATAATGTTTTAATAAAGAATAAATTAAAGTTAAAAATACATTCTACTTTCCATAGACAAACTTGAAAAACTACCAAAGTACACAGGAATAGTAATATACTATAAAAAGAAGCTTTAAAATAATCAATTACCTTCTTTGCAAAGGCCAAAATCAGCAATTTTCACAAAGCCTTCTGTATCTAGCAATAAGTTATCCAATTTCAAATCTCTGTTTAGGATTTAAAAAAAGCCAAAAAAAATCATTAAAATCACTAGAAAATGAAGTAAAAAAGTCATTTTATTAGGAGCTGTACTTTGTCTTTGCTAAAAACAACTTTTTCAAATTATGATTTGAGATTTAAATACTATATTAGAAACATTCATTTTTCTTCCACTTGTATGTATTATTCTACATAATATAGTTTCTGAATAACTTTCCTATTATATAGAACAAGAAGAATGTATTTAATAAATAATATTTTATCTATTTAAATATATACTTAAAAACATGAAAGGAGTTTAAGTGTTTGTCTATACACCATCCATAAAAAAGAAATGTCTAGCAGTATAAAGAAGGTATTGGGGGCAGGCTTAACTTTCTAAGAGAATAATTCAAAATAAAGAGAAAACTATCTACCCACACTAAATGATTACAAATTCAGTTAAAAATAGTTTATCCTGTGAGTAAAACAGGACCATGAGGATACCTTTACTTTGAAAATATTGTTAGAAGTTTGAGTAAACTAATGTTTATAGTCTCCTAATTCTGACTGGCCTTTTGATAATTTGCCTTCTCCAGAGCAGTGATTTTACAGTGGTGTGCTGCAAGAATTTTTAAAGCATGCAATTCCTGATTGTTTAGTCAGGGCACTAACCTCTTTTCCCTTTAGATTGTCAATAAAAAATGACAACAGTCAACACAACAATAGCCATCTGGTATGAATGAATCAAAATTATTCAGATTAGTAAAAAATACTTTTTTTTGGTGTTCCATAGAATTTTAGTAATTAGTTTTTATATGTCATGAGATGAAAAAGTTTGAAAATCGCTGGTCTAGAGCAATGCTATTCAAAGTGTGGCCCACAGACTAGTTGCTGGGCTATGAACTATTTGTTCTGGCTCTGTGATTTGATAAGGAGCTTGCACCAGACAGAAATCAGTTGTCACCAAAGTACACTGTTTGGTTGGCAGCAAGACTTAATGAAGCAGCAGGTGATGCTTTATACTCTGGTACAAGCTACTTATCTTAACATGAAAACTTTTTGAGTAGTACTAGTTTTACAGAAGTTTTCTGCAGTTGAATGTAAAATATTCACCAGGATGAATATTGTTGGTGAACTGTGTTATCAGAGGCCAACTTATAATTTGACTACTGTAATTACATAATGGGCAGAGGCTTAGGAATAAAGAGGTCCATCCTATAATTACTGTGTCAACCATGTCTTCCAAACCTGGAATTTAACTTTTGAGAGGTCACTTATCATATGAAAGAGAAAAATAGGTAGCTGATTAAACAAACAAGATCCTTTTAATTACCTTTCACTCTAATACACACCAAAGTAAGCCATTATCAAAACTTCACTTACCTATAAACAATTTTGTGTTCATGTAAATACTGCAGCCCAAGAACTACACATGCAGCATAGAATCTGAAGAATTAAATAAGAAATGTTTAATAAATTCCACTGATCTTGAATCCTAGTTTATACTTTTATACTTCAAAGCAAAATTCCATAGTTAACTAATTTCACAAATATTTATTTAGTCCTTACTATATGCCAGACATAGTAAGAGATGTGCTAAATATTAGAGGGCGGGGAGCAAGCCCTGTCTGCTGTGGCTCAGTTGGTTGAGGATTAGCCTGTGCACCAAAAGGTTACTGGTTCAATTCTCAGTCAGGACACATACTCAGGTTGCTGGTTCGATCCCCAGTAGGGGTGCATATGGAGGTAACCAATTAATGTTTCTCTCTCTTCCTCTTCCTTCTTCTGTCTCAAAAACAACAACAACAACAACAACAAAAACAAATGAAATACAAAATACAATCTCTGCAATGGAAGCCATTAATTAACTTTGTCTGATGGCTTCTACTGTAGTCCTTCAATCTGGTCTGTAGACCCTCAGCCTGGCCTGTACAAGAAATTAAAATATGCTGTAAGGGCAGAAGGACAGTGTGAAGAAAACTTTCATAGGCGAAATATAGGGCATTCCCTTGAGAGGGGAAGAAACAGAGGTGTAAGAGGAATAATATTTTTGAAAACAATAAGTTTACCATGGCTAAAGTAAAGAATGGAGAAGAAGTAACAAGAGAGGAGGCTGAAAAGACAGCTTGGGATCAACTTGTGAAGGGTCTTGATATTATGGATACTGAGTTTTTTCTCTCTTTGTGATAGAGAATCAAGATGTTTCTGACAGTAGCATAGAGGTGGAGGAAAAGTAGGTAGATATCCAGAGGAGAAAATAATAGGTAAGGCCATTAGGATGGTACAGATGGAAATTGTGAGAAGAACCTTCATTGTAGTGCCAACTAAGAGAAAGCAAGGATAGATTTAAGAGTAATTTTAAAACTAGCATGACAGGACTTAGAGTTTCATTGGCTATTGAGGATGAGGGAAAGGAAAAGCTTAAGATGACTCTCATGGTTTCCTTCTTAGTGTAATGAATAGGTAAAAAAAAAAAAAAAAAAATATATATATATATACAGCAGCAGTCAGAGTTGTGCTGGGAAAATGAGTTTGGCTTTAGATTTGTTGACTCTGCATGAAATCTGTGCACAGGTGGGGCCCCTAAGCCTGGCTGGCGATCGGGCTGACCAGGTTCAGTGCCTCACCCTCTCCTCCTTCCCTTGCTGCTGTACTGCACCATGCGGTTCCCTGCCTGCCCTCCTTCTCATTCCCACACCGCTGACTGTGGCCTACCTGCCGGGGAGGAACTGCAGGAGATTTCAATCCCCAGTTTGAAATGTGCAGGAGGCAGCTGATCAATGGTTCTCTATCATCGTTGATGTTTCTATCTCTATTTCCCTCTCCGAAATTAATCAAATATGTATTTTTAAAATGCAAGGTTTTTAGAGGAAGAAAGATGGGGCAAGGGAGCTATTGAAAACAAAACAAAACAAAAAGGTCGGGGTCATTTGAGATCTTGCTCACATTTCAGACAGGGTAACATAAGGTGGTCCTCAGAGGGTCACGGTGAGTGGCAGTGGGTGAAGCAGGGCCCTGAGGGCTGAAGAATGGGCTGTAATGACTGGGAATGTCTGTGACAGTGACACCAAGTCTGTGTTGGGGCCATTGCTAGGATCATTCATCCTAAGAGGTTTTGATTCCGGAAAGGAGGGGAGACAGAGATCCCAACCGCTCACATTTTTTTCTCTGCCTTTTACATCTTATGTAAAAAATAAATACATAGATAAAAAGGTAGAAATAAAATGTTATGGAGAAATAAAATATAATAGAAACATGACTTGGACATTAGTAATAGTGGTATTTTAGATAAGATACTAAAAAATGACCTTAAAAAATAACATTTGAGGTGAGATCTGAATAATTAGAGAAGTACTTCAGATTTGAAGTAGGGCAATGTATCATTTTATTTCTGTATTTCATTGGGCATGTTTCATTTGTATATGAATTACAGTCTCAGCACAAATAAAAGTTTCTAAAGGATGAACTGGATTTTATATATAAACACACAAAACATAGTTTAAAGGCATAACAAAACAGAAGAAATTTCCATGGTTAATACAGGGCTATGCATAGTCTAAATGTCCTGCTTTTAATTTTTAAATATTAACTTTTAAATATTCAGGGAATGAATTATTTTTAGCCTTTTTCTACTTTCTGAATTTTGTCTCCTTTCTGAAAGCATCACTGTCTATCAGAACTAACCTCTATTTTAATCTGAAATTTGAAGGTCTAACGGTATACTACTATCTGCTCTACATACTTCTAATGGTTATAATATGAATCAAAGAAGTAAAAATGCTAAACAAATGTCAGTTTTCAAAATATAAACAAGTAGTGAAAATTTAAGAATAAACTCAATAAAGATTTACTGCTGATTTGAGATATGTTTTGAAGGTAGAATTGATCAAACTTGCTAATAATTTGGATATTGCATGTGAGGAAAAAGAAGATCAAGAATGACTTTCATGTTTTGGCTTGTACAACTGACAGATGGTAATGACTTTTACTAAGATGGAGAAGACTAAGTGGTAGGTGAGGTCAGGACAAAATAGGAAAAGTCAGTAACTTAGTTTGAGAAGTTAAATGAGAAATAATATTAGCCACACAGAGGGAAAAGTCATGTCGGCCAATGAATGCTATAAATTTGGTAAGTCCTGGCTGAAGATCTAAACTTAGTGAGAACTGGCTGGTATGACTCACCTGGTTGGAACATCATCCCATTGACCGAAAAGTTGCAGGAATGATCCCTAGTCAGGCATTTATAGCAGGCAACTATTTGATGTTTCTCTCTCAAATCAATGTCTCTTTCTCTCTCTCTTCCTCCTTCCCTCTCTCTAAAATCAATGAAAAATGTATCCTTGAGTAAGGATTTAAAAAAACACACCTAAAATTTGGTAAATACTAGCATGTAGAATGTAGTTATTAAGAGCACTCTCCTAGATTCAAATCCTAGCTCCACCATTTAAGATGGCGGGATAACATAGGGGGGAAATACATATATGTACATATTTAATCTTATGTATGCTATTATTTATTTTTTATGCATTTGAACAAGTAAAACTTTCATATTATATCATATTCAAGAATTACAAAAAGAATTCTGATTTAGTCTACTTTCTATGTCTTTCATTGGAAGCTATATATATATACACTTTCTTAGATACTTTCAGAGATATTGTAAACATATACAAATACTTAAAATTACCGTTTAAAATACAAATACAGCCGAAACCGGTTTGGCTCAGTGGTAGAGTGTCGGTCTGTGGAATGAAAGGTCCCGGGTTTGATTCCGGTCAAGGGCATGTACCTTGGCTGCGGGCACATCCCCGGTAGGGGGTGTGCAAGAGGCAGCTGGTCGATGTTTCTCTCTCATCGACGTTTCTAGCTCTCTATCTCTCTCCCTTCCTCTCAGTAAAATATCAATAAAAAATATTAAAAAAAAATACAAATACAAATATTTCGTACAATTATATGACACAGACTATTCTACCCTTTCTGTTTCCACTTAACAATGTACGTTGAGTATATTTGGTATTTAAAGCCACGGTCATAATGGCAGTCCCTAGGGATAAAATGTTAATAGAAAACAAAAATTTTAGCCCTGGCCACTGTGGCTAAGTTGGTTGGGTGTCATCCTATGCCTATTTGATTCCTGGGTCAGGGCACATGACTGGGTTGTGGGCTCGATCCCTGGTAGGGGCCTCTCACATCAATGTTTTTCTCTCTCTCCCTCTCTTATCCTCTCTCTCTCTAAAAAAACAAAAAACCCAACCAATCAATTTTTAAAAAGTATAAAAAGAACAGCTGAAACCAGTGTGGCTCAGTGGGTAGAGCGTTAGCCGGCAGACTGAAAGGTCCCAGGTTCGATTCTGATCAAGGGCATATACCTTGGCTGTGGGCACATCCCCAGTAGGGGTGTGCAAGAGGCAGCTGATCGATGATTCTCTCTCATTGATGTTTCTAACTCTATCTCTCTTTCTTCCTCTCTGTAAAAAAATCAATAAAATATATATATTTTAAAAATTATAAAAAAATAGCAAACCCAGCAAAAATTTTATTAAAATGAACCTAAATTTTGTATTTAAATGATCAAGTATGATTTAGGGTAATCCATGAAATTTTCAACATGGACAACAGAGTAAAATAGATTTTTTTTTTTTGGTGGCAAAAGTTAAGAATTTCTAAAGACTTACTTTCTATTTAGGAGAGGGTGTAGGGGGGGAGAATTAGTTCAGAGAGCTTTTTTCCTTCCCAGAAAAAATTTAGTCATGGAAAATTCAGAGAAATGTCTAAAGCATACTCACACAGCTCTTGGTTCAGAAAAGACATCAGTATGAATGTGCATCATTAGGTCCCCACCGGCAGCATATTCCATTACAAAGCAAACATGCTCTTTGGTTTGGAAACATGCAAAAAGGTTCACCAAAAATGGATGCCTTACACTATTCACAGTTTCAAAAATTCTTTTTTCACACATCAGGCTGTAAGAGAAAACATTTAAAAATAAATAGGTATTTTTCTTCCCCTTAGGTTCTAGCTGAAAACAATGCTCTTTAAAAATCACCAAACTCTAAATTAAGTGAAGTTCTAAACTATTACAACTTTAAAACCATAAAATATGTCTTTGTTTTGCTATATATACTTAAAAATTTTGGTCTGCTTGATGTATATAATGAATTGAAATATGTTAACGCAAACCAAAATATATGATTAGTATGACAGATTATAGAGTTCACACTGACAGTACCAAAGCAGCACACATATAGCTAGTGTTACAGTTAACAGCTTAATTAGGGTAAACTGTTAAAATTTATCAGGAATTGGTCAGAGAATTTAACAACGTAAAGCATAATAAAAATAAAAGTTTGTGACCAAGGAAACTGAAATTAGGACAATCTTTTTAATTCATAAGTTATAGGATTCAAGTATTTTATCATATAATATATGAAGTAAAGATATGCTGCATAAATTTTCATTTGGAAGGCTGACTAGAAAATAGAGAGGCTACATTGAGAATTCTATAACATGCTTCAAGAAGCTCCTTGAGAGTGTTATAATTTCTCTGTACAGTCTATAGAATCATAGGTTTTTCCTATAAAAATTTTTACAAGCTGCTAGAAAGAACAGTATTTAAAATTTCTGACTCTGAGCCAAAACCGGTTTGGCTCAGTGGTAGTGCGTCGGTCTGCAGACTGAAAGGTCCCGGGTTCGATTCTGGTCAAGGGCATGTACACTGGTTGCGGGCACATCCCCAGTAGGGGGTGTGCAAGAGGCAGCTGGTCGATGTTTCTCTCTCATCGACGTTTCTGGCTCTCTATCTCTCTCCCTTCCTCTCTGTAAAATATCAATAAAATATATTTAAAAAATAAATAAATAAAAAATAAAAATAAAATTTCTGACTCTGGAACACTAACTTTGACTAAATAGAAAAAAATTACTACTATTCCTCTCCCTGAAAATCAACTTGACTTAAAGAAGAAGAAAATCAACTCAAATGTTCAAATACAACTTGGAATTAACTTATTTTCATTTTTAATCACCCTATTAATGATAGTTTTAAAAAGTATATTCTCTAGCCTAATTACAACTTTAACACCAAAGTCCTTGAATTTTAATAATACAGAGATATACACATATCAATTTACAGTTATTAAACCCAGAAAGGTGAGATGCTGTGGTAAAATATATCATTTCCTCTTTTTTTTTTTTAAGTAGATATAGGTGCATTTTTAAAAGTAGACTATATGAACAATATTGTTAACTGCAAATGATCTGTAAATGACATTTTAAATTTCTATAAAATAAAATGGGAAATAGTCTCACTCAACCACAGATAAGTAACAGTTTCTATTTCATATAAACATTTTAACATTTCCAAGCATAAAGAAATATAACACAATTAGATTAAAAATGCTATCATCTTCCTCTGATATTCCCTAACCGGTAAGTTGTCATAAGAAGGGAAAGAAGGAGTTGGCTGGAAAGAGAAACAATATTTAATTAATGACCACCCTACTTCAAGTATACATACATTAATTTATCTAGTTTCTTCATGTATTGTTACACAAAAAAAGTTTTGCTTTTATTAAGTCACAACTTCAGAAAAATAATTTTATTTTTAAAAAGCTAACCTGTCTACTTCGTCTCGAGCTACAATGTCTCCTTTCTTTAAGGCTTTTATAGCAAACATCTCATTTGTGTGTTTATATTCAGCCAAAAGCACCTGAAATGAGATTAAAATAATTATTTCCCATTTGAGTTATTACTTTTGTAGGTATTAAAGAAATACTAAGAGATTACCTTTCCAAAATGTCCTCTGCCCAAGACAGCACAACATCTGAAGTCTTGTAGATTAAACTGAAACATCTGTTGAGATCTGAAAATAGTAATGACAGTTAAAAATAAGGCAAAAGTATGAGACCAAACATGCAATAGCAAAGTTGTGTATATATTCTTTACCTTCTATCATCAAGTTCTCGAACTCCACTATATTCTAGGCTTGATTGAGGAATATCAGCTTCAAATTCAGATTGAGATTTTGGACGTACATTATTTCTTTCATTTTCAATATCAAAAACAGCTTCTGAGTTCTGTAAAATATTAAATACTCATTAAATTATAGAAACATTTAAGAAACAACTTAGTTGGTAAGGCCAAAGTTAAAATAAAAATGTCAGAAATCAATATGGTGAGAAAAGTGAAATTCAGATACTAAATATTCATTTTAAGGTTATTAATTGTATATTGCATTTATCTAAAATATGTGAAAAACTAACACATTATTGTCATCTTCAATGCATATTCAGAAATTATGTTAACCAAGCCAGAAGAGGCAGAGTGTTCAGGCAATATGTCATTTAGTATCAACCATGTTCTTATGCTCTTTTTAGCTGAAGCAGCCTATTTTATCTCAACTGGTCCATGGACATCTAGGGATTTTTATGTTTCACTCATAAGGACACAAAAACACAGACAATTAAAAAAAAATCTTCACCTGAGGATATGCTCATTGAATTGAGAGAGGGGGAGGAAGTGAGGGAGGGAAAGAGAAGAAAAAAGAAAGAGAGGGGTAAGGGGAAGAGAGAGAGAAATATCGATGTGAGAGAGAACATCGATTTACTGCCCTCCTAATGGGATTCAACCCAGGTATGTGCCCTAAATGGGAATTGGACTTGTCACACTTAGGCGCATGGGATGATGCGCCAACTAACTGAGCAACACTGACAAGGTACAGACAATTTTTAAATAAATGAAATATATAACTCATTCACTATGATGCTTTTACTGGTAATTCACATGGTAAAAATACAAGTTTTAAAATGCCTTGCCTGTTCTGGTGCATCCAAATCTCTTAATTCAGCAGATTCATCCATTTCTCCAAGGGAAGAATCATGTGGTGGGGCGGGAGGAGGTTCAGGTTCAAGATCAAAGTCCAATTTAGTTACTGTAGAATCACTTATAAAAGAGAAAGTTAATTCACCAAAAACAGTTATTAAAAATATGTATTTTAAATAATCTAAAATGTAAGCAAACAAATCAGAATACTAATTTCATAATACTATTTGGAAGAAAACGAGACTTTAAATAGGCCCACTGTAATCAATAGATACAATTATTTATTTATTTAATACAAGCAATGCCTCAATCTTAAGACACATACCTGGCTGGAGGTGCTAGTTCCGGAATGCGTACATCAACCACTGGCACTGTAGCAGGCCCAGGTGTTTGAGGACTAAAGGTGCCAGAATGATTTACTGTAGGAATAGCTCTTCTCACTAGCCTTCCCCAAGTGGCAATATTAATATTCATTTGAGGAGCTCTAAGAAATGTTTTGCCTGTGGAATTGTAAATAAAGAAAACAGAACAAGTAATTTTTAAAATATATTACCAAAAGCTATAATTTAAAAATTCATATTCATTGCTTTATAATTTAAGGACAAATAAAATATGCCACTTAAAAAATAGTTAACTATTTGTTATAAAGATTAGTGCAAAATAGTACCTACCCATTAAAGATAAATAGGTAGATAATTTATTTTTAAAGTCTGGTAATGATATGTGGTTAAGGTTTAATAGAAATTCTTACCTTTTGGAGATACTAACTATAATGTTAAAGGATATAGGTGCACCTATTAATAATGCGGATTTTGTGATTAAAAAAATGATAATTTCAAGAGAAACATCAAAAGTGCTTTATTCAAATTAATCTTTCAGGTAATTTGTGGATACTGCCCCATTGAACTTTTCTTGTTTTGAGGCAAACTATTCAGAGACCCAATTTTCAAATTCTTCGTACGTTGAAGTTGAAAGTACGTTGAAGTGCTGCTAAGAAAGTGTGTGCGCCATCGATCAGAACAAGTGGTAATCTGAAGGAGCAAGGTCTAGATAATATGGCAGGTGGGTTAATACTTCCCAGGCAAGATCTTTTAACGTGTTTTTAACTGGTTTTGAAGTATTTGATGCTATATTATCATGAAGCAAAAGTACTTTGCTGTATCTTCTGGCACATTCTGGTCATTTCACGATCAAAGTGTGGTTCAAATTGATTGTCAGTAGCAATCAGTATTAACGGATTCACCTGGTTTTAGAAGCTCATAATACACCACACCTTCTTGATCCCACCAAATAGAAAGCATTGTCGTCTTTCCAAAGCGATTAGGCCTTGCAGTCAATGTTGATGGTTGACCAGGATCAACCCATAATTTAGTGTGTTTGGGGTTCTCAAAATAAATCCACTTTTCATCGCCAGTAACAATTCGATGGAAAAAAGACTTTTCTTTTGTGCCGTTTAAGCAACATTTTACTGATGACTTTTCAGTTTTCCCTTTGTCTTTCATTCAGTTGATATGACACCCATTTTCCTTCCTTTACCATCTTTCCCATTGCTTGCAAACAATTGGGAACTGTTTGCTGAGCAACGTTTTATTTTTCTGCAAGTTCTTTTTGAGTTTGATAAGCATCTTCATCCAATAATGCTTGTAATTATTGGTCTTCAAACTTTTTCAGTTGACCTTGAGGATGTTCTTTGTCTTTTACATCAAAATCATCACTTGTAAAGCATTTAAACCAGTGTTCACAAGTATCTTGAGATGGAGCATGTTCACCATAAGCTTCCCAAAGTATACAACAACTTTCAGCAGCACTTTTCTTCAAAATAAAGTAATGAATTTAAACTTTCCGCAAATGTTTCTTTTTGGAACGAAATTCAACATTTTTTAAGTATAAAAATATCTATGATATTAACACTTTCAGAAAATTTGACATATGAACATAGTTTTAGAGCTTGCTGTCAATATAACAAAATAGCATACATATCAAATCGCATATATATCAACATGTGTGTAACTCTGTCTATTGAAAAAAAACCTGCATTATTAACTGGTACACCTGGTAAATCAATATGATGTCTGGATTTGCTTCAATTAATTTGAGGTAATGAGTGAATGATAAATAAATTGGTCATGAGTTGACTGTGGTTGAAGTTGAATGATGGTACACTGCACTAGTCTCTCTACTTATGATTATGTTTGAAATATTCCTTAATAAAAATAAATGAATACACAGATAAAAATAAAACAAAACACAAAGATGGATATCACTTTTAAAATAGTATGGAGAGATTCCAAAATGGTCAGGAATAAGTGGAAACTACATGGACACACTCGTATGACCAAACTGGAATTATAATTAAGATACAGATAAATCACCCTGAATAATTACTGAAGACTGGCTGGAGAGAACCTTGATAACCAAGGATGGAAAGTGGAGACCATATAGAGACTGATGGGAATTGAGGAGACACAAAAGGGCTGGCTAGGCTCCCACAGACAGCAGCTGAATTTTTGGAGAGATATCTCAGCTGTGGGAGGTTGCCACTGAGAACTCTGAGGTCTAAACTAAGGTGACCAGATAGTCCAGCTTCTAAACCCCAAGTTGGGCCCCCCCAGCCCAGAACTGAGAAAGGTGCTCACACAACATCTGGCTGTCAAAAGCAGCAGGGTTGCTATTTACCAGGGAGATATGGCTGGAAATGCAGGCACTCTCTTAAAGGGCCAATGCACAAAATTTCATGTGCAGCCACTCCCCTTGGCCTCTGGCAGAGGGAGAGTACAGTGGATTGGAGCCATGTGAGCAGAAGCCAGGGTTGGGGACTATGAGGTTAGAGCTCAGAAGGCAGACCACCTGTTTCTTGTGCTGAGACATTCCCTCATACTGCAGAGGACATCTTTCTCCTGTACATCTTTACCATCAAGGCAGCTTTTGCTGTGGGTTAGATGGGAGGAAAGTAATTGAAAACCTCTTGCCCCACCCTGTGGAGTTTCTGAGGCCCATTAAGAGACTGAAAATAACAACCTGCAGATAGAGGCAAGTCTCTGGAGGTTTTGAGTCTTTGCCTGCCCCAGTTGGAAAACTTCTCACCCCTTGCTGAGTTGATAGCCTAAGGCTAATCAAGACTGAATACCAATCAGATGCAGGCAGAGGCCCTTCTCTGGAGGCTTTGAATCTTTGCCTGATGTAACCCAGGCCTGGGGCAAGGAAAAGCAGACCTTGGTGCAAATCTTGGTCCTTTCCAAAGGAACTGAGCCCCACCAGAGGAAGCCACAACCTTGGACTGTGGATAGCTCCAAACAGGTACTCAGGGCCAGTCACAAACAGCGCCTGACATTTTCTTGCACTAGTGATGATTGGGAGTCTAACAGATCTACCTAATGCTCAGACACAAACCTAAACAGGCAGCCAAAATGGGGAGAGAAAATAACAAGCCCCAAATGAGAGAACAAGAGAATTCTCCAGAAGAAGTGCTAAATGAAATAAAGATTAAAAAAATTATCAAATATATAGTTCACAATAATGACTGCAAAGATACTCAACAGCATGAGTACAGATATAGTAACTATGAAAAAAGACCAGTCAGAATTAAAGAATGACAGCACTAATAAAGAACACACTGGAAGTCATAGCCACAGCGATCAGGCAAGAAGAAATAATGAGAAAGTAAAACTCTCATTATTTGCAGGTGACATGATATTGCACACAGAAAACCCTAAAGATTCCATTAAAAAAAATCACTAGATTTAAATAAATGAATTTGGCAATGTAGCAGGATACAAAAATTAACACCCATATGTTGATGGCATTTTTTATACACCACTAATGAATTCTCCAAAAGAGAAACTAAACAAACAATCCCATTTACTACTGCAACAACAAAAAAATTAAGATACTTAGAAATAAACTTAACCAAGGAGGTAAAAGACCTGTATTCCAAAAACTACAAGATGTTGAAGAAAGAGAAAGGGGGAGTTATAAACAAGTGGAAGAATATATCATGTTTATGGTGGAATTAACATCATTAAAATATTCATACTACCTAAAGCAATCTATAGATTCAATACAATCCCTACTAAAATATTAATAGCATATTTAACAGATCTGGAAAAAACTCTCCAAAACTTATATGGCACAAAAAAAGACCCCAAATAGCTACAGCAATCTTGAGAAAGAAGAACTAAGTTGGAGGGATTACAATACCAGATATCAAGTTATACTATAAAACTACCATAATCCAAACAGCCTGGTACTAGCACAAGAACAGACACATAGATCAATGGAACAGAACAGAAAACCCAGAAATCGATGCAAACCACTATGCTCAATTAATATTTGACAAGGGAGGCAAGAACAATGGAGTCAAAAGAGTCTTTTCAATAAATGGTGTTGGGAAAACTGGCCAGCTACAGGCAAAAAAATGAAACTAGACCACCAACTTACACCATATACAAGAATAAACTCAAAATGGATAAAAGACTTAAATGTAAGCTGTGAAATCATAAAAACAGAAGAAACCATAGGCAGCAAAATCTCAGACATCTCTCATAGCAATACATTTACCGATACATCTACTAGGGCAAAGGAAACTAAAGAGAAAATAAACAAATGGGACTACATCAAAATAAAAAGTTTCACAGCGAAAGAAACCAACAACAAAATGACAAGGGAGCCCACTGTAAGGGAGAACATGTCTGGCAATGATACACCTGATAAAGGGTTAATATCCAAAATATATAAGGAGCTCATACAACTTAACAAAAGGAATATAAACAATCCAATTTAAAAATGGGCAAAGGACCTAGAAACTTCTCCAAAGTGTACAGAAGGCCACGAGAAATGAAAAAATGCTCAAAGTCACTGATCATCAGAGAGATGCAAATTAAAATAACAGTGAGATATTACTAACACCTGTCAGAATGGCTACCATCAATAAACCAACAAATGACAAATACTGGCAAGGATGGGGAGAAAAGGAAACCTTTTGGTAGGAAAGCAGACTGGTGCAGCTATTATGGAAACAGTATGGAGTTTCCTCAAAAAATGGGAACTGCCATTTGACCTAGTATTCTTATTTCTAGCAATATATCCTAAGAAACCCGAAACACCAATCAGAAAAAATGTATGCACTCCTATGTCCATAGCAGCACAATTGATAACAGCTAAGATCTGGAAACAGTCCAAGTACCCATCAGTAGATGAACTGATAATAAAGCTGTGGTACATTTATACCATGGAATACTATGCATCAGTAAAAAAGAAGGATCTCTTGCCAAAACCGGTTTGGCTCAGTGATAGAGCATCGGTCTGTGCACTGATAGGTCCCGGGTTCGATTCCCGTCAGGGGCATGTACATTGGTTGCAGGCACATCCCCGGTGGGGCGTGTGCAAGAGGCAGCTGGTCGATGCTTCTCCCTCATGGACATTTCTAGCTCTCTATCTCTGTCCTTCCTCTCTGTAAAATATCAATAAAATATATTTTTAAAAAAAGAAAAGAAAAAAAAGAAGAAGTATCTCTTACCCTTTGAGACAGCATGGAGGGACCTGGAGAGTATTATGCTAAATGAAATAAGCCAGACAGAAAAAGACAAGTATCACATGATCTCACTCATATGTGGAATCTACTGAACAAAATAATCTGATGAACAAAATAGACAGAGACACAGAAGCATGAAATAGACTGGAATCTCAGAGGAAAGGTAGGTGTGGGTGGGTGAATGGGTAGGAAGTGATCAAAGAACTTGTATGCATATGTATATACCCTACTGACACAGACAATAAAGTAGTGATGGCCTGAGGTGGAGAGCAGGACAAACTAGAAGAGGTTAATGGGGGAGAAAAAGGGGCTTATAATACTCTCTACAATAAAGATTTTTAAAAAGAAAAAAAAGTATGCAGATTTTCTTTACTTCAGGAAACAACCAAACACTTAGTATTTGATTTCTTAGTAATTACCTTGCTGTTTTGAAAAAATTTTCTTTTGTCGTTGCAGTTTTGGTCTTCTTTCAATAACTGGATTAAAAAAGGTAACCTAGTGAAGAAAATATAAGTTAATATGAATATAGTACTGAATTTATGGTCATGAAATTCACTACACTACTAAGTTTTGAAAACTTAAGAGAACCTTAGATATAATGTAGTCCAATCCCCTCTGAGTAAACAAATTAGAGGATAAATTATTTGTCTTAAAATAATATACCTTTTCAGTGGCAAAGTTGAGCCAAGATTTCAAGTTGTCTGTTGTTTAGTCTAATATTCTTTCCACTTTTACACCATGCTGTCTACATATATAATTTCAATTGCAGTTATGCACATTTAATAAAATATATTTATTACCTCTGCAAACAAAGTACCCTGTGGTTCCAAATAGAGACACATGCCATGCCGTTGGTTGTCTAAAAAATCTTCTAACCTCAGAAATTTTACAGCACACAGAGATCGCCAATCACGCCAATAAACTGAAATTTCCAGTTCACGTGACTAGGATAATTAAAAAAAAGAAAGAAAAAGAAAACAGAGAAGACATCATTGGACCCACACTTGAATAAAATATCAAAAAAGTATAAAATTTAGATACAATAAACAAAAATAACACACAATTGCACTATCTTAAAGAGTGCTTTTCAATGTTTCTCTCTTCCAATACTTTCTTAATAAACGTATACATTTTCATTCAAAGGGAGAAATATATATTCTGACAGTCTCCAGCTAAGATATTCTTTTTATATAAAGAATATACAATTGGGAACAACTAATATAAATGACTACAGAAACTCTTTCCAATCTTACAGCTTCAATCTTTCGGACTTTCCTCCTCCATTTGGCATCCCTTGCTGTGCTATTGTTAAAAGACCTCAGTGCTTGCCTCAAAGAACCATTTCAAATCACATTTCCTGTATCAATGCTCAATCAGAGAAAAGTTATGGAGATTATTTATTCTGCACTTACAGTGTGCCACACACTGTGCCAAGCATTTAAGAATATTAGGTCCCTTAACCTTCAAAGAATATCATCGAATAATAGGACCAATAATAGCAGGGGCCTCTTGTAGGTAGGAAGAAAAAGGGAAATTGAGACTAAATTTTATAAAAAAAGATGTTCAATTATCAAAACATAAAAAAAAATAGGCAATAAGCTGAATGTCCCCAAATCAGGGGCAAATATATTATAACACATCCATATGAGAGAATAGTCTGTAGCCTAACCAACCGGCCTGGTAGGTAGCTATGTTCCACTGGTAGCTATGATGCACACTGACCACCAGGGGGCAGATGCTCAATGCACAGGCATGGAAACATAGAACAGACAGATGAATCTCAGAGGGAAGGGGGTAGGGCAAGAAAAGATTAACCAAAAATCTTATATGCATACTAGAGGCCCAGTGCACAGGTTTATGCACCAGTGGTGTCACTCGGCCTAGCCTGTAGGGATTGGGCTGAAACCAGCAGTCCGACATCCCCTGAGGGGGTCCCAGATTGTGAGAGGGAGCAGGTTAGACCAAGGGATCCCACCGGTACACAAATCCATGCACTGAGCCTCTAGTTAAAAATAATGCTTACTGGGGGAAATATATTTGAGGTTTTAATAATTACTAAACATACCTAAAGAGAACAGTTTATAAGTTGGAGAATCAAATCATAAAAAGACATCTACATACATGCTATAATCTACACACATTTTAATTATTAAGCACCAGACTTTTCAATTATTTTGTTTTTCTAGGATTTTGTACACCATCCACAAAAAGAGATAAACGTTTTGCCCTTTAGGCTCTACAAAGTATTACATTACTTCTTTCAAAAAATAACTTTAAATTTATGAAATTATACACCTCATGTAAGTTGTTATTATACATAAAAGATCTTTTGATTTCCTACATAATAAGAGTAATATGCAAACCATTACTCTGCTACATGCACTAGCCATGTCCATCAGCCAATCAGAGCGAGTATGCAAATCAACCCAACAAAGATGGTGGATAATTTGCATATGCAAATGGGGGGAGGAGTGAAGACTGAAGACAGCACAGAAGTAAGAGGGAGGGAAAGTGGAAAGCAAGGCATCTGCAGCTGCTGGAAGGAAAGCACTGGCAGCCTGTGTGGGGTGGGGCGGAGAGAGGCCTGCAGTGGTGGCATGTGGCACTGTGGAGGCAGCGGCGGGAGGCGACAGTCACGGTGGGTTGGGTGGGTGGAACAGGGTGTGCAGCAGCGGTACGCAAGGCCCCAGAGGCGGTGGTAGAGGGCACAGCGGGTTGGGGTGCGCAGCGGCGGCAGCAGGCGCGCTGGGTGAGGCATGCAGCGGTGGTGGCAGCGAGTGTGGCCATGGAGAAGGTGGTGGCAGTGGCCGCAGGCGGGGTAGAGGGTGGTGGCAGTGACTGCAGCAGGAGAGGTGGAAGGGGGGGAGTGCGTGAGAGGTGGGGGGGGGGGGTGCGTGAGAGGTGGCGGTGGTAGGAGGGAAGCCTGCCAGAAGTCTTGCAGGAATATTCCTGCAACAGGTCACTAGTTAAATAATAAAGTAAGTTGATACAAATGAATACAAAAACCACTAATAAAAAAGAACATGAAAAAAATGACTCAAGACACAATGTGCCAGAGGTTCTCAGCACCAAACAGAAAAGGACTGGGAAAAGATACCTATGGCAGTGAATATGAGCCCAGTGTCTCCTACCTCACTGTTTCTCTCTGACACATATTACTATGGGAGAGAAGAAGTATGAATAGAGTATAATTATTTTAAGATAAGCAAATGGTGTTTAAAAGCAGTGTGTGAATGCTGTAATATTCTATTCAAGTTAAAGATTTACATATTTGGAAACAGTTATTTTGGGAAATAAACAGAAGAAATAATTAAACCAGGGATTGCTAATTTAGATTGCATTGCTTCAGGTTAGAGGAGAGGCCTCCTCTCCCCTGTCCTCTCTATATTAGAGAGAAGGGCTTGTTATGGTTCAGGCAGATGGGAAGCATATAGATGCTGGGTATGGAATTAGTACTTGTTAGAAGTTCTTATACTTTTGCACTGATAAATGATAACATAATACCTTTCACGAGGTGACAGAAGGCCCAATCACTTCATCTGTATATATGATAGCCACTTGGATAAAACTCACTTATTGACTTGTTTCTCTATCCTCTGTATCTTTATTCCATGATTCAAACTGAAGTATACTAGAAGTTCTTAGATTTGGGTGGAAGGACATTTCAAAGCCTTAGGCTAGCTTTCCTGGAATTCTGCATTGAGGTTTTACATATAAAGCTCTTTAAATTTTGTTACTTTACACTGTTCCCTGAGTACCCTTCTCTCTACAATTTAAGGGGATGATAACTATACTCTAGAACACAGTAAGATCTTTTGTTAGAAATCCTAGCCAAAACTGGTTTGGCTCAGTGGATAAGAGCGTTGGGCTGCGGACTGAAAGGTCCCAGGTTCAATTCCGGTCAAGGCCATGTACCTTGGTTGTGGGCACATCCCCAGTAGGGGGTGTAGAAGAGGCAGCTGGTCAGTGTATCTCTGTCATCGACGTTTGTAACCCTCTATCCCTCTCTCTTCCTCTCTGTAAAAAAATCAATAAAATATATTTAATAAAAAAAAATCCTAACACTGTTTCATGGAACCTCAATCCTACATTAATCCCTAATATCCAATCACATCCCTATGTGATTTGGATAGGGAAAGCAGGGATACAATATCAAAGCAAAGAAGCTTCTATATAACTAGAGGCGTGATGCACAAAGATTTGTGCAAGAATGCAACTTCCTTTCCCTGGCTGCCGGCACTGTCTTTGCTCTGGCCACAGCCGCCTTTCTGCCTTCCCATGCTGCCCAGAGGCCCGGAGTGGCTGGGGTGGTGTGTCCTGCCCCCTTGTGACTGTGTATGCATATTAACCCACCATCTTTGTTGGGTTAATTTGCATAATCACTCCTGATTGGCTGGTGAGCGTCGTGAAGGTATGGTCAATTAGTATAGATAGATGCTACTAATATTTATTGAATTTAAACTGCTAGTGTGATTGCTCATTTGCTGGCAATTTTCCAGAAGCAGGTCAGTTTTATAAAGCAAGGGTATGCTTGTAGGTAATGTCAAATTCTAAGAGTAACAAGGTGCTAGAGGGAGTGAAATAATCAAAATAGCTGAGTAGTGTAATTTGAGCTAAGGACTGGCAAACTGTCCCAACTTAGTGTTTCATTTTGTCTTTTAATGAATTTGAACTCAGGACAAAAGAGAACAGAAGACAAAAGAGAAAACGTGGTAGACCTATCAAATCTGTATGGTTTATCTAAAGCCTCTGCAAGGTCAAAAAGTAAATAAAGAGATATCAAATCAGTCATAAGTGTAAATGAAGAAAGAGAGCAACACCTTAAAACATACGTTGCAATTAAAAAACAAAACAGTACATATTTAGCATAAAAAGAAATGAAGCACAAAGAAGGCAGGGGTTCCCAAACTTTTCCTGAGGAACTCTGGGGCAACAAGAGATATTTTGACTTTTCAAAAGAAACACAGTGACATCTGCAGGACATCATAAGAAATAGTCAACATTAGAATGTACCACATTCCTTTTGATGACATAGTATCTTTGCTAAACTGGGTTTTCAATCATTGATTTTTACCACATGAAAAATCAATATGGAATAGGAGATAAGGCTGCTGTTTCCAATCAGATTCCAAGCTTTGAGAAATTATATCATATGCAACTGGCAAATATATGCCATAAAGGTTATATATAGCAATAAAAAATATTTAAAGAGCAAACTGAAATGACTTGATATATGTATACAGTTTAAAAGGATTCCTCTCATCTATTTAATTAACATGTACACCTCAAATATTTTATATATATTACATGAATATATAAATACATATATTAAGGGAGATTATATTATATAGAAAAATATATATTTGGTGAGATCATTTAAGTTTTTGTTTTTTTTAAAATATATTTTATTGACATTTCACAGAGAGGAAGGGAGAGAGATAGAGAGCTAGAAACGTCGATGAGAGAGAAACATCGACCAGCCGCCTCTTGCACGCCCCCCACCGGGGATGTGCCCGCAACCAATGTACATGCCCTTGACCGGAATCGAACCCGGGACCCTTCAGTCCGCAGACCGACGCTCTACCACTGAGCCAAACCGGTTTCGGCAGATCATTTAAGTTCTATTCTCTTAGCAAATTTTATTTATATAATAGTGTTATCAAGTATAGTGACCATATTATACATTAAATGTTCAGAACATTATTTTATAGCTGTAAGTTGTACCTTTTTACTAACCTCTCCCTACTTCCCAATCCCAAGTAAACACTTCCTGTTCTCTGTTTTTGTTTTTTAAATGTTTTTATTAATTCTAGAAAGAGAGGAAGGGAGAGAGATCAAGAGATAGAAACACTGATGAGAAAGAAACATCGATTGGCTGTCTCCTGCACACTCCTACTGGGGATCGAGCCCACAACCTGGGCATGTGCCCTGACTAGGAATCAAACTGGTGACTTCTTGGTTCATGGGTCAACCCTCAGACACTGAACCACAGTGGCCAGGCTAGATGTAGATTAACTTTTTATGTATCCTTCTAGGTACTTGTGTTCTCAAATCTGAGGGTTCCTGTTTGTCATCAATTCTGAAAAATTCTAGGCCATTACCCCATTCTCTCTATTATTCCCTCATTCTTAACATTACTTAATGTATTAATCATTCTCATTCTATCCTTTATGTCTTTTAGCCTCTTTTTCATATTTTTCGTCTCTCTCTGTGTTGTACCCAGGTAATTTCATTAGCAATATTTTCCACACCACTAACTACCTTTTGTTATTTAACCCATTCATTTGTTTTTCAATTTCATATGTGTGTTTCCTATTATTATACGTTTTTAGTTTTCTTTCCCACGCAGTATTAACAATTTATCAATTAACTAGAGGCCCGATGCACAAAGATTCATGCCAGAAAGGGCCTTCCTTCCCCTGGCTGCCAGCACCGTCTTCACTCAGGCCGGAGCCGCCTTTCTGCCTTCCCACACTGTCCAGAGGCCCAGAGCAGCTAGGGATAATGCAGAAGGCCTGTGTCGAAGCCATGATGACAACGCAAGCAGCCTGGCCCGTCCCCAGCTGCTCAGCACATGTACATGCAAATTAATCAGACATCTTTGTTGGGTTAATTTGCATACTCACTTCTGATTGGTTGGTGAGCTTTGCAAAAGTATGGTTAATCTGCATCTTACTCTTTTATTAGTGTAGATGGTAATCATGTTTCATCACCACCTTTCCTTCAATTATTCTGAAGCATATATCTGATATATAGAATCACATTTGATTTATTTTTTAAAGAATTCTGCCCTGTCTTCTTGGTTCATTATTCATTCTTTGCTCATGTTTTTATATTCTTCTACTATTTATTTAAATAGTTTAAACATTTATTTTCACTCTCTTGCTGTCATCTCTTCCTCCTTTTTCTATTTAATAGTGAACATTCACTTTAAAAAAAAAATATTTACAGAGAGGAAGGGAGATAGAGAGCTAGAAATGTCGATGAGAGAAAAACATCGACCAGCTGCCTCTTGCACACCCCCTACCGGGGATGTGCCCGCAACCAATGTACATGTCCTTGACCAGAATCGAACCTGGGACCTTTCAGTCCGCAGACCGACGCTCTACCACTGAGCCAAACTGGTTTTGGCTATTAGTGAACATTCTCTATTATTCTGCTTTTAACAGCACTGATTAGTGATAAAATTTTCTAAGTTTCAGTTCTAAGGACAGGGCTCATCCTATTTCTAACAGTAATAAAGATCATTCTCTTACAGTAGTAAGGTTAATCAAAATAAAATGTGAAAGGGAAAAGATTAGACATCGATTTAGTGTACCCTCTTATCTTTTATTTCAAACTCTCAAGGGAGAATTAAATTTTATAACAGGAGAGCTAGGGGAATTCAGGAAAAGTGAGAAATTATATAGCTATTGTGGTTATAATAAACATTAATAAAGACCAAATTTTATAAGAAAACATAAATAGCTGAGACCGGTTTGGCTCAGTGGATAGAGCATCAGTCTGTGGACTGGAAGGTCCCAGGTTCGATTCCAGTCAAGGGCATGTACATTGGTTGCGGGCACATCCCCAGTAGAGGGTGTGCAAGAGGCAACTGGTCGATGTTTCTCTCTCATTGACGTTTCTAGCTCTCTCTCTCTCCCCCTTCCTCTCTGTAAAATATCAATTAAAAAAAAAGAATCCTAGATTATTCCTTAGGCCAGTGATTTTCAACCTTTTTCATGTCATGTGGAACACATAAACTAATTACAAAAATTCTGTGGCACACCAAAAAACACATACATACATATTTTTTGCCAATCTGACATAAGAAATAAGTATAATTTTGATTCATTCACACAAGACAGCTTTGGCTGAGTTGGCTGTTCACATTTTTCCATTTGATACTCTAAGGGAAAAGAGGTTTTAGTCAGGTATTGCATGCTTTAAAAATGCTGAGGCACACTGTTTGAAAATTGCTGCCTTAGACTAATTATTTAACCCTTAGTACATAATTTCCTTATTAATTTGTAAAATGAGGGGCTGGATTATATCAGCAATTCTCAAACTTCCCATCCCCTTGGAGTGGCAAATTCCAAATGACATTTTATCCAGAATCTCTATTTAAAAAATCTCCATGCTGTCTTCTGAGAGAATTCTGAACCCTGAACTCCCAGCAACATACTTTACATTTTTCTAGATCATTTGATATCTATATCATTTGTATAATATCTTAGAACCCTAAAAAGACCTATGAATCTTTGTATCTTGAAAAGGCCAGAATCAGTATGGACAGCTTAGTTCCTAGAATGCCTTAGAAAAGAAACTTGACATTTGAGGCAAAATACTGAGCATGAACATATCAGACAGTTTAAAATAACATTTTCTATAAATATATCTGTGAATATTTTCTATAAATAAATATGTATAAATGTAAGAGATAAAATAAAAGAGTAAAAAGCACATGAGAAAGTAAAATGTACCTTGTAAACAGAAGGAGTTAGCACAATAAGGAATGTATTTTCTGACAAAGAAATTTACATCAAATTAGAAACAACATGCATATCAGGAACCTAAAAGGTCTAGTTGGTCCGAGGGATGAATAGCTTTAGTTAGCCATGCAGTGTTTTCAAATTTTCAAAGGGAGTATTAATCCAAAGTGGGAAGAATGGAGCAGAAAAACAAGGTAGGTGAAGATTGCAATTACAAGTAAAGAACAACCAATCAACAGTTATCAGTCTTTCTATACCTCTAACACTGTTAGTTTGAGTAATTTTAAACCACTTCTCTCTTCCAAATTTTCATCATTTTCTACTGTGTCAACCTCTGTGCAGCTGTTATCTCATTCAAGTTACCATAGAGGAAAGAGCATCCATTTATAACAATGGAAGTCGAGTATCAGCTCTAAAATGTATTAATATGTAACTACCCTGTTCTCAGATTCCTTAATTATAAAATGATCACAAGACATTTAGCTACTTTTAAATTCTATTTTAAACATATAACTCTGTAACACAATAACCTGGCTACAAGGGAAATCTAACCAGCCATTTTCTCTCTAACAATAAGTTTCATTTTGATAATATTTCTCATCAAAAATTCTATAATTACTTTAAATAGGCTCTGAAATGAAAGAAAACGACATTTAATCAATTAATTTCCCATTACCTAGCATGTTCCTCTATTATACTCAGATTTATAGCCACATTTCAAAGCCCAGGGCTAAAAGAAATAACTAAATCAATGAGTGGCTAAAATGTGCCAGGCAATGCAAAGCATTTTATTTATACTATACCTCAGTTTTGAAAGAATCCCGTATAACATTTCTGTGATGTTAATATTTTATCCCCATTTTAGAGATGGTGAAACAAGTGCCCAGTAGTAAGGTTATGTAACTTGTCTATTATACAAAAGCTAAGAAGTAGCAGATGGACAATAAATCCAGTCTTTTTGGCTTCAAAGCCAACGTTACAACAAATCTACTAATCAAAAATGAATGGAGGAATAGGCAGACCTTTCTTGCACCTCCTCCCAGGAACAGACTGGATATAAAACTGAAGTAGGGAACATACACCTAGAATTACACCTGAGGTCTAGCTGAGAAGACTGGACAGAGAAAACCCAGAGACCAGTAGGAAGGGCGAGGTTGCTACAGGAGCTGACCCAGCTTACCCAGCTTCCAAGGGCAGCAGGTCAAGAGTGAGGAGTAAGCTCTGAAGCTACAGGAAAAAGTCTTTTCCCTCAGAACAGTGGTTGGCAAACTGCGGCTCGTGAGCCACATGCGGCTCTTTGGCCCCTTAAGTAAATGCCAGCTTAGGAGTAATCCTAATTAAGTTAATAACAATGTACCTACGTACCTATATAATTTAAGAAATTTGGCTCTCAAAAGAAATTTCAATTGTTGCACTGTTGATATTTGGTCTGTTGACCAATGAGTTTGCCGACCACTGACCTAGAAGATCAAGGCCGGAACCCAGGCGAGGCTCCATAGTCCAGAGCATCAGACCTGGGAACTGCAGCCCAGGTAACATCAGCTCTGAAAGGCAGTAGGGCTGCAGGAGCTGGCTGAGTCTGGAGCTGGTAGGAGAGAAAGCCCCAGTTTCGTTTGTTTTATTCATTTGCAGCTATTCATCCGAGGCTTCAATGCAGAGGGAGGTACAGGCTTGAAGTGCCTACCTAAGGAGAGGCTGGGGTGGGGAGCATTGCAGGGAGACGTGGAAAAGCAGCAGCCAAGAATCCTATATTTGGTCGTTGGTAAGCACCCAAACTTTTCACTGAGAGAAGCTAGCCTCTCCCAGTAGCCACAGGACAGGTGAAAATAACCGCCTCACCCTTGGTGACACAGCATGCCCTATCCTCGGGAGCTCTGCGTGCCACACCCTGCATTTCGACTTTTCAGAGGAAACAAAACCAGAGGCCAAGCCTGCCAGTCTGAACAGTCCCGGGGAGCCTCGGTGACTGGGGGAGGGGCCTCCTGCCCCATTACCCAGGGAACATGACTGGTGTTTACTTTCCCAGCATGGGAGAGCTGATAGAAACTCCAGGTCTCCAGCTGATCCACAGGATTGCATACGAGGATCTCTGTCCAGCCAAGGGCAGAGTAATATTTTGGGCCACTCACAAAGGAGTAGCTCTGGGATAGGGAACCATACCCATCAAATTCCCTGAATCTGAGCAGCACTTTTCTGCCTAAAGCCTTTTCAGAAACAGACTTTTGAGTGATTAAGATTGACAACTGGGCTGTGGCCAGATGGCTCAGTTGTTTGGAGCATCATCCTGTACAACAAAAGGCTGAAGGTTCGATTCCCTGTCAGGACACATACCTAGGTTGTGGGTTCGATCCCTGTCAGAGGCAACTAGTTGATGTTTCTTTCTCAATCAGTGTTTCCCTCTCTTTCTCATTCTCTCCCTTCTCTCTCTCTAAAATCAAGAAAAACATCCTTGGATGAGAATTAAAATAACACAAACAAACAAACAAACAAACCAACAAACCAGACAGCTAGCTAACAGGCAAAGGCAGGAAGAGGAAGAGCCCAGGGAACCAAGGAATGTTTGCTGACCCATCCCTGGGCCCCATGCTTCGAACAAACCTGCATTAGAGGGCAAATTGGCCCTTTCTACTTGCAGCCAAGTCCTGTGGAGACAGACACAAACTGTGGATCCCTTGGAGCTTCAAGCTCGTTGCTGAAAGCCAAAGGAATAGTTTCTGACAGAAGTTAGCACCTAAGTACCTCACGAGACGCCCAGAATTGGCAGACAGAACAGTTAGCCAGTCATCAGAAGAGCAGGATCCAAAAGGAACTCCCATGGGGCAATAATCTGCTGAAGTGAACACCACTTCATTTTTTCCTCTTTCTTTTTTCCTTTCTTTTTACTTTAAAAATTTTTTCTCTTTTCTTTCTTTTTTTCCTTTTTAAATTTATCTTCTTTATATATTTAATTTTATTCGTTTTTATTCTAGTCTCTATTGTTTTGCTTATATATCTAATTTTCTTCTTCCCTTTTTAAAAATATATTTATTTACTTATTTTATTTCTTTAAAATATATTTTATTGATATTTTACAGAGAGGAAGGGAGAGAGATAGAGAGCTAGAAACGTCAATGAGAGAGAAACATCGACCAGCTGCCTCTTGCACACCCCATACCGGGGATGTGCCCGCAACCAATGCACATGCCCATGATCGAACCTGGGACCTTTCAGTCCGCAGACCGACACTCTTACCACTGAGCCAAACCAGTTTCGGCTAAAATATATTTTTAGAGAGGAAGGGAGGGGAAGAGAGAAACATCAATGAGAGAGAATCATTGGTTGGCTGCCTCCTGCACACCTCACACTAGGGATTGAGCCCACAACCCATGCATTTGCCCTGACTAGGAGTCCAACCTGACCTGGTTCACAGATGTTTGCTCAACCACTGAGCCATGCCAGCTGGGCTCCTCTTCCCTTTTCCTACACAACCTTTTTCTTTTTCTTTCTCTTTTTTCCTTTTCTATCTGCTTTCCCCTATATTTTCCTTTTCATATTTTTTTCTTTCCTTTTCTTCCTCCTTTATTTTAAAACTAGAGGCCTGGGGCACAGAATTTGTGCACGAGTAGGGTCCCTAGGCGTGGCCGGCAATCAGGGCTGATCCAGGCCTTCCTACTACTGACTGGGGTCTTCCTTCATTTAGCGCCGCCCCCTTGTGGTCAGCCCACATTATAATGAGCAATTAGTCTTCGGATTGAACTCCTGCAGGGACAATCTGCATATTAGACTTTTACATATAGAAATGTTTTCCTTTCCTAATTGCCCTAATTCTTTATTCTAAATTTTCATTAGTTCAGCTCTGCAACTACATATTCCTTTTTCTCCCCTACTTTCATTATTTTTCTTTGTGTGTGTGTTTGTTGTTGCATTTCTCCTCATTTTTTTCCTACTATCATTCTTGTACTCCTTTCTCCTAATTCTCTCTTCTCTGATGGTTGCTTTTATTGTTACTGTTGAGGTCTTGTATATGTTTTTGTTTTGTTTCTTTTGTTTCACATTTTGTTCTGTTCTGTTAGCACCTCCACAACAGCTCGCATGACAGAGGTGAGCTACATAATAAGCCAGCCTGAGAGGAGATTCCATCCATGAATGGGACAATAACATTCAAGACTGAACTACAACGGGAGAACCTAATTAATTCAAGCAAAGTTCTTTCCTAGAGCACCCTGCTCAGGAGATCTAAGAGACCGCACCACTGGGTCCCACAAAACACCTACTACGTAAGACCACCCCAAAAAGTCTGGGAGGTATAACAGTTTGATCTAACACATAAAAACAAATACAAAGGGACAGCAAAAATGGGGAGACAAGGAAACAACACCCAAATGAAAGAAAAGGAGGCATCAACAGAAAAGGAACGAAAAGAAATGGAGGCGGCAATTTTCAAATTAAGAATTTAAAGTAATGGTAACAAGGGTGCTCAAACAATTCAGTGAGAACTACAAACAAGGAGAATTATAAGGGACTTAATGTGGGCTACAATCCACTTCTCCAAAGTGGACATACAAAAGTGCAAGAGACATATGAAAAAAATGCTCAAAGTCACTAATCATCCATAGATGCAAATTAAAATGACAATGGGGTATCACCTCTACCTGTCAACAAATGGCTATCAACAAACCAACAAAAGACAAGTGCTGGCAAGGATGTGGAGAAAAGAGAAACCTAGTACATGCTGATGGGAATATAGACTGGTGTAGATACTGTAGAAAACACTATGGAGTTTCCTCAAAAAAATAAATATGGAACTGCTATTTGACCCAGTGTTCCAACTTCTAGCAATATATCCTAAGAAGATCAAAACACCATTCAGAAAGAATGTAGGCACCCCTATGTTCACAGCAACACAATTTGCAATAGCTATCTATGATTTGGGAAATAGCCCAAGTGCCCATGAGCAAATGAGTGGACATAATAGCTATGGTACATTTACAACATGGAATACTATCCTATCTAATAAAAGAGCAAAATGCAAATTGACTATCTCTGCTATACCCACAAGCCACACCCACCAACCAATCAGGAGAAAGAATGCAAATTAACCAAACCAAAATGGCTGCGGCCACAGAGAGTGCAGGAGGCTTGGGCTTCCCTGGCAATGGAGGAAGCCAAGCTTTCCACCGGCCCTGACCTGTCTTGGCTTCCACTTAAGGCAACAAAGTTTCAATTATAGAAGATAAATAAATCCCAACAAAAATAGCAGCAGCCACAGAGCTGGAGAGAGCAGGAGGCTTGAGTTGCCCCCAGTGATGGAGGAAGCCAAGCTTTCTGCCTGCCGTGGCCTGCCCTGGCCTTCACTTAAGGCTACGAAGTGTCAATTATAGGAGATAAATAAATCCCAACAAAGAGTGCTGTCGCCACGAAGCGAGCAGGAGGCTTGGCTCTGTTCAAGGCTATAAATTTCAATTATAGAAGATAGATAAAACCCAGATACCAGGGCCTCCACTTGGGTCGCCAGGGGGTGTGGCCAGCCTGCAAACCACCACAGGCCCCTCGCCCAGGCCGCCCCACGCCCCAAGGGACCCTCCACCCAGATCCAGGACACCCTTCAGGGCAAACCAGCCGCCCCCACTCATGCACCAGGCCTCTATCTGACCTAATTCTAATGAAAGAATATGCAATGTAAACCAGTTTGGCTCAATGAATAGAGCGTCAGCCTGCAGACTGAAAGGTCCCAGGTTTGATTCCGGTCAAGGGCATATACCTTGATTGCAAGCACATCCCCAGTAGGGGGTGTGCAAGAGGCAGCTGATTGATGATTCTCTCTTATCGATGTTTCTAACTACCCCTTCTCTCTAAAAACTCAATAAAATATTTTTTAAAAAGAATATGCAAATTGACCGTCACTCCAACACACAATATGGCTGCAGCCATGTGGTCAAAGGTGAATGCACCAATGTGAATACAAGATGGCTGCCACAAGGTGGCCAGAAGTTGGGAGAAACCAGGTCTGCAAGGGAGGGCAATTAGGAGTGATCAAGCCTGTAGGGAGGGCATTTAGGGGTGACCAGGCCAGCAGAGAAGTTGGGGATGACTGGGCCTGCAGGGAAGGGCAGTTAGGAGGACCCAGGCCTGTAGGAGAGGGCAGTCAGGGGCAAATAGGCTGGCAATGGAACAGTTGGCATTAATCAGGCTGGCATGGGAGTGGTTAGGGGGTAATCAGGCTAGCAGGCAGAAGCGGACAGGGGCAATCAGGAAGGCAGGCAGGCGAGCAGTTGGAAGCCAGAAATCCTGAATTGTGAGAGGGATATCCAGTTGTCCCGTTAGGACTGACTGCCTGTCTAGGTAGGATCGGGCCTACACGGGCAGTTGGATATCCCTTGAGTGGTCCCAGGTTGAAGAGGGTGCAGGCTGGGCTGAGGGACACACACCCCCGTGCACGAATTTCATCAGGTCTCTAGTCCTATATAAAAAAAGCCTAATATGCTACGTGTCCAGTCATCTGGTCGGCTGATCAACTAATCAAAGCATAATATGCCAAGGCTACTCAACTGCTCACTATGACGTGCACTGACCACGAGGGGGCAGACACTTGGACTGGTGAGTTAGCTTGTTGTGGGGGTCCGGCCACTCAGGACCGAGTGAGAAAGGCCGGACATGCCCTGGAGCCCTCCCGCAGTCCCTCCCCAGCTGTCCAACCTCCTATGTCCCTCCCTGGCCCCAATCATGCACCAGTGGGGTCCCTTGGGATATGTTGGAGAGCTGGTTTTGGACCAACGGTGGAATGACCGGTCGCTATGATGTATACTGACCACCAGGGGGCTGATGCTTATGCAGGAGCTGCTCCCAGGCGGTCATAGTGCTCCCACAGGGGGAGTGCCACTCAGCCAGAAACCGGACTCATCGCTGGTGAGTGCAGCAGCAGTGGTGGGAGCTTCTCCCGCCTCCATGGCAGCACTAACAATGTCTGACTGACGGCTTAGGTCTGCTAGCTGGGCTAAGCCATCATCAGACATCCCCCCAACGTCTCCCAAACTGTGAGAGGGCACAGGCCTAGCTGAGGGGCCCCTCAGAATGCATGATTTCGTGCACTGGGCCTCTAGTGTGGGTATAAAAAAGGAACTCTTACCATTTGCAACAGCATGGATGGACCTGAAGAGTATATTATGCTAAGCAAAATAAGCCAGTCAGAGAAAGATAAGTATCACATGATCTCACTCATGTTGAATCTAATGAACAAAATAAACTGATGAACAAAATAGACCCAGAGACAAAGAAACATGAAACATACTGACGAATTTCAGAAGGAAGGCAGGGGTTGGGGATGGGAGTGGGGGAAGAGATAACTGGGCAACTTATATGCATAGATGCATAGCCCATGAACACAGACAAGAGTGTGGTGAAGGCCTGGGGGAGAGAAGTTCAGGGTGTCATTGGGAAAATTAAAAAAAGGGGACATCTGGAGTACTTTCAACAATAAAGAAAAAAAATTTTTTTTTAAATGAATGGAACCCTAGCTGGTTTGGTTGAGTGGATAGAGCATTGGCCTTTGGACTGAAGGGTCTCGGGTTCAATTCCAGTCAAGGGCACATGCCTGGGTTTCAGGCTTGATCCCAGTATGGTGCATGCAGGAAGCAATTGATCAGTGATGTTTCTCTCTTCCTTCCTCTTTGAAATCAATAAGAAAAACAAAACAAAACATGGAAACTGTACACATTTTATGGTCATAAATATTTCTAGGTATAAACAGTTTGGAAAGAAGATGCAAATACAACAAGACATGAAGACTATACCTATGCACACTGACAACCTTAACTGTATTTTTGTCTCTGGTGGGCTTGATTGAATTAAATTGGTCTAAGTATTTAAACAGCTAATTTATAGCATGTAAAATACTATTTCTACTCCTGCCCTGAAAGAGAAATTATCAGAATTGATAAATATCTTAGAAGTGTAGCCTTTGTAATATAAGAAATCCCTTACAGTCTCTTATAAATTGCTCACTCAACTTTAAGAGAGAACCTCATTTCATTATTAAAAAGTATTATTCTTTGTACTGAAATGAAATCTGCCATCCACTGACTTTTGCTTTGTCCTCCAGCCACAAAGCACACAGTCCACCCAAGGATAGAACATGTACTACAGCTTACTACTTACTTGGCCCTTCTCCAAGCCTTTGGCAAACACTGCTACTGGATCAGTATAATTTTCTCTGAAAACCAGAATGCATCCAATAAGTCGTAATAAGCTCTAGAAAATCACTACCAATCGATTATAGCTGGCACACACAAATTGAAATCTTGTTATCCTTAGTCTAATTCTTTTTGTACATGTTTCTTTTAACTTTAAAGATAGTTATCAAAGCTGTTAAATCTCTTCTTTAATAGACTTAAAATCCCATTTTCTTTCAGTTGTTCCATATGTAACAAGGTTCTCATAATCTCACCATTCTAGCATTCTTTACTGAATAACCTTCTATAATGCTTATCTGATCTAAGGTATGATCTGATCCAACTCAAAGATTTTTTATTTCTCTTTGGCAAACCTTCTTTCTCCTCTTAATCTTGGGATACTGCTTATGATTTGATAGGTAGACCTTTGTTTTCTTATAAAGTCTTCCCAATTATGGGTTAGTAACTATTTTCATTGGGTTCTATAGTCCATGTTATCAGATCACTTGTTACAGGTAATTCAGATTATGTCAACTGCCCTACTAAAGCCCCTCAATTGTCTTCCAATATATAGCCTATGAAGATCCTAGCAATCTGGCACTTACTTATAGGTGCTATTTTACTTCACAATGAACTGCTCACAATTTTTATTCTTATGACACATCAAGTTCTCTACTTTGAAGGTAGGGGACATATGCTTTGTATAGGAACTCTCCCTGGATCTCTGCAAGCCTGGCAATGTTTCACCCATCAGGTCTTAGGTTAAATGTAGCCTTCTCAAAGAGACTTTCCTAATTACTCTATTCAAGTTAGCCCCCTCCAATTTAATTACACCATCCCACTTACTTCCTTCATTGCACTTGTATATTAAAAAAACAATTTGTTTGCTATTTATCTTCATTCATTAGAATGTAAGGTCCATAAATTTAGGGAAATGAATTATCTTGATCAAGTATCGCCAGCATGTAGAATGATGTTTGGCACAGAACAAAAAAATCAGTGATTATTAAGCTTATAAGTTCCCTGACAGCAGTGAGTATATATTATTTCTGTAAACTAGAACTACTAAAATACTTGGTACATGTAAGATGGTCAATAAATATTTGTGAAATAAATAGAGTGATCTTATCTACTTAGCATTCACTAATCAGAAGACTTCCATATACACATATTAGAGCCAAGAAAAGCAATGATGTGGGGCCTGATTAGGACGCTGGTTGTGAGAATTTAAAAAAGTTATAAATTGGAAAAATATTTTAAAAGTAGAAGATAAAGCAGTAACTGCCACTTCATATCATCATTAATAATTAATATACATAATTTTAAAATGACAAATGTACCATCAATCTGAATACTAAATGATAAATCATGATTAAGTTTTACAATTTTGTTCCCATTCTTTAATGAATGTATTAGAATGAAATAATAAAGTTATTTATCATCATGGATTTATTTTTTAATCCTCTGCTGAGGATTATGTTTTTGTTACTGATTTTAGAGAGAGAAAAGTAGGGAGAGAGAAACATTTATGTGAAAAAGAAACATCAATCAGCTACCTCTTGTATACAACTCAACTGGGAATCAAACCTGCAACCTGAGTATGTGCCCTGATCAGGAATCAAACCAGAAACCTTTCAAGTACGGGACAACACTCCAACCAACTGAGTTGCACCAGCCAGGGCTCAGCATTAATTTAAAATTACTCTGGGACAAGTTAACCTCTATGGCTACGGATTGCATTCTAGCCATTCATATAATTTATGAAAGCCACTGAGACACATGGAAGCCTGGATGACTAAGCATAATAGCTCCTTTCAAATCCAGCTTTGATAATATAACTCAGAAATGGTGGGTCAGAAGAATGAATCACCTTAGTGCTTAGAGAGTGCATTACTAACATAAAATATATTTTAATATTAGATCTCACCTGGTTGCCAATCATTCAGGTTAATACAAACTACACATTTTCAGATCACTATACAAATGAAAGCTACAGCAGCAATCTGATATTCACCTCTATCTTAAGACAGATTTAGGTATAACTCAATAGATGACAAATGTCAAGAATACTAGGCTCTTCAATTCTGTTAAAAATAAAACTGTCTTATGAAACATAAATTTTACATTCAAAATAAATACAGGAAAAATTCAAGTAAAAAGTTTCTCATCTTACCCTGTCTAGTTCCAGTGTAAACTTCTGGTCCCATGACTGATTGGAAATGGGTTTCCAGCTAGTTTGACCAACCACAGTATTATCTAGCTTCAAAACTGCGCAGACATCATCTGTAATTACAATTTATAAAATTGCTTAAATATTTAAAAACATTTAAAATAGAGGTATCAATGTTTAATAGAAGTCTTCCAATCCTTCAAAAATAAAGTTTTTTTAATCATTATTGAAGCTTCTGAATCTTAAATAGCTAGTTTTATATATACATACACTACCACTACATACTCCTAAGTGATCCTGTTTGACAAAAACATCAGCTGCTATCTAGTATTTTATTTATATTAGAATGTAATTAAAAGGGTGAACAAATAACCAGTACCTGTCTCCCACAATGTGTGTATGCTTGCAGAGCTGACTGTGAAACAATGTGAAGGTTAGGGGTGTTGAATCCCCATGCAGTCAAAAATTTGTATAACTTTTGACTCTCCCAAAACTTATCTACTAACAGCTTACTGCTGACTGGAAGCCTTAGAAATAACATAAACAGTCAAATAACACACATTTTACATGTTAAATGTATTATGCGCTGTATTCTTACAATAAACTAGAAAAAAGAAAATATTTTAAAATCATGACAAAGTACATTTATAGTATTGTATGTATTGAAAAGATTCTGCAGATAAGCAGACCTGCATAATTTAAATCTGTGTTGTTCAAGGGTATATCAATAGCAATCATCCCTCTATATTTGCTATTTATAGTTTTTTACCTTAGACATTTTTAGTTTTCACATTTTTCCTAAAGTCTCTACCTACAGGAAAATATTAATCTTTGTTCTCCATTATAGGTGGAAATGTCATATGCCTTCCTCTCTAGTTCTATATTTCTATCATTCTTAATTTTAAAATTGATTTTAGAGAGAAATGGAGGGAGAAACATCCATTTGTTGTTCCACTTATTTATTGGTTCTTTCTTGCATGTGCCCTGACCAGGAAAAGAACCCACAACCTTGGCTTACTGGCATGATGTTCTATCTAAGCTACCTGGACAGAGCTGTAAGTATACTTTAGAATGTCTCCAAAATGCTTCACAAACCGGCTATATTTTACTATTACCATCTTGTTTTTTTTTTGTTTGTTTGTTTTTTTACAGAGGGAGAGGGATAGAGAGCTAGAAATGTCAATGAGAGAGAAACACTGACCAGCTGCCTCCTGCACATCCCCCACTGGGGATATGCCCGCAACCAATGCACATGCCCTTGACCGGAATCGAACCCAGGACCCCTCAGTCCGCAGACCGACACTCCATCCACTGAGCCAAACCGGTTTTGGCGTTACTATTACTATCTTCACCTGCTCCCCCATTTCAATATACTACTGGGATAGTGGGCTACTATTTTAGTAAACATGTTTGTCCAGTGGTTATCAAAGTTCAATGTTAGTTTAGAAGAGCCACTGTATTATTAAAAGAATTAAGATGTGACAGTCCCACAGACTTGTGTACACTTTTAGTGTGGCGTAGAGAATATCTAATATTTCATTCTTCTGAATTAATGCTATATGTCATTCAGTTTTCTAATTAATGCTTTATGTCATTCAGTTTTCTTGTTTTCAATAAAGCCATTTTTGTCTTTTTTCATGTTCCTGTCATTATAGATTTTAATTATTTAAAACTAAACTATGAAAATCATTATTTTAATGGTCCAACTTTGATTCTCCCCATTCTACTGTGTCCCCAATGCTAAGTTCTTTGTTTTTAATTTGTTATATATGATTTTAAAAAAATCTAGTTACTGAACTTGATAAGTCATCGGCTTTTAGGAGATTTCGACTACTTCCACTTTTACTTTTGCTCGTTCTGCTCATGAAAGATGATCTGGTTTCACTTGGACTCCAACCAGGTAGTGCAACTGATGTTGCTTTTGACCGTCCAGGAACATTTTCTAGGATATCTTGACAGCCCATAAGACGAACTTCCAAAGTACCTGTTAGCATAAAAAATATCAAATAAGAACATTAATTTTTTTAAAATTTATTGTTGAAAGTATTACATAAGTCCTCCTTTTCCCCCCATACCTTTCCCAGCCCACTCCTATCCTAAGAACATTAATTCTTAATATATAAAATTCAGTCTTTGTTAGCTATTTTAAAATGTGGAGATGGGTGGCTGAGGGGGAGGAGAGACCTGTAAAGTAGCAAAATTTCTTTTCCCAGAGGATCTGTGGTGTAAGTTATCATCTTTCTTATTTTAATTAGAGAAACCTATTGAAAAATCTTAAGGCAACTATATAAAATTTTACAGAAAAAACAGCACCTCCCGATACTGTCTATAGGGCATAAAACAAGTTATATAAACTTCCTGTGTATCTAAATACACACTTCTAACATTACAGAATAATAACAGCTAGGACATGTGGGAGGGGAAACACATAGCTAATATGCCTATTAAAATAAACATTCAGAAATTAGAAATCTGACAGCTGTTTTTAATAGTTATATAGTTAACACAGAAAAGGACTTTACAGGCTTCTTTTGCATAAATAAATGGGTTTCTGTTCTATATGAAGATGTAAAATAACATCTTTCCATTCTAATAGTTTAGTCAAATAATTATGGAGAGTAATTATCTAAGCACAATGTAATTGCAATTTCCTTAGGCAAATAAATACTAACGGTTTTCAAAATGAAAATGAGGAACTGTAAGTTAGGGTATCTGGAGTTATGGCTTTGTCATCATTTGGGCTACACTTATAGTGTACTAAGATTTAAAAATGGCCGAAACCGGTTTGGCTCAGTGGTAGAGCGTCGGTCTGCGGACTGAAGGGTCCCAGGTTCGATTCCGGTCAAGGGCATGTACCTTGGTTGCGGGCACATCCCCAGTAGGGGGTGTGCAAGAGGCAGCTGGTCGATGTTTCTCTCTCATCGACATTTCTAGCTCTCTATCTCTCTCCCTTCCTCTCTGTAAAATATCAATAAAATATATATTTAAAAAAAAAAGATTTAAAAATGGTGCTTTAGTATTAAAATTTTTGATACTGCACATAACACTTTAGGAAGAGTACTTCCTGGTAAAAGTTGCTCCATTAAACTTAAATAATTCAAGATTAATTTTAAAGTTTTTCAGTATCTAAACATAACCAAAGGGCTTTTAACAGAGTGAAAAAAGCCTGAATTTGTCTTCAACTCAACTAACAAAAGCAAGACAATATATTTTGGGGGAAAAGTATTAAAATACTGGATTTCAGGCAAAGAAAAACAGTGATCCCTAAGAGATGGGAAACAAATGAGATTGATTCAGCTTACTGCCTTGAGAATATCCAGGACACAGTGCAGGGACAGAGAATCTCAGGTGGAGCCAAATGGAATACCTGAGTTAAGGATACAGAACTGAGACAGAAATGACCCAGGCTGCCGGCGGCTAATTCCAACATGTCAAAATAAATGCAAGAAATCCTCAAAAGGTTGATGGGCTTCTATATTCAGCAGGGCTGAATACATATTGTTGCTTACTGGAATGGCCAAAGGCATTTCCTCAAACCTGAAGATCTGCATATGTTATAGCCTGTTACCAAACAGTTGAAGGTATTTTAGTCTACACATTATTGCCTCCTGCTGGTCAAACAGCTGAACAGCCAAAGGCATTTCCTCCAACCTGACAATGCCTACTGCAGTGTTTCCCAAAGTGTGGTACGCGTACCCCAAGGGGTAAGGGAAGAGTTTGGTGGGGGTACACATTGCACCAGAGTTTGGTGGGGATATGCACTGTACCGAGCTTAGCTGCGCCTAATTCTACGTTCTCATGAGTCAAGTCAAGACAGTCTTGTGAGGCGTGAGATGGTCCGGTGTGCAAATAAATGTTATTTATAATATAACTTTTATTTATATTTTATTATGAATAATTTTATTTTTGTTTATTATTTTGTTTATGTACCAAGAAAATAAAAAATAAATATATTTTGATTGTTATTAAAATACATCCATTTTTTTTGACAAGGGGTACTCAGCGTTACAAAAATTATGGAAGGGGTACACATATGTCAAAAGTTTGGGAAACACTGGCCTAGTGTATACCAAACTTACCTTTGATATGTACATCTACCTTTCTATAGGGCAAAATGTGGGAATAAAAAGAGTCCTGAATCCGGAGAAAGAGAACTTAGCTACTACAGCTAAGCTTCCTCTGGCTCCCCAAAATGCCTTCTAAATTCATATTTCTTCTCTAGACTCTTTCTTTATTAATTTACACGCAGACTTTCTCCAGATTCATGAACCCTTCTAAATGCTGGATATCACTCTGGCATTACCAGGCAACTACAGTTCATAGAAGACAGCTCACCAGAGACAAAACCCCTTGGATTTACAGAGGGTTCCTCTGATCAAGCATTCAGCCTTGATCCAGTAGTAGTGAGTTACTCTTGGACTAAACAATGTTCTGGTCCCACACAACAAATCTTAAAAGCAATTCCCAAAATATAAACTGCTTCTAAGTAATTTAATTTAACTGTGACCTAGAACAAAGTTCAAGAATATTTACAGAATTACACAAATATCCAGCACCCAACAAGCAAAAATTCAAAATGTCTGGCATCTAATCAGAGATTACCAACTGTATTTGTTTTCTATTGCTGCATTTTCAATGACCACAACTTAGTTTGAAACAATACCCATTTATTATCTCACAGTTCTGTGGGTCAGAGTCTGCGTGGGCTGCTTTGCACTTTCTGCAAAAGATGTCACAAGGCTGAAATCACTGTTTGCCAGACAAGGCTCTTATCTGCAAGCTCTGAAGAAAAATCTGCTTCCAAGCTCATTCAGGTTGTTGCAGAATCCAGTTTCTTGTATCCATAGGACTAGGGAAACTATTTTCTTGCTAACAGCTAGGGAATGTTTTCAAGTTCTAGTAGCCACCTGCATACTCCCCATGTGGCCCCTTCCTTTGTGAGCCAGCAATGGCACATACAATTCTTTTCATGATTCTGATTTCTCTGATTTCCTCTCTGCCATCAGTGTCTGAAAATTCTCTGCTTTTAAGGAGCTCATGTGATATTAGGCCTACCCAGATAATGGTCCTTTACATTATCTCAAATTCAACTGATTTAAAAGTAAATAAATAAACAACTGATTGATTAGTAGTACCTTAATCACATAAGTGAAAACAACCCAAATAACAATGGCAAGGGAATGGATAAACAAATTTTGTTATATTCACAAGACTGAATACTTCTAATAAACAGATAAAACTATTAACACACACACAACATAGATGAAAATCAAAATAATTATTCAGAGTGAAAACAAACAGATTATCCCAGTAAAGAAAACGGAATATACTGTGATTTCATTGATTGACTGATTGATTGCTTTCACAGAGGGAGAGAGAAACATCAATAACGAGAGAGAATCACTGATCGGCTGCCCACTGCATGCCCCACACTGGGGATTGAGACTGAAACCCTGGTATGTGCCCTTGATCAGAATTGAATCTGAGACCCTTTAGTCTGCAGGCCAACACTATCCACTGAGCCAAACCAGCTAGGGTTATTGTGATTCCTTTTATATAAAATTCTACAAAATGCAAATATGCAGTGACAGAAAGCAGATCAGTGATTACCTTGAGACAGTTATGGGTAAGGAGAGCATGAGAAGACCATCAAAGACAAATTAGGACACTTTGGGGGATATAGTAATTATCTTAATTGTGGTAATGGTTTCACTTTAAATATATGACAAAACTTATCAAATTATAACTTTAAATATGTATAGTTTATTATATGTCAATTATATCTCAATAAAATTGTTCTAATAACTGGACGTTGATGATTGTGACACAATCACATATCTTTACTAAAATTCAGAAAATAACATGCTTAAAGTTGAGTGAATTTTATAGTATGTAATTTACATCTCAATAAAGCTGCTAAAAGTGGAGTGGAAGAAGTTCCAATCTCATGTCTGGTTAGGTTATGCAAATCTTATCTAATTGTAAAATGTTAAGGCAGATTAAGTATAATGGATTCCATTTTAATTTTAGTTCAAAAGAAACAGCTTGTATTTGTGTGTTTTATTTGCTTTTTTGTTGTTAAACTGGAAAACTTAGCTCATTTTCAGTATAAATGCTCAGCTGTTAAAGTAATCCTGGGGAAACTGAAAACATCTGGTTACTACCTCAAACCCTGGTAGCTTATTAAATATTTTAGTAATTCCAATATTAGGAGATAACAATGCTCAACACCTGCGTTCATTTAGGAAAAAAGAAATCTAGAGGGATTTAAGATCTTTATTAAGCATCTAGAAATTTCTTTCTTTTATGAGGTAATACAATTGCAATTTCATATAACCATATTAGAATTAGCTTAAAATTACATTTTTTATTTTATAACCCACAATATAAAATATTTAAAACAAGCAACTCCAAGAAGTAAATGTTTATTTTCATAAGCAGTACCTATGAATTCCATTAGAACAAGTAAATGTATTTTTATTTTAACTTTCTGGAAAAACTACTTTATATAAAAATTTACATTTTATTAAATTCAACATTTAATCTTGGTACGAGTAGCATTTTTTAATTTTGAGGAAGTCTTCTTTTATAAGAACTAGTAAATGTCTCAAAATGTGGATCTAAAAGATTCAATTACATAGTCTATCAAAGTAGCAACAAATATGTAAGTTCAGTATTATAATTATACAGCCAAAAAATAAACCAGAGAACAAATGAGACAAACCATAAATACTACCATTCAGTGAAAAACTCAGGATTGTAAATGCTCTTACTACTCCTTCATCATAGTATTATTAATACCAATACTATGTCTCTTCCTAGTTACCTCATATTTAGTGGAATTTTTTTTAAAACCAAACTGTATTAAAAATTAAGATACTTCTTTTAGACTGCTGATTTATATCACTTGAGTAAAGTTCAACTTCAGGAAGAAAGAGGAGGAAAAGAAATTAAAGAATTGGGGAGAAGAGCAAACCAGAAAAGGAAAAAAAATTTCTAGCTATATCTGTTGATTCTCTAAAAATGGCTTTATTACTTTTCTAGAAATAGTAATTTTCAAATATTAAAAAACCATATTTTAATCAATCATTCAGAAATTCTTAATGTGTTCATGAGTAAATCATAAGATAGTAAAACTTAGATAATAAGTATTGTCATTGCCATTTTATTGTAAAATATTTACCATGTTCAGTAGTGCTCCCTTATCTATAGTTTCGCTTTCAGTTTCAGTTACCCATGGTCAACTTCAGTCTGAATATGCCAAATAAAAAATTCCAGAAATAAACAACTCATAAGATAAACTGCGCAGTTCTGAGTCACATGATGAAATCCTGCACTACGCTGCTCCTTGCTGCCGGAGACATGAACCATCCCTCTACCCAGGTTATGCATGGTATAGAGGCTACCCATCCCTTAGTCACGTTGCAGCTGTCTCAATTATCAGATCTATTTGTCAAGATATCACAGTGCTTATGTCTTAGTAACCCTTATTTTACTTAATGGATCCAAAGCACAATAGTAGTGATGTGGCAATTTGGATAAGCCAAAGAAAAGCCCTAAAGTGTGTTAAATGAGAAGTTGAAAATTTTTGACTCAATAAGAAAAAAATTTTTACACTAAGGTTGATAAGATCTACTGTGAAACGAAGTTCTATCTGTGACATCGTGAAGAAGGAAAAAGAAATTCTTGCTAATTTTGTTGTTATACGTTACAGCCACGGTTTATAAATATGATGGATAAATTTGTGGGTGAAAGGCATGAACAGAAAACATGGTCTGACTGACATCAGCATGTTGCACCATGAAGCAATGAGCCTACATGAAGACTGCAGTAAGGGATCCCCTGAAATGAGAGACACCAAGCCATTTACCGTATTTGCCGGCGTATAAGACGACTTTTTGGCCCTGAAAAATATGCCTCCAAGTGGGGGGTAGTCTTATATGGCGAGTATATAACAAACTCTGTATTTTTTAGTGGAAATGTTAGGGGGTCGTCTTATACGCCCAGTCTCTTATACGCCGGCAAATACGTATTTTTCAGGGCCAAAAAATCGTCTTATACGCCGGCAAATACGGTATTTCCAGGTAAGTGATAATTATGCACATTAAGAAAGAGGTTTGGGATTTCATCATCTAATTTCATCACAAGAAGAAAGGTGAGAGAGACCACATTCACAAAACTTTTATTACATTACATTACAGTTGTTCTATTTTTATAAGGGGAAGACACTCCTGCACTGAGCAGCTGCCCCCCAAGAGGAAGGCCACTAGTGGTGGTGATCAGGGGTGTGGGGTTGGCTAGCAGTCAGAGTCAGTGGGGACCCCCTGATCACCCTGTCTGCCTATTGCCCCACAGATGGCCCTGATCGGTGGCCAGGCCTAAGGCCCTACCCTATATATTGGGAACAGTCTCTTAGATTTAAAAATTAAAACCTGGCAAGGCTACTCTAACACTGAAAAAAACAGGATGATGCAGCAATGACATGCATGGACTCTGGCGTGCACATTTTGTGGTCAGCCCTGATTCTGACACTTATAACTGTGAAACAAAGCCAATTACATAACTTCTCTCTGCTTCAGTTTTTCCAACCATAAGACAGGAAAAATGGTACTACTGCCTCAGAAGGACCATGTTGTGTACTACTTTTATAATCAGGGCAAAAAAAAATGTAGCTGCCCACACAACAGCAAGATGCCTTTCACCTGTAAGAAAAGAATGGTCATTGGTGCATGCAGCATCCCGGATTGCAAGAGGAATGTCCAACTGCCAGTTTAGGACCAACATGTCCTGGGTAGTCCCGGTTGCAAGAGGATGCAGTTTGGGCTGAGGGACACCCCCCCTCCCATATACAAATTTCGTGCACTGGGATTCTAGTTTAGCCATAAAAAGGAATGAAGCACTGATACATGCTATAAGCACAAACCTTGAAAACAGTACACTAAATCAAAGAAGCTAGTCACAGAAGGCCACAAAATGATATGATTTTGCTTGAAGGACATATCTAGAACAGACAAATCTACAGAGACAAAAGCCAATAGTGGATGCCAGGAGCTGGAGGGGAAAAGGGAATGGGTATGAGGTTTCCTTCTAGAGTAATGAAAATGTTCTATAATTAGATAATGGTGATAGTTACACAACATTAGAAATATACTAAACACCTTTGAATTGTATATTTTAAAATGGTTAAAATAATTCATTTATGCTATATGTATCTCCCCACAATATTTTTTTAAAAATCTGTGCACAGTTTTTATTCATTTATTAAACTAGGACCAGATGTAGCAACAAAAAAAAAAAGCAACAAAAATAATCAGAAGATAGATACTACTTACCTGTTAGTGCTGCTGGTTTGGATAGTGTACTATATTGATTTTGTGTAGATATCATACTTTGACGTGGACTTAGTGTTGGTGATGCAACAAGTGAAAGCTCCTCAATAATGATACTGCTTTTGGGATGATTCTTGGGAAGTTCATTTAATCTTTGTTCTAATGAATACTTTAAAAGGTCCAACTTCTGACTTGATTCATTAAATCTTGCTTGAGCCTTGGGCAGGGAAAAGACAATTGTTATTATTTAAATAACTATATCCTTTGAGTAATATATTTAATTTAAATTTTTAAATTAAAATTACTTCTGAAAGTGCTTTTCTGTCTGTTACTTTTCCTGAGCCAAGTAATTTCATTACATTCTTTGCACCTTCTGCGACTGCAAACTCTATCCTAAAATGATGCCTTAATTCTTCCATCCGAAGTTCAAGAGGACTTATGACAGGTTTTGCTAGAGGAGAGAGCAAAAACAAAGTTACTTCACTTTCTAATACTTAGTAATTAAAACTCATCAATAAAAGAATGAATTCTTACATTAAAAGAACAGTCCTTAAAACACTGAGTACATAACAGATACAATTTTGATATAGAGTTTTAGATCAAAACTCAGAAATTAAAAATATAAGATAAAAACAAAAACACCATAATGCTGCCTCCCCCTCAATTTTAAACGCTGTCTTCTTTTACATAAAGTTTTTTAGCATATCATATTGCCCATAATCATCAGAATGAAAATTTATCTCTATTCCATCACCATTGTCAAAAGCCAATTCATTGGTCTGGACTGCCTGAAGAATCTGCATTCGTATCACTTCTATTTTTGTCTTGCTATCCTGGAGCAGTTGCTGAGCTGTGCCATGGAGTTTCCGATCCTGTTAAAAATAAGTTTGAAAAGGTAAGCAGATAAAGAGACAAAACATTTTCACAGATTCTAAATAAGATCAAATGATATTAGCAAAGTGTAAAACAAGAGTTCAAAGAACATTGTGAACACTATAATTCTATATATACTTATCAACACATTTATTTTAAAAAGTCATCAAGCAGAAAAGGTGATAAAACAACTCCATTAAGTTAAGACAATTTGAGAGAAAGCAAGTTATGCCTTACTACTGGTTTTTTTAAAAATCCAAATTCACATTTGTAATTTTCTTTCATTGTTTAACATGAATTTTCATATACCATGGCCAGTAACTCTCATATTCACAATCATGTATGTGAGCTGTCTCAGCAACGAAGCCTGAAATTTTTAGAAAATCTCTTCCTTGCCAAGGTCGGTTTGGCTCAGTGGTAGAGCGTCGGTCTGCGCACTGGGGGGTCCCGGGTTCGATTCTGGCCAGGGGCATGTGCATTGGTTGCGGGCACATCCCCGGCAGGGGGTGTGCAGGAGGCAGCTGGTCGATGTTTCTCCCTCATCGACGTTTCTGGCTCTCTATCTCTCTCCCTTCCTCTCTGTAAAATATCAATAAAATATAAAATAAAAAAAGAAAAAGAAAATCTCTTCCTCACCCATTACATTAAATTTCATAGAGTTTCACACATTTTAAAAAATAGCTAATTGTAGACAATACATGTATTACTTTAGATTCTGACAAAAGAATAGGAAATAGCATTTGTCAACACTGGTTATGATGAGAAAAGTCCCTAGAAACTCCTAAATGTCAAAAACGAAGACCTCAGTAAAGCTAGGGTGGAAATTATAGTGAATACTGTCATCTCTTAAGAAAGGAAGGTCCTGAATTAAGTGAAATCGCATTATTGTAAACACCTCAGTTTAGTTATAATAACACTGAATATTACTGACAGAAGTGTGGTAGGCAAAATAATAACCCGCCCATAGAAGTCCATATCCTGAAACCTTGTGAACAGATAAAATTTTAAATTTGCAAGTCAGTCTACACTGTGAACATGTTACCTTAACATGGCAAAAGGGAAATTAAGATAGTAGATAGAATTAGATGTTAATCACCCAATCTTAAAATATAGAGTTTAGATGGACCCAATGTAATCACAAGGGTTCTTAAATGTGGAAGAGGAAGGCAGATGAGAAGAACTGAACCTGCTATTGTTGGCTTCACAGCCAGAGGAAGAGGGCCCTGAGCCACGGAATGTGGGCAGCCTATAGAAGTTGGAAAGAACAAGAAAGTGAATTATCCCTTATCCTCCAGAAGAAAACACAACTCCGTGAATACCTTGATTTTAGCTCAGTGAGATCTATTTTAAAGTTCTCAATTTCAAAGTTGTAACATAATAAATTCATCTCCTATTTAAACAATTACATTAGTTATAAAAATCTAGTAGGCTTCAATACACAAAAAAGAAAATGATAAATAAAACTGAGCATAAGTTAGGAAGCACTTATTTCACAAGAAAGGTCAATTTTAAGCATCTCTACTTTTATCACTACTAATACAATTAGTATTAATTTAGAAATAAAACAGCATATAATCAACCTATATTGTCCAGGAGACTCAAGACTGGAAGCTAAGAGGCAAGTACCAGATACAGCATCACTTCAATAAATCAAACACACATACAGAGTATTACAAAGGACAGGATGAAGATATATGTGGTAGGAGGTATACTATTGCTATTATATATGAAAAAAAGAAAAAAAGAAAGTTATCTAAAGTATATTGTTAAATAAACTGAAATAGTTTAAGTCCCTTACCTATTACTTTATACCATGAAGAAGTACACACACACATACACACAATATTTGTTAATTATGCCGTACAGTAACAATATTATCTTGGCTCAGTGGATAGAGCATTGGCCTGTGGACTGAGAAGTCCCGGGTTCGATTCAGGTCAAGGACATATACCTTGGTTGCGGGCACATCCCCGGTGGGGGGTGTACGGGAGGCAGCTGGTCAATGTTTCTCTCTCATCGATGTTTCTAGCTCTCTATCCCTCTCCCTTCCTCTCTGTAAAAAATGAATAAAGAATATATTTTTAAAAAACAAAACAAAACAATACTATCTTGAATTTAGTGTTTGTCTATGATTTACATATGCTTTTATGAATACACCTATTCACCTTCCAAATTTAAAGTGAAAAGATATTTCTCGCCAAAACCGGTGTGGCTCAGTGGTAGAGCGTCGGTCTGCGGATTGAAAGGTCCCAGGTTCGATTCCGGTCAAGGGCATGTACCTTGGTTGCGGGCACATCCCCAGTGGGGGGTGTGCAAGAGGCAGCTGGTCGATGTTTCTCTTTCATCGAAGTTTCGAGCTCTCTATCTCTCTCCCTTCCTCTCTGTAAAATATCAATAAAATATATTTAAAAAAAAAAAAAAAAAGATATTTCTCTTACTTTATTTCCTCCTCCTATCCAGTATTAGGCACATCAGACAAACTAAAGATTTGAAATAACTTTTCTCTGAGACCAGATCAGAGTAAGAGAAAAAAACTCAGTATTCCAAAGCTCTGAATTTATTAGGGCCAAATATATTTTGCAATCAGATAGACTTAGGCCCAAATCTTATTATATTTATAAATTTGAGTTAGTTACCTATCTTCTACAAGCTTTAGGTTTCTTGAAGAAATTATGTAAATGGAAATACCACTCTAAACTATACAGCTTTTGTATGCATTAAACTAAAATTATATTACCTAGCACATGAATGGCATTAAAATATTCTCTTTTAGAGCAATAAAAATCATGATTATCTTATTTTAATAAAGGTCTAATATAAAAGTATAAATATTAAGTAAACTATATAATACTCTACTTTTAACTAATCTAGTCTTATTATTTTATTAGTATGTGAAAGACAGTAGTCCTGTCACTTACTTTTTTGGGAACACTTCTTTCTTAACTATTTCAATTCAACATTCAAGGAAGATCATTTGTATTTCATTTTTAAAATAAGTGAATTTTCCCACAGATTAATGAAGATCTGCACAGATGTCAAAGTATGATGAAGGCATTTAAAACTGATATTGGATATTACTTGTCAATTTATAGTAACTACATGTCAGTTTTCTGCTTTCAGGCATTCCTTTATTTTTTTATTGAGCACATAATATGTTTGAGGTAAGAGATAAGGTAGTTCCAAAATATATTAACTGGTTTATGTATCAGAGAAATACTTGTTTTTATGCTAAAACTTTGGAAAGATTTTTACATACATTAGTTTGAACCATATGAAAATGCTGATATCTGTCTGATTTTGAACAGCAATCTTATATGGTTCAACCTAATAAAGTAGTTACCTAATGTTAACACTCTACAATGTCTGATAGTTATGTTTCCAATGTACACTTTTTCAATTTATAAAAATTATTTTTTTTGCAAGTCATAAACTATATCACACACAGAGCTTTCAGAAATCAATCAATCAATAACATATTTATGGTTTACTTTGTGTTAAATGTGGTCACATCCAGTGAAAATAATTAATCAGCTTAACAATTAAATAATTAATCAATTATGATATACCCTATAAAACTTAGTTTGAATAGATATTATTATTATTATATGTATCACACTAAGTATAAAACTTAGTTTGAATAGATATTATTATTATATATATCAGAATGTTAAAAGTAGCTAAAAGTAGCTAAAGAAAAATTCAAAGGAAGACAGAATCATTTTTTTTCTCTTTAATCCTCACCAGAGGATATGTTTATTGATTTGAGGGAGAGAAAAAGGGGGTGGGGAGAAGGGGAAAGGGAAACAAAAGAGAAAAAAAAGAAACAAAAACATCCATGAGAGGCAGAAATATTAATCAAAAGGTTGCCTCACATATATGCCCCAGATGGGATAGAATCTGTAACCTAGGTATGTTCCCTGACCGGGAACTGAACCTGCAACTTTTTTTGGTGTTCCAGACAATTGCTCCAACCAACTGAGCCAGCCAGGATCAGAAAGGATCAGTTTTAGCTAAAGAAATCCAGAAAGGTTTTGTGGGCTATTGATATAAATATTAATCTTATTAATATTTACATTAATATTAATAAGATTAATAATAATAATCCAATCTTATTAATATAAGATTGGAATATGTGAAAATTGGAAGATTTGGGAGAGGGAGGCCTGGGTGGATGATCAGGGATTTTCTTTTCTTTTTTTTTTTTTTTTGGTTAAATATATTTTATTGATATTTTACAGGGAGGAAGGGAGAGAGATAGAGAGCTAGAAATGCCGATGAGAGAGAAACATCGACCAGCTGCCTCTTGCAAACCCCCTACCGGGGATGTGCCCGCAGCCAATGTACATGCCCCTGGCCGGAATCGAACCCGGGACCTTTCAGTCTGCAGATCGACGCTCTACCACTGAGCCAAACCGGTTTCGGCAGGGATTTTCAAATGAGATTTAAAACAGTGTGAGAATAAACTTCCATTCTGAAATTACTTAAGAAATATCTATTAAAATATATAAGAAACAGTAATTTGCAGAGCCAAGTATCTTTGAAGTAAAGAGTTGAGAGTAAAAGGGTGGATTTCATAATAAATTGACTTTTTAAAGACTTTTTGGAAGTTACACAACTGTAGAACCTGAGATTGGAAAGAACCTTCATGATAATGTATTTCAGTGGTTCCCAACATTTTCTTTCCCACACCATACCTCAGAAAAAGGACACATTTGTAGTAGTGACAACTGCTCCCTATAACACTGTTCTACAATTAGGAATTATATGCCCATACTATATATGCTAAGAATCCACAGGTCTAGTCCAATCACTCATGCCAGAATGTTCTATCTTTTAATTTGTTGCTTTCTAAAAACCTGTATGTAGTGGGAGAAAACTCATTAGAGCCTAAATTCTATACTATTCCTACCTAATTAAAGAGCAATATACAAATTAACCATCACTCTGCTACACCCACCAGCCAATCAGAACAAGTATGCAAATAAACCTAACCAAGATGGTTACCAGAAGGGAGGCTTGGGTTTCCCCGGCCAGAGGGAGCCAAGCTTTCCACACACTCTGGAGGGTCCAAGCCTCCATTCAATGATACAAAGTTTCAATTATAGAAATGGAGACAGCCACCGATGAAGGAGGAAGCTTAGCCCAGCTCCAGGCTATAAAGTTTCAATTGTAGAAGGTAAATAAATCTCAGATACCAGGGCCTCCACTTGGGTTTTTAGGGGGGTATGGCTGGCCTGTAAACCACCACAGGCCCCTCCCTCAGGCCATCCCACGCCCCAAGTAAATCCCCACCCTTATCTGAGACACCCTTCAGGGCAAACCAGCCGGCCCCTACCCATGCACCAGGCCTCTATCCTATCTAAAAAAAGAGAGTACTATGTAGATTGACCATCACTCCAACACACAAGATCAAGATAGCTGCCCTTATGTGGTCAAAGATCCTGCTCCCATGTGGACACAAGATGGCAACCACAAGATGGCCAGCAGGGGAGGGCAGTTGGGAGGGCCCAGGCCCGCAAGGGAGGGCAGTTGGAGGTGATCAACCTTGCAGGGGAGGGCAGTTAGGGGTGACTAGGCTGGCAGAGGAGGGAAGTTGGGGGCAAACAGGCTGACAAGGGAGCAGTTAGACATCAATGAGGCTGGCATGGAAGTGGTTAGGGAGTGATCAGGCTGACAGGCAGGTGAGCAGTTAGGAGCCAGAAGTCCTGGATTGTGAGAGGGATGTCCAACTGCCCGGTGAGATTGGGCCTAAATGGGCAGTCGGAGATCCCTTGAGGGGTTCAGATTAGAGAGGGTGTAAGCTGGGCTAAGGGACACTCCTCCCGCCCCCATTCACAAATTTCGAGCACCGGGCCTCTAGTAAAAGTATAATATGCTAATTTGACTGGACAGCCAGATGTCCTTCTGAACGAAGCTAGGGCAGAAAGGGCCAAGGTAAGACACCGCAGTTGTGAGGGCCAAGCCCCTTGCATTAATTTCATGCATTGGGCCTCTAGTTTTAAAATAACCTTTTTGTTTTAGAACAATTTTAGAGTTCCAGAAAAGTTGCAAATATGGAGAGTTACTATGTATTCTTTACTCATATAGCTAAAAGTATTTTTAATTGGTTTAGGTAGAAATAAGTTATTTTAAAAACCATTTGTTTCCAACTTGTTTTACAGTATACTTGTTCATATCAGCAATTTTCATCCTTTTCATCTCATGACACACACAAACTAATTACTAAAATTCTGCAGCACACCAAAACATATTTCTTAATGATCTGATAAAAAATAAAAAAAGGATACTTTTGATTTGGTCACAGCAAACAAATGTTGTGATGACTGTTGTCATTTTTAAATTTGACAACCAAAGGAAAAAGAGGCCAGTGCCTCTGACTAAATAGGCAGGTATTGCATGTTTTAAAAATTCTTGAGGCACACCAGATGAAATTTTCTGGTGTATAATGTAAGAAATTACATGAGATGCTGGAGCATCACCTTATTCAACCTTAGCTGTGAACATGTACATCAAATAATTCTAATTTATTGTCCCTCTGTATATGTCCACAAATGACTGTGGAAGTGTTGTAAGTACTCTTGTCAGGTTATAGATAAATTTTATTGGGTAGGTGAATTCACACTTACAGAATGCGAAAAATGTTAATTGACTGGATACACTTACATTTATTGTACCTACCTTTGAAGATCCATTTGAATACATCTGTATCATGTTCTCTGCACCTTGTTTTACTTTAAGCTCTATATCCAATTGTTTTTTTAAGGCCATCAATCTGTTATTGCTAGTAGAACAACGAGGGTCACTACTGGGAGTGTCTGGAGTCCTTGGGCAATCTGAAAATTAAATAGTATGTTAAAATTACTTACTATGACTAATTACTATTAAAATGGGAAGTTAACATTTTCAAAGAATAAAGAATTATGGGATTTAAAGTGAGTTTAAAGTTACCTAAATGGAATTTTCTTATGCTTCCAGATGATATAAAAATTCAAGTCAAGAAAATATTTAAGTAGAGTTGCAGGACCATTTGCCAGGATACTGTAGAAGTGATTTTGTTGAAACTGAAGTTGAGTTAGGTCACTGCCCAAAGTTTTTCCAACACTTATTTTTAAATTAAAACAATTGAACTAGTCTATTCAACAATTGAACTAAATTCCCTACTCACTACCTAATTAGAGAATAAAGATTATTAAAACATTATACAAATTCCACTGAAGTAATTCTTTGTAAATAGAATTAAGGTACTTTAAATATAATGCAAGCATTAATTAGTAATATACTCATAAAAAGCTTTCACATTTTGTTTTCTACTATGAGGATGTTCAATAAAATGAAAATATTTTCAAGGATAACTGATTGACATCACATTAATGGTAGCAGGGCATAGGAAGACCAAAAATTTAAGTTCATGGCTTCTCATAAAGAATACTGTGGTTCTACTTAAAACACACACACACACACACACACACACACACACACACACTCTCTCTCTCTCTCTCTCTCTCACTCTCTCTCTCTTTAAGTAGAACACTAATTATTCTGGGTAAACCATTATTGCTGAAACATTTCTAATAGTTTTACCATATCACTAAAATTCTTCACATTGAAGTTATCTTGTGTTTTATCCCCACTAGGTCCCTTGTTTATTAAAAAGAAGAGAAAAAAAAGGAGGGGGGGGGCCTAGAAGACTAAAGACCAGGGTACCAGACCTGGTTTAGTTACAAGTAACTTGGTAATCACTGGAAAATTGCATAATCTTCAAGTTATTTAACCTTTATTCTTCGGGGTTTCTTTCCTCTGCAATAAAAGATTATGTGACTTACTTATATTAGTATATTTTATTTTATACTCTTTAAAAGAAATTACTAGATCAGAACCATTTAAACATAACTTGTTCATTAACTTAAAAAATATAGGTGCTATGCTAGTTATTGGTGTAATATAGTACTATTTCATCATTAATATACTAATTTACAAGTTGTTAAATCCTGATCTAAGTGCATTATAGACCCATTAATCCTCATAAACAGCCCTTAAAGGCACATTATACCCATATTACAGAAAAAACCAAGGCAAAAAGAGGTTAAAAACCTTGCTCTAGGTTAAACATCTACTAAGTCAATCTTAGTAATTGCTGTGCCTCACTGCTTTTGGTACTTAAAAACCTTGTAAACAATTATACTAGCCTATGTATATGTGCGCAAATTTACACATATGACTATAATTATACACGTACAACTCTATGTATGGGTATATATGCATATTAATACTTACCAGGTGTACCAGTTAATAATGCGGATTTTTTTAAATAGATGTAGTAACACATATGTTGATATATATGCTATTTGATATGTATGATATTTTGTTGTATTGCCAGCAATCTTCAAAACTTCACATCAAATTTTCTGAAGGTGTTAACATCATAGATATTTTTATGCTTAAAAATGTCGAATTTCGTGCCAATAAAAGAGTATTTGCGGGAAGTTTTAATTCATTACTTTATTTTAAAGAAAAGTGCTGCTGCAAGTTATTGTATACTTCGGGAAGCTTATGGTGAACATGCTCCATCTCAAGATACTTGTGAACGCTAGTTTAAACACTTTAAAAGTGATTATTTCAATGTGAAAGACAAAGAACGTCCAGGTCAACCAAAAAAAGTTGGAAGACCAACAATTACAAGCATTATTGGATGAAGGTGGATGTCAAACCCAAAAACAACTTGCAGATAGTTTAAATGTTGCTTAGCAACATTTATAAGCAATGGGAAAGATTTCAAAGGAAGGAAAATGGGTGCCACACCTACTGAACGAAAGACAAATGGAAAAGTCATCAGTAAAATGTTGCTTCAATAGCACAAAAAGTCTTTTTTGCATTGAATTGTGACTGATGATGAAAAGTGGATTTATTTTGAGAATCCCAAATGCACAAAATCATGGATTGATCCAGGTCAACCATCAACATCGACTACAAGGACAAATCATTTAGAAAAGAAGACTACTGTATACATTTTTTAAATATCATGTAAAGATTTTTAAAAAAATAAAGAATCAAGCCTGGCTGATGTGTCTCAGTGGTTGAGTGTCGGCCCATGAACCTGGAGGTTACGGTTAGATTCCCAGTCAGGGCACATGCTTAGATTGCAGGTTCAATCCCCAGTGGGGGATAGAGGGGAGTGCAGGAAGTAGCAAATCAATGTTTCTCTCTCTTTATTCCCCTCCCTTACAATCTCTCTAAAATCAATAAAAAAAAAACATATTTTAAAAAACAAAGAATTAAAATTAAGGTAACAACAACATATAAGTCAGGATATGGGGGTAGATGGAGACATTCTAAGGCCTCAGAAATGTATAAAGACAGGTAAAAATAGTGTTAACACATGCACTTTGATGACTATGCATGTTGTAATTTTTAAAATAATGGACTGTTTTTCAACAATACTATGAAAATGGCAAAAAACAAAACACTGAAGCATAAAATATTAAATATGAGCCCAAATGTAATGGTAATTATTTAAACGCTAGTAGCCCATTGTGCAGTATCATTTGCAGTAGGTTGCTTGCAGCTTCCGCAGGAGCCGGGGGAACCACAGAGCACGGCCAGGAGCCATGCTGCTTCCAAGTGAACAGCCAACGCCTATGGGAGCCAGGAGGGAGCCGTGCCACTTCTGCGGGAGCCAGGAGGGACTCATGCCAATTTCAAGGGAGGCGGGACCGCTGTCTCCTCTCCTGGCTTGCATTCAGCTGCAGAGGCTACGGGCTGACCCCCTAATCCCCTAGAGGACCCAACCGCTCATGTTGCCTGCTCTCAGCAGCCACTTCCCAGGTATTGGGGGGACTCTGGCGGGGCTTAGAGGACTGGGAGTCACTATCTTGTGGCTATGGGCACCACCATCTTTGTGATGGAGTGACAGTTAATTTGTATATTACACTTTTATTAGATAGGACAGTTGAGTAAACAATACAGATAAAAGATAACAATACACTTTGTAAAAACAAATAAAAAAATCCAATCCAATTATATGCTAGTTACAAGAGTCATGTCTAAAACATAGTGATACAGAAAAACTGAAAGTAATATAATTAAAAAAAGGTATTTTATGTAATCAATAGAACCAACCCCCAAACTATATTAATAACACATGAAAGATACTTTGAGGCACAAAAATTACTAGAGATAAAAATGTAATTTTATAAGGTAAAAGATTCAATCATATAATCATTAAGCCCAACTCCCAAACTATATTAATAACAGACGAAAGATACTTTGAGGCACAAAAATTACTAGAGTTAAAAAAGTCATTTCATAAGATAAAAGATTCAAGTCATCAGAAAGATATATCAATTTATTATTTTTTTTATTTTTAGATATATCAATTTTAAACTTATTTTGTGGCCAAGTAACATGGAGACAAAATAAAGCAAAAATTGGCAACATTAGGAAATATAGCAACTCCAATTGCACTAAACATTAATTCAATGTTTTTCATAATAGAACAAGTAAATAAAAATTAAATGCTTAACCTATAAACATCCTATCTAATAAAGAGGAAATATGCTAATTGACTGCCCCGCTCTCAAAGATGGCGGTGCTCACAGCCAATAAGGAAGAAATGTGCTAATTGACTGCCCTGCCCTCAAAGATGGTGGCACCCACAGCCACAATATGGCGGCGCCCAGTCCCCTCAGCCCTGCCGGGGTGGCAGACACATGGCAAGGCCACTCAGTGCCTGCCTCCGGAGTTCCCCAGTCTCCTAGGGACAGCCCAAGACTCAGGTAACCAGGGCCGACCGAGGCTTGCGCTGACGGCAATAGCAGAGGTCTGATGGGGCGTCACTTTTCCCTGATCGCTGGGAAAACCAGTCAGGGTTAGTGCGAAAGGCAATCAATTAATGTGTCTCTCTTGCTTCCTACCTACCTTCTCTGAAATCAATAAAAATATTTTTTTTTAAATAGAATTGATCTAACTAGCTATCATCAAGAGATAGCAATTGTTTTGAGACTGTACAGATAAGGGAACCCTCGTATACCATTTATGAAAATGTAAATTGTCGCCGAAACCGGTTTGGCTCAGTGGTGGAGCGTCGGTCTGCGGACTGAAAGGTCCCGGGTTCGATTCCGGTCAAGGGCATGTACATTGGTTGCGGGCACATCCCCGGTAGGGGGTGTGCAAGAGGCAGCTGGTCCATGTTTCTCTCTCATCGACGTTTCTAGCTCTATATCTCTCTCCCTTCCTCTCTGTAAAATATCAATAAAATATATTTAAAAAAAAAAGAAAAAAAAAAGAAAATGTAAATTGTGTAGTCACTATGGAAAACAGTATGAAGGTTTCTAAAAAAATTAAAAGTAACACTACTATATGATACAACAGTTCCACTATATGTATCTAAGGGGGGGAAAAACAGATGTCAAAGAGATATAGGCACTCTCATGTTTATTGTGGCATTACTCACAATAGCCAAGATATGAAAATTACTCAAGTGTTCCTCAATGGGTGAAAATAAAGAATATGTGGTATGTACATGTGTACATGTGTACAATGAGAAAGAAAACTGCCATTTGCAACAACATGGTTAGAGCTTGAGGGCATTATACTAAGTGGAGATAAGTTAGACAGAGAAAAACAAATGCTATGATATCACTTATATGTGGACTGTAAAAAGGCCAAGATCTTATAAAAACAGAGAGCAGAAAGGTGGTTACCAGAGGCTTGAGTAGGGTAGTTGGGAAATGTTGTTTAAGCATACAAACTAGAAACTAATAGTTAAATAAGTCCTGAAGAGCTAATGCAAAACAATGATTATAGGCAACAAAACTATAAACTTCAAAGTCACTAAGAGACTAGATCTTAATTGTTCCCATGCCCTACAAGAAGTAATAATTATGTGACATGATAGAGGTGTTGGCTAATGCTATAGTGATAATCATATTGCAATACATAAATGTAAACATGTTGTACACCTTAAATTTACATAATGTTATTTATCAATTATGTTTTCTATAAAAATAGCTGTTTAAAAATTTTACATATCAAAACTTTTGTGATGCAACTAAAGCAATACTTAAAGGATAGTCATAAATTTGAATGAATGTATTAGAAAAGATAATAAATCTAAAATGCTAAGAACCTGCCCTGGCTGGTTTTGCTCTGTGGTAGAGCGAAGGGTCACAGGTTCAATTCCCAGTCATGGGCACATACCACATTGTAGACCGGATCCCAAGAACCAGTCAGGGCTAGTATGAAAGGCATTGATTGGTTAATCAATGTGTCTCTCTCGCTTCCTACCTACCTTCTCCCTCCCTTCCACTCTCTCTAGAAAAGAAAATCAATGGAAAAAATATCCTCAGTGAGAATTTAAAAAAAGGAGAAGTGTTAAGCATCTATTTTGTTGAGATTAAAAAACAACAGCTGGCAGCCTTTAAAAAAATAGCCAACTAATTCTAAAGAATGAGAGAAAAAAAGTAATAAATGGGCAGATTATCAAAACAGAACAAATAAAAAAAGAATCAGTAGAGCAAAAAAACGTCTTTGATAAAGGGAACTGCATACAAGATATGGCAAGAAAAGTGACCATGAGAGAAAAATGAAGAACATACCTATATTAGTAATGAAAGAGGAAATGTTACTATAGATATACACACATATGCCAATAAATTTGAAAACTATGTAAAATAGAGATCATAGGAAACTATAAGTTCATAAAAATAATTAAATATTACAAGCCTATCTACTACGAGAAACATGCAAATTGACTGTACCTCCACTATACCCACAAGCCATGCCAACCAGCCAATCAGGAGTGAGTATGCAAATTAACCCAACCAAGATGGCAGCAGCCACAGAGCTAGAGTGAGCAAGAGGCTTGGGTTTCCCCTGGCGATGGAGGAAGCCAAGCTTCCTACCTGCCCTGGCCTCCGTTCAAGATTACAAAGTTTCAATTATAGAAGATAAATAAATTTCAGATACCTGCTTCTAGCCAGCCATGGCCTCTGCTAAAGGAGGCTCTGAAAAAAAAGCAAAAAAGGAGGGGTTGGGAGCTTGAGTCGCCAGGGGCTGGGCCAGCCTGCCAACAGCCCTTAGCCCCTCATCAAGGCTAGCCACACCCCCATGGGGTGAGGGTCCCCGCTGGGGAGCTTGGCCAGCCTGCAAACAGCCATCAGCCCCTCACCCAGGATGGCCAGGCACCCTAGTGGGGCACCCACCCTGATCCAGGACACTTTTCAGGGCAAACCAGCCAGCCGACACCCTATACCAGGTCTTTATCTATACTAATAAAAGGGTAATATGCTAATTCGACAGGGAGACCTTCCAGACGTTCTTCAGGACAAAGTCATCGTGGTGGGGCCATGGCAGAGGTGGTTAGAGGCCAAGAGGGGAGGGCAGTTGTGGGTGATCAGGTCAGGATGGGACAACAGTTGTGGGTGGTCAGGCTGGTGGGAGGCAGGGCCATTGGGGGTAAGCAGACCAGTCAGTGGGAGTCAGCTGGAGGTGATCAGGATAGGGGGAGCAGTTTGGAGCAGGCCAGCAGGAGGGCGGGGGGGCAGTTGGTGGTGAGGAGGCCAGGAGGGGAAGCAGCTGGGGGTGAACACACTGGCACAGGGGGACAGTTGGGGGTGATCAGACTGGTGGGAGGAGGGGACATTTGGGGGTGAGCAGGACAATGGCAGGGGGCAGTTTGGGGCAAGCAGGCAGAGTGGTTAGGGGCAATCAGGCAGGAAGGCGAGCAGTTAGGAGCCAGCAGTCTCGGATTGTGAGAGGGATGTCTAATTGTTGGTTTAGGCCCGATCCCTGTAAACTGGCAGTAGGATATCCTTTGAAGTGTCCCAGATTGGAGAGCGCAGGCCAGGCTAAGGAACAACCCTCCCACCCCCGTGCACAAATTTCATGCACCAGGCCACTAGTTACCAATAAAATTCAAAGTGCTACAAGACTCCTTAAATATATTACAGAGTTGTAGAAGAATGTAAATAATAGTATTTGCAAACTTTAAGTGCCTGATGCTATGAGCTAACTTAAAATTTCATGCTCAATGCCTTTCTCTTTTGCTTGAAGTAAGCAGCAGGTTAAGCAGGGGGAAAAACAAGATTTCTCAGTCTCACTTGCAGTTGGGGGTTAGGGGCAAGGCAGGGATGTGACCCAATCCCATGATAGATATAACTAGACATCTGTAGTTTTATGCTTCTGAGAATGCTTTTGCTTTTCTGATTTTAAAAAGAGACTCGCTAGTTCCTCCTCCTCGTGGAATAAAATTTGGGTTCTAAGAACTCTACAAAGTGGGCAATCAGATCAGGGAAAATCTGACTGAAGACAGGAACCTCAAACAGTGCTCAAACAGTATAATGGCTAAATTACTTCTTGACTTGTCTTTAGCTTGGGATGCCTCGGGGGAGAAATAATGGTATTCTTTTAAAAGTCCTACCTTTCTAATAGTTTAGAGGCAGGAAATCATATTATTTTAAGTTAAAATTTTATGTTAACTGGATTCAGGTTGGTAATGCTTCCAGGCATCTTACAGAAATGCACATCCTCTTGAAAGAAGACACTTTAAATCCAGACCTAAAGTAATTCCCCCAGAGAAAGTTCCAGTGAAAATATACACACAGTAAAAATCACAAAGCTCAGATGGGGTGGGGAAAGGGGGGAAAAATCACCACGAGTAAGAAAAACCTACAGTAGCATGACAAGGGTTTTATTTATTGTCATTACCATATACAGACTGTGAAATAAAGTATATTTAACATGAAAACTAAATATAAGGAGTATCAAAGAATGTTTGGGACGAGAATCTATGAAAAATTACCAAGATTATAATAGAGCTTCCAGTATTAAAATATATATAGGGTGCCCCTCCAAAAATGTATATACACTTTGAATAATAATATATTTCAATGGTTTAAATCTGAAGAGAAAGAAACATCAATTGAGCTATCAGCTATAAAAGTGTATATACATTTTTTGGGACACACTATATATTAGAAATGCAATATGTGTGATCAAGAGCAAACTGGACACAGATAATAGGAGTATTAGGAAATGGAGACAGACTTGGAGAAATGATCATGCATCCAATTGGAATTCCAAAATGAAAGAATAGAGGAAATACAGAAGGTGCAATACTTTAAAAAAAAAAAAAAAAAAGAACAGCTAAAAATTTCCTATAATTAATGAAATACACAAATCTCAGATTCAGGAAACATAACAAATCCCAAGCAGATCTAATGAAAGGGAATATAAAAAATTATTCTCAAAGACCAGAACACTGAAGACAGAATATCTTAAAGAAACTAGGGAGAAAAGACATTACCTACATGGCTTCAACCATTAGACTACACCTGCCTCCTCCTCAATAACAGTGGAAGACTGAAATAATAGTTTCCAAGTGCTGAGAGAAAATAACCTAGAATTGTATATGAGGAAAATTATGTTTCTACAGTCTATACCTTTAGAAATAAAGAAACAAAATTCTAGAAGGTCTGTGAAGTATGAAAAAATAGACAAAGAAAATGATAAATATGTAGGCAATTGTAAACTAACTATATAAGAAAATAAAATTAGATCCAATTTGTGAAATTGAAGATAAAGCAGAACTAGAATATAAACACCAATGGCATATAAATAAAGTGGAATTAAGCAGATTCGAATTAACCACATTATGTTTTCTGGTACTTCCTAAATGGTATTTCAAGCCAAAATGGGTTTTCTGGACTTCATCTGGTAATTTATAACCTTATGGATATTTCTTGAATGTCCTATTGGCTTTTCTTCTAATCCTATTTAAAAGTGAAGTCTTCTTTTCTGGAACACTACTTCGGTGGTGGCTCTCAGATGGTCTCTTCCTGCTCAGATCCCTTGTTTCCAGGAAAGCAATTTCCCCTTGCAGTCTCCCAGGATATGCCAAACTGGGCAGTCCTTCCCTAGTACTCAGAGGCAAGGGGATGAAGGCGACCAGGCACAGGATGGGGATGAAGGCGACCAGGCACAGGATGGGTCTGCGCCAAGGTGTCCAGATGTTCTGCTTTTGGTGGGACAGTCCTGATTCTTAACAATTTGTCCCATGTCCCCTGGCATTTTAAAAAAGTCCCGATTTTTGGGAAGATCACGCCAAATCCAGCACTGGATCTTGCAGCACGCGATTCTCTCTGCAGCAGCAGCTCTGGCCGCACAGCCGCTGCCGCAGCAGCAGGAGCCCAGATCCCTCACCTTTCCGTGGGTGATTGAAGAACTCCCTTGAATCCACGCGTTTGCGCCAATTGGGGCGTCACAGCTGTTCGGTGTTCTCCACTGTTGTGGGTTTTTCAGGCCTCAACAAGATCCTCTTTTCTTTGTAAGATGGCATAGTTTTTCCTTGAGCCCATAGCTCCAGGAGAGGTCTCCGCCACAGTGCGGGCTGCTTGGTCAGGAAATCCTGTCCAGCAAACCCCCCCGCCTTACCTTCTCTTAGAGTTCTGCTACCCCTTAGCTTGCCAACTAACACTTCCCAAGCGACTCTCAGGCACTCCTTCTATCTGCTCTGGGACTAGGCTAAGAACAGGTCCATCTGTTCGGCCACCATTTTGTCCCTGGAACATTACTTCTACTAGTAAATATTTCTGCTTGTTTTCTGTCCTATTAATGGCATGACTCTAGTAATCCATAAATAAAACCTGACTTTTACTATAGATGCCTCCCTTTCTTTTTACTTTTGCTCTCCAATATAAGTCTATATGTTAAGTACCAAACCTTTAGATTCCATCACTGATATAGGTCTCAAATAAGAAAAACAAGGCCTGAAGGGGTGGAAAGTGGCATATAACCACACAACCATGGAATGCTTCAGCTGGGATGAGATCTCAGATCATATAATCTTTAGTCTTTATTATATAACCAACTGACTCCCAATGCTAAATATTCATAAGGTGATCCTGCTTCTGGATTGAAGCTATTTTACTGAGTTAAAAAAAAAAAAAAAGGAGAAAATATAGCTGAAGTAGTAAAACTAGCCAAATCTAAACTAGTAAAAGTAGTAGCACGCTAAAGCACTAGCTAATCTATCTCCTTCACAAACTGTCATCTGTAAGTATCATAGTTACTGTTCGCTGGTCAACATTTGGGTTTTCGCTTCATACTTATAAACTGGTATTTTAAAAATAAACTTCTCCAGAGTCTTGCCATGTGTTACAGTTATATTAACAGTTTATATTTCCCCTAAAATTTAATGTTCTTATTTAACCAGATATGCTTACCTTATAAAGACATCTGGAACCTGCTCAGATTATAATGAATGCTCACTTATTATTAATGGGTGGTTAACCAGCTATTTTGAGTACTCAGGATAACTTTTGTCAGATGTCAACTGAAGTAATTTTGCTGAAATATTTTATAGCTGGTACAACCTCTGGTTTAGTTTTATTATTATTTTACCAAAGTGCATGGATAAAATTGTGGGTTATAACATGATTTGTTGTTGTTTTTTTGTTTGTTTGGTTTTTGCTTAAGGTGAAATAAGCAAGGCATTAACAATTTTAGAACTGTCCTTGGCAGGTATTCCACTTGGTTTTAGCATTGTCCCCATATGCCAAGGTTCCAGGTTTGATCCTCAGATAGGGCACATACAAGAATCAACCAAAGAATGTGCATAAATGAGGGACAAATCTATGTTTCTCATCTCACTAAAATCAAATTAAAAATTCAGAACTGCTTGTATCTATGATATTAAACTAGAGGCCCAGTGCACAGATCTGCGCACATTGTAAAGAAATTAATTTGAAGGTGGCTGGCGGGGCAGGGCTGGGCGAGACAGGTGGTCATGCCCTAGAGCCAACCTCCCATGGTTCCTCCCTGGCCGGCTGCATCGGGGTGTTGCTGGGGATTGACGGACGTCTGCAGAGTGAGCAGGGTTCCTCTGGCAGGTGGGGTCCCTTGGCATGGCCTGTGGGGATTGGGCAGAAACTGGCAGTCTGACAACCCCCAAAGGGTCCCAGACTGCAAGAGGGCACTCTGCAAAGTTGTCATTTGGCAGCTCCTGCACTGAGCATCTGCCCCTGCTGGTCAGTGTGCATCATAGATACTGGCCAGTTGGCTGATCGCTTAGCCTTTAATATACATAGATCTTAATGTTTGAAAACTGCACCTTATTCTCTTTTATCATGGATCTCTCTTTCTCTCTCTCTCTCTCTCTCTGAAATGCTCCCACACACACGAATATATAGAGTGTGTGTGTGTGTGTGTGTGTGTGTGTGTATATATATATATATATATATATATAGAGAGAGAGAGAGAGAGAGAGAGAAATAGAGAGAGAGAGGGGAAGGGGGGAGTAGGAGAGAAACCAAGATGGCGGCATAGGGTAGACATATGAATGCAGCCTACCAAAACAATTTTGAATTTAGAGCTGGAAAAAAAGGAAAACATCACCTTGAAGCACCAGATGGTTGGCTGAGAGGAGGCTCTACCATCCGGGAAGGAGAGCGAAGGCACACTGAACCTTGAGAACTTTAAAGGTGCGGAGATCTGTGTGCAAGAAAGGGCAACCACCGGAGTTCGCTGCTGGTTTACTCGCAGCGTGGAAAGGGCGGGCTGAGTTCAAGGCTGGCATACACCAGGCATGCAGAGAGGGCGAACAGCTAAGACATGGCTGGCTTTCTTGTTTGGGGAGGAAAACAGAACCGCCCTATTGCTCTGATAAACGACCCCAGTCAGGGAGAGGCCAGACTGTCAGGCAGTGGGCAGAGATCTCTTGGAGGTGTGTGAAGCCAGTGGACATTACTGCGGAACTCAGGGAAGGGCCGACGAGAACCAAAGCTTGTTGGCACCACCCAGAGACTCCGCCATGCAAGCAGAGCACGAAAGCCCTCCCTGAGGCTGGCTTTCTCGTTCGCCATGAATTGGACTCTCCAGAGGAGGGATGAATCCAAAGCTTGTCTGCGCATATACCAAAGAGGTGCGTGCGCCTGCAACAAATCTTGCAGGACTAGCCAGTTTATCTGCGCCTATACCAAAGAGGTCCCAGCGCCTGCAACCAATCTTGCTGGACTCACCAAAGATTGTCTGCGCCACCCTGAGACTCCGCCCAATCCAAGTGGAGTACAGAAGCCCTCCTAGCTGAGACACTGCTGATCCTCACAGCCAACTGGCTTGGAGATCAATGCTTCCGAGTGATACCAAAAACAAGCAAGGCTTAACAACAAGACTGCACACACAGCCCACAAAGGGCTACACCAAGACTGTCCACCTCAGGTAACTGGGAAGGCTGTGCAACTGGGCTCTACCAGAACACGTAGCACACAAAACTATTCCATCAAATCAGGGAAGAAGCTAAAATGCAGAGGAGAGCCAGGACACAAAGGAAGGAGATGGACACTGAGTTCAAAACCACGCTTATAAGGTTTTTCAAGAATTTCCTAGAAAAGGCCAATAAAATTAAAGGGACCTATAAGGATATGAAAAGGGATCAACTAGAAATAATAAGGGATCAACTAGAAATAAAGAATACATTGTCTGAAACAAAAAATATTATACAGAGTCCTAAAAATAGAATGGAAGATCGCAAGAATCAAGACAAAGATTTGGAACACAAAGAGCCAGAGGACACTCCTTTACAGAAGCAAGAAGACAAGAGAATCCAGAAAGTTGAAGATGGTGTGAGAAACCTCTGGGACAACTTCAAGAGAACCAACATCAGAATTATGGGGGTCCCAGAAGATGACAGAGAGCAAGATACCGAAAACATATGGGAAGAAATAGTGACAGAAAACTTCCCCCACCTGGTGAAAGAAATAGACTTACAAGTCCTAGAAGTGCACAGAACCCCAAACAAAAGGAATCCAAAGAGGACCACACCAAGACACATCATAATTAAAATTCCAAGAGCAAAAGACAAAGAGAGAATATTAAAAGCAGCAAGAGAAAAGCAGGTAGTTACCTATAAAGGAGCACCCATAAATTGTCAGCTGATTTCTCAACAGAAACCATGCAGGCCAAATGGGAATGGCAAGAAATATTCAAGGTGATGAATAGCAGGAACCTACAGCCAAAAATATTCTACCCAACAAAGCTATCACTCAGAATCGAAGGCCAGATAAAGAGCTTCACAAATTAAAAAAAAGCTAAAGGAGTTCATCACCGACAAACCAGAATTATATGAATTGCTGAAGGGGGTTCTTTAGGAAGAGGAAGAAAATAAAGATAAAAATTATGAACAACAAATATGTAACTATCAACAAGTGAAACTAAAAACCAAGGGAATTAAAAAATCTGATGAACAATATTAACTAGTGAATAAAATAGAATCAGAGGTATGGAAGGAGAGTGAACTGACGATTCTCGGGGAAAAGGGGAGTGGGGGGTGCAGGAAGAGACTGAACATAAACTGTGCACTTATGGATGAGGACAATGGTGGGTGGGGAAAGGGCAGAGGGTGGGGTGGGAACCTGGTGGAGGGGAACAATGGAGGGGGGAAAATGAACATTTTTAATAATATGGACAATAAAGATTTATTAAAAAATAAAACAATAAAAAAATCTATTAAAAAAATGTAATCAAAGAATTCAAATGTTAGAGATCTACAGATCATTTCATCTCATTATTTTTAAAGATTTGATTCCCAGTTGCAGCACATACCTAGGTTGCGGGTTCAGTCCCAGGTCCGGGCACCAGGAGGCAACCATTGATGTTTTTTCTCTCTTTCTCTTTCACTCTCTTCCCCTCCCCCTCTCTCTAAAATCAATTAACATTGAGAATTTAAAATTAAAAAAAAAAAGAAGTTCACATCTTAATACAAAATATATTTACCTCAACCAGTAATATAGACTAAGGGGGAGAAACCAAGATGGTGGCATAAACACTTAACTGCTGCCTCGCACAACAATATCAAAACTACAACTAAAGGACAAAACAGACATCATTCAGAACCACAGGAAAGCTGGCTGAGTGGAAATTCTACAACTAGAAGAAAAGAGGAAAGCACATTGAGACTCAGAGCAGCTATAAAAGGCTGAGGTACAGAGACTCACATGTGGAGAGGACGGGCGGTTCTGTGCACGGGTGGCTAAGTGGGCGGCTGGCTTTCTAAACCAGGAGGGAGAAGAAAGCTCCTGACTACATTGAACTCCAGTCCCAGGGAGACACTGTGAAAATAGACTCATTCGGTTGAAATCTGGACTGTCAGGAGAAAATAAAGCACACTGAGACTCAGGAGCTGTGGAAGGCAGATGTCTGGAGGCGCGTGCGCACTGCTGAATACAGGGACACCTGAGTACACGGCTGGCTTTCTGAAGCAGGAGGGAGACAAAAGCTCCCGACTGCGTTAAACTCCAGTTCCAGGCAAGTTTCTGGGAACCCTGACTAACTCGGGGAGAAACTAGACTGTATGGCAGTGGGCGAAACTCAAAAGTGCCTGTCTCAGAGGTGCCTGCAGCCATTACCAAGGGACATAGAGACCCAGGGCTCTTACAGGGCAGGGCAGATGGGAAACCAACGGTGTCTGCTCCGCCCTGAAACTCCACCCCATCAAATCTGAACACAGAGGTTTTTGCAATTTTCCAAGTCTTGTCTCATAAGAGCATCTCCAGCACAGAAGTTCTCCCAGCGCAGACACAGCTGATCCTTACAGCTAATTGGCCTGGAGGTCAATTCCTCCCAGTGATACCAACAACAATCCCCTTTCCTCTCTGAAATCAATAAAAATAGATTTTAAAAAATTATGACTTGGTATTAACTCAACTAACATAGTATTTTTATTTGCTAGGGTCTTTTTGTTTGATTTTTGGGCTCTAACAGTCACAACTAAACACCTACTTTATTGCAGATTCTATAAATCTTGAAAACACCTCCTTACCCTCAAGGAGCATAGTTTAGTAAATGATATAAACATGTACAATATAACATAATACAATAATGAATGGACCAAGCAGAAGAGAGAAGACAATCAGACAAAGTCAGGGAAGGTTTCACAGGGTATCCAAATTGGCTTTTAAGGGAGAAAAGAAATTTGATTGTAAGACTTAAATGTCATTTCCTTATATGAAACTCTAGGAAAGACAAATTTAATTTAATGTGATAAAAGGTAGACCAGTGGTTGCTTAAACCAGAGATGGGGGAGATAGATTAAGATGCATGTATACAAGACAACCACTGAAGTGATAGAAATGTTCAGAATAACTAGTTGTAGTGAAGGTTACCTGAGTATATTTTAAGTCATAAACTCAAAATATGTGTATTTTATCATATATCATTTATACTTCAGTAAGTGAAAAAGTGTTTAAAGGACTGGGAAAAGTGGACTTTTATGTGGCAAAAAATCTTCTATATTCCAATTACAAAGTAGTTATGGGTATTTTGTGAGGAGGAAAATGTTTTCTCTAAATAAACAGAGTTTAAAACTCCAGCGCTGTTTCTTATTTTAGACCTCTCTTAAAGAAGTAATGGGCAAAAAATGTAGAGCTCAGCAGAGTTCCAACAGAACAGGCTATTTCAGTTTATATAACATTGCTAAAAAAAGCATTTCCCTAATACAAATTTCCATTTATAATGTAATTATTAAATGTGGGGTAAGTGACTACTAGCTAAGGAGTTGATGAATTCTTTTTAGTTAGCTTTATGATTCACATCTTTGGAATTATTTAAGCTTTAAAATAAGAAGGCTTGTTTCTCTATGATTTCTTTCATTTTTACTTATATCTGTTATTTCTAACTACCTGATCACCATTTCTTCTAAAATTTCTAGTGGTACATATATTACTATGCTACATATATTACTCCTTTGCAAATGAAAAAATTCAGGGTTATAGAGATTAAATACCTTAGTCAAAATATCATCTTTCAAAGAAAAAACTATTAGATAAATGTACATTAAATGAATTTTTAAGTAAAAAGTTTTAGAAAGTATGTATATATGAATGGAGGAATATTGATACAAATATAGAAATATTTTTTCTGGAAGAATACTCAACAGAAAGTTAGTAACACTACCCTTAGAGAGAATGCCTAGGATGGACAGAGGTAGTCTTTCTATTTTTACTTTCTGTAGGACTAAAAAATTTCCGAGATGAACATTTGTTAAATCTACTGTTTAAAAATTATATTCTTCACTTGCACTGATGTTTATATTTTCCTTCTATTTTATATGTGTGTGTATGTGTGTAATTATTTGGCTTTTAAATTTTTCTTCTTTATTTTTTTAAAAATATATTCTATTGATTTTTTTACAGAGAGGAAGGGAAAGGGATAGAAAATTAGAAACATTGCCAAAACCGGTTTGGCTCAGTGGTAGAGTGTCGGACTGCGGACTGAAAGGTCCCAGGTTCAATTCCGGTCAAGGGCATGCACACTGGTTGCGGGCACATCCCCAGTAGGGGGTGTGCAAGAGGCAGCTGGTCAATGTTTTTCTCTCATCGACGTTTTTAGCTCTCTACCTCTCGACCTTCCTTTCTGTAATATATCAATAAAATATATTTTTTTAAAAAGAAAAGAAAATTAGAAACATCAATTAATGAGAGAAACACTGATCAGCTGCCTCTTGCACACCCCCTACTGGGGATGTGCCCGCAATCAAGGTACATGCCCTTGACCGGAATTGAACCTGGGAACCTTCAGTCCCCAGGCCAATGCTCTATCCACGGAGCCAAAGCAGTTTCGGTGTAAATTTTCTTCTTTTTCAAACAATATACCAGTGGTTTAATTGTTAATTTAGTTGCTTAAAGCACAAAGAACAAAGGTCATAGGCTTGATTAATTACATTTGCTACAAAGAATAAAAATAGCCTTAGTTACAGAATGCATTTTTAACTTTAAAAAGTCATCTGGCAAACTCGAGCTGCTGATCACAAGGATGAATTAGGTAAGTGCATATGGCTGACTCAATACAAAACATTAATACTGAAAAATAACTCTAAATAATATCTTACTGACAAAGGTAAGAGAGTAGGCAGCAGAAGTATTCATCTCTAACTAAATAATTCATTTTCATATTCATCAATTCAATGCACTTCTGAACAGAATATAAACAAGACCTTAACTGTAAGAGAAAATACAGACCCTGTACTTTCAGAAAAGCCAAAAAGTATACATCACAAAACTTGCTATTTTTTAAAATACTACTATTTTTCTTATTAGTATACCATATAGACATCAAACAAACAAACAAACAAATAAATATATATACCTGTAACGTCTTCTGGATCTGATACAACAATATGTGCATTTAGTTCTTGTAGCTTGTGATGCAGTTCTTCTAATTTTTTATTTGACTTTTTCAAAATGTTGTCCACATAAGCCAAACTTTTTTTATCTGTTGTGACTTTCCTCAGATTTTCAGCTCCTTCTTTGATTTTCAGTTCTTTTCTTATTTCTCTCTTGATTCGATCCTTGATATCATCCAATTTCTGTTGCACCATTGTATCTGAAAAGTCTAATTTTTGAACAGCACTCACGTTCTCAGAAAATGGAAGACTTCGGGAATCTCCCTATAGAAAAAAAATAGATACATATGTGAGGGTTTAGGAAAGTTAGCTGCTCAGTAAAATGCAAAGCACAAGAATAAACTATATATAAAACAATCTTTATTAATTATATTATATTCAATTCTTAATAAGCAACAGACTACTTATTTAACTTTATTATAACCATACAAAATCCTAAGTTCAAAAACTGCTCAATCAACTAAGTAGCATTACCTGACAAATTTATATTAAAATAAATACAACATATCTACACACAGAGGTTATGTAAAAATATTTAGATTTTTGATATCCTATAATTCCAAGATAGATCCAATGCCCAAACTCTGATTCTTGGGTATGTTATTTAACCTATCAAAAACTTGGTTTAATTCCCTATAAAATCCTATTTAATAAAGAGGGAATATGCAAATTGACCATCACAAAGATTACAGCCCCCCCCCCACAGTGGAGGCGGGGTTTCCATAACACAAGATGGCTGCGCCCACAGCAAAGGTGGTAGATTCCATAACATATGATGGCTGCACCCACAGCGGAAGCCAAGTTCCCTTAACAAGCCTTAAGGAGCAACCAGCAGGGCCCTGAGGCTGCATCGCACTGGCTGGGGCACAGTACCCGAGCCTGCAACCCCCTACCTAGTGGGGCTTGATGGGACCACAGGCCACCCCTGCATAATGTCAGGGGACCTCAGGCATCATCCTCTACCCCCGGCTGCAACTCCCACCCTGGCATCAGGCCAAGGAACCTCAGGCTGAACCCCCCGCCCCAGGCAGGGCTTGACAGGTACTTCAAGCTGCGCCCCCCCCCTCCACAGGTGGGGCTAGATGGGTGCCCTGAGCCTGCACCCCCCACCTGGCAGGGCTTGATGGAGGACCTGAAGCTGCATCCCAGACCAGGTGGGGCTTGACGAGGGCTCTAAGGCTGTGCTCCACACCCTGCAGGGCTTGATGGGGGTGGGGCTGATTGGGGCTGAATCACATCCAATGAAGGTGGGGCTAGCTGGTTCTGAGTCTCGCACGATTTTGAGGCACAGTGGGGATTTACTCTTGAGTCCCGAGCATGCCATAGACTCTGACAGTAGGAAGATTTTCATATACGTTTTCTTAATTTTCTTACATCTCTGACACTGCTATTATAGAGAAAGGGCAAATAGCAATATTAAAATATTTCCTCTAATTAACCCTTTTTAAATGTGCATGAATTTTGTGCACAGGTCACTAGTATAAATAATAATATTGGCCACCTTTCAGAGATATTGTGATAATTCAAAATATTATGTGAAGCTCCACACGTAATTCTTAGCCCATTGTAGTCACTTAATAAATATTAAGTTTCAGCCTATCTAATAAAAGGATAATATGCAAATTAACAATCACTCTGTCACAAAGATGGTGGCGCCCATAGCCACAAGATGGTGGCAACCCGTCCTCTCAGCCCCACCAGAGTGCCCCAGTCCCAGGGAGCAGCGTCTGAGAGAAGGCAGTGTGAGTGGCCTGGCGGAACGCTTGCTTCATCTCCGCAGTGACAAGGCAAGCGTTGCACTCCCAGCCACAGATGGGTCTCTGGAATGGCCAGGGCGCAGAATGCTTGCAGGCCTCTAGGCAGCAGGTGCTGAGTGGCCAGGCCCCACAGTAAGCTACTGGTGCACGGATTTGTGCGCAAGACTACTAGTAGTAAGATAAAATTGCATTTTATCTTCTTTGAGAACACTCTAAAAATAACATTGACAAAAATAAAATAAAATTATATCCTTACTATTTAATGAATTAAGGCTTGGAAAGGCTATATTCATAATTCTATTTGTATATTTCATAGCTAACTACCCCAAATGATAATTTGGTTGACCCACTACAAAAAAATAATCACTATAAAATATATCTAAATTATGTCCTATTGACAGAAGCTAAGATAATACTTTGTACCAGTTATTTATCTTAAATTGAAAATCAAATCAGGTTGCACATATAATCTATATCTAAAAAAATCAAATTTATATTTAGTTATTTGTGCATCATTCAATATTTTATTATACTCCATTATTATAATACTCTTGGTTTTAAAATTGAAAAATTGGCAGAAACCAAAATGACAGCATATATGAACACCTAAACTGCAGCCTTGCACAACCATTTCAAAACTACAACTAGCCGAAACTGGTTTGGCTCAATGGATAGAGCGTCGGCCTGAGGACTGAAGGGTCCCGGGTTCGATTCCGGTCAAGGGCATGTACCTTGGTTGTGGGCACGACCCCAGTGAGGGGTGTGCAAGAGGCAGCTGGTCGATGTTTCTCTCTCATCGACGTTTCTAACTCTCTATCCCTCTCAATTCCTCTCTGTGTAAAATCAATAAAATATATAAATAAATAAAAAACTACAACTAAAGGACAAAACGGACATCATCCAGAACCACAGGAAGGCTGGCTAAGTGGAAATTCTACAACTAGAAGGAAAGAAAAGCATACTGAGACTCACAGGAGCTGCAAAGGCAGAGGTACCAAGGTGTGGCGCAGAGAGGGCTGGCAACTGACTACATGGATGGCTTTCTCAAGTGGGAGGGAGACAAAAGCTCCCAACTGCTGTGAACTTCAGTTCTGGGTGAGACTCTGGTGACCCAAATTCATACGGGAAGAAACTGGACTATCTGGCAGTGGGTGAAACTTGAGGGCAGCTTTTGCTCAGAGGTGCTTGCAGTGATTACTGCGAGACACTGACAACCAGGGGCTTCTTAGGGCAGAGCTGATGGGAAGCCATTGCTGTATGCTCCACCATAAGACTCCACCCCACAAAGCCATAGCTGTTTGCTCCGCCCTGAGATTCCGCCCCAACCAATCTGAGAACAGAGGCTTTTGCATATTGATGGCCTGGTCCTTTGAATTCTAAACTTAACCTAGAAACTGCAGCTGAGTCAGTGAGACCCAGAAAATCCAAAAGAAGGCCCAAGGCCCTGAGGCAGCTTGCATTGCTTCATAGCTGGGCCTCATCTGGGCACCTCCAAAACCCAAACAAGAAGAGGAATCTGCAGATCTCCCTGTAGCTCCTGCTGGATGGCCTCAGGCAGAGGCTAAATTAGCTGCTCCTCCTTGGAGATCCAAGAGCCAGTGTACCCCGGGGTCACAGTGGGACCATCCAGACTACAACTCCTCAGATCCATAAAGGACAGACTCAAGGGGAAGACTCAGTGAGCACCAAAGCCCCACTGAAGAAAGTCTTGTCTCATAAGGGTCTCCAGCACAGAAGTTCTACTTTGTTTCACTGAAAATAAAACATCCTCCAAAAATAAGACCTACTTACAGGTTTCCTTCTGAGTGAAATATAAGGCATCCCCCCAAAAATAAGGCCCCCAGGATTCAGTTTGTCTGGTTTGTGTTGACAACCACCATACTACTGTACTGTATACAGATAATAAATTTCCTTTATTTTCATTTAACAATAATTATGTACTGTATTCATCTTCATGGAAAAATAAGACATCCCCTGAAAATAAGACCTAGCATATTAATTTTTGGGAGCAAAAATTAATATAAGACACTGTCTGGTTTTCAGGGAAATGGTACCAGTGCAGACACAACTGATCCTCACAGCCAATTAGCCTGGAGGTTGCCAGGAGCCATAAAAACAGAGTTCGGTCTCACTTCCTGGTCAGCCCTACTTCCTGATTGAGCAATAGCATAGAAAGCCTGTGCGCGCCAAGAAAGCCCACCAAGAAAGCACACCAAGAAAGCCCGCGTGTGCCAAAGGCCAGAAGAACCTCCCACATCAGAATAACCAATCAGCTAAGGACAGATACCCAGTCCCCAACCAATCACCCCATGACAACTGCTTATCCTGTTCCTCCCCTCCTGAGCCTTTAAAAACCGCAACGCTTCAATAAAGAAACGAGGCTTGATCAGAATTTTGTCTTGCCTCCATTCTTCGCGTTCCTTGTTTGTTCCGTTCTCTTAGGTGGTTTCTGCGTGCCCTCGTTGTTGCCCCGCAGGCCGGGGCAGGAGGTCAATTCCTCCCAGTGATACCAACAACAATCAAGGCTTGACTACAACAAGACTGCACACAAAGGGTTGCACCAAGAGTGTCCAACTCAGGTAACTGGGAGGCTGAGACACTGGGCCCTATAGGACACTTCTCACACAAAGCCACTCTATCAACTCAGGGAAGCAACCAAAATGTGAAGACAAAGAAACATGTCACAAATGAGGGGGAAAAAAATGGAGGAACACAAACGACTGGATATAGAGTTCAAAACATGGTTATAAGGTTTTTCAAGAATTTTCTAAAAAATGCTGATAAATTTAGTGAGACCCTCGAGGATATGAAAAAGGACCAATTAGAAATTAAGCATACACTGACTAAAATAAAGAATAATATACAGAGATCCAACAGCAGACTGGAGAATCCCAAGAATCAAGTCAAAGATTTGAAATACGAAGAAGCAAAAAACACCCAACAAGAAAAGAAAAAAGAATCCAAAAATATGAAAATAGTGTAAGGAACCTCTGGGACAAGGTCAAGAGTACCAACATCCAAATTATGGTGATGCCAGAAGAAGAGAAAGAGCAAGATACTGAAAACCTATTTGAAGAAATAATGACAGAAAACTTCCCCCACGTGGTGAAAGAAATAGACTTACAAGTCCAGGAAGCGCACAGAACCCTAAATAAAAGGAATCCAAAGAGGACCACACCAAGACACATCATAATTAAAATGCCAAGAGCAAAAGACAGAGAGAGAATATTAAAAGCAGCAAGAGAAAAACAGTTAATTACCTACAAGGGAGCATCCATATTGTCAGCTGATTTCTCAACAGAAACTATGCAGGCCAGAAGAGAGTGGCAAGAAATATTCAAAAGTGATGAACAGTAAGAACCTACAACCAAGATTACTCTACCCAGAAAAGCTATCATTCAGAATTGAAGGTTAAAGAGCTTCACAAATAAAAAAAGCTAAAGGAGTTCATCACCACCAAACCAGTATTATATGAAATGCTGAAAGGTATTCTTTTAGAGGAAGCAGAAGAAAAAGGTAAGATAAGAATTATGAGTAACAAATACATGTCTATCAACAAGTGAATCTAAAAATCAAGTGAATAAAAAATCTGATGAACAGAATAAGCTGGTGAATATAATAGAGTCAGGGGTATAGAAAGGGAGTGGACTGACAATTCTCAGGGAGAAAGGGGTGTGGGAGTGCGATATGAGACTGGACAAAAATCGTACACCTATGGATGAGGACAGTGGGGGGAGGTAAGGGCAGAGGGTGGGGTGGGAACCGGGTAGAGGGGAGCTACTGGGGAAAAAAGAGGAAGAATTGCAATAATCTGAAAAATAAAGATTAAAAATGAAAAAATAAACAAAACTGAGAAATAATCTACAGAAAATGCTTATCTTTTGGAAGAGAAATTGTTTGTAAAGGATAGAGAGGCTTATATTTTACTGTGCAATTTTTTTTAAGTTACCAGCTTAACCATTCTTTTTTTTTTTAAATATATATTTTATTGATTTTACAGAGAGGAAGAGAGAGGAATAGAGTTAGAAACATTGATGCGAAAGAATCATAGATCGGCTGCTTCTTGCACACCCCTCACTGGCGATGTGCCTGCAACCAAGGTACATGCCCTTGACCGGAATCGAACCTGGGACCCTTAAGCCCGCAGGCTGACGCTCTATCCACTGAGCCAAACCAGTTTCGGCTACTGTGCACTCTTTATGTACCTTTTAAATCACAGATCTAATTAATTAAAACATTTTCTTTAATTTCTTTGGGAATTCATCACAAGAATTAAGTTCTATTTAAATTCTTGATGAAACCTGGACTATGTGGCTCAGTGATTGAGTTTCGACCTATGAACCCAGAGGTCATGGTTCCATTCCCAGTGAGGGCACATGCCCAGGATGAGAGCTGGATCCCCAGTGGGGGGGGTGCAGGTGGCAGCCAATCAATGATTCTCCCTCTCCCCTTCTGCTTTCCTTTCTAAAATCAATAAAAGTTGGTGTGTTTTTTTTTAAAAATTTATACAAATACTTTTTACATCTAATCCTTAACCTCTAAAATACCTGTGCCAATAGATACACTATGCAAAAAAAATGTAGTTGATCTACAAATTTGTTCCTAACTGCTTTAGGGCCAAGAATCCCTTTCAAGCTTTGACCAAAAACAAAACAAAATAAACAAAACCACAGAACAAAGAAAATTACATGTTTGCATGTATAATTTTCAGGTTCTATGGATCTTAGACTAAGAATTCCTGGGATTGATGATCTATATCTATTAGCCTTAAATGTGATTCTTGTCTATATGAATATAGAAAGATATTCTACCTGCACCAAAATGTCTAAAATATAAGTCCTATCATCCATTTATTCAGTTTCCAAAGTTTATGAATACACCGTTACTTGGTTGTCAAAACACTAGCACATAAGACTACTGTCAAAAAATAAAATCCCACTTTTCTGTTGTCTAGCTTCGTGTAAAGTGCACTGAGACAAACAATGTTAAGATGAAAAAATTCAAGGTAATTGCATCCCTCCAAATATCTTTCTATCCTTATAATCTTAGAAAACATCAATGAATTGCTTTCACAAATTTGTTTTTTAATATTATATATACCAACCCAGAGGGGTTCTCCAAATTTCTGGGTTCCTGGTGACCTTAGTGTTTCAGTACTTTTTTCTTTATGCCCCACAGTCTAAAGGGAACATCTAATAATTCCCATTTATTAAGTAGTTAGGTTCAAATAACTTAATATTTATAACCTAGTAACTGATTGAAGTGATACCACCTGGGAGAAAAAATTACATTTTTTAATAGCCATAGTGACTTAATAATAGGATGTGTCTGCCTGTTGGGTACCTTTACAATTTCTCAAATTTTAAAATCAAAATGGATACTCCCACTTTCATTTGCTGTTTCATTGTACAAAGGGAGTGTAGAATAATATTGAAACTTAACTGATTCTAGTTAGTTCACATGGTATCCAACAAATAGTGTCACTATGTTTCCCTAAAAGAAATTAAAATATAATGCAGCAACCTGAGCGTTTGCTGAGGCATCATCCCATAGACTGTTGCTTAATTTGAGAATCATGGTATTAATATTTAAGGCTGTTAAGAACACCCCTGGCCTACTTCAACTCCCATTTCTTTTGTTTGCTTCTTAAATTTCAATTAAAATTATAGAAGTTCATTGACAAAGACAATCTCTCTTGGTTTAGCTAATATGCATGCTATACCTTTAAGATATACTACCTTTTCTTTCTTCAACTATCTGTCCAAATTCACCACAATTCTTCCTGAGAAAGAATTTCCTGCTTATGACCTTTCATGGATTTAGATTAAATATATCTCCAATATGCTCTGATAGTGTGGATACAATTTAAGCTATTCATTTTCTTATCCAACCACCCCACAAACTATGAGCAATTTGAGAGCAGGGCTTATGCTTGGCACAGTTCTGTTTTATTCTGTTAATAATTTTTCTATTATACTATTTAGTATTCTTTTAGAATTCAGGAAAATATGTCACTGCTAAGGAAGTCATGCTTTCCTATGTCTGATGAAGAGAACTCATACTCCAAGAAGCTTAAGGGCAAAACTGATATTCAATCATAGCAACTTATTAGCTAGAATTAGCTACGAACCACATGTAGTTAGCACGTTGCTTTCCTTTTCATAAACCTGAACTTTTAATAACTTCATTTTTACTCCCACCTTTTGTTGTGATATGGCTCAAACACCTTTTGGAAAGGAGCAGGTTGATACATACCGTGTTTCCCCGAAAATAAGACATCCTCCAAAAATAAGACCTACTTCATGGAAACATAATACATCCCCTGAAAATAAGACCTAGCACATTTTTGGGAGCAAAAATTAATAAAAGACACTGTCTTATTTTCAGGGAAACAGGATAGAATATAGTTAGTAATTTAAGATGGGGGGGGGGGGGAAGCCTTGTGAGGACAGATAAGAAAAGTAATACTACTTTCTATTACTCCTTTCCTAAAACTTTTAATTACAAGTTATTGGAAAATGTAATTTTCTTGTTTTTAGAACAATTGAAATGAGATATTTCATCTACTCAATTATGTCTCTATCATATATCAGAAATGCCAGGAATGAGTAGAAGGCAATGAAATAATATTCTTGACTTTTTAAAACAAAGTTGAATCAAATGACAAAAATCCCTTTATAATTCATTAATATGCTCAGAAAGTACAGAGATGAGATACAAAAGCATCAATCCTAAATATGTCCTAAACATGAAACTAAATTTTATACCAATTATCCTTTATATTAAAGAGGTAATATACAAATTGACCCTCATGCCCTCACAAGATGGCTGCCTATGACCAGGCCAGCAGGGGCCTTAGTGAGGGATGACAAACAACTAAACAAGCAGGCTGCGTGGGGTGATCAGGCGAGCGGGGGGGGGGGGGGGGGGGCAGCAGGGGGCAGCAGTGAGGGGCAACCAGGCTGGTAGGGCGGTCAGTTAGGGGTGATCAGCCTGGCACACAGATGCAGAGAGGGTCAGTCAGGCTGTCAGGGGGAGCAGTTAGGGGTGATCTGCAGACAGGCAGGCAGGTGAGCAATTGTGAGTCCTAAATGCAGAGGGTGCAGGCTGGGCTGAGGGGACCCCCCCCCCCCGCATGAATTTTGTGCACTGGGCCTCTAGTGTATATATAAAAGGAACACATAGTTCTTATACCTTTTATCACTGAATCAAGTTTAGCCACTCCATTCTAATTAAACACTGTGCTGTTTACATTCTTTAACTATGCTTCTTATGTATTAGAGACCTGGTGTATGAAATTCATGCATGGGGGGACACTCTCAGCCCAGCCTGCATCCTCTCCAATCAGGGACACCCTCGAGGGATGTCCTACTGCAGGTTTATACCTGATTCCAGAGATTGGACCTAAACTGGCAGTCATATATCCCTCACACAATCCAGTACCATTGGCTCCTAACTGCTCAGCTGCCTGCCTGCTTGATTGCTCCTAATTGTCCCACTGCCAGCTTGAGCTTGATCACCCCTAACCGCCTCTGATTGCTGGCCTGATCACCCCTAACTGACCCCTGCTGGCCTGGTCCACCACAATTGCCCTCCCCCACCAGCCTGGTCACTCCCAACTGTTCCCCCTGCCAACCTGATCACCCCGAACTGGCCCCCTTCTGCCGGCCTGGTCGCCCCATGCAGACTGCTGTTCAGTCGTTTGGTCATCCCTAACTAACCTCCCTGCCGGCCTAGTCACGCCATGCAGTCTGCTGTTCAGTTGCCCATCCGGTTGTTTCAGTCGTGATGGCCCTTGGCTTTTTATATTATTAGGATTCCTTTCACTATCGACCTAAATTCATGATTAGAAAAAGCATGGAAAGTAAAATGAATACCTGTTGAAAAAATACTTCAAGTTTTTCATGATTATTCCTATTTCTACTGTACTTTAATTTTTATGTCATCCATATTTTTAATGCAGTTAGTCATTTAATCAGATTGGTCAAATACAAACACAAGGAAACCATTAGTGGAATTAATAGCCTCAAGATTTATATAACAATCTAAATAAAGTTTAGCTAAATAGAATTCAAGTAGGCTAAATATAAGGAAGAGAGAACTCAAGAAGTATAAAAGAATAAAAATTAGATGGGCTTAAAAGAAATCAAAATAAATTAAGCCCTAGCCAGTTTGTTCAGAGGATAATGCATCAGTCTGCAAACTGGTCAAGGGCACAAAACTTGGTTGCAGGCTCGATCTTTGTTTGGATCTGGTTGGGGCGAGTGCAGAAGGCAACCAATCAATGTGTCTCTTTCATCGATGTTTCTCTCTGTCTTTCAATCTCCCTTCCACTCTCTCTAAAAATCAAGGGTAAAATCCTTGGGTAAGGATTAACAATAAGAAATTTAAATTCAGTGGATAGGTTAAACAGCAGAATAGACCAAAATAAAGAATTATTACACTGGCAGTTAGACAACTGAGACAAGTACTCTAAACTCTCACACATGAAATTAAAAAGCATGGAAGATAAAATGAGAAAACCTAAGGTCCATTTCCATCCAGTAAGAGCTCAAGAATGAGAGAATAAAGAAAATGGGGAGAAGCAATACATGAATGAATGGCTGAGAATTTTCCAGATGAATATAACATCCACAAAAGGCATATCTATAAGTGAATGCCAATTAGGTGAACAGAAGACTTTTAATCAGAAGAGACCACCAACTATCAAACTTCTACAGAATTTTCAGCTTTTATCTTAATGTCTTCATATATTGCTAAGGTTTTCTCTAAAATTACCCAAACAAAAAATAAACAAAAGTGCAAAATTTGCTTTAAAATATTAACATTCTGGGGGAAATTACAGATGAACTAACCAAGAATCAATTTTATACTGATATCATTAGCCTATTCATTAATCATGTATGTTAATTTACATTAAAGAAGTATTGTTGTGCTGTGAAGAAAGAGACTGATTTTTACCTCTTAAATTGACAACAATCGTGCTGTAAGCCAAAGCTTTATAGAAATTAAAAGTATGTTAAAACAAACTTTAAAATTTTCCCTTTGGCCCACTAATTCTAGCTATATAACCTAAGAAAATAATTATAAATTGATTACTATATAGACTGGCCAATTAAATAAATTTTAAATTAATATTATGTACAAGACACTGCGCTGGGCAGAAACAGACTCCCTCATAAAGCTTACAAATAGGAGGGCTTTAAATCAACTTATAGGAAAGTGAGAGTTCAGGATTCATAACAAAAGAATTGCAAACAGTCTATAGAATAAGGAAAAGCTTCTCTTATTTATGCCCTTTATTATTCCATAGTCCTAGATATGCTGTTATGTTCATACAGTTTTATTTCAAAATATGTTTAAAGTAAGAATGGGTGGGTGAGACTGGGAAGGAAAGATTAATTATCTCCGGGTAAGAGAAATTAAAAGAAACTTTCATTTTGTTCTTCAAAAGTATTCTGTATTTTCTCAATTTTTCTTCTTAGCAATTAACATACACTGCCTATTCAATTAGAAGGAAGAAATACTATTTAAAATAAACCAAAGTAACTTTCATTTTATTTCAATTTTGGCAAATGTAAAAACATAATGATATCTTATAATCTACAGTATATTTGCTATTTAACTTAGGTTATTTTGAGACATTACAGTTCTGCAAGGTATGAGACTACCTTATGTGCCAGTCGAGTATTTCAAATACACAAATGTGTTAATATGTAATGGTTAAGTACAACTATTTTTATTTTATAAAATAAAATTTTGATTTATAGACTAAAACATAAATGGAAATTTTCAACTTATTAATTTTAACAAACTCACAGTGAAGAAAAATACTAACATGAGAACAAAATTGGATTAAAAAAAAACACAACAACAAAAGAAAACAAGTCTGTCACTTATGACCTAGTACTTCATTTAGGGAGCAAGAGGAAAGGATGTTTACTCCTCACTGGCCAGGTTCCCAGAGAAGAAGTGAAAAGGCTATTACTTTCTCTATATGATAGAAATATAAAACAGTCTGGCCTGATAAATGCCAGAAAATGTAAGAGAAACCATAAAAACTCGCTGTGTACAGTGATTCATATATAGTTTTAGCTAGAAGAAATTCCAACATAGAAAAACATTTCACAACCAAAAATATCTAGAATGATTAAGCTAAGATGGGATATTAAAGGTGCCGGGAAGGAGAGGGGAGGGAAGAGGAGGAGAAAGAGGGAAAGAGAAGGAAGAAAAAGAGAGATTATGAATTAAGAAAACCTAAATCGCTGGTTTGCTATAAGGTCCATTGCAAATTTTTAAAGTGTGTTTCAGTTGTTTTTTTCTAAAATAGTGATTGGTTCTAATTTTAACTCAAAGTTTACATTATGTCCATTTTGAATCCAATAAACAACTTTAGTTTATATGCTTGGGATTGTACACTTTTCTTCCTTCATTATCCTAGTTCAACAGTTCTCAAAATGTTATCTAAAGGTCCCGAAAGTCCCAATATTCTTGTATAATTGCATAATGTCCACCTTCCCCTCCATATTTTAAATTTAATCACTGTTAAATATTTTGATCATTATTATATGATTGGGCCAAGCACTATAAATATAGAAGGTGCCAGTAAATATTTGTTGAATGAAAGGAGAAAGAGCTGCTCAAAGTTGACATAATGAGTGAAAAGCAATACCCGTGAGAAAAAGTAGGAAAAAAAAATCATACTAATTACTAAAGCTATTAGGTAAAGGAATGAGTACAACATACTTCAAGAAAAAGTCAAATTTTCTGTGTGTATATTATGTAAATCAGGCAGCAAAATGAAGCTCACATTGCATGAATATAATTTCCAAAAAGAATGTTAAAAATCAATGTTTTATATTATTAAAGGATTAAGACTAATTTATTTGGAAAAATATACTTCATTCCCCATAGATAAGCATTAAAATGGTTGAGTATTTAATAAAACTACATTTTAATCACAATTTAGAACTGTTTGTTTTTAAATATGACTTGTTATCGTATCACACTATATCAGGTCACATACTACAAAATGAAGAAACAACTTTTCCCCTGGTATAAATAGTACCCCAAAAGAAGACAAATAGTCACATCAGATTTTCAGCTTTCTTGTTCTTTACTATCAAATGAAATAAAGTTTATAAAATGATGTTCCATTATGGGTGGGGTTAGATAAAAAATACTGGTTCTCTGTAGAGAGAACCAGTTAATACCCATAACTAGTTTCCTTATTTCTATTCACATTAACACAAGAACTACAGGTCAGACAGGTTGAACCACAAAAATCATAGTTAGAGGAAAACAGGTAGGCTATCACTGTATATCTGCAAAATATCGCTAAGGCATAATGTATCAAGGAAACACAATAAATAATTGAGTCCCTCCTCTCCCCCAAGTCAACAACCAGCATTAGTGTTTGTCATGATACTGAATGTAATCAAACAGCAGTTTTGTTCCTACATACTATTTAATACTGTCTAATAGATTGGCTTTTCCCCAAACACACAAAATAAGTAAAAATTCATTTAAAAAAAAAGAACAATTTGCAGACCCAAGTATCTTAGTAATTCAAATATGAATTGTACATGGATTACTTTTGCCATTCCCTAGAGAACTCTGGGATAAAAAAATGTGAAATATTAGAGTTGCTTTTCCTCAATATTTTGGTTAGAAAAATACAACCAAGTAATTAATAAAAAAAGAATTCAGAATGGTACAATAAACAAATGAAAATATACCAACTGTGTTATAATCAGGGAGATGCAAATAAAATGAGATACTTTTTATGCCCAAATAAACTATTTCTCTCCTAGGAATTTATCCAAGAATAATAGAAGCATAAACTCATTAAAAAAGAAATCCAAACTTTGAAAAACCCAAACCTTTCAACATGAATAATCATGGAAGCTTTATTTGTAATACATAAAAAATCTGTCAAAAACCCAAATATCCACAGACAGACAGATGGATAAACAAATTGTGGTTTATCCATAGGATGGAATATTACTCAACAATAATAAGGAGCAAACTATTGATCCGTCCAACAGCATGATGGAATCTCAAAACCACTAGGTAGAGTGAAAGAAGCTATCTATAATAATAAAAGTATAATATGCCAATCGACCAAATGATCCAACAGCAGAATCACCATCTGGATGACCTTCCTGACATGCCTTCCAGGCCAGCCAAGGCTGGTGTGATGCCATTGGTTGGGGGGCCTGCCATCACCCCATGATCAGCCCACAGAGGGAGGCCCAAACCACCCTTTGCAGGGTGATAAATGGGGGTGGGATCCAAGATCAACTGCCCCACAGAGGGGCGATGGGAGCGGGGGATGTTCTGCAATCACCCCAAAGAGGGAGGCCCAGGCTACCCAGTCAGGTGGCACCGCGATGGGTGGGCGGGGCCTCCCTCTGCTAGGTGATTGATTGTGGAGCCCCATGATCAATTGCCCCAAAGAGGAAGGCCCAGACTACCTAGCCAGCAACACTGGTGGGTATGTGGGGCCGGCCAGCAATTGCCCCGCAGAGGGAGGCCAGGCCATCCTGTGCATGTTGCCTGCAAAGGGAGACCAGTGGCAGGGAGGGGAGGCAGCACCACACACATGGCAAGCAGTGGCCGCAGCAGGGGCAGGGCCAGCTGCCAGAAGCCAGGGGAAGGAAAGCCCCGATAGAGCCTGATTGCCAGCCAGGCCTAGGGACTCTCCCCGAGGGGTCCCAGATAGGAGGAACTGAGGAACACCTGCCCCATGCATGAATTTTATACACGGCCTCTAGTCTTATATAATAAAGAGCTAATATGCAAATGGTCATCACGTGCTCACACGGGGGCTGGGGTACCTGAGGCCTGGCAGGTGGACCTGAGACCATGCCCCCCCGACCCCAGTGCCAGGGGGACCTGAGGCTGCACCCCCCTGGCCGGTGGGGCTTGACGGGGGACCTGAGGCTGTGCCCCCTACCCTACGGGCTTGACGGGGGTAGGACCAGCCAGGCCTGGGTCTTACGTGATTTCTAGGCTTGCACGGGTGTGTGGGGACTTGACTCTGGGTCCCACAGCACACCCCAGACTCTGACAGGAGGGAGATTTTCATATACATTTTACTAATTTTCTTTCATCTTTGATACTTCTATTATAAAGGACAAATAGCAATATTAAAATATTTCCTCTAATTAATTCCCCTTTTTAAAAAAATATATTTTATTGATTTTTTTTTTTTTTACAGAGAGGAAGGGAGAGGGATAGAGAGTTAGAAACATCGATGACAGAGAAGCATCGACCAGCTGCCTCCTGCACACCCCCCACCGGGGATGTGCCCGCAACCAATGTACATGCCCTTGACCGGAATCAAACCCGGGACCTTTCAGTCCCCAGGCCGACGCTCTACCCACTGGGCCAAACCGGTCTCAGCTAATTCCCTTTTAATGTGTACAAATTTCATGCACCTGGCCACTAGTGCAAAAAAAAAGTATATTCAGTAAGATTATTTCCATGTAAGACTGCATAATTTACAAATGAAATCTATAGTTACAGAAAGCAGAAATTAGTTTCCTGAGAATTGGGGATAAGGGGGTAAAATAGCAAGAGGGTGAGATTACAAAGAAGCACAGAAACAATTTGGGTTAAGAGATGTTCACTATGTTAATTGTAGTGATGGTTTCACAGGTGTAGAGGTATGTCAAAACTTAAAACTGTGTATTTTAAATATGTGCAGTTTAATTCCTTTATTTTCTTAGTGTATACATGATCATATTTTTCCTTTTATTAAATTCAAGGTTGGCCCAGCTTGCATGGCTCAGTGGTTGAGCACCAACCTATGAACCAGGAGGTCATGGTTCAATTCATGGTCAGGGCATGTGCTTGGGCTGTGGGCTCAATCCACAGTGGGGGTGTGCAAAAGGCAGCTGATCAATGATTCTCTCACAATTGATTTTTCCATCTTTCTCTTCCTCTTCCTTCCTCTCTGAAATCAATAAACATATATATGAAAAAATTTCAAGGTTGTCCATGAAAAATCATACCCTACTAAAGTTAGAATATCAGGGTTCCAGTCCCCTTACTTAGACAAATCACTTAATTTCTTTGGAGTTCATTTTTTCATCTGTAAAATAAGATTAGACTAAATTGATGCATACCCATCTCAATTAATATTTTATGGATCTATAACTAGATACCTCAGCTAGTTATTACATTATGCTATTCCCAGAATTCAATAGTAAATCAAATCACTATTGGGAAAAATGTTTATTACAAATTTCAACAATAAATCCCTATAATTATTTAATATATGGGAAAAATATTTATTACAAAGTTCAACAATAAACCCCTATAATTGTTTAATATATTAAAATATACAGTTAAATGAGCATTGGGTTGGATTAAAAAAGACCTAGTTTCAAAATCCAGCTGAGCTAATTTGCTATGTAACACAAACAACGTTATATATGTTCTCTATGCCTTCTTTACTTCTCACTCTTCTTTTTACATGAAAATAAACTGTGACCTCCTGGATCATAGGTGGATGCTTAACCACTGCAATATCGACCAGGCACTGGTCCATGGCCAGGCATTGATCACTTTGCTAAAGCTGTAAGGTAATATATTTAGAATTATACGGCTCCATTTTGATACAGAATCCTTTCAACAATGCAAGCCCCTACGTAAACTGCTGTTTTTATATAAAGAAAAGGTGTGTGTGTGTGTGTGTGTTTAAGAGAGAAAAAGACAAAGATAGAAACACTGATGAGAGAAAACTCATCATCGGCTGCCTCCTGCTTGCCCCCTACTAGGGATCAAGCCCACAACCTAGGCCAACCGTGGGCAAACTACGGCCCGCGGGCCAAATCCGGCCCGTTCGGCTGTTCTATCTAGCCCGTGGAGCCGAAAGAGCGGAGTGTTCTCTTGCTCTCCCCTCCGCTCCTTCACCAGCAGCCCAAGATGAGAGTGCCAGCATGGTCAGGTTGCTTTTGTTCCGGCCCTCCGGTCCAGTTTAAGAACCCATTGTGACCCTCGAGTCAAAAAGTTTGCCCACCCCTGACCTAGGCATACACCCTGACCAGGAATCAAACCAGTAACCTTCTGGTTCACAGACTGACACTCAACCACTGAGCCACACCAGCTGGGCACAAAGAAAAGTTTGAATAAGAACTTTCATTGGTGTTGGCAATACCTGTATCAGAAAAACTGATCTCCTGGCAGGGTGATTCAATAAATATATTAATGCATTTTTAAAAATTAATTTTTAAAAGTTTCTCTAGGAACTACTGAAATGCAGGTATCTGTTTTAACTTCACAATACTGCCACAATTCATTTGATTTATATTTGATTACAACTGTGGGTATACAATAGGCATTCCTATTGCCTGAATTAATACATTACATCTTGCCCTAGCTGGCTTGACTCAGTAGATATAGAGCATCAGCCTGCAGACTGAATGGTCCCAGGTTTGATTCCGGTCAAAGGCACATGCCTGGCTTGATCCCCATTAGGGGATGTGCATGAGGAAGCCAATCAATGATTCTTTCTCATTATGTTTCTATCTCTCTTTCTCTCTCCCCACCTCTCTGAAATCAATAAAGATATATTTTAAAAAATAAATTACATCCTTGCTTAGATATTAAAAAAAAAACCAAAAAGCCTTGCTGCAAGTATCATCAGATAATAAAATGTTAGTATTCAAAAAGTGAACTGTGAAATTCAGGTTTGGTAATTTTTTCTTGAATTCAGTATCTGTTATTTGTTTCTGCTAGTTGAGTAATAGAGAATCTATAGCGAGAGAAAAATATTTCATTTAATTCTACCTTACTCTCTTGATTATTGAAGTATTTTTATGCTATCTACACATACACTAAATTTTAAAAATGATCTATTTTCCTCAGCTTTTAGCCACTTCTTATTATTACACCAGCTTTTTAATTGTAACAGTAAGCCAAGAGTGACAAAACAAAAGTTTCTGTTTTACAAAGAGCTGGAATTTGAACTGCTATCCTTTCTTAACACAACTCTAATAATTAAGCCTAAAAAGATACCCTTCCAGAGCTGCTTATTATTACCACTACTTTCTCTTTCCACAAAATCAAAATAAATAGGCTAATTTGTTTTTCCTTACTATTCAAAATGAATTTTTTAAATGAGTGCAATAACAAAGTTTTGCTATTGAAAATTTTATTAGACATTTTTATGAGATTAGATCAATTTTTTATTTAATTTTGAAAAGGAATGCATAAGCTATTCTTAGAAATGAGGAATTTTATTCTTTTAGCTACAACTTTCTGCAATGATGCAAATCTCTATATATAAAAGCCTAAGTGACCATCGCAACTGAACGGATAGCTGGCCAGGCTGCATAGGGGGATTAGGCTAGCAGGGGGGGTTAGTGAGGGACAACCAAACGACTGAGCAGCATAGGGCAACCAGGCCCGCAGGGTGGAACTACCAGGCCAGTGTGTGTGTGTGTGTGTGTGTGTGTGTGTGTGTGTGTGTGTGTTTGGGGGGGGGGGGGCAATGAGGGGCAACCAGGTGGGCAGAGGGGGGGAAGGAAGGGGCAACCAGGCTGGCGGGGGAGGGAGAGGTGGGAGTTGGGGGTGACCAGGCCAACAGGGGGGACAGTGATGACCAGGCTGGTGGTGATGGTGGGGGTGAGTTAGGGGTGACCAGGCCCGGGGGGGGGGGGGGCGGTTGGGGCGGTCAGGTAGGCAAGCAGGTGAGTAGTTAGGAACCAGTTGTCCTGGATTGTGAGAGGGATGTTTGAATGCCGGTTTAAGCCCAATGTTGGACATCCCCCAAGGAGCCCCAGTTTGGAGAAGGTGCAGGCTAGGCTGAGGGGACTCTTGTGCATAAATTTCATGCACCAAGCCTTTAGTATTCTATGGATTAATGCTGTTCAACATGACAGCCACTAGGCACATGTGACTACTGAGCACTTAAAATGTGGCTAGAGTGACTAAAGAATTAAATTTTAATTTAAAATTTAAAAGTTATATGTGGCTATTGGTACTGCATTGAATAACAGTTATAAACTAGTAAACTATCATAATTAGGTAAAATAACCTCCAACAGCGCTACACTGATAAAGAAAAACATCACAGGACCCACCCAAGCGTCTATCAACAGATAAGCAGATGAACAAAATGTAGTACAATGGAGTATTATTCAGGCTTAAAAAGGAAAGTCTGACACATTTTAACATGAATGAACTTTGATGACATATACTAAATGAAATAAGCCAGTCACAAAAGGACATATACTGTATGATCCCACTCATATCAAATTAATACAGACAAAAGTATAAAAGTGATTGTCATGACCTAGGGAAAGGGATAAAAGATAATTAGTAATAAACTAGGAGCCTAGGGCACAAATTCGTGCACTTTGAAAGGAACTGTGGGCAGGAGGCTGTAGTGGGCAAAGGCCAGGTCTCAGCCCATCCTGAATGCCCTAATCTGGAACCTCCCACTGTGGCTTCCAGTCCCATCTGCCAGCAGACACACTCCTGCCGCCACTGCTCCCACACACTGACTGCGCTGGCCCCACTTGCACCTGCTGAGGGTGCGAAGCAACTGGGGCCGGTGCCAGGAGCAGGTGTGAGCAGGGCCAGCGCCATCAGCAGGTGCAAGCAGTGGCTGCCAGCCCTGATCGCCCCTCAGGAGCAGGGGGAGGTGGAGAAGCTCACAGGGGCAGTCGAGGCTGGCAGCCACTGCTCACACCCGCTGATGGCACTCAGCGATCGGGACCGGTGCCAGGCGCCTGCAACAGGTTTGAGTAGTAGTTCTGGTGACAACTGCAAATGCGAGCAGAGGCTCTGGTGCCAGCAGCCAGTGTGAGCGGGGTCAGCACCAGCAGAAAGTGCACACACCAGGTAGGAGCAAAGAATTTTAAGTAACCACCAGAGGCTCACCTTGGTCTGGTGCTCCCACTCACCTGCTCCACCATCCCACCACAGCCAGCGCCTGCCATGTTCCACACATGTCCCCTGGTGGTCAGCGCATGTCATAGAGACCGATTATTTAGTTGTTTAGTTGTTCAGCCTTTCAGTCTATTTGCATATTAGGTTTATATATATAGATAGATATAGATGGGTACAAAGTGTCAGCTTTACAAGATGGAAAGAGTTCTGGAGATGGATGGTGATGACAATGAATGTACTAATACTTAATGTCACTGAACTGTACACTTAAAAATGATTAACACAGTAACTATTTTAAAATTAAATTTTTTAAAGCATCACATTTAAACAAGTAAGTACTTCTGATAGTATAACTAACTGGAAATCTAAAGTCATCAATAAAGGAAATAAAGTGGTTTTCAGAGATAGAAACATCAGATTTACTGAGAAAAAGTTACAGTAACCCCATAATGAATCAAGTTTTACTGCATTACCACACCATGACCAAGAGCTAAGCATTTCAATTATACAGCATCTAGCTGAATAGAATATATTGGTGCTCTTTTAAGAACTCACAAGGCTAGAAAAAGTAGTATTAAACCTGAAATGTAGTGTTTTCATGCTTGGTTTGGTTTTAGGCACTAGCAATAGAGCTGCAGTTGAGCAAGTCATATATTGAACAACTAGAAAAACAAAGCCCAAAAATACATTCAGTTATTTGTTAATTGTATATAGTTATTTTTAACTTCCTTAGAAGATAAGACTAACTATTTTAGAGGCAGGGTGTAGCATAACCTTGCTGTGCTCTTAGGTGATAAAGAACATAGCAAGGTAATACTTGCGTAGTGATGAGAATACTACCATTAAGAGCTCATGCCCAAATGAGGATAAAATTATTATAGATAACAAAAACAAAAAAAGTCATCCTTTTCCTCATAAATATGAATGTATTTGGGCCCAATACTATTATTTTAGGAAAGTTGTTAGGTGCTACATAACCAATCACTAAACTTATCAAAATGTATCTTAAGTAAAATTTTTCTTGATTATATGAGTATATTTATATATTCAATGAATACACTTTTCTCAGCATAATTTTAAGGATTGTCCAATTTGTCAAAAGCTTTTGAGGCAGATGATAAATATTAACTTAAAATTAGAAATAGCATTTGCAAAGATACAAGCTATAAAGAAGCAGTGTACTAGTTCCAAGGACTGCAAATAATTTAATATCACAGAGTGGAAGATGCATAAGGAGAAAAATCTGAAAAGACTGATAAGGACCAGATGATTAAAGGTCATATATATTTTATCCTACAATCAATAATAAGTCACTAACAGGGTTTAAGCAGAGGAAGTGTTTTCTTAACCTGCATTCCCTTCTCAGAGAACAGGCCCTATCACTAGCTGACAGGAGACTCCTTGCGGCCACATCAGCACATGCTGGTATGGAGAACTCCATTCCTCCACTGTCGCAGTTGACTAGATAAAGGGTACATGCTCTGTATGATGTCAGATTTTCTCACTCAATCTCTATATATAAAAACCTAAGTAACCGAACAACCAGATGACTGAACCAGTTGCTATGACACTGCACTGAACACCAGGGAACAACGCAGGAGCTGTCCCCTGGTGATCAGTGTGCTCCCATAGCGGAAGCGCTCTCAGCTGACTGACGGGTGCCAGACGCAGTACTCATGGCTGTCAAGTGCCGCTGTGGTGGCGTGAGCCTCTACTGATTGGAACTGACTGGGTGTGAGCTCGCAGCAGGTGCAGCGGGGCCAGGATGAGGAGGCAGGTGGGAGCGGCATGCAGGAGCTGCAGGTAGCGTTGGACTGCCAGTTTCAGACCCATCTCTGCAGGCCACACTGAGGGACTCCAGTGGTGCACGAATCCATGCACCAGGCCTCTAATAATTTATAATTGTGGCACTGAACAAGTGAGTCAATTAGCTCTGGGCATTGGACTTGTAGATTAATATAATTCAGAAGTTAAGAGTGCCACTTAGGGACAACATAAAAAGGCAATCAATATACAGAGGAAATATAAAGAAGTATACATACTTAAAGAAAAAGAGATATGAGAACACGTAGCCCTACAGAGAAAGAACGCCTCTATTTTCCTACTTGGTCCTCATGGGACCTGACTATATACCTTAACCTTGATTAAGTGAGATGTCCCTGTAGCTTTCCAATAAATCCAATTGTTGTTTAAGCTAATTTAATTGGATTTATATTCCCTGCAACCCTGAGACAAAACAAGGTGATTAATTCTGGTGGTTATGCTGAAGAATCAGAGAAAAATAGGCTAAAAGGGTAGAACATTTAAATTAAAAAAGAATTATCAAAAGAAAGCAATAGTAGCAAATAAAGATACTAGATATGATGAATGAAAAGTAACCAATATTTTGCAGAGCTCATGAAGCTTAATTTAAACAAGAGACTTTCAGGAACTTGAGGCAGTATAAATTGCCTCCAAGGACGAGAATGAGTAAGTAGTCAATGTGTGCATTTTAGAGTAATTTCAACAGAACAATAGGACAGAAGTCCTATCTAAAATAATAAATGATAGAAAATAAGTACAACTAAGAACTTCTTTAAAGGAGTGTGATGATTAAAAGAAGTCTGAGGATGCCGAAACCGGTTTGGCTCAGTGGAGAGACCGTCAGCCTGGGAACTGAAGGGTCCCGGGTTCGATTCCGGTCAAGGGCATGTACCTTGGTTGTGGGCACATCCCCAGTAGGGGTTGTGCAAGAGGCAGCTGATCGATGATTCTCTCTCATCGATATTTCTAACTCTCTATCCCTTTCTCTTCCTCTCTGTAAAAAAAATCAATAAAATATATATTTTTTAAAAAAACAAAAAAAAAAACAAAAAATTAGAGGCCCAATGCATGAAATTCATGCAAGAGTAGGCCTTCCTTCCCCCGGATGCAATCACCAGCTTTCCTATAGCACCTGGGACTCTGGCACCTGGAACTGGTGCTTCCCTCCAGCCGCTGGCAAGAACCCAGGATCCAGGCTTCCCTTGCAGTCCCAGCTTCGTCCAGAAGGTCGTCCAGAAGTATTTCTGGTCTAATTAGCATATTATGCTTTTATTATTATAGACCAGAGGTGCGGTGCACAACATTCGTGCACTGGGGGTGAATTAGCCCAGCCTACACCCTCTTGCAATCTGGATCGTTGGGAAGATACTTGCTTACCAGGCCTAAGCCTGCAGTCAGACATCCCTCTCTCAGTCCAGGACCCCTCACTCCTTACACCTGCCTGCAGCAGAGGCAGGAGAGGCTCCCTCCACCAGCTGTGAGCAAGACTTCTGGCTGAGTGGTGCTCTCCCTGTGGGAGCACACTGACCACCAGGGGCAGCTCCTGTGTTGAGTGTCTGCCCTCTGGTGGTCAATGCATGTCATAGCGACTAGTAATTCCACCATTCGGTCTATTTGCATACAGGGTTTTATCATATAGGATTACTTCAGATATAACTTATTACATAACCTAATATAATGTAATCTTAACTCTTATAAAAATTAAGTAAGGCTATTCAGAAATATTTCCTAAAAAATGAAGTGTCATCTTAAATTTACATTATAAGATATATATTTCAAAGTAATACTTTAAAAATTATAAAATAACTCAGGCCTTTATTTTACTCCATATTAAAAAATCAACTTCAAATGTATTGACTTATATGTTCAAACAAACAAAAACCTTCAAAACACTTAGTAGAAAATTTGGTGATTATCCCAGAGTAATGAACAACTTTTTAAACAGCAAATACAATAAAAGAAAAGATGGAACAAATCTGACTAAAATTTAAATATTTTTTTTCATGTAGAAAGCATAGCAATGACAAAAACTCCATTTAGAATTCCAGGTTTGTCAATATCAGCAAATTCAACAAGAGAATAATTTCTGGTTTATAACCAATATTAAATCTGACCAACTTCAGCACTTTATTGACAAACTATGCATATCATCAGAATAACCAATTCACATATAATTCTATACTTGGAATATAACGCCCTTCAAGTAAAAGAATAAAACATTAAAATAAAAAGTATTTTTCACAGAAGAGATATGGATAAGGAAAAATGAGCAGTTGATGAACTATTTACACAGAATTTTAACTATTTCTTTACTTCTAAATTCATTACTTGAGTCAATTAACATTGAGTGTCTAGTATGTGTTAGGTGATACAATATTTTATACAACTTTCTATGGTTGTTCATTTGGATAACTGAATCTGCAGATCATAAACTCAGTAACTTTACCCTTTCTATATCAAATCTAGAATAGATGTTAAGTGCAGGCTTGCTGATTACAATAATGTAAATGATTCTGAGTATTTGCCATAAAGGTAAAACATTTAAAACTGTCCCTCCCACCTGACTGGGACGGCTCAGTGGTTGAGCTTCAACCTCTGAACCAGAAGGTCTCAGTTTAATTCCTGGTCAGGGTACATGCCCGGATTGTGGGCTTGATCCCCACTAGTGGGGCATGAAGGAGGCAGCCCAATCCACAATGCTCTCTCATCATTAATGCTTCTATCTCTCTCTCCTTCTCCCTTCTCTCTGAAATGTATTAAAAAAACTTTTAAAAATTAAAAAATACTAAGTAAACTGCCCCTCCAAAAAACTCCCTAAAAAAGCAAAGACGTTACAAACTGAGAAAAGGCAGTCAAAGTATACACAAAAGATTAACATGAATATAAAGAACTTTTTTTTTTAATTGATGTTCTACAGAGAGGAAGGGAGAGGGAGAGTTAGAAACATGGATGAGAAAGAAACATCAATCAGCTGCCTCCTGCACACCCCCTACTGGGGATGTGCCCACAACCAAGGTACATGCCCTTGACCGGAATCGAACCTGGGACACTTCAGTCCACAGGCTGACGCTCTATCAACTGAGCCAAACCGGTTTCAGCAAGAGCTCTTATAATTCAATGAGAAAAACAAAAATATCAGCAAGAGACATGAATGAAATTTAACTAAAAACAAAAAGGTCAGTACACATAAGAAATGTTCTACATCAGTGATCAGGAAAATGCAAATCAAAACCACAAAGCTAGAGCATATTACACTCTTCTGATTTGTAAATATTAAAACATAGTATCAGATATCAAAGAAGATTGGAAAAGGACCTTTTTACCTCACATATTTCTGATCTATCTACGCTAATAAAAGAGACATGCAAATTGACTGTATATCCACCATACCCAAGAGCCAATCGGGAGTGAATATGCAAATTAACTCAACACAGATGGAAGGGATGCCTGCTATGAGAGGGAAGGATGGGGGACAGAGGGAGCTACAGGAGCAGCACTCTGGCCAGAGCGGAGAAGACTGAAGGCTCCAGACAGAGCGAAGACAGAAGGCGGCGGCCAGAGCAAAGGCCTGGGCCCCAACTGCCAGAGAAAAACCGGTGCTGGCAGCCAGGGGAAGGAAAATCTATTGCATGAATCTTCGTGCAAGGAGCCTCTAGTATATATATATAAAATGTAATAGAGGGATATGGTAATTAACTAGGATTCCATAACAGATCAGCTGGACACGAGGAGGTTGTATGCACAGCATCAGGGGTGGGGTGGCAGGGGCCTCCGCACTCGGCTGCGGCTGCTTCAAAGGCCGGAGAGGGGGGCAGGGCCAGACTGGCGATTTGAGGGTGAGTGGTGCCATATGAATCATGCACTGGACTCTTAGTCTATATAATAAAAGTCTGAGTGACCGTTACAGCAGAATGACCAGAACCACTGGTCGCTATGATGCACACTGACCACCAGGGGCAGATGCTCAATGCAGGAGCTGTCCCCTAGTGGTCAGTGCGCTCCAAAGGGGGAGAAAACGCTCATCCAGAAGCCAGGCTCACGGCTGGTGAGCTCAGTGGCTGGCGAGCTCAGTGGCAGTGACGGGAGCCTCTTCCACCCCAAGAGCAACACTAAGGAGCAGTGAGCTGAGCGGTAAGGAGCCTGCTGCTAAGGAGCAGCTAACCAAGCAGTAAGGAGTGAGCAGGCGAGCAGTAAGGAGCAAGGGATCCCAGATTGCGAGAGGGATGTCCAACTGCCGAATATTGAGCCTAAGTCGGCAGTTGGACATCCCATGAGGGATCCCAGACTGCAAGAGGACGCAGGCCAGGCTGAGGGATACACACAGACACACACAGACACACACAGACACACACACACAGACACACACACACACACACACAGAGTGTGAATGAATTTTGTGCACCGGGCCTCTACTATGAATATAAGTTGGCTCAACTACATTGGGAACTAGACATCATCTCCTAAAGTTGGGCATTCATCTACCCTATAAGGCAGCAAGACAATGAACATAAAACTTAAGATGATGATTAACGTGGTTGATGAAAGGTTGACAAAGGGAGATGAAAAGGAGAAAAACAATATATAGGTTAAGTTCCTAGCTTTTGAAGGGAGATGGGGAAAGGATATCCATGGGTGCTTATTATAATGAGATAGATAATGATTAATCCAATGCAGTGTACCTAAGGTTTAATAAAAGAAAAAATCCAAAAATGTTATGAAATTTATTCAATAAAAATTCTGAAACAGGCATAACAAACATTTCTGTAGATATTTACTAAGCTAATAATTACAGGAAAGAGAAAACTATGATTAATGTTTAAAGATATGTTATTCACCACATGTACTGGGTGGTAAATTTGTCTTCTATATCTAAAATAAATTCCAAATGCTACCACCATAACAACTTTCCAGTAAATTAAGGTCTTTGTAAGCCAGATCGATAAAGCTTAATCAATTAGAAAAAAGTAATCACTGCCAAGTTTCTAAAATAGATAAATCCCAGTAATGGTATATATTAAGTAATTCTTGTATATCAATTTATCTTCATAACATAACACTAATATTTACCTTCCAATCTAAGGTATCTATTATCATCAAATACATTCCTCCTAGGCTTTTCTGTTCTTAATTTTTAACAGACAATATTTATGTACATAATGTCACACAATTTTTTTGTTTGATTGCAAAAAATTAAATGTGACAATACAGCTACTTTCAAGTAAGGTTTCATTAGATAAAAATAAGAGAAACTGAGTGTGTCAAAATAAATACTCTCTATTCTGCTTTTCTAAGATATTAGAAGTTATTTTTTCATTTGTTTTTCCTATTTAAAATTGTAAGTATCTTTTTAAAGCTTTTAACTAGTTTTTAATTTTCTAACTTTGCTGCCGTTTGAACTCTGCTGTATATCAAAAGTTAATATTAAATGTCATGATTTTTCCAGACTCTAATTAGAACAAAATTGGCACAACACATTTACCTAGGAAATGATGCATAATTAACTGTTCTATTCAAATATCACTTATGCTTCTGGAAGCAACATTATTTTCACCTCTATAAACTACTCCATTCTTCCCATTTGTTTGAAAGGATAACACATAGGAATAAACTGATAAAAGGTATGAAAATTAACTGTTGCCAAATTTGAAAAGCAGAAAAAAAGAACTCAAGGAATCAGATGCAAAGACCTGGAATAAACAGAGAATGCCTACAAGATGCCCCTACCTATCTTTATTTAAACATTGATTAAATAGGAATAGTAGGAGACTAGAACTAATAGCTATTATACTAATTAGAAACGACAGAAAAACATGATCCATTTTAGAGTCATCACTTTATAACACTAGTGTCAGCAGAGATGTTTACCTAAGTAGTCAATAAAAACTTGAGAATTTATTTAAAGATATGCCTTATTTAATAAAGTATGCAGATTTCTTTGAGTAGCAAGAATCAAATCTAAGCTGAAAACCATATCATACTAATTTATTCTTCAGAGTCTATGCTAGGTATCACTGTCTATTACTAAGTCCATACTGTATTCACCACTTGTTTTTCTTCTTAACTATCTCAAGAGTACTGATTCACAATCAAAACATTTTGAGATTTAAAAAAAAAAAGTCAACAAAGCTACTTAGATCTGCGTATATATAACTAGTGGCAAAAAAATGTTTCAACCTATGGGTATTCATATCTGAAAACTGTGAACCTCACTCATTTCTCTTTTAAAATTCTAATAAGTAAAATGAGATAAAGCGAGGGAAAAAATCAAATCAATATGTTGAACATTTTAAAACTACACAATTTAGTATATTAAATATATATCTCAATAAAAATGGAGGAAACAGACTCAATTATGGGGCTCATAAGTTGGAAAACTTGTCAGTTATCTCTGAGTGAGAACTATGAGCACATTTTCTTTTTTGTGTGCTTCCTACATTTTCCAAATTTTCTACAATGAACATGCATCACTTTTATAACTTGAAAAAATTGTAAAATCTATCTTACCCATCCTGCCTACTTTCTCACACTACATTCCCCCAACACACCTGGAAATTTCAATCCTCCTAACACAGAGTCCTTTCCAGCATCTCTGCAAAATTATATGCCACTTCCCAATTTTCCATCAAAGGATAAAATAGCAATGTGCTGTATGTAGATGTAATTAAGTAGAGCATAAGTCCCTTTTGAACCAGTCGAGTATTTTTTGAGACAAAAGATTAGAAATGTAAATTAAAAAACAACAACAAAGTAATTTCTTATGTCAATGATTATAATCAAGTTCTCTCAGAATAATCAAGACATTTCTCATCCTAGGTAAAAACTGATGTCTTCTCATCAATGTACTGAGTATCTCCTACAGTGTTTCCCTGAAAATAAGACATCCTCCGAAAATAAGACCTACTTACAGGTTTCCTTCTGAGTGAAATATAAGGCTTCCCCCCGAAAATAAGCCTGGGGAGGCTGTCTCAGAATGAAAATTAATTTACCATAAACTGGTCACTAGGGCCTCCCCCACTGGCGTCTAGCAACCAGTGACGTTATGGGGAATCCTGACATCACTGCTGTGTGAATGGAGAGAAATCAGCGTGGAAACTTTGTGAAACCTAAACTGCATGAACTTGTGACTTGGGTGAAGAATTCATGAGAGAAAATCACTGACAGTTGCATTGCAAATGCACTGCGAGCAGGCTACGTTGACAAGAAGTACTCATTTAAAGACAGTGCTATTGCTAAACACGAGAGATTTGGTCCACTGATTCTGAAAGAAATGGAGCCACAAGAAATTCACCAGGAAATTCAGGAATTGGATTGTTATGATGATGTTCCAGAAGATGAGGACATGATTGTCATTGAATAAATGAGTAAATTCTTGACACTGTAGGATTCACAGTGTGTCTGGTTTGTGTTGACAACTACTGTACTACCGTATACAGTAATAAATTTCCTTTATTTTCATTTAACAATAAATGTGTACCGTATTCTTCTTCATGGAAAAATAAGACATCCCCTGAAAACAAGACCTAGCGCATCTTTGGGAGCAAAAATTAATATAAGATGCTGTCTTATATTTTGGGGGAAACAGGGCAAATGCCAAACACATAGTTTGGCTATACATGAGCTTCAATTTTTAAAGCTACATTTATTTTATGGATAGTCAACAGAGAAATGTAAAATCTTTAGAAGTTTTTGGGCAATCATTTAACAACTTTCATCAGAATCAATAATTTTTAAGTGAAAAAAACCTGCAAAAACTTATTGGTACTATTATTCCTTGTAGAACATCACACTTATTCACTATAATAAAGTATTGCCAAATTACAGACTATACCAAACAGAATGTGAAAATAATTTTCCTTGTTATAGAGGTGTCTAACAAGTAGTCTAAAGTTTATATTAAAGTTAACTCTGGTTAGTTACATGTTTGGCCAATTTTTAGAAAGTTTACATATCTACCACATTGGAATGCAAAACATTTATGGACTCACAGAACTGTGGCAGCTTGAACAATAGTGTAGTGGGCAAACATATAGATCTGAATTCAAACTCAGAGTTACAGTGCAACTGTGGAGCATTCCTGAACTTAATTTCTTGATTCGTAAAGTAGAAATAATACCCACCCACCTTACTGGACTGTTGTAAAGAATAAGGTGTACTGGTATATAGGATACCAAGAACAATGTCTGACATACAGAAAATAATGTCATTGTTTTACTGTCTTCTATAGCAAAAACCATATCTTGTCATTTTTATATCCTTCAACATGGCTTTAGTAGGTACTCAATAAATGTTCTTTAAATGAATCTTTATAACTTAAGGCTAACTATTTCTTTTTTTAAAATATATATTTTATTGATTTTTTACAGAGAGGAAGGGAGAGAGATAGAGAGCTAGAAATGTCAATGAGAGAGAAACATCGACCAGCTGCCTCCTGCACACCCCCCACCGGGGATGTGCCCGCAACCAATGTACATGCCCTTGACCAGAATCGAACCCGAGACCTTTCAGTCCGCAGACCGACGCTCTACCACTGAGCCAAACCGGTTTCGGCATAAGGCTAACTATTTCAACCTCAACTTGAGCAAGTCACCTCTACTAAATAAATCCTGCTGAGAATGGAACTTCAGATTCCCAGCACTTTATCAGGCATTTTGATGGAGATGAATCTCCATTAACTGACAAGGTAACTTTATTGGTATATTAATATTTGGGTCTGAAATCTATAAAATTTGCCAACATTTTCATTTTGAGATTCTTTTAAAAAAATAATTATATATATTTTATTGCTTTTTTACAGAGAGGAAGAGAGAGGGATAGAGAGTTAGAAACATCAATGAGAGCCGAAACCGGTTTGGCTCAGTGGTAGAGCATCGGTCTGTGCGCTACAAGGTCCCGGGTTTGATTCCGGTCAGGGGCATGTACATTGGTTGCAGGCACATCCCCGGTAGGGGGTGTGCAAGAGGCAGCTGGTCGATGTTTCTCTCTCATCAACGTTTCTAGCTCTCTCTCTCTCTCCCTTTCTCTCTGTAAAATATCAATAAAATATATTTTAAAAAAAGAAAAAGAAACATCAATGAGAGAGAAACATCAATCAGCTGCCTCCTGCACACCCCCCACTGGGGATGTGCCCGCAACCAAGGTACATGCCTCTGACCGGAATCGAACCTGAGACCCTTCAGTCCACAGGCTGACGCTCTATCCATTGAGCAAAACTGGTTTCGGCTTGAGATCCTTTATATAGTTTTCATTAATCCAATTTCCTTGAAAATAAACTTTAACTTCTTTGACTTCACAAAACTCTCTCATTAAGGTTCCTACTACATTTCAAATTTTAAAAAGTAAATAAATTGTCAATTAATTTTATATTTCTAAATAGCCTATTTTAATTTTTACTACAGCAAATAAATGTTCTTCCTTACACTTTGAAGTCTCTAGCCATCAAAGTTCGTGTGTAAACATTATTATACATAGAAATATTATAGTAATTAACAAGACAAAGTACTGTGGTTTTAGGTTTTCTTTGTCTTCCTACAACCAAAGGTTATCAATAATCCAATTCCAGTTCAAGTACTAAAGTATTGCAAATTCTGCAATATAATTTGAAAATGTTAAATATATAATGTTTCAAAATAAACATCAATTTCATTAAAAGTAGTTAACATGTAACTTTCAGAGTGAAACAAGTATTCCTGAGACAAGATATGGCAAAGTAGCAGTTTTTAACTACTAAACATAAATCTTCAAACTTGGGACATAAATTACCATTTAAGTACTCAAAATAACTTGGCAGAGAAGCATTAAGAACTTCATACTAAATGACCTTTTAATTTAAATAAATTCAAACTTAGAAGCATTTTAAAAAAATGGTTCTACTAGCAAGTTTGATAAATATTTAGTTACTATAGACTAGTTTCTTGACCCAATGAAATAATAAAATGTTTGAATAGATGGAAGTGCCAGGTGAGACAAATGTTATTACCATTATCTTAAGTGCTGATGTAGTAATTAATCTCAGTTATTTTCATAAACATGATATAGTTCAAATGCATCAGAAATAGAAGTCAAATACACTAAGAAAAATGCCCTGGGTATATATATATGACAACCTATAAGGTAACACTTAATAAAAACTATTCTTTTTCTGGGTTACATTTTAGTTTATTTAAACTAAAGACTAAATTTAGATGTTTCCTAACTTTGGTCCCATTTTTAAAGGTCATATTTAAAATTTCTTATTTATCTAAATTGATTCCTTGTTATTGTCAAAACTGATATTAAAAAGTTCCCAAACGTTATATTTTATTTATTTTTTAAAAATATATTTTATTAATTTTTTAACAGAGAGGAACAGAGAAAGATAGTTAGAAACATTGACCACCTGCCTCCTGCACACCCCCCACTGTGGATGTGCCCGCAACCAAAGTACCTGCCCTTGACCGGAATCGAACCCAGGACCCTTCAGTCCGCAGGCCGACGCTCTATCCACTGAGCCAAACCAGTTTCGGCCCAAACGTTATATTTTAATACATATAAAAATGTTTTCAGGCCCAACTGTCTATAAAATACAAATTAGGATGCCAAATATTATATAATTCTGAAGCCACTCCATTCAAAGAGAAATGCTCCTGTCATTTTCATGTGTGCTTTTTTTTTTTTTCCTGAATAGGGACCTATTCATATTTCAAGATTAGGCAATGGAATGCATTTCCGATTGTGCCTCAAACAAACTTCATTTTAAAAGTTCATGTAAATTAATAAAACAATAAATTTCATTCATTTCGCAAATGTGGTATGCTGTAAGACCTCCTTATAAAAAGCTAAGAATAATTAAAACACTATATAGCAACATATTTAATTATTCGAAATTCAGCTTTGCATTTCCAGAGGATTCCAAGTTTGCAACAGTTCGTTGGTAGTATATCTGGCTGAAATCTCTATTTCTGTGAAGGAAATATCAAGTAGTATAATAATACTTTCAAACTTACATCTTGCACTTACACCTTGCTTATGCAGAGATCTATTGAAAAATACACTTGAAAAGCAAAAAAAAAAATTTTGAAGCAGTTGCAATAATTCTGACATCAAGAATCAATCCTTCAGTGTCTAAACTCAGCCTCAACTGTCCAACGCACTAAAGAAATATAACGTGGTTTTTTTTTTATCTCTTAGAAGCCTATAGACTATATTAAACCAAATCCAAATAAGTTTAAGTCAAAAAAAAAAAAACAAGGCATGAAATTTCCATCCAGATGTAAACATCTCTGGAAAACTCCAAAGAAATGAAAACTAAATCCAACCGGGCTTTAGAGACCTAAAAAAAACACACAAAAAACCGTGCCTACACGATCAAATATTTAGCTGAAAATGGGAAACAATAGTATTGCTCCTGGACACGGACCTAACTAACTAAGGGGGGACCCAATCCGGTCCCCTCTCCTGCAGGCCCGCGGGGCCTTAGCATTTCCCCTTAGTCGGCTGGCTTTCCCGTTTGTAAACAACTCCTGTAGCTTCTTCCCTCTGGGGTTCAAGCGGGAGGGAAAATGAAAGTCGGGAAAGCAACAGCACCTAAGCTTCCCAATCTGAGCCGGGAGTCGCGCTGAGAAGGGGGATCCCATAGCTCACTTATAGTAAAAACAGAAAGAAAAAAGAAGGGAAAAAAAAAAGGAAAGGTAGCCCCCGAATTAGAGAAAAGAAAGGCAGTCACCTGAAGAGGTTGGTGAAGTCAAGTCAGCCTCCTACAGTAAGACACGTTTTACAAAAAAAAAAACAAACCACAAAAAAACACAAAAAACTACACATAACACACACACACAGTTGTCTGGGGGCTGGAAGCTAGGGGGGCGCTCTTTGTGCGGCGTCTGAGGGGAAGGGGAGGGCCCAGAAAACAGCCTGGGAGTCATTCAAAGGAGGGAGCGCGGCGGAGTCCGGGCGCGGGCGGGCGGGCGGGGCCGGGCCGGGCGGCGCGGGGAGGGAGGGAGTGAGGGAGGCGGGGAGGCAGGGAGGGGGCGGCGGGCGGCAGCCCACCGCGCTGACACCGGGAGGGGGCGGGGAGCGCGCCGCCCGGGCCGGGAGCGAGCGGAGCGCGGCCGCCGGCGGAGACGGGGTCCCCCTGGTAGGCGGCGAACCGGGCGCTGGGCGGGGGAGGGTCCGGCTCCCGAAGGAAGCGGCTCCCGAGAGGCATCCCCGAGTTCCCGCACTTAGCGGGCTGGGGGCGCGGCGGCCGCGGGGCTTCCAGGGGCCCCGGACCCCGCGCCAGGTTCCCCCCTCTGTCCGCCCTCCCCCCCCGCCCGCCCCCTTAATCCCCCGCCCGGCGCCCCGCCGCCGGGCCGCGGCCCTTCTTACCTGGAGCTCCGTGAGCAGGATCTCCCCCCGCTCGGGGTTGGACGCCATTGCACTCCGCTCTGGACTCCGCACCTGGACGCGACCGCCGCTCGCGGAGGGAGAAGGCGGGACGGGACCGGGGAGGGGGGGGTGAGGAGCGGAGAAAGGGAAAAAAAAAAACACAAAAAAAACTTAGGGCTTCATGGAGGCGCAGCCCCTGCTGGCGGCGCGGCTTAGTCCGCCCGGTTCATGGAGAGCGGCGGGGAGCGAGGGCACTCATAGCGGGCTCCCCCTCGCCGCCGGCCCGCCGCCGCCGCCGCCCTCCCGCGCCGACTCCGTCCGCCCGCCCGCCGCCCGCCCAGGCGCTCCCTCTGGGCGACGCCGGGAGCCGCCTCGAGCCTCTCGGTGCGGGGCGCAGCGGCCGCGGCCGTAAGCGCCTCCTGTCGCACCATTTAGCTGTCACTGCGTCGCAAAAGCGGCCTCGCTTGGCGGCTGCCCGGGACACGTGACGGCCGGGGGGTCGCGGCTTCGCGCCCGGCGAGAAAGGTGGGGCGGGGCGGCGCGGACCCGCAGGGGGTGAGGGCGAGGGGAGGGCGCGCGGCCCGCGTCTCGGGCGGCGGGAAGAGGAAGAAGAACCCGCGCCCGTGCTCCCTGCTTCGTCCAGCGGCTCCCCCCGGGAACGCCGGAGCTCGGAGCCTGCTCGCGCTAGTTTGTTTTGGTTTCTCTCCCCCCCCAGCCGACTCTCTCGTTTCTTGCCGAGGTTTAGGCCTCACGCAAACGGGCCCCCTTCTAACTTCCACAAGCCGAAGAGTTTCGGGACTCAAACTGTATAGATTATTCCCCTGCGGCACCTACCCCCGGCCCCCGCATCCATGCCGGTGTTAATCATGTTTTGTTTTGTTTTTTCTTTTTTGTCCACTCCCCCGTCCCCCCCCCCCCCCTCCGCGCGCCTTCGGACCTGCGAGGCGCCCGGGGCTCCACTGGGGTGTGGTCTGCACTTTTCAAGAAACCTGGTAGCTCGCGATATCTGGCAACTTTTCACGCGCAGCCTTTCTGAGAGAGATCCTTTCCCGAGCGCTGAGTTGCGGGTTTTGTCGGTGGGACGCCCCAGAATTTAGGATTTCATTAGCTGGCTTCTTGAACTGTTTTAGCTGAATTTAAACTGAAGGAGGCGGGGCGGGATAAAAGCCAGGAATGGGGGAGAAGAAGAAAAAAAAAAAAGCCAACTCTCCTTGGTGTAGTAAACATCCAAGCTAGCCTGTTAGTGACATATAGCAAAACAGTATACATGTAGGTTTGTATTTTTTTTTTAATGGCTGTATGGTATTCAGAAAAGCCAATAAAGTCTCCAGCAGGTAGCTTTTGTTTTGTCTGAGCACTGAATAGATATTGTCTTAGGCAACTGCCTACCTTTAGATTATCTGAGGCTGAAATACAATGGCTTTGTGAAAAGCCACCTTGGAGAAAGTGATAGGGATCCGTTAGACTGCTACTTCAATAATGGTTTAGTTGTGATACTCAAGTATGTATACCATTATGTACCTGTCTTACACTCTGTTGGACTGATGCTAGGATTTATTGTTTTATCTTTTTGTCTCCTCAAGTCTCATGCATTAATTTGACAAACATTTGTTGAAGGTCTAGACTTCTGTGACCAGATTTTCTGGACTCCAACTCATGACATGTGAAAAAAGAATTTTTCTGGTGTGTATTTCAAAAAAATTTACAGCTATTTATATGCTTAATGCATTGCTTTGGTTGAAAATAGTAATTAAAATATATGAAATAACAACTCTTGGAAAAGCCAGATTATACGTGCCCTCCCTGGTAACTTAAGAACCCGACAGTGAGTGTTCTGAGGCCTGGAGATGACAGCTAGGATTACAAAAGAGTTCTTGTCCCTGGAGTGGTTGAGTCCTTTAGAGAAACAGACTGATGTCCAAACCAATCTGTTTTGATAACGTAACTTTAAATGGTAGGAATGAAATGTTAGGGGAGCACCGCATGTGATAAAGTATACATAACAAAACTTACCATCTTAACAATTATAAGTGTACAATTCAGTGGCATTAAATGCATGCAGATGTATTTTGCTTACTTTTTTGTCTTGCCTTATTCCAAAATTGAGTTAATATTGCTGGCATGCACATAGTAGGTGCTTAACAATGATAGAATTTAAAATGACCTATGTAAGGACTGAGAAATACAGTCAAAGTATTATTTTTTAAAATAAATTTAGATACAATACATTCACCTTTAAAACATTCACGTTTTGCTGAAACCGGTTTGGCTCAGTGGATAGAGCGTCAGCCTGTGGACTGAAAGGTCCCAGGTTTGATTCCGGTCAAGGGCATGTACCTTGGTTGCGGGCACATCCCCAGTAGGGGGTGTGCAAGAAGCAGCTGATCAATGATTCTCTCTCATATATGTTTCTAACTAACTCTCTATCCCTCTCTCTTCCTCTCTGTAAAAAAATCAATAAAAAATATATTTTTTAAAAAAAGTTAAAACATTCACGTTTTTAGCACCATGGAGTTTTAGCCTAATTCTTATAAGTAGAGGGGCAGGGAGAAAGGGGTAATTTACTTAATTAGGAGCGTGGCAATTTCGTGGCAGAAATAGAGCCTAGAACCTAAATCTCCTAATTGCCAGTACTGTGTTTCTTTTAACCTAGACCCGTGGTAGGCAAGCTGCAGCTCTAGAGCCACATGTGGCTCTTTGGCCCCTAGAGTGTGGCTCTTCCACAAAATACCATAGCCCAAGCGAGTCTGTTTTGAAGAAGTGGCATTAGAAAAAGTTTAAGTTTAAAAAATTTGGCTCTCCAAAGAAATTTCAATGGTTGTACTGTTGATATTATCTCTGTTGACTAATGAGTTTGCCGACCACTGGACTAGACCAAGCCGCTATAAGTACTTTAAAATAGAATCCTCATTTAAATGGAACTCAAAGCATTATATACCCCCTCAAAATTTTTACTATAGAAAAACACTTCAAGTTTTACATATTTCTAGTGCTAAAACAAGTATTGTATATAGTACATGTAAATGTAAACAACAAAAATAAAAGTGTTTAAAGTTGCCAAAACCGGTTTGGCTCAGTGGTAGAGCGTCGGTCTGGGGGCTGAAAGGTCCCGGGTTCGATTCCAGTCAAGGGCATGTACATTGGTTGCGGGCACATCCCCGGAAGGGGGTGTGCAAGAGGCAGCTGGTTGATGTTTCTCTCTCATCGATGTTTCTAGCTCCCTATCTCTCTCCCTTCCTCTCTGTAAAATATCAATAAAATATATTTTTAAAGTGATTAAAGTTATAGGAATTATTTCTGAGATCAGTTATACGGGGAAATGTAATATAATACAAAAGGGAGACCAAGACAAAATGAAAACTGCTTGATAATTTGGAAAATGGTTTAAACAGTAATTAAATTTAAGCTAGAAACGACTACCCATCTCATAGTCTCTGTTCAGAGCCAAGGTCAGGGGAAGTAATAGTACGTGGAACATACTTATCAGAATGAAGCACACTTAAAAAGTTTTCATGAAAACTCATATCATGTTGATTCAGATGAGTTATATTCAGTCCCTATTTGCAAGTATTTTTTAGGGAATCCTGTGTAGTTCAGCTGAAGTTATGTTCTAATTTATATTACCAATAAAACAGATGAAAGGTTTTTTTTTACACAGGTCCATATAAGAAGTTAAGGACCTCAGATATATCTGGACTATATCACTAGTTATGCAGGCATCATTAAACTTTTTTCGTAGCAATTTTAAAGGTCTTTAAGAATTAGAAATTACCAAACATATAGAAATAGTTTTAATTAACAAAAATTTGATAGAAAGTGTTATCTTGTATTTTTCATCTAAAATGAAAAATATTATAGGAAAAATCCTAGTAGAGATGGATTTCATTATTTTTGTTTTCTGTATTATTGGTGAGAAACAGATTTTCAGATATTTGGATGATAAGAACTATATGTAAATAGGGAAAGGGTCAAAATATTTTACTTTGTGAACCAAACTTGTTTTTATTGCCTTGCTGTTTTTTATTTTCCTTTTTTCCTTCCTTAATATTAGTAAAGTGGATATTGGTTCCCCCCCCCCCCCAATTTTAGCTTATCCCAAAAGCATTTTTGGAGTATCGAAGTAAGGTAATTTTTGGTGGTGTTGTTGTTTTGATGTTAGTGTTAAAAAAAGAGTAACACCATACTCCTAAGTGAAATAGCAGTGATAATAAAAGTCACAGACTGCCAAAGGAGAGGCCGAACTCAGGGAGACAGAATCAAAACTACTTCATCATTCTTTTCTTGTTTAAGAAATCCCTTGGATAATTTTGAGAATATAGTTTAAAAAAATTCAAGAACACAGAAAAGTAAACTAGTTGTGACTGTAGCAGATATTGTTTGCTGTGTCTTCTCAGCCCACCTCTCCTTCTCTGAGAATTGCCCCTGTTCCCAGAGAACAGGTCTCTGTAGCCATGTTGATTCTGATTGACGTAGAAATTTCAGTAACCTGGGGGTGGACCATGATAGAACATCTCCAAGCCAACAAAATTCTGTTTCCAAAGATCTGGAAGAAACAGAACACTGGAATGTTGGTTAACCAGTGGTCCTGCAGTGTGAGGTGTTATGGTTCTTAGGGCTAGAATGGCCATTTTCTGCCTTGTGTACAAAGATGCAGAAAAATCTCTTTGGAAAAGAAAAAAATTCTTCCTGTCACAGAATGTAGTGCTGATCACGGCATACCTGATCTCTGTCTTCATGGAATTTATAGTTTAGTTATGGACACATAATGACAGAGAAGGTGAATTCAGGGGGCTTTGCGTACAGGTCAGGCAATCCTTTCCTGAGTACTTAACAGGTAAGTTGAAATCTCGCTGGGGCATAAATGTTAACTGAGCAAAAACATGTGTCAAAGACTTTCCAAGAAGAATAACAGGTAAATAATCTAAAATGGGAAGGGAGCATTGTGTAAGTACTGAAAGGCTAGTAGGACTAGAGCAAAGAGATGGAGCAATAAGCAAGAACTTATAAACCATGTGTATCAGTTAGGATAGGATATGGTATGATAAGTAAATGATTCCAAAATTCTCAGTGCCCTACAATAAGGTTTGCGTATCTCTCATACAACATGCCCACAGCTCTGCTCCATGTCTTCTTCACTCTGTCCTCAGGCTAACAGAGTCTCTGGGATATTGCCATTGTCATGGCAGAGGAAAAGAAAAGGTAAAAGGCTCTGCTAATGTGCAAAGAGAAGCAGAGATGAGAAACTATTTCTCCCAGGATGGTGGAAGAAATATAACAGAATTGGTTCTTGATGTTTTAGCATTTGCTGGTTCTAATCTGTGGGAAGTTCAGCTACTCTATACTGTGTTTCTTCTGAGGTTCTCTGTGTTCCCATAATCTTTCCTTTTGCTTAAGCAAATTGGTGTGTGTGTGTGTGTGTGTGTGTGTGTTCATAAGCAAGCAGCTCTAACAAAGCCATTCAACCAAAGTAAGAATCATCAGAGTGACACCACAGTTCTGACAGTAGGGTAAAAATAAGGAGGACCAGCAACAATTTATTTAGTGCTGTCTTCTCTCTCAATGACTCCTTCTCTAGCCTGTCTATTATTCTCAAAAGATTCTAACATTAGCAAACACATAAATTATAAACAGTAAGTATATATTGTCTATATACTTATATAAACAATAAGTATATAGCAGAGCCTTTTACCTTTTCTTTTCCTTCTCCCATGACAATGGCAATATCCCAGATAGAGACTCTGTTAGCCTGGTATGAACCTTCCCACAGCATTTTGTTGATAAATCTATTTGTGTACTTAAATTTCCTTATAGAGTCTTGTAAATATCTTGTTCTCCTGCTAGACTTAAAGCCACTAGTGAATGCATCTTATGTGGAGGGTGTGTCTTATGAGTAGATATTGTGTGTGTGTGTGTGTTTCTATATGTATTACAGAAATATTTTAGGATAACTCATCTAGGGACTCTGTCCCTCAGAAAATTAGGTAAGCTTGCCTTGAATGCCCACTTTTGTAGGCTCTAAAGTCAAGAGCCTGTTTCCCTAATCCAGTTTTTCTGATTCTCTGATGGGTTATTTACACATGCTTGCCTCCTTTTCCCTCGCACCACAAACACTTCCCCACTGATGGACAATTCACAGTATCCATATTGATATAGACCTAAAGTTCATACCAACTCTCCTCATGAATTCATTAACTTGGTACCAAAGATTTAAGAGGGGTCACACTATATAGTATATGATGCTTTTTATCCTGAATCTGGGACAACCTCTCTTTTTCCACTCTCAGTAGAGTAACAAGAAATTCTCCTTTTCCAGACTGTTACAGTTTAACCATACTTAGATTCTTCTGATTTTCAAGTGTTATCCCAAATAAGATTGTTTAGAAATTTCTCCTCAAAATATACATGTCCTTCTGAAAGGGATTTCAGAAAACACCATTTTTCAAGCTTGGTACATAATCAAATGAATGGTAACGTTTTAATTTTTTTTTTTTTGTATTTGAAGTAGTGAAAAATAAAGTATGTTTTAACCACTATTGAGAAGTTAAAACTTTTTTCTAACCCTCAGTATTCCTTGATCCTCTTAAAATTATTTAAAACTCTAAAGCGCTCTTGTTTATGTGAGTTATATCTTTTGATGTTTACTATATTACAAGTTAAAGTTGAGAAATTTTTAAAACACAAGAATACACAAGCTCATTTTATTAGCCAACAGAGTGATAACCTCATCTCATGTCACACAGCCTCTGACAAAACTCTATATTACACCTTTAGGAGAATAAGAGTGGAAAAGACAAGTGACATCTTAATATTATAAAAATAGGTTTGACCTTGCGGATCAGACCCCCTGGACTGCACTTTGACAACTGCTGTTTTAACCTGTGGATTAGTACAGTTTCTCTGCTCATGAATATGGAAATGTGACCTCTTTGTTTCCAGAGTTTAAGATCTCTTGCATGCCAACATAATTACAAGCTGCGGGGCTTTTCTAGTGAAACATCAATGTGGTACATGAGAAATATGGTACATGAGAAATGTGGTACATGAGAAATCCTTGTCAAAATGAAAAAGGAATAGAGATGAAAAAGTTTATATAAAACGTTTCTATTTTACTACTAGTGCTTCCTAGAGGAAAGCTCTTCTGCAACTGTAAAGGCAAAAAATAGGTACAAAGAATTAATATTGGTTATACCAAGCGTTTTAAAGGACTTGGGAGGTGAACAGGGAGGTGACTTTATCTGCCATCATTTCTTAAGCTCCCAGCTATTGCTCATTAATACATATTTACTATCTGAATTAGGGTGAAGCTAAACTTTTTTAAACAGACACCAAACATGGTTTAAAGAACACTGAAATTTTTACTCCTTCACAAGAATTGCATAAAGTTATTAATCCAGGTTATTAGGCTGGCTCTGTTCCACAAAGCCACCTAGGGACCCAAATGCCTTTTCTCATACTGCTCCACCACCCACCATGGTGTTATTCTCAACGACAGGTGTGAAGCTGGCTCAAAGAACTCCATGATCTACCTTGTGGGAAGTAAAAAAGAGCCTGGGGCTTCAAAAGTCCTGTGTTAAGGCCCAGGCTCAAAGTTAACATAGATATTTGTGACCCCATTCTATTGTGAGAATATAGTCACCTAACCACACCTCGCTTCAAATGAGGCCAAGAAATGTGCTCTCTGACTACCCACAACTCTTTCACCAAAGAAGAGGTTCAGGGTGGATTTTGATGGACAATTCACAGCATCCATCACATAGCTTTATAGTCAATGATTTTTGCAATCATCAAATTGTTCTACTTCTCGGGCTTTAAAATGAAAGCTCTCAATCTGTAACTAATACATTCTCTAGGCCCTGGAGTACTCTAGGGCAATGAGTAAATATATTAATTGTGTCATTTAAAAAATCAATAAAAAAAACTTGGTGACAGCCCTGGCCGGTTTGGCTCAGTGAATAGAGCACTGGCCTGCAGACTGAAGGGTCCTGCCCAGGTTTGATTCTGGTCAAGGGCAAGTACCTCGGTTGCGAGCACATCCCCAGTAGGGGAGTGTGCAGGAGGCAGCTGATAGATGTTTCTCAAAGATGTTTCTCTTCCTCTCCCTTCCTCTCTGTAAAAAAATCAATATATTAAAAAAAAAAGAAGAAGAAATCTTGGTGACATTCCTAGCAAATGATTGTTCTCTTAGCTTGAGCTTTCTAGAACCCAGCCACCATTCCATGAGAAGCCAAAGCCTTTCGGAAAGGCTGTATGTTGGTGTTCTTGTCACTAGTACAGCCCATCCTTCAGATCATCCCAGCCCAGGCGCCAGAGAGGTGATTGAAGATACCGTAGCTTGGTAACAGATCTTCCAGTCTCAGCGATTCCAGTCCCCATCAATTCAAGTCACCAGATGTTGGAATCATCCTATTTGAGGCCAGAGAATCATGGAAAGAGACAAACAACCTTACATGCCCCTATCCAAATTCCTAAACTATACAATTTAGGGGCATACTCAAGTGGTTGGTTTGTTTTAAGGTAGGGGAGCAATAGATATTCATGGCAATAGATAACTGAACATACATTCCAAGCTGGATAGTTAGATAAGCCCACTTCTCAAATTCATTGATAGAACTCTTCTGTAATAGTTTATTTAAATTCTCTAAATTGACCAATTACAAAGTTTACCTTTTATAATTATTTGCTTCTTGGATGAAAAAATATGTATAGGTATAGCAGACTTCTGTAATCACAGAATCTAGTATATATGTAAAACTCATGAGTATAAAGTACTTGATGAGAACTTGTTTGATAATTTTGTTATTTATAATACAAGTATGTATGTAACCATTTTTCATATTCATATATATAGCTTATTAAGGTATGGCTGAAAAGATGTGCAAGTTCCAATTAAAAAACAGCTGCTACTTATAAAAACAACTTTAAACTATATCACTTTATAAAGATTCTTATGAAAGGTTTCCTATTAAAGATCCTATTTTGGAAAACAGTACTACAGTCATTTGCATATTTATTTTTATATGCTGGTAAGTCACATGATCTGTGTATTGCTTTTACAATTTAACTGTAAACCTTTCACCAAATGAAATTTTATTTTTAAAGTAATCACCACACACATACTTACGCAAGTATTTTAAATAATGCAGAATATAAGATCCACATTTCAATTGCTTTACTGTGTTGCCTGTAACAACTAGAGCTTCCTAAAGTTCTCCTTTATTAGAGCAAAATGTGGATGATTCAAATACCATGCTTGAGCTGCTTTCATCATTTGAATGAGATAAGCTCTCAGCAAGAACTGTTCAAGAAACTATGGTTCAAACTGTGTTATCCTGCTATAAAGAAATCTGCTAAACATTTCTGAAGCAATTTAGACAGCTGTGACTTGGTTGCAAACAATGTGGACATTTAATCTATTGGCTTGAAATTGAGGCTACAGAGAAGATATTCAAGAGTTTTCTCGTGAGTTCATTTGCTACATAGAAAAACACTTAGGCCCTACCTGGTTTGGCTCAGTGGATAGAGCTTGGGCCTGCAGACTGAACGGTCCCAGGTTTGATTCCAGTCAAGGGCACATGCCTGGGTTGGGGCTCAACCCCCAATAGGGGTTCTGCTGGAGGCAGTTAATCAATGATTCTCTCACATCATTGATATTTCTATCTCTTCCCTCTTCCTCTCTGAAATCAATAAAAAATACATATATATTAAAAAAAGAAAAGCACTTCATATTTTTTATGTGCCAAGAATGAAACCTGTCAACTATATTAAAGACTAAAAATGACTTATATTATAAAAATTTTTATTAAAATATGTAGTATTGTAGATTATTATACCACCTACTGTAGGTCCAAACATTATTTTAAGGAATTTTACTCAAAAGAATATGACATGCTTTTAACTTTGTTCCAGATTATATCTACCTTAGTATAAATTCTTCCTAAAATATTGGTAAATGGATTGCCTATATTATTAGCATCCCCTTTTCACTCTTTTCTATGCTGATAAAAATCTGTATTTGGAGTAAATATTCATTTATGAATGCATTCCTTCCTGACTTGAAACACAATTTTAAAAATCTACTAAGACAGTTAATATTATACTAATCAACAATCTACTCAAATAGAAGAGAGATATGCAAATTTATGACACCCACCAGCCAATCAGAAGTGCATATGCAAATTAAACCAACAAAGATTGGGTTGATTTGCATATACCGGTGTGGAGATGATGGGTGGGGCAGGACGCCTGCTATAAGGAGGCCAGGCTCGCGGAGGGAACTACAGGAATGGCGCTCCAGCTGGAGTGAACACTGAAGGCTCCAGCTGGAGCAAAGACTGGCCCGAGTGAAGGCAGAAGGTGGTGGCTGGAATGAAGGCCTGGGTCCCAGGTGCCAGAAGAAAACTGGTGCCAGCAGCCAAGGAAGGAAGGCCTATTCCTGCACAAATCTTTGTGCAACGGGCCTCTAAGGAAGCAAATAATTTCTTAGACCCTGCTATTTGATTTTACATTACCTCCAATTTTCACTTTTGAGTTGTCTTCCTAAAACAACCTTCTACTGCATTTTTCTCCTCCCACTATTTTGTGGTATAGACTAACAATTCTAGTAATAGCTGCTCTGAGGGAATTTTTTATTAGCACCTATTTTACTTGCTCTAAGTACCAAGTGAAAGTGATCTCAATTGAGCCTTGCCCTATCACTTGAATGCTGAAAGAATTGAAATTCCTTAGCTACAATGATACAGTCAACTCATTTATTTTTCTTTGAAAGGAAAATGAAGCCAGAAGCTATAAAGACTATTATACAAAATAAAGCTAACTCAAAGTGTTAAAGATTTGCTTTGTTATTTGTAGGCAGTTCATATAAGACATCCTTTGCCTAAGGCAATGTTAATGGATGAAAGATAGGACATTCCTGGGAAAGATTTGAAGTGTGATAGTCAGGATTTTCTACATATTCATCCCCTCTACACTTGCTGTGATATTGATGTGGTCTCTGATGGAGACTAGCATATAGACAAATGGTAGTTATATCTATAAATGGCAAAATATGTTTTTCAATATACCATCATTTTTTCCCTGATATAGGCTCCCTGCCCTCCTTTACCTCCTTCTATACCACATGTAGTTAGAAATTACTTGAAATGGATTGGTAAAGTAAGACATGTAGAATCAGGGTGATATCACACAGCTATCACATCAATTCATTTTAGGGTTTAAAAAAAAATATATATACACACACACACACACACACACACACACACACTTTTTTCTCTTTTTTGATTGATTTATTTTAGAAAGGGAGGGAGGGAGGAGAAAGAGATATAGAAACATTGATTTATTGTCCACCTACTTATGCATTCATTGGTTTAGTCTTGTATGTGCCCTGACTGGGGATTGAACCCACAACCTTGGTGTGTCAGGACAATGTGCCAAACAACTGAGCTACTTGGCCAGTGTGTGTGTACGTGTATATATATATACACACTTTTAAAAATTCTGCCCCTGGCCAGTTTGGCTCAGTGTATAGAGCGTCAGCTTGCAGACTCAAGGGTCTCAGGTTTGATTCTAGTCAAGGGCACGTACCTTGGTTGCAGATTCCTCCCCAGCCCTGGTCAGGGCTTGTGCAGAAAGCAGTCAATTGATGTATTTCTTTCACGTTGATGGTTCTCTCTCTCTCCCTCTCTCTTCCACTCTCTCTAAAAATCAATGGAGAAATGTCCTAAGATGAGAATTAAAAAAAATTATGTAATTATAAGGTGAATTATACTTAACCAATCCCAAGAGAACAATCCTAACTTTAAAATTTTCAAAAAAAATCCATATTTTTGAAGATTAAAAATGGTGGAAGGAGTAGGAAGATGCTGCATGGACATGATCCCAGGAACAACCTGGAATTACAACTGAAATGTGGAAAGGTTTCCTGAAAAATTAATGGGAAACTCACAGGACTGAAGGTGGAGACTGCATAGAGACTGGTAGGAGGAGAGGAGGTGTGAAAGGGCTGGCAAGGCACTCACAGACAGCAACTGAAGTCCCAGAGAGATATCTTGGCTGTGGGGGGATGCCACTGACAACTCTGGAATATAATTCCAAAGCTGGGCTCCCCAGCTGAGAGCACCAAACTAAGGAGGATACCCACATAACATCTAGCTGTGAAAAGCAGTGGGGTGCTGTCTTCCAGGGAGTGCAGCTGAAATTTGGGCACCCTCTTAAAGGGCCAATGCACAAAAATTCTGTGTGGAGCTACCCACTTTGTGCTCTGTCAGAGGGAGGTTGAAATGGACTGGAGCTGTGAAAGCAGAACCCAGGATTGGGGACTTGGGGGATAGAGCTCAGAAGGCAGACACCCCAAGTTTCCTGGGCTGAGTCATTCCCTTACACAGTGGAGGACATCTTTCCCACAAGGAAATTTGTCTTTCCTGGGGAAGACAGTCAACTCAACCTATTGGAAAACACCTTGCCCTGAGGCCACGTAAGAGATTAAAAGTAACAATTAGCCTCCAGGCAGAAACAACTGTCCCACCCTGTTGACAAAACTTTCACCACACCTGAGGATGATTGCCTGGGGCAATTCAAGTCAGAATCCTATTAGCCTGTAGACAGAGGTAGTCTCTGGAGGCTTTGAGTCTTAGCCTAATCTAATTAGTCAGAAACAACCTTTAATACTGTCCTGCACTAGAGCTTGAGAAGTATAGAGGATCTACTTAAAACATAGTCACAAACACAAACAATCAAAATGAGGAAACAAAGAAACAATCCTTAAATGAAAGAATTAGTGAATTCCCCAGAAAAAGAGATAAATGAATCAGAGATAAATTTATCTGAAACTGAGTTCAGAGTAATGATATTAAAAATGCTCAACAGTATAAAAAAAAAGATATAGTAACTATGAAAAAAGAACAGTCTGAGATAAAGAATGGCATAATACAAATAAAGAACATTCTGGAAGGAATACACAGAAGATTAGGGGAAGCTGAGGATCGAATCAGTGAATTAGAAGACAAAGTTGAAAATATCACTCAATTAGAGAACCAAAAAGAAAAAAAACAATTAAAAAACAGGAGGACAGCTTAAGGGAGCTGTGGGACAATGTGAAACATAACAATATTAGAATAGTAGATATGCCAGAAGAGGCAGAAAGGGAGAAAGTGTTTGAAGAAATAATGGTAGAAACCTTCCCTAACCTGGTAAAGGAAAAAAATCACACAAATTCAGGAGGCACAGAGAACCCCAAACAAGAAGAACCCAACCAGACCCACATCCAGACACATCATAATTAAAATGCCCATAATTAAAGACATATCTTTAATTATGGGCATTTTTTATCTTTTTAAAAAAATACATTTTTATTGATTTCAGAGAGGAAGGAAGAGGGAGAAAGAGATAGAAACATCAATGATGCAAGAGAATCATGTCCCTTTTCAAGATCGAATCCAGACCCTTCAGTTCACAGGCTGACACTCTATCCACTGAGGCAAACCAGCTAGGGCAAGACAGAGAATCTTAAAGGCAGCAAGAAAAAAAATAAAAATGTTACCTACAAAGGAGTTCCCATAAGGCTGACACCTGATTTCTCATCAGAAACTCTACAGGCCAGAAGGGAATGGCATGAAGTACTCAAGGTAATGGAAAACAAAGATCTGAGTCCAGCAAGGCTATCATTCAAAATAGATGGCCAAATAAAGAGCTTCCCAGACACACACACACAAAAAACTAAAGGAGTTCATCACCACAAAGCCAGCATTACAAGAAATGCTAAAGGGATTGCTATAAGGAATTGCTGAGAAGAAGAAACAGAGAAGAAATCTAGCCATAAGAATTAAAGTGGCTATAAATAAGTACCTCAATAATAACCCTAAATGTAAGTGAATGAAATGTTCCAGTCAAAAGGTGTAGTAGCAGAATGGATACAAAAAATGACCCAACTTGCCGAAACCGGTTTGGCTCAGTGGATGGAGCATCGGCCTGGGGACTGAAAGGTCCCAGGTTCGATTCCTGTCAAGGGCATGTACCTTGGTTGCAGGTACATCACCAGTAGGGGGTGTGCTGGAGGCAGCTGATTGATGTTTATTTCTCATCGATGTTTCTAACTCTCTATCCCTCTCTCTTCCTCTTTGTAAAAAATCAATAAAATATATATTTTTAAAAATGACCCAACTATATGCTGTGTATAAGAGCCCCACCTCAAAACAAAAGAGACACACAAGATGAAAGTGAAGGGATGGAAAAGAAAAAAAAGCTGTAGTAGCAATACTCACATCTGACAAAATAGACTTTAAAAGCATCACGCTAAGCGAAATAACCCAGTTGGAGAAAGAGAAATATCATATGATCTCACTCATTTGTGGAATAAAATGGACAACATAAACTGATGAATAAAAATAGAGCCAGAGGGGGAAAATATACAAGAATATAATAGAAGTAATCCTGTTATTTACAGGTTTTTAATATTTCCTACAGCTGAAACCAGTTTGGCTCAGTGGATAGAGCATCTGCCTGCAGACTGAAAAGTCTCGGACTCGATTCCGGTCAAGGGCATGTACCTTGGTTACGGGCACATGCCCAGTGGGAGGTGTGCAAGAGGCAGCTGATAGATGTTTCTCTTTCATTGATGTTTCTGACTCTCTATCCTTCTCTCTTCCTCTCTGTAAAAAATCAATAAAATATATTTAAAAAATATTTCCTGCAACTTTTGTAATATACTATGTTAGTACAGTTTTGGTAATATTACACTTAAAATCCTCTGATTCTTAAAATATTTATATTTATCACATATAATATTATATGTAAGATCATTTTTCTTGAATCATTGGTATTTATTGCATGTAAAATTATCATGTTTAAAATAGTTTTTCTTGAGATATTAATGTTTGTTGCATGTAACATATTTAAGATTGTTTATCTTGAAATATTAAGAATATTGAATAATTGAATAATTGGTATTTATTGCATGTAACATCATGTTTAAATAGTTTTTCTTGAGATATTAATGTTTATTGTATGTAACATTATTATATTTAAAATCGTTTTTTGAAATAAAACAAAAACAAAAGAATATCGAAGACTTCTTTTAGGATTTTCAGTGAGGCTGTGGTATTACATTAATAGGAAAGTCACTTATTACCATTGCCTTAAACTTCTATATATATATAATTGATATTTTACAGAGAGGAATGGAGAGGGATAGAGAGTTAGAAACATCAATGAGAGAGAATCATCAATCAGCTGCCTCCTGCACATCCCCCACTGGGGATGTGCCCACAACCAAGCTACATGCTCTTGACCGGAATTGAACCTGGGACCCCTCAGTCTGCAGGCCTACACTCTATCCACTGAGCCAAACTGGTTCCAGCTGCCTTAACCTTCTTAAATGAAATCTGAAGATTCAGTATTACAGTAAGTAAATTTAAGTGTGGTTGATCACATTATTATGCAAAAAAGTCCATATTTCCCCCATAAACTACAGCCTTAAGATTCTTTCTTTCCTCAGATCTACACATTTTCAATCAAAGTTGTCAATTTTCCACTTCAACTTTAAAAATAGAATACCTATTAGTTTTTTACATTTAGAAATTGAAAATAAGAAAAATTTTCAGACAATTGTATACATTAGAATTAGATTAATTGGATGACTTATTCTACACTCTGTCCAGCAATTGTCAATTTGTTCATATGTAATACAAATTTAATTTTCTTAAATATTAGCAGAGTGTGTTAGGGTCTCATTTACTTCTTAATTTGAATTATCCTATGGATTTGATTCACATGATTAGCCAAAGTTCAGAAAAGAAAGTTCTTCATTTCCATTTCAGACGGGCAATGTATTTAAGATTTGAATTCTAGCTTTAGTTTTAATTGCCCCTACAATTTTATTTTTAGTGTTTTTACCTGTGTTGCACTATTTTGTATTTCTCTGAAAGTATTGGCATCTGTTTAATTGAGCCACATAGAGTAAAACAGTAAAGAACAAAGAGACAAAGAGGATGAAACAATAAAACTTAGATGTTAAATAAAACACAGGTTCAGTTTTATCTTCCTTTAGAGGACCTATCCCAGCTCTAAGTTAGTTCCCTGAGACTGGAGTGAAGACTTTCTGCCCATCCGTTTGCCTTGGTTAGTATACTTATTGGACCCAACCATCACAGACAACAAAACATAATTAGTATGTGTCACGTAAGTGTGTGTTTGCATGATTCAAATACATTTCTTATGTCAATACTTTATAATAAACATTTATGCCAAGTACTCTCCTAGATGATTTATATTTTATTCTCCCAACAATCCTATAAAGTAAGTACTACTAGTTCTTGATTTTATTGATGGGAAAACTGAGGCTCAGAGGGGTTGAGTGTCCTGCCCAGAGCTTCAAAGCTTAGGAAGCAGAAGAATCCATATTCAAAGTTGTTTAGTTTCAGAACCTATGATAAGATTTGAGAAACCATTATGTTAATTCAAGGCTTCCTCTGGGAATATCTTTTATTTGATCACTAATCTATTAAAAATTGTGTAATAGAATATGTTAAAATTACTTAGAGGAATTAGGAGACCATTATAAGCCTTTTATCCCTACCTTTTCATTTTAAATAATTTTCATGAACGGGAATACCATATGCATGTTCTACTGGTATGTAGAGGATATAAAGGGCTTATTATCATATCCTCAGTCTATTACTTTTGAAATATACTCTTTTTACTGTGATATTTTTCTAATCATTCATTTCTAATTATATTAACAAATCATTATTAATAATGATATCCTACTTCCTTATTCAGTTAAACATTTGCATAAAATTCTTTATATAATTAAACATTGGCACAGGTATTTTGGATTACACAGTATACTCAGGTCCTTAACACTATGTTTGAAAAGGCATATTTCATTTGTCTAACTTGAAACTATAAAATTAAGAAGTAATCTTGAAATTCTTCTTGGAAAAACATACCGCAAATAGATTTAAGGAAAAATGTTAAGTGAAAACCACCTGTTCATTCAGTATTGGCTGGCAATATTTAATAGACCTGATTCTAGATTTAGTTTATAACACAAGTTAGGAGCAACTTTCTGGTATTCACCTAATCTTACTCTGTATATTTAAATTTCTCGGTTGAAGTAATATAATTTTGGGATTTAAACCAAGTATCCTTGGTTCATTGTGTCTCAGATGACAGGCCAATAAATAATTGCCAGTTCAAGACAATAATTGAATATCTACCAGTCTTCATATTTAAGATTCATATATAGGAACCAGGAGAAGACATTCTTACAGGTTAGTCTTTGGGGCATCTCCCTTAGCAATCACATCTACTCTTCCAGCTCCTACTTACATCATCCTAATAAAAGAGTAATATGCAAATTAACTATCACTCCACTATACCCACCAGCCATGCCCATGAGCCAACTAGAGCAAGTATGTAAATTAACTCCAACCAAGATGGCTGTGGCCATAGAGAGCAGGAGGAAGGCTTGGGTTTCCCTGGCAATGGAGGAAGTCAAGCTTTCGAAACACCCTGGCTGGCCCAGGCCTCCACTCAAGGGTACAAAGTTTCAATTATAGAAGCTAAATTAATTCCAACAAAAATGGCGGCAGCCATGGAGTTGAAAGAGCAGGAGGCTAGGTTTGCCCAGGGTGATCAAGAAAGCCAAGCTTCTGCAGCCCTGGCCAACTCAGGCCTTCACTCCAGGCTACAAAGTTTCAATGATAGAAGATACATAAATTCCAATAGTAATGGCTGCTACAATGGAGTGAGCAGAAGGCTTGGCTCCTCTACAGGCTACAAAATTTTAATTGTAGAAAATAAATAAATTCCAGATATCAGGATCTCCACTTGGGGATGGCCTGCAAATCACCACAGGCCCCTCGCCCAGGCCACCCCATGACCAAGGGAACACAAACCCAGGTCCGGGACACAACCTCAGGGAAAACCAGCTGGACCCCACCCATGCACCAGGCCTCTATCCTATCTAATAAAAGGGTAATGTGCAGATTGACCATCACTCCAACACACAAGATGGCTGCCCCCATGTGGTCAAAGATCCTGCCTCCATGTGGACACAAGATGGCCAGCAGGAGAGGGCAGTTGGGAGGAACCAGACCTGCAAGAGAGGGCAGTTAGGAGTGACCAGGCCAACAGAGGAGGGAAGTTGGGGGCAAACAGGCTGGCAGGGGAGCAGTTAGACATCAATCAGGCTGGCATGGGAGTGGTTAGGGAGTGATCAGGCTGGCAGGCAGAAGTGGTTAGGGACAATCAGGAAAGCAGGCAGGTGAGCAGTTGGGAGCCAGTAGACCTAGATTGTTAGAGGGGTCCCAGATTAGAGAGGGTACAGGCTGGGCTGAGGGACACTCCTCCAGCCCCCCAACCCCCATGCATGAATTTTGTGCACCAGCCTCTAGTTGAGATATAACTTCCAATCTAAAATTCTAGCTTTGACCTCTCTCATTAATTCAGCCTCACATCTATTGTCTGAGTATTCTGGATATTTCCACTTAAATATTTAATATTCACCTCAAACTCATTATCAAGAGCTGAACACATCACCTTTCCCCTTAAAATAGTGTCCCTATCAGGTTTCCTTATTTCTATGAAGAGTTTCTTCATTTTTAAAATTTTATTTATCCAGGCCAAAATAATTGAATTTTGACTCCTACCACTTTACTCTCTCCCACCTCACTCACGGTCAATTGACAAGTCTTATCTGTATATTACTTGATTAGTGTTTCTTACCTCTACATTTTCCCCCCACCAAGGCTCCTTCTCTAGTTGGGAATTCAAAAAGTGCAGTTGTGCCCTGGTCTGTGTGGTAAGTCCAGTGCACTGAAAGGTTGCTGGTTTCATTGTGGGTCAGGGCACATGCCCAGGTTGCAGGTTCAATCCCCGACAGGGGATGTGCAGGAGGCAGCTGATCAATGATTCTCTCTCATCATTGATGTTTCTATCTCTCTCTCATTCTCCCTTCCTCTCTGAAATCAATAAAGAAATATATTTAAAATAAAAATCAAATAAAAACAACAGAGGGATACTCCTCCCCTTCTAACTCTAGCAGAAAAGTTGTGAGGAGGCCTTTGGTTGCTCTGGGACAGTAAGATGCCCATTCCTGAACTAATGTGATTGGCCCTTTCGGACCAATGGAATCGGGGAGGAATTGCCTGAGGGAATCAGACACACACCAGAGTTCCCATAGTTCATAGAATTTCCTGTATTGTAATTGTTGGTTTTTTTTTGTTTTTAGTTTGATGTCTTCTCAACAGCTTTGTGAGGGCCTTGAGGCAAAGACTATGCCTTATTAATTTTGTACCCACCCAGCCAAGAATGGCACTTGGCGTATAGTAGTCCTTCAGTAAATATTTGCTGAAGAAATAAATGAATAAGCAAATCCAGGCAAATAATTTCAAGAATAGGGGCTTAGGAACCCATGACAAAACTCTGAGCAATAGGTACTAAAGTACCAGGAGTAAACAGTAATATTGTGACTACTAAGCCAGCCTTAGGTTTGGAAATTTTATAGAGTTCTCGTGGAGGCAGGATCTTATTACAATGTGACCAATTCATGTTGAATAAATATGTGATTGGCATATAAACTTGTGTGCATAGCACACAAATATTTATTAGCAGAAAGATCCTGAAAAGTCTCTTATAATTGGTTGATTAAGCTTGTTAAAATTTTTATAAAGTCATATTTCAAAATGTGTTTTAGGATGATGGGAAGGTAAAGCACTATAGGAAATCAGTTTGATTGCCAAAAATGGTAATGGGCAATTTTAGATTCAGAATGACTAGAGAACTATAAGATTTTATAGACAACTCTCAGCTTTATCAACTGTTTTCCAAAGCATGAGCTTGGGTGGGACAACATTAATAATAGAATTGTGACAAAAATATGAAAGTAAAAATTAGTTTGCATCAAGTTCAAAATTGTTTAGGAAATAATTTGCGATCTTGTGTAAGGAAGACTATGGGGTTAGAATTGCTGTATTCAGGTCAAAGTGTATGTAGAGATAAGAAACATCAGTAGAGCACTGGCCAGAAGATCAGTTTTGAGAAAAGCTGGCTTTGAGACAATGTTAATCTTGAGGAAGAAATCATTTGTTGAAGAGGTGAGCAGAACCAAATATAGTGTTGTGAAAAGAATAGAGGTGAAACAAGTCAAAAGTTTGCTTTGAAAAAGTTTATTTTACACTCAAATTTTGAGTAACATCTCTATTCTAAAATATATGGACTATCCCTGCATTGTTAAACTACTGTACTCTCGGACTCAGTTGTCAAGTATTAAAAAGTTAAGACGTGTTGATCTTATTTACATACAGGATGTTATCCTGATCCTGCATGATGTTGCAGATTATCTATCTATCTATCTATCTATCTATCTATCTATCTATCTATCTATCTATCATCTATCTATCTATCCATTTATTTAAAATATAGTTTATTGATTTTTTTAGAGAGAGGAAGAGAGAGGGATAGAGAGTTAGAAACATCAATGAGAGAGAATCATTTATCAGCTGCCTCTTGCACACCCCCCACTGGGGATGTGCCTGCAACCAAGATACATGCCCTTGACCGGAATCGAAACTGGGACCTTTCAGTCCACAGGCTGACGCTCTATCCACTGAGCCAAACCGGTTTGGCTATCATATTTAATTCATCTTTATATTCCTGGTGCCTAAGAAAGCTTACAAATAGAAAAAACAAACAAAAACAAAGCACACACACGCACACACACACACAAATACAACAAAAAAACAGTAGGCACTTAATAGATATTTACTGAGCGAAAGAGTCCTTAACTTCTGCTTTACAATTTTCTTTTTAAAATTTATCTTTATTGTTGAAAATATTACAGATGTTCCCCTTCTCCCTGCATTGACCCCCCTCCCCCCAGGCCTTCACTGCACTATTGTCTGTGTCCATAGGTTATGGATATCCTATATAATAAAAGCCTAATATGCTAAGTGTCCAGTTGTCTGGTTGTCCATTCAACCAATATGCAAATGATATGCTAAAACCATTTAACAGCTTGTTTTGATGTGCACTGACCAACAAGGGGCAGACGCTCCAATAGGTAGGTTAACTTGCTGCTGGGGTCTGGCTGATGGTGACTGAGTGAGACAGGCTGGACATGCCCTGGATCCCTCCTGCAGTCCCTCCCCAGCCCCAATTGTGCACCAGTGGGGTCCCTTGGCCTGTCCTGAACCCTCTTGCAATCCAGGACCCCTTGGGAGATATCAGAGAGCTGGTTTCGACCCAATCTGCAGGCCAGACCGAGGGACCCTATGGTGCATGAATTTGTGCACTGGGCCTCTAGTATGCATTTGCTTAATCTCTTCCCATCCCCCATCTTCCCTCTGAGATTTATCAGTTTGTTCCATGCTTCTATGTGTGCTTTATAATTTTCAAAGAAATATCATGCACATGATTTCACATCATCTCATCATAACCCTTCAAGGTCTTTATAATATACTAGGGACCCACTGCACGAATTTTTGCACCTGGAAAGGAACTATGGGCTGTGAGGCTGCAGTGGGCACAGGGGTGGGTCTCAGCCCATCCTCCAAACCCCTCCCTGGCCCCTCTCGCCACATCCCCCCATCTCCTGCTTGCCAACAGCCCTGCTCCCGCTGCTGCTGTTCCCATTCTGTTCCCACTGACATTGCAGAGTGATTGGGGCCAGCACCAGCAGTGGGTGTAAGCAGGGCCAGCACCATCTGCGGGTGCAAGCAGCAGCTGCTGCCCCGATCACCTCTCAGGAGCATGAGGAGGTGGAGAAGCCCTCAGGGGTGAATGGGGATGGCAGCTGCTGCTCACACTTGCTGATGGGACCAGGTGCCGGCAGTGGGTGCAAGCACCAGGTGGGGCTGCGGCACGCAGGAGCAAAGAATTTTCAATAACTACCAGAGGATTGCCCTGATGACAGTGATCAACATCTCCCTTGGTTTGGCACCCTGGCTCACCTGCTCAACCATCCTGCTGCGACCGATGCCCACCATGTCCATGCTCAGCCACCTGCTGCCGATGGCCACCACGTTCCGCGTGTACTCACCCCTCTCCCCTGTCCCCCCAGTAGTCAGTGCATGTCATAGCAATTGGCTGTTTGGTTGTTCTACCATTCCACCTATTTACATATTAGTCTTTTATTATATAGGATTTTTTCAGATGAGAATATAAATTCAGAAGGGAAAATAATGTCCCAAGCCACAAATATGTCCTGTGGGAACCCTTAACACGATCAGCGTGGTTCAGGGCCCACTCAGGGTCCGGTTTCTGGAGAAGGCCGTACACTAAAAATGAAGAGACTGGAAAAAGAGTTAATTTTGGAAAATGGGGGCCAGGCGGGGAGTCCACCTCTAGTGGGAAGACTCACCGCCAATCTGGCCTTTTGCCATTCCTTTTATTGAGATTCTGAGACAAAGACATCGCTTAGGCAGAAAAGTTCCAGCACAGAAAATTAACAAGAATTTACATATGATAAACAAATTAAAGTTGCCTCAAGCTCTACTATCTCAACTAGACAATGAGTTAATAGCTCTGACCTTTCAGAGCCATCAAGATTGGCCAGCTCCATTTACATTAGGTTTTAGTTCCTGGTTCCTGGTTCTTCCTGGTTCCTGGTTCTTCCTGGTTCCCGGCAATGTCCTTTCAATGAATAAAGTATATTTTATGTCATGTCATACCCAGAGACATAGAGATGGGTAAAGGATATCTGTTTTTTGTCTGTTTACCTCCTTTATGGGACTAAAATCTGCCATTCCCACTATTCTACCCCTCTGGTCACTGGGTTAGAAAAGTGACCTACTTCCGGCCAATAAAAATACTCTGACTGAAGCATTAGGCTAAGGAGAGGGAATTATCCAAGTCATGTCAATCTGGGTCCTTCTCTAGGATCTTTCAATTTAGAGGTAAAAAACGGTTGTAGCCCTTTGAAATCTCAGGGCCTGCAGGATGAAAAGGTGTGTGCTTGGGGCCATCGAGGTAAAGCCCTGTATTGGTGGGTCCACTTCATCCTCAATATGTTGAACCATATGAAATTTCTATTTTTTTGTAAGTAAAATGCTTCAACATCATCATTTTCATTTGGTCCAACCAAATATAATAATTAAAGGACAACACATCATTCTTATCCAGAACCTTATGAGGTTTTTCCAGCCTTACACCTTCTTATGATAAATGGGAAATGAAGGTCCAGAGACTTCAGAAGACTCCCTCAAGGTCAGTGCTAATGTCAAATAATGCCAATTTTTGAATTTCAGTCCGGGACACTTTCCTTTCAGCATAATGAGGCCAACATTTTCAATTAGTCATTTTCAAATTGGTTAACAAGTTGCTTTTCACTGCTTATTTTGTTTTTAACTTTACTAGTAGATATATTTTTTTCCTTGTTAAGCATAGGGAAATATCCTTCCTAATAAAAGAGAAACATGCAAATTGACCGCACCTTTGATATGCCCACAAACCCTGCCCACCAGCCAATCAGGGTGTGTATGCAAATTAACCCAACCAAGATGGTGCTTGATTTACATATCCAAGCCAGAGCAAAGACTGAAGACAGCAAAGAAGTCAAGCCCTGCAGAAGGGAGCAAAGCTGTGGAGAAGCAAGCAAGTGGGGCAGGGGAGAAGGAAGGGAAGCAGGTGGGGCAGACAGAAGGGAGGAAAACAGGTGGGGTGGGGAGAAGGGAGCAAAGCAGGGGGGACAGCAACCGCAGCAGGAAGCCCTATTGCAGGAATCTTCCTGCAACAGGCCACTAGTACTATTATGACTCAAAGCAGGCAAATTTATTTGTTACACACTTTTCTAGGAAAAACAATCTCTAGAATTTGACTAAAACCATGAATTTTAAAACCAAAAGAAAAAAACAGATTCAAGTTAGATACATGGTAATTTTAAGGCAAAAAAATTTTTTTAAACATTTTTTAAAAATAATTTTTTTATTTTTATTTTGGGATAATCCTAGATTTACCCCACAATTGCATAGTGAGTACAGGGTTCCTGTGCACAGGTCTGCATAGCTAGTCTCTCCTGTTGTTCACAGCTTCCATAACCCCAGCACCGGCACAGCTAACAAGTGAACGCTGGTGTCCTGCTTGAACTGGACTATAGACTTGTATTTTCCTAGTCTTTCATTCATAGCCTTTTTCTGTTGGAGAATCTACCCAGAACCCCGCATTGCTTTTAGCCCCTTCTGTGCATTGTCTCCAGTGGTCTTTGTTTTTAATGACCTTGTTTAAGGCAAAATTAACATATGCAAAATTCTGACTACATTTTTTTTCTTTTTTAAAAAATTCTTTTTCCCAAAGAAGTCAAACTTTAGTGTATGTATAAAAGAAACACAGGAGTTGCTTTTTAAACATACAGATTCCTGAATCCCACGTCACACCACTGAATCAAAGTCTTGGGGTGGAGGGGCAGTGTCTAGCTATCGTATTTGCCGGCGTATAAGACGATTTTTTGGCCCTGAAAAATATGCCTCCAAGTGGAGGGTAGTCTTATATGGCGAGTATATAACAAACTCTGTATTTTGAGTGGAAATGTTAGGGGGTCGTTTATACGCCCAGTCTCTTATACACCGGCAAATACGGTATTTTTCAGGGCCAAAAAATCGTCTTATACGCCGGCAAACACGGTAGACCCATTCATTCTAGCAAGCTTACTGGATGTTCTTACATGTACTGACGTTTAAGCAGTAGTGCCTTAAGTTTTGACATTCTCAGGGATTTTGTCACCCAAAGAGGAGAGTGTTGAGAACACATTCCTATAAAATCACAATAAGGCCACAGTTACCAATAGGGCTGTGATTTATTATGCAAGAGTGTTGGGCCAACTCATCAGTTCCCATTAATTAGGCTATCACCTACTCATTTACTAATGTGCATCCTGCTCAAATATTTGACCTAATGAACATAATATTTCTCTATCCACTAAGCCAAACCGGTCCTTGAACATAATATTTCTAATGAACAACCAAGTATTCCTACTTCAAACCCCACATATCTTCAACCAATCTCATTGCTACTGGTTTCTCCAAATCTGCCTTTTCTTCTGTATTATCTACTTCAATTAATGGCACCACAAGCCACCTAATTGGTTAAACCTGAAAACTTGGAATTGTCCTCACTGCTGTGTTTGACTTCTCACCTAATTAGTCACCTAGTCTTGTCTCACCTACTTTTCAAACATTTCTCAGATTAGTTTTTTTCTCATAATCCTCATTGCCATTGCCTCAGGGTCCTTCTTTAGATGCTTGTTATCTCTTCTGGCCTTTTTTTTTTTTTCCTCCTGGGCTTTTGAAATAGCCTCCTACCAGGCTTTCCTGTCAGCAGCCTCACTTTTTCTGTAGTCCACCTTTCACATTGCCAGGGGAAGTACATTTCTAAAATGTAAATCAGATTTTGCCACTCCTTCTAAGGTGGCTCCTCAGTACCTCCCAGATAAAGCCTAACCCATTTGCATGACATACAAAGCCCTTTGTGATCTGGTTTAACTTCTCAGAGGGGTAATCTCTTGCTATTCCTGCCTTGGGTGTCAACCCCACTGGACATTCACATCTTCTGTTAAACTTCTGTGACTACACCCCTGTGTGGGCACAGCTACCCGTAGTGGGTAGACTAATCTTTTAGATAACTTTATACCGGCTTCTCTAATAGCACTTATCCTTGCCCTGTGATTATTTTGTTTACATGCTTATTCAACTGGGCTGTGAACTTGTGGATAGCAAGAAATTCTTAGTATTTATCTTTGTACCAGCAACATAGGCTATATAGAATTTCGTGACTCATAGTAGGTCAGTGACAGAACAAACATGTGATTGGCTTGAGGTCCAACCATGTGCAAAACACTTTGCTTTTTATCTTGTGTTAAATGTATTCTCAAAGCTATTTTTATATTTGTATTTTGGGGTAAATGTTAGCTTTATCTAATCCCATTTGTTATTTTGTCTTTCATAAAAGTCTAAAAATTATAAGTCAAAGCTCATGACTCAAATCCAGTAGCTTTAGATTTAATATCACATTATTTTCATCATTTTAAAATAGCCATGATGTAATATTTTGTTAGTGTTTATTAAGTGTAAAATTTGGGGCTTTCATAAAATGTTTTGAAAACTATTAAAGCCTAACTTACACCAAACCAAGGACTCCCTGTGAACATAAGCAAAATTGTGCCACTGTTATTTATGCAGAAAAGACATGTGGACTTATTACAAATTTATTCATTATTGATCCATTCTCAGCAGGAAGCAAAAACCTAGAGAGGTTCTCTAACTATCTCAAGTCGGCTTTAATCTGATATTCTAAATATATCTCTTGAAAAGTCTGAAAAAGAGAATCAAAAGAAAAAATATATTATTTCCCTGTATTCAAGGTGGGAACTTAAATATAGTTTCAACTGTATTCTATTCCAACCCATACTAAAGTCTCTGTACTATAGATATAATTTACTTCTATAAGTATTAGGCTGACGCTTCCCCATGTATTTCTAATTTCTCACCCAGCCTTAGCTAGTATCATTGTCCTGCAATGCTAGTGCATATCTTTTAGGTAAGAAATGATATAAGTGGGAAAAGAATGAAACAGCCAATTTAGGAAGAATCAGTTTTACATTAGTCAGTGTTATAGATATGTCTGCACATTTGCAAGAGATTAAGTTCCCTTTGAGACAATAGGAAGCAGCTCTTAACATAAATGTAGTGAGTTGTAAAAGGAATCTTAGAAAAGAGACCATATTATAAAAGAAAGAACATACAGGGTTATGGGAAAGGAAAAATATACTGGTAAGTACCAAGAATTGGGTAAGGTAATCATGGGAATCTAGAAAAATGTCAGTACTAACCAAGGGCAGCTCGAGTCCATATCTCAAATAATCATGAATATGCCATCAAAAAAAAAAAAAAATATATATATATATATATATATATATATATATATACTCTTTTTTTTCCTTTTTTTTAAAAAAAATTGGAACATGGAGTAATTCTTTAGGCACTACTATATTCTTTAACACTGCTGTTGTCTTTCCCTACTGGTTCTTAATGTTTTCTCTCAGAGGTTATACTAACCTTAAACTCACCCACCTTGGTCCCAAGCCTCTTTAAGTGAATTTGTCCCTCTCCACCCATGTTAGTTTGAAGATTCTAGAGATTTATTTCTCAGCTGCTGGGAATCTCTTCTTTGCCTGTTGTGTGAGCTGGTTAAGGGATAAGTTTGTATTTGGTCCAACAAGATCCTGCCGTACTTCCAAGTTGCTTCTCCCTGTCTTACTTTATGAGACACAGCAGGCCCCCCAGACTAGCTGTGGATGGTTGCTGGGTATAATAAACACCCTGTGTCCTTCTTGCACTAAGCACTGTAAGATAAACATTCTAATTTTTCCCAGCCACTCACTAGCTGGGCTATAAAGCCCTTTTGTTTGTCTTCAGAAGTGTGGTGAATTATTTACTTTGTGAGCCGGGGATAACTGAGCCACTAAGCATCTTCAGAAGCAGCCTGAAATCACTGAAGTTGTCAGTTTTTATAGAACTGAGCAGCACAGAGGAAAAACCTACAAAATCACACTGCTACCACAGAACATTTGACAGCCATTTTAATGATTAATACATCTGCTGTCTGAAAGCATTGCCTTTTATGGCATGCCGTCAAGTTGCCGGTTAAGCCTGTTTTGTTTTGTCATCAGTGTACATAGCTACTGTGGGTCCCAGTCCTGCATATCAAAGGACCTTTCTTTATCTTTTCTGTAATTCCATCATTTTTTTTTAAAACTTTATCTACATCTTTTTAGCTCTCAGGCCAACTTAGGTTCCAAGATCTCCACCTTGTTCTTCAAGTGGTAGCTGTCAGAATTAGTGTGTGTCCTGATAGAGGTTCCATCAGCCCTGAACACACAAGGAAGCTGGCCTGATGGTCCTTCCGTACCAGCTGCCAGTTTTCAGGTCAGAAAAGAGTGCAGTGCTTCCCTGTTCGTTCATGGTTAGCTAATGTCCAGTTTGACGCTACATATTTTGCTGACATTTAAAAATATGTATATATTTATTAATTTCAGAGAGGAAGGGAGAGGGAGAGAGAGACAAAAACATCAGTGATGAGAGGGAATCATTGATTGGCTGGCACCTGCACACCCTACACCAGGGACCAAGCCGCCCATGTGCCCTGATTGGGAATTGAACCATGACCTCCCGGTTCATAGGTCCATGCTCAACCACTGAGTCCACCGGCTGGGCACTGCTGACATGTTTTTATATAGCTAAAGTTCCCTTCGGGCTTTTTTATTTCTTTGGCTTGTCATTGTTGTTTTGTGTCGTACCTGCCCCTACTCACTACTGTTTTCTTTGCTTCTAACACTTCTCTAATTGTCCAGGATAGAGAAGGTTTGCAGATACAGAGACACCCTCCGCTGAAGCCACTAAGTTGTTGCTAAGACTTAGTTGTTGAGACTAATTCATTGTGAATTCTGATGTTGCCTTATGGTTAATGGCCTTCTATTATAAGATGTTTGGAAATATCACTTCTATTTTTCCACCCAGGTTATATATAACCAATGTAATAGCAAATATCTTGGGGGGCGGGGGCGGAGGGACCTAACGGAGAAGGGGAAATTTCACTCACGATGGCAACAAACTACATAGAACACCTAGAAGAGTCTTAAGAAGAAACATGTAAGACCCATATAAAGGAAAATACAAAACTATTGAGCTATAAAATAATTTCCCCCCGGGTCTCAAAGCTGGGGAATACTGAGTATTCATCCAAAGCCATTATGCTTGAGTGAGTTTGGTAAATGAATGCTGGAGCCTGAGCCTTTGTTCCCGGTGAAGGAACTGTTGTTGGGAAGCCACAGCGACTTGGTGACCTTTTGTTCTCTAACTGTACACAATCAAGGATGCTCAGAGGTTATCATGCCACCTACAACCCCGATTACAAAAGAATCACTAATTACAGTGAGCATTTGGTCAGATTGCAGTGTTTCTGTAGGCACCAGTTTCTAGTTTCACTTTGTACGAAAATATAGGCATTTTTAGTTCAGAAATTAAAAATCATTGTGAACTCTCATGGGGTAGATTTTAAATGTGCTTATTTGAGGCCAATAATCATTTGGCTTAAAAAAATTCACTTTAAATATATAACAAGTTGGACATTTGAGATTCACTGTACTTAGTCATTATTATTATTATTTTTAAACTTCACATGGCCCTAATAAAACCGAAACCTCTGGTATCCTGAATTGAGAAATGAGTTTTGGCGATAGCTTAGTTTTCCCCATTAGTTAAAAAAACTCAAAATTTATAACCATTCTAGATGGAATTTTTCCTTAAGATTATTATATATGTTCCAAATTCTGTGAACAGAATAGTTAGTGTAAAACATAACTTTCATTTGATGTCACAGGTTCAAAAACATAACTTTCATTTGATGTCCTCAAGGGGTATAAGGAGTTTTTTCTACACAAATTCTGGCTCTGCCACTTAACAGCTGTGCACTTTGGGAAGCCAATCAATTGTTCTGAGCCTTGGATTACATGCAACCTGAGCTACTTATATTTCCAGGCTGGAGAGAGAGAGAGAGAGAGAGAGAGAGAGAGAGAGAGAGAGAGAGAGAGAGAGGAGAGAAGGAGAGAGGAGAGAGAGAGAGAGAGAGAGAGAGAGGCACACAGAGAGAGAGAGAGAGAGAGAATATCAGAGTATAGATTATTATACAGTGCATCATTAAATGTAGTATTGCTTTAAGTTGAATTTGGGAAAGAGAATTAATTTTATTGAGTGATTCTGTGCCAGGTACTTCACCTGTTGTCTCCTTCAGTGTTTACAACAACTTTCAAACGTTTATTATGCCCATTTTATAGATTACATATTAAATCTTAGAATCGTTAAGTAACTTGCTCTTTGTAACAGTGATGAGTAAATGAGAGTAAAGTGGGTAAGTCAAAGTCCAGAAGGACAATTGAATTTTTCCTGGTCACTTACAGGAAAAAAAAAAGAGATATAAACAGGTTTTTTTTTTTTTTTTTGCCCTGGCTGGTTTGGCTCAGTAGATAGAGCGTTGGCCTGCAGACTCAAGGGTCCTGGGTTCGATTCCAGTCAAGGGCCCATGCCTGGGTTGCGTGCTCGGTCTCCAGTAAGGGGCATGCAGGAGGCAACTGGTCAATGACTCCCTCTCACCATTGATGTTTCTCTCTCTCTCTCTCCCTTTCCTTTCCTCTCTGAAATCAATAAAAATGTATTTAAAAATAAACAAAATATACAGTCTTTTTCACTGTCAGTTCATTATTTGTTTTGTTCTTTAATCTTTTAGTTTTCAGGGTTCCCCTCTCCCCCATCAATAGAGGAAGTGTATGGCTAGATATTTCTTGATATTACATAATATTAATTTTAAAAGTGATAGTGATATTATGGTAATTAAAATTTTTAAAGAGTCCTGTTTTGAACTGAATGTATTTGAACCCCCAAATTTATATATTAAAACCCTCCCCTAAGCCCCCCAGGTGATGGTATTAAAAGATGGTGTCTTTGGGCAATAATAAAGGTCAGACGAGGGCATGAGGGTGGAGCCCTCATGATAGGATTAGCAGTTCCCTTTTGAGAGTTAGGAGAGAGCCGCTTTCTCTTTCTCTTCTCCATCCTATGAGGACACAGCTAGAAACGAGCAGTTTGCAGCCTGGAAGAGGACCCTCATTAAGACCTGACTGTGCTGGCACCCTGAGCTTAGAACTGTGAGAAATAAACTGCTGTTGCTGATAAGCTGCCCAGGTTATGACATTTTCTTATTGGAGCACAAGCTGATTAAGACAGATTCTTTCTTTTAAAGATGCATTCTAGAGTCTTTACAAAGGAACAGTTATGAATTCTGGAACTTGTTTTTACAATTACTTGGAGGTGAAGGGGACTGCGTGTGGGTTGGAGGTACAGATAAAGGTTAGCAAGAGTTAATACATTTGAAAACCGGCTGATGAGATCTGATTCTAAGTCCCCTTGACTCCAAAGCCCATACACTATTTTATCTGGTGAGACACCCAAGCACCATCAATTTCAAAACCATTTTCCCTGGGTCTTCTCTAAACGAAGTAAAGTCGTGACTTTTGAAAACTAGCTGTTATGGTGCCTTCTTCCTGTCCTCTGAATTTTGATTAACCTCCTGTGAAGGAGCCAGACCTTGGAAAAGAAAATATAAAGTGTATGTTTTCCCCTTGGGCAGCACTCCGTAATAGCTCAGGCACTCTGAGTACTGACTGATGTGATCCAAATTCATGCAATGCTTTCTTTGTTTGCAGGTACAGAGACACCCTTAGCTGAAGCCACTAAGTTGTTGCTGAGGCTTAGTTGTTGAGACTGGAAGTGATTTGAAAAATCTTCAAATGGCCATTTGTGGGAATGCTCTACTTAGGTAGCAAGCTGCCATCACCACCACAGAAACAGCCTCTACTGAACTTCCTATTGGGTCTCAAATCTGAACTGGAAATTGTCCACTCACCCATAAATGGGTTTATCATGACGAGATTGAAGCTTAAGCTGCTTCCAAGATCCCAGCAATACGGTTGTTATAAATTCAGAGAGTACTTTACACAGTCCCTGCCAAGAAAACTTGAATTGTCCTAAAATCATATAGGTAATTAATGCTAAAAACTTGACATTTTCCAAATTTGACAATAGTCTTATAAGTGACTTTGGGAGTAGTGAGGTGTGAAGCTGAAAGAAACTCTTCTAACCTGTCAGTAATGGAAAAAAAATTTGATCAGCTATTCTAGAGGAAAGATGAATTATCTTTCAATTCCCTCTATAAAAATTACAAAATCATTATCACTTAAAAATGTTAACAGAGGTCCTGGGAGAGCCGTGTGCCCCGGGGAAGCAATGAGACGGGGAGGGGGGGCATGAATGGGAGAGGGGAGGCAATGGTAAGCTATGTATACATATAATACCTTAATAAATTTTAAAAAAAGTAACTGAATTTAGCAAAAAAAAAAAAAGTTAACAGAGGATATACAGAGGATATTAAAAAATACATAGATTATGTCATCAAATTAGTAAAACTTTCTTTTTTTTGAATTTGGGGATCTTTGTGGTATATGTCAGCTTTTCAAAAGTTGTAATTAGTTGTAATTTCTTTTCTCGTTCTACATGAACATTTATTATTAAACCTAGCTCTTGTTCCTATTTTTATTGAATTTATTTGGGTGACACTGGTTAACAAGATCCTAACTGTTTTGTATTCTTAACCTTGTACTCCTTTTCTTAAAAGGTACTCCCAAATTGTATTAGCAACAGGCATCGTAAAACCTGGACCCACCTTTGTACCCACCCCACGCTCTCTCAGGACTGTTTGTATAATGAGCTGTCTTAATGACTTCACCTGAGATACAAGCATACAACCTGTGGGACGTTGACAGAGCTCCCAGAAGGCCTTCTTGTTCTTCCTTTCGTGGAAGAAAGGGGGGCCCACCTTGAAAAGTTAGCTCAAGATGTTGCTTCCTGTGGAGCCGGGCAGAAGTACTCCAGTATTTTCTTGTGTCCACTTATCTAACAGGTGTGACCGGGTACCTATATTATCACAATCTCCGTCTCTCATCTGAGACACAGGCCACAGGACTGCCTTCGATAACTGGTTTCTTAGTCACATCCGGTGACTGCAGCTCTCCTGGTGGGGTGGGACACATGCCCTGCCATCTTAATGAGATTCCCGGTAGCTCCCTTCTAAGTTTTCCCCTTATCAGAGGCCATCTGTTCAGCCTCCAGTCTCCCATTCCTAGAAACCCTGGCCCTTATATCATGGTCCCTCGTATCTGGAGCACAAATAGCTTTCAGAGAACTTGGGTCCATGACATCTCTTGCCAGGACACAGGTATGTTCAGACACCGATTCTCATAAACTCTGAGCTACATTAAAAGCATTGATAGATGGCACTTAATGCTAAGTAAGTTTTCAGTATTGTAACTTTTTTTGAATTGAAAGTTGGGGAAAATTTTACGTCTCTAAATTTTGAAATTAATTCAAAATTATGGAAATATATACTAAAAATCTGAAGTGTCCTTGAAAATCCAGAAAATATGTAATTAAAGAGCAATTCAAGTTAAAGGGATTAAGAAGTACAAATTGGTAGTTATAAAATAGTCACAGGGATGTAAAGTACAGCACAGGGAATATACTCAATAATAATATAATAACAGCATACGGTGCCAGATGGGTATTAGACTTATAGGGGCAATCACTTCTTGAGGTATAAACTTAAATGTCTAAACACTATGTTGTATAATGAAAGTAATATAATATTGAATATCAACTGTAATTGGAAAATTTAAAAAATATGTAAAAATATAAGAAATAGCTTGTTGGTGTTTTAAATGACCCTAGATTGTCATACATTTTAAATCTGTTCAGCTGCCCTTCACACATGCTCTCTTCCCTTGCTATGATGCCAGCAGTGATCATTTCTTGCTGCAGGCCAGTTAACAGCCCTTCCTCACAGCGGAGCTAGTGGTCTTGAGAGTGAGTTTGGAGCCAGGCTCTTTGGGTGGAAATTTCAGATCTGTCACATAAGAGCATGAACGCTGGGCAAGTTTTTTTTTTTTTTAAACTTTTCTGTTCGTTGATTTCCTTATATATGAAATGGTGAGTAACAATGTGCCAACTCATGAGGTTGTCATGGGTGTAAGTTAACGAAAGCTGCTTAGAACAAAGCCTGGAAAATAAAGGGAGCTCGACAACTGCTTGGTATTGTTACCGTCCTTCTCATTGGTTACTTCAAACCTGCTGAGGATTTAAAAACCAGATAATCAGGCTCATTTGAACTCTGAATAAGGTAAAACTAAATGACCTTTGAGTAAATGCCTAACCAAGTAGGCCATGAGGAAAGCGTGTGAGTGTTGTTAGAGCAGCCGACTTGTTCAGGTAGGAAAAAGCTTTAATGAGGCATCGTTCTGTTAAGAAGGGCTGCTTACCTGACTGATAAACAGAATCTTGACTCCGATTACTGATCCAGGCAGAGAATTTCGATGTTATACAAAGTACCCCTTAATCAAGTCTTTATAGTGACAGCAAAAACATGAAGTGAAAATGCCTTCACCTGAGATATAAGCATACAACTTAGGAGCAGCTATATTAAACACGATAATGCTCAGAGCAAACTTTCCTACGCGGTGCACTTCTGATGTTGATTTCCAACATGCTGTGTTCAGGAACTAGTGGCACCCTTGGTCATTGCTGGATAAAGGAAATGTCCTTGACCCCATTCAGTTTAATCCTCTTCTTCTATCCCTCCAGTTTTCATAAGCTTCAGCGGTGGTCTCATTCATTTTGCTATCCTTCCTTCTTGTTTTCCCAGACAGATCGACGTAGTGCTGAAATTCCTGGTGCACAGTTGACCTTGGCCTTATTCTTGGTCAAGGGTGCTGTCTCTGGGGTGACAGTGAGTGGAGGTTATTGTGCCCAGTACATAGCAGTCTCTCAATAAATATTTATTAGGCAAAGGGATAATTGCTCTAGACTTCAGTGGGAAGAGAATGACACGCGTGGCCTAGGAAAACTCCCCGCCATTACTCAGATAGCATGGACCCTAACATGTTGTGATTTTTTTTGTGCCACACCATCAAAAACCGTTCTGGCTTCTCCAGCCAGGGCTTTTGTTGTTTAATGCAAACATGTGATCATTTGTGCATGAGGCTATCTGTGCACAAACTGTGTGACGTTTCTTCTGTTGGGTCAGAGGTGTTTTTTTTTTTTGCTTGGTTTGACTGGATGGGTCACATTGTTTGGTAACAGATTGAAGGTTGTGCTTGAGGAGCGTATTAAATCTGCTTACATTGAATTTTCTATTTATTTTGCTTGAAATTCTGAACTCATATTTATTTATGGTCAATCTTTTCTCACAAGTGGCAGTAGCATCAAGCGCACTACAAGCAGTATTTTCATTAAAATTTCTAGAGGTTATAACAAACATGTGATTAAAACAAAAACAAAGAAAATACAGTAGTTAAGAAGTAAGTGACCAAAACTCAGGACTGTTTTCAAAACAAACTTCAAGAGTTTGCCATAAGTGAATAAATTTAACATTTAGTTGCTCCATCTAGTGGTGGACTGTTATATGACATCAGTGAAAACATTTTTCGTTTTTGATGTTGACTTTATTCAGATTTTGTTGGGGTAAGTAGGAAAAAGCATTTAATAGGCAATCTTATTGTGCCACTTACATTAACAGAAAATTACTCCACATAAAAATAATTGTCTTTACTTAATGAATCTAAATAGACAAGCACATTTGCTAACCAACTCAAATTTCAAACAAGTATTTCTTCCTCAATCTGTCTAGGAACTACTGGCATCAACATTGATATTTGTGTCCTTTCCTATATTTTAAATCCATATATAATCCAGAAAACAATAAAAAATTTATGCCACCCAACTTAATAAGCCCTGAAAAGTGCTCTGAGTTGTGTGAAACTATTTAGAAATCAAGATTACATGTATTCCTGAAGGTGATAAGTTGTGGTTAACAAGGGCTCTAGGTCATATACTTGGGTTCGAATTCTGGCACCAGCACTTATTAGCTGTGTGGACTTCATGTCTCAGTTCCTCTATCTGTAAAATGAAAGTAATACTGCCCCTCTCCTAGAGTTGTCAGGTGAAATTCGGTATTACATGAAAGGCACTGGGAACTATGTCTGATACAAAGTAAGTAAATTTCCTAGTATCATTACTGATGTTCTGCATATTCATGGATTTCTTTTCAGTAATATATCTTTATTGTTGAAAGTATTACGTATGCCCTCTCCCTTTTCCCTCTCCTCCCCCTCCCTCACTTCATGGATTTCTTGATGTTGTTTTGGTGTATAGTTGAATTGTAGCAAGTAGTCAGGTGTCCATTGGGGAAGCCCCTGGGAGTCACTTGCTTCCCTGACTTGGTGGTGTTCCCACTCTGGGAGGGGCTCTTCACTTGCAATATCTTGAGTGTCACACAAGTACATTCTCCAAAATTATTTATATGGTCAGTCATTTCCCTTCCCAAATTCAGCTTTTTCTCCCAGAATTTGGGCACTCAAATGGGAAGCAGAGGTGGTGTGCTTGCTCCTGGGTATGACCAAAAGCCTGTTACTTTTCTCCCCAGAGAAAGTGGAGGGACAGATTCCATGAAGCTATGTACATACATATTCCGGGAAAAGAGCACACTGGATTGACCAGTTAGACCACATTTTCTTTCATTCTTAGAAGGGTGCCTTCTATGAAGATTCCTTCCTTCTAGGGTCAAATTTCCGATTTCCTTAAGAGCCTGGATTGTGGAGCCAGAAGTGCCTAGTTTTAAATCATAGCTTTGCCCTTTAATAATAGTAGAGTAACTTAAATTATTGACCTCCGTAGGCCCTTGTTTATTCATTTGTAAAAAGAAAACCATAGAATGTATCTCAAAAGTTGGTCTGCAGCCCTGGCCGGTTTGGCTTGGATAGAGCATCAGCCTGAGGACTGAAATGTCCTGGGTTCAATTCTAGTCAAGGGCACTTCCTCAGTTGCAGACTTGATCCCCAGCCCTAGTTGGGGCACATGCAGGAGGCAACCAATAGATGTGTCTCTCTCATCATTGATATATCTTTCTCTCTCTCCCTCTCCCTTTCTTTCTGAAATCAATATATATAGTTGTACTGCAAAGTATACAGCACTTAGAATAGTGCTTGGTATGTAGTAAGTGGGATATAAAAGTTAATTTATATTATATATTTATATTATAACTGACAGTTATTATTTGGGAATATTCATTATTCAGTGGAAAATGAAATGCATCTTTCTATACATTTCAAATTCAACACAATTTAAGGCTTATTCTTTCACTTTCATCTTTTGTGACATTTTTTTTTTCACATACTCTTTTCTTGACTCCAGTCTTGAATTTTCTTTGCCTCTTCCCAATCTTTTATTTCCAATATTTCTTCTTAGGTAATATTGTCTACTTCAGAAACTCTCTTTTCCTGTTAATACACTTTTTCTCTAACCTTTTTAACTTCTTGCCAGAAAATTACATAAGGACAAAAACATATATATATATATACACACAATTTATGATACCTTGCACAGAGCTAGATCCACAGTAGGTTCCCAATAAACATTAATGAATAAAATGTACAGAAAAACATGGTTGCAATTGCACCTGAAATTGGTGATTGCCTCAGAAAAGTATGCTCACTATTATAATTGTCATTTCCTTAGCATTATTAAATGCTAGACAATGTACTAAGAGCTTTATGTAGCATGATCTCATTAAATGATATCCACAGTGTGGGAGGTGAATCCTATTAGTTTTATTTTACAATTTAGGAAGCTGAGTTTCAGGAAAAATATACTTGTTCAAGGTGTAACTATTACTACTGGCCAAAGCCCCTTCTCCTGAAAGAACCCCTATTGGTTATTGGACAACTGCATTTATTCCTAGTAGTATGTCAGTTCCCGATGGGCCACATTTCTTTTGTTTACTCTCTCCTCTAGGTAAGTGCCTTTGCTCAACTTCCGCAGAGAACTATACATTTGAGAGGTTGCAAATTCAAATACGCCAAGCTGCCGTAGGGAGACGGTATTTCTTGTGTGAGGGCATGCACTGTGTCCAAAAGATCAGATCTGACTCTACTCCAGCCCAACGTTGTCGGCAGAAGAGCTAACCTAGTATTGACAGACACTCTAATTTTTAAATCTTGAATTTTGTGTATAACCTTTACGTTCAAAGCCTGGATTTTAAAGGTTGGCCCAAAGTTTAAAAGCACACTGTGCAGGCCAAACAAAACCGGCCTGTGGACCTCATCTAGCCTTGGGCACTGTTTTGTAACCTCTGACCTTATACAGTAGAAACAGCCACGTTCCTGGTTTTCCTGCTCTGTGACTAAGCTCCAAGCCCAGTGACATGCACAGGTATACTAAGCTGCAAATATCTGTCACTGACCTGGGCCTACGTGACCAACACCAGGAACTGTTGCTCATTTGTCAGCAAACTGATCGCTGGGCAGAATTTTAAAATGTTTTCCTCTTTTACCCCCCCCCCCCTTTCTTCTTTTCTTCTTTTGGATGCTGGCTGTGATGAGAGTCTGATCACTTCTATCTGCAACAAACTTAACCATGTTCTTGACTTGGAATACCTCCCTGCATCTATGAGTTTCCCCAGTAAATATTTTTAAATTTTAATTCTCTGTGAAGAAAAACAACTGCTCATAGTAATTCATTTGATGAGGTGAGAGACTAAATAGAAATAACGGAATCTCTTAGAAGGTTAAAAAAAAAAAAGAAAAAGAAAAGAAAAGAGCTCCATTGAGGGAGAAAAGGAGAGAAGGGATGGATCAGCACCCTGGTTTTAGTCACCTCAGATTAGTTGGCTTCTAAATCTTCATCTCTGTCCCTGACCTTTCTTTGAATCGGCTAATCCTCTGGCAGCGGAGGCTTGTCTGTCTTGTCACACCAATATTCCCCAGGCCTTGCATGTTGCCTTAACACAAAGTAGGGGGTCAATAAAAAACAGGATGGGGCAACGGTAGGGTTACAGTTGTGAGTACGTGAAGCACAGTTTATTCCTGCATTATTATTGGTTCTTACTGTATTATTTCCACATAAGCATCTGTAAGCCTACTTTTGCCACACCTGTATTTGTTAATTGACTCCTGGATGTTTCACTTGTATGTCATTCTGTCACCCCACATCCAGTATGTCCAAATCTAATGTTTCTCAAAATCATATCCTTTCTGAACATCCCAATTTCTATAAATGGACTTATTGTTTTCTCATTGACACATGCTTGGAAGCATCTTTGAAATCCATCCTCCCCCCACTCTCTGTCTCATTTCCCCCATGGTCAGTCACCAAGACCTATGAATCATCTGTAAATATGTCTCCTTTCCTCCACGTCTCTCTCGTTCAAGCCCTTGTTATCTCATGCAACCCAGGACTATTGCCAGAGTTACTTAACTTCTCTCAGATCTTGTATCTTCCCCTCCCTAATCTGTTCTGTTTATCACAAGAAAGCACATTTTCCAGGACTTTAGCCTCTTACTAAGAAGGCTCTTGCTTTCCCATTGTTTATTACCAAGTCCAAACCCAGCTTTTCATTGTAGACCAGTCACAATTTATTCATACCTACCAGCCCAGTAGGTAGGTATTAATTTCCATTGTTCTCTTACCTAAACCCTCTGCTTTAGTCAGAGTGGCTACAATAGCAGGGCCCGAAAAGGCTGAGCACAGACTTCCTTTTTCTTTTCTACTTATGGTGTTTTTTTTAGCTTCTTCCTGTTACACAAGTCTTACCCCAAATTTCTGTTCTATCCTAGTTTTTTTGAGACAAATATTTGTCTTATTTTCCTTCTCCACCCCAAATATGAATTTCCCTGACACTCTACCGCACTCACTTTATTATAAGTATGGAATGCATTTCATATACTGTTTTGTAGAGAGGCAGTAGTGTATCATAGTCCAGCATATAAATTCTGGAGCCAGGTAACTGACTTCAAATCCTGGTCCTACTACTCATTATCCTGGTGATTTCAGTCAAGTTACTAAACATCTCTGTGCCCTTCTACTTTACATTCAAGATAAAAATAATGCTAACATGCTAAGATAGAAGAGAGGATTAAATGAATCATTGCATGTAAAACAATGCTTAGCACAAGGTGAGCAGTAAATAATAATAATAATACTATATAATAAAAGAGTAATATGCAAATTAACCACCACTCCGCTACAACCACTAGCATGCCCACCAACTAATCAGGAGCAAGTATGCAAATTAACCTCAACCAAGATGGCTGCGGCCATGGAGATAACAGGAGGGAGACTTGGGTTTCCTCAGGGAAGGAGGAAGCCAAGCTTTCCGCCTGCCCTGGCTGGCTCAGGCCTCCACTTAAGGCTACAAAGTTTTAATTATAGAAGCTTAATAAGCCTCAATAGAAATGGCAGCAACCATGGAGTTGGAGAGAACAGGAGGCTAGGGTTGCCTCCAGTGATGGAGGAAGCCAAGCTTGCCACACACCCTGGCCTGGCTTGGCCTCTGCTTAAAGCTACAAAGTTTCAATTGTAAAAGATAAATAAACCTCAGATATCAGGGCATCTGTTTGGGTTGCTGGGGGGCGTGGCTGGACTGCAAACTACCACAGGCCCCTCACCTAGGCCACCTCACTCCCTAAAAGAATCCCCACCCTGATCCAGGACACCCTTCAAGGTAAACCAGCTGGACTCCACCCATACACCAGGCCTCTATCATATTTAATAAAAGAATAATATGCAGATTGACCATCACTCCAACACACATGATGGCTACCCCCATGTGGTCAAAGATCCTGCCCCCATGTGGACACAAGATGGCCAGCAGGGGAAGGGAGTTGGGAGGGACCAGGCCTGCAAGGGAGGGCAGTTGGGGGTGATCAAGCCTCCAGGGGAGGGAAGTTAGGGGTGACCATGCTGGCAGAGGAGGGAAATTGGAGGCAAACAGGCTGGCATGGGAGCAGGCAGAAATCATCAGGCTGGCATGGGAGTGGTGAGGGGGTGATCAGGCTACCAGGAAGAAGTGGTTAGGGGCAATCAGGAAGGCAAGCAGGTGAGGAGTTGGGAGCCATTAGTCCTGGATTGTGAGAGGGATCCCAGATTGGAAAGGGTGAAGTCTGGGCTGAGGGACACTCACCCCATGCATGAGTTTCATGCACTGGGCTTCTAGTAGTAGTAGTAGTAGTAGTAGTAGTGGTACTACTAGTAGTAATAAATGCTATTTGTTTTTATGTGAATGATATTTTTTCATTACTGATTTATAAGCTTTTCCAAGGCAGAGATTTCCATACATTTATTTGGCTTGAACAGAGTATGTTGCTGCATAAAAATCCATAGTGGTCAGGAGACCAGGTGAATCAGATTAGTCAGGTGTTTCAATTTCTTTGACCCCCATTTGTTTATGTGTAAAATGGAAATAGCTTTTTCCTACATATATATAGTGTATTGTTATAGTGTTTCATGCATAATAACTCATTTATTATCTGCCTACTTATGAAATAGATGAGATAATTTACCTAAAGCAGGTTGGAAACTGAGGCATGCAGAGGTAAGTTGTATTACGAAGGTGCTCACTAAGTGCTTTTTGAAGAATGAGATTAAATGTTTGTCTTTCTTTCTGCCCCCTTCCTCCCAATGTAAACTTTATAAGAACAATTTATTTTTTGGTATTTTTAGTCAATAGTGTCCTTGACTAATAGTCTTTCTGTGGAGTACTCTCCTCCCTCCCCCCCCAAAAAACATTAGAAGGGAAGGTAGTGAATGTGAATAGAGGCAGCTGGCACTGTAATGGTACCTAGAGAAATAGTAGGAATCGCACAGATCTCTTAAAAGAATGTTCTAATTCCTGTCTCTTTTCGGAGGTGAAAAGAGAGGTCAAACTTAGAAAAAGGGGAGTAGACTAAGCGAGGTATAGAAAACCAAATAATCATTATCAGAGAAAAGAGAATTAGAAACTGAAACTGACATAAGGACAATAAAGGTATTAGAATAAAAATGAACAAAAGGTGGAGCCATGCAAAGAGGATGTGACTTTTTAAAGGCAAGAAACTGTGACTCGTTTAGCCTGTGAGAAGCAGAATATTATTGAAAACATAGTAAAAATAATGAGTACAGAAGGGTATAGGATACGGCCCACTGTGGGAATTTCTAAGCTGGCTTCTGCGCTAATTATTAAGTATCCCAGCTTCATTCCACATTCAAACTAAGCATCCATAAACTTCTCTCTCTGGCAGGGCGAGACATAGGAGGATATTCAAATACCAAAGTAACTATGGAAATAGGAGGAACAAAGAAGAATTCTTGAAAGTCTCTGGGTAAAGATAAAAGAAAAATAGAATAAAGAAGATCTCACAACAGGGGTTGTGACAGATCTCCATATCGGAAGTCAGGAAGATGAAGTAGAACAGAGCCAAATCTCCACATCCAGGGAGATGGTCCATAGATTTCAACTACCCAGTTACCTTTCAGATAACTCACTCAGGAGAGCAGGACTGGAAACGAATGAAATATAAATTAAATTCTCAAAGTAAATGATGCAAACAGAGTAGCAAGAATTTTGAAAATGGTCTTACATTTTAAAGATTTTATAGACTGACTGAATGTCTTAAATAACCTGGGGAAGAATGACCTTAGCCTAACCAAATTCCAAGTATGAACATTATTCCAAAATGTTAGGAAAGCAAGTTTAATATATATATATATATATATATATATATATATATATATATATATATATATGCCTAAGCAGCAATTATGGTGGAAAGACCAGAATGACTGGTCACTATGATGCACACTGACCACCAGGGGGAGCGCCACTCAGCAGAAGCTGGGCTCACGGCTGGAGAGTGCACCAGGGGTGGCAGGAGCCTCTCCCACCTCTGTGGCAGAGCTAAGGAGCAGCGAGCCCAGTGGTAAGGAGCGAGCAGGCAGGCTGTAAGGAGCCAGGAGTCCTGGACTGGGAGAGGGACGTCTGACTGCTGGTAGGCAGACATCCCCCAAGGGGTACCGGACTGCAAGAAGGTGAAGGCTAGGCTGAGGGATTCCCTCCCCCCCCCCCCCCGCCACCACCCCAGTGCACAAATTTCGTGCACTGGGACTCTAGTATGTGTTATATATATAAATTTTATATGCATATGTAAAAATATATGTATACATTTTAAAGGAAGATTATAGATTTCTGCCATATTGAATGAGAGGCTAGAGATACATTTTAATATATGTTTAATATAAATGCCTTATTGGATCTCTATTATAATGGTCTGAAATTAGTGGTATATTTTGGGGATGTATCGTTTATCTATTTCCACACAGCAAACACCTACATTTTTAAACATTTCCACATGGTTTATTATCCTCTTATTTGGCATGTTCACTAGGTCTCTTGAGGCTTAGGCTTGTAATTCATAGTCATTCAGTCAAATCAGGTCTTATGGTCAGTCCCTATGCAAGAGGCAGGAAATTGACCCCCCTCGTTGTAGAGCTAGAAAAAACAAAACAAAACTGGCTATCTGTCATCTATCATAGTATTCAGCTGAATTACAAATGGGGAAAGAGATATGAAAGAACTGGACTTAAATAGAAAACTGCTACATTCATGCTAAGTGTTATTATGAAGTAGTTGACTCATTGTTCCTTTCCTTCTTCTCCAGGGTCATTTTGGCAGGTGTCCTCATTAAGAAGCTCAAGACTTCTTGCTGCAGGCATGCTGAGCCATTCTGAAGAGTGTTTGTGGGCTTGGTCACTACTTACTTGTTTCTTCCTATTCGGTATCTCATGTATGAGTCTGCTACCAATTCAATAACATGTGAAGTGTACTGCATTTCAGAAAGAAAGATTTTCCTGGGTGCTGTAAATCTTGTGATAACATTTGTCATTAGCTCAAGCACTGATCCTTAGTTTAAAGGAAATTTACACTTCAATTCAGTAAAACAGGCTGTTATCTTCTTCACTCTTGGTACCAGAGGCCTAAAGGGAAATAGTCAAGCAAAAATAAAAAAATAAAAAAAGTAAGGTCGAATCACTTTATTGATTCAGCTCTGTGACATCCTCATAAGAACTCATCAGTGACCGCAGGCCTGAGGGATCAGTGGCTGTTTGGAGTGAGCATCGTCATTGTGGCAAATCCTCAGTGCAGGTTCTCCCTCTCTGAGGAGCTCCCAGTATGCGCAGGTACGTCCTCTTCTTGCTCCCACCCTGACAACTCTCTCAATGTCAGGAAAGGGTCCCTTGGACTACGGCTTCTTGGTTCAGGCCCATCATCTGACCCAAGTTGCTCTAATCAGTTTGTTTCTCTCATGAACTAGAAGTGTTGCCAAAGAGCAACATTGTTTTTTGTTTTTGTTTTTGTTTTTTATAATTTAAAAAAATATATATTTTATTGATATTTTACAGAGAGGAAGGGGGAGAGAGAGAGAGAGCTAGAAATGTCAATGAGAGAGAAACATCAACCAGCTGCCTCTGGCCCACCCCCTACTGGGGATGTGCCCGCAACCAATGTACATGCCCTTGACTGGAATGGAACTTGGGACCTTTCAGTCTGCAGACCAACGCTCTACCACTGAGCCAAACCGGTTTCGGCAAAAGCAACATTGTTATTGGAAGTTGTTGGTAGTTGAGACACATTGCAATACTCTGAAGACCTCCTTCATGCAGAAGAAATACATGAAATTGCCCTAGTTCCTACCCTTTCTGAGCGTTGGCTTGATTCTTCCTTAGATTTTGTAAGGTATTCCAGGATTCTTACAATTTAATCCCTGTTTTTTTGCTCAAAACTGCTAGAATTGGTTTGTGTTACTTGTTATCAAAAGAAACTTAACCGAAGACAGCCACTACCATGGCTGAAGGGTCAGAATAAAATGGTTTATCTGAATTCAGTTTCATTGATTCACTCAACTGTCATGTACTGAGGACCTATTATGATTCAATCTCAGAGACAGGCACACAAGTGAGACAGGAGGGCGTGAGGGGAGACAGTCATGTGCCCTCTAAGTTGGGGTAATGTTCTAGCAGAGACACCTACAAAGTGATGTGGGAGGACAGATAAGGACATGGATGGACTCTCTGAGTTGGTTGGGGGAACTGGGGTTAATCAGCTTGGAGAAGGATATGAGCTAAGGACTAGCTCAAAGCTGTACAGAAAATTCAAATCTCATTATGTTGCAGTGACAGCAAATGAAGAATCTCTACATAGAGGCAGAAGACCAGCTGTTTTCAATATCAACTCAGCTCTGCTGAGTGGAAACTGATTTCAACAGCAGCATGAGAGATTTAGATTACATATGAAAGAATTTCCTGACAGTGAGAGTTGTTAATGTTGGGAGATTGCAGGCTTTTCTCCTCCAAAGATTTAAAAAATAATGTAGCTCTTCATCCGCCTGGCATGGCATTATTGTCTAAAAGTAGGGAAATGGAAATAGTTGCTCAAGGTCTTCCCTAGCTTAGACATTTTATAATTCTGTCACTTTTTAGAAAAACTTTATTGAATCAATGAAAAAAAAATGAAAGTACAGGCAGACAAGTAATGCAAAGGAATGGAAAAATGATCACATAATTAATTCCCTATTGGGTCAGGAGTGAGGAAGAAGTGAAGAGTCTAAAAAAGCTTCAATATTTTCATGTTAGATATTATTTTAAAATCAGTCTATTTGTATTCTAGAACTCCCGCATTGAGGCTTAACTAGCACCCAGTCCAGAGCACTTTAGTTTCCCTTAATTCCCTTTAAAGCTAATCTCACATGAGTTGGGGGAGGGGCAATGGGGCAATAAGGCACATATGTAATACCTTAATCAATAAAATATTTTAACCCTAAATAAAAGTTAATCTCATTCTATAGAATGTTTTGTAAATATTTATAATTTTTTATTGTGAACTTAAGCAAATTTATAAAATAAAATGGTCAAATGAACATTAGCTCTTGTATCACTCAAAATTTACATCTGCCCTTGTTAAGGTTAGCTATCTACACTTTTTAGTATTTTTTAATTCTGTTTTCTTTCACATGTTTGATTTTACTTATGTTCTTGTTTATGTTAAAATATTACCTACACTAGCCACATTTAATAACACTTTAGCACAGGACTGTGAATCTATAGATGCTGATATGTGTAGTAAGTGGGGTAGCTGGAACTGAGTGAGAGGACAGATGCCCTGGGAGCATCTGTGATGGGATGAAATCATCACGGCTTCAAACCCCTCACTGGAACTTCCTTACCTGGCTAATCCATCCTTCCCTTGACCGGAATCAAACCTGGGACCCTTCAGTCTGCAGGCCAAAGCTCTATTCACTGAGCCAAACCAGCTAAGGCCATATCTCATAAATTTTGATTAAATATTTTTTAATGCAATAAGGCAATTAGAATAATGAAATAAAACTGTCAAATGAGCATTATCTCTTTGTATCATTCAAAATTTAGACCTGCCCTTTTTAAGATTAGCTACCTATACTTTATAGTATTTTTGAATTCTGTTTTCTTTCACATGATAATTCTTTTTTTTCAATTATTTAAAAAATATGTATTTTTATTGATTATAGAGGAAGGGAGAGGGAGAGAAAAACAGAAACATCAATGGTGAAACAGAATAATTGATCAGCTGCCTCCTGTATGCCCCCTATTGGGGACTGAGTCTGCAGCCTGGGCATGTGCCCTGACTTGGAATTGAACCACCATAACCTCCTGGTTCATAAGTTGAGGCTCAACCACTGAGCCACACCAGCAGACACCACAAAATAATTCTTGATAAGCATGTAACTAAGCTTATAAGAAGAGAAGGTGTAGGCATGGCCAATTATACTAACCAGGAGTGTGTAGTGTGGATGGACATAGGCTTATATTTTAGAGTGGGGATAGAGAACATTGGTGGATCTGGCAAGCCACTTCAGAGAATTTAGAAAAAAAAAAAAAGAGAAAAAAAGACACATCCTAGTACTTAATTTTGAATCTTCACCAGAAAATAAAAGTTCATTTTTTTGGTGCCCCTATATAAGGTAAATATACTACCTTTAATACACTAAACTTCCACCCATATATTTGTATCTCATATTTATTTTTCCCCCTTAATTTTCTTGAGATTATGGAGAATAAAGATGAGAATTGGGTGGAAACATTTCAGTGCCACAGCTAGTATCTTCTTCTGGGATGAGAAAGTCTTTTTGCTACTCAGATTGTAGCTGATTAGAAGGGATTATTCCGTGTCTTTGTTTGGAATCTCCTCAGGAGATTTTGTTTTGTAACCATTTTCCCCCCAGGCCATATTTTGCATTGGGAATATTATGACTAGGGTGCCATTCAGGGTTTTTGGCTTTTCTTATAGAGCTTCTGGAATCACCAACATTTCCATCTAATAGAATTGAAAAGGAAATGAAATCTCTCCCCTAGTTGTCCTTAAAATATACAAAGAATATACAACTTGGTAGCTCAGTTGGTTAGAGCATTGTCTCCAAACACCAAGGTTCGATAGGAATCATATCGTCAGGGTACATAGAAGAGTCAACCAATGAATGCATAAATAAGTGGAACAACAAATCTCTCTTTCTCTCTCTAAAATCAACAATAAAAAAGAATATACATGTAACTTCTCCTACCTTCTCCTTGAGGTGACTTACAAAATTAGGGGCCTGGGAACCTTTAGAAAATAAAGGCTTTCCTGGCTCAATGATGTTTTTGGTGCTGATTTGTATAAGTCTTTGTATCCTGGGGATCAGAGCTTCCAGTATCCTGATAGTTGATTTGTGGAAATCTATACTAATAAAAGGGTAATATGCTAATTAGACTGGGTCGACTGGACATCTTTCGGATATCCAACTTCCTTCTGGACAAAACCACAGTGGTGGGGGCCAAGGCAGAGGCTGTTAGGGGTGATCAGGTCAGTGGAGGAGCAAGCAGTTAGGGGTGAGATCAGGCCATCAGGGAAGGGTATTTGGGAGCTATCAGGCTGGCAGGGGAATGAGTAAGGGGTGATCAGGCTGGCAGGCAGAGGTGATTGGGGACTATCAGGCTGGCAGGCAGAAGTGATTAGGAGTGATCAGGCAGACAGGCAAACAGTTAGGAGCCAGTGGTCCCGGATTGTGAAAGGGATGTCCAATTGTTGGGATCGGGCCTAAACCAGCAGTCAGACATCCCCTGAAGGGTCCCAGATTGGAGAGGGTGCAGACCTGGCTGAGGGACACACTCCCCATCCCCCCCCCCCCATGAATTATGTGCACCTGGCCTCTAGTAGTATATATAAGCTTGTTTCTTAAAAAAGAAAAATATAAAATTATAAACAATTTATCCTCTAAGAATAAAATCAGGTTTACCTAAAAACCCAGAGGGACTATAATGCACCCTGTCATCCTCCTATCTAATAAAGAGGAAATATGCAAATAGACCATCACTCTGCCACAAAGATGGCAGCACACATTCCTCTCAGATTCACTGGAGTCCCCCAGACCTGGGGGGGTTGGGGGGTGGCTGCTGAGAGCAGGCAGCCTGAGCGGCCTGTTGGAGTGCTTGCTTCGTCGCCACAGCAATTACAATAAAAGCTGGCTCCAAAACAGCCGGTTTCTGAGTCCTAGCAGGAGGGGGTCCTGAGAGTTCCTCTGCTGGCTCCTCAGAAAACAGCGCTGATGCTGCTGAGGGAGCCGCTGTGGAGCCAGAGTGGAGGAGATGGGGGAGCAGACGTGGAGGAGGCGAAGCTGTCTCCGCTCCTGCAGGGGTGGTGCGTGAGCCGCAGTTCAGGAGCCTCTGGGGTGGCGCATCCAGTCCTGCATCCAGTCCTCGAGGCATGCCCGCCAGTGCCACAATGCCAGCTGCCCACAGCCGTCCTGCCAGAAGAGGAGGCGGGTTGTGCAGCACACCAAGGGCTGCCAGCACAAACCAATGGAGGGTGCGGAGTGTGCAAGCAGCTCATGGCCCTTTGCTGCTACCACGCCAAGCTCTGCCAGGAAAACACACGCCCCATTCCCGACTGCCTCAACGTCAAGCAGAAGCTCCGCCGGCAGGAGATGCAGCACCGCCGGCAGCACGCGTAGCTCATGGCCAGCGGATGCCATCAACACCCACACCGTGCCTCAGCCGAGTCTGCCTCCCCGCCTTCAGCACCACCCCCCCCCCCCCCCCCCTGCATCCCAGCACACCCTGGACACCACAGCCCTGACTCTGCCCCAGACCTCGCATGTCAGTAGCCGGCTTCTCCAGCGTGGCCAGAACTCAGCCCCCCACCACAGTTTGCCCTGGGAAGCCCACTAACCAGGGGCCAGCCCCTCTCCCCCAGGCCCACCTGCAGCAGAGGAGGCGCCGGCAGATTGCACGTGAGGCGCAGCAGCAGTACCTGTATGGGGTGAGCACCAACAACATTGTCCCTGAGGCACAGTGACCCCCAGAGCCAGATGGCCCCATGGGCCTGAATGTGACCCAACCGGGTCAGTGGGCCTGTTATTCTGCCCCCCAAGTCCCGGCAGTGGCAGCCGGCACCCATCCCCCAGCATCAGCCAATGTGAGGCACGCCCAGCCGTGATGGATATACAGACCGCAGAGCACCTCTCCAGCCGCCCTGCAGGACCTGCTGCGGACCCTGAGGCCTCCCAGCTCCCCCAGCAGCAGCACGTGCTCCACACCCTCCAGTCAAACCCTCAGCCAATGGCAGCTCCCATCAAATCGCACGCGGCCAAGTAAGTGGCCAGCCAGCCCGGCCTTCAGCTCTAGGCCAGCCTGCTGACCCTGAACGCCATGCAAGCCAGCGGGCCACGGCCTGCTGTCCCCCCGCAGCAGCAAGAAACGGGAGGCCTGAACCCCCAGGGCCAGGCCTTGAACATCATGAGCCCGGGGTGCAACCCCAGCGTTGTATCTCAGTATTTAACTTCTTAGTTTAGAGTGCCTCACCATACAGGTAGTCTGGATTCGGACCACATGTCCTGGGTAGCTTAGACCTGGGGTTTAACATTTTTTTTTTTAGAAGTTCCTATCTACTGCCCCCAGACAGTGAACTGCTTACCTAGCAGAGAAAAAACCCATTTTAGGCCTATGTCACATTGTGGAAAGACTTCAAGATTCCTAGGCTCTTGCAGTAGCTCGTGTCCAGGTCCCTGAAGTCAGGTGTCTGAGGCCTGGATTCCCCTGTCCCACCGGTAGGTATTAAAGACCCAGCCCCAGGCCTCTATCCTTTACCTCCGTATGCAATTTTTTAAAAAAAATATATTTTATTGATATTTTACAGAGAGGGGTAGAGAGTTAGAAACATCGATGAGAGAATCATCGATCAGCTGCCTCCTGCACACCTCCCCCACTGGGGATGTGCCCGCAACCAGGATACATGCCCTTGTCCGGAATCGAACCTGGGACCCCTCAGTCCGCAGGCCGACGCTCTATCCACTGAGCCAAACCGGTTCTGGCATCCGTATGCAATTTTAACTTCAGTTTCTGCCCAGTGCTCCACTTTGAATTCTGTCTTTATGTCTAGCATATAGATCATTTTCCTTTCTTCTTTAGAATTTAGTGATGCATGCAAAGTAGATTGTTAAATTTTGTCAAGAATTTCTATGTGTTTAGAGCCAGGGCAGTGGTGGCAAGAGTGGGGCAGATGCAGGGAGTGCAGAGGCTTCCACAGCGACGAGCTGTTTCCATGGATGGTTCTTCTTTACCTTCTTGGAGAGATTATCCAGTTTAGGGATCTGTGACTTGCTCATTATGTAATATACCGGCATGTGCCCTTGACTGGAATCGAACCCAGGACCCGTCAGTCTGCAGGCCGACATTCTATCCACTGAGGCAAACCAGCGAGGGGCCAATGGCATTTAAATGTGTTAAGACTTTCCTACTAATTTGAACACAAAGCTGGAGCGCCTTGTTAGATTCTCCTGCTTACTTTTTTTACAAAGACACTTGCCGCCTGGCTGGCGTGGCTCAGGGGTTGAGCATCAATTTATGAAGCACGAGGTCATGGTTCAGTTCCCGGTTGTGGGCTCGATCCCTAGTGTGGGGTGTGCAGGAGGCAGCCGACCAATAATTCTCTCTCATCAATGATGTTTCTATCTCTCTCCCCTCACTTCCTCTCTGAAATCAATTAAAAAATAAAAAAAGATTGAAAATGAAAATACTTGCCTCTGTTGCCGCTGTTGGACTGTGCTGTTGCTGCTGCCATTGCTAGCACCTTTGCCGGGTGCTCTGAACTGGCCGTAGTCTGAGTCGGAGCCTTGGGCTTGCATGGCCTTCATTGAACCCTTTGTTCCAAGGCAGCCTTCATGTTCCATTCAGATTGGGTTAAAAACTACTCTGCAGTCATGGAATTGGACCTCCTGGTGACTGCTAAGGTCCGGATGTGTGGAGGAGTCAGCTCCCTGTGGGTCAAACCATGACCAATGAGATTCAAGTGTAGGAAAGGATAAAATAAATTCCTTATGCAGACTACCCTGAGGTGTGGTTTCTTCTCTAACTCTCAAAAAGGCCTGCAGACACACCTGCTGAAAGCCTGTTTGGTTTCTTAGTGAATCATTATGAAATGACAGTCACATTGCTTTGCATCTCTCCCTGCCTCGCCCCCTCCCCCCTTTTCCTGACCCTCATTTCCCTGAGCTTGCATCGCACAAAGAATAGTGTCTTAATCTTTACTTCAGGCCCTGTTTCCTAGAGAACCCAGGCTAAGGTATCCATCATACAAATGTTTTCTCAACTCCACGTCTCCCCTATCCATCTATTCCACTTGTATTTCTCTTCCTTTGAAATGCTTTGAAAGAGATTTTTAATCTCTGCTTTCTTATCTGCCATTTATTTCTCCATCTAGCTCCTCTCTACCATTTCTCTAAGATTGCTTTCATGAACATCAATAATGACCTGTTGCTGTTAAATCCAAAGTATAATTTCTTACTTGATCTTACTAGATCTGCCTACAGCACCTGACACTGACCTTCCCTCCCTCTTCCAACATTGTATTGCCCTGAATTCTAGACAATGCACTCTAGTTTTTATCTTGCTGTTATAGCTACTCCATCTTAGTCACCTTTATATATCTTACCAGAGGCCCAGTGCACGGGTTCGTGCACTGGTGGGTTCCTTCAGCATGGCCTACAGGGATCCACTGAAACAGTGGTCCAACACAGCCTGCCACTCCTGCCTGCCTCTCCCTCCTGCCACTCCTGCTTATCCTGGCCCCGCTGCACCTGCTGCCGCAGCTAGGTAGCGCTACCACGGAGGCAGGAGAGGCTTGTGCTGCTGCAGCTGTGCTCGCCAGCCGTCAGCCTGGCGTCTGGTGTCCATGGGTCAACTGAGTGGTACTCCGCTATGGGAGCCACTGACCACCAGGGGGCAGCTCTTGCATTGAGCATCTGCCTCTTGGTGGTCAGTGTGCATCATAGCAACCAGTTGTCTGGTCGTCCAATTGCTTAGACTTTTATATCTATATCTATATCTATATCTATATCTATATCTATATCTATATCTATATCTATATCTATATCTATCTATAGATAGGTTGATATAGATAAATATTGATGTTTCTCAGGGTTCTGTCTTTAGTCACCTCCATTTCTTTCCTTTCCTTTCTCTTTCTTCCCCTTCCCTTCTCTCTGTATAAAACTATCTCTGGAAAGTCTTATTCATTCATTTACAAAGCTTCAAGTGCCATCTATATGTTAGTAACTTCAAAATTATATTTAAGTCTAACTTTTTCTCTTGAATACCAGGTTTTTTAAAGGATCTGTCATACTGGATATTTCCTTTTTGATGTCCTATAGACCTTGAAACTCAATGAGTCAAAAAATGATACTCAGCATTCTCTTCCTACCTGAATCTGTTCTCATCCTTGCCTTCCCCGTCTCAGTGACTGGTAGCTCCATTCCCAAGTCAGATGTTAGAGGCCACCCTCCCTTTTCCACAACATCAATCCCAGTTAGGGTGACTGATTCATTCTAGTTTGACCAGGATTTTCTTGGTTCCACATCTGTGAAACTCCTGTAATTCTATGAAAACTGGAATGGTTTTCTTGAAGCTGTCCCAGTTTTAAAACTAAAAGTCTCACACCTTGGGAAACACTTCAGTCCTGGGCAAACCAGAAAGGTCATCCTTTCTTTTACATCTAATCAATCATCAAAACCCACTGATTCTAACTAGATAGTCCTATTCTCTCCCTATTCTCTGCTGCGTTAAACAGTGCAGGCCATGATCATTTCTTGCTTAGGGTGCTGTAAAGCTTTTGAGCTTTCCTTTTGCCTCTATGATTGCTTACCTCACCCCATTCTTTGAATTATTGTTAGAGCAATCCTTCTAAAGTATAAATCCGAGGATACCTTTCTTCTTAAAAATTTTAAAACTATTCCCTATTTGCCCTAAGATAAGGAGCACACTTAAATTTTATTGATTTTTCACAGAGAGGAAGGGAGAGGGATAGAGAGCCAGAAACATTGATGGGAGAGATACATCGACCAACTGCCTCCTGCACACCCCCTAATGGGGATGTGCCCGCAACCAATGTACATGCCCTTGACCGGAATCAAACCTGGGACCTTTCAGTCTGCAGATGACGCTCTATCCACTGACCCAAACCGGTTTCAGCAGGAGCACACTTTTTAAGATGGCTCACGTGGCTTCTCATAAAATTGTCCTTCTTATTTTTCTAGAATCATTCCCTTCTCACTTTCCTCTTACATTGTATCTAAGCCCAGATGTTCGCTGTCCCCTCTACAAAAGCAGCCTTTGTTTTTATTTTACACCCATGTGGATATAGAACTCTTGTATGTCTTCACATTCTCTTTCCCAAATCTACTTCTACAAAAGTCTTAGTGAGAAACACGGAATTAATTGGGGAGTTAAAGAGGATATTTTATCACATGTGGTATAGTAACAACCCCCACTTTACCATTTGGCTATTTGACGTTTTTTCTACCAAGTTTCTTCTCAGAGGTGGTACTTCTAGAATTTTTTGTGTATGTCTTTACTTTTGCCCCAAGGTAAAGCAGCCTTCCTGGATCTACTTGTACCCACCCCCACCTCAAACTCTGTACACTCATTTCTTGCTTATACTGAACAATCTGGCATTGCCCCAGCTTCTGTTTATAAATGTACATTCCCAACTCCATCCAAGGACTCAACAAAACAAAGTGTCCCTCTGTTTCTAGATTCCATTCTTGCTTATTGCCATCATTTTTAGCTTGAATATGTCCCTAAGGTCTCACCTCTCATCCCAAGTAGCTTATTAAAATCTTTAAAAATTTAGTGTTACACTCCTAGGGGAATTATTCTACCAGTTGCTAAGAGAGTAAAAGTTTCTTCATTTTCTTACATGTGTTTCAGCCATATTGGCTTTTCTGCAGCTCTCATAATATTTCTTCATCTCTGCTGCTATGTTTTTGTATAAGCTGCCAAATTGTCTAAGATCCTTTACCACCATTTACCTAAAAAAAAAAAGCTGACTGACTAATAAATATACCTGAAGTTATGAGATTTTTTTTATGTCTCCATGCCAAAATTAATCTTCCGCATCAGGAAGAATGGACTGGTTTTTATAGATTGAGCCAGTGCTAGTTGCAGTTCATGGGACTTGACTTGGACAAAGAAATGTCTAATTACATCGTGACTCATTTCAGCATTTTAAATCAACATTGCATGATAAAATTCACTGCATTAGTCTCTAAGGGATTAGAAAGAAAACTAGGAGACACAACAAGATGGCGGCAGAGGTAAAAGCCTAACTGCAGCCGCACTCAACAATTTCAAAAAATACAACTAAAATATAGAGTGGACACTATCCAGAACAACAGGAAAGTTGACTGGGAATTCTACAACTAGAAGGAAAGGGAAAACCAGAAGGAAAACCAGAGGAGCTGTAAAAGCCGAAGGTACGGAGGCACGGTGCACGCCGGGAGAGGACGGAGCCGGAGAGGAGGGGCGGCTGAGTGCCTGGCTGGCGTTCCCTAGCGGGAAGGAGATAAAGGCTCCGGACTGTGCTGAACCCCAACTCCGACTGCACTGAACCCCAGTTCTGGGCGAGACCCTGGGGTCCAGGCTCATACAGAGGGAATCTGGGCTGTAAGGCGGAAGCTCAGTGGAGCTGCAAAAAGGCAGAGCTCCGGAGTCGCGCACATTGCGCGCACAGAGGACAGACTGCTGTTTGGGCCGAGAGATTGCCCTAGCGGGAAGGAGACATAAGCTCCGGACTGTTCTTAACCCCACTTCCAACTGCTCTGAACCCCAGTTGTGGGCTTGTTGGGGGAGAGACTACACTGTCTGGTAGCGGGCGAAGCTCTAGGGCGCCTTTCTCTCAGAGGTGCTTGCAGCGAGGACCAAAGGACACTGAGGTACACTGAGACTCAGGAACCTCCGAGGGCGGGGCTAACCGGAAGCCAAGGCTGTAGGCTCCACCCTGAAACTCTGCCCCTTCCAAGCTGAAATCAGAGAGGCTTTTGCAGGTTTCCAAGTCTAGTGGAATAAGGTTGTCTCCTGGCATAGACACAGCTGATCCTCCCAACCTACCAACTCAGGGAAGCAGCGAAAATGCCGAAACGAGGAAACAGATCACAAACGAAAGAAATGGAGGACAAAAAGCGACTGGATATAGAGTTCAAAGCCACGCTTATAAGGTTGTTCAACAATCTCTTAGAAAAGGCGGATAAAATAAATGAGACCTATGAGGATATGAAAAGGGATCAACTAGAAATAAAGAATACATTCTCTGAAATAAAAAATATTATACAGAGTCCTAAAAACAGATTGGAAGATTGCAAGAATCAAGTCCAATATTTGGAACACAAAGAGCCAGAGGACACTCCTCCGCAGAAGCAAGAAGACAAGAGAATCCAGAAAGTTGAAGATGGTGTGAGAAACCTCTGGGACAACTTCAAGCGAACCAACATCAGAATTATGGGCATCCCAGAAGATGACAGAGAGCAGGATACCGAAAACATATTGAAAGAAATAGTGACAGAAAACTTCCCCCACCTGGGGAAAGAAATAGACTTACACGTACAGGAAGCACACAGAACCCCAAATAAAAGGAATCCAAAGAGGACCACACCAAGACACATCATAATTAAAATTCCAAGAGCTAAAGACAAAGAGAGAATATTAAAAGCAGCAAGACAAAAGCAGGTAGTTACCTATAAAGGGGCACCCATACGACTGTCAGCTGATTTCTCAACAGAAACCATGCAGGCCAGACGGGAATGGCAAGAAATATTCAAGGTGATGAATAACAAGAACCTACAGCCAAAAATACTCTACCCAGCAAAGCTATCACTCAGAATCGAAGGCCAGATAAAGAGCTTCACAAATAAATTTAAGCTAAAGGAATTCATCACTGCCAAGCCAGAATTATATGAATTGCTGAAAGGGGTTCTTTAGGAAGAGGAAGAAAATAAAGATAAAAATATGAACAAACACGTAACTATCAACAAGTGAGTCTAAAAACCAAGGGAAGTAAAAATCATGATGAACAATATTAACTGGTGAATATAATAGAATCAGAGGTATGGAAGGGGAGTGGACTGATGATTCTTGGGGAAATGGGGAGTGGAGCGGGGCGGGAAGAGACTGAACATAAACTGCACCTATGGATGAGGACAATGGGGGATGGGGAAAGGGCAGAGAATTGAATGGAAACTTGGTGTAGGGGAGCAATTGGGGGGGGGAATGAGGAACATATGTAATAATATGAATAATAAAGATTTAGTTCAAAAAAAAAAAAAAAAAAAAAAAAAAAAAAAAAAAAAGAAAGAAAACTAATTTCACATTTTGAAAGTCATTTTCAAGACCTCCAAAGAGGGTTGGCTTATAAAGGTCACAAAAAAGGGCTAAGAATTATATAATTCTCAGTTTGATTCCAAGCTGGAGAATCAGTACAATTAATCAAAACTGCAACCCACAGTCCCTTAGAAAACATGCAAAACACATGGCCATTATGTGCAGTCCAAGCAATTATATATGTTTACAGGTTGATCATATTCAATTAATCTAGTTTATTTTCTTGACAATATCATTGAGTATGCCTTTATTTTCACTAATGCAAACTGAAGATTTTAAGATGGCAGTAGAATACCTTCTTGTGTATGGAGAGCCACACTACATGGTTTCCTCAGGGGCTTCCTTAGTACTAGAGCCCTTGAGCTTCACAGCTTTGAAAAGAGTGTGGATTAACAGAACAAATCTGGAATTACATATTTACCCATCTATATTTTCTTAAGTCATTTTAAATTCTCTGTATTTTCTTATCATTTCTTTACTGTCTTTATTTTTTTCATTATCATTTATCCCCTGATAGCCTCTTTCACCTCTAACTCCACTTTCCCTCCACCACCCTGCAATCACCACACAGTTGTCTGTGATGCCCATGAGTTCTTTCTTTCTTTTTTTTTCAATCCCTCCACTCATATTTTAAAGGATATATCTTCCTTTGTGTATTTTCTTGCTCAGAATGTAATATAAAATAATACATGTGAAATCCTTCAATAACTACAAGTGTTTTGCAATCAAAGGTGGGCTGGCCATCTTTCAGATTTGCAAAGGACAATCAGGAAATTTACTCTACCAAGCTATTCTTCTAGGTTTCAACTATTCATCTATATGATTCCTCCTTCCTTCTTAAAGCACTCAATATTTGCATATAACAGATATGGTTTCTGTCCTTATGGAACTTACATTCTTGAGTAACCAGTAAATAGACAATTAAAATTTAGATTGATAAAGTCTGTAATTGAGAAGGGAACTGTGGGATGGTTAGATTAGGTAGAGTGGTGAGTGGGAAAGGTTTTCCACAAAAAATGATATCTATACTGAGAACTAATGATTAAGCTCTCATGGGAAAATATGGGAAATACTTTAGGTTTCAGGGGTAGTATGAGTAATAGCAGGGCAAAGAGAGGTGACAGAATGTTATAAGTAGAGAAAACATTGTGTGCCAAGCTCCTAAGACAAGAGCAGTGTAGTTCAACCAAAATTTCAAGGCAGCTTTTCTGCCATGTAAGATCTTTCCATTCCACTTGTTTATGAACAATGTAGTAACTAGTTCCACAGGACATCTGAAGAGTGAAAAGTGTGGGGTTTACATACTTGCAGCTGTTTTTTTTTTTGGCCTCAAGTCTTAAATTGATTGAATTGTAACAATCCTGGCAGCTCTCTTTGTCTTTTTTACAAACAAATCTTTGGGCAGTGGATTACTAAGACTTCAAAGCTTTTGGTTTTTAAAACATGGCAGTTTAAAAATATATATATTATTGATTTCAAAAAGGAAGGGAGAGAGAGAGAGATAGAAACATCAAGGATGAGAACCATTGATTGGCTGCTTCCTGTGTGGCCCCTCTGGGGATTGAGCCTGCAACCCAAGCATGTGCCCTTGACCTGAGTTGAACTCCAAGGACCCTTCAGTCTTCAGGCTGACTCTCTGTTCACTGAGCCAAACCAGATAGGGAAAGACATGGCAGTTTGAATTGAAACACTATAATTATCATATAATTAATATCTCAATAACAATATTCCCTTTTTTTTATTTTAAAGAAAAGAAAACATGATGTCAGAGGGGTTAATTACCTTTCCCTAGGTAATCCAGCTATTAAATCACAGCTATTAAACGGCTTATAGGCAACAATGGTCTCCTCATATTAGAATCAAGAGCTACATGACCACAATAAAACAGGAAGATCAAGAACAACCACAAAGGCTGAATACAACTAAGACTCAACACAGATCTAAATGATCTAACTTAAGTGATCAAGCCTTCTAACCTGAAACATTGCCACTATCACCTGCAATAGTTCCTTTCTGACGTTTTATTGTGAGAGCAGATGAGTCTGGAAAGCATGATTGTCTCCTGAAGTTTTCTTGAAGTTGATAGTTGGGCACAAAATAAGCTCCTAGGCAGTCGTTAAGAAGCATAAGAACCTGTAGCTAAGGACCAAGAAAAGGACAAATAAAGTGGAATTTTAAAAAATCAAAATACAAACTTCTATTTACATAGGGCTGACAGCTGATGATTCATAGGGAAACTGAGCAATCAAACATAATCAGAATGATTGCTAAGCTTCTCCACCTTGACTAACCACTAATCACAAGAAGAATAACACAGCCAGGACTGGTTTGGCTCAGTGGATAGAGCGTCGGCCTGTGGATTGAAAGGTCCCGGGTTCGATTCCGGTCAAGGGCATGTACCTTGGTTGCAGGCACATCCCCAGTGAGGGGTGTGCAAGAGGCAGCTGATCGATGATTCTCTCTCATCGATGTTTCTAACTCTCTATCCCTCTCTCTTCCTCTCTGTGAAAAATCAATAAAAATATATTTTTTTTTAAAAAAGAAGAAGAATAACACAAAGGAAAAACAAATCCTTCCCCAATCTGATTATTGAATACCTGGGTTAGATATTGAGGAGAAAAGCATGCATGTTTTATATGAAAGTAATAAAGCTGCTTCTAAAGTCCAAGGGAAACATTAATGATTCAAATCTCTTTATCTCCACTTCCCCTCCTACAAATACCTTAGGCAATGGCAAAACTTCTGTTGTAATTGTTTTCCTCCAAAGGAAACTTTGCAGATGATGTGCAAACCCTTCAGTGAAATGCATAAGTTATAAGAGTGAAACTTCTCTTATAAGAATTTTTTCTACCATAAAACTTTCTGTATCTCTTAGGAATCTTTCACTTGCAAGTCACAGAATACTTACCTCAAATTTGTGTAAGCAAAGCATTATTGGCTCATAACATGACAGGGCCAGAGGGAGGGCTTGTCTTCGATGCAGTTTGATCTGGGAGGATCAAATGCTGGGTTTCTCATCACTTTTCAACACTTTCCATTTGTGTCAGCTTCATGTTTGGATTCCTTATTTAATGAGATAAGATGGCAGCAGCGTTTTTAAGCTTCATACCTTCATCTACAAAATCCAGTGGAACAGTGAAAGCTTTTCTTTCTTAGAGCCAGTCACCAAGGCCAGGAAGTTAAGTCAATGAGGGTCCTCTATGGAGGTTGGGAGTGGGATCATTCCCATCCAACTGACTTGCAGAGATGGCAGGATCCATCCCCACCCCAATTCTGCTAGTAACGGAGAGAAAAAGAGAGAAAGAGAGAGAGAGAGAGAGAGAGAGAGAGAGAGAGAGAGAGAGAGATCAATGATGAGAAAGAATTATTGATTAGCTACCTTCTGCACGCTCCCTACTGGGGATTGAGCCTGTAGCCTAGGCATGTGTCCTTGACTGGAATCAAACCTGGGACACTTCAGTCTGCAGATTGACACTGTTCACGGAGACAAACCATCTAGGATTGAGCTCTTTTTTTTTCTCCATGAGCTTTGGTCAGACAGAGGGTTAACTACATTATAGTGTGTGATTTGCTCTGTAAGAGCTCATCATCTGAAACATTTTTTATTTTTGTAAAATTATTTAACAACTTCTTATTGTGGTAAAACATACACAACATAAAATTTATCTTTCAACCATTTTTAAGTGTATAGTTCTGTGGCATTAAGTACATTCACATTTCTGTGCAATTTTCACCACCATCCATCTCCAGACCTATTCATTTTCCCTACTGAAAGTGTACCCATTAAACAATCACACCCCATTACCCCTTTTCTCCAGCCCCTGGCAACCACGATTCCACTTTATGTCTTTATAAATTTGACTACTCTAGGTATCTCATATAAGTGGAATCATATGGTATTTGTCCTTTGTGACTGCCTTATTTCATTTAGCATAAAGTCTTCAAGGTTCATTCATGCATGTATCAGAATTTCATTTCTTTTTAAAGGCAACTAACATTCTACTGTATGGATATATCACACTTTTTAATCTATTAATTCATTAATAAACTGAATTGCCCTTTTTCTGTCTTTAGGTGGAGTGTCGTCTTGAATACTAAGACCTACTTGCCCCCAAATCTTGCACTAGTAAATGTAAACACTTTAAATTAAAGCTCTGTGGCATTAATGAAATGAACTATAAAATCTGCAATTGCCACTCAAGAAGAAAATGTGATTTTATAATAAATCAATTTACAGCCACGTTTTCTATTAGCAGTAGAAGTCCTAAAATGGGATTATACAATTATTGTTTTATGAAAAAATCTCAGTTAAAAATTTTAGCAATCAGATGCCATTAAGAATATTTTTGAATAAAGTGAAATATTTAAAAAAATATTTTATTGATTTTTTACAGAGGGGAAGAGAGAGGTATGAGAGAGAAACATCGATCCGCTGCCTCTTACATACCCCCTACTGGGGATGTGCCCACAACCAAGGTACATGCCCTTGACTGGAATTGAGCCCGGGACCCTTCAGTCCACAGGCTGACACTCTATCCACTGAGCCAAACCAGTTTTAGCTAAATAATGTGAAATCTTTCTCTTGTTTGTGCTGACCAGTCTGGTAACCATAACCAAATGTGGATTTTAAATTAATTACAATTAAATGAAATTAAAAATTCAGTTTCTCATACTAGCCACATTTCAAATGCTCTATTGTCATTATTAGTGGCTGCTATATTGAACAGTATAGACATAGAACATTTTTTTTTTTCATCATCATGAAAATTCTCTCTCAAAGTGCTGATTGCATTAGCTGGGATTTTCTCCCCAAAGTCATTAGGGGTCATTTAAAGTTCATAAAGTTTGTTGCTACCTAAGAGAGCGTGATATTCTGTGTGCATCTTGGTTTTGCCAGCCTGTAGTCTGCAGTTGAAGAGCAGAACTTAATCTTCCGTGGAGCAAAAGAACAAGATCAACGTAGTTTGGTGCTTGCTAGTCACTCACCCACATAGGCACACAGAGATCCTAAGCAGAGGGAAGAGTAGAGGTGAGGGCAAGGGAAATGAAAAAGTGGGTTCATTGTAAGTTAGTGGTATTTGAAGCTTTTATGAGTTTTTGAAATGTAGTTTGTAGCCTCTTAAACACCCAACTAGTAAAAATGCACATAGATGGAAACCCTTAATACAATAAAGAACATGTTTGGACCCAATGCCTTTTAATTCTTGTGATGGGATACTTAAAAATCTAGTGTAGCCGAAACCAGTTTGGCTCAGTGGTAGAGCGTCAGTCTGCTGACTGAAAGGTCCCGGGTTCGATTCCGGTCAAGGGAATGTACATTGGTTGCGGGCACATCCCCGGTAGGGGGTGTGCAAGAGGCAGCTGCTCGATGTTTCTCTCTCATAGACGATTCTAGCTTTCTTTCTCTCTCCCTTCCTCTCTGTAAAATATCAATAAAATATATTTTTAAAAAAAGAAAAAAGAAAATCTAGTGTAGCATGAACCCTCTGGGGATACTAAACAGGCTCCTTTAGACTCTGTCTCTTTGTTAAAGAGGTGATTTTCAACCTTCAACCTCTCTTTACAATTAAGATACCCTGGTAATAAAACTTCATTTTTATTTTTTCATTTTTTAAAAAAAATATATTTTATTGATTTTTTACAGAGAGGAAGAGATAGGGATAGAGAGTTAGAAACATCTACAAGAGAGAATCATCAACCAGCTGCCTCCTGCACACCCCCTGCTGGGGATGTGCCCTCAACCAAGGTACATGCCCTTGACTGGAATCGAACCTGGGACCTTCAGTCCGAAGGCTGATGCTCTATCCACTGAACCAAACTGGTTTCGGCTCATTTTTTTTTTTTAATTTCAAGAAAAAGGATTTTAAATATAACAATGTTACATGCAGTAAACCGCAATATTTAAGTAAAATGATCTTAAATATAATAATGTTACTTGCAATAAACATTAACATTTCAAGAATAAAAGGATTTAAAGTATAATAATATTACCCAAACTGTACTAACATAGTATGATATCACAAAAATTGTAGGAAATATTAAAAATCTGCAAATAACACGATTGCTTCTATTATATTCTAGAATTTTCCCCCCCTCTGGCTTTATTTTTGTTTATTAGTTTAGATTGTTCATTATAGTTCACAAATGAGTGAGATCATATGATGTTATCTTTCTACAACTGGCTTATTTCGCTTAGCATGGTGCTCTCCAGGTCCAACCAGGGTGCTCTTTCCTTTTTTACTATCCTAAATTGCTTATTAGGTAAGAATTTTACAAACATCACTTATATTAGCAGTAACGGTGGGGCTGGCGAGCAGTATTGCGCCTTCTCCAAGCTGCAGGGTGAGAACCACTAATGGTGTGGTGGAACTTGTGGTCCTTCCCAAGGCCACCGCTCTTGCGGCCGGCAGATGTCAACCCTCGCATCTCCCTGTGCTTGTGGACTGCTTGGGTGATCCATTGGGTGATCCATTGGGTGATCCATTGGGTGTCAGGATTTCTTCTGATAGCCTTATGGAATGGATCAATGAGGATAACCTCAAAGAATTTTTTCATGAAATCTTCACCAACCCAGTAAGAATTCGGGACTCTCTGGACCCTACAGTGGCATCCGGCTCGCTCCTCAGCAACAGACTGAAGACTTCCAGCAAACTTTAGCTCGTTAACACTGGGATGGACAGGCTTGCCGTAGGTCGCACCCTTAGGAATGGGTATTTGTGGCCACCACGGCGCACACGAATCCGATAGATGACATATCCTTGCTTGGCCTTGTAGCCCAGCCTGGGTGCTTTGTTGGGTGGATGGGGCGGGGGCCCTGTGGAGCGCAGAGAGCTGGCGGCACTGCCAGCAGCGCACCCTGAGAAGGAAGCGCGTTACAGCGGACTGCTTCTTCCTCCATAGCTCCTGGATGTACTTGTAAGCACTCATCTTGGTTTACCTGATGGCTGTGGCCAGACGGAAAAAGCAAGTTTCTTCTTTTTACCGCAGCATAGTATTCCATTGTGTAGATGTACCACTGTTTTCTGATCCACTCATCTGCTGATGGGCACTTAGGCTGTTTCCAAATCTTAGCTATTGTAAATTGTGCTGCTATGAACATAGAGGTGCATATATTCTTTCTGACTGGTGTTTCTGATTTCTTGGGATATGTTCCTAGAAGTGGGATCACTGGGTCAAATGGGAGTTCCATTAATTTTTTTTTTTTTTTTAGGGAACTCCATACTCCTTTCCACAGTAGTTGTACAGTCTGAATTCCCACCAGCAGTGCACAAGGGTTCCTTTTTCTCCGTATCCTGGTCAGCACTGTCGTCTGTTGATTTGTTGATAATAGCCATTCTGACAAGTGTGAGATGGTACTTCATTGCTGTTTTGATTTGCATCTCTCGGATGATTAGTGACTTTGAGCATGTTTTCCTATACCTCTTGGACTTCTTATGTCCTCTTTTGAAAAGTGTCTATTTAGGCCCTTTGTCCATTTTTTGATTGGATTGTTTATCTTCTGTTTGTTAAGTAGTATGAGTTCCATAAAGGTTTATTTACAATTATTTTGTTACTCTATATGTATGACATCCTGTGCTTTCAATGCAGAGGAAATAAATTTCATTTTCAGATTTTTTTTGATATTCCTTTGACTCATAGGAAAGGGTCTTTTTTAATAGCTTGCTCTATCTGCAGGATTATCCTTGCTCCTAATTGGAGCTTAATAAAGGCTGAATGAATGAATGGGTGTGAATACCCTAGAAGTTTTAGAAGGCTGGGTTGGTAATTATTTCTTAGGAAAATTGACTTTCCCTGACCGAGGCTATTTTGAACCTATTCATCAATAGACTTGCAGGGTGCTTTTCAATTGACAAGGAAGTAACATAAGAGAATGGTCAATCTAAGGGACATAAATATGAGATGGCTTGAGTTCAAGATCCAACAGCCTTTGATGAACCATGGGAACTTGACCATATTGACCTTTTGAAGCTGTTTCCACATCTGGAACACAATAAAATCCTTGGATTTTAAATATTAAAAAATAAAACAATTAATGAACTAGAAAAAATTAAATTAAAAATATTATTTAAAAAATTTAAAAATTGCCAAAACCGGTTTGGCTCAGTGGATAGAGTGTCAGCCTGCGGACTGAAAGGTTCCGGGTTCGATTCCGGTCAAGGGCATGTACCTTGGTTGCGGGCGCATCCCCAGTAGGGGGTGTGCAGGAGGCAGCTGATTGATGGTTCTCTCTCATTGATGTTTCTAACTCTCTATCACTCTCTCTTCCTCTCTGTAAAAAATCAATAAAATATATTTAAAAAAATAAAAAATAAAACATTTAAAAATCTTAGGATTTTTTGAGGAACCAATAAGTTAAAATACACAAACTCTTTAGGATAGTACTTGACACACTTAGTATATGTGAGCTTAAAAAAAAAAAAGAGCATTTTAAGCACTTGTGGGAAGAATCTAGTCTTAGGCTAAAAGTAAGAGAAGAGAGACACAGCACTTGTGTCATTGAGAATCTAGAAAAGAGAGAAGAACTCTTTTTTGAAAAGAATTGGGGACTCACAAGTCTCCAGTGGAAGATGACTGATTATACAAAATAAGGCAAATAGGGATAAAAGAGAACAGAAATCCCATATATAAAGTTAAGGAAATGGATACTCTCTGACATCTGAGCTAAGCAAAATGTTGCCACAATTCTTTTTTTGCTGTGTCCATGGAAGCTGGTAGAAATAAACAGGTTCTCACTGACCTTGGCATTCCATCTCTTGTCCCAGGTATCTGAGTTCCAACCTCAGAGGTCTGAGTCATAAAATTAGGTCTACTTTCTTTATTATATTATTAGAGGCCTGCTGCACAGAATTCGTGCATGGGGGAGGGGAGTGTTGGTTCCTCAGCCTAGCCTGCACCCTCTCCAATCTAGGACCCCTTGGGGCATGTCTGACTGTTAGTTTAGGCCCATCCCACAAACCAGCAGCTAGACATTCCTCTCGCAATCTGGGACCGATGGTTCCTAACTGCTCGCCTGTCTGCCTGCCTGATCACACCTACCTGCCCTCTCCTGCTGGCATGATCACCCCTAACTTCCCTCCCTTGCTGGCCTGATCTTCCCTAACTGCCCTCCCCTGCTGGCCTGATTGCCCATAAACCACCACTGCCCTGCTGTGTGGCTCTTGGGTACAGGTATCCGGCTCCCTCTTCCCTCCTGTCAGATTCTGGGGAATGCTGCAGGACCCAGAGTCAAATCCCCACCCACCTGTGCGCACCTCGAAATCACGTGAGACCCAAACCTAGCTGGCCCCACCCTAGTCAAGCACTGATCAGTCATTAAGGTGTGAGGGTGTGACAACCATTTGCATATTAGCCTTTTATGATTATAGATAACCTCTTTCAGAACAGAGACTATCTCTTATTGTCTGAATTCCTTCTAACCTTTAGCATAATGCCTTGCCAGATGGTCAGTGTAGAATGACAGACATCTGTGCTTCTATGCATTTCAAAGGATGTTGGGCTAAGTGCTTTCTACTATTCTGCCTACCTCTTAGAGTCTATGACACTTTTGAAAAGTATTTGAAGTGTTGATACATTAGAGTCCTATACATCAAAACCCAGCATAGGCAAAATTGGAGTAATGTTGGAAGTTTACATGGGGCATACATTCTCACTTCAATAGGTTGCCAACCCATTTGAGCATGAGCATGAGTGGCAGGAGGACTTAGAGGTGGAATCTTTCTGTGCTTTGGAAGGAAGCTTTGATTCAATGTCTGGTTGAAGACCTAAAACTTTGTACTATATATCATGGAAGAGAGAAAAATAAGCAGATACAGTTTCAGGGCATATGTACAATATAATTATTCTTTCATAACAGTGGCTTGAGTTAGACAGGTTAATTTTAATTTCATGAAACAAAAAGTCTTGAGGAAGGCAGGGATGGAACAGAGGCTCAAGGGTATCATGTCTCTAAGGTCTTCACAGTTTCTTTGAGCTTTTCTCTAGTGGTCAAATGCAAGTGGTTGCTGCAGCACTTGCTGCCATGCCTGCACTTCAGGATGCATGAAGGAGAAAGAACAAAGAGCACAGATGATGGGAAGGGCATGCCAGCTGAGTCTATCTCCTCCTTCTTTAAGGTATTGTTCTCTTTCCTGCCTCCAAATACCTACTTATAGCCAGAACTGTGACACATGAATACCTCTGTTCATGTAGGCTGGAAAATATAATAAAAAAATACATATTTTTTTAAAAATTGATTTTTAGAGAGAGAGGAAGGGGGGAGAGAGAAAGAGAGAGAGAGAGAGAGAGAGAGAGAGAGAGAGAGAGAGAGAAAGAGAGAGAGAGAGAGAGAAACATCAATGATGAGAGAGAATCATGGATTGGCTGCCTCCTGCATGCCCCTACTGGGGATCAAGCCTGCAACCTGGGCTTGTGCCTTTGACCGGAATCAAACCCAGGACCCTTCAGTCCACAGGCCATGCATGCTCTCTCCACTGAGCCAAATCGACTAGGGCAGAAATTTAATTTTTATTGGCTAGGCAGTTGTCCTCGTCTCCCAACAAAATAAATTTCAGGGTATTTCTGAGGGTAGATTGTGAGCTACTGGAGGGCAAGACATTTCTCCTTCATCTTCAACTCTACCGGCCTTATCGGTGCATCCTGAAATTTTGAGTCTGATCACCTGCATTTGTATTCTGCTTCTGATATTTATCAGGTGAGTGGCCTTAAGAAAAATAACATTTACCTCTTATAACCTCAGTTTTCTTATCCATAAAATGATACAATAATAAAAAAAACTATAATTGTCAGAATAGAACAGTGGGAAAATGAATGGATGTTTAGTGAACATCTAGCAGTCTTGCCACAGCTGTCCACAAAAGAACCTCAGAATGCACCCATAGAACCCCTTATTTCATTTTATTTATTTTTTAAAAAACATTTTTATGGATTTTTAGATAAAGAGGAAGGGAGAGGGAGAGAAAGGGAAACATTGATGTAAAACAGAAACATCAAGCAGCTGCTTCCTGTACACCCTCTGCTGGGGATCAGCCACAACCCAAGGCCTGTGACCTGACCAGGAATTGAACCCTCAACCTTTCCATGCATGGGACGGTGCCCAACCAACTGAGCCATACTGGCAAGGGCCAGAACCCCTTATTTTAAAGAACATTAAATTTTTATGGGTCTCCTGATCAGTTAGCTGCATGATATATTCTGGAATTGCTGTATGAGTTTGTCTATTTATGGGCTATTTAAGAGAAGTTATCCTCTAAAATGCTGGCTATTACATAGACTGAGCCCTGACATGGGTTCAAATATTGATTTCACCACAATTCACTGTGAGCCACTTTGAGGTTCAACTCAATTACATGGAAAAAGGAGATAAGACAAACTGATTTCAAAATTTCTATTCAAGAGAAAATAATTAGGACTAAATAAGACATACCCACAAAAGTATAAGATTGAGGGTTTCTTTATTAGAAATTGAGAATTTGTCATAAAGCTCTATTTCTTCAGATGGTCTAGAATTAGGAGCAGAGCTATACAAATTGACCAATAAAATAGAAAAGACAGCCCAGAAACAGACCAATACAAAAATGGAAATTTTGTTTGTGACTGAGTGACACTGCAAGTTGGTTAGAAAAAGATGAGCTTTTCAGTAAGTGATACTGGAAAATTAGTTACCCGAATGTGAAAAGATGAAATTGGAAACCATCTCACACTGCATATACAAAAAACAAACCCTCACAGATTAAGGCTTATATGTATAAGACAAAACTATAAGGTTGAGAGGAAATAGTTAGTTTCCACTTGAACAAGTACAAAACAATGCAAAACTACATAATATATTGCTTAATAATAAAAACATGATTAAATATAAATAAAAATAAGTTATAGATAAAGAGAAAACTCAGAATTGCATTTCCTCTTAAGGGACACATAGGACCTAAATGTTCTTATTCTTAAATTGGGGGGTGTCTACACAGAAGCTTATAATTTTATTATACCTTTTTTATACTGTATACCACTTTTATGAGGATTCTTTTGTTCCTACATATGTCTTTTAAAAGATTTAAAATGAAGAGTGAAATGGAAGGCATCAGTCTCATTGAAGTATTGTGAGTATCAATCATGAAAGTATTTGAAGAAGCATTAAATAAATGTAAATTATTTTTACCCACTACACTTCTTGAACACAAAATTATTTTTATTCATCTTTGTATTCAAACTACAGTGTCTGAAATTTGGTAGGTATTTAATAAACTTTTTTTGAATGAATGAGAAAACTATTTAATGTTAGCATATATTAACATAGGTTTTTAATCTTGGTATTATTAGAACTAAGCTGCTCCTTCTAGTGTTTACTAACAAACATATTATTCTATTCACTTGTTAATTTATTCATTCTTCAAATTTATATACATATATAAAAGCCTAAGTGACTGTTACAACTGAACAACCAGAATGACTGGCACAACCAGTTGACCAGTCACTATGACATGCACTGACCACCAGGGGGGCATATGCTCAACACAAGAGCTACTCCCTGGTGGTCAGTGTGCTCCCACAGCCTAACCTCCCGTGGCCCCTCCCTCACGGGCCAACCAATGTCCCATAGTCCCTTCCCCCAGCCTGCTGGCCCCCTAATAGGCCTCGATCACTGGCCAGGCTGAGGGATTCCATCTGTGCATGAATTTGTGCACCGGGCCTCTAATATTTAATAAGGCCAATGATGTTCCAGATATACTGCTGTTATTGGGGAGAACTGAGATGAACTATGTTTCTGTCCTATTTCCAATGAGCTCAGAGTCTAGTGAAAGAGACAAACAAATGTCTGGACAATAATATTTGCTTTTCTAAACCACTTTGCTAGTAGTGATAAGACCATCACTACTATATTTAATAGCCTATACCTATCTTCCTGGTTGCCTTTTTATTTTGTTTGGATAATACTAAGTACATTTTCAAAGTTTGCCTTGATGAGTGGTAAATTAACTTACTTAGCTCCAGGGGGGAAAAAGATTCTATTCTCACATGAACTGAAGGCTGGGCAATAAGCATGTTCTTGCCTTTTAACTGGGTTTATTTTAGACTGGAATCAGGTGTGAGCATAAAAGGGATCTATTTAATCAACACCTGTGATGAGAGTAGTGACACTCAGTGAGAAATGCTTTAAGTAGGGAGAGTTTGTATTTGATAGACTTCAGCACCTGGCTGGCGACATAATAACAAGTGCCAATATAGGGCTTGATAGCTGTGGGAAATATGAGAGCAACCAAGATGAAGTCCACAACAAGGACTGAGGAAGATTGCAACTTCAGCTCCTTTGACACTTGGGTGACTACATTAAACAAAACAGACAAATGCTGAGGACAGGATTTCCCAAATCATATTCTTTGGAATGTCATTCCTTCAAAGATGCTTTATAAAAAATAAATTGAAATACATTTGGGAAATGCTGTTTCTCTCCGTTGCTTGTTTGTGTGTGTGTGTTTTTTTTGAGACTCACAGTGCATAATATTATGTTAAGGGCCCCCATGAAACCAGTTCAACTTAGTTTAGGAAGATGACAAAATGATATGAAGAAACTGTCCAATTTTTGATGAGTCTGTCATTTCTATCTTTAATTATCTTATTAAAAAAACAATAATTTCTTGAGTGCCTACTGTTAGGCCATGGATAATTGACTTTTAAATTACTAGTGATTTGGGAGAAGACAAAATAATTTTCAAATGAAAGGAAAAAAAAATGGGCCTGGGTTATTGTCTCTCAGGTCCAGAGCATTAAGTGCATATAGCAAACAAATTAAAATATCTTGAATGTCTGCTGGGAAAACACTTACCACCTAGTCACAACTCCTGAAAATGCGGGCATATCCTGTAGATGGTTTTCCATACCTTCCCTGAATGAAAATAGTGGCCCTCACAGAAACCAACATCCCTGAAAATTAAATGAAATTTAGATAGGCCAGGAATTAAAAAACATTATTGCAAAAATGATGTTTTGTTAATTTTTGTTAATTATAAAAAATATAAAAGATATAAATATGAAAAAGGAAATAAAAATAAATCAGGCATATATTTTATTTAAATTTAAATAAAAATAAATCAGGCATATATATATATATATATATATATATATATATATATATATATGCCTGATACACCAAAATTGTGCAAGAGTAGGCCTTCCTTCCCTTGGCTGCCGGCAACAGCTTCCCTCTGGCACTGGTTTCGTCCTGAAGGTTGTCCAGAAGGATGTCCAGTCTAATTAGCACATTATGCTTTTATTATCATAGATAAATTGTATTGAAACTGATAATTACCATAAATGTTTTATAGCCATATTTCACATAATAATGTTCATGTATATCTACTTATGTCAATGAATATAAATCTAGGCTATATTTTTAAATTACTGATTAATATTCCATTGTTATATCATAACAGTTTAACCTTTCCTAATAAATGAACATTTAGATCATTTAAAATTTTCTGTGACCATAAATAACACTGTAATGAACATCTTTTGTATGCTTGACATTTATTTCTTCAAAGTAAATTCTGATAGAGTGGAAATGCTGGTCCTAAGGATATACACATTTAAATTTTAAAAATTTCTCTCAAAGAAGTGTGTACCAATTTACACTCCGACTTGTAATAGTTATTAATGTGTTTATCTCCGTATTTTCACATACAGAAGAATATACATAAAACATCGAGTTTTATGCATAAAACCAATGTGACAAACTTGCCTCATTGTTTTGATTTGCATTTCTTTAACTACTGAGTTAGAATTTTCTTTTTCTGTGTTTACTGCTTGCTATTTGTTTCCTTTTCTTTCTTTCTTTTGTTTTGTTAATCCTTACCCAAGGATATCTTTTTCCATTGCTTTTTAGTGAGACTGGAAGGGTGGTGGTGGTGGGGGGGTGGAGGGGAGAGAGAGAGAGAGAGAGAGAGAGAGAGAGAGAGAGAGAGGGAGAGGGAGAGGGAGAGGGAGAGAGAGAGAGAGAGAGAGAGAGAGAGAGAGAGAGAGAGAAGTGAGAGACATGAATGTGAAAGAGACATATTGGTTGGTTGCCTCCCACACTAGCCCCGATCATGGATGGAGATTGAACCCGCAATCAGTATATACCCTTGAATGGAAATGGAATCCAAAATTCTTTGGTGGTCAGGCTGATGCTCTAACCACAGAGGGATACCAGCCAGGGCTATTTTCTTTTCTTTAATTACTTCCTTATTCCTATTTTTCATTTATTTTCCCTATTGAGGTTTTGGCTACCTTTTTACTGATCTGCAATCAGATTTTTTGCAAGTTTTTTTTTTGTTGTTGTTTGTTTGTTTCTTGCTTTTATCTTTTAATTTTGCACTTATTTTGGACTTAAAAAAGTATAAAAATAGAAAATAGAGTTCCTATATATATTTTAACCAAGCTTACTCTAATGTGTTAATTTTATTTATCCACAGTAGAATCAACAAAACCAGGAAATTAAAATTGGCACAATATTATTAACTAAACTAAAAACCTTACTTGAATTTTACCAGTGTTTCTACTAAATTTCTTTTTCTGTTTCAGTCTGCAGTCCAGGATCTCACATTGCATATAGCTATTATTTCTCCTTAATCTTCTCCAATCAGTAACTGTTCCACTATCTTTTATTGTCTTTCATGACTATGACACTTTAAGAGAACTGGTCAATTATTTTGTAAAATGTCCCTCAATTAGTGTTTGTCTCATGCTTTCTCATAATTCAAATTATGTTATGTGTTCTGGGTAAAAATTCCACATTAGTGATACTCTGTCATTCTCAATGCTTCATATCAAAGAGTACCTGATGTTGATATATCATACTGATGCTGAGGTTATTATTTGGTTAAGGTGGTGTCTGCTGGATTTTTCTTCTGCAGGTTCTGTCTTTCCCTTTCTAATTAATACAATTACCCTTGAATGGAGATTAAGGGCACCACACCCATGCAGTAAAAAATCTGCATATAACTTTTGACTCCACAAAAGCTTAACTACTAATAGCCTACTGTTGACCAGAAACCTTACCAATAACATAGCAGTCAATTAACATGTTTTTTTAGGTTATACGTATTATGTAAATGTATTTTTACAATAAAGTAAACTAGACATGTTATTAAGGAAATCTAAGGAAGAGAAAATACTTTGCAATATTGATTGAATAAAATCCACATATAAGTAGACCTGAGCCTTCAAGCCTACATTTGTTCAAGGGTCAATTGTATCTTTCTTGGGGGAGATGCTTTGAGGCTATGCAGATACAGTTTCCATCAACTTATTAAGTTCTTGCTTTACATTGAATAAATTGAAACTGAAAATTATATATAATAAATTATAGATGGTATTATAATAAGACATATTTAGGATATGAAAATCACTGGGCCCATTTTCAAACAACAGTCTTTGTCTCTATATTTAAAAAATATCTGTGAATAAATATTTTATACAATGTTTTACATGTTATATATAATGCTATGTAATGTTTATATATTGTCTTAACAAACTAAAATACTTGACTTATTATCCTTTATTTTCATTAATATTTTTCAATTAATGTTTTTTATTATTGTTTTTCAATTAACAATCTAGTATTGGCCCTGATTATATTTGATAAGAAGGCTTCTATTGTATATGAAATTCTTTGACACTGCTTGATTAAAACCTTAAATCTGTGGGAGATAATTTAAAAAACATATTAAATACTAAAGGAATTGTGGCTTTTCATTTCTTTATAATGGATCAAATAAAATCTTATGAAAGTTGACATTGCAATATTCTCATTTTGAATATCTTCTATCCTCTAACAGATGCAATAACTTCAGAGAAATAGTTCAATTGTCCCAGAGAAAACTAGACTGAGTTTGAATTCCAAATTTGCCTTGTATTAGCCATATGACCTTGGGCAAATCAGGTCACCCCTCTAAGTCTCAGATGCTTTATCTGTCTCACAGGGCTATTATAATCATCAGCTGATAGAACACTGGCAAAAAAAGGTTTGTAAACTGTAAAGCAATAAGCACATGCAAGGGATTATTGTTACTATTACTATCTTTTATTAGTTTGTAAAGCCATTCTCAGAGGTATAAGTGTTGGTTACTGTGATGTCAATTTTGTTTCTAGGGATAAAGGGTTGTTATGAAGTATATGGCATGTGCTACAATATATTTTGTTTTTGTAATACACAGTATTGCATTTGATTCATTTCTATATTATCTTCCTGGTACAACTTTCCTACTACACTTTGACAAACAAGGAATGAGCTGCTTATCTATAAAGATTTATAGCATAGGGATTCTATAGTCTTGGGAAGATGTCATTGGCAGTGCAAGTAGCAAGGTGAACATGGTTGTTTACAAAATAAATACAAACCAGTTAGTATTTCATCATGAAAACCAGTTTAAGCTCTCTTTAGATAACCTCTTATAATTGAAGTCCTTTCATAAGCTAGACCTTTATATTGAGTTTTGTCAAATTCAAGGTCAGACAAAAATTCTAACATTAACCGGTTCAAAATTGTGGCTATTGTCTTTTCATGAAATGTACTGGGTGTTGCTTGCCTTTCTATCATCTTTCCTTTTCTTCTTATATTTCATATGTGTAGTTTTTTAAAAAAATAATTTCATTAAGTTGAATTAGTCACAGTGGAGCAGAAGTTTTGCCTTTCAGTTTAGTGAATGCCTTCTGACTTATTATACTCACACTCAAAAGCAGTTCATTCTGATTTGATAAATGCATTGAAAGGACCGGAAATTATTTCATCCTTTCTCTTTATTGTCTTTCATCTTTTGGAGCAATCAAGTGAAATATCCTCTAGTTATCCTAATCGAAGTTGTCTGTTCTGCCTGGTGTTAAAATAAAAAAGTGTGGTTCAATAAATGTTCCTGCGTGACAGTAGGTTCCCCAGTCTTAAAAGTAAGTTATGTTAATGTTTTAAAACAGAACACCTTAAATCAATTTTCATTCTGCTTTTAACTTGTAAACCTACTATTAAATCAGTAGATAATATATCACAAACATACATGTATAATGTATTATACATATGAGTGTGAGAGAAAAATATCATGTCATTTTGTTAAGTAGGGCACAGACCAACTGTAGTAACTTATATTCTTAAGTTTTTGTCTATGATTTTAATGCTAGTAAACATTCATGGAAATCTGGCTTAAAACATCATTTAACTTTTAAGAAGCTTCACAATGTCTCATAAATAGCATAAGAGCAATAACTCAACATTGCTTGCTTACTAGATCACTTGTTAATAATTAATTTGAAGAACATGCACATTTAGGGTTAGTATTTGACACAAGATGTTTACTTTGTGAAACTGTGCTGCCTGAAGTAGCATCAGTATACAATGCTCTCGTGGATATAATTACTTTTTGTTTTTGTTCCCAAGAAAGTTTGCATTCACTTTAGCAATGACTCTTCTCTTTTCTTCTAAAGTAAAAACTCCTTTTATTGCAATGCCATAGTGATCTCTTCTGTGATACCCCCTTTTCTATTGCACAGTCACTGAAAGGGAGAATCACACTTTGCTGAAATGTAGATAGTAGCACAAGATGCCACGTGAGCTACCAAATAACTTGCTGAGAATGTGATGACAGGACGATGATTGAAATCATGTAGCAGTTGTTTCCCTACTTTAAGGAAAACGAGAAAGAACTAGTATAAAGGTGTGGTGCACTTTGGGAAGACATGCACTTGTCATCAGATGGTGGAGTGATAGACAGGTACCTAAGCCTCCACTACCATAAATTGATGCTGAAATTATATGAGTTCCTGAATGCTAGTAAGGAGTTCTTTATTGATAGGGATTCTATAGTTTTGGGAAGATGTCATTTGTTGAAATCTCTGCTAAGAAATCAACTGGATGGATTTTCCAAGCCTGGATTCATTTCAAGAGATTAGTTTTAAGAGAAAGTATTGTCTATTTCCTTTATTTATTACTACCTATACATAAAAGTGATACTTATCTACAAATGATTGCATGGAAGATTTTTTAAAAATTTTAAAATTAAGCTTAACTGTGTAACAGATGATTTAAAGAGTCTTTAAAGTTGATAAAGATATTGCCCTGCTCTGTTTAATCATTGCTATTATTTGAACCTATGATTCAATGCAAATGAATATTATTGATTTAACTGGTTCCTTAAATGTACTATCTACTTTGCATCTAGTACTGTGTTAAGTGCTGGGAAATACAGGATGGACAATACCTGGTTCTGTGTGACTTTTGTCCTTGAGAAATATAGTGTATATAGGGGATGGGATGGAATTATCTGCTTAAGCAGAGAAGCAAATGTGATGGAACATGTCCACATCTGTATAATATAAATTCTTTGTTCTTTAACATCCAAACTACTAGAATCTTGACAATGGACTATTCTATTAAGCAATTAAAGCTGGTGGTTGTAAAAATGTAACATGGTCAAAGTGGTCTGTAGCGGCGATATACTAAAATCTAACAAGATGAGAACATTTCCTGTGTTCAAACGGAAATAGTGACTCATGCCATTTTACATTTAGGGCTGAACACCAATGAACATTTTGACTACCTTTCTGAGGTAGTCAAAAGGTAGACCCGTAAACCCGTGTTCAGTATTTTGAAACACATTGTGAGGGACTAAGAAAGAAGCACCAGGGAAGATACCCATCTCCTCCATTCATCTTGAAATTCCATTATATCTTATTCTCTTGTCTGTGCTGTTACATCTCTTCTCCCCTCTTCCATCTTGCTAACCTCATATATTCTTTAGATCTCAGCTTAAACTCCAGCTTCAAGGGAGCCAAGGCACTCCACACAATGTCAGGGACTTCTGCTGTGTGTGCACACAACACCATGGCTTTTCCTTCAGATCACCTATCGCAATTTAAAAAAAATATATTTTATTGATTTTTTACAGAGAGGAAGAGAGAGGGATAGAGAATTAGAAACATTGATGATAGAGAAACATCCATCAGCTGCTTCTTGCACATGCCCTACTGGGGATGTGCCCACAACCAAGGAACATGCCCTTGACAGGAATCGAACCTGGGACCTTTCAGTCCACAGGCCCATGCTCTATTCACTGAGCCAAACCGGTTTCGGCAGCAATTGTTTTTTTGAATGATCATTTATGTCATTATTTGTTTAATGTCTGCTCTTGTGGATTGATAATATTGGCAACTGGAGGTTTAGGAATCTGCAATTATTTCACAGTAGAAAGATTTAAAGGCTAAATGAACTAGAAGGCAATAATTTTTATTTATTTATGTATAAAGAAAGGTACAAAAATGTTACAATAATGTTGGTGTCATAGAATGGGAAATGTGTTTATAAAGTAATAAAAAAATGGTTAAATAAAGACCTACAAAGATATATAGGTATTTACCGTATTTGCCGGCATATAAGACGATATTTTGGCCCTGAAAAATACATATTTGCCGGCGTATAAGACGACTGGGCGTATAAGATGACCCCCTAAAATTTCCACTAAAAATACAGAGTTTGTTATATACTCGCCGTATAAGACTACCCCCCACTTGGAGGCATATTTTTCAGGGCCAAAAAGTCGTCTTATACGCCGGCAAATACGGTATATGCTCTAAAAAATCTTTATTGTTGAAAATGTTACAGACATTCCCCCATTTTTTTCTCATTGACCCTCTCAACCCTGTACCGGCCCCTTCCAGGTCTTCACTACACTATTTAGATGACTTTTTAATTTTAACTTTAGTCTTTCAAAGACAGTTGGAAAGATTAAATTTTTGAATTGTGAATTGACCATTAGGGGCAGCTATGTGAGTATTGTTTTTCAAAATTCTCTTCAAATCTCATGTTATAAAATGCTTTTCTTGTTAAAGGGAGTATTTCAAGGAAATATTGCCCACTTTAAGTACAGCTGTTACAGGGCAGGTTCCTTGGGAAGAAAATTCAGAGATCAGCATGCCAAAAGTTTACTTGAGAGCATTCTCCAGTCAACACACCTATAGGGGAGTGAAGACTGCAGGATGGGGTAGAGTGAAAATGAAAGCTCTGACGTTGTCACAACAGACACCCCCAGCTTACCTACCCATCAGGAACTCTGGAGCTTAAATGTCCCTAAGCCAAGAGGATTGAGCAGTCATTGGATTCCAGTTACCCTGGAAAGGAAGCATGGCATTGGGAGGGTGCTGTCCTTAGCTGAGAACAGTCAGCTGCGAACTGCTCATCACTTATACTCTTTGCAGCTGGGGAAAGAGTATTTCAGGCCTGAAGGGAAGGGGATTATCTGGACAGCATATTACAATGCCTACCAAAGTCCACATCTTGTGCCACTCAGATCCATCTGGCTTCTAAAGTTCTAGAGACAGCTTCCTCAGGGTTTTGGTGGGCTTCTTTGCCTGGTGAAAATTTTCAAAAGGAATGTTAGTGGGATGAACCATCGCTCCCACTGCTACAGCTGGTCTTGAGGCTGGACAGAATCACTAGTTCCCTCCACCTGGTTCCCACCCCACCCTAGGTCTTCACCACCCCGTTGTTTGTGTCTATAGGTTATGCATCTATATACATAAGATTTTTGGTTAATCTCTCCCTGCCCCCCTCTCCTCTCCCTGACCCTCTGAGATTCACCAACCTGATCCAAGTTTCCATGCCTCTGGTTCTATTTTATTTATCAGTTTATTTTGTTCATTAGATTCCTTATTTGTTTATTTTGATTTTTAGATGCAATTGTTAATAAATATGAATTTATTCAAATTTTATTGTTCATATTTCTTCTTCTTCTTCTTCTTTCCTCCTCCTCCTCCTCCTCCTCCTCCTCCTCCTCCTCCTTCTACTTTTCCTCCTTCTCTTTCCTCTTCTTCTCCATTTTCTTAAAAAATTACCTTTCAGCATTTCATATAATACTAGTTTGGTGGTGATGAACACCTTTAGCCCTTTCTTGTCTGTGAAGCTCTTTATCTGACCTTTAATTCTAAATGATAGCTTTGCTGGGTAAAGTAATCTTGGTTTTAGATCCTTGCTATTCATCACCTTGAATATTTATTGTTAATCCCTTCTGTCCTGCAAAGTTTTCTGTGAGAAATCAGCTGATAATCATATGGGTGCTCCCTTTTAGGTAACTAACTGCTTTTCTCTTGCTGCTTTTAAGACTCTCTCTTTGTCTTCAACCTTTAACATTTTAATTATGATGTGTCTTGGTGTGGGCCTCTTTGAATTCCTCTTGTTTGGGACTCTCCAGGACTCTTCTGGACTTATAAGTCTATTTCTTTTACTAGGTAGGGAGAGTTTTCTGTCATTATTTCTTCAAATAGGTTTTTAATATCTTGCTCTCTATCTTCTTCTGGCACCCCCATAACACGAATGTTGGTATATTTGTTCCAGAAGTTGTTCCAGAAGCTCCTTAACTATTCTGATATTTTTGGATTCTTTTTCCTTTTTGCTCTTCTGATTGGGCATTTTTTTTGTTTCTTCATATTTCAAATTGTTGATTTGATTCTCAGAATCCTCTACTCTACTGTGGAATCCCTGTAAATTATTCTTTATTCTAAGTATATTTAGTGTATACTTAGTTTCTGACTGGTCCTTTTTTATGTCTTTGAATTTCTCACTAAGATCCTGGAAAGTCTCACTAAGTCCCTAAAGCTCTCTTTGAGACCCTTAAAAGCTCTCATTAAGATTCCTGAGCAACCTTTTAACCATTGTTCTTAACTCTGAATCCAGCAGTTTGCTTGCTTTCATTTCATTTATTTCTCTTTCTGGAGACTTCTTCCATTCTTTCATTTGTGACATGTTTTTTGGTCTCTACATTTTGGTTGCTTCTTTGCGTTTGTTTTTATACATTAGGTAGAGCTGCTATGAATCCCAGATTTAAGAGAGTGACCTTGTGTAGTAGGTGTCCCAGTGGCTCAGCCTCCCCAGTCACTTGAGCTAGGCACTCTAAGTGCACCCTGTGTGGGCTGTGTATACAGACTTACAGTTGAGCCTTGTTTGCTGTTGGCATTACTGGGAGGAGTTGACTTCTAGGTTGTGAGGACCAGGTGCAACTAAAGTGGGAGAGCTGCTGTGCATGAGATTCTCCTTTGGAGCAGGACTTGCTTCAGTGGGTCTTTGGTACTCACTTAGTCTTCCCCTTGAGTGTGTCACTTATGGATGTGTAGAGTTGTAATCTGGTATGGTCTGAAGCTGTCAACTGGGTGTACTTGCTCTAGAGACTCCTGAGCAAAGTCAGCCACTGCTGGGGCCCACCCAGCAGGAGCTACCAAACGACCTGCAGATGGCTGCTATTTATAGTAGGCTTGGAAATGCCTAAGTGAGGTCAAGCTGTGAAACAAGGTAGGCTGGTGCTAGTGCCAAGACTTGGGTCTCTTATTGATAGGTATGGGGCATGCTGAATCCAACTGCTGCTAGTTTAAGAGATTTTAGAAAGGCCTGAGCCAAGACAGGCCATTCATAGGGAAAAGCCATTGCAAACAGCTTGGGTGGGGCTGCAAATTGGATGGGATGGGATCTCAGGGAGTCATCAGGGAGGAGAGTGCTGTGTGAGCTATGCTGATGGAAACTCAGATATGGCTGCCAAGTCAGCTCTGTGATGGGGGAGGTCCCATCATAGGAACAATAACCCCTGAAAACACCTCCATCTGGGAGAAAACTGCCCCGAGTTCCTGCCATGACACCAGACAATCCAGTTCCTCCCTTTACATTCCTGGGTCCCCCAAAGCCACTGCCTAGAGCTGGAGCTCAGAGTGAGTGGGACTATGTAAGTTTGTGTTCCAGCCCTCTAAGAGGGACTGTCTGGGTCTCCAGTAGCCTCTGTGTCACTCTGCCACAATCCCGGCTGTTTTTTATAGAGACTTCTTTTTCTTGCTCTGGAACCCTGGGCTGGGACCACTTGCTTCTCAGGGGAGGCCTATGCAGCAGAGATATCCCTCCTGATTAAAAATATGCCACATGTTGGTGTTAGACCAGCCTGTTCTGCACCTCCACCTCTCCTACCAGCCTCAATGTACTTTCTTCTTTAGTTGTAGGACTTCCATTCAGCCAGCTTCCAGGTAGTTGTAATTTTAGTATTTTAGTGGTAATTTTGATGTGGTTGTGGGAGGTGGCAAGTATTGAAGTTTACCTATGCGACCATCTGGTTCTTTTGGTAGTCTATTATTAATCCTTCAGGATCTGTTTGATTTTGTAGGGACCAGACTGGCAAATTAAATGGAAATGTGGTAGGTACCACCACTCCTAAGTCAGTTAGGTCTTTTAAGGGTGACACCAACCTCTGCCAGTGCTCTCAGGATATAATGTTGTTTTTTATTTACTACCTTGCTTGGCCAAGAAACCAATGTTGGGGTTGTATCAAGTGCCAAAAAAGCTCCCATTAGAGGACCTACTGATGGGTCTGAGGACCCAGTGGACCTTCTGTGAACTGGTCATTTTTGCTTCATTTCTATGCACTCCCACTCTGACAGGCAGTTGTCATTGATGCTTCAGGTCCTCAGGCATAAATGTCAACATGTTCCCTGGATCCAGCAATCTTCAAAATATGTGGAATTACCCTGTTCCCAGTGTAAGGTTACTGAATAAATGGCTGTAGGTTCCTTTTGGGAACTCATTACCATGGGCACTTGCCATGGTGTTGCAGAAACCTTCCTTCTGGGGACACAGCATCTCTTTCATTCAATTAGTTCTGGGCCTGGAAACTAGCTCAGTTCCAGAAATTCGGCAAAGGATTGTAACTCTTCACATGCCTTCAGACCCCTGATCATCCATCTCTGATTTTATTTTATTTTATTGTACAGTAAGCAGCACCTTTCTTGGTTGCTCCTAGGGATACTGTGTTCTGTTAATCATCTCCATAGCTCTTTGTTGGTCAGACCCTTCAGGCTGCCACTGCAGTCTTGCTGCTCTGTCCACCATTCATTTTGATGGTTATCTTCTACCTTTTGGCCTCTATTATTTTGGGATCTTATCATTCCATGTGTTGTCAAGGGGTCTGATTTTTATAGCTCTGAGCACAAAGGGCAGCCACTACTGAGGTTCTCAGTGATGCTTGTGTACCTCCAGCCAGTGCATTTCTTATTGCTTTGGTAAACATGTCTTCTGCCATAATCATCTGGTGGTTTTTCTGGTCTTGCTAAGCATTTGTATTTTAGTATATTAATTTTTTCTAAGCCTTTGATCCCTCTTTTACCATCTGCCAAGGCAATTGTGGCATTTCTATCAGATTAGCATGTGCCATTCTTCTCTCCAAATTTCAGGGGGGTCATCATGGTAGAATGTTAACATGACTTTTCAGGATCCTTGCCTGGTGTGCAACCCTGAGAGAGGGCTGCCAAGTCAGCCATTGCTCCTTTATCCAATGTTATGATTTGCCTTTCTTGGGTCCACTCAGAATCCATCTGTCAAGCACGTTCTTGCTTCCTGCTGGCACATGCTGTCTAGATCCTGCAGCTCCTTACCACTTTAGCAGCCTGAACACGATTTCACCTAGGTTTTGTTATGACTTACTGCTAGATTATGGTTTGTGTCAATAGGGAGTGAAGTAGGGAAGTATTCTGAAGGGATACGTGTAGTCTTGAAAAGCAGAGGCCTCTGTAGCATCTTTGAGCACAGGGCAGGAGGAGTGCTGTATTCTAACAGTGAAGGTGGGTGACTTCCTCAAGTAGAGAGAGAGTTTAGGCAGACCTGGAAATTCATGATTTTTGAAGATTTGCCCTTCCTTATATCAGGGTTCAATTTCTTCCCAATCAGAGTCCTGCCTTGACAAAGCAGACCTGCTGCAGCTGAGAATGCAACCCTTTTCTGTATCTCTGCTACTTACACAGTAAAGTCCTGGTCTTGGCCCTATGCCTTTTGTGTTTTTTTTTTTTGTTTGTTTTTGTTTCAGGAGATGAGTATCTTTTAAATGCTGCAAAGAGATGCTCTGACTTTTGTAATTGTCCTTTACTTGCTGATTAATCACCCTCAGCCGTTCATTGTCTTTCCCCAAAAGCATTGATTGCCTCCAGAAGGAACCTCATATTTCTATTACCTTTATACTAAGCATTTCTCTTATATACTAATCATGGTTTTGGGCGAGGTGACTCACTTTTGATGAGGGCAATACCTGGGGAAGCACTCAGCTTCAAGCTGCCTGTTGCCAATATTTTCAGCACTTGGGCAACGAGTGCTTCAGTATTAAGGGAGGATGTAACATCTGGGTGGTGCACCACAGTGTTCACTACAACACCTTTTATTTTCATGTGGTCCCCTTCACCCCTCTCTACCTTTTTCAATCAGAGCAGGTACAGGAATGAAGCAGATGTCCAAAAAGTTCTCCTGCTGATTCCATTCTGAAAATTACCCTTTTAAGGTAAATGCCCTAAGTGCTTAAGGGTTTGTCAATTGGACCTACCAATTGATTTTATATGCTTTGCAAATATGAGGCACTAAAGAATTATTTGTTGTACAATTAAGTGATTATTAAGTGCCCATTGCATACCTATGGTCAATCATGCCTTAACCACAATGATTGGTGAAGAGTTGAAATTAGATTTAGAAATCATCCAAGTGGAATTATTTTATTATCTTCCCCTGCCCTGGATAGGACGTAAACATGAAGAGAAATGAATTTGGACAAAACAGGCGTTGTCACTTTGACTGTATTATTCACAAGCTGTGGGGACTGCAGCACATTACTTAACCTCCATGAACTTTGGTTCTTTTATCTATTCAATGTAATACCTGTCCTATCTTTTCCATGGTGTTCTTATGAGAATTAAGCTAAAATTTTAGTAGCTAAAACACTGATAGCTATAAACCATTATGCAGACATGTGGGTATGTGTTATTATTATGAGTAGTAGTTCTACTACCAATGTTAGTTGTATCTTTGCTAGTCATCATAAGAAGCAGGAGTGCATCAGGGAACATTAAAATGGTTACGAGTGGAAGAAGAAGAGCACAGATCTTATACAAGTCAATATGAATATGAATTATAATAACATCAGCATGCAGATGTATACTTCTGGAATATAGTTTTGGGGGCCATTTATTATGTCTTCGGCTGTGTGCTAGGACTATAATAAAAGAATGGCTAAAATCTTGATTATTTGGTTAAACATATTTTTGTAATATTTATCTCTGTATTAAATGGAGACCTTTGCAGCATTTTATTTTTTATCATTCACAACTTCTGTTCCTGTTAAGCATTGTATAATAAGGCCTATTGTCTAAAGGGTGTTTTTTTGGTGTCCATTTTTATCAATCTCAGTTAATTGTTTTAGAGGTGAGTGTCCCATGCCTGTGTTATGGTACATTATTTCTTTAAGCCACACTGTTAAGGTTATAGGTTTGGTATCACTGAACATAAAATACCTTCTTTTGGGAGGAACTGTTTAATATCCTCACACAAAGACCTTATGCCATGCAATAGCAAGTAACAATAAAAATCATTGTTCCAAATATACATTTTTGACCCTGAAGCATAGATGGTTGTTGCATGATCAGTGTTCCAAATGTTTCCTTGTTAATCTTGTGAGTGTTAAAAAACAAATGCATTTGAACTGTATGCTGTGTGATGGAGCTATAATCAACACCTTATTGCTATGTGTCTGGAGTGCTAAAGGAAAATTTCTCGTTACCTTTTCTGTCCTTGTCCACATTCCCCTCTTGTTCTGAGTCAGGCAGAGCTGATCTGTTCAGGTTACAAGTTGGCAAGGTTATGTCAGCCACAGAAATACATCAGTAACATATCTATTTTCTCAATTTGAATTCCTTCAACCTAAAACATTCCCTGAAAAAGGAATGTGTTCAGCGCAACTCAAGTTCATCACCTACCATGAGCATAAGCAACACAAGAGATTAAAAAATGGGAAATAAATGTTCCTATCCTCGGGACCTCAAAACCTACTAAATGAACAATAAGTAACTACAAAGAATGGCAAGGTGATGAGTGCTTCAGAGGAAGTTTCAATTAATTGATGGGTTCAAGGTGGAGAGAGATATTAAATTAAACTATGTGAGGTGAGGGTAGGGTGATCTGGAAAAAATTCTTAGAGGAAATAAAGTTTGGGATAAACCCAGGGAGGCATCCTTAACCATTTTTGTGTTTATTGGCTTGTTCCAGAGTAATGTTTTGAAATGTGTAAAATAAAACACAAAATATAATGAAAGCCAATTTTATTGAAATAAAGTTGTGAAATATTCAAAAATTGTGAAATCATAAGTATAACTTTTTTATGAAGGCATTAAACAAAATATTCTCATTGAAGGTGTAATAAATGTTGTACTTTTGAAGTAGTCATAAGCATAAGTGATAATTCAAGATATTTGCAGCAACTTTAATGTGTTAAATATATATATATATATATATATATTTAACATATATATATATATATATATGATTTTTATTTGTTACAAATTCACATGTACTTCTAATAAATCTATAGTGTATGGCCCATATTTCTAATAAAAGAAAATGTTACATTTCAGTTATAAATTATTGAAGATAAATATGTAATTTTTCTTTAAGCCAAATTCAGACATCCCCTTAATTTTACATCTGGGCCCTTTGGGATTAAGAAGTGGTGGCCTAGGAGGGTAAAACATTAATAGGGACATTGGGAAAGAGAAGGAAAATGAGAAAGGGGAGGACCTTCCAGATAGAACAACCTGAGCAAAGACCTCAGGGACAGGGCAGTAGAGTGAATGTCTGTAAAGTAGATAGGTATGGCTAGCGTGTGTGGGAGGGTGGAGTGGTGGTGGTCTGTGCACTATGTGGGGTAGAATGAGAAAATGATGTATAAATAGATAAAGGAGATTGTGAAACATGCCAGTGGAAGAACTAGATCAGGTAGGAAGTCATCAGTGATGTCTTCGAGCAGGCAATGGACATAACATATATTTGTTTTAAGAAAGTAATTTGCAGCATAATGGTAGTTGGGTATAAAAGGTTCAAAGTAGGAAGCCTTTAGTAGTTTAATGCATTGGTCAGGAGAAATATATTGAGAGCTTGAAGTAATTCAGTAGAAATGGAAAAGAGAAGACCTAAGCAAGAGACAATAGACAAGCAGAATGAAAGGACTTGACAACTGAATGAACAGGATAGAAAATGGAGGGGGCAAGGAGAGAAATGCTGATTTTAAGTATTTAACTTGTCTAGAGAAGGTGTCCCACAGGGAAAATTAACTAAAACAGAGAACACAGCAGGATGGTAAATCTGGGACAAAGGAATTATAAATGTTGTTTGGGAATTTTGAAATTTGAGGTATTTGTAGGTCATTCTTGTGGAAATGTTCAGCAGGGAGGGGGAGATGTGAGTCTTTAACTTGGAGAAAAGTTCAAGGTTAGAGATAAAGATTTGGTAATCATAAAAAACAAAAACAATAAAACAAGAGAGGGAAAGAAATTGCCAAAGAAGATCCAGGTGATGAAGATGAAATGTGCGATATCTCAGACTGTGCGAAATATGTTCCAAGAAGACCTGCTTAGTAATTTTGCACATCTAGTTCTGTGTCTTCAGTTTCACAAAGTTAAAAATGTGGTTGTTCTGTTTCAGATATTTTACTTCCTTAAAGATCAATAAGACATTGGCCTTCTTTCAACAAAATAATATTTCTACTAGGGAAGCTAACATGTGGTCAAATACTAATTAGCATCATAAGTGCAATAACAGAACTATGTACACAGAAGAGGGTTGACACAGAGAAGTCGATACTGCATCTAGATTGAGAGATAGGAAGGCCTCTTAAGAAAGTGACGTCTGATCTGAGTGACAAAAACATTTTAAGTAGTGAGAATGGAATGTACAGAAGCCTGGTGTGTTCAAGGAACTGTTTTCCTGTTATTGTTTCTTATGACCATTCCTCTATTCACGCCATACAATAAGATTTGAATATTTACAAGACTTGAAGTCCTATCTCTCTGTGACTAGCCCTTCTCTTCATCTTAATCTTTAAAGAAGGACCCTTAAATTCAGCCATGAAACTCTGTGTTATGCTTGTGGACTATGAAAAGAAAGATTGATTTGATGACAACCCTGAGAAACAATTTATCTGCTGGGATGGATTCCCCACAGTTGACTGAGGGTCCACATTTTATAAATAATAAGAGCTTAGCGGCCATTTGCTGTCAGGGACTTCTCAAGCATTCTCCACAGCAGGAAGAACCTCATATTGGCTGTCTGCTTCCTGCACTATGCCCAGCTTGTTTACACCCTCTGACTGAACAACTGCAAGAAAAACCTGTTTCCTACCAAAGGCTTGAGGCCCACCCCATCCAATCAGAACTGCACATTTTGCATAAACAGACATAATTGAGAACCTGGGTGGGAACTTTAGGCATAACATGGCCTCCCTTTTGTCTCAGTAGAACACAAGTTAGGTTGCTACCTAAATCTGTATCTCCCAGGCTGCAGCTCCTTTTTGCTCAAATTAAATTAATTTAGGTTTACATGCTTAGTCCAAATCTTTTCAGTTGAAATTTAGCTCCACTTTCTCTTGTTTTGTTCTGTTAAATAAGGAGATGATTCAGCAATCATCCTTTGTCCAAAAAAAATTATTTAAAAAAAATATTTAGTAACTATAAAATTAAAAGCAATGCATGTTTCATGACACGTAATTTATCCAAAATCCCCTGTGCTCCAGCCCCTTTTTTTTGCTTTGTTTCCAGATTATGTTCATAGTAATTTGTATTCTTTTATGAAAATTAAGTCCTCATTAGAGCCCATGTTTTCAAATGAAGCATGCCAGGACTGTTCATGATATGTCCCAGCTGGCTAAGTTTAGTTTCATGGCAGAGCCATGGAGCAGTATTTGTTAGATAGATGAGTAATTTTTAAATATGAAAAATTTCCATCATGAAATCATGAAAATTATTTTACTTTTGCTACTTTATATCTTTTTACTATTGTACCAAGACAGCATTTTTTTCTCTCCCTTTTTGGGCTGGGGCACAAAATCATACTTTCTGGAGTCCTCGCACATACCTGCAAAGGATGACAAAAGATATTCTAAAAACAAACAAACAAACAAACAAACAACCAAACAAAATAACAAATCAGAAAGACTATAAGCATACCAACAGAGTCCTGCTTTTATTTGCAATCAAACAAAAGTGAGATTAGTCTTTTTTACTTTTAATTCTGAGCTTTACCTAGGAATGATTTATTTTCCTTCATCTTCTAAGTCACCCTAGAACTGCAAGAGCCATATACAGCTCCAGTGGGGAGGAAACTGGATAGGATTATTTGACTGAAAGCTCATGTTCAGGGTCAAGAGGAAAGAGCTGGACACTGTGCAGGGGGTCAGGATAAATGAAAGGTGAAGACAGAAAGGGATCAGAGAAGAGGGACTCAATTATAGACCAATGAGGAGTCTTAAGGAGGAAAATGAGTTTTGCAACAATTTTTAGACATCATGCATAGGCCTATCTATCTAAAAAGATATATATATATCATATGTTAGGCATTTACCTGATAAGGAAAAGCAATTCACACAAATGCCAATACACTATGCTTAAAAGATACATGGAAGTGGAATAAATATCTATTTTAGAACAAAGATTCTGTTGTACTTTGTACTCTCTTGTGTATATTATAGGATTTGAGAGGAGGAAACAGCCTTCTCCAAGGAATGCAGGGACTGCCTAGAAATGGACCTCAGCTCCTCACTGGGCCCCCTTTGCCTAAAATGCTAAAGAAGTGGTTTCCACAGAAATAGAACCAACAGAAGTCCGGTTTAACTTATTATTGTCTACTGCCTTAAATTGATTGATTAAATAACTAACCATTTGTTGAATTATGCAGCATCCTATATGTCCCATGTTCTGTGTAGGGGTGGGGGGTCAAGGATGAAGATAAGCAGAAGCTTTTCTTGAGGAACTGAGGGCATTTAATATGTACACAATACCCACTGTCCTTGTGCCCACTGCAAAAACAAATATACAAACAAACAAAACCCAGCTATAAAGTCTTTAGGAGATGATTGGCTTTTTACTAGTGGGATGTATAGATAAAAAGGCTCAGATAAGTAAAAATATTGGTGCAAGTCCTCCTGAAGCTAAGATGTGGCTCATATCTACTTTTTGGGTCTTAAATTTTATTAAACGCCTTTTCTTTGCCTATTAGATTTTTATACCAGAGGCCCCTTTAAATCCAGAGTTTAGGAGTCTGACCCTTCTGGAAGACAATAACAGCCATAGACTTAGTTGAAATCATTTTTTTCCCCTCTCCACACACCAATATGACCAGAAGGAACAATATTTCCCCCCACTTGTGGGAGAGGTTGCAGTGAACATACACAGTTTTGATTGTCACTTCCAGTCAAGTATGAGGCTTCTATATCTAGTTAGCCCTTTCCCTAATGTGCCCTATCCGCTGCCATGGTCTTCTTAAAAGTTAGATAAGCAATTCACAGGTTCTCCAGTGGAGAATATGAAGTCCTTAGCATGGTCTCTAGAGTCTATCTCCTCTGTCTCATCTCCTTAGCCAGTGGCCACTCTGGATTTTCTGAACGCAATGAGCTTCTCCTCTCAACCTGTTAAACACATCAGGCTGTTAAAGTCCTATTCATCTTTCAAGACCTGATTTACATATTGCAAATATTTTCAAAGAGCCTTCATGATTTTCTTTCTTGATATTAATAACTTATTTTTCTAGGCTTTCATAGCACTTTACTTATACCTTCCAAACATTGAACTTGTAGACATTACACTAAATATTATAATACAGTGTTTAGCACAATGAAAGTGCTCTGTAAATACTAGCTATTAGTTTTCTTTATCACATAATGTCTAAAGAAATATTTCTATATATGGGTAATATATAAATACTCCTCTATTGCCCTAACTGGTTTGGCTCAGTGGATAAAGTGTCGGCCTGCAGACTCAAGAATCCCAGGTTGGATTCTGGTCAAGAGCATGTACCTTGGTTGCGGGCACATACCCAGTAGGGAGTGTGCAGGAGGTAGCTGATCAATGTTTCTAACTATCCATCTCTCTTCCTCACTGTAAAAATATCAATAAAATATATTTAAAAAAAATAAATACTCCCCTACTAGTCTATTAGTTCTTTAATAATAAGGAGAGACAATAATTACTAATTTTAGTGTTTAGAATTTTAGATTTGTGCCTTGTTACCTAGGAGAAGTGTACAAAGGATTTGTTGAAACACTGAATGAACGTTGCTAGAATCTAAAAAAGAAAATATTGAGTGAAACAGGTTTTGACCCTGCTTATGTGCCAAGGCATCCTTTTGGGCTTTATTTATTTTACCTTATTCAATCTAGAAAACCACCCTGTGCAAGATATATCGATCTCTTTACACAGGAGGAAGTGGTGACTCAGGGGATTTAAATAATGTACTTTAAGTCAGAGCTAGAATTGGAAGCTGTTTTATTTCTGTCTCCAGCTCTCAGTTTCTTGCTCCTATGCAACCCTGATGCTCAGAGACAGCACATTGTTCCCAAGTCACTAACATGTGGATACCAAATGGCTCTTAACAAAGATTACTAATACAGTTCTCAGGAAGATTACAGGCAATTAAAAAAGAAATACATCATTTCAACACAGTTACATTTCTAGATTTCACCCTTAAAGATGTCTCCCCACCCCCCCCTTTGAAACTTACCTTTCAAATGGACCATAAAATAGCATTTTTCTTATACATTCCCATGGGAACATATCAAACTTTGAGATAGTAACATGAATGAACGTGTGTTGTCAGAGGACCCTAGATGTTTATAAATCCTTTAATTACCATTTCCAATGGTAACGTATATACTTTAATTAGAGGTGCGGAGTAGGCTTCTCTGTTAAAAAAACCCACAACAACACAAAACTGAAACCATATGGATGTTGCCTCATTTTCATCTGAGACCTTCCAGGAACTATAAACCTTAAAGTGATGTTGGAACCCAGCGCTCTTCCATCTGCCAAGAAAGGTGAGAACAATAAGTCTTTGTGCAAAGGTTGAATATACATGAGAAGTGTAGCCCTAAACTACGCTTTGCTTTCACATGCCTTTGCCCACTTTGTTGGACTAATTATATAATCTGCAAAGTAAGAAAGCCAAGTGATTTTTACCTATCTTGCTGATTATATGGTTTGGAGTAGGGATGCTTTTGGTATGAGACAGCTTTTAACTTGCCTTACATTTGGTACTATAAGCCATAGGTGTTTCCTGGGAGAAAAAACAAAACAAAAAACAAACTATTGAGAAGACCAGAAAAAGAGAGAGGAAAGGATTCAATTAATTGTGGTAAGGTGGAAACAGCTCAGCCTCTGGGTTTGACTTTTCATTTGCCACTTAACAGCTTTGTGGTTGACCCTCAGCAAGGTTTTATCCTCTCTGAAGCTCACTTCCCTCATCTTTATGGGGGATAATAACTCCTTCTGCCAGGTGACCATGAGATTTAGAGATAATGGGTGGCACGTGAGAAATATTTGATAAAATTGTGATAGCTTTTACTTTTAAAAAATTTAAATATATTTTTATTGATTTCAGAGAGGAAGGGAGAGGGAAATAGAAGCATCAATGATGAGAGAAAATCATTGATTGGCTGCCTCCTGCACGCCCCCCTCTGGGGATTGAGCCCACAACCAGGGCATGTGCTCTTGCCCGGAATTGAAGCAGGGACCCTGGAGTCCATAGGCCAATGCTCTATCCAATGAACCAAACCAGCTAGGGCAGCTTTTACTTTTTATTGAAAGAGCTTGTCCTTCAGCAACGAGAGGTTCTGAAAAGAATCAGAATTCAGGACAAATCGGATTCACGTTGATGATAACATTCTTGGCATACATTTCTTATTTCTTTGCCCTTCTCATGTCCCTGACTTTCCTCAGGTTAAATTAATGTTCCCAACTCACCCTTATCAGCCCCTCTCTTTTGTTTTTCCCTTTTCATCCTTTTAGACAATTCAAAATAAAGTGGCAGAGCTAGTCAGATCAAGTACTTATAGGCAGGCTTTGTTTGGAAAGCAAAAATGATCTTTTTCCCTTTGCCCTGCCCAACTTTTCTCCTCTGGTCTTTTCACTCTACATGTCAGCAATAAAACATATTGTGGGACAGATCAACAAATGCATCACCTTGACACTTTGGTGAGGGAAGACATAGATTTGAATAATAGACTTAGCTGAACTGTCTTCCTGGGGGTGTACAGCTCTGCTATTTACAAACCAACTGGTGGGTACCTCCCCCAAATTGAGTATAATTCTTATAGATGTGAACTATAAGGAAGCTACTTTCTTAAGGGATTCATTAGATTTTGATTAGCCTCTAATACATTTTTTTTTCTGAACTACATGGAGGATTTCCCCCAGGCCAGACTGAAATTGCCAGCTGTGACAGAGATGGACATTTAATTTTTTTGTGATTGGGTTGTCAGGGCTGGACATTTGTCATTTGAGATTTCCTTTTTACTCCTTTCATCCACATCTACTCCAAACCAGGGAAATCTTAAAAATAAGGTAGATTAAAAATTGATGATGTGGAGTATGTACTGGGTTGTTTCCTAGTTCATTTTATTTAGTGGAAATCATAATTTTGGAGCCAGCAATTAAGATTCCTGACTATGCTACAGGCAAATCTCACATTGCTCACAAAACACACCAACAATCTCATCCCATTTTTTTTAAAGGGAGGATTTAATAGCAGGCTTGTTCAGTGAGGCACATACAAGTTCATTACCTTTATAAAACACTCTACAGGAATTTTACTAGTGTCCAAGGCAGTCCTGCTAGTAGTTTCCAGCTACACATTTATACAAAAAAACAAAAGACAACCTGTCCTGTGTTAGATTGTTTTTTTCTGTTTCCTGGTTAATTTTCTAGATTTAGTCTTTTACACTGAATCTTGTAAATAGTTGGCAACCTGCTCCTACTGTGTGTGGTATTTCACTGTCCTGTGGTCACAGTTGTTGTAAGAATGTATGGTCTAAGCCAGTGTCTGTTCCCTTGTGCTCAGTCCGTGCAACATTTCAGCTGAGATACAGGTCCTGACTTTTGTGGTGTTGTCCAGAAGAAGGTCAACTGAGGTCTGTGTCACTCAAACTTAATTTCTCAAAGGTAAATTGGGAAGGGGCATTTCTGGATGTTTTGTTTTAATGTTCTTTCTGGCCTTCAGTTTGAGTCTTTGGTAATCTCATGTCAGCTATTTGGTGAAGCATTTCAGCTTCGATTCATATATTTTTTTCAGATTAAACTATGCCTCAAAGAACTTTTAAATCTGTGATTCAGTTTGGAAATCTTTGTGTAGATGTGGCTTGACAGGGAGCACCCAATGTGTTCTGGGACTGGGAACCTGAAATGATCACCTCCGCACACTCCCCACTGCCCTGGCATTTGCCCGCCTTGTTTCTGAGCTCTGTGTGGAGACATTTTCAGTCTTACGATTTCTCCTCAATTTCAGTGCTCAGATTAGGCTTGTGTAGCTAGAACAAAGGTACTTACTAAGTCAACATAATTTTGATATTGCTTGTTTGGAGAAGTGGGCTCTGTGAGAATATTCATATAGAATATGAATATACAATAGTTGCATACCAGTCAACGACTATATCAATGATCACAGAATCTATGGATCTGTATTATGTGCTTTAGAGTCTCAAGAATCCAGTTTGGTTCCAGACTCAGTCTTTAAGAGGAAAAGCGACTAAGTTAGCAAAAGTGTGATATATTGTAAGCACACAACACAGAGAACATCCATGAATACACTGAAATGAACACACGAGGATGTTATCGGTGAGCCCTTGAATATTTTTGCTTCAAAAGCAGTTCTTGATGAAGTGGAAAAATACAACAACAACTGTGCCTAGAGAAGGAATGTTCTAGTTATGGCTTTTTCACTGACTAGTTGTGACCTTCTATACATCATTTAATCTTTCTTAAGCTCTGACTAGATGTCTGTCAATGAGCAAGTTTTACCAGACGATTTCAAAGGCTCCTTCTAGCCCTAAAAATCCTATGATTCTCATAAAGGGATGTGTTATTTGACATTTCATTTGGCACCTAATTCTGTACAGATGTCTTAACTCAGAGTATTGTGGTTCTTGTAGATTTAATACACGGAATTTGTCAATCTATTAATGTACCTTGGAGTGAAATGCATGTCTGTGTATCTACCTGCTCTCACATTTATAATATATATTACATCTTTTTAACATACATCATGAGAAAATGCCAGGGTGCCTAAATGAAATATTATTATTGCTGCATTCATTTTTACCAACTATGTCAGGCTAGATGAATTGAATTAGGAATGATGTGTGCTGCTGAAACTACATTTACCATTTACTCAGGTGTCTGTGTACTGCATAAACGCAGCTATTGAATATGCTTTGGGTTTTCTTTACCAAGAGCCAGAAAAGTTCCTGACTTGGAAATAAGTAGAAAATCCAATGGATGATTTGATTTTTAAACATGAGGTTGAGCTATTTTCACAGCACCCATTGTCTCTGTCAGGCAGTACAGATGGGGACTCCTCAGTGCCTTTTGTCCAATACCTGGTGATTGAGCAGGTGAGAGGGGGTGAGATAGATGTGAGAGGCCTGGGTTATAAGATTATAAATAGTGGTGGGAATGATGAACTAAGGATCCAGAAGCCTATGGGGGGACTCCTGAGGATAGGAAAGCCAGGGATCTTTCATCTCCAGCTCTCTATATCCTTCAGAACATTTCCCCTTTCCTCTTCCCTCTGTCCTTTCATTTCCCCTGCCAGCTGTTCAGACAACATCTCATCTTACTTCTCTATACAGACACTACCATGTTTTTTGGAAATCTCACTTTAGCATGAATAATTACAGATTTGAATAGTAAATCCACATCAGAAATAATTCTGTGGGGACACTGTTATACTTGAAGAATCCGGAAAAACTAGTGAGGCAAGGGTTGGAGAGCAGGACATGGATTTCCAGTCTGGGAAGTGACACTTAAGATTCTCATTTGCAGTTCTCGTCTTAGACTTTCGCTTAAAAAATGATATGGTGATGTCAGAATGTTTTTATTTTGCTTTGCTTTTTATCTCATTTTAAAATTGTGAAATATCTTTTTATCTCATTTTAAAATTATGTAAACTAGAATAAAGTACACAAATAATAAGCTCTATAATTACACACACACACACACACACTCCTTGTAATGACCATTAACAGAGATTTAGAATATTTTCAGCACCCAGAAGACTATTTTGTGATCCTATCCAGCATTAAATTAATCAATTTGTAATTATTAATCTCTTGAAAGATGTTTAGAAGAAAGCTTATAGTTGTTTAATTCACAGACATTGATATATATACACTGAGAGGCCAGATTATTATGATCTCTGAACGCATAATAATCTGGCCACTCAGTATATGTATGTATAAATATAAATATACTATATAATAAAAGAATAATATGCAAATTGACCATATCCCTGCCACACCCACAAGCCACACCTACCATCCAATCAGGAGCAAGTATGCAAATTAACCCAACCAAGATGGCTGCAGCCATGGAGCAAGCAGGAGGCTTGGGTTTCTCTGGCAATGGAGGAAGCCAAGCTTCCTGCAGCCCTGGTCTCCCCTCAAGGGTACAAAGTTTCAATTATAGAAGATAATAAATAAATAAATAAATAAATAAATAAATAAAATGGCAGCAGCCATGGAGGTGGAGAGAGCAGGAGGTTTGAGTTGCCCTCGATGATGGAGGAAGCATATTCAATAGCTGCGTTTATGTGATATACAGAGTAACTCAAGGATACAAAGTTTCAATTGTAGAAGATAAATAAATCCCAGATACCAGGGCCTCCACTTGGGTGGCCAGGGAGACATGGCCGGCCTGAAAATCACCACAGGCCCCTTGCCCAGGCCGCCCCATGCCCCAAGGGAACACCCACCCTAATTTGGGACATCCTTCAGGGCAAACCAGCTGGCCAATACCTGAGCACCAGGCCTCTATCCTATTTAATAAAAGAGTAATATGCAAATTAACCATCACTCCAACACACAAGATAGCTGCCCCCCATGTGGACACAATATGGCCACTACAAGATGGCCAGCAGGGGAGGGCAGTTGGTAGGGACCAGGCCTGCAAGGGAGGGCAGTTATGGGTGATCAGGCCAGCAGGAGAGGGCAGTTGGGAGAGACCAGTCCTGCAAGGGAGGGCAGTTGTGGGTGATCAAGCCAACAGGGGAAGGCAGTTGAGAGGGACCAGGCCTGCAAAGAGAGGGCAGTTGGGGTAAATCGAGCCTGCAGGGGAAGGCAGTTAAGGGTGACTAGGCTGGCAGAGGAGGGAAGTTACGGGCGATGGGGCCTATAGGGAAGGACAGTTGGGGGGTACCCAGGCCTTCAGGGGAGAGCAGTTGGGGAGGGGCAGGCCTAGAGGGGAGGGAAGTTAGGCATCAATCAGGCTGGCAGGGGAGTGGTTAGGGTGTGATCAGGCTGGCAGGCAGAAGCAGTCAGACATCCCTAAATGGGCAGTCAGATATCCCTTGAGGGGTCCCAGATTGGAAAGGGTGCAGGCTGGGCTGAGGAACACCCCACCCCCCTGCATGAATTTTGAGCCTCTAGTGTGTATATATATTATAGGCCTGGTGCATGAATTCGTGCATGGGTGGGGTCCAGCCAGCTTGGCTAGGGAGAGAGGATGTGGGTAGTTGGCTGGCCTGCCTGCTGGTCGAACTCCTGGTCAAGGGAACAATTTTTGTATTAGCTTTTTATTATATAAGATATACACTGAGTGGCCAGGTTATTATGCATTCAGAGATCACAATAATCTGGGGCCACTCAGTATATATATATATATATATATATATATATATATATATATATATCATATTTGCCGGCGTATAAGATGATTTTTTGGCCCTGAAAAATATGCCTCCAAGTGGGGGGTAGTCTTATACGGCGAGTATATAACAAACTCTGTATTTTTAGTGGAAATGTTAGGGGGTCTTCTTATACGCCCAGTCGTCTTATACGCCGGCAAATATGTATTTTTCAGGGCCAAAAAAATCGTCTTATACGCCGGCAAATACGGTATATACCCCTAATAGCTTCATTTTAAGGAGCAAACCCCAAGCCTTAGAAAACTTGGATAAAATTTAAAGTGTGGGGCAATAGCTGCTTATTATTTCTAGATAGTTCCTAGGGAAACTATTGCCATGATCTACAGGTATCTTTTTATTGAGGGTCGCTGCAAGCCACAGTAGAGTTTCAGCAGTCTCATTTACAATCACACTCATCCTCAATAGCCATATTTGTGGCTTCTTGTGTAATGAGGTGATTTATCATGGTATGTCAGCCATAGAGAGTTCAGTATAAATGAATTTGGTTCCTTTAAAAAAAGGTATTTATATCTAAACACTTTTTACAATAATCTGACATTGCCCTTTAAAGGTAAGCACATATTATGTGATTTGCATATGAAGAAACCAGACATTACTCTTACTTGACTGACTGTCAGCTTTAGCAGCTGCACCTGGTAGTGCCCAGGTCTGTCATTGTTTCCATGATAGAGCTCATTTCTCAAGGGTTAATAACATAGACCTTAACATTCACTTTGGGTTGAAACTTGGCAACCACTATGAGTATACAGCCTAAGGAGCTGATTTTAAACAAAAATGGTTTAAATTGATTTGCCCTTTTCAAATTAGAGTATGTCAAAATAATGGTACCTTGCACCAGTTCTAATGCTTTACATTTATTTAATGTAAAAATTTGTAAGCTATTATTCCCAGGTAGTGATCTGGGGATGTTAAATAAAGATTGGTTTCCATTGAGAATTCCAAAAAATCTGCAAACTTTGAGTATTTTTTTCTTTTATAATATTATTGCTGTTTTAAAATAAGAAACATTATTGCCCTTACTTTCGATAGAAGAGAGCAGTTGTGGAAATAAATGCAATTTGAAAAGAGCGGTAGGAGTAAAACGTTGGCAATCATGTTTAGTTGTATAGCGTTCTGATCCCAAGACAGGTTCCTCCCCACTCAGTACCTCTGAGGGGTATTTGAACGAGGCTAAGCTTGGGGGTGTGTAGTGATGGCTTTTAGACTTTCAGTTTTAAAACTTCACATAAAAAAGGATGGGGATATTTTCACTCTCACTATGGTACACATTTTTTGCTACTCTTTTCAAATGTACATTTAAATTTTATCTACATTTATTAAAAATGTGGACTCTTCTCCGTACCGAGCCAATAGAAGTTAAAACTCCACATTCATTTCCCTCTTTTAGAAATTACTTAGATGTCAGCACATTTGTATATGAAATGTACAGCTATATTCTAAAGAAAAAGGTGCTTCTGGGCTATTTCTATACTGAAGCCATCATTTCAATGAGAGAAGAGTGGGACTAATGAGGATATCGTACTGCCAATTTTAAACTTTGATCAATTTTTGAGCATGATAAAGACAGACATTTGGAAAGGGAGTTCTCACCTATATTAGACAGCAAGACTAGATGATCACATGTCAAAAGATGCAGCTTCACTCTTATATTGTACAAAGACATGGCTGAAGAATGAAAAAGAAAAATCTTAAATAGTATCACAGTGCGGTTTATAGTAAATTAGAGGCAAGAGGCTGGAGGAATATAGTCCAGAAACAGTAAGGTACAGATGGAATTACATTAGCCTTAGAGCCAGGCATTTTTGGATTCAAATGATTTTACATTTATAAGGTCATTTGTCCATATCAAGCACACTAATTATACTTGCTGATTCTTAGCAAGGTGTTAATGGTGACTGCCTTTCAATGTTTTTGGAAGAATTAAAAATAATGCATGTAAACTATTTGGAACATAGTAATTGCTCAATAAATGGTGAGTGGCATTATGCTGGTATATTTGTAAGAATTTAAAAAAACTTACTTTTTAAGGCATGGAAAATTTCTGCCAGTTATATCACCTCCTTTTGAGAGGTTACAGACTACACTTGCATTTACCAATTTTCTTGGTAATGACTCCTTCAGAAATCTTCATAATTTCTCTGTATCACCCACACACCCAAGAAGGGACACTTTACACAAAGTGACCCATGAAATGGTCAAGGGGGATAATGATGCCCAAAGAGGTATGCATGGAATCCATACAAACCATGTCTGGCAATCAATCTGATCCTCTCTATGAGAAGTTTAAATTCTAGTCATACAAAATATAATAAGACAAAAGGGGATAAGAGCAGAAAGACATATAGGGAGAAGCCTGTGAGCTAGAAAGAAGAGTAGAAAGAAGTCATAATATGGTGATAGTACGTAAATCAGTTGTGGCAAAAGCAGTAAAGCACAACCATTATAACGATGGGCCACAATAATGATGGAATGATTGGGCCATGAGCAACAGAAACGTCCTCTGGAGGGGCAACACTCCGAGGAGCTGTGGAGTGTTCCCTACTGGAGTTACTATTGTATCTAGAATGATATTCCAGTTCTTCTGCAGGTCTGGCTCAGTGTTTCCTTTATAAGAACCACGTATAAGAGATAGAGAATTCCTTCCCAGGTGTGTTACAATCATTGAGGTAATTTGAGTGTGTTGTCTGAAAAAGCCCAACAAATACATGGTTTGATCTGTAGATCAAAGTCAACCTAGAGAAAGGACCCTGAGGTATTTTTCCTAGAATTCAAGTAAAACCATGGATGTGTGAAGCAGTGTGGTATTTGTGGGAAAATGCAAACAACTTAGTCTTTCTAGACCATAAAATACAAGTCATGGAAAAGTGAGAGATGAAGCTGGAGAAGATCTTAAGGCAAAGTATGAAATATGGAGGAGCTTGGAAAATATCTTATAGCCAAGGGAGCCATTAAAGTGTTTTTAAGAAGGAGGATATATGGTTAGACTTTCTTGTAGGCAGATCACGCTGGTGGTTTTGTGGAAGATACTTTGAGGGTGACAAGGTTAAATAAAGGGAGGCAGACATGGAGATCCAAGTAGGCTGGTTTCTCCTTACAAGGCTTTTAAGTAGGGGAGCAGTGTGGTAGGAATGGGGAGGAGGGTATGGTATTCAACACTATTTTAATGGACTAAGTCATAAATACTTCGTTAATGTAGAGAATGAAGTAGGCAGTCAGGAATAATTTCTAAGTTTCTAGTTTGAGTATCTCAGGGGATTGTGGTGATACCCATGTAGAAAGAGAACAGGAGTTGATGAATGCCATTTTGGACATGCTGTTTATGATTTCTACAGGATGACAAGGAAGAGTTGTTTAGGGAGAGTTGTAAGTATGAATCAGAAATTCAGGGGAGAAGTGAGTGCTAGAGGTAGAGAACATAACCACTTGCATGTGGTACTTGGAGTCACAAGGATGGAAGAGAATATAGAAGGGCAGAGAAGAAATGGCATTCAAAAGGTAAAGAAACACCACTAAATGGTAGACAGAGGAAGGGAGTCCATGTCAAAAAGAGAAGAAATAGAGTGTTATAAAGAACATTAGGAGAGGATGGTAGAATTGATGTCAAAAGAGGATAGACTGTCATTAATGAGGGATTAATTATCAATTCACTGTAGCAATGCAACAGAGAGATGACTACTGAAATGAGAGTAGTTTTCAACAGAAGGAAGGGGTTAAAAGATGTCACAGTGAATAAAAAGATATAACTGCGAATAAAAATGAATGGATATTGCTTTTTTGGGGGGGAAAGTTTAGCTGGAGATATGGTATGGGAGAAGAGAGGTTTGGCCATAGTTGAGGGAAATATAGGGGTTAAGGGACACAGGGAATCAAGATAATTTTTTTTCAAATGATGGGATCAGCTTGAAGATGTTGATAGACCAAAGAGGAGACAGTAGGGAGCGAGGAGTTTAACTTAAGATATACGTGAGACAGAGTTCAACTGATTAAATGAGAACCCAGAGGAAGGAGATGAATCTTAAAGAAAAACTTACTTAATTCTCCAAGACCAGAGGAAAAGTGTAATGTGTGTGACCATAGACCAGTGGTCAGCAAACTGCAGCTCTTTGGCCCCTTGAGTGTGGCTCTTCCATAAAATACCACGTGTGGTCACACAATTACAGTGTGACTGAAACTTCATGGCCCATGCGAGAAGTCGGTTTTTGGCTCTCAAAAGAAATTTCAATTGTTGTACTGTTGATATTTGGCTCTGTTGACTAAAGAGTTTGCCGACCGCTGCCATAGACACTTGTAGGTTGTGGCAGCTACAGTGGATAGAAAGCTAGAGGATGGGATTATACCTATGGATGTAATTTTCCCACCGATGAGGGAGGGGCTGTCAACTGCTATGAGTGAGAAACATATAGCTGAGCCTCTGAGAAGACTGGAGAAAGTCTGAAATTAGCAACTACTTCCAGAAATGGGACAGGGAACTGATTATCAGAGTCAGAGGGCACAGAAATTCAGAGACCATGAAAATACAAGGACGCCCTTTTGCAAGGATATATCATTTTTCCCCCCCAGGTGGCATTCAGATGCCTATAATTAAGCTTGTATCTTAAAACAGAATTCAAGTTTTTCATTTGTGGTCATTCAGATATGCATTTTCCTCTTTGGGTTCATTCCAAATGCAATTCTGAAGTTATAGTTGGGAGGGCTTCATAATAGAGATGGGCATTTAGGCTGGGCATTATGGAGCTATTCTTAAATCTATCTATCTATCTATCTATCTATCTATCTATCTATCTATCTATCTATCATCTATCTATCTATCTATCTATCATCTATATATACTTAGTGGCCAGATTATTATAATATTTTTTGCATTTTTAAATTAAGGTATTATATGTGTACATATCTTACCATTGCCCCCTCCCCTACTCCCATACATGCCCTCACCCCCCAGTGTTTTGCGTCCATTGGTTATGCTTATATGCATTGCATATAAGTCCTTCAGTTGATCTCTTATCTCCCCCACCTCTCTCTAACCCTCCCACTGTAATTTGACAGTCTTTTTGTTGCTTTACTGTCTCTGTATCTACCTATTGGTTCATCAGTTTATAATGTTCTTTATTATCCACAAATGAGTGCGATCATGTGGTATTTTTCTTTCATTGACTGGCTTATTTCACTTAGCATAATGCTCTCCAGTTCCATCCAGGTTGCTGTAAATGGTAAGAATTCCTTCTTTTTTATGGCAGGGTAGTATTCCATTGTGTAGATGTACCATACTTTTCTGATCCAGTCATCTGCTGACAGGCCGCAGGCTATTTCCAAATTTTAGCTATTGTAAATTGTGCTGTTATGAACATAGGGGTGCATATATCCTTTCCGATCGGTGTTTCTAATTTCTTAGGATATATTCCTACGAGTGGGATTACTGGGTCAAATGGGAGTTCCATTTTCAGTTTTTGGAGGAAACTCCATACTATTGTCCATAGTGGCTGCACCAGTTTGCATTCCCACCAGCAGTGTACAGGGGTTCCTTTTTCTCCACATTATGGCCAGCACTTGTCATTTGTTGATTTGTTTAGGATAGCCATTCTGATAGGTGTGAGATGGTGGTACTGCATTGTTGTTTTGATTTGCATCTTTCAGATGATTAGTGACTTTGAGCATGTTTTCAGGTGTCTCTTGGTCTTCCTTCTGTCTTCTTTCTAAAAGATTCTCTTTAGGTCGATTGACAATTTTTTTATTGGATTATCTTCCTTTTATTAAGTTGTATAAGCTGCCTATAGATGTTGGAGATTAAACCTTTATCACTGATAACATTTGCAAATATGTTCTCCCATACAGTGGGCTTTCTTGTTGTTTTGTTGATGGTTTCTTTTGCTGTGCAAAAGCTTTTTATTTTGATGTAGTCCCATTTTTTATTTTCTCTTTAGCTTCCATTTCCTTAGGAGCAGTACCAGTGAAGAAGTTCTTTCGTCATATGTCTGAGATTTTGCTGCCTGTGGATTCCTCTTGTATTTTTATGGTTTCCTGTCTTATGTTTAAATCCTGTATCCATTTGAAGTTTATTTTTGTGTATGGTGTAAGTTGGTGGTCTAGTTTCATTTTTTTTGCATGTATCTGTCCAATTTCCCCAACACCATTCGTTGAAGAGACTGACTTGACTCCATTGTATGATCATCACTCCTTTGTCAAATATTAATTGAGCATAGTGGTTTGGGCTGATATCTGGATTCTCTATTCTATTCCATTGGTCTATATTTCTGTTCTTGAGCCAGCACCAGGCTGTTTTGAGCATAGATTATTATGATCTCTGAATGCATAATAATCCAGCCATTCAGTGTATATCCTATATAATAAAAGGCTAATATGCAAATTGTCCCCTCTACCAGGAGTTCAATTAGCAGGCAGGCCAGCCAACTGCCCATGTCCTCTCCCCCTGGCCAGGCTGGACCCCACCTATGCATGAATTCATGCACTGGGCCTCCAACATATATATACTGAGTGGACAGATTATTATGTGCTCAGAAATCATAATAATCTGGCCCATTCAGTGTGTGTGTGTGTGTGTGTGTGTGTGTGTGTGTGTGTGTTTATATATCTCTCCTAATAATAAAAACTCTGGTTTGTAATGAGCAGTAATGACCAAGGTTTTACCAACCGGAAGTCAGTCCTGCAGTCAGCTCTGGATTGAGGGGGCAGTGAATCAGGGTCAGATAAAAGCCTGAAGAGAGAAGCAGGGACTTATCTGTTGCCTCTGTGGAAGCTTTTTTTTAAAAAAAATATATTTTATTGATTTTTTTACAGAGAGGAAGAGAGAGGGATAGAGAGCTAGGAACATTGATGAGAGAGAAAAATTGATCAGCTGCCTCCTGCACACCCCCTACTGGGGATGTGCCCACAACCAGTACATACCCTTGCCTGGAATCAAACCTGGGACCTTTCAGTCCACAGGCAGAAGCTCTAGTCACTGAGCCAAACTAGTTTTGGCCTCTATGGCAGCTTTTGATCAGCACTTGCTTCTCTCTTTCTCTCCATTCTGGCCAGCAGCCATGCCTGCATTTCTCTCCAGGCCTTTACTGGGACTGCTGATCAGCCCTGCCTTTCTGACCAGGCCCCATTGATAGGCCCAGAGACACTCACTGGCATAGAAACCAAACAATCAGGATAAAATGTGGGTGCTGTGGGGGCCAATGGCTGCCTAGGAGGTGAAGCTTTTGATGCTGATTGGCATAGAAACCAACCAATCAGAACCAAATTGGCCAGCAGAGGAGGACAATTGGGGGAGAGATCAGGCCTGCAGGGGAGGGCAGTTGGAAGTGAGATTAGGCCTGCATAGGAGGACCTTTGGGGGCAAGATCAGACCAGCAGGGGAGGGCAGTTGGGGACAACCAGGACAGCAGGGGAGGGCAGTTAGGGGTGATCAGGCAGGCAGGCAGAGGCAGTTAGGGGTGATCAGGCAGGAAGGCAGGTGAGCAGTTAGAAGCCAGTGGTCCCAGATGGTGAGAGAGATGTCTGACTGCTAGTTTAGGTCCGATCCCCAATTGGCCCAATTGGAGAGGTTGCAGGCTGGGAAACCCCCTCTGTGCACAAGTTTCATGCACTGGGCCTCTAGAGTATGTGTGTGTGTGTATGTATTATTATTTTATTTTTTTCCAATTCATGCCATATTCTCTTGTGGAGCACATATATTTGTTTTTGTTTTTTTTAAAATAAAGAAAATTGAAATTTGAGGGGATATTTTGAAGATTTTATTATCACTTTTTTGGGGCACCTTGGGTTATTCAAGAACCAAAATTATTGCTTTAGCTCTGTTCAGGTAGCTCAGTTGGTTGGAATGTCATCCTATACACCAAATGGTTATTGGTTTGATCCCTGGTCAGGGCACATACCTAGGTTGTGGGCTCCATCCTCAGTTGGGGCGTGTACAGGAGACAGCCAATCAATGTGTCTCTTTCATATCAATTTTTCTTCCCGTCTCTCTTTCTTTCTCTTTAAAATCAATAAACATATCATCAGATGAGAATAAAAAGAAATCATTACTTCATTTACTACCACTTGCTTCTTAACAGAAAATATATTAAAGCATTAGCTCTGGCACAAATGCCTAAAACAAGTGGATTTACAATACTTAACACTTGGGTCCAACTGATTTGCTGGCTGAGTCATCTGCATTATCTCTGTTAAAGACAGAGAAGTAGTTTTGTATAAAATAAAGGCTTAGCTGAAGCTTTGCTCCCAGCTCTGACTGAATGCCAAATTTTATTTTTCCAGTTTGAAAATGCTAGCAGAAATCTTTTCCTATAAAAATTTATCACTTTTATTCTCTTTTTGCTCCTCTGACTTCTAGCTGGACCTGTGAAGAAACGTCAAAACTGCTATAGAGGAGTTGTCTCAGAGGCAGTAATGGCTCTTTTAACAGCAGAGAATAGAAAGATCTCAAAAGTGAAGCCTATTGTCAGGAGACTTGTGCCGGATCTGGCCGACTTCCAAGTGTGAGTTAGTTTGGATTAGACTTGGGTTAGGTAACATTTAATTTCTGAGGTGGAGATCTAAACCAAATTATTAACCTCTCAAAGTTTAACCACTCCTGGGTGATGATGGCATTTAAAATAATAAAACAAGTGCCAGATTCTTGGTATTAACTATAACAATGCAACATTTATTCTTCTCAAATTTCTTGCATGTCTTTAAGCCTTTGTCTTAAAACACTACTCAAACATTTCATGTATGACTATTTGAAAATGGGATTCTTTCTTTGTTGTTATTGTGTAATAAAGTTTCATAGTTATATACATTACTTTTATGTATTCAGGTAGTTTGATTAGAAAATATGAGTAAGCCTTGCAAATGTAAGTGGCCAAACAATTATCAAACTGTAAAGAATTATCTATGACACAAAGGCCAACCCAAAACAGGTAAGTGGCTTGTCATATAAACATTTAGGAGCCAATGGGACGACAGTCCTCATTTGAAAGCAAACAGTAAAAATTTGGCCCATACCACAGTGGGTGTGAAAATTGCAAGGTAAAATAAAACAGATGAGACCATTTAAGTTTGAAATGGAAGAACAGATCACTGGCAACAGCTATTTACTTTCACAGTCACTAAAATAGGGTGTTTTGTTGTGAAAACTATCAATACAGGGTGATGGATACCCTGCTTAAAGTGCCAATATGATGCCATTCTGAACTGCAAAACGATTTCATTACAAGTGTATGGGGAACCTTTAAACATGACATTACGATGCGACTATAATGTAAGATAACAATGGAAAAACAATTTCAGAGTAAGTGTAAGGAGACTATAACCATGCAGTTAGAAGGCCACTGGAATGTGAGATTATAATAGCCCAACATTAAAATGGTGAAAAGGATATGGTCAATTGCTTTTTCTTAAAACTGGGAATGACTTAGAAAACATTTATACTCACGGATAGTACAGTCATGGGATGTATTTTAGAAAGGAGGGAAATCCAGCACCAGTATATCTAGTTCTTATCACCATTTTGAAGTGTGTTCCCAATTTTCCCCCCCTTTCCTGAGGTTACGTTGGAGACAGTTTTTGTCTGACCTTATCATTCTCCTTCAACCATACAACTTTGAGGCTCTGTTGCAATTTCATAAATATTTTCTTTCTTACCCATGACCAGCCTTATGACTTGGCTACATTAGCCACCTATGGGCTATAATTTGAGTTCAACTAGGATAGTATCTATTGTCCTTATCTGTCTAGTGTCTAGTTATCACTGGACTTTAGCTGAAATATTACCATTAGATACTTTTTCCTTGGGCCTAAAAGGAGTTTTCATTTCCAAAAACATCTAATAGATTACAATTGAAAAACACTTATGAGTTTATAAAATGAAAGTACCTGTTTGAGGGATAACATTTGAAACTTGAACAATTTAAGAAGCACAGACTTGGTCATCAGACAGACCTGAGTTTATATCCTAGCTCTTCCAGTGAGTTGTGTGTGAATCTGGGCAAGTCCTTAATTTTTCTAAGCCTTAAATTTCCTCATCTCTAAGTTGAGGCTAATAACAGCAGTTAATTCCCAGAGCAATTGTAAGATAAAATCAATATTGTATGTGAAATGCCTAAACAGTGCCTGGCCAATATGAAGGATTTTATACACAGATATAGAAGAGAATAAAGAAATAAGTCAAAATCCTAGAGAGGGAAGCAAAGGAGAGAGAATGAGGCTTAGTGACTGTGAGGGAGAGGGTTTCTCCCTAATTTTAGTAATTTAAAATTAATTTTTGAGCCATTCTAATTCAATTCTACTTAGACAGTATCTTTTTCTTGATTATCTAAAGCATACTTGAGCTCTCATTACTCTTCCTGCTGTTTTGCATCTTTGGTCTGTTGTGTTTGTCCATAGTTACCACCTCAGTGTAAGATATCCTGTCCTGGAGAGATGATTGGTGGCCACTCTTTCCTCTAAGCGTCTAGCTTGCGTGGTGCTACCTTGAATATTTATCTCATCTTGGATCACAACTTGGAGTTGCCATTTCCAAGCTGCCGAAGTTATACAAAAGTATGCACACTGGAGTTTTGTAATGCCCTTGAACCAGTTTTTATTTTAATTAATTAATTAATTAATTATTTTTTTAACCCATCTAAATAGAAATTTATTCTAAGATATCTCTACTGAGACAGAGAATGGTATGAATATAATATGCAGGAACCCCCCTGAGCCCAGTTCTACCTTAAGAACTATGGAAGGCTGAAACTGGTTTGGCTCAGTAGATAGAGCGTTGGCCTGCGGACTGAGGGGTCCCAGGTTCGATTCCAGTTAAGGGCATGTACTGTGGTTATGGTTGCATCCCCAGCAGGGGGTGTGCAAGAAGCAGCTGATGATGATTCTCTCTCATCGATGTTTCTGACTCTCTATCCCTCTTCCTTCCTCTCTGTAAAAAATCAATAAAATATATTTTAAAAAATTAAATAAAAAAGAACTATGGAAGGACATATGTAAAAAGCAGCTGTTGATAACATTTATAAAATTTCTTAAGTCTCAATCGATTCTGAAATAAACTGTGCAACCAAGGTACATGCCCTTAACCGGAATCGAACCAGGGACCTTCCAGTCCGCAGGCTGATGCTCTATCCATTGAGCCAAACTGGTTTTGGCTCATCAGATTTTTTAATTCCCTGGTTTTTAGTTTCACATGTTGATAGTTATGTATTTATTGTTCATAATTTTTATCTTTATCTTCTTCCTCTTCCTAAAGAACCCTCTTTAGCAATTTATATAATTCTGGTTTGGCGGTGATGAACTCCTTTACCTTTTTTATTTTATTTGTGAAGCTCTTTATCTGGCCTTCAATTCTGAGTGATAGCTTTGTTGGGTAGAGTATTTTTGACTGTAGGTTCTTGCTATTCATCATCTTGAATATTTCTTGCCATTCCTGTCTGGTCTGCATGGTTTCTGTTGAGAAATCAGCTGACAATCATATGGGTGCTCCTTTATAGGTAACTACCTGCTTTTGTCTTGCTGCTTTTAATATTCTCTCTTTGTCTTTTGCTCTTGGGATTTTAATCATGATGTGTTTTGGTGTGGTTCTCTTTGGATTCCTTTTATTTGGGGTTCTGTGCGCTTCCCGGATTTGTAAGTCTATTTCTTTCGCCAGGTGGGGGAAGTTTTCTATCACTATTTCTTCCAGTATTCTTTCGGTATCTTGCTCTCTCTCTTCTTCTGGGACCCCCATAATTCTGATGTTGGTTCGCTTGAAGTTGTCCCAGAGGTTTCTTATACTATCTTCAACTTTCTGAATTCTCTTATCTTCTTGCTTCTGTGGAGGAGTGTCCTCTGGCTCTTTGTGTTCTAAATCTTTGTCCTGATTCTTCTGATCTTCCAGTCTGTTTTTAGGACCCTGTGTGATATTTTTTATTTCAGACAATGTTTTCTTTATTTCTAGTTGATCCCTTATTATTTCTAATTGATCCCTTTTCATATCCTCATATGTCTCATTTATTTTATTGGCCTTTTTAAGGAAATTCTTGAAAAACCTTATCACTGTAGTTTTGAACTCAAGGTCCATTCTTTTCTTTTCTTCCATTTCCTTCCTTTGTGTTCTGCCTCTTGTCTGCATTTTAGTTGTTTCCCTGATTTGATGGAATAGTTTTGTGTGCTAGGTGTTCTGGTAGTGCCCAGTAGCACAGCCTTCCCAGTTACCTGAGGTGGACAGTCTTGGTGTAGCCCTTTGTGGGCTGTGTGTACAGTCTTATTGTTAAGCCTTGCTTATTGTTGGTATCACTGGGAAGCGTTGATCTCCAAGCCAATTGGCTGTGAGGATCAGCAGTGTCTCAGCTAGGAGGGCTTCTGTACTCCACTTGAATGGGGCAGTCTCAGGGTGGCACAGACAATCTTTGGTTCCCTGTCAGTCTCACCTTAGGAAAGTCCTGTTCCCAGTGAGTTTTGCAAGATAGGTTTCAGGCATGCGCACCTCTTTGGTAAAGGTGCAGATAAGCTTTGGATTCCGGCCAGTCCCTCCTTAGAGAAAGCCAGCCTCTGGGAGAGCTTCTGTGCTCAGCTTGAATGGGGCGGAGCCTCAGGGTGGTGCAGACAAGCTTTGTTTTCCCATCAGCCCCTCCTTGAGTCCTACAGTAATGTAGGCTTCATACAGTAGGCTTCATACACCTCTAAGAGATCTCCGCCTGCTGCCCGACAGTCTGACCTCTCCCTGACTGGGGCTGTCTATCAGAGCAATAGGGTGATTCTGTTTTCCTCCTGAACTTGAAAGCCAGACGTGAGTTAGCTGTCTGCCCTCTTTGCATGCTGGGAGTAATCCAGCAGCGAACTCAGCCCAGCCACCCTCTCTGTGCTCTGGGAGTCAGCTAGCAGTGAACTCGGCCCAGCCCGCCCTCTCCGCGCACTGGGAGTAAGCCTTTTCACGCACACAGTTCTCCACACCTTCACAGTTTCTGAGGGTCAGCATGTCTTCTCTCTCCTTCCCAGATGGCAGAGCCTCCTCTCACCCAACCGTCCCATCCAGTGTTTCAGGGCAATGCCTCCCCTGTTTTCCAGTTCTAAATTCAAATTTGTTGTGGTAGGCTGCATTTGGGTGTCTACCCTATGCCACCATCTTGGTTTCTCTGCTTGAACCAGTTTTTAAACTATTCTCCCATATCATACTTGAATGACCAATTCATTAGTAAAATCAAACGATTTTGTGAGCATAGAATAAAACCTCTTCTCCCTCGATTTTTACTCCTGGTAAGGATTTTGATTTTTATCTGTAATATTAATTTTGGTCTAACGCCCTCGTAGTATTAACAAACCATGCTGATGAAGGAGATAATGGCCGTATTCACCATACAATTGGCTTATTTCCTTAAAAGTCCCTCCATAGGGTTGATGATGAAGTCCAACAAAGGAATAACTCACTAAACTTGAACTTCCTGTTCAAGGACCCATGTTGAACATACACTTAGGGTCCTAGCAGTGCCAAATATTGAAGGTGATTAATAAATGATTTTCGGAATACCATAAATTTTATGTCGATTGCAAACCAAACCATATTATTCAATGCAAGGAGGTGGGATTAGGGAAGCAGCATATTTGTTAAGTATCTACTGTATACTAGACAGTTTATGCCTTACTTTGCTCACTTAATCTTTGAAACAACTATGAGATATAGACATTGCCATTCATATTGTATGAAGACCACAGGAGAGATTGAGAGACTTTTCTGAGGTCAGATACATGAATGTGTAGGACATGAACATAACTATCTGCTTTTAAATCCTTTGCTATTTCAACTCCATCACATTGCTGCTTGTGTATGAATTTAATTGCAATCCAACAGAGGAGAAGAGACATGAATATAAAGGACAAATGACAAGGTAATCTGTGATAAGTATCATATGGGCAGAATAAAACATACCAAAGGGTTTGAAGGAAGAAGAGATCATTTTCGTCTGGGATTCTGTCTTCATCATGGCATCTATCTTCTATTTCTGCCTGTTCCTTTGGGAATGCTGTTTTTCCCAAATGGAATGCCCTCTCTCTTACTTTTTTAGGTGCAGTTCAAATTTGTTTTCTGGGAGCTCTCCCCATGCCCCATAATTAGTGCCATCTTCTCTTTTTTCTATCAGCTCATCTGCTTGATTTTGTTACCTACTGCGTGGTGGAGTATTTTAGTAGCAGATAATGCTGTGTTTTCATCAGGGAGTTGGACATTTCTAGGCACATCTGTCAAACTAGTCAAATGGACTACTTCCCAGTAGTCCATTTATCTGAGGGATGAAGAAGTCTCATTTGGGGGCAGGGATAAAGTTGGGTAAAATAGAGAACCAGAAATACATTTGTTTTTTTAAAAAAACATCATCTGTGAGCTAGGAGGATGGGTTTCCTTCCACTTCAGCCTTCCTCCTGCCCCTATCAAATTATCGCTGAGTCAGAAGTGGTGTGGCTGGATGTGAAAGAGGCTATAACTAAAACATCTTAAAGCTGTTTTCATACCAACCTTTTTGTGGAATTTTTGGGACAAGAAAGTAGTGCTGATTAAGATTAACATACAAGCACGTGTGAACATAGTATTCCATGGCCTGATCCTCATGGCATAATATAGCAAGTACATTGGAATTGTGAATATCACAGTCTGCTTTAGGCCATCATAGGCTTTAGCAGAGAATCATTGTACCTGAAGTCTCTGGATTCCTGGGGGAGGGATTAAGCTCCATGGCAAGAGGACCACAATTTCATATGTGCATGGTACATTGTTGATGAGCAAAACTATATATCTCCTTAATGGATGCACTGTTTTCTTTCAAATCTCTTATAGAGACTGTTAGGATAAATAAATGCAGATTTATTAGAAGGATTACAGAGTTTATAGTAGCTTGTGTCAAATATTTTTCAATTAGCAGACATTAAAATGTACCGATTTTTTAGTAAATGTGGTAAATATTCATGTTAGAAGAGATTTCCTGTCTCACTGAGGCTGTGAATGGTGAGGGGTGGAGTTAGTGACATCTGGTGGTGGCAGCTCCCACTAGATGGATTAACTTAATGAAGACTGGTATTGCTCTTTACCATTCGACACACAAACTTTGACATTTGGTATTTAGTAAGTCAATATTGAATAAATTGACATAAGCTAAATGAAATAAGCTAATGTCTGAATAAAGTTTGTGTTACTTCCTACCACTGCATTCTGACATGTTATATAGAATTCCAGCTATCTAGACTCCATAAGAACAATTAAAAGGTAAAGAGAGGAGAGAGAGAGAGAGAGAGAGAGAGAGAGAGAGAGAGAGAGAGAGGAAGAGAGAAGTATATAAGTTTTTAGTTAGTTGGTACATACATACTATGCTAATTTATATTTTTCAGTGATAGAGTCATGTGGATCAACTCACATACTGGTATATGAACTTTTTCCCACCTAATGAGTCAGTTGAGATGGTAATAATAATTTAATTTAGTGCACTGGAGTTTCGTACACTAAAACCCTGACTACCACACTAAAACCCTGACATATATTAGTTGCATAAAAAGAGATGATCCATGTTTTTGAATTTTTCTTTCACTAATTTTAAATAAGTGATTTTTAAAGAATTTTGACTGAAAATGAAAAAAAAAACTGGTGAAATCCTCAAGAGAAGTAAATTGTGTACTTGAGATACTTTTAATTAAATCATTTTCCATGATAAAGTTTTAGCTTTAGTTGTGACATGAGCCAGGTGTCCTAATCAGCTTTTATATATAAGCCAGAAATTTCGCTCCAAACTCCACAGATAAGATCAGGATAGGCAGTTTTAAAGTTTTCCTTCTTCTTTACTTCTTGGACTGTAAACTCACAGAAAATCTAGGCAGACCCTAATTTATAAACATTCAATTTATACCCACACCATTGATGCATCATGGGAAAGATAATAAGAGGAAATGGAATTATGAAATTCAGAGAATCCCAAATGGTTCGAGGTGAAAGGGAGCTTAGAGGTCATCACAGTTTAACCTGTTCATTTTATTGAAGTGAGTGGTACAAGATCACACATCTAGTAAGCTCTGATTTCACCTCTCTCAATATTGGATCAGCTAATGACTACAAACATGTTCTACTGCACCCCTCTAGTGCCTCTTTACACCTACCACAGGAGTTGATCTTTAGGGACAAAATCAGTAGGCAAAATCTGGTTTGCTTTGGCCAATTATAGACTTGACAGGGTATTGGCAAGTAGGAGGAGAGTGAAGTCAGTGCATTTCTTACCATGATGGCCTGGACTACAAGTCATTGATGCTCTGTTCAGTACTGAAAGCCAGTTCCTGTTGGGAGACCTTTCTTCAGCGGTGGCTTTCTCTTTTAATTCTGGTATCTTTGTCTTTTTTTTAGGCCTAGAGATAGTATCAACTCCCACTTTTTAGCAGTTACAAGGAACTTCGCTGTCCCTTATTGGCTTATCTTAATGTTGCTTACATTTTTAAGAGTCCATTTATTAAACTCCCCTCAATTGCTCCAATGAGTATAAAATTGATTTCCTGCTTGAACTCTGATGGCTACATCCCATCCTCTGTCACCTTATTCTTTTCCCTCATAACGAAAATTGCAGACTATATTCAACTTTTAAAAATTTGTTTATTCATTTATTGTCTGACTTTCCTGTTACAGTGCCTGACACATAGTAGGTACTCTATAAATGTTTGTTGGGTAAATGGATCCAGGCACACAAACTTCTAGTTCATAATTCTTTTCTAAACTTTACAGTGAGAATAACTCTATAGAGCTTTAAGAAAAAAATTAATTTATTTCAACTACAATGTCGATTGCATAGGCTTTGTGGCTGGTAGCTACTATTTAATATGCTGTTTTTATGCTAAAAGGTCCTTCAGGTCAACACATTATTCCCCATTTCGTGAAGGCAGGAGCCAGGCACATCTTGCTTATGGTTTATGCCTAAGGCTTTGCACAGTGGCTGGTACAGATGTAAGTTTTCCCTTGTGCTGAGTACCAACCTCACTACTGTGACTTGGAGAGATGCATAAGCCTGGACTCTACCTTTGAGAGGCGCATAGGCTTACTGAAGAGACTGTAATTTAAGCACTGTAAGGTAATAGGTGATAGAGTGATGGCTATGGGAAAGTGTTTCAGGATCACAGAGAAGGGAGAAAAGCAAGGGAACCCTGGATAGATGATCTGGTGGGAGGAGAGGGGCCCTGCTAGGGACCTTCTTCTTCTGAAACTCCTTATTCAAAAATACAGATTCTAAAGTGAATTTTGGAAATCCAATTTATTAAGATTCAGGGCATTTCATGTAAATATCAAGTTTGCCTAATTCTTTTCTTTTTTCTTATATAAAGTCTTTATTGTTGAAAGTGTTACATATGTTTCCCTTTCCCCCACTGACCTCTCCCTACCCACTCCTGCCATCAGCATGGTTTGCATAATTCTTGATGCTGTTTTTTTTTTTCCTCCTTTTATCTTTTTATTTTCTTCAGAAAAAATGGTGAAGGAAGTAAAGGTCATTTTTTAGTCTGAATTTTCTGCATCAAACTTATCTGACATTGACTGTAGGAAAAAAAAATTACTGAGGGGAAAAAATAGGTAAGAAAGAAGAAAAACTTACATTCCCCACCAGAGGGAGACAATTTTTCCTTTTTCCTTTCAAAACCTCAATTCTGATTAACACAGATTTGAAGAGTACAATACAAGGTTTACTAGGGATAATTAATACCCAGAGGAAAAGAACAAACTTACAATCTACTTTATTTACTTTTGTCTTTTAATATCAAATTATTTTCGAGTTTTAAGTTCTGTTCTGCCAGCACAGTAAATGCTACTTAATAAGCATAGAACTTTAAGAGCTACTTATTTCAGTGTCGACTTTATCTCTAATCATATTAGTATGGATTCAGATAGGACACTGATAATATAACAACATAGGATAATTTAACATAATTACTTCCTATAGTAGGACATTTTCAAATTAACCTTAAACTAATAGCGACAAGGGGTATGGTGGTGTGGTGGAGGAAGAGGAACTGGTAGGTAGCATTACCTTTCTACTGCCAAGACTGTAGGTGTTGTAATAAAGCTAAAAATGACTCTGACAATTTTCACTGTGCTGCAACTCTTTAAAAAATTTAAAGAGACATTGACTTATAGTAGGGACTAATTTAGGAAAAGTGATACATAAGCAGTAACTCTTATCTATGGCATATCTGTGCCTAGGGTAATTAAACATTTTATCAGAAATAGAGAATTGTCCAGAGATTTAAAATTGTTCAGAGATTTAAAATGGACTTTTTAAAAAGTCCAATTTCACACCCAATTTAGTAGAGCGTTAGATGGTGATGTCCAGTGTAATTAATTGGACATTTCATTCTTCTGAATGGTTCTTTTTGGAAACCAGTTCCAATCTGACCTTGTGTAAATGTTTTTTAAATTATTTCAAAACATTTTACAAATCCAATTAGTGACAGTCAAATCTTCCCAGCTTACTCATTTGACATAAGAGCCACTGAGGTGGCCCTACGTGTATTGTGATTCTTCTTTACTTACTTTTACGATTTTCAGAAAAAGTACAGCTAGGACATGGAATAATTCTCAGAAGCTCACATTTAAATGTAGAATAACATGGAGGCATCAGGTGAAATATTCGTCTAGTTTTGAACATGAGTGTCTCATCATAATTCAGTGAAGGTAAATGGATGCTTTGGAAAAGCACAGAGTGTCACTTAAGTTTCACTTGCTTCAGGTATCATTTAATCAGCATGCACAGTTAATAATTCTGTTTTTTCTATTTGTCAAGATCTCAATATTTTTTCAATATGAGACTTGCTCCGGTTTACTTTACATGATACTTTATAATTAGTGGTACTTGAGAATTTGGAAGTTTTAAAAATTCATACAACATTCTTAGTTACAATTTATAAATGATTTTAAAGTCTAATTAACAGTCATCTTTACAAGTTATATGCAAACAAATATGCAAATTTAGAAATAAATATGCAAACATATAAAATGTTTTGAATTAAGTAGTCCTTAACATTTTTAATGAAATCAATATTTTATTCATATTTTGCACACAATTTTGAGTACTTACTGATTTGAGGGGGTTATAGCATATAGGCTTTTGCATATTGTAACGTCTAACTACCAGCAACAGGAGGGAAATAAGAATGAGTTCATTTTCTTGGTGAAAACTGAAAGGATGATTTAAGAGACAAATCTAATAGGTGCTGTCAGAGGGTTATTGATGCAATTAAAATAGTCTTTGTACTCCTTGAACTCTTTACCTTACACGAACCTCTACTTCCTTAGATGACACAAAACCTGTTTGGATCTCAGGAAGATAAAGTTGAAGATATCAACAAAGTGTCCCAACTTCTTGAGTTGGTGGCTGACAAAGGCTAATAAAGTTGAGTTCTTAACTATGGATTTTTAATGTATTCAAGTCTGAAGAGAGAAGAATTCAGGGCTCAACATGAGAAGAACAAAGGATTATCAGGAGAATGCACCTTCAATGGAGAAGTCGCTAAGCAAGATTATAGCTTCAATAGGTTTACTTATTTAAAAATATTTCTTCTAGAGGTTAACTGACTCAACACTCATCTTTCAAGGCTCAGATTCAGCTTATTTTTCAAGGCAGAATTCTCACTATCAGGGTCTTCCTCCTCTGAATTCATATCTTGATATATAAAAAGCCAGGGGCCATCATGACTGAAACAACTGGATGGACAATCAAACACAGGCAGCCTGGGGCGACAATAAAAAAGGAAAGAAAGAAGAAAAACTTATATTCCCTACTAGAGGGAGACAATTTGAGGGGCTAGTGAGGAAAGACCAAACAACTGAACAGTAAGCTTGTGGGGCAACCAGGCCAGCAGGAGGATTAGTGAGGGATGACCAAATGACTGAACAGCAGGTTGTGTAGGGTGACCAGGCTGGCAGCGGGGGGAGGGCAGTTGGGGGCGACCAGTTCAGAAGGGCATGGCAGTTAGGGGCAACCAGGCTGGCAGAGGGAGGAAGTTGGGGATGACCAGGCTGGCAGGAGGGGGCAGTAAGGGGTGACCAGGCTATCTGGGATGTGGGGGGGCAGTAAGGGGTGACCAGGCCAGCAGGGTGGCAGTTAGGGGAAACCAGACTAATGAGGGGCAATTGGGAACAACCAGGCTGGAAGGTGGGACACTAAGGGGTGACCAGGCCAGCAGGGGGTAAAGTTAGGGGAGACCAGGCTGGCAGGGGTGGCAGTTGGGGGCAACCAGGCCAGTGTGTGTGTGGGAGAGTTGGGGATGACCAGGCCTGGCAGGGAGGGAAGTTAGGGACAATCAGGCAGGCAGGCAGGTGAGCAGTTAGGGGCCAGCAGTCCCTGATTGTGAGAGGGATATCCGACTGCCAGTTTAGGCCCAATCCCCATGATCGGGCCTAAACCGGCAGTCAGACATCCCCTGAGGGGCCCTGGATTGGAAAGGGTGCAGGCTAGGCTGAGGCCCCCCATCCCCATGTACCAGATCTCTGTTGTGTTATAAGACAGCCAGGCAAAGGTTTTCATGTGCTCATTATGGGCAAGGCCTATACTCAGGGCTATCAGGGACACACAGAAATATAAGACTTTGTCAATTAGCAGACACAGTTTAGATTTAAAATGTTCTCCAATCCCCCCCCCCCCCCCCTGAAACAAGAGGTTTATTCATACTTGAATGTGAAGAACATGCTTCTATTTTTTAAAAAATTTCTTTCTTGATTAAGGTATCACATATTTGTCCTCAAAATCCCCACTCATGCTCCCACCCCCCTATTGTCCTTAACCACTGGTTAGGCTCATATGTACCGTGTTTCCCCGAAAATAAGACATCCTCCGAAAATGAGACTTACTTACAGGTTTCCTTCTTAGTGAAATGTAAGACATCCCCCCGAAAATAAGGCCTCCAGGCTCTGTCTCAGAATGAAAATTAATTTACCGTAAACTGGTCACTAGGGCTTCCTCTACTGGCGTCTAGCAACCAGTGACATTACGCTGAGTCCTGACGTCACTCCTGTGTGAATGGAGAAAAATCAGCGTGGAAACATTGTGAAACCTAAACTGCAACAAGTTGTGACTTGGGTGAAGAATTCATGGGAGAAAATCACTGACAGTTGCATTGCAAATGCACTGCGAGCAGGCTACCTTGACAAGAAGTACTCATTTAAAGACAGTGCTATGGCTAAACATGAGATATTTGGTCCACTGATTCTGAAAGAAATGGAGTCACAAGAAATTCACCAGGAAATTCATGAATTGGATTGTTATGATGATGTTCCAGAAGATGATGACATGATTGTCATTGAATAAATGAGTAAATTCTTGATACTGTAGGATTCACAGTTGGTCCGTACCGTATACAGGTAATAAATTTCCTTTATTTTCATTTAACAATAAATGTGTACCGTATTCTTCTTCATGGAAAAATAAGACATCCCCTGAAAATAAGACCTAGCGCATCTTTGGGAGCAAAAATTAATATAAGACATTGTCTTATTTTCGGGGAAACAGGGTATGCACATAAGTCCTTTGGTTGATCTCTCCCTTTTATCCCCACCCTCCCTTTAAGGTCCAACAGTCTGACCCATGGCTCCTTATTTCTGGGTCTGTTCTTGTTCATCAGTCTGTGTTGTTCACCATTTCTCCTAGGTGAGTGAGATCATGTCCTACTGGAAATATACTTATAAAAATAAAAAATGAGACAAGCAATAATTGTTATGCTGAAAGGCATATGAATCAGTCTGTAGTGAGTTTCTTTCTGGGCCACCAGTTCTTTTAGACCCAATTTCAATGTCAGAAAGTTTCTTATGTGTACATGTCAGCAATGATATTTCAGTTCTGGATGCTGGACAAATGGTGATAATGCAGGTCCAACCCTCTCTGGCTTAGTCCTGGGCATCCTGCAGTGATACATAGCTGCTGACTGTTATTATGGCAAGGTGTTGTCAGCATCTTCCATCTCTGGACTGCTTCTCTTCTGTCTTCATGGTTGGAGTAGTTCTGTCAATTCCTCTCTGTTGCCAGAATCCACAGGGTCTCAGAGTTGTTTTCTGAAAATATACAAACATATTCTTGACCAAAAGTTAATAAAGGACTATTTTCTATAAATTTGATTTGGGATCCTTTTTCATTTTTTTGCTCAAATGATTTTCCTCTGGCTTGTTTTGACACTATGTGTGTTTTTCATGGGTGTCTTGCTGATAGCATTACAATTAATTTTCTAAAGTACAAATTTTCTAGATGTAATTTACTTACAGGATATTTTTCCTTACATGATATTCTTCTACTTTCCCCCTTTTTTGTTTTAAATATTAGGAGGGTTTTGAAAATTTTATAATGTAGTCTTGATAGCTTTTAAATTTTATTTTTTTTGCATTATAATATGACTGCTTTAGGTTCATTTCCTGTTGTGAGGTTTTATCCTGAGATGAACTACCAATAAAAATTTTAATTAACACTTTAGAAACAGATTTTTGTCCAGTGCAATTAGTTTTTCTAGAATATTTGCTTATTTCAATTAGCCAATTTAAATTAGCTTGAAAACTTGTCTACTAGTTAGTGTCAAATTTATTACTCTAAAACAATCTTATTTTACCATGTAAATATTAGGGGAAAGGATTATTTGCCTTCTTGAGTAGATCCCGTGCATTCCTGGTGGTAGGTTGGATTTAGATATAATAGACCCACTTTCCCACACCATGTTTATAAGACAACTCAAACAAGTCTTGTTGTAGTGTGAGGGCAGCTGCTGTCAGCCAAGTCTCTGTCTTTTACTGGGGTCCCGATTTGAGCTGGGCATGGGAAGTTAAGAAGCCATGGGAGTAGGAGACTCCCTCAGCAGGGGTGAGATTTCAGGCCCTTGCAAAGTTGGGGGGGGGGTGAGAGTCTGTGTCCCATCTCAGTTGACTCCCAACTTCTCTCCTGATGCCCCTCTTTGATTGTGCCTGTCTTAGGTTGTTCCTTCCCTGAGGAATCTTACCCATCACTGGCTAACCAGCCATCCTCTGGAGCCAAGCAAGGTGATGTGAGGTTAATTTCTGTCTCCTTGGTATCCTATGCCCCTGTGGCCTCCATGTCCAGCTCCTGCCCTAAAATCTCCTTACCTGCTGGCGGGACCCCAGCACTGATCACATATCTTGGGGAACCCAGGTTTCTTCTCCAGGGAGGGCCCAGCTCACCCCACTGGGTGAGAGACAAATCCATGGTACCAGTCATCAAGAGGCATCAACCTCGACATGAAGAGAAAGCTCAGGCAGCAGCTGTGGGCAACTGGATTGTGAGAAGAGGGTTCCTCTTGGCTAAAAGAGCAAGAGGGGCCAATAATGTTCTCTAATTTTTATAGGCAAAGCATGTTTTATTATTATTTTTAAATGAAAATTTCTTGAGGAAAAAGAACATTTGTAAAAGAGATGTTGAGAATTTATTTTGAGTGGCAGCTCTGATAAATTTGTAGTTCACTGGAATGTTGTGCAAAAAATGTTGAGGCTGTGTTATTAGTATCAGCTATGCCATGTTTTTGTCATCCTTGGTCAACTTAGAATCTTGTTTTAGTAGCATTTCTTTTATTAGGGGATGGGTAGCATTTCTTTTATTAGAGAATGAGAGCTTTATGATTCATTTAATTTCCCTTTTTTAGCTACTAGAAACTTAGAGGAAAAGCCTATTTAATAAAAGAGCAATATGCAAATTACCCATCACTCTGCTATACCCACAAACCATGCCCATCAAACAATCAGGAGTGAGTATGCAAATTAACCCAACCAAGATGGCTACAACCACAGAATGAGAAAGAGGCTTGGATTTCCACTGCAATGGAAATGCACACCTTGGCTAACCCAGACCTCCACTCAAGACTACAAAGTTTCAATTATAGAAGATAAATAAATCCCAACAAAAATGGCTGGGGCCACGAAACAAGCAAGAGGCTTGGTTCTGCTCAAGACTACAAAGTTTCAATCATAGAAGATAAATAAATTCCAGATACCAGGGCCTCTGCTTGGTCACCAGTGGGCGTGGCCATCTTGCAAACTACCGAAGGCCCCTCTCCCAGGCCCACCCCATTCCCCAAGGGAACCCTCACAAAGATCTGGGACTTTATTCAGGGTAAACCAGCTGGCCCCACCTGTACACCAGACCTCTTTCTTATCTAATACTCCATCACTCCAACACACAAGATGGGTGCCCCCATGTGGTCAAAGATGGCTACCCTATATGGACACAAGATGGCCACCACAAGATGGCCAGCAGGGAAGGGCAGTTGGGAGGGACCAGGCCTGCAAGGGAGGGCAGTTGGGGTGATCAAGCCAGCAGGGAGGGCAGTTAGGGGTGACCAGGCTGGCAGAAGAGGGAAGTTGGAGGTGACAGGGCCTGCAGAGAAGGGCAGTTGTGGGGGGGACCCAGGCCTGCAGGGAAGAGCAGTTGAGGGGGACCAGGCTTGCAGGGGAAAGCAGTTAGGGGTGACCAGGCCTGCAGGGGAGAGAAGTTAAGGGTGACCAGGCCTGCAGGGGAGGGAATTTAGGGGTGACCAGGCCTGCAGTAGAGGGCAGTTAGGGGCAAACAGGCTGGCAGGCAGAAGCGGTTAGGGACAATCAGGAAGGCAGGCAGGTGAGCAATTGGGAGCCAGCATGTGAGAGGGAAGTCTGAGAGGGATGTACTACTGCCTACTGGGATCGGGCCTAAATGGGTAGTGAGACATCCCTCAAGGGATCCCAGATTGGAGAGGGTGCAGGCTGGGCTGAGGGACACTCCCTACCCCCAAGCATGAATTTTGTGCACTGGGCCTCTAGTTTTGATACAATTTTCCCTTTTTATTACTTGAGTTTTCTTTTTATTTTGTGATTATGTTATTGTACTATAATTTGTTTTAAAAAGATTTCTATCTAAATCTTTTTGATAAAAACAGATACATATACTTCTTTCTATAAACTTTATGGAGCCTCACATAGGTCCAGGGCCCTATGGAAGCATAGACTATATGCATTTTTAATGCATGTAGAACACAGAACTTGATGCTATTGGACTCCTAGATGGTAAGTGCACCATGATGCATGAATGAATGAGTGAATGAATGAATGAGTTCAGAGGGAATTCGAACCATGAAAAAGATCATGATGGGATGTGGTTTACCAAGGAAAGCATCAGACTGGAGATAAATCTTGGCTAATGCCTTAAAAAAGGCATAGACTAAAGATTGGAACAGAAGGAAATGGTGTGGAGGAGAATAAAGGTTTAGTAAGAAGAACTGAAATGACAGGAGCCACAATATTCGAGTCCTCTACCTGGGACTATTTGCTTGGGTGAAATGTAAGATTTCAGAGAGCAAGATTTAAAAAAAAAAAAAAATCATTCAGGACACATTAGAGTAGCCTTCAATCAAGTATTTTCAGGGTGGTTTAAAGTTGGTTGATGATAAAGATGATTCTGCTACTACATTTATTTCTAATTCCAGAAATAAAATCACAGGATGTGCTGATTTAAACTTGCTTATTTATGGTTTAATAATTCACTTAGCTGCATCACAAATTCATCTTCCTTCACAGAGTGAGAATAAGAAATCAAAATTCTGTTTTGCTACAAGCTGCTCCATAATGTTTGTGGGGACTGGTTTTGTTTATTTGCTGCTTTATGATAGTCTTAGGTAAACAACATATAGCTGTATCTATGTGCATCTGGGTAAGCTTCAACATTTTTATTATGCAACTTAAACATGAAAAACCAGATCTGCTGCAGTTAACAAAACAACTAAATCTCATTCAGTAGAATACAAACCGCCACCATCTTCTTGTCAACTAACCTTGGTCTTTAAAGACCATCCGTACACAATTAGTCACTTCCATATGCCACTCATTCTTCCCTTACTTTACTTTTTTTCTCCCCTCTAAATGTTTTGTTTCTCTGGGCTGAATTTCATCTCAGTTGATTGCCCAATTCGCTTTTCATTCAGTCATAATTGTTTTTTGAATTGTCTTAAATTCTCAAATGGATTATGACAATTTGAAAATTAACAATGGCGCCTTAATTGCTTGGGGCTGTGTGATCCACAAAACCCTATTGGCTGGTGTTTCCCCCCAACCACCTATTTTTTTAAAATGCCAAATGTAAAAAAGTAGAAATGAATAGACACAAGCAGAAAATACATGTGGTTGTGGTTTACAAAAACGCTTAATTTTTCAATATTTGTAAATCAACCATAAATACCGACCAAAACCATTTAACTACAGAACTTACTTTTAAACATTCAATAGAGTTTTCTTTCATTTAAACTCAGTGTATTTCTCTTGAACCCAGACAAGCAGGACAACATTAACTGCATGTGTATGGACATAAAAAAATCAGGAAAGTATCATTATTCTTTAATAATGATAATTATTAAATAATAATAATGATAATTATTAAATAATCTGACTGCAGCTGGGTCCTCAATGATGCCTGGCAATCCTCTTACCTGTCCCTGGTCGGCTTCTAGAATTCCTCCTGAGGCAGCTGTTTCAAACCTTTAAACTTGTGTCTTTCTTTTCACCCCTCTCATTCTCAACCTTTAGCCCTGCTGTATAATTTTCAGAGAATATAGTAGTTTCTGAGCATCTCCTTGGACTTTTCTTTGCTTCTACCTGCAGACTCACCCACAGAAACACACACATTTTTAACCTCTTTCTTCCTCGGTTTTGAAGGAAGATAAGCTTCCCTTCATTCTAATTTTAACCTTTCGGTATTGGCGTCTATTCCACTGGCCTCTTCTCTAGATGTCCATTTCCTTCTTTCCCTAATCTCCGGCTCCCTCTATTCAGCCTACAGGCATGATCAAGTCTGGTGTTCACCGTCTACTACTACTTTAACGTCCGCAACTCCATTCTTGTCTCTCACTTTTGGCCTTTATGTACAACCAACCTTGTCTTCCACCTGCAACTTCCCTCCCCATCCATTCTCTGTGCATTGGGGATTAAAAAAAGGTCACTCTTATTCCAGGTAATCACCCGAGAGCTTTTGCCTATTTACTTTCCTTTCTTTGCTTATCATGCTCTTCTCTATTTCCTCATTCTTTTTTTTTTTTTTTGGATACATTTAAAAAATTGATTTCAGAGAGGAAGGGCGAGGGAGAGCGAGATAGAAACATCAATGGTGAGGGAATCATTGATCAGCTGCCTCCTGCACACCTCTTGTATGCCCCTTGTATGCTCCTTACTGGGGACAGAGCCTACAAAGCCAGGCATGTGCCCTGACTGGGAACTGAACTGTGATCTCCTGGTTCAAAGGTAAATGCTCAACCACTGAGCAACACTGACTGGGTTCTATTTCCTTGTTCTGAAAACTTCTTTTAGACAGATATTTCTGAGTCTGCAAATTTTGATCTTGTGTGTTTCTCTGGTTTTAGCTTTCTTGAACCTCCAGGATCATAACTTGACCTGGTGGGCCAGAGTTTGGTATTTTCTGCAGGCAAGGGGGTGTCAGACAATATCCTATACTTCAAAGCATTTTGAAAACACTGTCTTCTACTTCCTCAGCTCCCACTTCCTTCTCATCCTACTGAACCACCTGGTCTTTCTAAGATTATGGATGACTTTCTAACGGCTAGATACTATGGCCCATTTTAAGTTTCATAATTTTCTCAGCTTTTTAACACTTGACTTTTCTTATTTTTTTGAAGCTTTCCCCCATTGGCTTCCAGGATACCATTTTTACTGCTCTAGTTTTTGAAATACAAAGGGGAGTAACAGATGGCCTCTGCCTCTAGGGATGTTACAATAGGGGGAAAGAAAGACACGTAAAAAGACAAGTAAAATTTTAGAAATAAAGTCTATGCATGGGAGAGTGCTCATTCTTGTTCCCACCGGGTGAAAGAGGACTTTATTTATTTCTTAGCTGAGGCTTGAGAGATGACTGGGAGCTACCTAGGATGGGCATGGAATCAGGCGCATTTTAGAAATATCACTCTGGTTGCTGAGAAGATAATGAATTGGGTGATTGTAGGAGTGGTGGCAGGTTTATGGGTTAAAAGGCTGTGGCAGAAATCTAGGCCAGATGTTCTGGCTCAATGCAAGGGAATGGTAATGAGATAGAAAAAGGTGAAAGCAAGTGATGGATTTTAGTGATAAGAAGGATAAATAATGGAAAAGACTTGGTAATTGCCCTAGCTGGTTTGGCTCAGTAGATAGAACATTGGCCTGCAGACTGAAGAATCCTGGGTTTAATTCTGGTCAAGGGCACATGCCTGGGTCGTGGGATCAATCCCCTGTTGGGGGCTTGCGGGAGGCAACCAATTAATGATTCTCTATCATCATTGATGTTTCTATCTCTCTCCCTCTCCCTTCCTCTCTGAAATCAATAAAAATATTAACAACAACAACAACAACACACACACACACACACACACACACACACACACACACACACACACACACACACAACATGAAAAGACTTGGTAATTGATAGAACTATTCCCTGCAATTGTCTTTAGTTTCTTGCTATCATTATCATTACCACACCTGCCACCCTCCCATTATTAAATAACTACAAGAGGCCTGGTGCATGACATTCATGCACGGAGTGTGTGTGTGTCCCTTGGCCCAGCCTGCACCCTCTCCAATCTGGGACCCCTCCAGGATTAGGCATAAATGGACATCCCTCTCACAATCCAGGACTGCTCACTCCCAAACGCTTGCCTGCCTGCCTGCCTGATTGTCCTTAACTGCTTCTGCCTGCCAGCCTGATCACCCTGTAACCACTCCCCTGCCAGCCCGATTATCCCTAAGTGCACTTCCCTGTTGGCCTGGTCACCCCCAACTGCCCTAATCTGTTGGACTGATCGCCCCTAACTGCCTTCCCCTGCTGGCCTGGTCACCCCTAACTGCCCTCCCCTGCTGGCCTGGTCACTCCTAACTATCGTCTTCTGCTGGCCTGGTCACCCTTACTTCCCTCCCCTGCCTGCTCAGTCACCCCTAACTGCCCTCCTCTGATGACCTGGTCACCCCCAACTACCACCCCCCCCCCCTTGCAGGCCTGGTTGCTCCTAATTGCCCTCCCCTGTAGGCCTGGTCCCCCCAACTGCCCTTCCTGCAGGCCTATTTGTCCACAACTGCCCTTCCCTTCTGGCCATCTTGTGGCAGCCATTTCGTGTCAACGTGGGAGCAGCCATCTTGTGTGTTGGCGTGATGGTCAATTTCATATTGCATCTTTATTATATAGGATGGAGGCTGGTTTCACCTATTAAAAGTTTTTTTTTAAAAGTTACAGATGAAACTTTTTCTTACATTTAAACTCATGAATATTTTTAATAATATGAAGGAAAACACACTATTGTCATTTTTATTGACTTCTGATTGCTGTTATAAAAATTGCCACAAATTTAGAGGCTTATGAGACCACAAATATATTATTTCACTACTACTGTAGATTAACAGAACAGGAAGACTTGACTGGGTTGTATGCCTAAACTGAAATTAAGATATTAACTGACTTGGGCTTTTCTGTACAAGCTCTGGGAAGAACCTGCTTCCAAGCTCATTCGGATGGCTGGACAAATTCAGTTCCTCACAGCTATGGGACTGAGGGCCCACTTTGCTGTGGTCTGCCAACCAAGGGTTGTTATTGGCTGCTAAAGGCCACTCATATTTCTTTCCACATGCCCTCACTCCCCCATCTTCAAACCAGCAATGGAGAGTCAAATTAGCTTTGTTGAGGTATAATTGAAAAATAAAATAGTACTACTAAGATATTTAAAGTGCACAAAGTGATGATTTGGTATGTATACCCATTATAAAAGGATTCCTCATATTGAGTCAATGAACACATTCACCACATCGCTTTTTGTGTGTGAGAACATTTTAGTTTACTATCTTAGAAAATTTCAGAATTACTAGTACAATACAGTGATATCAACTACAGTCACCATATTATATACATGAACCCCTCCCACCTCATTCACCTTAATGCTGAAAACTTGAACCCTTATACTAGCCTCTCCCTATATCCATCGCCCCCGCCCACCCACCCCCCTGCCCTGGTCTTTCACAACCATTTTTAACTCTGTTTAGACAAGTTTGAGTTTTTTATATTTTAGATTCAACATATAAGTGGTACCATACAGTTTTTGTGTTTCTCTCTCTGACTTATTTCTCTTAGCATAATACCCTCCAGGTTCATCTAGGTTATTGCCAATGATAAGATTTTTGTAATTTTTGAGGTTCAATAGTATGCCATTGCATACATTTATATATTTATATCTATATAGATATTTATATACTATATTTTGAATCTATTCATCTGTTGATGAACACTTAACTAATTTCCATAGCTAGTTAAGTCATTTTCATGCCTTGAATATCTCTGTTTTCCCTTCTAACTTTGCTCTCAGTTTTTTAGCACTCCTATGATCACATGGGTTCACTTGGATAATTCAGGATAATATCCCTATTCTAAATACATCTGTGTTGTAACCTTAGTTACATCTGCAGCTCCTTTTACCATGTAATGTAACATTTATGGGTGTTATATTTCACCATATTCATAGTCTGGGATTAGGGCATAATGTCTTTGGGGGCCATTTTGGAAATTCTGTCTACCACATTCTTTAAAAAAATATATATATATATATATTATTGATTTTTTTTACAGAAAGGAAAAGAGAGGGATAGATAGCTAGAAACATCGATGAGAGAGAAACATCGACCAGTTGCCTCCTGCACACCCCCTACAGGGGATGTGCCTGAAACCAAGGTACATGCCCTTGACCGGAATTGAACCTGGAACCCTTCAGTCCGCAGGCCGACGCTCTATCCACTGAGCAAAACCGGTTTTTGGCTCCCACATTCTTATTTTAAGTTAGAAAAGGTCTAGATTAAATAAACCCACTACAGTGTCATATTATTAACTAATTAATAGTGTTCAGCATAATTTTTCTTAATAAGTATCCACTCTATCTATCTATCTATCTATCTATCTATCTATCATCTATCTAATCTGTCATACCTACTTATATATCTTGTTACCTACTGAAATTTTAGGTTTACTGGTTATTTAATCTTTCTATCCTCTATCTAAAACTACTGTAATGAATGGGGAAAAGATCAGGTCTTCAGTAGCCAAGATGCCCAGGTAGTAATATCCAAATGATGCACATAATCTGATTTTGTGACCTGAAACATTTCGACAAAGATTTTCAGCTATGGGGAATGAAAGGGAAGACAGTGTGAGCTTCCTATGATCATACTAATTACATGGTTTGTTATGATGAGAAAAGAACGAAGTTTTTGGATAATAAAAATTTCCTGATAACCCCATATTCATATATGACTTCATTTATCCAATAAATGCCTAACAAACATTTATCAAATTCTCAGGCACTACTCTATGCAGCAGAAATAGAGTGTTATTTAAGGCACACCAGATTCCTGTTTTCTCAAAGCTTCTTTTTGCCCCTTGCTTTGGTAAACAAATGAGTAAAATAGCAAAAAGAGGAGATAGAGGGGGTGGTCATTTCTTCTTCTGTGCTCAGAGAGCTTCCCATATTAATTGTTGTTTCTCCCTAAAAAGCAGCCTTGAATTCTGGAGGGCTCAAGGAGAGACTCCAAAGGAGACATGGCTTTCATCAATTGACTTAGCAGGGAGATAGGTCCACAGAGGTAGATTGGATTATAAAATTGTTCTGGTTAAACTGTAGTGAACTTTTGTTTTTCAAAAGGCTTGGCAGAAGGGAAGGGAGAAGCCATAAACAATAAGCCTAGCGAGAAGGTTTCAAATATGATTTAAAAAATTCAACTGGCAAAGTTTCAGTTTATTGTATGACATGTTGGGGACATATCTGGCGACACAGTAAATAGTTAACAGTTATTTGCTTTTATGTTATTGTCCTGTTTGGTATAACTGAGAACCCTGATGAGTTCCCAAAGAATATCAAGGTGTGAATACAAATTTCCAATTTTGAAAAATCAGTTTGACAATCAAATAAAAGCAAATCCCTGACTTTGTCTTTCCTTCATACAGTGCAAAGAACACCAATGCCATTGACCTTGTTTGAGAATAAAGATGAGGTAATTGTCAGTCATAAGGTGCAGCACTAGCAAATGACAACAATGCTTGAGAGTCAATTTATTACCAATTCAGTTCAGCTTTGTCTGTGGATACAAACATGCTGTATCTCTCCATTTCTTCTTCTTCTTCTTCTTCCTTTTTTAGAAAACCAAAAACAGAAACAAAGCAATCTACAAGACCTAATTATGGAGAGGAAAAACCGCATGTATCCATAAAGACACTGAGAAAAGGAAACAGACAAATTAGTATTTGTGGAACCAGGAATCTTTCTGATGACTGTAAGAAAGAGTGGCCACATAAGTAAAAACAGCATGCTTCTTGAGGATTAGTCCTATTTTCATAGTACCCTGAGATCTGATAAGCACAGACTTGAGAACCAGTTTTCTTGTAAGAGGAACAGATCTGCCACTTCTCCCTTGAATTCCTTGCTGTGATATTGGGCAAGTTTCTTATCTTCTCTGAACCTTCAATTATTTTTATTTGTATGACTGGGAAAATAAAACCCACTCTCTAGAATTGTTGCACATATGAAATCTTGTGTCAGATACCTAGCACATTATCTGGCACATGAACTATCTTCATTCAATGAAAGTTATTATTTCTGTTATGATAGTTTTTGGTATAGATAAGCACTTCAATATACTTTTCAAGCTCTCTCCAAAAGCTCAAAGCACTTTAGTATGTTTATTATTAACTTCAATGCACAGACTGAGAAATTGCCAAAAAAGTATGCAGAACATTGATAAGAAGCCACAAAGTTAAGAAAGAAAATTTCAGGTGTCCATTTTCCTTCCCGTGCAATTTGCAACTGAGATCCAGCCTGTGTTCTACATGATCATTACTTTGAGGGACTGGTTCAGCTTCTGAGACTGTTTAAGGAAATTTCCAGGTAGAATTAGCACATTTGTCCAAAAACAGGAAAGTCTTTTCACTCCTCTGTGGTTCCAGGGCCACTCAAGCCTAGCAGAGAGCAGAGAAGAAACAACCCTTTGGGATGGCACTAACATGTCTGAGAAGCACACACCTCACCTGTTCCATATGTAGCCCAATTTCTTGGACTTACAGCCTTCTCCAGCTTGACTTTGGATTGTTAGTTCTTCACTTCCTGAAGCTGTGTTTGACTCCTTCTGTCTTTGAAGTCTGGAATCTCTCCTGTATCATCTGCATTGAATTTAGTTCTTGTTTCATAAGTGCTCCCTACACACCATTATCTTACACTTATCCATGACCCAGATGATCAACTTCAGCCTTAAATATTGGAAGTAGACTTTTCCAGCTCACTTTTGCAAATTCAGGAGAAGGAAATAAAAAAAAACCCCATGGAGTTTTTTGGATGTTACGTCTAAGGGAAGAAAGATATAGATTAATATTCTTACTGTACCACTCTTTTTTCTCCGTATTACTACCATTATTATTAACCTATTGCTCACCTGGCATTTTACAGCATAACAAAGTCCAAATCACATTTAGTTGCATTATTCTGGCTAAAAATTTCAATTTTTTTTAAAGCTAAGCTATTTTCAGAGGTACTGCTATGTACAAACCTGACTAGTCTGAGCACATAGTATATCTGTGATGCACACACGTGTACTTCTTTCCCTTCACACACAAACACACATTACCATCAGCATATCAGATTCATGGACCATGGTACTTGAAATTTTTCTTTCTCTAGAAAGTAGTAGACAATTTGCATAAAATATCCATTCACATTTTGTGACAGTTGAGAAATTACTTATACTAGGGCCTTGGTTGGCAAACTGGCTCGTGAGCCACATGTGGCTCTTTGGCCCCTTGAGTGTGGCTCTTCCACAAAATACCATGGCCTGGGCGAGTCTATTTTGAAAAAGTGGTGTTAGAAGAAGTTTAAGTTTAAAAAAATTTGGCTCTCAAAAGAAATTTCAATCGTTGTACTGTTGATATTTGGGTCTGTTGACTAATGAGTTTGCTGATCACTGTACTAAGGTATAACTCTTTTCCTCTTATAAGCTATAGTTGAAACTTCCTGTGAAGTTCTGAGATGGCCTTACATTCATGTTGAGCATTTTGTTGACATGGAAAGAAATTTTACTTATGTAAAAGGCCTTGCATCAAGGCCCCCAGTCATGTGCAGCAGACCTACAGTATTCTAAAAGTACCAGAGAATTAAGATGTATCGAATAATTATTCATCACAAGAGCAAGAATCCTAGGGTACTCATTAGCTGCAATGAACAGAGTATAGTTGGCAGTGTGTTGTGTGCATTTTTTCATTATTGAAAGTATCTATTGTTTATTTTTTATTTATTATTTTCTAAAGTTTTACTTATGTCTCCTTTTTCCCTGATGGTCCCCCTCCCCAGCCATTCCCACTCTGGGTAAGCCCCCTCCACCTCAGTGTCTGTGTCTACTGGTTATGCTAATATGCATGCTTACAAATCCTTTGGTTGCTCTCTAACCCCCCTCCCTTACCATTTGTCTCTGGATCTATTCTTGTTCATCAAATTATGTTGATCATTATATCCCACATATGAGTGAGATCATGTGATATTTATCTTTCTCCAACTGGCTAATTTCACTTAGCATAATTCTCTTTAGTTCCATCTATGATGTTGCAAATGGTAAAAGTTCCTTTTTTTTTATAGAAGCACCAGAGGCCCTGTGCACAAAATTCATGCGGTGTGTGTGTGTGTGTGTGTGTGTGTGTGTGTCCCTCAGCCCATCCTGCACTCTCTCCATCTGGGACCCCTCAAGGAATGTCCAACTGCCTGTTTAGGCCTGACCCTCTGGCTCCCAACTGCTCGCCTACCTGTCTTCCTGATTGTCCTTAACTGCTTCTGCCGCCAGCCAGATCATCCCTAACTATTCCCCTGCCAGCCTGATTAATACCTAACTGCTTCCCTTCCAGCCTGTTTTCCCCTAACAGCCCTCCCCTGCAGGCCTGGTCATCCCTAATGGCCCTCCCCTGCAGGCCTGGTCACCCCTAATTGCCCTCCCATGCAGACCTGGTCCCCTACAACTGCCCTTCCCTGCAGGCCCTGTCACCCCCAACTTCCTTCTTCTGCAGGACTGGTCATCCCTAACTCCCCTCCCCTGCAGTCTTGATTGCCCACAACTGCCCTCCCTTGCAGGCCTGGTCCCTCCCAACTGTTCTCCCCTGCTGGCCTGATAGCCCATAACTGCCCTCCGTTGCAGACCTGGTCCCTCCCAACTGCCCTCCCCTGCTGTCCATCTTGTGATGGACATCTTGTGTCCACATCGGGGCAGCCATCTTTGGCCACACGTGGGTAGCCATCTTATGTGTTGGAGTGATAGTCAATTTGCTTATTACTCTTTTATTAGATAGGATAGTATTCCATTGGGTAGATGTACCACAGTTTTGTTTTTTTAATCCACTCATCTGCTGATGGGCACTTAGGCTGTTTCCAAATCTTAGCTATTTTAAATGGTAGTGTATTTTTTGACATGGATTTACAAAGTAGTTTGCCAAATTATTATTTTGTTTTTTTTTCTGTATAGAATACCAATCAAAGAAAAAAGAGGAGGCTGGTGGTCTCATTGTTAATTGTATCATATTGTATAAAAGGATGGTCATCTGATATTCAAGATATGTATAGTGCGCAGAGGCAACAGTTTGGCAGGGGGTCAACACCTATTTCATCAGTGTTCTAAACATTGAATTAGACAAAGCAATTCCATGGTAATTTACTCCAGCATGGACCTTAAATTAAAGTCCATTGTAGACTACCATGTATATAGTTATAAGAATTTCTGAAGAACATTTAATTTAGCAAACTATTAAAAAAATTCTCTCCTTTAGATTGTCTAAAACATATCAATTCAATATTTCTTTTTTTAACTTTATTTTTATTGTTTACACTATTACAGATGTACCCCTTTTCCCTGCTTTTGCCTCCCCCCCACCCAATCTATGCCCCCTTCTGTCTGCATGGCTTATGCATCTATGTTCTTGGCTAATCCCTTCACCTTCTTTCATTCAATCTCTTGATTGATCTTAAAAAACTGTTTAAAAATCAATGTTCTTTTATGTTCATCTTGGCATTTAATTTCATTTGCATATGACCAAGTTGTTTTTTTGTAAATTTAATTTGATAGAGTTTGGCCCCCAACACAGAAAAAATTGCATCCTCTGAGTTAGGGCTGCCAACACTGGCAAGTAGCATTGCAAGTAAATCTGATGTATATACTTTTCAAACTTCTCAGATGTGATCACTGACATTTGGCCTGATGAAGGAAGCCCCTGGGGACTGGAACAACACAAAGCATGCTGCTGTACTGACATGCAAAATGTCTTATAATCTGTCTTTATCTTTCATGGCTGCAGTGGTCTGGATAAATTAGATCAAATTGGGCTAAACACTGTTTCTGGCTACACTCACGTAGCTGTTTTCAAAAGCTAATAGGAGCTGTGTGTGCACATCCAAGGACAGAATTTGGCTCCTTTTGTCTTTGCACAAATAGTGGCTTTTGTTGAGATGATTATTCCTGAGTGACTATTTTATAAGCAGTGTTTTTGCCCAGCTTAAATATCTTTTCACTTTATTTTTCATACTCAAGACATTTATAAATATGGAAACAAAGTAACTCAAAATCTTCAGTTTCCAGAAAAATAAAACTCTCCCCAGTGAAACTTGTGAGTATTGCAAATGAACTTGGAAAGAGGTAAAGCAAGTCATATAAGCAGTGGCAAAACAGAAGTAACACTGAGAAAAAGTGTTAAGACTCATTAATGGTAGCAATCTGATTAAAATTTTTATAGCACACTAATCCTTGGTTTTTTATTTTATTTATTTTATTTATTTCTTTTTTTCTTTTTTGATCTGGGGGAGATAATACTTGTTTTTTTAAAAAGGGAAATATATTGTTAAATAATATTTGTAAAAGAAAATAAATTTATTTATTTAAATGCAAAAAATGCTGAAATTAACTCTTAATGCCACTCTTTTCTTCTCTTTCAAAAATGTATTACATAAGTTTCACTTTTTCCAAAGGCCAACTTTTTTGAAACAAAAGAGAATCAGTGTGATAGAAAAGTTTTTATTACTAAAAATTACATTCTTGGGTCATTTTTGAATTTTCTTCTAGAAAATCACAAATACAACCAGGGCCTTAAGGTTTTGAAAGGATTTCTTGCATAAATCAATATGAGATATAAATAATATGAAAGACACTCTAGAATTTCTTGACTTTTTGAGGCACATACCCTGGTTAATTTATTTCTTTTATGCTTTGAGCAAAACTATTTATGGTTATTTATTGCCCATGCTCTGAAGATGATCAATTTAAGAATGTTTTTAGTTATACATTGGAATAAGGACTTTCAAAAGTTTGTAATTATATACATTAGTCATGAACTTATCAATGATTGCAAGTTAAATATTTTTACATTTTGGAAGATTAATAATTTATGCAAAATGATCCAATTGAGTTCTTTGAATGGTTGATACTTTGCCTAACATAGTAGATTTTTAAAAATTAACTGCCAATGTAAACAGATTCCAGGTCTTTGAGACCCATCATATCTCTGCTTGAAACATTTTGAATACCAGCTCCAAAACTCAACATTAATAAAACATCAAGGTTCCAACTTAAGCCCATAAAAGTCAAGAAATCCATAGTTAAGGTTGACCTGGCTCTCTGAACTCTCCTCCATGTATGCATGGGTGATGGGACAGTGGTTTGGGCTCTTGCTTAAACCAGTCTTCCTGCATAATCTGAAAATGTAATTGAATTAGTGTATAAAGCATTTACATTTCCTGCAGTGGAGAGCTTCACACACTATATTATCCACACCTCTCTCAGGGCCCTCATTTTAACTCCTCACTGCTGTGTTCCTGCAAGGCTTCCTCAGACATTCAGAAATTGGACTTGCAAATACAATTTCCCTTCTTTTACGAGGCTTCAAGATGAATGATACATACTCAGCTTTCCTAGTTGCCTTTCAGCTCCTGGCCAGACAGATAGAGTTTAGGTAACATTCTTCCTTTTGGTGAATATCCCCAGGGTTTGCTAAACATTAAGCAAAGCCATTCTGCAGTTAAGGATTATTTTATGATTTAATTCAACTAGATGCAGGGCAGTTTGCTATATGAATATGAAAATTAGAGATATTAGATTGAGTTTAACAATATATAATCTATAGCAGGCTCTTACAAATAGGACTTTGGTTTCAGATAGACCCACGTTTCAATAAGGTCTTTGTTTTGCCACTTAACTTTTCAAACATATGTTTTCTCCTCTGTAATATGAAAATAATAATAGTCCTTTTGATTTTTAAAATTCAATGAGATTGTGAAGATTTAAAGAGATGAGGTATATAAAATGATTGATATGTAGAAAGCACTTAATAAACGGCTGCTGTTATTTTTATCCCTTATTTTGGTAGAAAATAATAGCATGCTGCTTTGATTCATTTCTTTTCCTTCATCTCTCTCAGAATGTGAGATAGGGCACTTCAAGTAGAATTTGAATGTCCAGAAATGTTAAAAATGAAATTTAATAATATGTATAAAAAGGATGCTCATCATTGGCCATAATTCAGGAAATATACAATAATATAATTTTTTTTATCATCCAGATTGTCAAGGATGAAAAAGAGTGGTAATACTAGTGTTGGCTATGGGGAAAAAGGTTTTCTCATAAGATGCTAGTGCATAAACTGACATACTATTTTGACAGGCAGTTTGATGATGTGTGTAAAATATTTAAGGCGTCTTGTTTGACTCAGCAATTGTACTCCTAAAAATTTATCTTATGGAAATAATCAGATAAGTTTTCAAGAATATTCATAAAAGTCTTTTTGAAAAATTGGAAAGAACCTAGATGTTAATATGGGACTGTTAAAATAAATTATAGTGTAATCCTACAATGAGATACCACATAACCATTAAAAATGAATGAATTTTATATCCGTAATAGTTTTGATTGAGTAGTCATAAGTTGCAGGGCATATATTTGAAGTGATTTCTATTTTTTCCCCAATAGACATTATCAATGCTGTCAGTGGGACCTCCTTTTTTCTTTTCTTTTTTAAGTCAGAAGTGGGCTTCCTTAACCACATCTCAGTCTTTCCACAGAATCTTCAATCTCTTTTGGTTATGTAAATAGTCTCATTCTGTTTATTGAGACCCAAGGCCACTTCGCGGGTCTATGGCCTGTACAATTGCAAAAGGCCTACACTCCGAGGAGCCCTGAGCTTGGTTTAATACTCAGTTTGTTGCTCTTAGAATTCTCAAGAGTTGTATTTTTGAATTTCTGTTTTGTATGTGAAACTTGATGAGACAATGAAGCATGTGCATGAAAAGAGAAGATACATGGGATACATGTGTTCTTTGCAGAATTCCAGTTAACCCATGACATGTGGGAGTTAGTGAGATTCAAAGCGAGTATAGAGAGCTTTATCTATGACCGAGCAAGCAGGTCCCTGACATCTCCCAGAGGCCGTGATTTTTATTCAAACCAGAACTTGCTTTGAATGCAGAAAGAAGGTAATGACATTTTCAGAGATATGAATGACCAAGAAAACCTATCATATCCTTTTATAGCCAACCATTTATGCTGAAAGTGAAGACACAGAAGTAAAATGAAAGAGTGACACATAATTACTTTTCCTTTAAGTCTTTGCTAACTTATCAGTAACCCGAAGGTAGACAATGTTGTAGAAGGTACTTACCTACTCAGGGCCAAGAGGTGAAATTAAAACAGTTGAGTTAGTTTTCATTGTTCTGCTAAGAATGAAGTACACATTCAGGCCTGTGCTACAGGATATAAATTGTGTAATTTTGGTGATCCATATATGAGTTAAAAGCTTTATATTTGGATTTAAACTGACTCAACTTTATAGTAGAAAACTATACAGATGAATGGTAACATTCATGTTAATACCTTTAATTTTTACTTTTTCCTTACTTAGAACAACATTATATAGCAAAGCCAAACACCATGACTAATTAGAGGAGAGACCGCATTTAGAACAGAAAGGGCTTTATATATTAGTACCATTAATACCACTTTCTTACTGCTTTTTGAACAAGGCGCCCTATATTTTCATTTTGAACTGAGCCCACAAATTATGTAACTGGCCCTGCATCCAGTGATAAAAGAAGCAAAGGTAGTGGGGGCATCTGTTGCCTTTGTTTATCAGCTTTTATTTACTCTTCTGTTAATAGTCTCTGGTTTTCTGGGCACATCTCCCCTCGGTCCCATATGTTTAAGATGGAGTTGATTTCAGATCTGGCTCCGTGAGACTCAAGCTGGGCCAATCAGAATATTTCATTTTCCTGGTTCTACTGATCGGTTTGGACATGGACATTTCAGCCCCGGTGACCCATGCAAATCATAATATTTGTGTAAGGAATTGCAGGAAGAGATTCTTTGCCTTTTGTTGCTAGAATCCAACCTGAGAACAGGCGATCCTGGAGCTGCTGGGGGACACATATGGAGCTCAAGAATAATACCAACATGGAGAATGGCAAAGGTGAGAGATGCAGGAAAAGCAAATTCTGGTGCTGTCACATGGGTCCCTGGATCAAGCTATGCCTGAATCTGGATTTTTTTTTTTTTTTTTTTTTTTTTAGCGCTGTGAGACCTTTTGTGCTCAAGCTAGCATGAATTAGATTTTGTCACTTGCAATAACATTGTGACATAGTATGTACAGTATTCTTTCATTAACATTTATGCATAACAGTTATATCTAAAGATATATAGTAAACCAATATCAGTGAATATTCTAGTCAGGGAAGATTATAAAGGCCTTTCAGTTACAACTTTGTACTGTCTCTAGTCTTAGACTTTTGTAAAGTGGGTATTCATTACTTTAAAACCAACAAAACAACAAAAGTGTTTCCATTTTGGAAAAAAAAAAGGTCAATAATGCTTAATCTTAATGTAATAATTTTCCAGTCTGACACACAAGCGGATGTCGTAAGGTAAATCTTACATGCATTGTTCTGTAACAGGAGCTAGCATTCTCATGCCAATTTCTCTACAGAATGACGTGGGCGTGAAAGGCAGCCACAGAGTCATAACACAGCCTTTAACCAGCAATTGCACTGGTCGTTGCCGTATAATTATGCTGCAGAAAACAGCAAATAGAAGATTAATGAGTTTGGCCTTACTAACCACCTAAAGGTGAAACATTAAATTCTCAAGTAGGCAATCTTCTGTCTTACTGTGTTCTAATGCATGTGTGTGTGAATAGAAGGAGAAACTTAGGGTTTGAAGTTTCCAAAAAGGGCACAGAGAAGGGGAAGGGGGAAAATGGTAAAATTAGGCAACTAAGGGAAGGTTAGGGTGATCTCATGGAGAGCGTTCACAGAGTGTATTTTAATTCCCCTAGGGTCCTGCTAGGTGACATTGCTATACCACATCAAAGACATTCATTGGTAGTGTTTTATGCATTCCTCAAGCTAGGGCTCCAGCAGACACCAGCATCACCAGGAGGGGCTGGGAGCAAGGATCCTGTTTCCTTAGCTTTCTGCCAGAGCTAAGCTCAGTCAGGCTCAGCTGAGATGTACTCGGTTAGGCCCAGCGATGAGCCCTAGGGCCATTCTCCAACACAACATTCTATAAACTTGCTAACCTTTCTGCTCATGATCTCAGCCCTCCTCCCTTCCTGTTTTAGATATCCTACACCCCCCACCCCCAACTCTCCTGCAAACCAGAACATACACAGCCATCTTCCCTAACCAACTGCTTAATCTAGGGACATTTGTTTCCAATCTTCTCACAATCAAGATTTGAATGCTGCCGAAACTGGTTTGGCTCAGTGGATAGAGCGTCGACCTGTGGACTGAGGGGTCCCGGGTTTGATTCCGGTTGAGGGCATGTACTTTGGTTGCAGGCACATCCCCAGTAGAAAGTGTGCAGGAGGCAGCTGATCGATGTTTCTAACTCTCTCTCCCCCTTCCTCTCTGTAAAAAAAAATCAATAAAATATATTAAAAAAAGAGAGATTTGAATGCTTTCAGTCTGACAAGGCTTTTGTATGTATGTGTATGAAACCAACACGGTTAGCATTCATTTATAGTCAGTGATTCCCATAGCGTCTTGGAAACTTGTTTTGACAGGGTGAAAATCTAAGGGTTCCGGCTGAGGCAGAGAGAACAGGGGAGAAGTGGGTCAGGAGGAAAAGAAGTGAGGGGCTGGGCTTGTCGCTAGTGCTGACTTTTGGGATCAGTGTGGGTTGTCCTAGGGCTGAGAGGGGGGCAAATACTAGTTACTGTTACATTTGTTTGTTTCAAGTCCTGTGAGCACCAGGTAACACGATCCAAGAGAATAAAAGGGAACCCAGTGAAAAGAAACTCTCCCTCTCACTGCCACCCCTCCTCTTCCGTTCCCATGGGCATCCTTCTGAACACGGGGTGCCTGTTTAAACCCCCGGTCTGTTCTTCACGTTGGCCTTACCTCGACTTTCACCTGTGCTATGAGGGCTTGAACTGCAATTTCAAGATGACACTCAGGTTGGCACATTATAATTCTTTCCTTAAGCAAAGCAATGAATAAAGAAACATATGCAAGGGCTTGGAAGCTCTAACTCCAGGTACGTGATTAACTCCTGTACTTGCTTTTCACACCTTTCCTCTTGCAAAACCAGGCAGGTGACGGTTACTTTTTTTTCTGCGGCATGCGATATTTCCAATTCACTGCAAAATGAAGTTCAAACTGCTAAAAAAAAAAAAAAAAAGCTTTAAAAAAAATTACCTTGAGATACAACTTGCAAGGAGGCAGCCCCACAGCTCTCATCAATGAAGGCAGTAAGCTGTGAAGACATGTGGCCAGATATGTCTTGTCATTAAGATATACAGCGCGATCAGATGTCCCCATAATTGTTATCATTACAGGATCATAAAGCTTTAGAGCAACAGAACAAGCAAGTGCCTCTGCTGGAAGGGTCAGCCAAGAAAACAGAGCTTATTAATAAAACAGGAGCGCAGAGACTTACAATAATGTTTGTATTTAAATTAGGAGGTGGCCGAATGTGGTTCTAGTGGATCTTTCCGCATTGAGTTGAATATTGAAATGAACAATAGCAACGGTGTTCTAATGTCTGGAACTAGCATTGACTGGCCATATACCACCTTTCTCAGATAACCGTGTATTGACTGAATTTTCAAGATCGATATTTTATAAAAGTAAGCAAAAAATGTAATTCTAAGGTAACTAAAGAAGTGTGTTTTCTACATACAACAGTAATACTGTATCTTCCTTTAAAAAGTGCTGTGTGTGTGTGTATGTGTGTGTGTGTGCGTGCGTGTGTGTGTACATTCTGCATCCTTTGCTCACAGATCATCACGAAGAGGGCTTTCAAGAGGATCTTTTTCTTGCTGTAGTGTCAGATCTTAAAATAAGATTTAAGGGCTGGGAAGTCTGATTGAGTGGGACTGGAATGTGATTTCTAGTAGCACCGCTCAGCAGAGCATGGAGAACAGAAAATGCTATTTCTCTGTGTTTGGAGGTTAGACATTTTTGGGCAGACATATTTTAATTCAGCCTTTTCTTTTAAAATAAAATATATGCTGTAGCTATCGTGAGATGCGTAGTTCCTTATTACAGTTAATGGATTGTTCACCCCCTCTGTCCTTGAGGTAATCCTAAGTATGTGCATAAAACTGAGATCGTGTTGCCCATAAAAACCAATCAGCCCGGAGCTGGTCCACAAGGTGCTGAACATTCACTAGAGCAGATGGGAAAGATAATGTTTAATAAAGAGTTAGAGGATTAAGTGGTACAAAACAAGCCAAGAGAAAGGGGTAATTTAATTTCAGGTGAACCTCTGTGACATTTCTTGTGCCCAAACACAGATTACAATGATCCCAGAGCCACGAACCGTGGCTACTTTTTCTCCAGTGCTGACCCCGCATACATTGTCAGCTTGTGACTCCGCTGGCATCATCGCCCGGATCTGTGAATAACTCAAAAGAGAGCTTCTCAGGTTTATAAAGATGTATGAAGTGAGTCATTCACAAATGAATATACATATGAGGAAATGACAGAATTCTGCTAAATATGTTTATATTTGAACGAGTGATCCATCTTAGCATGGTTTAGAAGGAGATGTGCATACGTTTATATAAATGACAGTTAAGAGGATGACTGTCACAATGTTTACTGATGAGATTTCTATTTATCTTAACATTTAGAAGTCAAGTGAAAAACGGATTGTGGATTATAGCCTAAGAAGGGGTGAGCCTGAACTTACTCTAACAACCTTGGGCAAATGGAGGTAACAGGAAGGTAGAGCCAACTAGTCAGACGCCCTCTGGAGAGGTAAGGTCGTGAGGCCTTTAACGGCTTACGTGCGACCTCGTTTATTCTTCGCCATGTTTAGTTAAACAATTAAAAAGAGGGTGGAGTGGTGGATTGCAGTAGCTGTTTGGGATTGCTGGTCTGGGTTGGGGCACCACGGGTCTTGCACGGCATTTTGGCCTGTGACCCTGATGAGCAGCTTAACCGTTCCTGTGGCGCATCCCTCTACTGCTTTGTCCTTTGTTCTGGGCCTTGGGCCTTGCTCTCGCTATTCTGCTGAGTTTACTGCAAAGGAGAACCACTTTTCATCTGAGCTTCTCACAGTCTCAACTCTTAATAGGTTGGAGGAAGTTGCCAAACAAATTAACCTCTTTGGTTGTTCTAGCTGCTCCTACCTGTGTTTACAGCAGGGCTGGCCATTTGGCAGTGACTTCCCCTAGAAATATACTTTGGGATGTGCTAAACTCAATTGGGGAATTTTTCAAACCACTTTTTAAATAAAAGTGTTGAAATGTGCTGCTAAAGTGGCCTGGGATGGAATATCAGTGTCCCTGATACAATAACAAACACAAAAGAGCAGGGGACCGGGCAGAGGATCCTGCAGATTGTCAGTCATTCATAAATCCTGGATCTTAAGAGAACTGAAAAGAAAAATGATCAATCTTTCTCTTCTTTTCTATTTCTTTTCTTTTCTATTTCTTTTCTTTTCTTTTCTTTTCTTTTCTTTTCTTTTCTTTTCTTTTCTTTTCTTTTCTTTCTTTCCTTTTCTATTTCTTTTCTTGTTATATAGATTGTTACATATGAAGCAATGATACTCTTTTGCAAACACACTGGCAGAAATTCCTTTTATGCATTTGATCAACTATGGAATAGTTGCTCCAATTCAGTCTTCCATTGTGGAACCAAGGACTGCAAAATTTCATGAAGACAGAGCTGTAGGTTCTACATACCAATACTGGATGCTATATATTAGTGGAATCCTCATTATAATCTCAGATCATTTTTAAATTTACATTTTCCCTCTTAGATTTTTTTTTTATTCTTTAAACTGAATGTATAGCCTTCTAAACCTCAGATCAGCATCTCTGACAAGGAAAGTATCTTTTCCCATGTAGTTCAGCTCCCAGTGGCCCAGTGTAGGAATCCCCTCTACAACACCCTGACCATCTCAAGTAGCCTCTCGATGACAGGGCCCTCACCAATTTTTAAGCCAGTCCTTTCTGTTTCAGTGGTTCTAATTATTTGAATGTTTTCCCACCAAAAACTCAAATCTGCCTCTTTGACCCCTCAATCTTTTTGTCTCAGTTTTGCTTTCTAAAGCTACAAATACAGGTTTGTCCCTTAAGTTAAAATTTTAAAACATTAAAGAGAGTCTTCTTGTTCTCCCCAAATCTTCTCTTTTATAGGCAAAATTTTTATCATTCATTAAAAAAAATGTTTACTGAGTAGGTACAATGAGCAAAAGCTGGGTTAGATGTAGTTAGATCTAAAGGTGCTTTAGACAACAATTTCTCTTTGACTTTGTATACAGAACTGACAGCATGTAGACATGACAACTATCCTATCATTTGTTTCTAGGTTGAGAGCTCCTTGAGTGACCACAGGGTCACCTGAATACCCCAGAGCCTGCTACTAGACACATATTTGGGTACTCAATAAATGTTTTCTAACTTTGTTCTATTCCTCTAAAACCGAGCTCCCCTAAACCTGATTATAGTGTTACTAGAGGCCCTGTGCACAGATGTGTGCATCTGTGGGGTCCCTCAATGTGGCCTGTGGGGATCCGCTAAAATCCGGTAGTCCAAGGCTGCCTGCTGCTCCTGCCTGCCACTCCCGCTCATCCTGGCCCTCTGAGCCTGCCAGGAGCTGCTGTGGAGGCCGGAGAGGCTCCCTGCAGCAGCTGCGCTCACCAGCCCTGAGCCCAGCATCTGGCGCCCTTCAGTCAGCTGAGCTGTGCTCCTGCTGTAGGAGCTCACTGACCACCAGGGGCAGCTCCTGTGTTGAGCATCTGCCCCCTGGTGGTCAGTGGGTGCCATAGCAACCAGTTGACTAGTTGGGTTGTTGGGTAGCTTAGGGTTTTACTAGTATATGTATAGATTCCCTTAGTTTGACCTGTAGCAAGCACAGATCTGACTCTGACATTGTGTGTGGGCTCACAAGTCCTCGGCCCATATGCACAGCTGTATAAGATTCTATTGCACACGTATGCCATTTGAACTGCCCAATAACCGTGAGAGGTAGATACTGTTTTGCCCAGCTTTTAGATGAGAAAACAGAGATATGGCTTGAGGCTATAGATGTGTTCAAATTATTACATTTGAGAGTTTTTCTAATATAGAGATCCTCACTTCTATTTTTCTACCATTTTCTAATTTTGTACCTGAGTTTTTGATCCTGTTGTGGAACTATACCATTATTTTTATAAAATTATATCTTAATAGTTTTAGAGTATACTTCTAGTCTTTTTGGAATCTTAAGATAGTTATTTTACCATCTTAGCTATTCCTTTCAGTTTGTGTACTTGTCACTAATGTGCTAAGCTTATTTTTCAACTATGTTGTTGATGAGAAAAACTGGTGGTTAAAAGCCAGGGACCTGTGTCATCTTATGAGGAGCTTTGCTTCAGGATGACCTTGATGCTCTTATCAATAATGTTTTAGGTATATTTGTGCAACTCTTCTATCATGTAGTCTACATTTTTTCCATTTGATCATAAGAAATAACATGATCAATTAAAATGAATTTTGTTTTAATTTAGATATTTTACTATATGATTTATATTGCTTTTCATATAAAAAGCGTATGACAGATTTTTATTTGCTATTCCAGAGCATGTGATTTGGTTCATACTATAGTTTAATGCATGTATTAATGTATGTATTAATGAATTCATGTGTATAAATTTTATCAACTATTTAACGCTCATGATAGTTTTCTTTTCTTTATTGCTTCTACCTGTTTCTATTTACTGATGTTTTAAAATATAGGGGGGAAGGTATGTTTAAGAGAAAAAGAAAACCTTGATGCAAAATAATATATTTTCCCAACTGGAACACTTACTAATTTCAGTGTATATATGCAAAACTTAAAAACCTGATTTAAAAATGTATGAAGAAACTATCATGTGGAGGATGTTACTTAGGAGCTGAATTACAAGATTTGCCTGTCTCTTTTTCTCTTGCCTTGGGCAATCTAGACTAATTACAAAACTTGCCTTTGATTCTGTTTGGTGTTTTTTAGCTATGCATGGAAAAAGCTAATAAAAAAATAAAATGAAAAATCATGATGGTTAGTCGAAATCCCATAGATTTCTCTACTATTGCTTGGCCTGTCTTTGGGGGTGAGCTCTAAAATGTTACCTTCAATGGATCATTAGATGTACTGTGCCTATTGGTCTCTGCTTCTCTTAAGTAAAGAGAAAATATTATTTTAATTTTAGAGTTTTCAAAGTTAAAAATATGAAAATTGTGGCTTAACTTCCTCTTATGCCTTATCTGTAATCATTGGGAGGTTTTGTAACCATAGAAGACGCCAGATCAATAATTTCAGGTGTGGGTAATATCTCTGTTTAGATAGAGAAAAGTAATTTACCACCTCTCCTTGTCCTCTAGTGTGTTTTTATAAGGGAGGAAAAAAACTCTTTTCCCTCCACCCATCGTAGGTCCATTGGCTGGGGCCCTGTAAAATAGACTAATAAAAGACAGAGTAATAAGAGAAAAACAAACACGTTTGTTAGCATGTGCATTCTGAGTACGCATGGGCATACTCAATGATGAGCATCTCAAAGTGGTGGTTAGAACTTGGGCTTCTATAGCATCTTAACAAAAGAACAATAGATTTTTAGAGAAGTAACAAGACAAAGGAAAAGGACTTTGAATTTCTAGGGTGGCAAATTGTGGAAAGATTAATACGTGGGGAATTAATGGAAGATAAGGGCTAGGTAGTAAGTTTGTTATGTGGATTCCTCTGGTGCTGATAAGGGTCTTCTAGACTTGTCTTTGGTAATGTCTGCCTTCCAGGTAGAGAGGGGAAGTGGGGGAGGAGTGAGGGTGAACAGCTTTACAAGTTTATAGCCTATTTTTAGGCAAATAGAGGGAGGACAGAGAGTTTTTGTTTTATCTGCTTTTTTTTTTTTTCCCAAATGCCTTCAGCTCAAAATAATCCTTATGTCAAAAAGGCAGATTTTGGGGAGGCACATTCTGCTGCCCTTCATTTTGGAAGGACATTGGGTTAAATGGATTTCTCATTAAAAGGATTGTTGTCTTTAGATCCAAATGTCAACAGCTGAAATCACCGTGGCTGTGGTTTTGAGCGGGCCTTTCTGAAATGCAAAGTTAGTTTATTTCCAATTCCCTCTGTGACAACACTACTGCAAACCAAAGACAGTGTGACAAAGTTGGTAACTTTCATAAATGTTGCTAAGTAAACCTGATAAGATCACAGACATGTTTGTTTCTTCTTCTTCGGGAGACAAAAAAAAAAAATGTATAGAAGAGGGGTGGGAGATTGGGGAGGATGTTTGCGTCCTGAGACTGTTTTGAAGCGTTGGTGGCAGTGTTAGTGGATTGATGATGGACAAAAACATCATGTTATTAATACAAGTTTGTGGTATTTTTAGCCTGTCAGAATAAAGGAGATTTCTGGATGGTGCATGTCCATTGCTCCTCTGGCCTAAACAACCATGTTGTTTGAAGTGAGTGGTGTTGAGAAGCGACATATGCTTCTTCCCCTCCATGCAGAGCAATGAAATTTGGAAATACATGCTGAAGGAGAAAACATAGTTTCCTATGGCAATTTATCTCCAAGAAAGGACAGCTTCCTGGGATAGTGATAATGGTTGCTAAAACCTCACTGAGAAAAATAATTCAATCGCCCAAATTTTGGATGAGATCATGCTGCAGCTGGCTCAGTAAAGTGGCAAGGGACCCTCAGTCTGCTTTGGAGAGAGGCATTGTGATTGGGAATCATGTGGCTGTAGCTTCCCTTTACTGACACTGGATATGATCAAAGTGTCCGGGGGACTTTCAAAGTACTAGATACCATTCACATAACACAGCATTGTATGGTCTCATGAAGTTTTTTTTTTTTTTTTTTTTTTTTTTTTAATGCTATTTAAACTTGTTTTCACAACAACCTGAATAAAATAAGAAATATGTCAGAGTATTTCATTTTGTGAACATAATTGTCTCATTTATATAGTCCTCTTTTTATAGATGTTAGGGTTCTTATGTGAAACTTCCAGTGTACTGGTTTCTCCTTTATTGTTAGACACTAAATTCTTTGATTGAAGGGCTGTGCTGTTTAGGTCTGTAACTGCAATTCAACAGACATTCAATAAACGTAAGCTAAATGAGTTGATGAAAAATATCCAGGGGAAGTGAAAATATTCAACTTTGAGAATGTTACATGATTGGATGAGTTCAAGAAAGCTAGTTGAAATGACATTTTTTTCTTGTATTTACTGTGATGTGAAATAGGGTAATAAAAAACCACTTGAAATAATACTGAATTGAGTATGGGTAAGCTAGTACATTTTTGAGTGTGAAGCTAATCAGCTTTGTAAAAGACTAGTAACAGAAAATATGTAAAAACTAGGGCCCAGTGCACAAATTTGTGCACCTTGAAGGAACTGTGGGTCACGGTGGACACAGGGACCAGTGTCTACCCATCCTCTGTTCTCCTGCCTGGCCCCTCCCACTTTGTCCCCTGTCTTCTGGCAGCCCTGCTCGCACCTTCTGATGGGGCAGAGTGATTGGAGCTGGTGCCAGCAGTGGGTGAGAGCGGGGCTGGTGCTGTCAGCAGGTGCGAGTGGCAGCTGCTGCCCTGATTGCCCCTCAGGAGCAGGGGGAGGTGGAGAAGCCCTTGGGGCATTTGGGGCTGGCAGCCACCTCTTGCACTCACTGACAGTGCTGAGTGATCAAGACTGGTGCTGGGAGCCGGCAGAGGGTGCAAGTGAGGCTGGTGCCAGCAGTGGATGCTAGTAGTGGCTTTGGTGCCGACAGCGGCTGTAAGTGGGGCTGAGGCTGGTGCAGGCAGCGTGTGTGAATGGTGGCTGCCACCCTCTATTGCCCCTCAGGAGCAGGAGGAGATGTAGAAGCTCTAAAAGACGATCTGGGCAGGCAGCTTCCTATTGGGGCTGGTGGCTGCCGTTTGCATCTGCTGATGGTGCCAAGCAATCTGGGCCAGCATCGAGCACCATCAGTGGGTGCTAGCAGGGCCAACGCCAGCAGCAGGTGTGAGCGCTGGGTGGGATAGCAGCATACAGGAGCAAAGAATTTTCAGTAACCTCCAAAGGCTCTTCCTGATGACAGCGACTGGTGCCCTGCCTGGGTCTGGCACCCCACCCACCTGCTCTACCATCCTTCCACTGCCAACACCTACCATGTTCTGTGCGCACCCTCTAGTGGTCAGTGCATATTATAGTGATCAGTTGTTTGGTTGTTCTGCCATTCAGTCTATTTGCATATTAGAGTTATATATATATATATAATATTTGCATATTAGAGTCTAATATCCAAATATACTGAAAAAGTACTTAGAAATGGGCTTAAGTATATTTGGCAAGTCAGCATATATTTAAGGGTAGGCAGCAAAAATTCTATATCCACTTCTAACTAGGCCATCTCTGTGGTTTACCTTGGAGAAATCTAATTACCCTTGACTATTTGACCTTCATTGTGTCAACATAAATTCTTTCTCAACCTGGCTTCATGAAAATATGGTAGCTGTGCTTGACAGAGATAACATTTTTCTTTAAAAATGTTAAAAAGCCATGCTTATTTCCTTAGTTTTGTATCTTCCATTGTACTTTTGTAATTTTAAGATTTTTGTCCAGATGGGTCACATCCAATAATAGGGAGAGAGGTGTAAGGTAGGGGTTAATGAAAGGAAGAAATGAGTTTATATTTATAAAATTTTAGAATAATGTTTGCCACATAAGTTGTCTTTAATAACTGTTAACTATTATACTTCTCTTTCATAATTTTCACAGAAGGAATATAAAATAGCTATTTTATAGACTTTACTAGTGTCCTGGTGCATGGATTTGTGCACATTGAAAGGAAATAAATTAGAAGAAATATTTTAATATCACTATTTGTGTCTTGCTAATGAAAAAAAATAGGATTCTACAGAGTCTCATATCTATCTACTCTAAGACTTCTGTGAGAATCAAATGAGACGAGGCATGAGAAAACACTTCACAAACATTTGGTTAAACTGTAAAATGTTTGCACCTGGCTATAAAGCAAGTCGGGTTCTTAGGCTAAAGAAATTCCAAGGAGTCCAGTTGCTAAGGAGAGGAAGCTGGGTATTGCTACGTGATGTCATTACCCAGCTTCCACAGTGACTGTTTCTGGGCTGGGCTGTGGCTGCATTTTGTGCCATGTGGGAAGTCACCCCAGGGTGGTTGTGGGGCCTGTGTCCCATTTGGGGGAAGCCGAGTGTTGGTTTATTGGTGCCAGATCCCAGGTCATTTGTTTTTAAATGGTCAGTGTGCATCATGGAAGCTCCTTACTTGAGCATCTGCCCCCTCATAGTCAGTGCATAGCTACCAGTTGGAAAATGGACACTTAGCCATATATATATGTATGGTCTAGAGGCTGAGTGCATGGATTTGTGCATTAGTGGGTTCTCTCAGCCTGGCCTGTGGGGATTGGGCTGAAACCAGCTCTCTGACATCCCCTGAGGGGTCCTGGATTGTGAAAAGGAAGTTCGCAGGTGACACACCCAAGAATAGGGCTCTCTCCTCTCTGGTTCTGGGTACATCACTTGAGAAATGCAGCTGCCAAGTCACCACAGCTCGGCAGTTCCTGTGTTGAACATCTTCCCCCTGGTGGTCAGTGCGTGTCATAGCTAATGGTCAGATGATCAGACAGTCACTTAGGTTTTTATATATATAAATTCTGTGCCACTCAGGATGGATACAGAGCTCTTCGTCTCTCTTCAGTCTAAGATTGTAATTTGTACTGAGAATTCTGGTGGGTGAAGGTCAAGGGTCTCCACAATGGGAAGAAAGGATCAGAATCATCAAATAATCAAGAAGAGGCAGCAGAATTGGGCAATGATTGGATAATTAGAGTGAGGCTGTAGTAAGCTTATTATTTCATTTGTAGCTTCTTATGACATTGATTGTAAATTGATAGCTATAGAACCAGTATATTTATTTGCTCTTTCAGTGATCTTTTGATTCATCTTTCATTTAAGGAAATACCTGAGACAGTTCCAGGTACCTGAGATACATCAATGAACAAATAGAAAAGATTCTGTGGCTTGCATTATAACATGAAAAGACAGAAAATAAGCAATAAGTATAAGCAGACTAAGTAGAACATTGGACGGTGAGAATAGCTTTGGAAAAACAGAAAGATAAATCAAGGAAAGAGAGATCAGAAATGCCTTATCAGGGTAGGATGGTCAGGGTTAGGATTCATGAAAGAAGTAAAATCTAAGGAGAATTAAAGGAGATGAGGGAACTCATTATGTAGATAGCTATAGGCTATGCCTGTCATGTTTGAGGTAAAAAGGCCTGTGTAACTGGAGTGGACTAAGCAAGGGGGAGAGTAGTGAGAGGTGAAATCAGAGGGGTTATGAAGGCCAGATGATATAAGGTCTGGAAGCCACTATGAAAACTTTGGTGATCCTATGGAGGGTTTGAGTTCGTATTTTAAAAGACCACTGTGACTTCTGTATTGAGGACAGATTCTAAGGGAAAAGGATAGAAGCAGAGTGAACTATTAGGAAACTATTGTAGCTGCAAGAGAGAGTTGCCAGAGAGTTGCAAAGTAATTCAATTCTGATACATTTTTAATCTAGAGCCAATATCCTAATGGATGCGATGTAGGGAATGAGGAAATCAAGGGACCAAAATTACAAGACTTTTTTGACAAATCATTTGAAAAATGGAGCTTTTATCAACTGAAATGTTTGTATTAGGTTTGGGCAAGAACATCAACAATTTTTATAGAGTTCTATTAGCCATCTGGATAGTCAAATCTGGAGTTAAAGTAAGAGGTCTTGGCTAGAGGTATACATTTGTATTTTGTGGTGTTTTTTTTTCCATATAGATAGAATGTAAAACCATGGGATTTGATCAGGTCCCCATGGCAGAGAGTGCATATAGAGAAGAGGACCAACAACTCAGTGCTGGGGGTACTCTAACAGTAAGGGGTTGAAGTGAAGAAGAGAAACCAGCAAAGAAAAATGAGAAATGACCAGTGATGTAGGAAGAGAAGTAGGTGAGTCATAGATTCCCAATGGAAAAAGTATACAGATGAATGATTGACTAAAAATGTCAAATGTTGATGACAGGTTAAGTAACATGAGGTGTAACAGTTGACTACTGGATTTAACTCTGTGAAAGTTATTGGTAACCTTGACAAGAGCAGTTTCACTGGATGTGTGGGAGTAAAAGCCTACTTGGAGTGTATAAATGAATAACTGAAGGAGATGAATTGGAGACAGCAAATAGACTAGTAGTCCAGGCCAGTCAGAATGTGAGAACCTCTTTCTTCAAGTATTCTTCCATTGGCCCATCATTATGCCCAAGTTACCAAAGTTAACATTTCCTTACTTCCCTGTGAACTCGATGACTAAAAAATGTAAATATCCTTAAATTAATATCTCAAAATTATTAACATTGTGTCATAGATTTGTCTGATTGCACCGATCCTTGGTGACAATAAAATTGTAGAATTTCAGAGCTCTAAGGGATGTTAGACATATTACAGCCTTATCCCTACTAAGAGAAGTAAGTATACACAGAAAAAGTAACTTGCCCAAGGTCACATAGTCGGTGAATAATAGTGCTAAAACTAGGACCCAGGACTTGTATTGCAATGCCTTTTCACCTGCATAATATTTTTTCTTGGATTTGATTCAACATGTCTGTAGGACATGGAAAGACTAGAGGAGATACTAGGACATGGAAAGACTAGAGGAGATACTAGATAAATGTCTGTTAAAGGAAAAAAAGAAAGAAAGAAAAAGTGAAGAGATGAGTAAAGGCAAGATAAAGTTTGACTATATGGGAAAACTAGTTGAGGCCTGTAAGGCTGGTGGCTGGAGATGTGCTCTGGGATATACAGGAGAGGAAACCAGGGTGAAAAACTATAATAGCTGAGGAAACAATAAAAGAGAGTTGCAGGCTGCATTGTGAGTATTTTTTATTTTGAAAGCATCCGGGGTATTTAAAGTTGTTTTAAAATTAAATACAAACTGTTAATGGAAGGACTGGAGATGGAGAAACTCTTTACTAACCAGAATCAGAATGATGGCTTTTTATTTTTTAATTTTAATTTTATTTTAAATCCTCGCTGACAGCTACTGACTCGGCAGCAGCAGGTTTACACCGCCCTGAAAATAACCAGATACAAGAGGTTTCAACTTGCTGGAACTCTTATTATATGCTTGAATGATTCCTGGAACAAAAGAAAGCTGTGCATGATTGTTTAGGAAAAGTATAAGATAAACAAAGCGAATATTTTCTAACATCTACTGACTGTAATCTGATAGTGGTGTTATATTGCTCTCTGCTCATTTTAAGGTTAGGCGATGAAGATTACTTTAGTGGTTCTTAAGTTCAACACATAAATAAATGATGTTAAGACTCCACTTTAACTTATGCCCCTCAATTTTTCATACATATTTGCTGCTTTTCTTTCAGAGAGGAAAATGCACATTACTTGTTCTCTTGGAAACATTCCATCCCTTTTTAGGCCTTTTTTTCTTCTTTCTCTTTTGAAAGATCCCCCTCACACTGCATAAATAGAAATGTCCCTGAGATTCATTTGATTTCATGGATGGCAGAGTGCTCATTTCAAATATCTTTGGGAGAACCAGATAAAATAGCTACACTGCACTGCATTACCTGATTTAGTGCCGAGGACTGTTAGAGAACTAGATGGCTGTGGGAAATTGTAATGGGAAACTCGAGTTAGTTTTCACTTTAAGTTCAGCACCTCGAATCCAGTGGAGTTGAGGGGGAGTCAAAAGTTATTACTGTCTGATTTGACTGTTCGCCGTTGCAAGGGAAATAAGTGAGTTGTGCCTGTGTTTTGCTGGTAGGAAGGAAAATGCTCCCATCACCCCGGTGCTAAATGGCAGCTCTTGAGCCGTGTCAGCAGAGAACTGGCTGGGAAAGGTGACTTGTTCTTTCTTTCTTGCAGCCATTACTTTGTCAGGTTGAAGGCATATTGGTGAAGCAGTAGGGGGAATCTCACACCTCTGTTTATCTGGCTGTATCTGTTCTTGGGAGAAAAAGAAGCCATCCATTTTCAAAGCTGCCAATCTGGTACCCCCAGCCACCATAAAAAGCCACTTCAATTTATTTCCCCAGTTCTTTACACTTTGCAGAGAGTTTATTGTAAAGATGTATTAACCAGTAAGATGCCTGTAAGATAAATTGCACTCAACTTTGGGAAGAGATAGCAACTTTTGCAAAGATGCCAATGGTGTTTTAAGAAGGAGAAAAAAGGTAGTCGTGCTTAACACTGCTGGCAGCATCATTATCTTTATCTCAGCCACTCTTTTTTTTATTTCTATTAGCATGAAGTTCTCATCTCGTATTCAGTCTTCTCACTAGCTGCCTTCATCTTGAATTTGATTTTGTTTCTGCTTATTCACTCTTGCTTTGCTATTATTATTATTATTGTTCTTGCTTTCTTTTTTTAAAAATATATTTTATTGATATTTCACAGAGAGGAAGGGAGAGAGACAGAGAGCTAGAAACATCAATGAGAGCGAAACATCGACCAGCCGCCTCTTGCACACCTCCTACCGGGGATGTGCCCACAACCAATGCACATGCCCCCGACCGGAATCGAACCTGGGACCCTTCAGTCTGCAGACTGACACTCTACCACTGAGCCAAACCGGTTTCGGCTGTTCTTGCTTTCTTGATTTTTCCCACTCACATGAAGAAGGAGACATTTACATAGCATTATTGGATGTTTTCCTCTGTCTGGGTTCCATCATAGCCAGGGCAAGCTAGCATTCCCAGAGCAAGGATATAACTCTTGGTCTCACTAGCTAGCACTAGTTTATGTCCTTTGACTTCAAGCTGTTTCCATACAGTTCCAAGGGAAACTGAGGAGGGCTACCTTCCCTTGGAAGCAGTCCCTTTTTCTCGGCAAACACTGGAATCATTCATGCTAAGTTTTATTATTTAATTTTAAATAAGCCCTTGACAGAATTCTAGGCATAGACCATGTTCTGAGGTCTGATTGACCCATGCCTCCAGCCCAGAGAGTTACTAGTATAGGAAATTCAGGGATAAAAACCACTGGGAAAATTACCTCCATTCCTTAAGAACTATGATAATATAGCCAATGACCAATTTCCCTTTTTGTCAAGTGAAACATAGTAAAATTTGCAAAATAAATAAAGGAGTAGATTAAAATAAAATAAAAATCTATGTGCTTTAGCAAACAATTTTGAGCCTGCTGCTTTTAAAATGGTGGACAAATTAAAAAACGTCACAAATATGTTCCGGTGAGTTTGACAGCTGACTGCTGAGCAGTACTTATACATCAAGACTGGAATCACCAAACTGCAACCTTGGCTTGTCTCTTGTTTGTATGTGCAGTCTGAGGTGTATTTGCAGTTCTGAAGTATTTTTCAAGTTATTGGGAAATGGCTACATGTAAATAAGCATAGGGAAACCCGAAATAGGCCCTATTTAGATTTTTCTTCATTTAGGGTTTCTATAGGTTCTTAGGGAACTTCTGAAGAATTTTTTGTACTATTAGTTACTTTTTTATGTCACTGAATGTGCTTACTAGGCTTAGAGAATGTCCAAGGGCTATATGACATGGTCATGACACTGAAGTCCTTTTACTATTTTATCCCTTCAGACTCCAAAGCACCATCTGGTAGGGATTAGTTTCTTTAATGCCCTTGAACGAGTTTCAACTCTAGGATGTTGTCTCACCTGCAGGGAGCCTTTCCCCAGCTTTGCTTCATGGATTGACATCCTCTAGTCCAGTGTTTCCCAAACTTTTGACATATGTGTGCCCCTTTTATAATTTTCGTAATGCTGAGTACCCCTCGTCAAAAAAAAATGGATGTATTTTAATAACAATCAAAATATATTTATTTTTTCTTTTTTGGGTACATACACAAAATAATAATAAACGAAAAATAAAATTATTCATAATAAAATATAAATAAAAGTTATATTATAAATAACATTTATTTGCACACTGGACCATCTCACGCCTCACAATACTGTCTTGACTTGACTCATGAGAACGTAGAATTAGGCACAGCTAAGCACGGTGCAGTGCATATCCCCACCAAACTCTGGTGCAACGCGTACCCCCACCAAACTCTTCCCGTACCCCTGGGGGTACGCGCACCACACTTTGGGAAACACTGTGGTCCTTTCAGTCCCCCAATACTTTGCTTTCTTCAGTTGCTCCAAAGTTTATGTCCTCTAGATTGGCATTTCCAGTCATTTAGGTCTTAGTTCAAGGCTCACTTCTCTCAGCTCGATCTCCTCTTTCTATGAGTAATGATAGCTTTTAATGTTTGTATCATTCATTAAATTCACATATTTTTTTACTGAATAATTTTATGTTCCCTTTATGATAAAATGTAAGCCTAAAAGGAAGAAATGAAGTATCTATTAGACACTCCACCTCACACTCAACTGTAATATAGCTTGACTTCATATTACCACTGCCAAAATACCTCCTTTTCTCCTAATATTTTCCTTAAATTTGGCTTTTTCTCTTTCTTTCTTTCCTCTTTTTGATTCATGATATCAACTTTGACCCTGTTATTGCATTTAGAATAAGAATTCAAAGCATGTGGGAACAAAAGTATTCAAGATCTTTTATTCCTTAATACAACGTTTTCTGCTCTGGATTTTAAAAGCTTCAGTGGACAAATGTGATGTTTATATGAAAAAATCAAGAAATCAAAGACCATTTAAGTGAGCCTGACATGATTTAGAAAATTTTAAAATGCTCATTTTTGGTTAGTGGTGCTGAATTGGGGAAGAATAGGAAACATTTTGAAACATTACTTGGTCTGGTGGAAAGAACACAAACTTTAGGAGGTAGTGAAAGAAAGTGAATCATATTTGAGAACCTATAACATATAAGGCACTAAATTAGGTATTTTCCATCAATAAATCAATTCTCTGATGGAGGTGCAATTAATTCTATTTTTCAGAAGGGAAATAGAGGTTCACAGAATTTAAGCACTATGCCTAGGATCTCACAGCTAATAAGAAGCAGGACCAGGATTTAAACCTAGGTTTGATTCCCAAACCCATAATCATCTTACTGAATTATAATCATAACTATATCATAACCTCATGGGAATCCGCTGGACACAGGTTCAACTCCAACTTCCCAAAATTACTAACTTATATCTATTTAGTCTGATGGATTTCTTTGTGTATAAATACTGAATGAAGAATAGTTTTTGATATTATGCAATATATGTATACATACACATACACATACACATACACATACACATACACATACACATACACATACATATACATATATTATACATGTACACCTTTACAGAGAGGACACCTGAATAATTCTGCTAGCATATGCCAGAGTCAGAAAATTGAAGAAATTAGATTATTAAAATAATTCCCAATAGTCTCACCAACAACTAAAGACCAAAATGTCATAGAAAGTTGTACCTTTGTCTATGGCTGCTTTACCTAGAGCTGGTTCTTTGTTACCTAAAAGCTCTCTCCCTCTGCTTTCTGTCACTCAATGTTGTAACATGCTATGTAGTGATATAGTGATGTATAGACACATCAGTGAGCTCCCTTAGAGAATCTTTTTTTCATGAATAACCAGTGAGGTCATTGTCATTGAATATACATAAGAACACACTTTACTAAGGTTACGGGACAATATAAATTAAACATGACACAAACTTGGGAAAAATCAAATTGAGTTTACAATGCTACATTTGGAGCACTAGATGATCTCTGTTTGGACTTGGCTAACATTTGCTCACTTCCTGACTTTGTATTTAATCTGATAAAGTCTTGAGCTGAAAGTTCTTAGTCAGAAGTCGCATTCTGTGGTCGTTTTTCTCTGTGAAGTCTACAAAAATATTACGACTTCTGTGGTTCTGTATACTTCAGCTGCCTGGTTGAAATCTTGATTTAGTTAAAATGTCAGTCTGTTTTGGGGCTCAATTTGTTTTGTTTGGGATTTTTAACCAGTTTTGTGCAAAAACTTATGAGCCATCATGGACTAAGGTCTGAGAGGCCCTGAAGGGGTTGGTGTGTAATATGTTCTTTTATCTTCTTATGTTGGGCTTCAGTTTTATTGGGAGCAAATTGAGGGATTTCGACTCATAAGTGGTTTTTAATTTGAAGGGGGTGGGGAGGAGCCTCTTTATAGAAGCTGATGGATATTCTTAGAAAAATGTATTGGATATTCATGGGATATTCTATGGATATTCTCAGAAAAATGTATTGCAACTTGAAGGGGTTGCCACACCACCTAAAGGACTCCCAGGAGCCGAGGTCGGTTTGGCTCAGTAGTAGAGCGTCGGTCTGCGGACTGAAAGGTCCCCGGTTCGATTCCGGCCAAGGGCATGTACCTTGGTTGCGGGCACATCCCCGGTCGGGGGGAAGGTGCAAGAGGCAGCTGGTCGATGTTTCTCTCTCATCGACGTTTCTGGCTCTCTCTCTCTCTCCCTTCCTCTCTGTAAAATATCAATAAAAATATATTTAAAAAAAAGGATTCCCAGGAGCCCAAGAACTCCTGGTTGGAGAATCCTTGGATTAAGTGATCTCCTGGGTTCCTTGTAGTTCAAGTATTTTATTATTCCACACTTTCTATGATGATTTGTGTGACTATCAAATAATAAAAATGGACCTGAACTATTTAGATAGATTTAACTTTTGTAGTTACAAATGACAGAATGCCATCTGATAGTTTCCTTTTACTTATTTCTTTCTAAACCTTGTCTGATCTTAAGAATCACCTGGGGAGCTTTTAAAAATACCAGTGTCTGGCCACACCCCACGTCACTTAAAGTAGGATCTCTGTAGGTGTAGCCCAGACATAGTTCAGCGAAGCTCCTCGGGTGGTTTCATTGTGCAGCCAGGATGAAAACATCTGCAGAAGTTCTAGTTAGCAGGAACATCAACCACCAGCCGAAGATGAAAGGACAGTCCATTCTTTTTCTGCTTTCAAATGCCTGGTGTTGAACACTATATTTTCAGCTCAAAATAAGGTTTGAAAAACTCTTGTGTGTAATCATGCCTCCCAATGTGTTATGTTCTCAGATGAGCTGAACAAATGTTACAAATACTTAATGGCCTTAGGACTGTATAGAGATTCAGGAAGGACTGTGCTAGGACATGACCTGCTCTGCCACAAGCACAGCTCAGGAAAGGTTTGTTTTCAACATAAGAACAATTACCATTGTCATATTGCAAACTGTGTGCAAATTGTTTTATTATAAACTCACCGTTGGTCCCTATTTAACTGGGAAATCATTCACTCTAAATTTATCTACTCTCTCTGCATGGCATTGACATTTTCAGGCAATGTCAGGCTTGCTGCATTTATAAGAAAAGAAAAAAAAACGTCATGGAGAACAGGCGATGCTCTCATCTAACGGATTCATAATCTCTAGAGGATTGTTGGGACCTTCTCTCATGTTAACTCTTCCTGCTCTCTTGATAATTTTGACTTTTCAATGAACTCAGAGACACAAACAATGGTTTTCATGAAATGAAGCAGTAAAAGCTTTCTCTATCAGACCAGCCCTCCAAAAAAAAAGAATGCTCACTGCCAAAGCTTGGAGATGAGAAATGAGATGTGCAATGAAAAGTTGTTTGTTTTCAAGAGTTTTACAAAGTCAATTTGGGTTATTCCATTAGCCAAGTTTTTATGTCTGTACTAGGGCAACAATTACATGATTTCAATTTGAAAAAATGTCCATCTCTGCTTTCCATGGCATCTGAACTATATTCAAACCACTCTGCAATTTAATGCAGACAAAGAGTTTCCAAGTCACATGGTCTGTTTGAGCAATAGGAGTCCATTAAGGATGAACAGAGACAACCTGCATTACAGTGATTTTTTCCCCTTGCGGGTTTTGCAATTTCCCCACCAAGCTTTGGTGTTTGAAGATGACATTTTGAAAATTGGATTTAACTACCTGAAAACCTATGACACAGAATTGTCAGCAGCCAGTTGGTAACTTGGAAGGATTAGTCAAGATTGTCTGTGTACAACAACTTCTTTTCTTTGAAAACCTGTAAAGAACCTTCCCTCCCCCCCCTATATGGCTTAAAATAAATCTTTATTGTTAAAAGTATTACATAAGTCTCCCTTTTTCACCCATTGACCTCTTCTAACCCATCTCCGTCCCCCAGCCCTGCCTCAGGCCTTCAGCACCCTATTGTCTGTGTCCTTTCTATCTCTTTTATTTTCTTTTTTTAAAAAAATAAATCTTTATTGTTCAGATTATTACAAATGTGTTCCTCCTCCCCTCAATTGCTCCCCTCCACCACCCTCTGTCCTTTCCCCATCCCCCAATGTCCTCATCCATAGGTGCACAGTTTTTGTTCAGTCTCTTCCGGCACCCCCGGCTCCCCCTTTCCCCGAGAATCATCAGCTCACTCCCCTTCCATACCTCTGATTCTATTATATTCACCAGTTAATATTGTTCATCAGGTTTTTTAATTCCCTTGGTTTTTAGTTTCATTTGTTGATAGTTACATATTTGTTGCTCATAACTTTTATCTTTATTTTCTTCCTCTTCCTAAAGAACCCCCTTCAGTAATTCTTATAATTCTGGTTTGGCAGTGATGAACTCCTTTAGCTTTTTTTTATTTGTGAAGCTCTTTATCTGGCCTTCCATTCTGAGTGATAGCTTTGCTGGGTAGAGTATTTTTGGCTATAGGTTCTTGCTATTCATCACCTTGAATATTTCTTGCCATTCCCATCTGGCCTGCATGTTTTCTGTTGAGAAATCAGCTGACAATCATATGGGTGCTCCTTTATAGGTAACTACCTGCTTTTCTCTTGCTGCTTTTAATATTCTCTCTTTGTCTTTTGCTCTTGGGATTTTAATCTTGATGTGTCTTGGTGTGGTTCTCTTTGGATTTCTTTTGCTTGGGGTTCTGTCGGCTTCCTGGACTTGTAAGTCTATTTCTTTCCCCAGGTGGGGGAAGTTTTCTATCACTATTTCTTCCAAAATTCTTTTGGTATCTTGCTCTCTCTCTTCTTCTGGGATCCCCATAATTTTGATGTTGTTTTGCTTGAAATTATCCCAAAGGTTTCTTATACTATCTTCAACTTTCTGGATTCTCTTATCTTCTTGCTTCTGTAGAGGAGTGTCCTCTGGCTCTTTGTGTTCTAAATCTTTGTCTTGATTCTTCTGATCTTCCAGTCTGTTTTTAGGACCCTGTGTAATATTTTTTATTTCAGACAATGTTTTCATTATTTCTAATTGATCCCTTTTCCTATCCTCATAGGTCTCATTTATTTTACCGGCTTTTTTAAGGAAATTCTTGAAAAACCTTATCACTGTAGTTTTGAACTCAATGTCAATTCTTTTTTCCCCCTCCTTCTCCTTCCTTTGTGTCCTGCCTCTTGTCTGAATTTTAGTTGTTTTCCTGATTTGATGGAATAGTTTTGTGTGCTAGGTGTTCTGGTAGAGCCCAGTAGCACAACCTTCCCAGTTACCTGTGGTGGACAGTCTTCGTGTAGCCCTTTGTGGGCTGTGTCTGCAGTCTTGTTGTTAAGCCTTGCTTATTGTTGGTGTCACTGGGAAGCGTTGATCTCCAAGCCAGTTGGCTGTGAGGATCAGCAGTGTCTCAGCTCGGAGGACTTGTATTCCTCTTGGATGGGGCAGAGTCTCAGGGTGGCACATACAATCTTTGGTTCCCTGTCAGTCTTGCCTAAGAAAAGTCCTGTTCCCAGTGAGTCTTGCAAGATTGGTTGCAGGCACTCGCACCTCTTTTGCAAAGGTGCAGACAAGCTTTGGATTCAGGTCATTCCCTCCTTAGAGAAAGCCAGCCTCTGGGAGAGCTTCTGTGCTCAGCTTGGATGGGGCGGAGTCTCGGGTTGGTGCAGTCATGCTTTGTTTTCCCGTTGGCACCTCCCCAAATCCCGCAGTAATGGCCTCTGGCTTCACACACCTCCGAGAGATCTCTGCCCGCTGCCTGACAGTCTGGCCTCTCCCTGACTGGGGCCGACTATCAGAGCAATAGGGTGATTCTGTTTTCCTCTTGAACAAGAAAGCCAGCCTCACGTTAGCTGTCCACTCTCTCCGCACACCGGGAGTAAGCCAGCAGTGAATTCAGCCCTGCCAGCCCTCTTAGGCACCAGGAGTCTGCCAGCCAGCAATCTTGGCCCAGCCCTCCCTCTCCACACGGGGATTAAGCCAGCACCTTTTCGTGTGCATAGTTCTCGTACCTTCACAGTTTCTGAGGGTCAGCGTGCCTTCTCTCTCCTTCCCAGATGGCAGAGCCTCCTCTCAGCTAGCCGTCTGGTGCTTCAGGGCAATGCCTCCTCTGTTTTCCAGTTCTAAATTCAAATTTGTTGTAGTAGGCTGCATTCGGGTGTCTACCCTATGCTGCCATCTTGGTTTCTCCCTTTCTATTTCTTTAGTGTCTGTTGTTACTTCTCTTTCATTTCTGATTTTAATATTTGGGTCCTCTTTCTCTCTCTCTCTCTCTCTCTTTTTTTAAAGAGTCTGGTTTTGTTTATCTTTTTAAGGAACTAATTCATAGTTTCATTGTTGTTTTGTATTGTTTTTTAGACTAGTTTTTTTCCACTCCTATCTTTATTATTTCCCCTTTTCTATTCACTTTGGGCTTTGTTGTACTTTTTCCAGCTTCTTTAAGTGTACAGTTAGATTGCTTATGGAAATTTTCCTTGCTTCTTGAGGTAGGCCTATAATTTCCCTCTTAGGATTGCTTTTGCTGTGTTTTATAAGTTTTAGGTTGTTGTGTTCCTATTTTTCATTTGTTTTAAGATGTCTTTTAATTTCTTTCTTAATCTCATTATTAACTCATTCACTGTTTAGTAACAGGTTATATAGTCTTCATGTCTTTGTAGTTTTTTTCTTGTAATTGATTTCTAGTTTCATATCATTATGGTCAGAGAAGATGCTTGATATAATTTCAGTCTTCTTAAATTTATTGGGCCTTATTTTGTGTCCTAGCATGTAGTCAATCCTAAAAAAATGTTTCAATATACACTTGAAAATAATGTATATTCTGCTTATATGGGGTAAAATGCTCTGAAAATATTAATTAGATCCATTGGTATGGTTTTTTATTTAAGGCAACTGTTTCCTTGTTAATTTTCTGTCTGGAAGATCTATCTATTGATGTCAATGGGTTGTTAGGTCAATCCTTCCTTCATGTCCTTCAAGATTTGCTTCATATATTTAGGTGCTCGTGTGTTAGATGCATAAATATTTAAAAGGGTGTGTCCTCTTGTTGGATTGATCCCTTTATTACTATATAATGTCCTTTATTATAGACTTTGTTTTAAAGTCTATTTTGTCAGATATAAGTATTGCTACCTCAGCTTTTTAAAATTATTATTTGCATGAAATATCTTTTCCATCTTTTTACTTTTAGTCTGTGTGTATCTTTCATTTTGACAGAATATATATGGGTCTTATTTTCTTTTCCATTCAGCTACCTTATGTCTTCTTTTTAGAGCATTTAAGTCATTTACATTTAAGAGATTACAGATTGTTACATATTTATTGCCATTTTATTCTTTATAACTACGTTCCTCTGATTTTCTTTGTCTTCTCTTCTTCCCCTCCTTCTCCTTCCTCTTCTTCAAAAAGATCCTTTAACATTTCTTGTCATACTGATTTGTTGGTACTGATTTCCTTTAGCTTTTTCTTGTCTGGGAAGCTCTTTATCTCTCCTTTAATTTTTAAATTATAGCATTGCTGGATAAAGTTGTCTTGGTTATATGTTTTTGCTTTCATCACTTTGAATATTTCATGCCAATCCTTTTGGCCTGAAATTTTTCTATTGAGAAATCAGCTAAAATTTTCTTGGAGCTCCCTTGTAGGTAACTAGCTGTGTTTTTAAGATTCTCTTAGTGTCTTTAACTTTTGCCATTTTAATTATGATGTGTCTTGGTGTGGGCCTCTTTAGATTGATTTTGTTTGAAACTCTGTGCTTCTTGAACTTGTGTATCTTTTTCCTTTACCAGGTAATGGAAGTTTTCAGTGATTATTTCTTCAAATAGGTTCTGGACCCCTTGCTTTTTCTCTTCTGTTTCTGGTAACCCTATCATGTAGATGTTGTGCTTCATGTTGCCTTGACCCAAAGATCCTTTAAACTATCTTCATTTTATAAAATTCTTCTTCTTCTTCTTCTTCTTCTTCTTCTTCTTCTTCTTCTTCTTCTTCTTCATTATTATTATTATTTTGTATCTTAGTATATGTGCTGCCAAAGTGAGCACATTTTATTATTTTGTATCTTTGATGGGTTATGTTCTGCTACCTTATCTTTCAAATTGCTGGTTAGATCCTATCCTTCAACCAACCTACTATTTATTTTTTTCTAGTGTATTCTTTATTTAAGATATTGCATTCTTTATTTCTGACTTGTTCTTTTTTATGGTTCTATGCTCCTTTTCATGATATTATGGTTTTCACTAAGTTTCTTGAGCATTTTTATAACCATATTTTTGAACTTTGTATTTGATAAATCCCTCCATTTCATTTAGTTCCTTTTCTTGAGATTTCTTTTATTCTTTTGTTTGGGGGCATGTTTCTTTGTCTTTCCATTTTTGCTGCCTTTTTGTGTTTGTTTTTGTGCATTAGGTTGATCTACTATGTCTCTCAGTCTTAGTAGGTAGCCTTGTGTAGTAGATACCCTGTGGGACTCAGTGGCACATTCTTCTTGATCACCTGAGCTGGGTCCTCCAAAAATGGTCCTTGTGTGAGTTATGTGAACTCTCCTCTTGCAATTTAATCTTGATTGCTATTGGCCCATTTGTGCTTGGGTTCAATCCTCAGGCTGATGACTGACTGTGAGGATTTACCTTGACCACAATGTATGAGCTGCTGTGTAGGTGCTGAACATATTAAGCAGAATTTGCTCAATAGGGTCTGATACCTGCTGAGATCTCCCTTTCAATAGTCCATTCATGAATCTAATGGCATCCTGCTCTGATGTTGTCTGAAGCTGGCCACTGGATGTGTTGATTCTGGGGCCACTTTGGAGGGACTCTGGTAAAGGTTAAATCTTAGTGCTTGGTCTGAAGCCACTCAGCAAAGTTTCAGTGTATACCAAGCTTAGCTGCCACCTACCAGGTGTCCACATACATTTGTGGTGGAGCAGGATCTCAGGAAATAGTCAAAGTGAAGCCCACACCAACCAAGATTTAGGCACATGAAGGATAGGCTCTGCATTAGTTGGGTGTTTGAGGGAAAAATGACTCCGCTTAGAGCCACACAACTCAATCTGGAGCAGCTTCAGCCAGGAGCCCGAGATCAGCAGGGCAGGGCTGTTAGAAGTCAGGAGGGTGGGGCTAGTGTATTTACCTCCAGGGGGAGTGTCAGTCAGGCTTGGGGGAAGGCTGAAGCTCTGGCTCCTGTCCCAGACACATATAACTCAGTAACTAACACCCTATGAGTCTGCTTGGATCTCTATGCCACTGCCCAGGCAGCTAACTCCTCAGCAGGAAGTGAGCTCTGCAGGGTGGGGTGACAGGGAGTCTAGAGGCTGGGGCTATTTTATTACCCCAAACTGATGTCTAAGGAAAGGCTCTACTCAAGAAAGATGGTGTCTGAGGTATGGGAGAAGGACAGCACAGGGATCCTGGTGACTGTGCAATGGCCTTCTAAGAGTGCACATGTGTCTCTAGAAAACTCTTATCTCTCATTGGCAGACAGAATCCCTGCTGATTTTCACAATCAGATATTATGTAGCTACCTACTCCTGGCTCTGGTGCTCTGGAATGGAGATCCTGGTGTGGGTTTGACATCCTACACTCCTCATGTGGAACCCGAACAGCTGAGATATCTCTTGGAACCTCAGTCACTGTCTATGGAAGTGGGGCCAACCCTTTTTATGTCTCTGCCCTTTCTTACTAGTCTTAATGTGGTTTCTTCTATAAATCCTTGGTTTTAAGACTTTTGTTCAGCTAGTCTTCAGTTGGTTACTAGGTTGATTTTTGTATATTTTAATTGTAATTCCTGTTTGGTCCTGGGTGGAGGTAGCTTCCACCTACTCCACTGCCATCTTGGATCTCCAGGCTTCTTTTAATATTGCCGTTGTTCATGTAACCATCTTTGATATCTATACCACAGGTCCCGATCCCTCATTCCAAAGAAGGTCACTTTGCTCTGTGTTATTCATAACAGAAATCATTTGAGGGCACAGGCATTCTTGGAATGAGATTATACTTTTCATTCCCACAGGCTGAGTTGTGTTCACCCCAAATCCATATATTGAAATTATAACTCCCAGTACTTTTGAATGTGACTGTATTTGGAGCTAGGTTCTTTAAAGAGCTTGTTAAGTTAAAATGAGCTCACTCAGTGGACACTAATCCAACATTACTGACATCCTTATAAAAAGAGGAAACTCTGACACAGACATGCACAGATGGAAGACCATGTGAAGACACAGATTGAAGATGCCTATCTACAATCTAAGGAGAGGGGCCTCACAAAAAAGAAAAAAAAATACCAACTCTGCAACAACTTGATCTCAGACTTTCAACCTCCAGAATTTTGAGAAAATAAGTTTCTGTTGCTTAAGTCACCCAGTCTGTGGTACTTTGTTATGGCAACCTTAGAAAACAAACACAACTTCCTTGATTTTCTAAATTGTTACAATTTCCCAAATATCACTGGAAGTTTGAAATCTACCCTAAGCTTCAAGTTATATGCCAAGCCTTAAATTTGCTTTCTTTCTCTGCGTCTCCTAGATCATTAATAAATCTGACCATATGATTTTTCCCAGTTCATCTCCTTCTCTGATATGAACAGCTACATATTTCCTAGTTTTCACACATATCAAATAAGAGATCTTTTAGGGAGTTCCTATAAATCAGAAATGGTTTATTTATCATAGTTTCAGCTAAGTCATTTTAAGAGGAAAAGTTTCCATCTATGGCATAAATTTGTATCATTTAAAATGGAATGTGGGGAGAAAACACCAACAGATCTAGATTCATGTATAATGTAAATATGCATAGGATACATATTCCTATTTTTCTGCTTTATCAGTTTGCCCATTCTAACACTCCACAGCAATGAAGAAATACAAATATACTGGAACAGAAATGATTAGAACTTTGTATTTGGCAGGAGATAGGTGCTCACCAAAAATCAAGTTTAGAATGGGGGGAATCAGAGTCAGCCTGGTAGAGTAGGCAACTACCCAACTTCCATGAAGAGCTAGGGAATCCCGGGGTAGTCTCTTTGTCTTCTAAATCTCCATTCACAGGCAGGGGTAGAATGGCTATTGGTAGAGAACTATGTTGTAGGTCAGTAAAACTTTTAATCATTAAAAAACAACTTTGAAAATCCAAATTCTGTCTAAAAGAGCTGAGCAGTATTTGGCCCTAAGGTGGTAATATGATGAAAGTGACTTTGTTTAGGGTTATCTTTAATCTGACAAATTAGAAAAATAAACGAAACAATCTTTTCCTTTGGATGATGTTAGGGGTTACTTGAGATAATTGTCTAATTAGGAATTAAAAATAGTAGCTTTCTGGGGATTTGAAAGTTAAACTTGAACCTAATGTGCCATGGAGTTTAAAGGGCCAGTATGTTGATGGGCAGACAATGCTCTGTGCTTTGAATAAATTTTAAAGTCTTCATGCGAGGCCAGTATGCAAAGAACCTTATACAATCATGCTACTGAGAAATCACACTATAGTGTACAACATGAAGTGCTTACTTATATAGTCTTGGAATTCTGAAATTTGTCATATTCCTATAGGAAGAATGTATATGTATAGATATATTCCTTGTCATTCCATTCATCATAAAATTGTTCATAAGAACTTTAAAAAATATATATATATATATATTTATTGATTTTTTACAGAGAGGAAGGGAGAGGGATAGAAAGTTAGAAACATCAATGAGAGAGAATCATCGATCAGCTGCCTCTTGCACACCCCACACTGGGGATGTGCCCGCAACCAAGGTATATGCCCTTGACCGGAATCGAACCCAGGGCCTTTCAGTCTGCAGGCCGACACTCTACCCACTGAGCCAAACTGGTTTCGGCAAGAATGGCTAATATTTCTAATGATGACTCTGAGGTATGACTAAGTTCTTAAATGTCTTTTGAATCTTCAAAGGGAATAACTTATGTTTCTTATGATCCAAGTTAATTTTTTATCACATGCTAATTCTCTGGAAAGTAGTAATTTGTAATTTTAGTTAGTAAATGAAAAAGTAGAAGCTTTGGAATTAAATAACTTGATTTACATCATAGTTCTTCATTGGCTAGAGACCAATCATTTCAGAAGAGTTATGTAACATGTAACATCACTCATCCTTGGTCTTTGCATCTGAAAAATGGGCATGAGAATATCTACTTTGCAGGACACTGAAGACAAAATGTTCTAAAATACATTGGACCATGCTAACCACATATAGGTTTGGAAAATGTTTAAGTCCTGTCTTCATGGTTTAATACATTAATCAAAACATCCTGTTTGCTGACCATTTAAGAAAACAAAATCAACTATGTGTCTAAACAGATTTGGGGGCATGGAAAAAAAGATGATAATAAGAACTGTAGGGGACTGTGACCCTTGTAGGTTGAGACTGTCTTTTACCTAGGCTTGTTTTCAGTGAACTGGCTGCTGTGGCTTTAATTTGCAGGCTTATTTTCTGTAGGATAATGGATTTTGATTTAAATTTGGTAAATTTCCTTTGAGCTCCTTTCAAGTCATCTGAACACAGGAAACACTTTTTCATGCTTTTAGAGTTTTTCTGATTGACTTTGTTCTCATAAAAGGGCTGATTTTAATGTTCCAAGTGATAAAAAGTGCTTTTGACATGAGTGAAGCAATTTAATTAGTAAATCCGGAAGTTATAAAGGATTCGAAATCACACCCTCCATGCTTTTAATAAAACGCAGTAGTGAAACTTTTGATAGGTGCATAACATGTGTTGAAAGACTTCTATGCCACACACACTGAGTGAAATGAAGAAATTGAGAGAACTTTACAAGGACCTACTAAGGGAATTACATGACGAAGCAATTATGTGATCAATATGCCACATGGATCAAAACTTCTGCAGCCATCATAACTTACATGAATTACATGTTAAGGGTTTAATGATGTAAAATGATTAAAACCACACATTGAGATTCAACACATTAAGTAGGAAAAATGGGCTTGTGTAATTACAAGGCAGTCTAATTTTTTAATTAGTTGACCTCAGAGTATCTAAATCCTAGAGTAAGCAATATACAAAGGATCATTTAATGTTGTAGCTAATAGGATTTTTAGTGTGAGCCTGTCCACCTCATGATGAATGTTTGTGAATTATTTCTAGTCAGTTTACTATGAGTACTCTCCTATAGTATGTCATCACTAAACAGAGAACATTGCTATAACTGCTAGGCATAAACATAATAACACTTTCAACTGTAAAACTATCTCCAGTATATAAATACTGATGCTGTACTCAAAAGCACCATCATTTTTTATTGCCTTGGTAATGGAGTGTTCCAGAGAGACACGTATACGGATGATCAATGATTGGTGGATTTTGTGCCGGTATCTTCAAATGTTTAAGAGCAACCTTCAGATCTAGCAGTTAGAGGAATCAAAGAGCACTTGATTCCTCTTTAGAAACCAAATAATAGAGTAAGACTCTGATAATATTTTATTCTAATTCATAGGTAATGATTAGGAATATCAACAAGTACACTTCAAATACAGTAGATAAAAACACACTATTAATAACACATAATACTCAGGCATTATCATAAGAATATAACTTTAATTTATAATACCAATTTATAATATAACTTTAATTTGTAATACCAATTTACAAATAATGGGGAGAATTGGGTAACCTGTATCTTTTCAGTGTTATTTTAATAATATTTAATTCAAGATAATAGTGAGTTGTAATTAATAATAAAAATTTTGAAAGTAAGTATAGCCAATGGCTGGGCAATGTTTAACAGACACTTGCCAATTTGACTTTGTCTTCGCATATAGAACAACCAGTTGGAGAGCTAAAAAATCTAACCAGAGGAATTTAGGCACGTACATAGGGCTGAGAATCAGAAGAAAATCATTCTGATGAGGATAACATATAATAGGTCTTGATCTGGTTCTCATCTATAATGATATTTCCATGTTTTGTTTTGTTTTCTCCTTTTTCACAGAAACAACTGCAAAATGTAAGTATTTGGGGGCAAAGAACCTTCCAGATAATGTCTAAAATGGGTGGATCAGTTCTAAACTTGAGCAAGGCTTATGAGTCACAATCCAACTGACTAAAAGTTGCTCAGATTAACTTGACCTTTAGATATGTCTGCTATATAATCTTTTTTGCCTTTATTGCATGCTGGTAAGGGCTGGTGCATAATTAGCTCATTTGAAGGGTCATTTTTGGGTGTCATCTGAGAAGAAAATGCATTTGGTTCTTCAATGTTGTTCAGAGATGCCACATTCTATAGCCAATGACCCATAACATATATAAAAACTATGACCCCATGTAGATTATCATTATTATTAGAAGGAAACCTTTGACCTATCACCAACATAGTTTTGGTAACTGCTAAAAATCTCAGTTGTAACTCAAGCTATATATGCCAACTACTTTGAACATTCTTTGTAGGTAACTAAGTTGGCAAACTAAATGTATTGTTTTCTCAAATTTCAAAATGTACCTTGATATTTGGGCAGTGTAGTAAATAACGAAGAGGTCTTTCAAACATATGAGTAAGAGGCCACTATAGAAACTGCCCCAAATCTCTGTACAAATCTTGGCAACTCATCTGGAGAATAAAGTATTACAATCTGCTTATTACTATTGGGATCTTTGCCGTAGGACCTAAATTCTCTTTAACATGAAGCTAAACTTTCATTAATAAAGATGGCACATATGGTTTGCCTACAGCTGGTTTGTTTCATTACTTCATTCCTTTCTTTTTAAAATTTGCAACTTCCCCCAAAGCCCTAAGTTGCTTCAGCTGCTGTAAATTGGTTTCCAGTAATTTTTACATCTTCTTCAACATGCATTGACATCTGTAAATATAAGTCCTTATATTAAATCCTTAGTTATATTTGTGGGAGCCCACGATGTGCTAGGACTAAAGTTTGTGTCAAAGATATCTCTAGGCATATTTCTCCTGGCATTATGCAACAGAAATCAAGAAGATCTAAGAAGAAACAAACATTGTGGGAAGAGATCAAGTTCAGAGGAATAATTAGATTCTACCTTATAAACTATAATGCCATATGAAACACTTGAGGCCCAGTGCATGAAATTCATGTACAGGTAGGGTCCCTAAACTTGGCTGGTGATCAGGACCAATCTGTGGGGTGACTAGTAGGGTGATGGTGGGGCAGCTGGCACCCACCTTGGCTGGCCTGGGGCCTGTGGGCTGGGGGCAGCTCCTGCATTGAGCATCTGCCCCCCTGGTGGTCAGTGCACATCATAGCAACTGGTTGCCCCACCCGTTGTTCAGAGGTTTGGTTGATTTGCATATTGGGCTTTTATTATATAGGGTGATGTGCCATGAAATGTCTTTATGTTGTTTTTTAGAGGTGTGAGGGAATCAACATGACATGTGTAGGAAAGGGAAGGGAATATCCTCTTTGTGAGAAGTCAGGGGTAGGGTTGAAATTAAAGTTGTGAAGTATGGTAGTATTTGTTGGCACCCCCTTACTTCTTCTAGTGCCTCATTTCTCTTTCAAGATGTTGTTCTTTGTTTTCAGCTATAATCAGTTAATTTTCACTAAGATTAGCTGAAAATAGTTTATATTGCCTTTCTTGGAGGGGTATTTGAAAGTTAGTAAATGTTTTTATGTAAGACAAAAAAGCTTCAGAGTAGGAAAAAAAGTATCTCTAATGGTGGAATTTCAAATTTATGTTTGACCCGTAGGTAGAGAGGGAGATGGTACCTATGAGATAAAAACACTCTATTTGTTACCTATTCCAGTTTGGTCCTGCTTGGGCAAAACTATGGAAATCCAGCTGTAGAATTGGCTTATCTTGTGGAGGGAACTGGAGCTTATACCTTTTGTGCTGACTGTGCTGGGTCTCAAGTAGGGTGCTCATGCAATTTAGGAAAGTGACCACCTTAGCCCACCTGAAAATAACTTTAAGGGCCACTTTAAACCCAGGGACCCTGCAGAACCTGCTGAGTTTGGGACACAGCTTGACTTCTCCTCTGCCCATCTGTGCTTTTCACCATTCCCTCCCACAAGTGTGGGTTCCTTGAACTCCTTAATGAACTTCCTACACTCAAAGCTGTTTCATAATCTGCTTCCTGGAAAACTAAACTTCTATAGAAAAGAAACAAATCTGCCTATTCAGAAATGTGGGTAAGTTTTCTCAAAATTGGTGGTGGCTGAAAAAGGGAGCACTCAGCATGGGACAATGGTCAGGGCAGCTCAGATAGAGGCTTTAGGGGAAAGAAATGAGGATTGTGTGTAGTTTATTTAGCAAACCAGTATTCATGCTTTGGAACCAGACTGCCTGAAGTACAAAACTGGCTCTGTTACTAGTCTGTTTTCCCAGCACTTAACCTCTCAGTGACTCAATTACCTCATTAGTACAATGGAGATGATGATAATAATAATGATGATGTTGTGAGACTTAAATGAGCTTATATAGTACTAGAGGCCTGATGCACCACATTTGTGTCCTGGGGGATTGTCCCTCAGCCTGGCCTCTCACAGTCCGGGACCCCTCTGGGGAATGTCTGACTGCCAGAGTGGGCCTAAGCTGGCAGTTGGACATTCCTTGAGGGGTCCTTAGCACTGCTATGGAGGCAGGAGAGGCTCCCACCATTGCCACTTTGTTTGCCAGCCATGAGCCTGGCTTCTGGCTAAGCGGCACTTCCCTTGTGGGAGTGCACTGACCACTAGGGGGAAGCTCCTGCATTGGGCGTCTGCCCCCTGGTGGTCAATGTGCATCATAGTGACTGGTTGTTCTGCAGATTGGTTAATTTGCATATATAGAGGAGTTATAATGATTCCTGCTACATAGTAAGTGCTAAAAAAAGTCTGTCAATATTTAATATTGTTTTAAGGGTCCATATTATGAAGAGCACCACAGAAGGGGAACAATTCCTGGGGGTAGAGGAGATTCCTGAGCTTTCTTTTTTTGCTTCTCCAAATAGAAAACTTGCAAACATTTCCATTGTTATTTAAATCAGTACATTTTTAAGACAATTTATGAAGATACAATTTTGACAACTTCAATGCTTTCCTCAAAAGCTACCTCTCAGTTATTAATAGTGACTTATGTTGAGTTAAACAATCACCTAAAAATAAGATAATAAAAATAGTACATTTCACTTCTGGTTTACTTAGGCTCATTTCAAAGGATTTGGGAGCCTTATGAATGTGCATTTTTTTAAACCTAGAGTTTATATTTTAGAGGCTCAGTACACAAAATTTGTGCAGAGGCGGGGGGTAGGGTGGGGTGTCCCCTCAGCCCAGCCTGCACCCTCTCCAATCCAAGACCCCTTGGGGAATGTCTGACTGCCTGTTTAGGCCCGAGGCAGTCAGACATCCCTCTCACAATCCTGAACTGCTGGCTCCTAATCACTCAGCTGCCTGCCTTCCTGGTTACCCCTAACTCCTCCCCACTGCTGGCCTGATCGCCCTGCACTGCTGCTGCATGTTGGCCTGATCACCCCTAACTGCCCCCCGCTGCTGGCCAGGTCACTCCCAACTGACTCCCTCTGCCAGCTTGGTTGTCCCTAATTTCCCCATCCTCTGCTTGCCTGATTGCCCCTCACTACCTTTGTGTGCTGGCCTGATCGTCCCTAACTTCCCCCCCCCCCTGTCGTTAGGTCATCCCTAACTGCCCTTTGCTGCCAGCCAGGTCACCCCTAACTGCCCCCCTCTGCCAGCCTGGCTGTCTCTAGCTGCCCTCCCCCCCTCCTGGCCTGGTCACCCCTAACTGTTCCTTGCCGGCCATGACACCCGCACTGCCCCCCTCCCATGCTGGCCTGGTTGCCCCACACAGCCTGTCTGTTCAGTCATTTGGTTGTCCTTCACGAACCCCCTGCTGGCCTGGTCATAGACAGCCATCTTGTGAGGGTGTAAGGGTCAAATTGCATATCACCTCTTTATTATATAGGATGAAATCTCCTTAGTGTTCTATGATCCTCTCCAGGATACACATTACGTTTAGCCGTTATGTCTCTTTAGACTTTTATTGGCTGTGACAGTTTCTCAGACTTTTCTTGTTTTTGATGACTTTAGGAATATTAGTCAGGTATTTTGTAGATTTCCTCTCAATTGGGATTTATCTTATGTTTTTCTCATGATTAGACTGGGGTTATGAATATTTGGAAGGAAGACCACAAAGGTAAGGTACAACTCTTTTTTTTAAAAAAATATATTTTATTGATTTTTCACAGAGAGGAAGGTAGAGGGACAGAGAATTAGAAACATCCATGAGAGAGAAACATTGACCAGCTGCTTCCTGCACACCCCTACTGGGGATGTGCCCGCAACCAATGTACATGCCCTTGACCGGAATCAAACCCGGGACCTTTCAGTCTGCAGGCCGACGCTCTATCCACTGAGCCAAACCAGTTTTGGCAAAGGTACAACTCTTAACCCATCATCTCTCAGAGGATCATATCAGGGGTGTATATGGGGGGTTGTCAATATGATATTGCCTTTGATGTTGACCTTGATCACTTGGCTGAGGTAGCATCTGTCAAACTTCTCCAATGCCAAATTACCCTTTTGCCCACTTTCCATACTGTACTCTTTGGAAGGAAATTACTATGTGTTTCCCATACTTAAGAAGTGAAGAATAGCCGAAACTGGTTTGGCTCAGTGGATAGAGCGTCGGCCTGTGGACTGGAAGATCCTGGGTTCGATTCTGGTTAGGGGCAGGCACCTTGGTTGCGGGCATATCCCCAGTAGGGGGTGTGCGGGAGGCAGCTGATCGATGATTCTCTCTCATGATGTTTCTAACTCTCTATCCCTCTCTCTTCCTCTCTGTAAAAAAATCAATAAAATATACTTAAAAATAAAAAAGATAAATAAAAAAGAAGTGAAGAATTATGCTTAATTTGTGTATGGAAATAATACATCAATTATTTAAAATTTTTCTGAATGGAAGGTTTGTCTGTTCTCCCTTATTTACTTACTTATTTAAGTATTTACTAGTAGCCTGGTGCACATATTTGTGCACATTGAAAGGAAATTAATTAGAAGAAATATTTTAATATCACTATTCACCCTTTCTCTATAATAGAAGTGTCAACCAAATTCACAATTGACAAGACCAATTGAAACACATGTGTGCGGTTGGCGCCAATGAGAGCTTTATTTGTATTGTACATTCACAAGTTAACTTAGCCTTTTATAGATATAGAATAAACTTGCTTTATTAGACTTGCTTTCTGATTTAGTTATTTTTTTCAGCCCAATGAAGCACCCCAACTTCTCTTTCAGGTAATTGTCAATAACACAGTAGTAAATATCAACATGAAACAGATTATTATTGTAGATCAAGCAGGGAGAACAAAGGGTAAAATATTTAACTGCAGCAGTGTTTGAATATATTCTGTGCAGTGAGAAAACCTGAAGTCATTTTCAAGGTCCATTTCTTACTTCTTTTCAGTCAGGTCAAATTTCTAAACTTCGTTTTCCGGCTAATGAAAAGAAAATGGGATTCCATTGAGTCTCTTATCTATCTACTCCAGGACTTTTGTGAGGCTCAAATGAGATGAGGCATGGGACAACGCTTCACAGACATTTGGTTAAAGTGTAAAATGTTTACATCTAACTATAAAGCAAGCCATGTTCCTGGGCTGAAGAAGTAGTGCAAGGAGGCTACTTGTTAGGGAGAGGAAGCTGGGTGTTGCTATGTGATGTCATCGCCTTGTGCCCACAGTGACCTTTTCTAGGCTGGGCTGGGCTGTAGGCAGCATTTTGCACCTGTGGTCTTGGCAGCACTGACTGAGATTTGGTGGACTGTGACTGCAGGGTGGTGGTGTAGTCTGTGTCCCACTTGGGGGAAACTGAGTGGTGCTTTGTGGGTACCAGGTATGTGGTGCTATTTCTTGGTAAATGGTAGTGTGCATCATGGCAACTCCTGTGTTGAGCATCTGCCCCTGGTGGTCAGTGTGGGTCATAATGACTGGTTGGAGGGTTGGAGGGGAGCTTAGCATATTAGCCTTTTATATATATATTAGTGGCCTGGTGCATGAAATCTGTGCACGGGGTCAGAGGGAGTGTTCCTCAGCCTGGCCCATGTCAGCCTGCTTGCCCTCAACTGCCCCAGCCACTGGCCTGCTCACCCCCAAATGTTCCCCAGTTAGCCAGATCACTCCCAACTGCCCCTGTGCCAGCCTGCTCACCCCCAACTGTCCCCCCCCCGTTGGCCTTTTCGCCCCCACGTTCCCTCCCCACTGGCCTGCTCACCCCCAACTGACTCCCTGCTGGCCTGCTCACTCCAAACTGCCCCCCCCTGCTATCCTGCTAACCCTCAATTGGCCCCCTTCCTGGTCTGATTACCCCCAACGGCCACTGCTGTCCCAACCTGGTCTGATCACCCCCCAGTGACCCAAGGTCCCAGATCCTCCTTTTTTTCTTTTTCATCAGAGCCTTCTTGAATGGAGGCCAGAGGGGGCTGGAATCAAGTATCTATGATTTATTAATCTTCTATAATTAATTAAAACTTTGTAGCCTTGAGTGGAAGCCAGGGCCAGCCAGGGCGAGTGGGAAGCTTGGCTTCCTCCATTGCAGGAGCAACCCAAGCCTCCTGCTTGCTCCATCTCCATGGCCAGCGCCATCTTGGTTGGGTTAATTTGCATGCTCACTCCTGATTGGATGGTGGGTGTGGCTTGTGGGTGTAGCAGAGTGATGGTTAATTTGCTTGTGTCTCTTTTATTACTGCAGATTATTTATTTATTTGTTTAATCATTTATTTATATTAGGACACATTGATAACTACTTTACATTTTTTATTATAATCTAAACATACTTTATTTTGTTGCTCAAATTTATTTCCTTTTTTATTTTTTATTTTAAGACAGAGATGTTTTAATGGAAATGAGATTATTTATTTTCTCTGTGTCTTATGGCTTTCAAAGAACCCAGAGAGAGAAGGAAGGTTATACATGCTGGCAAGTTTTCATTTTATCTCTAGAATTTTTAAATAAATAAGATGGCTTCTTTTAATTAGTAATTTGTACTATATTAGAAACTGTTTTTTTCTTTTTTTTACAGTTGCAAGGTTTTGCCTATTTGATTTAAATTGTATTTGAAAGTAGCTTTCTTGGTGTGCAGGCATTTTTATTATTTGAATGACTTAAGTTGGCTTAGGCCTTAGTAAATATTGGGGCAATTATTATGAAGTAGTATGATTGAGTCGTTTATCATCCAGGGTTGACTTAAAAGTTAAATATTAAGAGGAATGCTTATGAATTTTCTTGTGCTTAGTACTATTAACAGGTTTAGGTTGCTATTTTAGAAAGTGTGTTATTAACACTTAATTCTAGCTACAGTGGTACAACAAGTCTATTTGTTTGGATCATTTTGTATAGATAGTGCAAAGAATATGCATATTTGTAAATTACTTAGGTGATCATATTGTCATTTTATTAATAATAATTTTTATTACACATCCTCAAGTTTATGAAGCACCTTTCAATGTTGGTTTTATTGAAATGTTTTGAACATGGCAGACATGAATATTTAAAATTATATATATATATATATATATATATATATTCAAGAGTATTTAAAATTAAATATGAATGCTTGCTTCTATGAAGAAATAAAGCAAAACTCAGTTCTGGCATGTTAGATAAACACAGCTTGCTAACATTACCTGAGAATTATCTATAATTGTGGTTAACTTCTTTTTGTTTTGTAGATATTGAAATAGTTATAAGATTTCAGTGCCCTGAATATTAATTATAATGATAATAATAATATTTACTTTGTCTGAGTTTCTAAGATGTGCTAAGGGGCTGCTGAAGTAATTTGCGAATAAAAACCTCTAATAATAATCCTGAAAACATTGGCATGATTATTATTTCCACTGCACATCTGAAGACATTTGACACTCTTAGAGAGCAAGTGCCATGGCCTCATTTCTTTTCTTTAAATATGCCAATCTTGTTCCAACTTGGGACCACTCTGCTGTTCCAGTTGCTTGGACAATCTGCCCCATTCTAGCCTTTGCATGACTGGCTCTTCTTGTCATTCAGATCTCTACTGGTCTTCCCTAACCGCCTACACGTATCATCCCACTCCAACCCACACCCCTTTCACTCTTTATAGACTTAACATTGTCTGAAATTATCTTGTTCCTTTATTTGATTATTTTATTCTCTCCATGGACATTTCACCTTCATGAAATAAGGACCTTGGTATAGTCTCTACCTTTGTATCTTCATCCCTGAGTAGCTGTACAATGCATGTTAAATCCTGAGTTGATAAATCCTACAGAACTAGTAGAGGATAGGGCTGGGATTTGAACCCAAGTCTGTTTGCTTTCATGTTCTAAGGACTTTCCACTCTATCACTTTGTTTTCCAGTTGGGTTTAGTGTTAATATCTGAATAAATATCAAATGTCCAACCTTAATCCATGACATCTGATCAATAATGCATTTAAATTTTGGCAAAATAGCTAGGACCGGTTTGGCTAAGTGGATAGAGTGTAGGCCTGCGGACTGAAGGGTCCCAGGTTCGATTTCGGTCAGGGGCATGTACCTTGGTTGCGGGCACATCCCCGGTGGGGGATCTGCAAGAGGCAGCTGATTGATGATTCTCTCTCATCGATGTTTCTAGCTCTCTATTCCTCTATCTTCCTCTCTGTAAAAAATCAATAAAATATATTAAAACATTTTTTGGCAAAATAATTAATTCTACTGAAAATAAAAGAGCTGATTGCTTAAAAAATTCCATAATATTATCTCTTTGCTAATAAAATAGCAATATTATCTCATTGCTATTGAATGTAATTAACAGTCAATTATCATGATAATGTTAAATATTTGTTACAGTTTTATAAACTTACCATATATTTCACAAACTCTGAGCACTTTAAAAAGTGATTCTTCATAGGAAAAACTAACTACTTTGTATTTTTAAAAACATCTTTTACAATCTAGAGTTTTCACAAATTTGGGTTATCCACTCTAACAGTTAGATGAGATTAATGAGGCTTCACTGAATTTCTAAACTCTTTTCCTCACCAACAGATGTGTGCAAATGTCTCTTTTGGGGCAATGTAAACCATCATGGTTTTAGGAAACTAGGCCATGGGTGAGACACGTGAAGGAAAATTAAGTGTTGAAGAACAGCTGACCATGTAACTAAAGAAATCAATCATTACCCAGCCTGCTTTATTGGCATAATTGGCAATGATTTATAGAATAATGGCAGGAGTCCAACTGGGCATGTGTATCCTTAACAACATTAGAACACTCTGGTGTAGAATCTTAGTTAAGGCAATATGATTAGACTGGGGAAGAAGTTTTAGAAATACCTAAAATTAACTAACAAACAACAACAGAATATTGCCCCTGAATTTATTTTATCTAACAGTACAAAAATTTGTGAGGTATTTTAATGGAATCTTGAAGCAAAATTCTGCCTACAGCAAATAAATTAGAAATATCTCTCAAGTGCTTGTCTAATACCTTAGTAGTGTTTTGTGCATCTCTAGTATGATATTGCTTTATTAGTCAATATTGTCATATGAAAAAACATACGTGAAGGAAATGTTTGTCTGCTGGGTGCTGAGGGCATGGAAAGGGGCTTAGCGGCAGTGAGGATGCAACTAGCCTACTGATCGATGTGGTTCATTTAAAAGGAGTAATGTAAGGTTTATCTACTGTGCTGCTTCTTGTAACTTACTTGTTAACTTTATTCAGGAAATATGGCTTTAGGGATTTTTCTGGAAACCAACTAGTGGGTTGTAAGAGATAATTAACAAAACTTCCTGTTTCTTGGAACAGATGGATATTTTCGAAATGCAACAGAACACCGAGCTCAGTTTGAGGGCACGCATAGTTGAGTTGCTTCTATTTGTATAATGAGGTGCTACTTGCTTGTATTCCAGAGGTCTACAGCCTTATAGCTGCAGAGCCATACAACTGGTTTCCACAGAACTGAGCAGCTAACGGCAGCAGCCAACATTGGCTTCAGAGACAGACTTTTTAAGGACATTGCCCAAACAACTTTTTCCCTGTTGGTTTTTTTTTCTACCTGATAAAACACATCTCCTCTACTTTATTATCTTAGCTATATGGGTGCCAGCATTCAAAAATGCCTATCTCTCTGGGTGGAACTTATGGGAAGGGCAGATATGGAGTAAAGGTTCGTTGCTAACGTGTTGAGGACTAGAATCTAGAATCTGTAAAATAGTTAAAAGACAACAAGAGGGAAAGAGGATAGGCATTATACAAAAGTGTTTGTTCATTGAATAATAAGATGACAGCTGCTCCTGGAGCTGAATCAGGGTTTTGGTAAATGAAGGTGAGTATAACAGAATGCAGGGGCCTTTAAGGGACCTTCATGTTTTTGTTATATTTCTTACACCTAAATGGTCAATGCCATTTTACTGATAACTCTTGAAAGTACATTGAATATTAATATATGTATTTGCTCTTCAAGAGAAGAGCGTTTACCATAAAGCTAGCAAATGCCTGTTCTTTATTCGTAAGAACACCTTCCAAGTTCTTCCAGGGAGAAAAGCTAGGAAATCTGTAGGTATAGTTTTATTCTGTTTTCTTAATGAGTCCTGCCCTCCCCCAGATGAATAAAGTCCATGTCCATAGAAACTGTATCTGCTCCTGCCCATGAGATGAAGGTAGAAATGACTTGTTTGTTTCCGGAAAATAAATGATGTCTACAGTTTGGGTAGGAGAAGGAATAAGGACTACCTTTAATTTGATTACCACCTTTAATTTGATTACTCAGTAAGAATCCCAGAGAAATGGATGGACAAATGGAGAAAGAACCATGGGGAGATTTGATGCTTGTTCAATTATACCATCATTGAATAATAACAGAGAAAAATATAATGGGAGCTTATAAAAGTTCCTTTTGGTTGTGACTTTAGACTGTGAACTTCTTGAGGGCAAGTTGAATAAATGTTCAATTTCAATTTGGAGAGCAGTGGTCTCCAACATCAATATTTAAAACAAGGCACAGTGGCTCATTTAGATAACCTGGGTCTTTAATTAATTAAAAGAGCAAAGTTTTAATTGCTTCAAGCCAAGTGATATATTTCTTGACTGTGTAATAAAAAAATAGGAATACGTATTTTAGATAAGACACAGATATAGTTAGGTCTATTTTTTGCTCAAACACTTGGATAGCATGTTTATCATCTAAAGTCCACATCCTTACTATGATATTAGCCTATAACACAACTTTTTAATTTTATCTTCTACCACCCAGAGCTCCTATATGTTTTCTTCACACCAGAATGAATACACAGCAGCCCCAAATATTCTGACGTGTCTACACACTGATTCCTAAAGTTGAATATCTTTACTTCCTTCCTGCCAAGTGTCTTGCACACAGTAAGCCCACAATGAAAATTTGTCACTTTATTACTTCCTCTATGAAGAAAAACTAGAACTTGCTCGAAGAAAGCGTGAAGGATTTGCTCTTATACTGAGCATAGCTCTTTGTGCTTGTTTCAGGAGAAAGTCCACATTCCTTGATACGCTATACTGCAAGTTCTTTTAAAACTAGCTTCTGATTTTTCTCCAGTTTCATCTGTTCCCATCGTTGTTTGTGGTTCATGAAGCCCTGGTCCTGCCTCAGGGCTTCACACGTATTGTCTGGAACATCTGGACTGTTCTTTTTAACTCATCTACTCAACTTCCTTCTCTGGCTAATCTGTGCCGGCCTTTTGGGTCTAATCTCAGAAGTCATCTCCTTGGGGAGCCATCTGTCACCTAAACTCCCCATCCTCCTCCATGGTGTTCACTGGTCCTTGTATATGCTCTGTGACCCTTACTGGGCACTCCACAATCACTCCCCTTCATTATTTTAGAAATTTACTGTTTATTTTGTGTGTATCCCTTCATTAGCTCTCTCAAGGGCATGATATATTGTTTACTGTGGCATCCCTGGGAAAAATAGTGTTCAGCACAAATATTTATTGAATATATACATTTAAGTCATCTATAAACAACTAGTTATGAGAGTATTAGATATATAAAAATATGTTTTGCTTAAATAACCTTGAGTTCATTAAAAGCCCACTAAAGTAGAGAACTGTTACTCTAGTACTTAGACTGCCAACAGTGTAAGTTGGATGTCAAGGAAATTCTCATACAAAGTGTAGGTACATATCCCTTCTATCTCTCTGAGGAAGAAAAAAGCTGTCTCCCGCTGTTACAACTCTTATAGTAATACGTTAATATCACAGTGGGTAGTATGTCTTAAAAGAATCAGAAATTGGTCCAAGGACACAGGGAAAAACTCTACTGAAAATCATTTAAATTTTTGAACAGAGAAGCTTTTAAGAAATCACCTAAATGAAAGAAAAATGGCTTTAAACTCTATAAGTTCAAGTGCTACATTCTACATGAAAATGAAAAATAACAGAAGAAGAAGAAGAATTATTTTTTTAAAAAGAAATCCTTGGGTGTATTGTGTCATTCAGATTCTATTTTACAGTGATAAAATACTTAAATACTTAAACTTGTGTTTTTGTGTTACTGAAGTTGTACAACATATTCTTGTATTTAAAGATAGCATTACTGCTCAACTTGGATGGCTCAATGGTTGGGTGTGGACCCATTAACCAAGAGATCACAGTTCTATTCCTGGTCAGGGCACATGTCTGGATTGTGAGTTTGATCCCCAGCAGAGGGCTTGTAGCTGGTAGCCTATTGATGAGTCTCTCTCATTATTGATGTTTCTATCTCTCTCCCTTCCTCTCTGAAACCAATAAAAACATATTTAAAAATAAAAATAAATATTAAAGACAGTATTGCTGAGAAATTGGTGCTGTGGTTTTATTTCAATTATGTATCACCCATGGTAAACTTTAATGTGTTCTGGTAAAATAGCAGACTGAACACAAATGTCTAAAAATAAAATAAAATATAGGAAACACAAAGGAATAAGCCAAAAGAAAGAGAAGGGTGCCATCTGTGAATGACAGTCTGAAAGATGGAAGGAGAATAGATTAGAAGCTTGTTGATACACTTTCTCCCCCTCCCCCCCTTTTAACTTGAAAATGCCAGCCCAGGGCCCTGAAGCAGGGTCTGCAACCATGAAAAGAACTCACCTGTCAAGAAAAAATAAAGGAACTTCAGTTCAGAGTTGGCATATACAGTGAATCCATCCAGATATTTAACCTTCACTAATAGGTATACCAGAAAGACAGAAGAGAGGGAAGAAAATGATGAAAACAATAGAAGAAATATATCCAGAGCTAAATAGAAAGACAGAAGCCTTTGTTGCATAAAAATCCTATCTTGCAATGTTGAGATAAAGGAGTACAAAAAGACCTACACATCTAAACACAGGATCATGAAAACTTCAGATATCAAAAATAAACAGTATGTTTGAGAAACTTTCAGAGAGAAAATATAGGTCAATTACAAAGTGACAAGAATCAGGCTGACGTTTGGCAATGCCAAATGGATGGGATCTTGAAGACAATAGAGAAAACAAGGTCTGCAAAGTTGAGGAGTTACAGCCAATCAGAGTTTTTCAAATATACAAGAACTTGGAATTCTTGAAGTCACTCTTGCTTAGAAATTACTTTATGTTTTACTCTGTAAAATGAGAATAAAATCAATAAAAGAGAAAAATGAGACATAGTTTACACTGATATGAAGAAAATATTATAAGTCTTAACTGGTTTGGCTTAGTGTATAGAGTGTCTGCCTGTGGATTGAAATTTCCTAGGTTCTATTCTGGTCAAGGGCATGTATTTTGACTGCAGGCACATTCCCAATAGGAAGTGTGCAGGAGGCAGCTGATAGATGTTTCTCATCGATGTTCTCTAGCCCTCTCCCTTACTCTCTGTAAAAATCAATAAAATATATTTTAAAAAAGAAAATATTATAAGAAATGTCTTTCATTTGAGTTTCATATAGTATGTTCTAGTTTGTTGAAATATTTTGCAAAATGGCTTTCATGATTGAAATCACTCTGGGAAATTACACATGCTATATAGACCATAGAATATTTATTTTTGTTTTTATATATGTGTATAATATACACATAGTAAATATAATAAATTTGCTTAACCTGGCATTGACATGAAATTCTTTTATGTTATCATAAAAGATGATGACAAAAAGAATTATTTTTAAAAAATTTATTTTTATTGATTTCAGAGAGGAAGAGAGAGGGAGAGAGATAGAAACATTAATGAAGGAATCAATGAGAGAATAATTGATCAGCTATCTCCTCCATGCTCCCTACTGGGGATTGAGCCCACAACCTGGGTGTGTTCCCTTGACTGGAATTGAACCTGGGACCCTTCAGTCTGCAGGCCAATTCTCTATCCACTGAGTCAGACCAGTTTGAGCTGTCACCATAATTTTATTAACATCTTGTGGAGTGAGAACACAAGATGTTAATAAAATCCTTGGAACACATTAAAAAATGCTGTTATGTGTTACTTTAAGAAAAGATAGGGTAATCTATACAGTTTTGAGGAATTCGAATAAACATGAATAATATAGATTCAAATGTGGATCATGGGGTTCTTGTCACCACATGTAAAAAAAATAAGTGAATTGTCCTCATATTTCTCTGGACAAACTGTAATTAGAGAGAAGAATAGCGGGATGGAATTGGGTGGTTGGGTGTGCAAAACACCCTCTCTTCCTCAAATATGTAGAGGGTCATGTTATTAGCTACTTATTCTACATAGAAGGGAAGTTCATATTATTAGATTGTGGGTGCTAGATTCATTGTAATTTTATCCTTACATTGTTAAGCCACACAACGAGCAACATCCCAAGTAGATAGAGGGCTTTATATATATAAAAAAATTAGAAATGCTAAAATTTAATCAGAAAGTTTAACCAACTGGTAAACTTCGTATTCCTCCAAAACACTCACAAAAGCTTTATCCTAATTCTATGTTTATTCCCAAAGATTATCAAATGAAGTTAATGTGTTTTTAAATGATACATCTCTTTAATTTTCTTAGCATATGCTATTTAAAAACCATTTGAAATAGTTGCTTTATCTTCTATACTCTGCCCACAGCTTTATTATATTTCACTAATCATAATTCCCAAATCATTGTGGTCATATTTTTATGGATACCTAATTTATAGATATTAATTATAGTATTAAGTACTTAGTAAGTATAGCTTAAAAATTCTTTTTATTACTTCTAACTTCTGGGATATAACACAATTAGTTTTTCTACTTCATAGATTAGGAAACAAAAATCTTCAACTACCCAGTTAAATTTTGTGTTTTTTTAAATCCATAAAAGGTCTAACCAATAACATCACGGCAGCTAAAAAAAGTTTAGATCAACAAGGGTTTCTTATCTCCCCCCCCCCCCCCCCCCCCCCCGCAGAGGTGAGTCCCCACATATAGAACTCAACTGGCTAACTCGCTTAAGAATCAGGGATACCTCATTCCTGGGCTTTTTATATTAAAACACATTATGTGCATGGAAAAGCAGTTTGGATCTTCAGTTAGGATTCATTCCAGACTTGATTCAAATCCTTGACTTCTTGGGTTCTGCCAGGAAATTTCTCAATCTTATCAATGAATATATATCAAACTATTTGAAATTTCCACTTTCTGATGGCCAAAATAGCAACTTAATATGGTACAACCTAAGAGGTAGAGTCCTAATTTGTTCCTATGGCAAACTAATCGCACATGTCAGACAGCTCCAGTTGGTATCCATTCAGGAAACATGCTTAACAATTTCAACAAGAAAGAATTGGGATAACTTGTTCTGATGTGAAATGGTAGTTAATTTTCCAAGTTTAGTAAAAGAATAAGAAGATGATGTATTTATTTGGTGGACTGAGTAAAAAATGGAAACCTAATGCTGTGACCAAGCATCAGACTCTTGAATTGACAAATACCACTTTTGACTATTTTGCTAAAAAAAAATCTCAAATCAAAAAACTTAAAGAAAGGAATGAAAAGAAAAATTTTCCAAGGCCTATTTTGTCTTTCTCTAGCTTAGAAAAATTTAAAAATCAGATTTGATTGATGAATTGCATTCTGCTTGAATGTTAAGAACGTGGCAGTAATATGCTGTGTGAATTCCTCAAATTCACCTGGGTTGCTCATATGTCTGCACATGAACTTGACACCAGGTTCTGTGAAATAGGAATGCCCTGTCATGTTATCTTTGCTAAACTCAAGTACTGTAAAGAAGCATCTGAAACATTAATATTTTTGGTGAGCCTTTCCTAAATTTTGGTCACAGAAGTGAAAGTTTCAAGACCTCTGAATGAATTTTTTAAAATTTTAAATAAATCTTTATTGTTCATATTATTACAAATGTTCCTCATTTTTCCCCCCTCCATTGTTCCCCTCCACCAGAGGTTCCCATCCCACCCTCTTCCCTTTCCCCATCCCCCATTGTCCTCATCCATAGGTGCACAGTTTATGTTCAGTCTCTTCCGGCACCCCCCCACTCCCTTTCCCCCCGAGAATTGTCAGTTCACTCCCCTTCCATACCTCTGATTCTATTATATTCACCAGTTAATATTGTTCATCAGATTTTTTAATTCCCTTGGTTTTTAGAATCACTTGTTGATAGTTACGTATTTGTTGTTCATAATTTTTATCTTTATTTTCTACCTCTTCCTAAAGAACCCCCTTCAGCAATTCATATAATTCTGGTTTGGTTGTGATGAACTCCTTTAGCTTTTTTTTTATTTTTTATTTGTGAAGCTCTTTATCTGGCCTTCAATTCTGAGTGATAGCTTTGCTGGGTAGAGTATTTTTGGCTGTAGGTTCTTGTTATTCATCATCTTGAATATTTCTTGCCATTCCCATCTGGCCTGCATGGTTTCTGTTGAGAAATCAGTTGACAATTGTATGGGTGCTCCTTTATAGGTAACTACCTGCTTTTGTCTTGCTGCTTTTAATATTCTCTCTTTGTCTTTTGCTCTTGGAATTTTAAAAAAATATATATTTTATTGATATTTTACATAGAGGAAGGGAGAGAGATAGAGAGCTAGAAACGTCAATGAGAGAGAAACATCGGCCAGCTGCCTCTTGCACACCCACTACCGGGGATGTGCCCGCAACCAGTGTACATGCCCTTGACAGGAATCAAACCTGGGACCTTTTAGAGCAGACGACGCTCTACCACTGAGCCAAACCGGTTTTGGCTGCTCTTGGAATTTTAATTATGATGTGTCTTTGTGTGGTCCTCTTTGGATTCCTTTTGTTTGGGGTTCTGTGTGCTTCCTGGACTTGTAAGTCTAATTCTTTCCCCAGGTAGGGGAAGTTTTCTGTCACCATTTCTTCCAATATATTTTCAGATCTTGCTCTCTGTCATATTCTGGGATGCCCATAATCCTAATGTTGGTTCTCTTGAAGTTGTCCCAGAGGTTTCTTACATTATCTTCAACTTTCTGGATTCTCTTGTCTTCTTGCTTCTGCAGAGGAATGTCTTATGGCTCTTTATGTTCTAAATCTTTGACTTGATTCTTGCAATCTTCAATTCTGTTTTTAGGACTCTGTATAATATTTTTTATTTCAGACAATGTATTCTTCATTTCTAGTTGATCCCTTTTCATATCTTCATAGGTCTTGTTTATTTTATCGGCCTTTTCTAGGAAATTCTTTAAAAAAATATATTTTATTGATATTTTACAGAGATGAAGGGAGAGAGATAGAGAGCTAGAAATGTCAATGAGAGAGAAACATGGACCACCTGCCTCTTGCACACCCCCCACCGGGGACGTGCCCGCAACCAATGTACATGCCCTTGACCGGAATCGAACCCGGGACCTTTCAGTCCGCAGACCGACACTCTACCACTGAGCCAAACCGGTTTCGGCGTTTTCTAGGAAATTCTTGAAAAACCTTATAACTGTGGTTTTGAACTTTATATCCACTCTCTTTTTGTCCCACAGGGATCATGGCCCACAGTCCTGCCCCATAGTTACAGCCAATAGTCAGACCAATTTGCTAACATGAGAGTAAATCATCATGAAATTGGATCTTCCAGCCCCAGGTGATCTGTTACAACTGATGCCACAAGGATCAGTAAGGAACCATCCTCACGGAAGTCTTCACCAAATTACAGATTCAAGAATAAAATAGATTATTATTATTGCCTTAAGTCATTATGTTTTAGATAGCAATAAATAACCAAAACAGCTAATGTTAGTCAGGCCTTAATTGAGGTACAGATTTCAGTAATAAAAGAGCAAATTCTACATTCTCCTTAACATATTTTCCCCTTTGCTTTCTTTCACCAGTCTAAATCATCGCAGTTCCTTTAGCCTTTTTTATATTACCTACTTATTTTTCATTGTTTTGATTACTCTTCTCTAAATCCCCTTTCAGGTTTTAAGACCCCAAGCTAGATACATTATGTTAATAAAGGCTTGATTAAAGTTTAGTGTAATTAGGGGATTAAGTGTAATTCTTACATTTTATTACCTTATTTATAGAACTCAATGGCAAGCTCTAAATTTTAGCAGCAAGTGCTCAATTTAGAACTAAAAGCTGACATCGTTTCTTCCAACTTCAACAGTCTTTAATGTTTTTTATTTAAATTATATATTGCCAACACCCAGAGAGTTATAAAGGACTACAATAAACAGCCACCTAATTTCTCTTGTATTAACTCTTAAACTCATAATTTTTGCTATAGATTAAAAAAATATAATAATAAATTAAAAATACAATTGACTTGCCTCCCCAATACTGTTCCCTCCTCCAGAAAAAAACTATCCTAAATTGGAAGTTCATTTCCATGAGTATTTTGTACTGTTATGACACATGCACATATGAATAAATATATTAACTAATAAAAGAGTAATATGCAAATCAACTATACCTCCGTTACACTCACAAGCCATGCCTACCAGCCAATCAGAGCTAGTATGCAAATTAACCCCAACCAAGATGGCTGCAGCCACAGAGAGCAGGAGGGAGGCTTGGGTTTTTCAGGCAATGAAAGAAACCAAGCTTTCTGTCTGCCCTTGATAGCCTAAGCCTCCATTCAAGGCTACAAAGTTTCAATTATAGAAGGTAAACAAATCCAAACAGAAATGGCGGCAGCCACTGAGCAAGCAGAAGGCTTGGTTCTGCTCCAAGCTACAAAGTTTCAATTGTAGAAGGTAAATAAATTCCAGATACCAGGGCCTCCACTTGGGTTGCCAGGGGGCATGGCTGGCCTGAAAACTACCTCAGGCCCCTCACTCAGGCTGCCCCACACCCCAGGGGAACCCCCATCCTGATCTGGGACACCCTTCAGGGCAAACCAGCTGACCCCCACCCATGCACCAGGCCTCTATCCTACCTAATAAAAGAGTAATTTGCAGACTGACCATCACTCCAACACACAAGATCAAGATAGCTGCCCCCATGTGGTCAAAGATCCTGCCCCTATGTGGCCACAAGATGGCCATCACAAGATGGCCAGCAGGGGAGGGCAGTTGGGAGGGACCAGGCATACAAGGGAGGGCAGTTGGGAGAATCAACCCTGCAGGGGAGGGCACTTAGGGGTGACCAGGCTGGCAGAAGAGGGAAGTTGGGGGCAAACAGACTGGCAGGGAAGCAGTTATATACATCAATCAGGCTGGCATGGGAGTGGTTGGGGGTTGATCAGGCTGGCAGGCAGAAGTGGTTAGGAACAATCAGGAAGGTAGGCAGGCGAGCAGTTGGGAGCCAGCAGTCCTGGATTGTGAGAGGGATATCCGACTGCCCGTTTAGGCCCAATCCCATCGAGGGGTCCCAGATTGGAGAGGGTGCAGGCTGGGCTGAGGGACATCATCACCCCCTCCCCCACATGCACAAATTTCAGGCACTGCACCTCAAGTCTGCATAATAAAAGCCTAAGTGACCATTATGATGTAAAACCAGAACAACTGGTTGCTATGATACGCACTGACCATCAGGAGGTGGCAGGTGCCTCTCCAGCCTCTGCAGCAGTGCTAAGGAGCAGCGAGCAGACCGGTAAGGAGCAATGAGCAGGCAGGTGGTAAGGAGCGAGGGGTCCTGGACTGTGAGAGGGATGTCCTCCTGCACCTGGCTTCTAGTTATATGATATTGCTTTTAAAAATTTATATAATTGGAATTCTTACATATCATTCTCCATCTTATTTAAAAAACATATACCCATTTTAGCTCCTATATAATATTTTATTGCATGACTATAACCATAATTAATTGAATCTACTATGGATATTTTGGTAATATCCAGGCTCATGTTGCAGTGTACATTCTTGTGCTCACATGAAGTTTCTCCAGGGACTACACCTAGAAGATGAGTTGTAGAGTGTAAGGATACACACAGCCTTGACTTTAGTGTTTCTGCTATTTTAATTTCCATCAGCAGTGTTGAAAGTTTTTGTTCCTTCGCATCCTTACCAAAAAGTAGGGCTATCAGATTTTCTAATTTTTGTCAATCTAATGAGTATAAAATGGAATTTAATGAATTTTGCATTTCTCTGATTACTAATGCTATTGAGGATCATCTACACATTCATATCCTTTGTCTATTTTTCTAAGATTTTTGTCTTTTTCCTATTTATTTGTAGGATTTCTATACAAATATTGTATATTAACTTAAAAAAAAATTGTGTGTGTTGCAAATACTTAACCCACACCAAATACATTGCATTTTAACTTTGTATGATATGTTTTTGTAAGGTTTAAAAAATTAATGTTAAATTTATTAATCTTTTTCTTTATAGAATGTGTTTTTCTTTTCTTTTCTTTTTTTTTTTTTAATGGATATATCCCTACCTAGAAATCATTAAGGTATCTTCTCTATTTTTTCTAAATGCTTTAAACATTTACTTTTCACATTTGGTCTTTGATATTTTCCTAATTTATTTTTAATATGATGTGAAGTAGGGACATTTTTTTCTACCTGGACTAGAGGCCCAGTGTATGAAATTCATGCACTGGAAGAGGAGATGTCCCTTAGTTGAGCCTGCACCCTCTCCAATCTGGGACCCCTTGGGAGATGTCCAGCTGCCAGCAGTCAGCCATCCCTCTCACAATCTGAGGCTGCTGGCCCTAATCACTCATCCACCTGCCTGTCTGATTGCTCCTAACTGCTTCTGCCTGCCAGTCTGATTGCCCCCTAACCACTCCCCTGCTGGCTTGATTGATGTCTAACTGATCCTCTGCTGGCCCAAACACCCCCAACTTCCCTCCCCTGCTGGCCTGGTCACTCCTAATTGCCCTCCCCTGCAGGCCTGGTCCCCCACGACTGCCCTCCCCTGCTGGCCTGTTCGCCCCCAACTACCCTTCCCTGCTGGCCATCTTGTGATGGCCATCTTGTGGTGACCATCTTGTGATGACGTGAGGACATTGAGCAAGGGTTGCAAGGGCCACCTAGGCTTTTTTTTAGTATAGATAATTTACTGCTCTTGATCATATTTTCTGAATATTATCCACTAATTTGTAACATCACTTCAGACATAAAGAACATTTCTATTTAAGTTTATATCACTTTTGCCCTCTACTGTGGATCAAGCCTGCAACATAGGCTTGTGCCTGAGAATTGAACCATAACCTCCTGGGTCATAAGTGGATGCTCAACCACTGAGCCACTTCAGCCGAGCAGAAGTTTATTGTCTCACAGTTCTGAAGGCTAAAAGTCTGAAATCAAGATGTTAGCAGGGCCCTGCATCCTCTGAAAACTGTAGGGGAATCCTTCCTTTCCTCTTCCTTGCTACTGGTAGTTGCTGGCACTCTTTGGCATTTCTTGGCTTGTAACCACATAACTCCATTCTCTGACTTGCTGCTACATGGCATTGTTATTATGTGTGTCTGTGTCTAAATTCCCTTCTTTTTATAAGGGCATCAGTCACATTGGATTAGAGCCCACCCTAAGGATTTCATATTACCTTGATGGCATCTGCAAAGACCTAATTTTAGAGATCATATTCATAGGTACCAGAGATTAGGGTTTCAACATATATTTTGGAGAACACAATGCAACCTATAACAGTAAGTCACTTTACCTTTCTGTGTATTAATTTTCTTTGGGCATAGTAATTGTATTATTCTCAGGGCTGTTGTATTAGATTATTTCATATTATTAGTTAATAAAACATGGAAAGTACCTAGAACTGTACATGGCCTGCAATAAAAATTCTATAAGTGTTAGCTAGTCAAATTAATTTTATCTAACCACTCTGTTGAACTCTGTTTTTGTTTTCAATAGTTTGTAGATTATTTTGAATATACTCTATAAATAATCATGTTGTATAAAATAAGCAATTTTGTTTTTTTCTAATATTTACATACTTTATTATATTTTCTTATCTTATTATTGTAAGACCTCCAGGTAATATTGAATAGAAGCTGAAATAGTAGGATAGTAGTTATCTTATTTTGTTTGTGTTTTAAATGGGAGTTATTCTATAATTTTATCATTAAATACTAGAGGCTTGGTGCATGAAATTTGTGCACTCAGAGTAGGGTGTCACTCAGCCCAAACTGCACCCTAGTGCAGTTCGAGAGCCATCAGTCAGACATCCTTAGCACTGCCATGGAGGCAGGAGAGGTTCCCACCACTGCTGCTGCACTAGCCAGCCATGATCTGGCTGGCTTCTGGCTGAGTGGCCCTATTGCTGTGGGAGCACACTGACCACCAGGGTACAGTTCCTACATTGAGAATTTTCCCCCTGGTGGTCAGTGCATGCCATAGTGACGGGTTGTTCTGCTATTCAGTTGATTTACACATTAGCCTTTTATTATATAGGATAATGTCTTATTATGGGAAAGGCCTCTAATTCTATTTTTTTAGGTAAAGGGAAGGGCAGAATTTTCACTTGTGCCTGAAGCTAAATCGCCCTTAGCTCAAAAATCTGCATACCACTGAGACACATCTGAGTGAGGCTCATTGTGAACTCCCACACTCTTCTATTATGTGTATAATTATTGGTAACCATTTTATCTCTTTAGTGAAAGGAACCTTTTGTTATGTTACAATGACTAACTTTATCTCACCAGTTGTGTTTTGACTTCAAGCCTGTATCCAGTATTCATGCAGGAACTTCAGCTCTTCTGTTCAATATTTATCTGGCATAACTTTTATTTTCTTTCTCTAAATCTTTCTAGATTATTATTTATATTATTATTATATTGATTTTTTACAGAGAGAAAGGGAGAGGGAGAGAGTTAGAAACATCGATGAGAGAGAAGCATTGATCAGCTGCCTCCTGCACACCCTCCACTGAGTATGTGGCTGCAACCAAGGTACATGCCTTTGACTGGAATTGAACCTGGGACCCCTCATTCCTCAGGTCGATGCTTTATCCACTAAGCCAAATCAGCTAGGGCATCTAGATTTTTATGTATTATATAGAAATAGCCCATGGACATAGACAATAATCTGGTGAAGGTCTGGAAGGGGCGGGTGCAGGGTAGAGGAGATCAATGGTGGTGGGGGGGAACTAAAATAAAGGGACATCTTAATACTTTCAACAATAAAGATACATTTTAAATGAAGGAAAATATCTTAATTGAAAAGAGGTTTATGTGGAATAATACAAGAAATTGTTCTACACTGTACTTTCTATTCTCAACTTCTCTCAAAGAGATATTAATTGACTTTATGTTCACTTAATATTAATTGACCCTATGTTCATTGACTGCAAGACTGATTTCCACCATGCCAACCCAGCACTGACTGCCACAGGGGCTGTGGTCAGACCCTGCTTTTCTCTCCTGGCTTGATCACAACCCCCTTGGCAGTCAGTGCTGGGTCGCTGAGGCACCTGCAGTGTGGCAGTCAGTGCTGGGTCACCATGGCTGTAGGACTAACTTCCAGTGTGTGGTCGAGCCCTAGGTCATTTTGAATGTTACAGACCCTTGCTCTTTATATCAATATATATGATTATTGCTATAGGTGTATGATGATGTTATTTTCAGGTTAGAAAGTTTATTCATAATTTTTAAGGAGTTTTAAAAATTAAATTTTGAATGACTATTCCATACTTTCACTGCATTTTAAAATATAATTACATAAGCAGCAAATGAAAGTTTAGACTTTAAGTTAGGAAGTTAGTGAGTATTAGTTTGGAATCAGAGTGGGTTGGGACATATGAAGAACCACAAATTATATTCAAATGTATGTTTGCCTTTATTGTTTTGCAGATGCAAAATATGGGGTGTGGAGGAGTATCTTAAAGTTGGTAACAACAATAAAACAAAAATCCTTCCAACACAATAGAAATAAAAAGACATATTTTCCTTTGTTTACAAAGTATGTACAGTTATTTTTTGAGCTCGAATGAAGCATCAGCATAAAAAGAAATCTCTTATAAAGTCCATAATACTTTAACCCAGGAGACAGTGTAATTCCAACTTCATGCATTGACACAAGATCATCCTAAATAGCATGTGAAAATTCAATCTGTAATATGGTATAGATACTCCGACGGATCAATTTGTCCCCAATTGCTCAGGCCCTGTTTGAGTCACTGGGAGGCTGGCCCTTTTCTTTCCCCCTCTCTCTTATAAGCAAATAATTTTTAAAATTGTTATTTGAAAGTTCTTGGAACTGGGATGGATTCTCTTTTGGGGATACAGACAAGGTAAAAACCTGGCTCAAACCCATATAAAACATTCTGAAATTTGTTTGCAATGAATGTTTGGACAGGCTTTAGAGCTGATGTATTTCTTCAGTTAACTACTGGGTTTTGGCCTTGACCCTTACACTCATCTTCTATTTATACCATCTGTGAGTAATCCCTTGTTGTTTACACCGTAGGGGTTGCCTCTTGATTCGACTCTACAGAGCAATGAAAGCAAAGGGGAAGCAAGGAGCTGATGGTAACTGGATTCATTTCAGAGTTTCTGTGAAGTGAGAAACACAGTTGTTTACTTCTTTACTTCTGAGCTATCTACCTTAGTTGTTGGCAGCAGAGGTATTCATGATTGAAAGCTGTGAGTGCAAACATCAAAAGGCAATTTGGCATGTTTCTAGTCAGGTTTGGGACCGGCTTCAGTAAGTCCCAATGGACAAAAATGAATATTTCTATCTGCTCAGCAACTTGCTTTTCAAGTTCTTAAAATGACCTACAAGAAGGTATGCTCAGCAAAAGTTATGTTACAATGAAACTTTCTTCCTTCCCACCTGTCCTTCCTCCCTCCTTTCCTCTTCCCTCTTCAGTCCTTCATCTTTCCCACCAACTCTCATGTACTGAGTGTTCATTATATACGTCAGAGGCAGATGATGAGTACAAAGTACTTAGCAGAGTTGTGGTATGTAGTAAGTACTCAATAAGTGATTAATCTCCCTACTGAGATCAGTGCAAGTTTTGGCGCCATTTGTTGTCACAGGCAGCAAGCACTGTATGAGGAGGCTTCATCTTGAGGTCCTTTCCTGGTCAGAGACGGTGTTTATGATAGAACAGTCCATTGGAAGAAAAAAAAATGACAACAGCAGCAAGGAACACAATGACTGTGTGTAAAATCCAATTTCTAGTGACATTCTGTAAGGACAGGGAAACAAAATCTCTCCGAAAGCCTTGATTCAAACCTTGGGCTAATGAGGAACTGCGGTAACAGACGAGTTGAACACTGTAAAAGGTTAATGGGTTACTATTTAAATAACACACGCAAAGATTTCTTTTTCCAGTTTTAAGGGCTGCTTTTTCTAAGTTCACACAAATTCCTTTTTACAACAGGTAGCCTGCCTTTCTCAGCTGCATACTGTCATTCCTAAACAATCCTCGAGCTGAAAATTTTAAGTGCTGTCACCCCAAATTGCTAAACAGAACTTATTCTTTAATTTGTCCGTCACTCTTTCTGTCACCACCCCTTGCACTTTATGGCAAAGCATTGGTTTAACTGTCACATCTTGAGTTCCTTTACAATAAAAAGAGGGCCCCGTTTGACTCTCTGGTGGCCAGAGAGGTCACCTACAGCTGCTCAGAGCTGTTTTGTTCTGAATGTTTGGGGGTGAATCATGCTGACAGAATGCAAGTCAAGTACCAAAATCCTTGCTCTTTTTAGATGAACGATCCCTCACCTGAAAACTGTTAATAAGTAGCAAAAACTGAAAAATTAAGAGGCGAAGGCCAGAGATGGATTTAAAATCTGGTCATCCCAACCCTTTATTATGACTGTACGTTAAGCAAATGGATTGCTGTAGTGCTGTGCTCAGCAATGCTTCGTAGAGGCCAGTGAGCAGCTGCATTGGGATTTCATAACAGAAGAAATAAAGAACTTGCACAAATCAATGGCCACCAAAATGGCTAATTATTAGATATATCTAACGGGAGGAAAACATTTGGAGGGGAATAATTGACTCCGTACACCAGCCTTTTTCTCTCTCCCTAAGCACAGAATTCCCGGGAGCAGTTTGTTGGTTTGTCTGTGAGGGTTCTGTTTGGATGCCATAGTTCAGGTTAAATGCTCAAGTGGGCCATCCTACCAGTTCCAGAGGGGAAGGAGAGGAGCCAAAGGTGGAATAGGATCCCAAGATGAGTCAGAGTAAATTTCGGCTTAACCTCTCCACTCCTGACCCTAATTATTTCTGATTACTGCAGGCAGTCCTTGGGCAGAGGTAGGGGGAAAGGAAGAGGATTTCCCGTACTCCAGTGTTTCCACATTATCTCTTCCTGCTCCCATCAGGGCTGCTAGGCTTGGGACGGGACTGTAACTTCCCCGCCACCGAGATGTTGCCATAGCTGCACACCCATGCCAGCGCCTTGGCCTCGGAAGACCTGTGTCCCTTTCACCCGTGTCAGCCCTGGTACTAAGCCGCAAAGCACAGTGGGCTGGTGGGCTCTATTTCTTACAGAGACTAACAATGCAGGGCTTTGTTCTATGTGCTCTTCGTGACAGGGGTCTGATTTTGGCTTTGGACCCCAAGAAAGGTGTGAGTGTAGGTGGGAGACCACCCTGCTGCTCTTTACCATGCTGTTCTAAAAAGGACCCCCTGCTCCAGTCCATGCCGTGGGCTAGGACTTAGCCCGACCGCCCCCACCCCCACCTCGGGCTTCCTTGATCATCCATCCACACTACTCTGTTCTCCATTGAGCTCGGTCTTCATTCTGAGGGATGATGGTGTGGCAAGCTGACATCCAGCCCCGCTGCCTCTCTCTCTCTCTCTCTCTCTCTCTCTCTCTCTCTCTCTCTCTCTCTCTCTCTCTCTCTCTCTCTCTCTCTCTCTCTCTCTCTCTCTCTCTCTCTCTCTCTCTCTCTCTCTCTCTATCTCTTGTTAAATGACAACCTGATTTTTAAAGCAAAACTCTTCAAGGAAATAATGCTAGAAGTTTAGGAAGATAAAACATTTTAAACACTTCATCTACTGGTGATTTCAGTTCGTTCTTAGCATATGAGTCCAGAGTTCTGGAAATGGCCGAAACCGGTTTGGCTCAGTGGTAGAGCGTCAGTCTGCGGACTGAAAGGTCCCGGGTTCGATTCCGGTCAAGGGCATGTACCTTGGTTGAGGGCACATCCCCCGGTAGGAGGTGTGCAAGAGGCAGCTGGTCGATGTTTCTCTCTCATCGACGTTTCTAACTCTCTATCTCTCTCTCTTCCTCTCCATAAAATATCAATAAAATATATTTTTTAAAAAAAAGAGTTCTGGAAATGTGAACAGGTTGACTTTTTCGGGGTCTTTAAATGAGAGGAACAACATTTGGAGAGTACAAACCTGTGTCTGAGCAAATTATTTTTGGGTAAGTGTAGGAGTTGGCACTATTAACTTTATGCTAGTCTTCTGGTGTAGAAATGTTCTGTAACAGCAGGTGACCTCTGTAGCTCAGCTTACATTTGCTTCCTGACTCCACCCTCACCCCTTGGCCCATGCCAGGAGCTAATATTTTTTCTCACGGGCTTCATTTCATTTCTCCTCCTTGAATTTTAGTTAAAGTCCATTTTGGCAATTTGTGCCCATAGTTTAAAAATAACTTTATTGATGAGAGGCTCTACTCTAATATATAATTAATGAGTCAGAACTCTGTGTCCAGGATGCTTTGTAAGCACCAGCAAACTGTTTTAATTTATATACTAGAGTCTTCATTTTGTTCTTAAACCTTTTGGACTTACATGGTACATTCATCAAATATGATTCTGAAAGTTCTTATATGGGCAATGTGCAGTGTGGGCTTAATAGATAACATTAATAAACTCACACTTAATAACAACAGTAAAAGCCATTTCCATCTGGATTTACTGGCAATAAAAAGAGACATTACAGAACTTTAGGAATTTGGTCAAGGCGCCGAATACTAATCTTAGCTTGTGGAATCTAGCTACTTGGGAAAACAAAGCAATTGGGGACAGGCTTTTGGTAAAAACTTTGCACTGTGGATTAATAATGAATGTGTTAAATGTACTTTGTAATAAACTATATTATAATGGATTAATTTTGATAGCTAAATTGGCACCATACCCCAGCATGGTTTCATTGACTCTCATTCTTTCAATTTTAGTTGCTAGATTTATTGGGCTAAACCACAGTGAACCTATTATAGGACTATTTTAACTTGTTTAGAAATCATAATTAATTAAAAATATGGATGGCAAAATTATATAAAATTGGAAAATTTACAAAAACAAATAACAAGACTAGCTCTTTAAAAGGGGAAGTGGCATAATCAACTTTTAAGGTAAATAAGCAGCATTCATGGGGGGGGAAGAAGGAGGGGCGGAGAAAGCATTTCAAAGGAACCAACTGGTGTTTTTCATTTAAGGAAACATTGAAATTAGTGCTAAGGGTTATTATATGGATGAAAAGATGAAATGGTGAGTTAGGTAGACTAAAAATAGTCAAATGTTCTAGAAATAAGTGCCAATAAATTATATCTTACATCAACTTTGAAGTCAAAATTAGAAGTAGGTGTAAAAATTAAACATCTAGAAGACTGAGAAAACATTCTCTTTTGTGATGTTTCTGAATCTAGAATTCTCAGCATTTTTTCCCCAGAAATTGAATATAAATCTCACCAGAACCCTTCAGAACACATGGAAAATAGCCAATCTCCTTAAAAAGCGAATTTTATCTTCCCAATCTTTGCCTCATTCTTAAGGAAATTACATTTATTTTGATTTTCATAGGGCATGCCATTGTCAAAAGGGGGATATTCAAGAGACATACTGGAGTTAGGATACAGCTTTACTGCAAAAATCTGTAATTCATCACTTGTTTTGAGAATCCCTTAGTCCCTACTCCAACAAACAATAATCTCACACACATATAAAACTTTACATGTGGCAAAGGGTTTTTTGTGTTTTCAATCTTATAATACTGTTCATTATTTTTAAAAAAAGCTTAAATGAAATAAGAATATATTTATCATGGGTATAGATGAATAAATTAAGTGGAAAAAATATGCCACTGATAACAATGGTGGCTTCAGTGGAAGAAATAAAGATTGGGGCATTTGTCAAAGTGCACTTTAGCCCACAAAGCACTTTCTCACACACACTATTTCATTTATCCTTAACACAACCCTGGAACACTTGTAAACTGCAGTTTGTATAGGAAGCTCCTCTCCATTCGTGAGACAAATAGTTGAGAAGCCACTATATTTCGGCAACTTGGAACACATCAGCGAATAAAATCTCTGACCTCATAAAGCTGGCACGCCAAGGGAGAGTACAGATAATAAGTAATAGATGTAAACACAAGCAGATTATTGGAGGACATTAAAAGTGATAGTTACTGCAGAGAAAGAAAAGCTTTGAAGGAAGTGAGGGATAATCAAAGGAAATATCTGCGTGAAGATCCAAGAACCCAGACCAGTCAGTGCAAAGATCCTCAATCCAAGGAAATGCAAGGTGGCTGGTGTGGTTGGAGTAGAGAAAAGAAGAGATAAGGTCAGACAGATAACACAAACCATTGTGAGGTCATGGGTTCTTCCTTGAAGGGGGATGATGCTTCTTTCCAGGATTCCAAGCAGACAAGTGACACCATCTCATTGGGTTTTAAGAGTTCCACCCATGCTGTTGGGATGAGATAGAGTGTGAAGGACAAACCTATTAGGAAGCCGACTCAGGAAACCCAGGAGAGGGGAGAGGTGGTCCAGGCCAAGGATAGTGCAGTGGAAAGAGTGAGAAATGAACAAAATTTGAACACATTTTGAATGAAGAGCCAGCAGGATTTACTGAGAAATTTGATGGAGGTAAGAGCAAGCCATATGAAGAAGACTCCAAGTTATTTTGGCCTGAGCACCTGGAAGAATGGAGTTGCATCAGCTAAAATGGGGGAAAGGCTACAGGTAGACAGGTTTGAAGGAGAAGGTTAGGAGTTCAGAAGCGAAGATGTGGCTTGATATATTTATAAGTATATCTTGGTCAACTGTCAAGTAGGAAAATAGACGTGAATCTAGAGTTTGGGAGTGAAATCTGGAATGGGTATATGCCTCCGGGAATTGTCAGCATATTGATGATAGTTAAAGCCCTGAAAAGGATGAGACTGCCAAGGCAGTGAGAATGGAGAGAGACAGGGAGGGCTAGGGACCCAAGCTCACTTCCTGCTACAGGCATGAAACACATACCTGTGAGACTGTAATTGCGATAAAGTGCTAGGAAGGAAAACCTCATAGGTCTCTGAGGTGTAAGACTTTTAGAGCCAGCAGAAAGTGGCACTTGCAAGGAGACCTGAAAGATGAGTAGGAAAAGTTCACCCGATAAAAGGAGAAGCGGATGGGTCAAGAGGATCGGAGCAGAGCTATAGCAAGAGCAAGCGATCTGGGGCGGAGTGGGGCCTGGTGTGCTTGCTGAACAGAGCACAGGCAACTGTGGCGACAACTCTGAGTGCCAGGGAAAAGGAGATGTGAGATGAGGCTGAAGAGGAAGGGAAGGGGCTGCAGACCCTGTGAGGATTTTGAATTTATGAGCAATGGGAAGGAAGCCATTCAAAATGCTAAGAAGTAAAGGACTGTAAAATAATGGATTAAAATCCTTTATCTGGAAAGAAGTTAATAATGAAGTGTTTCAAGGACAGTGTAATGGAAGTTTCTGCTTAAAATGCCTAAAGACACAGGAGAAAGCATGCTGAATGGCAAAGTCACAAAACAGACTTTTCAGATACGATTATTTAAACCAAAGCAATATAGGATCGTAAATAACAGTTAATATTAGTCGTTTTATTGAAAAAATTTTTTTAAACTAGAGAAGAATAATAGAAAGCAGGTATGGTGTGCCTGGTGGTGTGGCCCTCAGAGTTGCAAAAGCCTTTTAAATTGGAAAGAAGAATAGAATCAGGCATGTAAAATAGAGTGATACAGAAAAGACCAGGTGGCTGGTCCCATTTGTCCTTAGTTGTAAGGTTAGACCAGGTCATGGTTAATGAATGGTGACAAGCTGTTTTCTATTTACCCTGAAAGTCCAAAAAGAAAAACAAAGCAAAGCAAAGCAAAACAAAACAAAAAAACAGTCCCTAGGAAAGATTTAGGAGAGGTAGAAGGAGGAATTTTTGCATTATTATACGTTACAATGAATTTTGTAAGCTTGCCTTTTCTGGAGGTCTTTAGAAGCTGTACGAACCGAAGGTTGACAGTGTTTAAAACAAATAACTATGGTGAATCTTAGTATGTTTTGTTGTTTGGACTTATTAGTTATAATCACCCCAAACTAGGAAAGCATTCCAGGAAGATGGGAGTGAAGAGAGTTAGCAGAGTTAACACAGATGAAAGAAGAAGTGATAATTGTGGAAGTTGGTAGTAATTTATAGGAAGTTACTTGGGGACATGGGGTAGCCATGAGAGCAATAGTGTGACCTTCAGGGAATTCTTTGGGCTCCCTCCACATGATCTGTAGTTAAACCTCCAAGGCCGATTCCCATCTGCTTGAAAAATACAGGAAAGGGAGAGTCCATGTTTTTGTGAAAATGTATTGGGGACAGCTAATCCCGAATTAGAGTGAATGTTTTAAAAATCTTTTAAGAAATTTAAGATTTCTTGGCAACCAAATGCTAACTAACCTTCTAGCAACGTTTTAAAGAAAAAATCATATTATCTCATTCACTCATTCAGTCACAATGATAATTGAGATCCTTTGTGCTAGGAGCAGGCTTAAACTCTTGATTGGTTCATATCCTTATGGAATTTACTCTATTGGGAAAAACAAATAATAAACAAGGAAATCAGCAAATTTGATTTGTTCTAAGAAAGTAACATATTGGGTAGGGTGGTAGAAGTAACAGGTTGGCTGGGGCAGGGAGTTAACTGAGATGAGGAGTTTAGGGGTTTCTCTGGAAATGTTACATTTGAGCTTAGACCTAAGAATGGGAGGTTTTTCATCTGAGGCATTAGATTATCCTAGTCATATGTCCTGTACTAGGTCAATTGGCTTCAATTTAATTCTTTTTTAAAAAAATCCCCTGTATGTCAGTTTATGACAACTTTTAGAAAGCCTAACAACCCTGCCATTAAAATTATAGCCTCAGTTTACTTACAGGCATAATCCTTTATCAGCATCTGTTTGCAGCTATTTTAATGCAATGTAAACTTGGGACCTACACCGCCATAATTCTTAGCACAGGCTTAATAGGAAAAGAATCATTTGCTAAATAAAATGTTCATAAACAATTTACACATTCAACTGTAGGGGGAGTGTATAACAGGAAAAATTCCACAGCAAAAAGTGAATTTAATGGTTCTTAGGCATTTGGAAACTTGGAAATATCATCAAAACATAAACATTGGTATATTACCAAGATTGTATATTATTCTGTTTTATTAAATCATAAAAATCTCAACTTCTACTGCAATCACATTTTGAATGCTCAACATTTCATGCCATTTAACTAGAACACAGTTTTCTAGATACAAATAGATATATTAATTTCCATAAAAGTGTTATCTTTTTACAGTATATTTAATTCAGATCCAGTTTCTATTTACACTAAAATAATTGCTTATAATACACCAGCTCGATTTTATATGATTAATTAGAACAGTGTATGAAAAAATAGGTTTGCAGGTAATATTGAAATTAAATATGTTAATCTGTACCTCTGTGTGCACATTTTATATGAGCTTTAATTTGCCAAATAAATTATAGTTCTGTGTTTATAAGGTGCCCTTGAAAGAATGTCCTATTTTTGAGCACTAATACCATGGGGAAACAAATATACAAAGCTTTTAGCTATAGGCTACACTTGCATAAATTAAGGCAAGAGTGGTTGGTTGGTAAGTAGAGCTATGGTATCCTTAGGTTTTTAAACACTCTGAATTGTTAACAATTTTTTTTAGTGTGGTTACTAATATTAAGATAATAAATAATATTTAGTTTCAATATCGCACCCTTCAGCCTGGGCATAAATTCATTTTGAATGCTGTGTTGAATTAATGTATAATAAACATGCTGCAGTTTGCTATCAGGAATTCTCGATGAAATGCAGGAAGTTGATTCTTTGCTTATGCATTAGTACTGCCAGGCTTGCTCTGTTTAATTTTAGCTATTTATAAAATTGCTCTGCTGACAGTCCTCTTTATTTTAACGTGATTGTTTAAGGTTAACCAGAGATGGTATGGTGTATTTCCTGAAGTAGGTTATAAGTGCTGATGTAGGAATACAGGTCCTTAACAAAAATCCCTTCCACCATTAGCCAGCCTCCTTCAATCAGGACACCCAGCTGCTTGACTGAATGAATTGTGTTCTCCATAGGATAGGGGCCTGCAAAGTCACTGTGAACTGCTCAGAAGATTTGGATCGCAGAGGTCTTACAAAAACAGCGTTGCTGATGGAAGTAAAATCTGGTAGCAGTTGCAGCAATCGCCACCTACTTGGGAGACAAATGTCGAGTGTATTTAAAATATTATTGTCTAATAGGTTGGCTTCTTTTTATGATATTTATTTAAACACCAACTCATAGGACTTTTAGCTTAAATGTGGTTCGGGTCTTGAATCCTGACAAAGGAGTGCATTGAATTCCCCAGTAGCAACCAGGTTTGCAACTAAAGGTGACATCAAGAGAGACTTCAAAGAGGGGAAAGCTAGTATTACCCTGTATCAGTCACCTTGGGCTGCCATAACAAAATACTCCAGACTGGGTGGTTTCAACAACAGAAATTTATTTTATCACATTTATGGAGGTTAAAAGTCCAAGATTAGGGTATCAGGATGGCCAGGTTCTGGTGGGAACTCTCTGGTTTGCACATGGCTGTTGTAATATTGTGATTTATAATAAGAAATATATAGTTGGTCCTCATCCCAGTGTCTGGCACAGAGCTCCTAAAAATCCTTGGAATTTTCCAAGGACAGCAACAGAGGTGTCTCTTGTTATGTTAATAAGGTGACTTTTGGACTCCACAGAAGGGTGGGGGAGCCAACCTTGGGTAAGAGATTGAGATTTTCACTCCCATCCCCTAATTTTTCTTAAGAGGAGAGAGAGTCTTGAGGTTGAATCAGTGACTTGATGGCCAATGACTTCGGCAGTCGTGACTATAATGAAGACTCCATAAAACCCCAAAAGGATGGCTATGGACCCCTCTTTTCAGAGAGAGCTTCCCTTGGGGGAAACCAGAATGCTCCCACACGCCACTGGGCTGGGCTCCAACTTCCAAAAGGACGGAAGCTTCTTCATCAGGCTGTTGATTTGAACCCCTTAATATCCTTTGTAATAACTCTGTAATCCAGTGAGTAACCTCAGGGGACACTGAGTTCTGTGACAGCAAATTAAAAGGACCCAAGGAGGCAGTGTGGAAATCTCTGATTTCTAGTTATTCTCAGAAGTATAGGTAACAACCTGGATTTGCCACTGGCATCCTGAGTTGGAGGGAGTCATTGGAACCTCCAATCTGTAGCAGGAAGCTCAGAAGCTAAGGTTAATAACCTGGGCTAGTGACTGGCATCCGAAGTGGAGAGTGGTCTTGTGGGACTGAGCCCATTCATTACCCGTGGAATGTGATTCTATCTCCTGGTAGGTAATGTCAGAATTGAGTTGAAAGCTCAGACTTGAGGTGATGTCTCAGAATTGTTTGTTGTGTGGGGAAGCCTACACACATACACACACACACACATACACACACACACACACACACACTTGGAAATGGGTCCAGGAACCCTTTCAGCTGCCACCTTGCTGATTTCCCACTAGCAAGGAGAGTGAGCATGCTCTGGCATCTTCTTATAAGGACACTAATCCTATTGGATCATGGTTCTACTCTTATAACTTCATTTAACCGTAAATTTTCCATAAAGGCCCCATCTCCAAATACAGTCATATAAGAGGGTTAGGACTTCAGCATATTAATTTTGGGGATACACAATTCAGTTCATAGCATACTCTAAGTTATTGAACATGGTTTTTAAATAGGGATTTATAATTTTTTTGTACAAAAGACCCCTTTGGCAGTTTCATAAAGCCTATAGATTCCCTCTCACAATAAAGTCATTAAATGCATAAAGTAAATTACACAGGATTATGAAGGAAACTAATTATATGAAAAGGCAGTTAGCAAAATATTAAAAAATGGTAATTTAGAAATACATGAGTTTGTTATTAACACATTAAATAACATGCTCTAGTAGTTTGTCTTTTAACCACCCTAATTTTGATATAGTGGTGGGTAAAATGATATTTTGAAATATTTGCAGTAGCTGTAATATAGTTTGAACATGTTAGTGATTTTTATTGATGACAAAATCACAGGGCTGCTAATACGACTGTGATTGGTTCCTGACATTAATAATGGAAGGAAATGCAATATTTCAATTAGAGCTTATGTAAATAAAAGTATAATTTTTACTCTTACCCAAATTCAAAGACTGATTCTTTTTAAAAAGTATATATTTTATTGAGTTTTTATAGAGAGGAAGAGAGAGAGATAGAGAGCTAGAAACATTGATGAGAGAGAAACATCAATCAGCTGCCTCTTGCACACCCCCTATTGGGGATGTGCCCACAACCAAGGTACATGCTCTTGACCGGAATCGAACCTGGGACCTTTCAGTCCACAGGCTGACGCTCTATCCACTGAGCCAAATGGGTTTCGGCAAGACTTTAATTCTATACATGGGGCACAAGTTAAGAATCCTGGATAGGCCACTTTTTTTGTGTGTGTTTGTTTTTAAATTTAAATTCTTTATTGTTTAAAATATTACATGAGTCTCCTTTTTCCCCCCATTGACCTCTCCCCGGCCGCTCCTACCCCCCAGCACATGCCCTCACCCCGCTACTCTCTGTGTCCATTGGTTATGCTCTAATGCGTGCATGCAAATCCTTTGGTTAACCTCTTACCCTTTCCTTCTTTCCCTCATAGGCTGTGGATAGGTCACTTTTTAAAATGTGTTGGCAATTTAAAAAATTTTTATATTAGCAATGCTTATGATCATTAAAAATATGTCAGCTGTTATTACACTTAGCAACAAAGAATTAATAATACTTTTTGTTATGGTGGAGTTTGTTTTAAAGACTTTAAAACATTGTAGTTTTCAGCTAAGGCTGAAAGGGCTATAATTGGTGTAAGGCAAGGTTAAAATGGTAAAATGATTTTAATAAGTAACTCCACTTATATAGGGATTATTACAACATGAGAATACATTTTTAAAATCACTTGCTAAATACGTACTTCCTTTTTGTAGCTGACTGATTTAGGAAAGCTATATATTTTGTGGGCATTACTAAAATTCCCATCAAAGAAAAAATAAATCTGGCTCACACCATATGAAATAGTGCACCTATGCTTTTATTTAACAGTAGTTTCTGAGCTTGGTCCTTTCAGAGAAGGAAAATATGTAAGTCAAAAGCAAAATTGTTTTATTTTTTTTACTAGAAACAAAAAACTGGTTCCTGAAAAGACAATTTAAGAGGAAGCAGTTTCTTTTTTAATTTTAAAAAAATACTTACCCAAGGATATGTTTTTATTGATTTTAGAGAGAAAGGGAGAGGGAGAGGGAGATACAAACAATGATGATGAGAGAGAATCATAGATTGGCTGCTTCCTGCAGGCCCCACACTGGGAATCAAGCTCACAACCCAGACATGTGCCCTGACTGGGAATTGAACCGTGACCGTGACCTACTGGTTCATAGGTCAGCGCTCAACTACTGAGCCACACCAGCCGTACTCTATGCAGTACTTTATATTCTGGTGAGTATTTTGAAACTACCAATTTGTATTTTTTTGTTTTGTTTTATTAATCTTCACCTGAAGATATTTTTCTGTTGATTTTTAGAGAGCATGAGAGGGAGGGTGACAGAGAAAGAGAGAGAGAAACATCCACGTGAGAGAGACACATTGATTGGTTGTCTCCTGCACTTATTCCAATAAACTGCCTCTTGCACACCCTCTAAGTTATTGGATGCTCTTGATTGGAATTGAACCCGGACCCTTCATGCTCTTTCCACTGAGCCAAATCAACTACAGCCAATTAATCCTTCACCTTTTTTATCCAGTCCCTTAACCCTCTTCTATGAGTCTGTTTATTTGTTCCTTAGATTCCACACATAAGTGGTATCATGCAGTATTTGTCTTTGTCGGACTTATTTTACTTGGCATAATACCATCTAGGTCCATCCATATTGTTGCAAATAGTAAGATTTCCTTATTTTTTATGGCTAAGTGATATTCCACTAAATATGCATACACACACACACACACACACACACACACACACACACACACACATATATATATATATATATATATATATATATATATATATATATATATAAATGTTTTCAATAGTTCTATGGGAGTATGTATGCAGGTCTGGGTTTCTTTTTTAATGTAAGTCATTATCTGAGCATGTTGATATGGCCTTCACAGTGTCCTTCACAGTGCATATACTTGAATTCAGAATGTGAGTTTTGGAGACTTTCTGCCTGGTTTGAATCCTTGCTCCTTTATGTACTTGCTCTGGGATCTTGACCAAAATTCTTAATATGCCTATCTCTTAGCTTCTTCACCTGCAAAATGTGATAATAATGGTATCCACCTCAAAGTTCTTGTGGAAATGTAGTGGGATTATCTAAAATGCATAGAATAGTCCTTGATACATAGTAAGCATTTAATAAATGATAGATATTATGTTTATTATTGTTTATTCTTTCCTTAGTGTATGACAAGTGTCTCTTGAACTTGTTCTTATAGATTATTTTGGGTTAATGTCCACAATTAATACTTGCTAATCCTGATGCCATCTATTGCCCTGTCCAGGCCCTGATATTTTGGTTTCAGGGCTAGCTGTCTTTGCAAATTTTATCTCAGTGTAATCTGGCCCATTTCATAAAGCTCTGCCTAATATCCTGGTTAAGACTCAGCTTTTCACCTTTAGTCTTCACAGAAGCAGACAGAGATGGGCCTCATAGCTTTGTTGAAATTCTGCAATGTGAAATTTGAAGTTTGATTGACCTTCAAACTGACAGAGTAAAACAAACAGTTTTATAAATGAAAATGGCTAATCTGAAACAGATCACAGCTAAGAACTTCATTTTTTATTCATTTTCTTCATACAAGGTTGATATCATGCAAGTGAACATCTAATATTATTCTTCTTTGTGGAGCTCACTGAAGATGCAGTTAGAGGAAATTAAGGACCCAATGTAGTGGCAGAAATATGAGAATATGTCTATAGTCCCTTATTTCAGAGCGTTATTATATTTAAATGTAATAAACATACATTTATTTATATTTATATTTAATTATGTCTAATTTAAAAATAGTTACTAAAATGTTACTTTTGGGTTCTTTTTCTTTTGAACTATTCTGGTTTCCTAGAAATCAACTTAAACTGACAGTTTTAACTGGTTTTATATGTGGCAGAGTATCTCATACTTCAGGAAAACTGCATGAAGGTGCATCTGATTAGTTGCTTCAAACTCATATCTTTTGTTTTAATATATTTTTATTGATTTGAGAGAGGAAGGAGAGGGAAAGAGAGAGATAGAAATATCAATGATGAGAGAAAATCATGATTGGCTGCCTCCTGCACGCACCACACTGAGAACTGGGCCCCCGACCTGGGCATGTGCCCTGACCAGGAATCAAACCATGACCTCCCAGTTCATAGGTCGATGCTCAACCACTGAGCCATACCAGTCAGGCCAAATTCATATAATTTTAAGAACACTCTGGAAAGAAAATCTATTAATTAAGAGCCCAAATATTTACTAGAGAAAATATAGTGTAAGAAAAGATACAATTTTGCAATAGCATGAGAAATCTAACCTAATAATAGATTAACATGCAAATTAATCATTACTCCTCTACATAAGCCACACCCACCAGCCAATCAGGGCGAGTATGCAAATTAATCCAATATGGCAGTCAATTTGCATATCAAGACAGTGTAGAAAGAAGCCAAGGCTGCAGAAGGGAGCAAAGCTGCAGAGAAGCAAGCAGGGTGGCGGAGAAGGGAGGAAAGCAAGCGGGGCAAGGACTGCAGCAGGGAGCCCTATTGCAGGGATCTTGCAATGGGCCACTAGTAAATCATAAGATCTAAGCACCTCCTCCCCACTTGCCTGACACCTAAGTCTAGTGCTTTTGCACAAGGAGAAACCTCAAGACTCCAAGGGACTGTTCCCATGATTCTTGAGCAGTCTGAGCAACTAACCTGAGTTCTGGTCCAGTAGCTCAGGTTCAAGGTCCAGGCTGTGTTAGTGGAAGGAAGGCTGAGGGTGATAAGTAAGCATTGTGCTCTTGCCTAATAAGACTACTGAACTGTGTAATCATATTATATGTGGTGTCACACCGAGATTGATGGTCTAGAAAAAGTGGTCCCTTGCACATTTCCAGAGCATTGGCGGTCGCTATGAGATTTCATACACACACACACACACACACACACACACACACACACACACACACAGCTGAGCTTGTAGGAGGGCAGTTGAACTTTATAAAAATCTGATGAGACTCTCAAACTCATGTTATCTTCTTGGTCCTTGAGTTATGGACCCAGAAACTTACAACTCCAACTGTCCTGGAAAACATTGTTTATCTCTTTGTACTATTTTTCTTTGGCATATCTTAGGAAAGTAACTCTTTTTGATATACCCAAGTAGTGCTCATGCCTAGTTTTTCAATCAAGCAGTACATACCAACATTTTTATTATTATATTTTTATGACTTTACATATAATACTTGATTAATAAGAATATATTGAATCACACACAGTTTAAGGAAAAATATGTTATGTTGAAATGATGCACTATCTAATTTGCCACTGTTAAAAGTACATCTAAATAAATTAAATTCCCAAATGCATGACAACTAAAAAATAGGGGGAAATTCTAGCAGTGATCCTAATATAGAGATGTATTCAGTTACTATCCTAAATTAGTAAAAGAAGTCCTACCTTCTTATATATTCTTGGTATCCTTGAAACACTGAGTTCCTGTGATGTGTTGTTTTTTTCTTTCAGTTTTTGTGTTAACTTTCCAAAAGGGAGACAACCAAAATATCATCATTGATTTAAATCTCTCTGGAGACACCCAGTACCACTGATGGTCTCTTCCCTCTGATTCTCCTCTGCAGAAATTCAGTGTCCAGATGTTTCAGAATCCAGATGGCCTATGAATTCTCTATCACCCAGAAAGGAAGAAAATGTGCATGAAAGTGGAACACTGAAAAGAAAGAAAAAGTGATTTAGCATTGGCGATGTAATGGCAACATACAGGGCTCAAGGAAAAGCTTCTTTTCCTAAAGCAGCAACTTAATAAAATGCATGTTATCTCTATAAAATGCTCTATCAGCAAGCCAGATTTTCATCCTTGCTTCTTCTTTCCATCACTATTAAAGGCTTGCAGAGATCCACACTGTTTAAAGGGCAGACAGCATGGAAGAACTATCATGTACAATTTAAAGTAGCAGCTAAAATTGGAATGGTCACAAGAAAGCCTGTTTCTTTGCAATTAAATTGACAAGCTGTCTATGATTACCCCAGGGAACTTGGCAGCTGAGTGATAAAAAGACTGCAGAGTGTTGAAAGGTCTAACACAACTTACTAGGTGGACAAAGACCACATCTGCTTAATATACTGATTGGGAGAGTTGTGCAATGTACTTGGCTAAATTAACTGAGGAGGAAGACTAGGGATACTTTTTCCTCTCTAAAGCCCTCTGCTCAGAACCCATTTTAGAAACTACCCACAGAAAGCTGAAAGCATGCCTTGAAAAATAGCTTACCATTATAGTTGATGTTATTTAGCATGAACCTACTATTACAAATCACCAAAAGAATTGAACAAAAGTTTAGAAAGAAATAAAAATTAAAAACCCATACGTCCTATAATAACTGGGTACCCGAGAGAAGATTTATAGTGATATCAACAACTAAAGAGTTGAAAGAAGATGGATGATTTAATGCAAAATATTAGGCAAGAATTACTTGGTATTTTTATCATTGGGGGTGGGGGGTCCTTGGAGTTGGGCAAAGCTGAAGCTTAGGTTTAAAAAGGAGAACATACAACTAGAGTTTAGGTGGTGGCAATTTGTTTAGACTAACATACCCGTTTCAGCAATGTCTTCTTAATGTTAGTAAGTGCATTCTTTTAAAAGGGCAAATGCACCTAAAAATATAAAGGTTTCTTCTGATACATTTCATAGATATCAATAACACTCTATACTGTGCCTAATTGCTTCTCTGTTCTTTCTAAAAGCTGAGGATTGTTTATTTCAACAAACCTGGAAACTGATTGGTGACTATTTAAAAGTACAATTATCTTAAACCCTATTTTTGAAGCAGAAATATACTACCTTGGCATTCACTCAGAACCAGAGATTTTTCTACAGCTGGCTAATGTTGGCTGGTCTTTGAAACGGTTGGGGTACTTCAACAAAATTGTCCAAAGCTCAAAGTCATTCAAATTCTCAATAACCTCAGCATTTGATAAAGATCCCTCAGTAGTATGTTTGGATTAATGAAACAAGAATAACTAATATTGATATAGAACATTACACTTTATAGAGATTTTATATCCAAAGTCACCTATTTCCTTCCCCATAACAACCCCGCAGATTAGATATTGCTGCTCCCATTTTAAAGATGGAGGAAGGGACGTCCAGAAAGATTGAGCAACTTGCCCAAGGTCACAATGTAATTGATGGAACTCGGTCTCTGTGCACTTCAGTCAACGGAAGACTGAGAATACGATCTGACATGGAGCATAGCATGGCTGTTTAAAAAAAGTCCTTCATTTGCAAAGCCTAAGTCAACACATTTGTGTAAATTGAACATTCAAACTTCCCTTTTGGGATAAATGGATGAGATGATGTATGTCTGCAGACGCCTTTCAGCCAGACTCCTAAGAATCTGAATCTAATTATTGAGGAATAAAATACGTGTGCTCTTTCCTCCCATCATGTTGAAGGTTATACACTTATGTACTCATTACTTGCTTTTTCTTAGAAAATGTGCATGTGGTAAGAGAGCTGCTACAACATTACATTTTCCAAATGTCCCTGGTGCTACCAGCTAGAACAATGCCCTGTACAAAAGTAGGGTGGAATAAATGCGTTTTGATGCTAATTATGATTTCTGACACATAGCAACCGAATCTTGCTCCAAAACAATGGTTTTAGATTCATCCAATGATTATCCATGAAAATAGGGACCAGGAATACCCTGGATAACTGAAATCCACAGACAAAAACAAACCTCATTTTACAAATAGCTTCCATATCCTCTCTTAGCAAACTTTTAACTATTGGCTAATAATATAATTAGGCTGACAGATCTGAGGTTTATGTTTCCCTGCCCTCTGCACTGGTTGAGGTACTACTGAGTGGAAAAAGATTTTACAACAGGATCAATAAAATCAAGAGTTGATTTTATAGCATAAAACAAATATATTTTGGTTTTATTTTGACAATTGTGATATGTGCATGTGGGCACTTAACAAATGCTTTTCTTTTTAAAAATATTTTATTGATTTCTTACAGAGAGAAAGAGAGAGGGATAGAGAGTTAGAAACACCAATGAGAGAGAATCATCAATCAGCTGCCTCTTGCAAATCCCCTACTGGGGATATGCCCGCAACCAAGGTACATGCCCTTGACCGGAATTGAACCTGGGACCTTTCAGTCCACAGGCTGACACTCTATCCACTGAGCCAAACCGGTTTCGGCAACAAATGCTTTTCAATAGATGATGATAACAATATATTGTCCATTCCACTCTTCCTCACCTGTTTCTGACCCAGATCCAAATTCCTGGGTTGCTCAGATGTCTTCATAACTGCTTGTGTATTAAAGCATTACTTAGTATTATCTGTGCATTTATTATAAACCAGCAAACAAACTTCCAGTAGTAGGACAGAAAACCCTTTAAAAATATAGCACAGTGTGAGATTAAGATCCAGAAAGATATCTTTAATTATAGTAACATTGGGTATTTTGACAGCCTACTTGGTACATTTACAAATATGCTACTTCTTTGCCCAAAGGAAATATACTGAGATATGGAGATATGAAAATGATTTGAGATCTTTATTTTACAACAGAGTTACACTGTAAATACAGGGTAGTTGCATGCATTGGAGTGTCGGGCAATACCTTCTAGAATTGAGATCCTTAACCCAATAAGCACTGGTTCTTTACCCAATATCCATTTCTCCTTTATTCCTTACCAAGATAATTTGGATTTGTTTTGGACAGCTGAGTCTTTTACAACTAATGACATGTAACCTAATTTTAACCAATGATATGCAAGCAAAAATCTACTGGGTAAGGCTCTCAGCAAGCTATAATAAAGGACAAACTCAGCTGACCATACCTTATCCCTTCCTTCTTTCTGCTTAAAATATAGACACAAATGACTTGGGTAAATATCTCTTTGCTTTATTTACCACTAGAGGCCCAGTGCACGAAATTTGTGCATTGGAGGTGGGGTGGGATCCCTCAGCCCCCCTGCACTCTCTTGAAATCTGGGACCCTTCCGGGGATGTCCATCTTCCAGTTTAGTTCTGATCCTGCAGAAATCCCTGTGGATTGGGCCTCGGCAGTCAGACATCCCTCTCGCAATCCAGGACTGCTAGCTCCTAACTGCTCACCTGCCTGCCTGACCTCCTGTAACCACCTCTGCTTTCCTGATTGCCCTTAACCACTCTGCTTGCCTCCCTGATGGCCCCTAATTGCTCACCTGCCTGCCTGATCGCCCCTAACCACTCACTGGGGGGCGGCAAGCTGGGGTGAGGGGCCAAGGTCATTCTGGTCTCTGGCTATTCTGGTTGTTCCACCATTTCAATCACTGGGCTTTTGTTATAGAGAATAAGGTGGTAAAGGGGCCATCTTGCCATTATAAGGAAAAAAAAAAACACATGTTAAGGATGACAGAGGAAAGACAGAGGAAATTGAGTCTCTGGTAGAATTGTAGATACCCTGGACTGCCTCCTTCTAAGTGAAAAAAACACACACAAATTTCTATTTGTTTAAGACAGTCAAATAGGTTTCTGTTATATACCAGTGAAAGCAATAGAATTTGATACAACAGGCTTGTTAGAGGATAGTTGTTGAGAATGTAGTTTCCTGGCACCCTTTATCAATCCCTGCATTGTGGCACACTCCAGACACAGTTTCTCCCCTCTACTGGTCATTTGTGTGTTGATCAATCCTCTTAGGCTGCAGTGATGTTTATATTGCCATTCATAAAGTCCAAGAACTTCCATCAATTCCCAATTTCCTGATAACTTTTATACTTGTGTTTTTAGGCCAATTTCTCAACAGCATCTCAAGTCATTATAAAAAAATGTAATTTAATATCCAGAGTTAAATGCATATATGAAGGGGTATACATACATATATTTAATAGTTTTCATATATACAGTACTCTTAAGTTAACCCATATAGGTCAATGCTGGAAGATGTTACCTGGGATGTTTTTTTTTAAAACTGAGACTTTATGAAAAGATTTGTTCTGTGGGATAATTTACAATTAAATTGTGATTGACAACAGACTACTGGAACTATAAATGATGAAACTTACTAATACTTGTGGGAAATGGGGAGTTGTAAAATGACTAGAGGCCCCTTGCAAGAACATTTCTGCAATAGGGTTTCCTGCTGCAGTCTCCTCCGTCCCACCTGCTTCCTTCCCTTCTCCCCTGCCCAGCTTGCTTCTCCTCAGCTTCACTCCCTTCTGCAGTGCTTGGCTTCTTTCTACACTGTCTTCAGTCTTCACTCTGCATCTGGATATGCAAATTAACTGCCATCTTGGTTGGGTTAATTTGAATGCTCGCCTTGATTGGCTAGTGGACGTGGCTTGTGGGCATAGCAAAGATACGGTTAATTTTCATGTTTCTCTTTTATTAGGTAAGATGTATATGGTTGGAAAAAACCATCATGAAGTTAATAAGGAGATCATGAATTACATTATCATACAACTAGAGGCCAGGTGCACAGATTCATGCACTGGTGGGGTCCCTTGGGCTGGCCTGTAGGGATCGGGCCAAAACTGGCAGTCACAAGATCCTCCAGGGGGGTCCCAAATTGCAAGAGGGTGCAGGCCAGGCTGAGAGACCCCACCAGTGCACAAATCCATGCACCAGGCCTCTAGTATCCATATAAGAACTTTGGTTAATCTCCTCCCATCTTCATCTCACCCCCTTCCTCTGAGATTCATCAGTCTGTTCCACATTTCCATGACTGTGCATTGAGCATCTGCCCCCTGGTGGTCAGTGTGCATCATAGCTACCAGTCGAATGGTCCAACAGTTGCTTAGGCTTTTATGTATATAGATTTCCCCCCCATTGTTTTTCTTCTTAACAATTCATGAGTTTTCAGACTGGGCTAAGCGCTTGTAGCACTTATCATATTACATAAATATTATCTCTGTACCTGTAGTTATCTGCCTTTCCCCTTCCCCTCAGGGGCTGTAAATTCCTAGAGGGCTGGGACATATGTACTTACCAGTTTCCTCAGAGTCTGTTACATGGTGGATGCTCAGCTCATATTGGTTGAACTGAATAGAGTGAAAAGGAAAAGAGCAGGAGTAAGAAATTTAGAATTACAGCTTCTCCTTCTCCTCCTCCTCCTCCTCCTCCTCCTCCTCCTCCTCCTCCTTCTCCTTCTCCTCCTCTTCCTCTTCCTCCTCCTCCTCCTTCTTCTTCTTCATCTCCATCTCCATCTTCTTCTTTTTTCTTAGTTCTTACCCAAAGATATTTTCCCATTGATTTTTAAAGAGAGGGGAAAGATAGAGAGAAATATCAGTCTGAGAGAAACACATCTCTATTGTGTCCTGCATGAGCCCCAACCAGGGCCAGGGCTATGGTGGAGCCAGCAACCAAGTATGTGCCCTTGATCAGATTCAAACTTGGAACGCTCTGGTCCACAGGCTGACTCTCTATCCACTGAGCCAAACTGAATGGGGCACAGGCTCTTCTTTTTAATTCCTTTACTTATGACTTTCCAGCTAAAGAGAAGGGTAGAATAAATAAAAATAAGGCAGATGCAGGAGTTTGGACAGTTTTTTAGCGGTTCTTAAATAGAATCTGGAAAATCCTGAACAAACCAAAAAAGATAAATAACGTGTGCTTTTTATCTTGGGAAGAGTGTAGACAACAAAATTATTATTACAAATAATTAATAACCAGTGAGGAACCAATGTCACCCCCAATAAATTAAATTAAAAACAAAGTAACCAGTAGGGGAAAATTCCTGTTTAAAATGTATATATACCTATACATTATGCTTTAAAAAGATTATGAGTAGCCTATCAAATATTTCCTCCTTTATTTTATATCCTAATTTTTAATTAATTTCTATTTTAATAAAACAAAACTTCCTGTTTCTGTAAGAAAAGTTGATTTGAATGGGAAAATATACAATTGTTATAGCTATTTATGACTCGATAAATGTGCTGTTTGGACCACGCGATCCCAATAAAGACATTATTGTTCACTAAGGAAGAGCTAAATTCGGTCTATAAACAGACAGTAAATATCATATGTTCTGAGTATTTTCATTTGTCAGAGTACCAACAACCTCTGCCTGTGGCTCTATGTAAGGAGAGCTCTCCTTCAACAACTGTCAAAGTTTCTAAGATTCAGGCGCTGGTCTGTAGTCACCAGCAGTTAACCAAAGTATCCAGGCAACCAGAGGAGCAGTATATTTTCTACCCACATGAACTCAGCGAGATTCCTGGCCTCATAAGGACAGCTCTGGAAGGTGACGAAGAGCCGTAAAGTATCCCAGAACTCAGGGTTTCAGAAACACTGCTGTTCATCTACTTACAGTGTTAGGCCTTTGCCCAAACTGGTCAGTCCGAGAGAGAGAGAGAGAGAGAGAGAGAGAGAAAACACAAAAACCCAAGCAGTTGGCTATTAGACTTTACCTACTTTTCCATCCATGTTAGCCAGGAATAATTAGAACAAACCTGACTGTTGAATTGACTTTCAAGACTGGCCAAATTGAAATACATTTTGAAAAAAGTACATTTGGGTAGCCCAGACATTTTGCAAAATGTCCAATTTCAAGGGACAATGAGAATCATTCATTTCCTACATGAGAGCTAATGAGCTGAGGAACGCTGTAGAATATATTCTTATTCTGTACAGTAGGGTGATTTTATTATTTTATTTTTAAAAATATATATTTTATTGATATTTTACAGAGAGGAAGGGAGAGAGGGAGAGAGCTAGAAACATCGATGATAGAGAAACATCGACCAGCTGCCTCTTGCACATCCCCTACTGGGGATGTGCCCGCAACCAATGTACATGCCCTGACCGGAATAGAACCCGGGACCTTTCAGTCCACAGGCCGACGCTCTACCACTGAGCCAAACCGATTTTGGCCAGTAGGGTGATTTTAAACAGGAGGCAGCAAAGAACTCTAGGGGCTCCTCTTCAGGGCCCTTCCTCACGGAACAGTTTCACATTCTAACCAGGAAAGGGGTGTGACCCTGAGCGCACCCACGGAAATCAGAAAGCCTGAGATGTCTCTGCCTGGTAGTGAGCAGCTGGGTGACCTTGGACAGTGAGGCCTCGTCATCGAAGGCCTGACTGGTCCTAGGACAGCCTCCAGCAGAAGGAGCACCTTAATGTGGCCCTGGCTTCTCTACATGCCCCTGGGATGAAACTTCCCCTGCTGCCCACATTTCACCTGACTGCCACCGTTCCCTGGGAGCTTAGCTCTCCCACCCATTCATTCTCATGAGGCAGTTTGTCACCCTCTCTTCCCCAGAAGCACTGCACAGAAAGAACCCTTTCAATACCACCAGTTCTTACAGACTCCTGTCTACAGACATGCCATGGACTTGTCCTTTCCCCTCTTTCTCTAACTTTGACCCCTGTTGATGCCTCTTAAAAACCATTTACTTTGTCTCCACATTTCTTATTTTGCCAGATTATTATTGTTATTTTTCACACAGCCTCTGCCCTGCCCATGTGTCCCTATTTCTATCTGGCTCCTGATTCTGTGAAACTCATTCTGCCACCTGGATTTATCATTCTGACTCTTCCCACTGTTCTGTTCGTTGTTAGCTCACTCTCTTGGTTTCCCTGTGCTTTCTGAAATGCTGCTGTTTTGAGTCCTTTTCCAGTTTCCTTTCTTTGGTGTCTTTCGGTCTGGGTCTGGAGGTGGGCAGAAACCACGCGTCTGGCAATGGGGAGACCTGGAGTGTGGGGATTAGAGTTGGCCAAGTGAAGGTGGGCAGCCATTGAACTCCTCTCAATCTCCATTTCTTCCCATGCAAAGGAAAAAGATTTCCTCTGGCTCGAAATTCCGTGATTCGAGGATTTCTTTGCAGTCATAGAGAGAGTCAGGAAAAAATACAACATAACTATTGCACCACAAAAATGAACTGCAACATAAGAACCATTTGCTTAGCAAAAACAAGGGAATCACAGGTGTACTTGATGACCTGGAGAAAAATGGTATTTGGGACCCATATTGCTTTTTTTTTTTTTTGAAGCAGGAGAAAGCTCCTGGTTTGCTAGGTTGAATTAAAGCTGGTCACGTTACAACAGAGTCAGTTGCACTCTACAAATAAAGTAAAACACGAGCACCCTCCTCTCTGCTTTTCCCAACTAGATTTTTTAAGTTATGTTTCTCAGATGTCTAGGATTGAAGTTTCCATTCTGTAATAATGGAAAATAACCACAGCCTTTATTTTAAACAAATACCACGGTGGAAGTGGATCCAGAATCCGGACAAAAATCACGCATTATTTTACATAGCTGACATGGTACTCTGGAGGCATGAAACGCTGCACAAGCTGTAAACAAATGAAAAGCCCGAGTCAGTCCTGTTAGGCCCAAGCCATGATGGATTGCAAACCTAGGGCTGTAATCTTAGTAACAGTCTGGAACCGGGGTTTATTAAGTTTTATTTTCCCGAGACAAGTTTATCCTGGAAGAGAGCTGGAGGAGCATCCTGTGATTTTTTCGAAGTATTTTCTGTTTCTTCGTCTCAGGTTTGCCCTCGGCCGAGTCGCTTCCACAAACTCCCACACAGACTGCATTTTGGGCACAACAGCTTTCATAGATCTTACCAGCCCCCGGGGTCTGGCCCTGAGAAAAACACAGTGGCACATGTAAGTCTCAAACAGGAAAGAGGGTATTTTAATTCTAAAACAACAAGAATAATAGTAATAATAATAAAACAGTAAATAAAGAAAACAAAACTCACCCGCATCTGAAATGCCCAGCTTACCTGCGTGGGTTGCTTTCTCTTTCTATCCTTCAAGGGAAGGGGGGGATGGATAGGTGGGGTGGGAAGCCCTTTTCTACTGCGCCTCCCGATCTTTTCTGAACAGTCATTTCCAAGTGCACACCAGACATCTCTTTCTAGGCCCCTAGCTTTCTGAACCTGCGGGGGAAGAAGGAAGAAGAGGGCCTGAGCCTTTTCCGAAGCTAGCCCCGCTTTCCCCCAGAGCCGCAGTCCTAGTGGGCAAACCGACCCTCCCCAGCCTCCTGGCCAAACAGAAACCCCCAGCTGCCCAGGAGCCCCAAGCCCTGCATGCAGCCCACGGACATCTGAGCCACCTGCACCTTGCCCGCGGGGCTCGCTAATTGTTTCTTAGTTTATTCGGCGGCGTGCAGGCAGTGAGCTCGGGGCGCGCGGGCGGGCAGCCCCTGGGCTGGAGATCTGGGGGCTGGGGGGTGAAGGAGGGCACCGGGGGGCTGGGCGGCCATCGCCCTGTAAGCGGCCGCGACAAAAGGCAGCGGCTCGGTGGGCCAGGCGCGAGCGCAGCGCTGCGGAGGCGGCGGGCGGGCCGGGCCGGGCCGGGGGGAGGCGCGCTGGGCGAGCGGCGCCCGCGGCAGCCCCAGCGGCAGCTGCGGCGAGAGGAGCGCGGGGCGCGGGGCGCGGGCGGGCGGCGCGGGGCGCGGGGAGCGGGGAGCGGGCGGGCGGCGCCCGGAGACCCGCCGAGAAAGGGCAGCGCCGCCGCCCGCCGCCCGCCGCCGGCCTCGGCGCGGTTAATCACGCGCTCCCCGCTCGCTGCTGATTTGCAAGAGCAGATTAATCAGGGCGCGCGGCTTGATGAAATTTGCTGTTATTGTGCCCATTTTTAGCAACATCTTTTATTATCTTCATTATTCATTTACAGGGGACCCGGCATCAATTATGCAAATGAGTTCACAGACTTTGCAGATTACTTCATTTGCCGCTATTGTTTGTGGAAATTTAATTATTAAATATTATTAAGCTCGCGTTTTCTTCAATTTTCCAAGGCTTAGCTTCATTTGATTTTTCCTCCAGCTGCTCTTCTTCCCTTTCAGTGCCAAAACAGCTCCTCATCAAAGCGGCTCTGGCATGTGAAGACCAAATAAAATCTCCTCAATTTAATAATTTTGATGTTAGTCCCTTGTTCTCAGCTGCTTGCTCAAAGCAATGCAGAGAGGAACGCAGAGCACATTCAATTTAATGAGCAGAAATTGAATTCAAGTTTGTTCGGAATTGACTTCAATTAAGCAGAGTCTTAATGATAAATTAATCTCTTTTCTTTATTCCCTAGAATTTGTTTTTCAAAGTAGGAAATTGGACTACATTGAAAGACCAAATAAAGAACACCAATTTTAACTAGATCATGGGACTGATCGCAAAATTTAATTCTTTATAGTAACGTACTTGGACAAATAGCATTCTTTCTATGGCATATATTATAATTTATATTCATTGTTACCACTTACACTTCCATGGCATGGATAAAATGGCAGTTGAATTAAATATGGGCTTGTGATAGACTTCAAAGTTTTAATCTTTATTAAGAAACTCTAATTGAATGCATAATTAGCTTTTTCAGGCTTTAGGAAATTCAGTTTAATATCTATGTGAAGAGAAAACATGGATCAGAAATTCAAAGCAATTTTTTACGGGTTTATTTTTGAGGAGCAATGATCAGGCTGCCTAGGAAATGGCATTTTAACTGAATATCAAGAATCCGAGAGGCAAGGGAGTTAGGTTCCTCCCGTGTTGTTACGGACAGCGAGCCGGGGCTTCCTTGGAACCCGGGCCAACGCTGGTAATTTTAAGTTCCTTTTATTAAAACCTCTAATGTTCCTGCAGGCCACCAGATCCATTATTCCTGTCCAGACCTTGCTGAAAAATCAAACTCGCAGCGACTTGGGGATTTTAATGAGGGCGTCCATATTGATTGTATGGTTCTAGGGTTTGGGTTTGCTGCCACTGTCAAAAATGTGTCTGACATATTTCGTTCCCCCCCAACCTGAATCATAGATTATCTTTTCTGGAACCTGCAGAGCATAATTCTCCATGCTCCAGTGTGCAAAGTGCTCTATCTACATATGCCAAACGTTATTATTGCAGTTCCTTCAGGAGTGACCTTAGATGAGGCGGTGTTTGTTCCAAAGAACTTCAAGCTGTTCACTGTGGTATGTTCATCGTCACACGAATTTAAAATACATCAGTGTGAGGAGATACATTTAGGCCGTGTATTGTCTCACAGGCTCCTTCCCCCTGCCTCCCGCTCCTTCCGTGTGCGTGTTTCATTACTCTTGGCCACGCAGACGTAGTGCTTGCGGATTTGACTTTGCCGTGCATTTTAAATTGAATTGCAGGTGATGGAGATTATCTTCTTTGGGCGACAGTACAGTGTCCTCGTTTCTAATACTTTTCAGGGTCTGCCTGCTCTACGTTAGGATTAAAGATGTATACGGTAATAGAATTTTAAAACTGACAGGGTGCTTTAAAAAATCATCTGGTCCAACGCTTATGTTTTATAGATGAGGAAACCGAGGCCCATAAATGTTATGTAGTTTTCCCAAGGCCACGGAGTCAGCTGGAGGCAGAAGCCGGGACTAAAACGCACAGGTATGCGAACTTCTGGACCGAGGAATTTTTTTTAATTCAAGGCTGCCTCCCAGTTGTGAAGTGACATCTTTGAGTAAGTGGAAACTAGTTTTAAAAAGACAGGAATTAATTTATTGTCTTGTTCAAACTGGGAAATATATTGATTAAATTGCATAAAAGCGCACACAACCCGGGGAAGCCTATTTATCTGGAATGTAGACAGTTGGGAAGCAGGAAGAGTGGGATAATTTTGTACTCTCCTTTAGTGAGACGGGAACAAATGAAAAGTTAATAAGCTAGTATTAGGGATTTTTTTTTTTTAAATAAAGAAACCCAGGAAACTTTATAGTGCTATAGGCTCTGTGCATATTAGGTCCTGTATTGTATAGTGGGGGGAGAAAACACTTTTAATTAGTATTTCCAGTATTTATTTATTCCTTTCCTCATGAAACAGTCGTATCCCAAATCTCCACTTCATTGCAATCTTTCATTTGTTCAACCTTAACGAGCTGTGAGTACTTGGCAATTTGCTAGATGTTGAAAATATGAATACTGATAACACTGTGAGAAGGTTACAGTCTAGCTAGTGGGAAACACAGAAAGGAACCCATAATTATTGCATGAATTAGTAAGTGTTCTAATGTGTGTGTAAAGCGCTGGGGGCACTCAGAGGAGGGGCGCCAATAGCAGCCTGGGAGGCCTGGGGAAGCTCTCAGCGCTTGCGCAGTGTCTACTTGGTCCCTGTCTCCAAGGGTAAGCCAGTCAGGTGAGGAAGGTGATGGTGCTACAGGGTGGTGTGGGTGCAAGGGAGGGTTGTCAAGGTCACAGGGAAAGCCTGTGGGGGGCTACGAGGCATGGAATGGAATGAAAGTTGTCTGTAGGTGTGCTCCAGGAAGTGCTGGGAGATTGAACTGCAAAGCCAAGGGTCAGGCCAGTAAATATCTTTTGTGTTTCTTTCAGGGTAAGTCATTTCTCCTTTTAGTCTGGAGGGCATCTGTTAAAGTAGCAGCAGTGAGAGTACAAATATTCCTGGGACCACAGTAATCTCCTCTTCATCCCTTGTTAACTAATATCTTAGGATTACTTCCTACTTTAGCAGTGATTGGCTGTCGTATACAGCAGGTGAGAGGAAGTTGGGAGATGGAATGAGGAAAGGAGAGGAGAGGAAGAAAGGAGAAAAGCAGAATGGAGACATTGCTGAGGGTAGGAAGGAGGTACCTGAAATGCAGTGTCTAGTCTAGTCACAGCTTTGCCTAGGACCCAGGTAGGTCTCTCTCATCAACACCAGCCCGTAGAGTAGACCGTTAAAATCTGTGCACCTCTGTTTGTGGATAACGGCTAGAACTTTATAACTTCTATCTTGATAACATTATATAATGAGAATTTGTAATAATGTCTTTCTAAGAACTCCTAACACCCCAATGAAACCAAGACAGATAAAACCTTATTTGGATATTGTACCACATTTTTGAGAATTAGTCTGACTTATGATGCATATGGTAGTTTAGTATGGTTAAATGTGGTTACCCAGAATACCACATTTTCCCTATCATCCTAAACAAATTATTGTACTAAATCTATTTTATTTGCAGACCTATAAAATTGGGGTTTTTACTCTTCTGTGCTAGAAAACTAAGGTAGCTATAAATATAGCATACACAAATGCATTTCAGTTAAAATCAATAACATTTTCTTCCAAACTAAAATAAAAAAAAATCTCCGGCAGAATTTTATCATTTCAACAGTAAAATAAGAGTTTATCACCATGTGTAGAGAATTTTTTGAAGAATATTTTAAAGGAAGTAGTAGGAATCCAAACAAAAGCCCTAAGTGAAGTGATATCACTTCATAGTATAGGTTATTTGTTGTCTATGGTTGATTCAGTTCAGAGAGAGCTTTGTCTAAAGATCTGCGCAAACTTCAGCAAACAGTGGACAGGGTAGGGGCTTTCTTCTACACCTGTTAGCTTAAGCTGCATTAGAACACTGGCTAAGATAATTCATAATAGCCAAGATATGGAAACAGCGTAAGAGTCCATCAACACACACACACACACACACACACACACACACACGCACACATTCAGCCTTAAAATAAGGAAATCCTGCCATTTATGACAATGGTTGCCCTTGAGGGTGTTATGCTAAGTGAAATAAGTCAGACAGAGAAAAACAAATGCTGCACAGCATCCCTTATACATGGAATCTAAAACAAATTCAGACTCATAGAAACAAAGTAAAAAGTGGTTGCTAGGGGATGGGAGATGAAGGAAATGGGGAGAGGTTGGGACAAGGGTGCAAACTTTTAGGTGTGAGATGAATTAAGTATTAGGAGCTAATAGTGACTCTAGTTGATAACACAATATCATATAATTGAAATTTGCTAAGGGAGTGGATCTTAAATATTGTCACCCTTCCCCCAAAAAAGAAAAATAATGGTAAATATGTGAGGTGATGGGTGTGTTAATTAACTAGATGGCGGGACCCCTTTCACAATATGTATATAAATCAAATTGTCAAGTTGTATACTTTAAATGTCTTACAATATTATTTCTCAGTTATTCCTCAATAAAGCTGAAAAAAATACAGACTAAGAAAAATTCTGTGTCTGTAAGGAGTGTCAGGTCAGAGATTGCAGGCCTTTTAGGTGGTCAGTGTATTGGCTATAATGTTAGAACTCCCATGGATAGATCCCCCCCTGGAACCATTGATTAGGGAACACCTCCTCACTGCCTTTCTTCTGAGGAATTTAGCTGTTGCCTCCTCAGGTTGACCAATACACATTTTCTGCCTCATTGATTAAGCTCCAAATCAATCTATTGGGTTCTCTTGTCCTTGTCCTCGAATCTTTCATAGGTTCCTCTTGAAAAATTATTTCCCTTGTCCTGCCCCCTCGATCTGAAGCACAGTAAGTAATATTTTGGAGTTGGTGTCTCTTTTCTTTCTGTGACAACCTAACTCTGCGTTTCCATTTCTCCTCTTAGAATAAAATAGGTTGCCGAAACCGGTTTGGCTCAGTGGTAGAGCGTCGGTCTGCATACTGAAGGGTCCTGGGTTCGATTCCCGTCAGGGGCATGTACATTGGTTGCAGGCACATCCCCAGTAGGGGGTGTGCAAGAGGCGACTGGTCATTGACGTTTCTAGCTCTCTCTCTCTCTTCCTTCCTCTCTGTAAAATATCAATAAAATATATATTTTTAAAAAAGAATAAAATAGGTTTTCTAAATACAAAATTCTTTACCATTCTTTTGTGTTCAACTTAATTTGATGCAACCAACAATTTGTGAACCACTCTGAATAAGGTGCTACATGATTGGTCTGAGGGGCTACGGAGATGAAGATAATAGTTACCTTCCCCGTAAGCACTTCACATGTGACTGGTTGGTGTAACAGAGAAGTGAATAACGGCCATCAATGAAATAAGTTTTATAATGGAGATAGAGACAGGGCTCTGGGGAAAGAGAGTGAAGGGTTATTTACGTAGGAAGGAAGCTTAACCTGAGTGATAAAGAACCTCTGGAGTGTGTCAAGGCAGAGGACAGCCATGGAGTAGAGTGGAAAGAGGTCTTGTAGTCAGATAACCAGGTTAGAATCTGCTATATACTTGCTGGTATTTTACCTATTTGAAACCCAACATTCAAGAATGACAATGTCTACTTTGCAGGCCGGTGGTCCTCTACCTGTCAGAGCACCACCAGCTGCACATCTGTACTCCCTGCCTGAAGTCCTTTAGATTTGGGGAGGAAAGAATTTGGCCTCTGGATAGTGTGTCTCTCCATTCATATAATTTGCCCACCATTTAATATAGGCTCAGTCTCAGGGTCAGGTCTACATAGAGGAAGGGATGTGGGAAGGGAAGAAAAATGAAAGTTCCAATATTCCAGGCTTCTGTTGTGTGTGTGTGTGTGTGTGTGTGTGTGTGTGTGTGTGTGAGTGTGGGTGTCTCTGTGTGTAGGGGGTTCCTGCTCTCTCATTTAATTCTGCCTTGGTTTCCTCACAAAGAAAAGATAAGAAATAAATCTGTGACGAAAAAGTAGAAGAGCCTTCTTTTTTTTGCTTATAACCCTTTTACCAACCTATTGTTTCTATGCGTCAACTTCCTGGCAAACATTAGTATTAAGTAAATTAATGATGAGCAACAGTTAAAAAACAAAAACAAACAAACAAAAAAACAACCCTGGGAAAAAAGGCAGATGGAATTAAAGGAATCTAATTTGGAGAGTTACTTTGGCGTGGTACTTCTGCCCTCTTTCAACATCAGCAAAAAATTTTTTAAATAGGCATATCATATGAAAATAAAAAGCATCTTAACTTGGTTTCGTTTTATATATAGAAAGAGTGATATAAAAAAGAGTTAACTTGGTTAAAAAATAAAGGCAGGAAACCCAAATATGGTTACAATAAACTTCCGTGCAATATTGTGACATGTCATTGGGTGAGTGAAGTAATGTGTGTGGAAACAAGGTATAAAAGGACAAAATGCAAGAGGCAAAAATGGGGAGAGAAAGAGAGTCAGAGGAAGTAGGGAAAAGTAATCTGTAAAAATGAACACAGAGCAGGAGAAAGAAGGGAAAAGAATGGAAGAGCTAGGGGAAAGGAAGAGGATCATGAAAGGAAAAGGGGAGAGAGAGTGCCTGGAGTCTGATATTTAGGAAATAGGCTTTGGCCCATAGGGATTCATTGCAGCGGTGGGTTTTACAGTCTTGTCACTTCACATTTCCTCAAAGTTCTTATTAGCCACTGCTTATAGCTGTTTAACTGCGGCTTACCTTTGGATATTCAAGGGCTTGCCTCATAATGGGAGAGGTAATCATTGTAGCCCATTGCAGGGAAAAATGATTGTCTTGGTGGGTTATCTCTGGCACATATCTGGGCATGAGAAAAGGGTCCCACGCTCCTACCTGAAGAAGTTGGTTTATTGAGATGGCCTTTCTTCAATAACAACATTTGATCCGCCCCCTAAAAATGCCAGTGTATCACACAATTAGCTAACTACAATTTTCTCTAACTTGTTCGAATTGTTGAGAAGATAAAGCTTGCTTACTGTGGGATTGCCTTCTGGGGAGAACTGTGCTTCCGTTCCAGGAAAGCAGCGGGCCGCCAGCTCAGAACACTATAAAATGGGGCTTGGGGTGGGGAGGTCTTTTCAGGAAAGGTATTTATGGGAGGCTTTCAGATTTTAGTTTCAAAATATTATTATTCTGTTAAACGAGTCACTAAGCTAAAGTAGGGTTTTTTTGAGAAGGAAAAACAGCATTGAAAAGCTAAGCGTCTAAACTTTCTGTTTTACGGAGTCTCGTGAATTTTTAGGAAATGCCTTGCGGCAAGAAGAACTGCGGCTTTAATGCGGCTTTGAAATGTAGGATGAAAACGGGGAGATTTTTCTGTTTGTTCTGCTGCTTGTTTCCATTTCCATGAAGAGCGTTCACTTTGGGGACCTTCTCCCGCTGCAGCTTGCTGTGTGTGCTGTTCTAGCTGGCTTTTGAATATCGATAACCAAAGATGCTCACTATCCTTTCATAGAAAAAAGGAAATCCTGTGTTTCTTCCTAAGGTGGAGAGGGGCGGGTGGCCAACATACAGTTTCAGAGTCTGGATTTCAAAAAAATAAAAATAAAAAAAAGTCACTCTTCTTATGTAGCATTGTCCTTCATAATACAAATTGCAAATGAGGCAGCATGCCAGTGCTGAAAAAGTCAGTCTTAACACACTGTCCTTGAGTCTGGGCACAGCTTACCTGGAAAGCTTGAAAGAGGGACAAATAATTTTAGTGTCACCTACCCTTGTCCTCCTGTCCCCCCCTCCTTCCCCCTCTTCCCAAGCCATAAACAAAGCAACGACTGCTCTTGCCACAGAAAAGGAGGTGCGTGATCGCTTATCTGGAAAAGCTGGTAATGGACTATTAAATAGTTGTTTGTGAAATCGCTGCACAGTACAGTGTTTATTTGTTTCTGCAAAAGAATTCCTGTTTACTCAGTTCTGGATAAAGAGCAGATCATTTGACAAGGCCCCAGAGTAAACAAAATCCTGATAGATATTCCCTCCTGTCTTCTGGTGCAGGCCTCTGCATTTTCTGTTGTTTTGCAGATTAGGGAGGGGATGTGTGGACAGACCATCAGAATTCCAGCAAGCAGAGCTCTTCGTGACTTGAAACACCCTGTGCTGACACTGATGATTGGAATGGCCCATCCCAAGGCACCCTTTGCCCCCTGCCCTTAAGTATCTCCCTCAGCACCTTGTCATGGTGTCTAAAAAATCACTCAACTGCCGAAACTGGTTTGGCTCAGTGGATAGAGCATCGGTCTTCGGACTAAGGGGTCCCAGGTTCGATTCCGGTCAGGAGTACGTACCTTGGTTGCGGGAACATCCCCAGTAGGGAATGTGCAGGAGGCAGCTGATCGATGTTTCTAACTCTCTATCCCTCTCTCTTCCTCTCTGTAAAAAATAAATAAAATATATTTTAAAAAATCACTCAACTATTCTCTCTTTTAAGTTAAGCCTGTAGGTTAAAAAAAAAAGAGTTGCTTGGGAGGAGTGACATTAAACTGATATCTGTTATTAACATTTTAGATAAAAAATACATTATTGAGTGTTCATTTATGAGCCAGGCACCGTGCCAGAGGTTTTATCCTTATTTTTTACTCTCCCGAAAATGCTATGAAGCCAGTACTATTATTATCTTCAGGTTACAGATGAGAAGACGAAGGCACAGGGGGTTTAAGCTACTTGCCAATTCTCAGTCTGGCAAGCAGATGAGTTAGGTTTGAACTTCGATTCTTGATTCCGGAGCCCATGTGTTCTTCCAAGTTGGCATCCACAGCGAGTGGGATCGGGAAAAGAGGGTGCGACAAGACAATTAAACTTTGATGTCGTGAGCTGGAAAGGGGGTTACCCGACAGATGGGGGAGTGTGCCTGCAGGGAGGAGGAAACAGAGGGAAGGCAGATATGAGCTCCTGGTCACCACCGGGGGGCTGGGAAGGAAAGGACTCGTGGAAATGAGCAAGGAAGAAAGGGAGGAACTAAGGAGGGAGATTTGCTGTGGACAGCCTGACGAGTCATTTCCTTAGATGTCTCCTGGATCCAGAGATTGCAGGACTGCTGGCCTTCTTTCCACTTGTCAGCTACAGAGTTCGCATGTAATCCCATGGCTGCGAGGTCCTGTGATCCTCACAGGCAGTGCCATTTCTTTTGCAGTTGAAAACCGAGAGGCAGAGGGTTGGCAGCCACACCAAGACTAGAACTCACGGTGTTCCCCCCCCCTCTCCCCCGCTAGGAGCACAGCGCTCTCTCAGCACACTCCAGGCAGGATCCTGTTTGCTGCCTTGGATAGTCCTGCTGGGCACTCCTCTTCCTCTCATACAGGCTCCTTTCACTTCGGTCTGTCCTATGTCAGGCCTCTTTCTTCCCTGGGAGAGGCTAAAGATGACAGGCTCACCAGTCCAATCTCTGCCTGATATTTGGGGGTTATGCTAATTCATTGTTGCATGTAGAATGCCTCCTGAGAAACACAACAAGCTGCAGAAAATATACTCCCCCTCTCCCCTTAATGTATACTTACTAAGCACATTTATTATTCATCAGGATGTGCATTTAAAATGCGAGTCTAGATTCCCTCACTTTTAATCCCTAACAAATGTTCAAAGATTTATTTTTATAACAGTCTCAGAGCGAGAGCCAAGCAAGCCTCCATGAACACAGCTTGCCAAGTGGTGGATGTTAGCGCTGTATCCACTCTTGGGGCTCGATCTGCAGTCTCTGTTGTCTCTTGCTGTTTCTAGTGGTGGTGCACAGAGGCGTATGAGCACACCAGGGCCCGTCATTGGCTGCAATTTGTTGGCACCGACTCTAGGGAAGAAGTACTGCGAGGGAAATGTGAAAGTCCCATTTCTTTGCAAGATATCAGTAAATATGGTGGGAGAAATAAAGGCAAGTCGATGAAGAAGAGGGAATTGTGGGCCAAGAGACAAGAAAATGCACACAGACAAACTTTAGAGACTTCAAGGTGTTATCAACAGGCAAGTGTTTGAATGGCATACGAAGCATTTAACATGCATACATTAATTCTCCCAGAGTGAATAATGCCTACTCTCTCCTCCTGCAAGAAGAGAAGGCTCGAGGGTGCTGGTACCAGTGTAAAGTTAGTACAGTGGAGGGTTCTTAGGAATGGTCTAAGGCCAGCTAACACGACAGGCCATGGTATGTGATTACTGCTATCCCTTTCAGTAGGTTAGTGGTCCATCTGAACAGGGCACCTCAGCTGACTTTGATGATTTTTTTCACTCATTAGTGGTCTTCGTTATAATTCTGTGTGTGGCATCTATTTTACACATTCCTCAAGGTCCAACTGGTAAAAATGTCCTGGGTATCAGTTTGAGAATTTTTCTCATTTGTGAGAACTACTGGAGAACTTCATTTCTATTTAAATAATTTTCTAACTAAACTCATAGTACCCACTATACATTAGTAATCAATGTTGAAGCTGAGTTAAAACTAGTTCTATTGGAGATATCATTCACTACAAATCTTGGAATATTTCCTTCTTTGAGGTTAATCAGCACTACATTTAAAACATCAGTATGGCTAGTTTTACAGCTGGAGTTATAAGCATAGTAAGAATGGAAGTTAATAAGAGAATGATACTCCAGTTTTATCCAATAGATGTTATTTTCTTACATTAGACAAAGTCAGTGAAAATAATGCACAGACTGATCTCTATGGTTTTCAATATATTCTCATATTAGTAGAGGCAAGGATGGAGGAAAAGGAATTCTATTGTGCAAGAGACAGAGGCAGAGTCCCATAAACCCCATTTTGTGATAAGCATGTCTTTCAATCAAATTTCAATGGGGAGAAATAATTTTAGAAATATTTGCAGTACTAAATATTTGCTCTCTAAAGCTTCATGGTGAAAGAAAAATTGAATGTGGTTTCTACCTACATTTCAGATAATCCCTTTGTGTGTATAATGGTGTACACAAGATAATAATTAAGTTTGAAGAGTCAGCGTTATCCAAAGAATCATTTTACCCATGTAACATTAGAATTTGAAAATAAAACAAGTAAAATAATATAAGGAAATAGTGGAAAATAGGCCTTGTCTAAGACTAAAAGAAAAAAAAAATGACATCAAATCAAATAAACCATTTGTACTGTGGTTAATCTTTGGCCTTTGTCTCAAGCCTCTCTGTTTAATGCCACCATTCCTACTTCTCTGGACAATTTCCTGTTGACCAATGCCTTTTACGTTAGCTCATCTGACTAGGAACAAAACCGCCCTCCTTACTATGAAATACTAAGTGACATGACCTCTAAATTCTTGCCCTAGCCCTTAACATTGGATAAATAAATTAAGTAGAAATAATTGGGTATCTTTTGCTCAACTTGATGCCTGTAATAAATGTCACTAGTGTCATACAAAACAATTTGTAACTTATTTTGAAATGAATTGTCTCAACTACAGAGCAGGCAGTGAAAGAGACAAATGAGAAAGATTTGCAAGAGGGCATTTCTATAATGACATCATAAGAGCCAAGAGGATTTCAATAGCAATTCTATTCATGTCCCAAAGAGGAAACAACAAAATAGCAGGCCCAGTCTTTCTATGATTTTTAACCCCATTTTTAAAATTTTACTTTTAAAAAATAATTTCTTGGGTGATTGGAGACAAGAAAAGGAATGGTGGTATGAAGACCTCACATCAGCTCAAGAATCAGTTTTACTTGTGTGCATTTATGTCACCTACCCATTAAGTTTCACAAAACCACTTTGCTAACTAAAAGAAGAGTCAGGGGACAGATTTCTTGGGTTTTGCAATCCTTTGTTTCAAAATAGTGCAGATGTGGTAATAACAATGATTAGCATGACATGCGACACCAAGCAGGTTTTACATTTTTTAGAAAAATGTCCAAATGAACAATGTATCACTGAAATGTTGTCGGAGGTTATGTGTAGTTCATGAGACGGGCTCAAAACAAAGAAGTTTTCCTCTCATTCTAATTCCCCAAGATCAGGAAACACACAAACACACCCACAAATTACGTGGAGAGAAGTAAATGACACATTATTTCTCCAAAGTTGTTTTATTGCCTGCCAGGAAAATATCTTCAGGAGATGGACTGACAAGGAAGAGACTTTTGTAGTGAGCATCTGAGCCGCAGCAGATTTGTGGGCATTATTGGCTTTTTCAGACATCAAAAGCAAACTGTGTGAGAGATGATGGAGGTGCTCAAACAGAAATGGGGAATGAAAATGAGCAAATAGAAGATCATGCTCAATAAAAACACAAAATGATAATCAGAATAAATGAGACTATCAGTGCACAAGTGGAAGAAAATCAGCTAGGAACATCTGTTCAGGTGAGGCTGAAATTAAGAGAATAATCAGGCTCTGGTCGTGCGCATTTGGAAAAAGTCTACTAAAGATATGATGTAGCTTCTCATCCTTCGCCCATGTGGAATGATCATACACTACCTTTGTACTTTCATTAAAATTGGGTTTTGTGACTGTGACTGTTATGCCTTCCAAGAAATATAGGTTTGCAGCAAAAATGCAATTGGCTATGCATTGCAGATTAAGAAAATTTTAACAATGAAATAAAAATTTCTCAGAGAAATATGCAAAGACATCCGACAGTCATTACGAGAAGCATTTCTAAGTGAGCCTCCATTTGAATAAATTCATGGCAGTATCAGGCCACAAAAATCTTTGGAGAAATAATATATACGTATTATAGATCATGTTAAAACTAAACATATTGACTTCTGGTTCAGGGATAAATAGGATGCACACATTTTTCTATTTTTCTCCTGCTAAATGCTATTTAAAACTCCGGATATTACATCTAAAACAAATATAAGAAAATTCTGAAAGAGGGCCAGAAGAAACCAGACTGCTTAGGAACCTTGGGGCCTGGGGAACAACATGGTGATGAGTTCCCTTAGTTTTATTTTTGCCATAGATATCCCAGACTGGGTGATGGAGAAACCAGAAACCTAGAAGTGCCAAAATTACAAAAAAAAAAAAAAAAAAAAAAAAAAAAAGCCCCATTAAAAGCCTAATCTCTCTAGCAAAAGTCCCAGGAAGGGTCAGCCTAGCCAGACAGAAAACTTTTAGAAAACAGGTCTCTTCTCTAGCCAAACACCTTGGGGGAAAATGGTGGCCTTACTCCCACTCTTGTCAGCAAAGGCTGACTGGGGAGCCCAGATTTGCAGCGTCATTTGGAGGTGATGTAGGACCCTTCTCACTCTTCACTGGGGTTGTGTCAGAGAGGCTGAGTGGAAACCTGGGACTTGCACCTCCCAGAGGTCACGAGCCACTCTCCCTAAACTGTGGTGTCAGAGGAGGCCACGAGCAGAGCAATGATCCAGAGCCTGGCCCTCTCCCAGCCAGGGCGACCTCAGCGGGGGCTTACAGGAAGCCTGGACTTCTCCCGCGGAGCAGAAATGAGGCAGCTCTCTGGCTTTAGCTGGCTCTGTGTCAGAGGAGTCCTGCTCAAACGGGAGACTTAAGCAAGATCCAGAGTCTCATAAACAAAATACTCACAATGTCCAGAATACAGTAAAAAATCATGTCATATCAAGAACCATGAAAAGCCGAAACCGGTTTGGCTCAGTGGGGAGAGCGTCGGCCTGGGGACTGAAAGGTCCCGGGTTGGATTCCGGTCAAGGGCATGTACCTCGGTTGCGGGCACATCCCCAGTAGGGGGTGTGCAAGAGGCAGCTGATCGATGATTCTCTCTCATCGATGTTTCTAACTCTCTATCCCTCTCTCTTTCTCTCTGTAAAAAAATCAATAAAATTTATTAAAAAAAAAAGAACCATGGAAAGCTCAACTTGAATGAGAAAATACAATGAACAGACGCCAGCAACAAGATGGCATAGATGTTGGAATCAGCAGACTAGGATTTTAAAGCAGCCACCATAAAAGTGCTTCATGAGCAATTATGAACACACTTGAAGCAGATGAACAAATGGAAAGTATCAGCAAAGAAACAGCAGATAGAACCAAATGGAAGGGTTAGAATGGAAAAATACGATAAGTAAAACTAAAAACTTATTGGACAAGGCAGAAGAAAGAATCTGAACTTAAAAACAGAATGATGAACATTGCCCAATATGAGCAAAAGAGAGAAAATAGGTTAAAAAACAACGAACAGGGCCTCAGGGACCTATCGAACTATGACAAGAGATCTGCCAATCATATCGACCAGTTCCCAGAAGGAGCTGAGAAAAGCATGAGGCTGAAAAAAGTATTCAAAGAAATAATGGCTGAAAATTTCTCAAATCAGGTAAAAGACAAACCTGTATATTTAAGAACTAAGTCCAAACAGTATACATCCAGAGAAATCCACACCCGGAGATATCCCGAGAGGCAGCCCCAAAGAGCAGAGCGCTTTAGGGCTCATAAGACTGCAGAAGCCCATGCAGAATGTCCTGCAGAGACTTCATAAACTTGGAATACCAACTTGCTTCACAGGTAGGTTTCTGAATTGTCTTATTCCCCCCTCTCCCTTCCCCGCCCAGCTGTTAGTTCTGTAAAATGGTATATAATCTATGTTGATCACATTGCCAAAAATCAATGTATTTTGATGACTCTTAAAAATTATTATTTTTTATTGATTTCAAAGAGGAAGAGAGAGGGAGAGAGAAATAGAAACATCAGTGATGAGAAAGAATCACTGATTAGCTGTCTCCTGCATGCCACCCACTGGGGATGGAGCCTGCATTCCGGGCATGTGTCCTTGACCAGAATCAAACCTGGGACCCGTAGGTCCTCAGGCAGACGCTCTATCTGCTGAGTCAAACCAGGTAGGGTGGTGGTTGGTAAACCGTGGCTCACGAGCCACATGCGGCTCTTTGGCCAAAGAGCCCTCTGAGTGTGGCTCTTCCACAAAATACCACAATGCGATTGAAACTTCGTGGCCCATACGCAGAAGTCAATTTTCGGCCTTAGCGAGTCTATTTTGAAGAAGTGGCGTTAGGAGTTTAAGTTTAAAAAACTTGGCCCTCAAAAGAAATTTCAATCGTTGTACTGTTGATATTTGGCTCCGTTGACTAATGAGTTTGCTGACTACTGAGCTAGGGCAAAGATCCATTTTTGAAGAACAAAAACAAAAGCACCCTCAAATAAATCACATTAAGTGATGATATAGCCCTATTATGTGCAAGGCATTGTGATTGCTCTCATCTAAATGTTTAGCCCATCACTATGAGAGAAATAGACGTCTTGCTAGCTCATAAAGTGAATACTTTCTGAAGTCTCATGTTGTGAAAAAGAAGAAAGTGGGTATAACGAATAGAATTGAGAGAGATCACAATTTCCAATTTTGCCAAGCTGTCATGATTGAAAATTCCTGCTACTGAATATGATTGCTACAGGAAAATTCTATGTTAGAAATGATAACTAGTACACAGATCTCTGAAGAAATCACCTCTAAAGCTGTTACATGGATAGACAATAAATATTTGGTGAATAAAGAAAATAATGAATGACACACAAAACGGAGAGTTTCATTTTCTTTTTGACAAGACAGTTGTGAAAAACAGACTTGCCTACTTTATAAGAGTACTTATTTATATTGTGTCTTGTGTTTACTTATGTGTGTGTTTTATTTCAAAAAGGTTTTTCTATCTGTAGGCCATAGACATATTCTTCCATATTTTCCTTGAGTTGAGCATTTTGTGTAAATATCTCCTCAGTTTCAGAAAAGATCTTAACTAGCAACCTTTGAAAACCTCCAATATACATTTCAGAGTCCCAGGGAGGGGTTGTATCTTTGGGTGACCACATCCTCTCTACTGATGTGGTTTTCTCAAGCCTGTGTGGTAATGATAATTGCAATGATGCTAACTTACATTGCAAAGGGCAGTGTTTTTTGAGATGTGCCCTGAAGAACACTAGTTGTGTGGGATAGTAATAGACATTATTCAAAACAAGTATGTGAATTAGTGGGATTAAAAATTAAGCCCATATATTAATGTAGTAAGTGTCAACTTGAATAATTTTAAACACTCTGACATGACCATATACAAAAAGTCCATATATACTTAAAAAAAAAACCCACACAGATTTATTTTCCTCACCTTATGTGTGAGTTCAGCTCTGGTTGCTGGGTAGGCAGAGGTGGGGAGATAAGATTGTATGTTTATCCTGATGGTGTTTCCAAGGTGATCCTGGAATATTTCTACCCCTTTCCACCAACCCCTTCATCAGTCTTGAGAGTCAGAGGTATAATGTGTTAATGTGCCAGAGATTCTCCAGCAGGGAAATAGTTTCCCAAATTTGTGGGGGCAAAGAACCCCATTTTCTTTCTTTTTTTGTTTTTATAATTAAAAACATATATATTTTATTGATTTTTTCACAGAGAGGAAAAGAGAGGGATAGAGAGTTAGAAAAATCGATGAGAGAGAAACATCGATCAGCTGCCTCCTGCACACCCCCTACTGGGGATGTGCCCGCAACCAAGGTACATTGTCCTTGACGGGAATCGAACATGGGACCTTTCAGTCCGCAGGCCGACACTCTATCCACTGAGCCAAACCGGTTTCGGCAAGAACCCCATTTTCATGGAGAGCTGGAGCCAATAGACTACAATTATTTGGGAGACTCTGGTACAGTGGTTTTACCATTGCTTGAGTGCTTGCTTGTGCCTGAGCTTCTTTGATCCTCTTACTGTCCCTGTGATACAAACATTTTTATCGCCATGTTAAAAGCAAGGAAACTAAATTTGAAGTGAAAGGGTTAGGGCTACTATGTAGAGCTTTGAAATATAAGTTTAGATTTTGAATAATCAAAAGCTCAGTTGAGCTGAACTATTAGCACAAAATTTGTTGTGGAAGAATCAACAAAGTTAAAGAGACTTTAAACCCACTTCCTCAAGGTTTTTATAGAGTTAAACTCCATGTGTGCTATGGAGAAAAATTATATAAAAGATGTACTATAAAGGTTTAGTTTAAGTACTACAAAGCCCTATGTCAACATGAATTCTATAATAATTCGTGGTTCTCTTCTCAATAATTTAAATCTTTTTTTTGAAAGTATGTACTTCTATAAAAAAAGGAGAGGAACACTAAAGCTGGCATAATACTGTCAGCTGTTGGCCATATGGAAAAATATAAATTGTCATAAAAGCTGGCCAGTTATAAAATGTTTTAGATACATTAAAAAAATCACATTTTAAGCATTTGAGAAATTTACTAAAAAATACACCGATAAATTGCATTAGTAATTGTTTTGGCTATAAGTTCACATGGTCCTTCCATATGTAATTAATTATTTTTTAAAATGGACCTGTGTAATGGGGCAATGAAATATGGTTTTGATTGGAATAAAGATGTTTAAAGGGGGAATTGTCCCAAAATTAATTTTTTTAACTTTCATCTATAGATGCCTGTATGTAGTGTTACTGGATGTAGTTCATATTAGGTATCATTTATTGAACATCTACTATGTGCAAAGCCCTATAGTTTAGATGGTATTAGATAAAGGGGTAGGATAAGAAAATTGTGCCTGAGCCTAATTTCAAACCCAGGTTTGTCTGGTTTCAAACTTTTCTGCATGTTTTGTTTTAAAATTATTATCATCTGACCTCATAAGTAGTCTTTTTATTGTAGAGAATTTGGAAAATATTTAAAATAACAATTGTAAAGTATTAAAAATACATAGCCCCATAGTCCCACCACCAAGAAATAACTACCATTAGTATTTTGAAGAGTGTTCCACTTTTTAAAATGCATATGCATATTAAAGCTTCTTAAAATAAGGAGATTATGCTAGTTCATTACTTTCTTTTCAATTAACAGTATTTCCAGAGCATCTTTTCCAAGTTATTGGTAATTTTTATTGTCAATGTTAACTGACATGTAGTCAACAATTAAAAAAAATTATTACTTAAAGGATTACAAAGAGTATTTGTTGACAATTTTTAATAGCTGTATAGAATTCCAGTCTATGATTTCATTAATCACTTCATTAGTTTTGGATGCATAAGTCATTTCAATTTTTTTGTTATTATAAACAATTATATTATCTTTGTCAAATATTTGAGCTCCTCTCTGAACATTTTCTTAGAGTACATTTATAAAAATAGATTTTTCAGATATAAAACTTATGTATTATAGATTGTCATCCAAATATTTATCAATTTACATTTTCTCCAGCTGTAGATAATAGCTTCACTTTCATTTTTCTACATTTTTACTAACACTGAGTAGTTTAAAAATTTTAAAAACTTAAAGTCATTTTATGCTACCTCTTTATGCATTCTAAGTTCTGGCATTTATAGAAAGCATTTTAGGTTGTTATCAATCATCCTGAATTTGATTTGCTTATTAATTCACTAATAAGTAATTTATTTATTCAGTGCATATATAATGAACCCATGATATGTGCCAAACTCTGTTTTTAGGTGCTGGGGATAGAGAGGAAAATTAGACAAGCTTCCTGCACTAATGGGGGAGTATTTTCTAGTAGGCTTTGCTGATTTCAGTGAAGAATCATTTCTGGTGTACAAAACAACAAATACTTTCTATTTTGGCAGAAGCCTTGCCACATATGATATTAGTTTTATTTTAATTAGTGACTTGTTAAGCAGAATAATTCATAGCCAAAGTCTAACATATATGAATGTATAAAACTAGTATGATAACCAGATTATGCTTTAGTTTAATGTCTGATTATTACAAAACTAGAGGCCCAGTGCATGAAAATTCATGCACTGGAGGGAGGGTCCCTCATCCGGTCTGCCTCCTCTCATAGTGTGGGAGCCTTCAGGGGTGGGAGGTGACCCAGTGATCAGGGGAAGGTGATGCTTCCATTACACCTCTGCTGCTGCCATTGCTGGCAGCACAAGCCTCAGCTGGCCCTGATTACTCAGGTGGCCCTGGGAGGCTGGGCAAACAACATCTGAGTCTTGCCTGGGCATTAGGCAGCCCTGGGCAACTGGGGGCTGAGGAGACTGGGGGATTCTGCAGGTAGGCATGCAGAGCCTCTACAAATGTACTCTAAGAAAATCATCAGAGTTGAGCTTAAATATTTGACAAAGATAATATAATTGTTTACATTGCCTGGGGATGGGTCCAGCTGTGCTATGCATCTGCCGCCCCAGTGGGGTTGAAGGGACTGGGTGCCACCATCTTGTGGCTGTGGACACTGCCATTTTTGAGGCTGTGGCAGTCAATTAGCATTTTCCCTCCTTATTGGCTATGGGTGCTGCCAGCTTTGTGAGGGTGTGATGGTCAATTAGCATATTCACTCTTTATTAGATAGGTTGATAACATTAGACATAGCTTGCATACATGCTTCATAACATGGTGTTCAGTGTTAGAAATTGATACATTAACTGTGTAACTTCAGTTAAAATATACAGATTAAAAGGACATTTTAGGCTCTTGTAAAAAGGCAGCTGTGAGGAATGGAAATAAAATAAACATAAAGTATCTTAGGAAAAAAGAGAAAAAAGACTCATGAACTTTATGACCTCTTAGTGCTTCCCATCAGAATTTCTGTAACTGGGTTGAACCATCTATAATAATGAAAGCTTAATATGCTAATTAGACCAAACAGCTGAACGACCTTCTGGGCATCATTCCAGACAAACTTCTGGACCAAGTTGCCAGAGCAGGGACTAGGCAGAAGTGATTAGGGGTGATCAAGCAGGCAGGCAAGTGGTTAGGGGCAGTCAGGCAGGCAGGTGATTAGGGGTGATTAGGCAGGCAGGCGAGTGGCTAAGGGTGATGAGGCAGGCAGGAAGAGGCAGTTAGGGATTATGAGGCAGGCAGGCAGGCAGAATAGTTAGGGGACATCAGACAGGCAGGCTGGCAGTTGAGCAGGTTAGGAGCCAGCCATCCCTGATTGCAAGAGGGATGTCCTACTGCTAGTTTAGGCTAGGATCCGGCCTAAACCTGCAGTCGGACATCACCTAAAGGGTCCCGGATTGCGACACTGTGAAGGCTAGGCTGAGGGATTCCTCCCCTCCCCCCATGCATGAATTTCTTGCATTGGGCTTCTGGTTTATCATAAATAGCACTTCAGATGAGAGGAAATCATGATATAAGTATGCCATGGTATTAAGTTAATGTTTTCTCTTTAACAAATGTCTCAAATTATTTTTTAAAAATATATTTTTGGAAAAAAATATTTTTGATTGAAATCACGAAGCTAAAAGGGATAGTGGCAGTGTAAATATGTTCTATTTTTCCCTATTAAGGAAAAAAAAAGGACTTCATCACAGACAGACAGACTTGTCCTGCAATTTGTTTTTTTGTCATTTTCAATAAATTTCCTTTTTTTCTTAAAGAACAGGAATTAATTTGTTTTAGAGAAAGATACCTGATTTTAAGAAAATGTTCCAATGAATTGCAACATTAAAATGTAAAACATGTTTAGTGCTGTTTTCCTACTTTCCACTATGTGTTTGATAAATGCTAGAAGGTAAAGTGATGTATTAACTTGGGACTGTATTTTCTATCCCAATGATTTGGCTTCACTCACCAAACATACTGTACAGCAGATTTTACAAACCACAGGAAAACTGGCACAAATTTTGAATATTTTGCTTTATAAAATGAGAGTGTATTTACTAAAGTTTAGAAAATGTTTTTTGATATTGCTTCAATAAATCTCTGGCCTTGAAACAAATGCAAATAAAATGTTTAAGGTTTAAGCATTTACTATTCTTAAAATTTGATATGCTTTTCAAATAATCAGGGAGAACGTGGAGATGGAATTTAATTAAAGCCCAGTTGTGTCTGTAAAATTTCCAATGCAAAAACGGTAGTTGTCTTGTTTGAATTTTAAAAACATTATTGAAGTGTTTGGTTTATAGATTGCAGTCATGAAAAGATAAGATAAAATTCTGGTGTTACATTTATGTTTTGAAGATATATCTAATCTGTAGAGGTATGAGAAATGCAGTAGAGGTGCATGCTGCTGAAAATCACTGTAGCGTTACACTTAAACACTTAGAAACCAAGGTAGTTAATATAATTTATATATACATAAACTAAATTATATTTTTAGTAGAGACTTCTTGGATTGAAACACTTTTACCCAGTATTTTAATCAAATATGCTATCATCTCTGCTCCATTCGATGCGTGCGGCACACAAATTTACCGATATGTGTTTCACTTAATGGATGTAATATGTGCGATGTGCTATTAATGTCTATTAGAAATACATAGAATAGTGAGAAAGAACTTTAATCAGAAATAGTTGTTATTTCTTCAAAATCAGAAAGACCAAGATAACAGTGAGGTAGGTTTGTTCTATTTTTTAAAGTGATAGTATTCTTGTCTCTGAAATGAAATAGTAACCCACTCATATTCTTACTTTACATAAATTTGCATGACAAATTCCCAAAGCTCTAATTTGAAGTAAGTAAAATTAAAGGATGCAACCTCTTATAACTGTATGCATGCTCTGATATTTAGAGGAAGCACACATAACAGAGTTTTTAAATAATTAATTTGATTACCTTTCAGGCCAAGGGACAAGGGAATAAAAATAGGAAAAGAGTAGGTCTGAGAGCAAAAGTGAGGGAGAGTGGAAGAGAGAATGCAAAGGAGTGCTCATTGATTTGTGTGTGTGTGTGTGTGTGTGTGTGTGTGTGTGTGTGTGTGTGTGTTAGCAGCTTTACTGAGATATAATTCACATACCATAAAAATCCACCCCTTTAAAGTGTACAATTCAATGGCTTTTCAGTCCATTCACAGACTTGTGCAATCATCACACTATCTAATTTTAGAACATTTTTATTGCATACCCATTTGCAGTCATTCCCCATTCCCTTCTCCCAGATCCTGGCAACCATTAATCTATTTTCTGTCTCTATTAATTTTAATATATTTTCAGGGTGATATTCAAGTTTATTTTACTTCATAGCAATTGGGTCTAAATTGCTTATGGGTTGTGCTTAGTGATTGATTATATTGGTTCTGTATATGTTTTAGAAATGAAAACTTTGAGTATAATTCCAACTTTCTTGAGGAACTAAGATAATTTTAAATAAGCATACAAAATTATTAATAATGATGTCAAAATGGGTCATCTGTGTTATTTCTTTATTAAATTAAATAGGATGGGATTCAGTTTAAGTAATTGATTTGTTATTTCCATCCCTAATCTCAGAGGCACCTAAGAAATGATATTTTGAAGGGGAGAAAAAAACAAAGCAAACCCAAATTCTCAAATATCCCATGTTGTAGGTTAAAATGTTAATGGAAATTTGTAGCTGTTTGTGACTTTGTAAATCAATCACAAATTATTATTCCAATCCCCAATTGCCATAATCATGCTAAAAGTTATGGGAGAAAAATGATTATGCACTCAAGGATTTTACAATCTAGGTGAATCAGACCTTACTTTTACCCCTGAGATATGTTTTGCTTAGAATTAAAAATCTAATAAATTAATACCACTGATAACTCTATTACTATGAATCTCTTCAGCATTTATTTCTATCACATCTGTAATCAATTCAGGGAGTAAGAAGTTGCTTCTTTATTTTTCTTTTGTCTATTTGCTTAGAAACTGCATAAATATTTTTAAAGCTTTTTATTGTAAAACTAGTGGCCCAGTGCATGAAATTCGTGCATGGGGGGTTTCCTCAACTCAGCCTGCACCATCTCCAATTGGGGATCCCTTGGGGGACAACCCTCTCACAATCTGGGTCTGCTGGCTTCTAACTGCTCACCTGCTTGCCTGCTTGATCGCCCTTAACTGCCTCTGCCTGCCTGCCTGATTGACCCTAAACCAGGGGTGGGCAAACTTTTTGACTCAAGGGCCACAATAGGTTCTTAAACTGGACCGGAGGGCTGGAACAAAAGCATGGATGGATTGTTTGCGTGAACTAATATAAATTCAAAGTGAACATCATTACATAAAAGGGTATGGTCTTTTTTTTTTTTTAATTCAATAGTTTTGTTCACCGGATCTGGCCAGCAGGCCATAGTTTGCCTAGCCCTGTCCTAAACCCTTTGCCTGACTGCTGGATTTCCCCTAACCCCTCTGCCTGCCTGTCTGATCACCCCTAACTGCCCTCCCCTGTCGGCCTAATCTCACCCCAACTGCTCTCTCCTGCCAGCCTGCTCTTGCCCCCAACTGCCCTCCCCTTACTGCCTGATCTTGCTCCCAACTGCCCTCCCCTGTAGGCCTAATCTCACCCCAACTGCTCTCCCCTGCCAGTCTAATTGCCTCCAACTGCCTTCCCCTGCCAACCTGATCTTGCTCAGTCTCTGTCTCTCTTTGTTTTTCTCAGCAGTTCTTCAGGCCTCCCTGCCTCTCTGTCTCCCTCTTCCTCTTTCCCAGCTGGGAGAGGGCGGGACCAGTGGGGGCCACTCTACCCTCTCTGTCCACCCTCCCTTCCATTCAGGTCTCTTCAGTCTCAGTCTGTTTTGTTTCTTCATTCTGAGAGATGCTCCAAGAGCGAGCTGGAGGGAGAGAAAGAAAGAGAGAAAAGGCTGTGAGCTGGTGGGTGCTGTGTGTGTCTGTGTGTGTGTGCAGTTGTGAGTGAGTGTGAGTGCCGGCCCCGCCTCCCCGCTCCCTGTCTCTGGTGCCACAAGTCTTCACCCACCGCAGCCTGCTGCGTGCACAGCCTGGGTGTTAGGTAGAGCCTCCAGTCATTGTGGATGTGATGGACCCAGGGTTTTTAGATATTAGGATACAATACAAGAAATCACACCAAAATATATAGTTTGTAATTTAATATTAGGTGAAACCATTATAACCACCATCAGGGACAGGAAACAGAACTTTTTCAGCCACCTTTCTATCTCATCACAACCTCTCCCTCCTTCCAAAGGTAATCATCATTCTGACTTCCGTAGTTTTCACTTCTATGCTACTTCTTTATGCTATTATCACTTCCCTACACACTAGAGTTTAGTCTTGAATATGTGTGTGTGTGTGTGTGTGTGTATTTTAAGACTCTTTTAATCTACAATTGAAATTTCACAATTTACCTTTCTTTTATTTATAATTTATCTATAAAAGAACCTGGGTATTTGACTTGTAGGATTTCCCTGATTTACATACTCATTAAGCAAGTTTACACGGTCATCTGTCCTCTGCATTCCCTACATATTAGTAGCTGGACCCAGCAGCTGGATGAGATTTAGGTTTAATTCTTTGGGAATATTGCAAGAGCATTATGTTTTTTCATCAGAAGTCACATGTTTTCTGGTTTTTGCTCTTTTTGTTGTAGAAAGAAAATACTGTCATTAATGCTCAATACCTGGATCCATTAATCAGTGGGGGTTGCAAAATAGTGATATTATAATTCCATCAATTGTTTTTATTTATTAGACGTAATAACTTTATAACAAGATACTTCACCCCATCCATCATTATCTATAATCTATTATGGATATAGATCACAGAAGGAAAACAGGATTAATTCTTGGCATTTCCCATTTATTTGTTCAGTTTTCAAGATAATGAATTGATTCCTTATGATTCACAGATTACCAATTTTTTGTGTGTTCATAAATATTTTTTATTAATTCATGGATTTAAGAATAGCTTATGGATTTCAATTGATTGAAATTTTATCCTTATTAAAGCTCAAGTTTTCTTATCTTTGGAACATTGATTCTCTTCTTGTCTCCTGAATTATATATATTTATCACTTTTGTAGTCTGATATTTTCCTTCCTATAAAATTTGTCAAGCTATTTCAGGCCAACCTTGTTCATTTCCTTTCCTTGACTTGAAATTGGTCATTTCTCTCAATAATCATAGTTTCTTTTAAAGAAAAAACCTAGTGAGGCTAAATTCTGGGATTTAGTGGTCTTCACTGATTCTGGATTGATCATTGTTTCTAGACCTTTTTGGTAGACAGAACTAAGAAGTGTGTGTGTGTGTGTGTGTGTGTGTGTGTGTGTTATAACATAGGGAATGGTAGAACTAGAACATTCCAAAATTACTAAAATATACCGAATGTTGATTGTCCTAAGTTGATCTCCTCAGATGCAGAGAATACTCGTTTGATATGTAATTTCAATTTTTATTTTATTTTATAGGAATTTCTTTGCTTTATAGGTTTTAGTATTTGTTCTATTCTTTTGTTTTAGTTTTCTTCTTTGGATATGTATTTGTATGTTAAATCTTTGCCTATCCTCACTCTTGTATCTTTTTATTTTTATTTATTTATTTATTTTAAAAATATATTTTATTGATATTTTACAGAGAGGAAGGGAGAGAGATAGAGAGGCAGAAACGTTGATGAGAGAGAAACATCGACCAGCTGCCTCCTGTACACCCCTGACTGGGGATGTGTCCGCAACCAATGTACATGCCCTTGACCGGAATCGAACCCGGGACCCTTCAGTCTGCAGACCAATGCTCTACCACTGAGCCAAACCAGTTTCGGCACTCTTGTATCTTTTTAGCACTTATAAGTTAAAGTGCTTCCTCCTTTAAAGTGATTTTATATTTTAAACAATAAAATAACAATTAAAAAAAATAAAGTGATTTTACAAAGTATACGTAAGGCCTCACATACACCATTTAATTCCATAAACATCAACTTGATGCTGAATTGAGTATCACTTGGAATACAATTATTTTTGTTGCATGGGATGAGAATATTTTACTGCACATACCATTTACTAATTCAACTAATATTTACAGAGAGCATGTGATGTTCCAGGCAATGTGCTAAGCCAGTTATGAGCAGGGAAGAATGCAAATACACTCTAAGGGTGGAGGTAGACATTATTTTAAAAAAACTAGTATAATTACAAGTTTGACAACTTGACCCAAACTTGTCCAATGAGAATTTGTAATAAAGGGATATATTAATTTTTATACTGCTGCTCTAACAAATTACTACAAACACCATGACTTATAAAAATACATATTTATTACCTTACAGCTGCAAAGTAGGTTATCCCATTTTCAGAAATGGAAACTGTAGCTCAAAGACATTCACAAGCTTGCTAGAAGTTACATAGCTATTAAGGTAGGATTCAGAATCCTTGCATTAATCCCTGGTTCTTATAGACCAACAACGATCCTATATAATAAAAGAATAATATGCAAGTTAACCATCACTCCAATACACAAGATGGCTACCTCCATGTTGACACAAGATGGTTGCCACAAGATGACCAGTAGGTGAGGGCAGTTGGAAGGGACCAGGCCTGCCAGGAAGGGCAGTTGGGGGCAATTAAGCCTGCAGGGGAGGGCAGTTAGGGGTGATCAGGCCTGCAGGGGAGGGCAGTTAGGGGCAAATAGGCTTGCAGGGGAATTGTTAGGGGATGATCAGGCTGGCAGGCAGAAGCGGTTAGGGGCAATCAGAAAGGCAGGCAAGTGAGCAGTGGGGAGCCATCAGTCCTGGATTATGAGAGGGATCCCAGATTCGAGAGGAGGGTGCAGGCTGGGCTGAGGGATACACCTTCCACATCCCTCATGAATGAATTTTGTTCACCAGGCCTCTAGTATAAGAATAAAGAAAATGAACTATATAATTTAGAGTGTCTAAAATCAAACAGCATTGCTTCCATCTCTGGCAATATAAAGTTTACTTTCTCTTAATATCAGTTGTGTTCTATCAAGTTTTCACATTCATCAAATTTCACATCTATCCTTCCAGGTTTGGTCCTTGCATTCTTCATGCATCATAAAAATTGTATTTAAAAAACAAATAGAGCTTAAATCTCTCTCTCTTTATCTTTCTTGCCTTTATCAGAATCATTTCTCCTTTATGGAGTCAATATCTTCACTCACAGTGAAACAAACACTTCTAGTTCAATAATTGCAAATGGTTTGGAAGCAATAGTTTCTTTGGCCTTTGAATGCATTTATGAGAATAGCTATTGAAGTTTGGGTTTTATTTGTTGCAGCAGCTAGCAATATACCAATTTATATGCCTTCCCTTTAATAATGCACTTGATTTTGGTTCTTTTGGCTATAAAAAACAGATGCCTATTTAGGTCACCAGAAGAAAAAGAAGACTTTTTCTCATGTGGATTGAAATCATTACAGCTCAGCTGCCCCTCTTATAGCGCCTCTACTCCATTTGAGCCACTGAGCTGTTCTTTTACCATCGGTTCTCACCATATAAACTGTGCCTTTTCTGTTTTCCCATATCTTTGGTTTCTAAATGGCTTTGGCCTGCCCATGAATCTTTTTTATGTGAAGCTTCATTTCTAACAAGCTAATCATGTTAGTTTTTTCTATTTTCTCCAAAATAGAATTTCATTTGCCTACTTTATTTATTTATTTTTTTCAGTCAGTCCATATGGGCCACTGGTTCTCAGCTAGCCTGTGATTTTTTTTAACCTGGGGTTAATGCTCTTTCCTAACCTAAAATGAGGATATTATGCTATAAACATTTTTGGAGCTACCAGCAAGGATTATGGTGGCTCTACTATTTTCTGCAAATAAATACCAGTTTATAATTATACAAACTTACTATGCCTTATGCTTAAATGTTTCAAAGAAACCATATGGACACTTTTTAGTACTTCTAGTACATGATATTTGGAACTGCTGAAAGAAGATACTTTCATGACCCAAGTAATATATATTATAAGTGGAGGTGGCTATTGGGGACCAGAAAGACACAACCCATAAATGCAAAATTGGGTGAAGTGTGGAATCGTTAAGCCTGATGTTAAATTAATATTTGGTTTACAAGTTAAATGGACTTTGGTTTTAATAGTGTCAATGCATTAAAGTGACAAATGTTTACCAAGTGATATGCTATCTATAATAATAAAAGAGTAATATGCTAATTAGACAGGGTAGCCAAATGACCTTCTGGACATCATTTTGGATGTCCTTCCAGATGAAGCTGTTGTGGTGGGGGCTGAGGCAGATGCAGTTAGGGGTGATCAGGCAGGCAGGAGAATAGTTAGGTGTGATTAGGCAGGCAGGGGAATAGTTAGGAGCAATCAGGCAGGCAGGCAGGCAGGCAGAAGGGTTAGGAGCTATCAGGCAGGCAGACAGAATAGTTAGGGGTGATCAGACAGGCAGGCGCAGTGGTTAGGAGTGATCAGGCAGGCAGGCAGGCAGGCAGGCAGGCAGGCAGTTAGGCTAGTGGTCCTGAATTGTGAGAGGGGTGTCCAACTGGCAGTTGGACATCACCCAAGAAGGTGCAGGCTGGGCTGAGGGACCCTTCACCCCCCCTCCCCCGCCATGCATGAATTTTGTGCACTGGATCTCTAGTCCTATATAATAAAAGCCTAATATGCTGTGTGTGGTTGTCTGGTCGTCTGTTCAACTAATCCAAGTGTAATATGCAAATGATATGCTAAGGCCTATCAACGGCTCACTATGACCTGCACTGACCACCAGTGGGCAAATGCTCAATGCAGGAGGTACTCCCTGGTGGTCAGTGCACTGCCACAGGGAAGCACTGCTCAGCCAGAAGCCCCAGGGGAGCAGGCCTAAGCCCTCAGTTGGACATCCCCTGAAGGCTCCTGGACTGTGAGAGAGCGCAGGCTGGGCTGAGGGACCCCACCCCTCAGTGCACGATTTTTGAGCATTGGGCCTCTAGTATTTCTATAAAGTTGTTGAGTGAGATGCAGAAGGATTAACAGCAAAGTCACACGGTGGGGTTTATTTGAATCATTCAATTGACTAATATATATTAAGCAGCACTATGTTCCAATTAGAAGTTGGGTTGTAGTGATAAGTTATAGATAGCCCTTGTCTTATAATTTAATTGGTGGTGAAGAGTTAGAAAATAGACACATATGCTGGATATATATATATATATATATATATATATATATATATATATATATATATATATAATACAGCATTATACCTGCAATAATTAGGGAGAAGAAATGGCTTTCAGGAGATAATAACAAGAGATAACTAAGACAGACTGGGTGAGTAAAAATTTTCAGAGCATTTCAAGCCTGAGTTAAGTGTTGAAGGATGAATAGTATAACCATGTAATTGTGGAATTGAAAAAGAATATGAATTATCATGGATATTTCTGTATATGTGTTAAGTTGTGTTACTGAGCTTAAGCTTCATGACTGCATTTTCATGTTACTAGCCAACAAACTAAAAAAAGTAAAGGTATTACGGTATCTCTTAAGGATGTCAGTTCAAAACCCAATTAAGCAGAAAAGATCTAGTATTATAAGTATTCTTCTTATCTCTAGTGGCAAATGATATATTTCATACCCAGATGTGACTTTAAGTGACAAATGTAACTGTAGCATGCTGAGTCTGAAAAAATTTTGTATGCTCTTGGAAAAATATCTGAAGGACCTCCAGATCTTTCACACTTATTTATTTATACTTTTTACTCTAAGTGTTCACTTTCTTTTCATGACTATTTTACTGATTTTTAGAAAAGGTATGTAGTTTTAATAAAGTTTCCCTAGTACTCTCGAGTTCCAAATGGACTTGAATTCATTTTATTTTTATGGGCTGCTGGTCTTTAATCTCTTATCACAGAATCAGAAATGTACCTGTTACATACTGGTAAATTAGTTATCAATCCCTTGGGCAGTATATTTTAATATCAGAATTATCGGGAAGATGATATAAATCTTGTGTACAGTATTATTAGCTTAGGCAGCTGCTGACTTAAAAAGGCCAGTTTAACAAGTCACCACTGTATTATGTTTAATTAGGTACAGTTTATATAATGAGGTGTTCAGTTCTAATGGAAAGACATGCTGTGAGCAGCACATCTGCAGGAATAACTATTACAATCAGCATTGCAGAGACCCATGGAACTGCAAATTAGACTTACTTATCTAGAAATAAATTACATCCCAATGCCTTCATAAAGCTCATTAATTAATTCCACTGGCATAAAGGTCTTTTTCTTAATTTCATGTTCCATTAGCATAATAAACACAATTTGAGTTACAACAGTATGATCAGTTTAATGGATGCTATTTATTTTAGTTTTTTATTTAAAGTCCCGGTAACGTAGAATTAACATCAATATGCTACTTGGTCCTTTATTAAAAATTCCCATAGGATAACCAACACAGATGTTCAATACAGCATCATATATTTGCTGCATTTTACGACTCTACTAATTGGCCATATGGAAAGGTGTTGCTTGGGTGTAATTTAAAAAAAATATCTGCTAAATTTTATGGATTGTAATAATTACAATTAGTTTATATGTAAAGTTGGATAGGTTAATACATATTGCCTATTGCAGGCAAATGAAGAGCAAACAAACTTTTGGTGCCATGTTTATGGTAAATACCAGTTCACTTAAAAAATTCTGGCAGTATTTTAAATTCTTGTTAAAATTATAACATTAATTTGGCTTACACTCCAAATTATATAAAATGGTCTCTATTTGTAAAGTATACATTTTTAGGCACTTATAGTTTTTTAACCAATACTGTGCATTTTGTTAACATATATGACATTAACATATTTATAATGCTGTACTATGAAATTTCTGGGTTAAGTGCACCTGCTAATGTCTAGTATACAATTATCACATGTGTTGAGTGATTTTATATATAGCATCTTTTTAATGATATATAACATCTTGTTACTGAAATAAAGTGCATTGTAAAACACATAAATTTTCTTCTCATGAGTCACAATATCTTTTCTCCTGTCATATTTTCCCCTTAATGTACATTCTATGCTACAAAAGATAATCTGTTTCCTTTATTATATTTTTACTTTTGAATAATTACCTATTTATTCTTGTATTTTTGCATAAGCTACCAGGGCTGTGTAACAAATTGCTCAAAAAAACTTCCTTGTTCAAACAACAACAATGATTTATTATTCCTTACGTGTTCTGGGGGTTCAAAATTTGGGAAGGGACCAGCTGGGTAGCTCTCACTTGGGATCTCACCTGCAGCTGCAGCTCCATGTTAGGTAGGGTTGCAGTAATCTGAAGGCTTGACTGGAACTAGGGGATACGCTTTCAAGGTGACTCACCAGTGCTGACAGTGAGTCACGGGCCTCAGTTTTCTGCAAATGGGCCTTTCCATAGGGCTGCGTGGGCGTCCTCATGGGATAGCATCTGGCTTCCTCCCGAATGAGAAATCTAAGAGACCAAGGCAGAAACTGAAATACCTTTTATGATTAAGCCTTGGAAGTCAAATACCATCACTTCTTTCATAATCTATTTATCATATAGGCCACGGAAAAGACATGCACATGAGGAAAATAGAATCTTGGGGCCTGGCTGGCAAGGACAGTGCCCTCTCTGATCCCTAATAATTAACATCCCTCCCACATGTAAAATGTACCTCTGCCTGCCAAGGCTCCAAAAGTATCATCTATTTCAGCATCAGCTCAAGATGTAAGTACAGGATCTTATTGTCTATCTCAGGTCCAGAGGTGAATAAGGCTTCTTAACTAACACTTCTTCAGTATAGTGCTTGCTTTGAAGGCCTTTGAACTAAAGTAATATGTTATCTGATTCCCCATCCAACCAATATACAATGGTATCCCAGGCAAGGACTATTGACTATAGTTTCCCCTCTTCCAGACTGGGTCGATGAGAGGTACACAAGAGTCACTTTTTCAAAGCATTTTGAAGTCCAGTCAGGCACATGGTGCCTGTCCCTTGATTAAGGTTCAGTTCTATTGCCCGGGAATGATTCGCTTTGGCTTCTGGGTTTTTTTTGTTGTATCCCAGGAAGTGTCCTTCAGTTTCAATTAAAAAATGGCCTCCAGGTAACTGAAACCCCAGCAAACATCGCGAAATCATACGAGATATCCCAAATGACAACGTTCCAGCTGAGACCTTTCTTAATTCATGACCCATAGAAATCACAGGAGATAATATATGTGTGTGGGGGGTCAGCCCCCATGTTTTGGGGAAATTTATTGCACGACCACAATAACTGATAGAAATTTTGGTACCAGAAGTGAGACATTGCTGAAACAAAAGCCAATAGAAATGGATAATTGCTGTGGACTGGATGGGAAGTGGAAGTTGGAAGGGCCTTGAAGAGACTGGTAGTAGAAGCCCTTGAGGAGGTTGTTCCTGAGGGCTCACAGGAAGCGAGAAATGTGTTATTATAAGCTAGAGAAAGGTGTACTGTTACACATTTATGGAAAGTTCAGAGCTGTCATTTGTGGCAGTGTTGAAAGTGAAAAATGTACTCAATAAACTGAATAATCTAGCTAAGGATGTTTTTAGGCAGATGGTTAAAATTACCACTTGGTCATTTTCCTCACTTATAGTAAAATGCAAGAGGAGCAGACTAGATTCGGAAAAGTTCCACTAAATACGAATGAACTGAAAATTCATATTTCAAAAAATAAAATTGGCCCAGCCATTGTGGCTCAGTGGTTGAGTGTTGACCCAATGCTCCAAGGGATCGCTGGTTCTATTCCGAATCAGGGCACACGCCCAGGTCGCAGGCTCAATCCCTAGCAAGGGGCATGCAGAAGGCAGCCAGTCAATGTTAATGTTTCTCTCTCAGGGATGTTTATATCTCTCCCTCTTCCTTTCTCTCTCTCTAAAATCAATACAAACATATTTAAAAAATAAAATTGTTTCTCATGCCTGGGCTCTTCAGATAGCATTAGATTCAGGCACTGTCAGGAAAACATGATGTAAAGATGAAGCCAAGTGTGTAACTATAAAACATTTTGTGAAAAAACCCAGAAAGATTTAAGGTAGTGTCCTTAACAGAAAAAAGTCTCAGCATTGATTTTTAAAGAGCATTCTTCACAAAACCTTTTCATTTGGCAATATGGATTCCAAGAATCTTTAGGATATCTTTCTGCAGCAGCATTATTAGGATATGAAAGGTAGACGAAGATGTATGGTAACAAGATTTGTGGGTGTGGCTATTGTCTAATAAAATTAACCTTAATTGAGTTGTAGAAGACCCACATAATTTTAAGGGAATTGTACTGATGAAACCACCTCCAGCTTGATCTAAAAGGGACACACAGTTCAAAATTAAAGTGGTGTTTGGATTCCCTAACTACTATCTGTAGGAAACAGAGTGAGAAAAATTTGTTTCAAGGATCATTGAGGATCATCCTGAGAGTAATCTTTGTGAGTATATCTGATACATTATTATATTTAAAATACAAGATGCCCAATGCACAAAATTCACGAACTATCAGGGGTTTCCCTAAGCCCAGTCTGCACCCTCTCCAATCTGGGACCCCTCGGGGGGATATCTGACTACTGGTTCCCAACCATTCACCTGCCTGGGACTGTTGGCTCCCAACCACTCACCTGCCTGTCAACCTGATCACCCCCTAACCACTCCCCTGCCAGCCTGATTGATGCCTAACTGTTCCCCTGCCAGCCTGATTGCCCCCAACTACCCTCCCCTGCCAGCCTGGTCACCCCTAATAGTCCTTCCCTGCAGGCCTGGTCCCCCACAACTGCCCTCACCTGCTGACCTAGTTCCCTCTAACTGCCCTCCCCTGCTGGCCTGATCGCCCACAACTACCCTTCCCTGCCGGCCATCTTTGACCACATGAGGGTGGCCATCTTGTGGGAGCACGTGAGGGTCAATTTGCATATTACCTCTTTATTATATAGGATATTTGCTGTGATAGTACAAATTAATTACACCTATTAATGTACAGTTTATAGTTATCAGCTGAAATTTGTGTTGATCTCAAATGCAATATATTATTAAAGTTCCATATTATATTTAAAAAATATATATATTTTATTGATTTTTTTTTTTTTTTTTTACAGAGAGGAAGAGAGAAGGATAGAGAGTTAGAAACATCAATGAGAGAGAATCATTGATCAGCTGCCTCTTGCATGCCCCCTACTGGGGATGTTCCTGCAACCAAGGTACATGCCCTTGACCAGAATCGAACCTGGGACCTTTCATTCCGCAGGCGGACGCTTTATCCACTGAGCCAAACCGGTTTTGGCCCATATTATATCTTGCCACAGCAATAAAATGGCATGGCAGTATATACTTATCATTTTTACTGTCTTGAAATTACTAGTAAAAAAAAAAATCTTTCCTTCTAGTTTCTTTCTTTTTCTCATTGCACCCTACCCTGCTATGAAATCCAAGTTTCCACTGTTATGTCTGAACGTCTCCTTAACATCATTTAAATGATGCAGATTCAATATTTAGTTTATCTTATACTTTTCAATTCATCCCCCAGAGTCACAAAAAAATCACTATTTCTACCTTCCCCATAAGGGTTAATATGTTACATTTTTAAAAATAATTTGGAGGTCTCTGATCTGTCACAGAATCACATATGTATCTATTATGTGTTGTTAAATTACCGTATTTGCCGGCGTATAAGACGATTTTTTGGCCCTGAAAAATATGCCTCCAAGTGGGGGGTAGTCTTATACAGCGAGTATATAACAAACTCTGTATTTTTAGTGGAAATGTTAGGGGGTCTTCTTATACGCCCAGTCGTCTTATATGCCGGCAAATACGGTAGTAACCAAACACTAGTCTGTAAGCCTTGCTTCTGAAGATCTGCAAAATAAAGCAGCTATTTGAATTTTTATTAAAATTGGAGTAAAAATAAAATTATCTTTGCCTTGAGTATGAGTCCATGAGTGTGAGCTAGTGGCAGAAATGGCTAATAGTTTTCACTGTAGCCTATTTAATTCCTCTTCTTTTCCTTTGGTTGGACATACTCTGCAATTACATGTGTTGAGATTTTTTAAAAATAAATTTTTATGGTGAGTGAAGATCAATAAAAATGGGTCATTGGGTCATTTTGGATTTATATAACTTTATTGGAATAATTACATTATCAGAATTGTCCTTGACATTGATTATCTTTTAGGTGCCAGATACTATGCTAGGTGCTTTAAATGCAATAGCTTATTTAATTCTTGAAACAAATTCATGTATTATTATATCCACTCTATGTGACTTATGAAATTTTAAATTTGAAAATTGAGATTTGAAGCCAAGACTTTTAAGTCCTATGTTCTTTTTATTATTTTTCTATTACAGTGGATATTTAATATTATTTTAAACTAATTTCAGGTGTACAGCAAAGAGGTTAGACAATTATCTAATTTACAAAGTGATTTCCCTGATAATTCAAGTGCAGACCTGGCATCAAAGTTATTAGAATACTAGAGGTCTGGTGCATGAAATTTGTGCATGAGTAGGGTCCCTAGTCCTGGCTGACAATCAGGGCTGTTTGGGGCCTTCTGGCTGCTGGCTGGGGCCTCCCTTCCCTGGCTGCTGGCTGCCAGCCAGGCCTCCCTTCATTCTGCACTGCCCCCTGGTGGTCAGCGCACATCATAGTGAATGATTGAACTCCCAGTCTCCTGGTCGAACTCCTGAGGGGACAATTTGCATATTAGGCTTTTATTCACACACACACATACACACACACACACACACACACACACACACACACACACGTGTATGTGTGTGTGTGTGTGTATATATATATATATATATATATATATATATATGTGTGTGTGTGTGTGTGTGTGTGTGTGTATATATATATATATATATATATATATATATATATATATATATATAAATTGACTCTAATCCTTGGGCTGTATTTTACATTCCTGTGACTATTTTGTTACTATAAATTTGTACCTCTTAATCACTTCACCTTTTCACCCATCCTCCAAACCTCCTCCTCTCTGGCAACCATCATCTTGTTCTCTGCATCTTTGAGTCTGTTTCTGCTTCTTTTTAAAATCTTTATTGTTGAAAGTATTACATATGTCCTCTGTTCTCCCCTATTGACCACTTATAGCCCGCCCCCCACTCCTTGCCTTAGGCCTTCACCACAATGGGTTGTGCATATATGCATACATGTTCTTTGGTTAATCACTTCCCTCCCACCCACCCACCCACTCCCACTTTCCCTCTGATATTTGACAGTCTGTTCCATGCTGTTTTTTGTTGTTGTTGTTGATCAATTATTTTGTTCTTTAAATTCTACATGTAAGTAAAGTCATATAGTATTTGCCTTTCTCTATCTGACTTATTTCACCTAGAATAATACTCACTAGGTCCATCCATGTGTCACATATAGTAAGATTTTATTTATTTTATGCCTAGGTAATACTCCATTGTATATATGTACTACTATTGTTGTTTCTTTTATCCACTCATCTATTGATGGGCACTTGAGTTGTTTCCATATCTTGACTACTGTAAATAATGAACATAGGGGTGCATATATTTTTTTGACTTAGTGTTTTGATTTTCTTTGGAAATATACCAAGAAGTAGGATTACTAGGTCATAAAACAATTACATTTTTAATTTTTTTGAGGAGCCTCTATACTGTTTTCTATCATTGCTGAGCCAATATGCATTCTTACCAATAGTACACCGGGATTCCCTTCTCTCCACATCCTTTCCAACACATGTTTGTTGACTTATTGAAGATAGCCACTCTGGCAGGTGTGAGGTAATATCTCATTGTGGTTTTAATTTGCCTTTCTCTGATGAGTACTGACATTGAGCATCTTTTCATGTCTTTGGTCCCCTGCATGTCATCTTTGGAGAACTGTCTTCCTATTTATTAATTGGATTGTCTGTTTTTGGTGTGGAGTTGTATGTGTTCTTTATAAATTTTGGATCTTAACCCCTTATCAGATGTATCATTGGCTAATACGTTCTCCCATTCAGCAGGTTGTATTTTTGCTTTGTTGATGGTTTTCTTTGCTGTAAAAAAACATTTTTAGTTTGGTTAATCCCATTTGTTTATATTTTGTTTTGTTTTTCTTGCCCAAGGAGATATATTATCAGAAAATATATTGCTAAGAGAAATGTCAAGAGATTTTACTGCCTATGTTTTCTTCTAGGAGTTTTATGGTTTTGAGACCATATATTAAGTCTTTAATCCTACTTGAACTTATTTTTGTATATGTTATAAAAAAAAGATCGAGTTAGATTTTTTATTGCATATATCTGGGTCTGAGAGAGTCATCAAGGTGGAGCTAGTAGAGTTCACCAAGCTAGTGCGAATTGAGATTTGAGTATGTGGAGGGAGGCCTTAACACGGGAAAGGTGGCACCTGCTGGCTGTGTGGTAAAATGGCTCTCTCCCTGAAGCCAAACAGTTCAGTTTTACCTTGTGGTCTCTTTCCCCTTTTCCTTCCCTTCAGTTTGACTGGAATTCCTGGAGAGTTTTTTTTTAAGAAAGACTGCAGTGCAGGTCCAGGTTGGTTTCCAAGAACAGAACCTCTGGCCCGTGTGAGCTGGGTAGTGTGGGGCCTTAAGGGGTCGTCAGGTTGGAGCTCATGGAGCTTGCCTTGCTTATGTGTGTGTAGGGGGGGTGGGTGAGGGGATGGGTAGGGGAGAGGGCTCAACAGAGGACCAGTGGACCAGTGGCCCTGGCTGGGCATGCAATAAAACAGCCCTTGCTCTGAAGCCACACGACTCAGTTTCTCCCTCTGTGTCTCTAGTCCTACTTCTTTCTAGTATGTTATGAAGACTTCATAAAATGAAGTCTTTATTTTCTTAAGGTTTAATGAACAATTAAATGAACATTTCAAAAAAAAACATGTTCTATGTCACACTGGTGTTACTTTCTTCCTAAAAGTATCGAGGGCAAAGACATCTATAAGTCAGCTCTCAATTACCCGGAAAAATTCACTCTTACAAGTCATTAAATGGTGTACTTTACTTTGCAGTGCAAAACCATTTTCTCCACCAAACTTCTTGCCAGAATAGGTAAAATATAGCAATTATCAATGGGTTTGAAATTCATGTCCTTTGATTTTTCCTAACCAGGCTCTGGTGAATATGTTAATGCTGAGGAAAGTGGAAAGGGGAAAAAAAGGGAAGGGCAATGGAAAGTCTGGGTAGAGGTAGTAAGCTGGATGAGCTTTCATTTCTTGTCATCAAAAGTATCTCAAATTCTTTTTATGTTTTGCATTTCAGAACATTTTTTTTTAAATATTGGGAAGGTTTTTCCCATTATACTTTAGAAACTCAAGTTATTAAAGGACATTTAATCCAGTATTCTGAATTATTCACTCTTAAACATTCTATTTTATATTATTCTGAATATCTGTGAAGTTAACTTTTTTTCTGAGCCATGAAAATATTTAATTCACAGTTTCCCACACGTTTAATTATTCAAAATGTTTCAAATCAAATTTTCCAAAATAAAATGGTGATTTGTAAATGGGTTCAAACATTGGCAAATCACATTAATTTTGGCTTAGTTTATATCTGATACAGTAGCTTTTTATCCAGAAGCCAATTATCAAAGTTGTCCTAAGTACCAGAGTTCCTTTTTTCATGCACTGTCCTGTAGGTTCTGCTTTTGAGCTTTGTTGTTTTTCACAGTGTTGCATGTGTCGAAAAATGTGCCTGCTTTTTATTTTTCAGGCAATGAAATGAGAACACGGTTAAGTGGAGTTTAAGTGATGGTTACAAGTTGGCAGTATCTTAGAATTTGACCAGAATCACAATTTTCAAACGTCTAAGCATTATAGCTCTCAGATACAAACATCCTTTTTTTGTGTCTGTGTGTTGAATGGAAAAGTCAGCATTACTATCCAGCTGTATTGTTTTCACTGCATGGTAACTAATGACGTGCTTTTGTGCACTGAAGAACGACAATGCTGTAAAGTTGGAAGCAGAGTCACAATATATGTAATCGGAGGGTCAGAATGAAATAAGGCAACTCCATTATGTACTGCAAATAAACACCATAGAAAACTTTCAAACTCAGTATGTCTTCGAGTTAGCTAAAGTAAAAGAATCACATTGACTTAAGCAGACCCCTTTGGCTGCCAAACTTGCTTTTATAATGGGGGTCAGTATGGCCTCTATTCCTTGCTAGTTGGATGACTTCAGATAATTTTTTGTAAGCTCTTTGTTACGTTAGTAATTTAATTTGAAAATTGTGGGTAATATTACCAGTCTCACAGGATGGCATGAGAATGAGATGAGATAATGTGTGTAAAAGGTTTATTACTCAGACAGGAATGTAGTAGGTGAGGAACAGAGATCATTGCCTACTGTTCCTTCCTTCAAGATTCACTTATGCATCTGCTATAGTATGGCCCAGGAAAATATTAAAGAGATGAATTTAAAAATTTATAAGTTAATAACATAATTGTGCATAAACACTATGAATACAAGCTATGGAGGAGAATGTTTTAAAAAAATATATATTTTATTGATTTTTTTACAGAGAGGAAGGGAGAGAGAGAGAGTTAGAAACATCAGTGAGAGAGTCACCGATCAGCTGCCTCTTTGCACGCCCCCTACTGGGGATGTGCCCTCAACCAAGGTACATGCCCTTGACCAGAATTGAACCTGGGACCCTTCATTCCGCAGGCTGACGTTCTATCCACTGAGCCAAACCGGTTTCAGCATATGGAGGAGAATGTTGATACTTCTGGCTAAAGTGAGGTTTGGAAATTATCTCTGAGTTTTTTAAATTTAAATTATTCTTTCTTTCTACATCTGCTCATAATATGGAATTGATTACAGTAACACAATTTAATATTAAGTAGCTTAAAAAGTCTATCTGACTCCTTACACTGCCTTGATCAATTGGTTTGATATTAAATCAGAGATTATACACTCCTCTATGGAATGAATAAACTGTTAGGGAATACAATTTTAAAAGTAAAGTCAGTTTCCAATGTCAGCGCTCAAGTGAAGATTGAGCATATAGTTTAAAAAATGTTTTATAGGCCACTTAGTGGCACGAAAATAAAGAAAACTTTTTTAAGTAAGCCATTGTTCAGCATGTCAAACAAGGCATTACATTTTATTTGTGCCTTAATAGCACATCCATATAGATAAAAGGTTGTTTAAAAATCTTGTAGAAAACAACAAGTGTCGCTTTTCCTAATAAAAACTGCATTTCCCCTGTAGTTTATGCCTTTGATCCCCACAAATTCAGGAAAAATAACTCAAAACTTCTTTGCTTTCATTTGCAGTGATAAGATGCACAATACTGATCTGAAAAAAACAATACCCCCAGTGACACCGGAGCCCCGGGCCTCATGGCACCTACCATGGAAGGTTGCTTTCTGCGTGTTTATTCTCGGTATTTGTTACTTAGAAAAACAGGTGACTGGAAGATAGAAACAAATCCTCAGACGGCAATGTACCAGGAAACCAAACAATAGCAGGAATATGTTGATCTACCGGCTTGATGACCTTTCGTGTTTGTTTAAACAGCTTGTTTTAATTAGTAATGGATAGCGCTTATTCTTATGAACATTATTGACAATTGAAAACAGCACCTTTATAAGCTGAGGAACTGGAGACATTTAATATGAGTGCTTGAGTTCGGTTTCTTTAGGGGGTTGCTTTGTTCTTGTCCTAATGCTTGGAGTTAATGGACAACTAAATGGAACGGCTTCATGTGTCATACACTGAGTGAAGAGGACTGACAAAAAGCCATTAGTGTCCAGGGAGGAAGGACAAAGGCAGAAATTCTATAGTTTCCAGATGAGTCCTTATGATTCCCCAAACTCTTTATTAGCTTGACAGGCAAGAGGCAAGACCGTTAATGCAAAAGTCATATTGTACAATTTTAGCCAGGTTTTTCTTTCCATCAAAAGGTAGTAGAAAATTACCTAGAACCTACAGTTATGGAATCTGAGAAGTGATTCTTTAAAAAACACACAAATTTAATGGCTTGATGTTCTCAGTGACAATTTTACCTGCCCTATGAAAAGGAAAGAATGCATTAAAAAAAAAGATTAAGCAGTTCCTAAAAAGAAACGTTGGGCTATACTTATTTCTGGAGCTAGTTCCAGAGATTTTAAAAGTATCCTGTAACTTTGCGGTTTCTTCTCACTCTCAAATACACTTACAATATTCTACAACAGAATCCAACAAAAATGTCATTATTATTAATTCGATGTAACATCGGGATCATTCTTGTCAGATTATTCTAATGTGTTTAGCAGTGCTATCATTGTTCCTCTATAAAATATTTTAAAGCAGCTCTAAAAATCACTCCTATAGATTTGGAAAGCCATTTCTGATGTGACACACATCTGCCTCTTGTTTTTTGATCTGAGCACAAAGCATGTGCTTGTGAGAGGTGGTTCTTGATTTTCATATTTCCCATGAGCTAGTGCCTGTTTGGAAACAAACAAGTGGCGATGCCACTTCCCTAGAACATTCAGCCATCCTTGACCCTTTTGGTACTGGCAGCACTGAGACACTTAGTTATGGCTGTTTAAAACAAGTCTTGGTTTAGTACTTGGTTTTTCAAAACAAGTCTTGGTTTAGTACTTGGGAAGGCGTAGTCAGACCACATTTCCTGGGGACATTCTTTGCTACTCAAGGAAGCACTGAGAGTGGAAAGACATTTTGACCTGAAGAAGGTCAATTGGGTAGTTGACTGCATGTCAGTTTTACTTTGATTTTCATTTCCTCTTCCACAGCATTTTTACAAATGAAGGTTATTAAAACTCTGAGTATACCCATGCCTGTGTTATTTATCATATAGTGGGGGGAAAAACCCTAAAATTAAAATAAAATAGACTAGCCCAAACCAGCAAACAACAGCATTCAAACCAGCAACTATATTGTATTTAACAGGGATGGGCAAACTTTTTGACTCGAGGGCCACAATGGGTTCTTAAACTGGACCGGAGGGCTGGAACAAAAGCATGGATGGAGTGTTTGTGTGAACTAATATAAATTCAAAGTAAACATCATTACATAAAAGGGTATGGTCTTTTTGCTTTTTAAAAATTCAATAGTTTTATTCACCGGATCCGGCCATAGTTTGCCCAGCCCTGAAAGAGATTTTTCGTTTTCCCTCTTCCTTCATACATTGTGGACAATTGATATTCTAAGTTATAGTTTTACCTGTATTACTAATATTGGATGCTAATCTGTGTGCAGTATAGTTAAATAGCACTGGATTGGTGGTCAAGACACCTGAATATCATTTCTGGTTGGTCAACTAATTAGTTTTGTCACCTTAGATAAGTAGCTTAGCTTTTCTGGACTCAGGTTCCTCATCACATTGTGATATTGCCCCCAAGGGGATGAAAAATTGGTTCTTGGAGTGAGTGGGTAAAAAGACCTTACTCTTTTAATATATGATTTATAGATTTCTATATGATATGCGTCTCTCTATATAGGTATATATTACATAAACAGACGTACAACATATTTGTTGTACTGAAATTTCATAGTACGAGTAATTAGAAATAAATTTTTAAAAAGGTTCTTTTGGGGGGCAATGATTGAAAAAAATATTTAGAAACACTGACTTGTCTGACAAATGGCTAGATGATATTAAACATACATTTCAGCTTTAATTTCTATATTTTCCATACACAAAGCCCATTTAATATTAATAATTTTCAAGAGCCTGAAAGGTGTATTTCAAACTTAGATTTTAGTTATTATTTATTCTTCTAGAAAGATATTTAGGATTCCTTTAAAAAAATGAAACTTTTGCCCTGGCCAGTGTGGCTCAGTTGGTTGGGAGGTATCCAGGGCATGGAGAGGTTGCAGGTTGGGTTTCTGGTCAGGGCTCATGCCTGGCTTTAGGGCTCGATCCTGGTAGTGGGTGTGCGGAAGGCAGCTGATAGATGTCTCACTTTCACATCAGTGTTTCTCTTTCATTCTCCATCTCTCTTTCTCTTTCTAAAAATCAATAAAAATATTTTTAAAAAAAGAAACTTACTTTTGTTTTCTCTTGTTTTGGGGAAACACATGTTCTTATAGAAAACTTTCATAATAGAAAGAGTAAGGTCAATTGTACTTTTAGTTGATTACCAAAGTCTGTTTCTCTTCTTTCTGAATACATAGTTATATTTCTAACCTTTGCTAATAGATGCAACTATGACTAAATTCTAGTCAGTGGGACATAACTGGAAGTATTTTATTTCCAGCCCCGATGTATCCAGATCTCTGACATAGCCCCCTCCATGCTCTTCCCATTCCAGCTAAATGGAATAACTGTATGACTTGTTCATGACAAATGAGCTGGCTAAGACTCATCTACTCATATGATACTATACTATACATATTACATATATAGTGCATATAGTAAATACATTCTACTGTTCTCTGTATTTGATCTGCGAACAATCATAATATTCATTTGTGCCAAGATGTTCCAATTTTATATATATTATATTTATTAAAGACATGATACCTACTCTGTCTGATGTAGTAGCTAATTGTCATGTTTGGATATTTAAATTAATTAATATTTTAATTTCTCAGTCACACTAGCCACATTCCAAATCCCCCATAACCATCAGGGGCTAATGGCTACTTAAAAGACAGTGCAGACATAGAACATTTCCAACATCACAGAAGGTTCTAATGGACAACACTGAGCTGTATTTTTTGAGAATTAAGGCTTTTTGCAGGCACATACACACTCTTGAGTACACATACACATGCATACATATACATACAGATGAACACACATGCATATACTAGATGCACACACTCATATATGGATATATAAGGGAAGGGAAATATAATGGATCAAAATACATGAATTGCATGTGACTCTCCATAATATCCTTTCTGCTTCCCGACAAATAATGTATTGGTTTGATGAGAAATTATGGAAGTTCATGAGGGTGTGGGGAACATCACTAGAGATTAAAATTAAGTATGGAACAGACCCAAGTAAGTACAGAGTAGTATTCTTCTTTCTAACTATATTTCTCTCTCCTTCAGCTGTCTACTTCATTTCATTCTCTAAACATTAAAAACTACCCCACAGATTAACACTTGGCTGCATAATGAACTTACTGATATATGAGAAAGAAATGTCATTCATCAATAGAAATTTTCCTTCTTCTGAAATTTTTTCCTTCTCAGATTAATAAAAAAATAGAGAAGGATTTAGTAGTAAAATTTGTCTAATGTAGTGGAATGAGGGTATGACGCACCAGGGGTAAACAATTATCCTACCTGCTTCTGATATTCTCCATCTCCTTTCCCACCATCGCTACCCTGATTCTTGCCCTTCGTGCCACGGATGTGTGACCAGGCTCTTTGCTTTTGTGGTGAGGTACAGAGCTTTGCTCGGTAGAATTTTATACCACGTTTCTTGCTAACGGGCCACAGGTGCTTAAGCCAGGCCGGGCTGCCCAGCTCCCAGAACAATGATTACTATTTTGTTTTGCATCACGATCTTTAGGCCTTCATCGAGCTTAGAAAAATAGGAAGGTAGATGAACGTGTGTGGTGTCTCAGCTAGATGGACTTTTCAAATAGCCTAAGCAACATAGGGTTTCCTTCTCATTCAGGTTAATCCTGGGCTTTATTTCCAGGTGTTGGGAACTCATCGGGGGGAAATGAATGGTTGATTTAGTTCCTTGCCACCCTCCGCTGCAGTAATTAGGACTATATAAAACGTAGAGGTGCCTGGATAGCCGACGCTTTTCTAAGTGATATAAAATCCGTGCCTGGTGTTTTACAGGGCCTACATATTATATAACTGTCAGGAAAACGAGAATCCGAACACTTTCCTCTTGGGTTATTTACTGACTTAGGAGATCTAGCTGCCAGTAGATAGGAATGAAAAGGAATGCTTGGGAACTCTTTTTTCCCCCCCTACGTTGTGGATAATTGGAATGCTAATATCTGTACAGTACAGTGAAATAGCACTGGGTGGGTGGGAAAGACTTTCAAACAGAAGCCACTGTTTGCCTTTTCCTCCAGCTTTCTCTGCTGACTTAAAAGAAAGCAACGCTCCTTCAACAGGACGACGTGAAAATGAAATCAAGGGGCAGGGTCCTCTCTATTTACACCAGGGCTTTCCACAAGGCAACCTAAAAGCTCATTTATTTTTATTCTTTTTTTCCGCCAAGAGTACCGAGTAGCCCTTTGGAGGGCCCTGCTGCTAGAATCCCTATGTAATGTGGGACATGGGGCCAGTTTGATGATTCTTGAAATGTTTTAAAACTGTTTTTGAGGAGCTGGTGGGCCACTTAGTAATAGGAAGACGCTTCTGACATTTAGAATCCTGTTCTCCCCCACTCCCTCGTGCAAACAATAGAAGAGGAAAAGCTGTGCCCTCACTCGGGCTTCTGCTGTGCTAATTACAGAAATGTAAAGCCCAGCTGTGGTCAGACCAGCTCATCAAGGAGAGATGTGTTAGACCAAGAAAGCAAAAGAAGGACCAAAATGGTTTTCATTTTTATTCCTTGCATATTGTCCGTTAGAGTATTCAGCTCTGCTTAATTATAAAGTATTTCTTTTTCCATTTATAAACATGTTCTTTCCCCCTGAATTTGATGTAAATGAAGTTGCTTCTAGACTAGATTGTAGCTATGAGGTTGGAGCCGAAAGGCTAAATAAACTAAGATTTCTTCTATCTATCATCTATCTAGCTATCTATTTATCTATCTATATCTATCTATCTATCTATCTATCTATCTATCTATCTATCTATCTATCTATTTATCTATCTATCTATGTATGTATCTTTCTCCTTTCTTTCTTTTCTTTCTTTCTATCTATTTATCATATATCTATATCTATATCTAATCTATATCTATATCTACCTATGCAGATTATATATAAATGCAGATTAATATTGATCTATAAACCTACTCTATTTAAAAATGAAAGGTTCTTGTCCCCTATTCCAAATTTTTTAAAATCCACCTCTACCCTAAAAAAATAAAATTAACAAAACCAAATCAAAGAGAACAAACAAGCACATTTTAACTTTCCAAAGAAATTTTAATTTTATTTCAACAGGGAGACAAAGTAATTTAAATATATTTTCCCCTCTAATATTTCTTTTGTGCTTGCTTTTTCTGGGAATCTGTGTCCAGGGTTAAACTGCGAAAATACATGGCTATATAGCTATGCTCTTATTTTCTGTGAATGTAAGAAATATAAGAAAACATAAAAAGAGAAAAGGAAAACTGGAGGGGCATTGATAAATATACATTGGTCAGTGGCAATTCTGGCTGGAGTCTTTGCCAGGCTACAAAATATTGAAAAGTATTTAGAAAATGGTTTTAATGCTTATTGTTGTCTGGGAAGGACAATATCAATGTTATAGTCTTTTTAGGTATTATAGACTTACAAGAGGCCTGGTGCACAGATTCTTGTACCTGTGGGGTCCCTTGGCCTGGCCTGTGCCCTTTTGTAATCTGGGACCCCTTGGGAGATGTTGAAGAGCTGGTTTCAGTCTGATTCCTGCAGACTAGGCTGAGAAAGCCCACCAGTGCACAAATCCATGCACCGGGCCTCTAGTATGCATATAAGATCTTTGGTTAATCTCTTTCTGCCCTCTCCCTGCCCCCTTCTCTCTGTGATTCATCATTCTGTACCATGTTCCCATGCCTGTGCATTGAGCGCCTGCCCCCTGGTGGTCAGTGTGTGTCATAGCTACTGGTTGAATGGTCAAACAGTTGAATGGTCAGATAGTCGCTTAGGCTTTTATATAGATAGATCAGGCATTAACATATATAGTAGTAGAGATGATGATGATGATGATGATGATGATGATAATAATAATAATAAGTACTTATTGAAATGATCCTAAATGTTTTAAATAGCCAGGTAAAATCTCATTTACTTATGAGGGAGGAATCCCCTCAATATGTGTCTCTGCAGGTTGTATACTGCATAAACTGTAGGAAGTATCGTTCACTGGTGGTCACTGCATATTTGCAAGTACAGCTGTGAGTATACCTAATAGTTAATAAAGTTATTTTAATAATCATAACCTGCATTTCTTTTTCTATATGAACAACTATAAACATACTTTTGCTCACTTCTTTATACATACATGTATACACACTTTAACAGCTGATAGCTCAATTTTGAAAATTAAATTATTTTAATAAATACTACCTTCATAATTATTCAAAGTGTGTGTATATATTTGGGGGTATATCCTATGTATCTACATATCATGACAATGCTCTAGCAGATAATAAAGAACTTTGAGGAAGGATCAGGTTTTTATATAGGTCCCAATAAGTTTGCAGTGGGGCTAGAGGTAGGTGCTATTATTTCCCCCTTTATAACCTAGAGAAGCTATGCGATGTGTCCAGGATCACATAACTAATGAGTAGACGATATTCACATTTTCACTGGTTGACTCTATATTTTCTACTCCTAATTATGGTTTGCTAATTTGACAGGAAGCACTCTGAATTCAAGAAGAGAGGAATATCACATAATTGTTTTATCATAGTATTTATGATTTTGAAAATTTCTCTGACACAGACTTCTGAAGACCCTCATGTAGGAAATACATCCGAAGAATATCTCTACCTTTAGCCTAAGTATTTATTAGGAATCATTTTTCATATGTTATATCTAGTGGTCAGTATACTAATGTTAGAAACCCAAACTTGTCCAGGCAGAACCTTGGGTTTTCATACCAATTACAGAAATTTGGAAAGTGACAGCAGTATTAATTAAACACAACTCAATATATTTTTAACTGGTTTAAAGCAGGCTTTCAATATTGCTCATAAGGAGACCCAGGGTTTGTGAGAAATTCATTAATATATACGAAGTGGAAAATATTGAGATAATGGTAGGAAAGGGGTGATACTGAATTCTATACTTCTTATTTTTCTATTTGAAAAGCATTGTTGACCCAGTTAGGTAATTGACACTTTGAGTTTTATGGAAATGAGATTCTTGAGAAGTAGATAACTGAAGATAGGAGAGGGGTTTGGGTTAAATCAGGAAAGTAATAAGCTTTCGGATGCCGGAGGGACAACTTGAGGTCGTTAAACATGCTGTGGATCTTGGGGAAAACTATGCTTGCTTCGCAGTTTGAGTTTCCCCTGCCTCTGAAACATGTCTCATGACGAAGAAAACTCCCAATTCTTATCATTGAAGATTAATTCACTATTTCAACTGTTTTCTATTCAACAAGCAGGTACTGAGTGCTACGAATGTTCAAAACATTGTGCTTCACCCTGGGGGATACAAGGTCTTCAATAATAGGCATCCAATGTGTGTGGAGCGCTTTAGAGTTTGCACATTCATTTCTCAGACATCTTCTCATTTAAAAACCTTGGGAAGTAGCTGTTGTAGCTATTCCCATTCACAGAGGGGAAAACAGAGGCTAAGGGACTGGCCTACGTTTCACTGCATGAAAAGTGTCATATATAATATTCAAAATCAAGTCTTTCAACTTCGGAATCTATCCTGATTCCATGATGCCAGATTCCCTGATCTGAACAACTTTGCACTTTAACATGAGAGAAATATACATAGTCACAAATGCGGCAAGAATGTAATTGAAAAATAAAATGTTTTCTCAGTACTATGGTTTACCAAAGCATTATACCAATAAACACTAGATGACAGTCTCAAATTGGGTTACAAATTCTCATAGTGCGGCTTTTATGTTTTAGGAGCTTTGTATTTTGCCTTTTAGAAGTTGGGGGTCCTGTTTTTCTCAGTAGGTTTCCAGAAACCATATTATGTTAGCTTTATATACTTGAGTATTAGACCTCTTTTTCTTTCTCAGGAATAGACAGCTTAGCACTCAACAAGTAGAGTGCTTAAAAGAAGCCTGCGGTAAATTATTTTTGACCTTTTCAATCTATTCTTTTTTTAATTTAATTTTTAATTTTATTGATTTTTTACAGAGAGGAAGAGAGAGGGATAGAGAGTTAGAAACCTTGATAAGAGAGAATCACCAATCAGCTGCCAAGGTACATGCCCTTGACCGGAATCGAACCCGGGACCTTTCAGTCTGCAGACCGACGCCCTATCCACTGAGCCAAACCAGTTTCATCGACCTTTTAAATCTATTTCCATGGATCCTCTCACTGGTAGCATATTAGATTTTTTGCCTGTCTGCAGCTTGATACAAGTTTTGTTGATAGTCTTAAATAGAGCCTATTAAATAACGTATAATCGATATATGTAAACTCATAAAAATGAACAGTCCTGTGGGGATTAGTGACAATAAGCTCTTAAGTTACAGAAAGGATTTTTAGCAGATATCTATCAAGGCTGCTCTGATTCAAATATATCTTGCAGGTAAGCACTGTAGTGGTAAAGATTTAAGCAACTTCATCTCAAAACAGAGACTGAAATTACTTGAACTGGTAGAATTCCATAACCCACCTGCTGCTTTTGAAAGGTTGAAAAATAGTTTTTTTACAGGTGCATTTTTTCAATGAATTTTTGTGTGTGATGAGCATTTCCTACCTTACTCGACTCCCTGTGATATACTCATTTTTTTTGATACACTTATTTTTGATACAATGCAAATCATATAACAATTACTCTTTACTGTTTCCAAAATCAGTCATTTTCTCCATTAACATGACATGTGTTGGAGAAGAAGGATGGATTGGAAAATTTGAATTCATCGTACAATTTAATAGTTTTTTCTTAATAGTATTTTGTGATTTCCTATCAGTAGCCTTTCTGACGTGTATGTGAAAAAGTACTTGAGAATGGAAAAGCTAGAATAAACAGCAGGTGCCTATAAAAATTGTTGGGGGGTGTAGTCATCACAGGAACTGTTGTCCATTCGGGGCCTGTGCAATCAGTGCACTGGGGCTGGAACATCCATCTGTATGGAGCCTGGGACCAAGCTATTTCTTGGTCCCAGACTCTTCTTTGCTATGAACTTCTTGTACTGCTCAAGCATGTTAGCCATGGGCACCTGGCCACCCCCACTCTACTCTCTTCTGCACCCCAAGAAGGATATATACAGTCCATCACCCTGCCTGGGCTATTGAGAGAGACTCCCTTAGGCAAAAGAGACAGACCCATACTACTGTCCCTGATCTTGCTGTGTCTCTTCCTTTGAGTAAAGCATTGTTCTAACCAGTGTCTAGTGAGGTGAGTTCTTGATGACTCACAACCCGTAGAAAATGTGTGGGTCCATGTCTGTGGGCTCTTGTTTCTTTTCTGGTGGTTGGCATTGCTAACATGCTTCACCGTCCTCCAAGCAGTGGAAATCCTTACCTGGAATTGGTAGCTGTATTTTTATGTTTGACAAAAATGAGACCTTAGTTTTTTTTTAATTAAAAAAATTCTAGTCTAGGATTTTTATTTGAAATAGTTATGAACACCTGGCAGTAATGCAAAATGCACTGAAAATATCTCTTCACAAATGTGAAACATATTATTAAAAAACTTGTGATAAATCCCACTTATGTTAATACAAATTTTAATGTAATTTGTACATTTAATTTGTGGTTGGGAGTAGGGATAGATAAAGATGTCAGGTGTGTGGTAGTGATTGTCCTGCTTTCACATGATTTTTCTGACTTTTAAGAAGTTAGTCACCATCATCACGATGGTTGCTCCTTTCTTTTTTAGAAGCTCATTGTACATACACAATCACCAAGTAGGTTTTCCAAAATATATTGTGAATTTGTTCACTTATTTTCAACTCCACTGTTATCTGGTTCAAGACACCATTATCTTTCACTTGGATTATTGCAACAATAATCCTCCTATGATTCATCCTCCACCTCACAGTTGAATTAATCTGTTTAAATTATTAATCATATATTGTTTACCATCACACTTGGAATGAACCTCAAAGTACTTTTCTTGGTCTAAGGCATAAACTCTGTCTTTTAAAAATATATACTTTGTATTGATTCAGAGAGGAAGGGAGAAGAAGAGAAAGATAGAAATATCAATCATGAGAGAGAATCATTGGGAGGCTGCCTTCCACATGCTCCATACTGGGGATTGAGCCCACAACCCAGGCATGTGCCTTGACTGGGAATCAAACTCTGACCTCTTGTTCAACACTCAACTACTGAGCCATGCTGGCTGGGCATAGACTTTATCTTATACAAATTGTTCTAGAAACTAGAAACTAGCAAAAGAGGAAAAGCTGCCAAACTCATTTTATGAAGTAAAACCTACTACCCACATTGAGGTACCTTGTTTTATTGCACTTTGCTTTATTACACTTCACAGGTGTTGTATTGCTTTAAAATTGAAAATGACCCACCACCAGCAAGAAAATTAAGACATGCTTTAGTGTGATGATCTGAAACTGAACCCACAAAATCTCTGAGGTATGTCTGTACATGTGTTGGAAAGTTGTTGTCAAGAAAAGAGACTTATAGGCCAATATCACTCATGGACATAGATATTAAAATCTATGCATAAAGAATGTTAATGATTTATGGTAAATCTTACATTGTGTTAAAAACTAATGTGTCATGATTGAGTATTCATTCCAGGAATAATATCATTGTTCAAAATCCACTCATTTATTTTATCACATTGAAAAACATTTTAGTTCTTTAATATCATCACTTCCGAGATTTTATATCTAGTTCAGATGTCTCCTCTGACGTGCAGAATTTATATATCAATCTGCCTAATTGACATATATATATATATATATATATATATATATATATATATATATATCCCAGCAACTGGAATGGCAGAATGACTGGTCGCTATGGCTCACACTGAAGTGACCAACCAGCTCAATCTGGGCCTTGGTCAGCTCCCCTGCAATCTCCTGTGGCCCCTCCCCCTGGCCAGCCAGACAACCACCCACAGCCCTTCCCTACCTCCACCAGGCGGGATGGTCCCCATCAGGGTGGGCCACCAGACCCCACCTGTGCACAAAGTAGTGCACCTGGCCTCTAGTCTATATATATATAAAAGCCTAAGTGACCATTGTGCCTGGATGACCAACTGCTAACTATGACACGCACTGACCCCCAGGGGAAAGACACTCAAAGCACCAGGATTGGGCTCCCTCCTGTCTGGATTGGGCCTGTAGGGATCGGGCTGAAACTGGTTATCTGACATCCATCAAGGGTTCCAGGCTGAGGGACCCACTGGTGCACAAATCCATGCACTGGGCCTCTAGTTTTATTTTAATGTTCTACAAGCATTCTCAAAATTAACATGTCCAAAACAAAATTGATGAAATTTCGTCCAAACTCTTCTCCTCCCTCTAACTCAGCAAATGGCTACCCTTTCTTTCTTCCATTGTATTCAGAAGCTGACCAGTTCTCAGTACCTCCTGTGCCACCAGGCTAGTCCTCGTGGCCATCATTTCACCTGGAATAGTTTATTGACTGGTTTTCCTGTTGTCAGCTTTGCTCCTGACCCCACCCTTCTCAGTCCATTTTTAACAGAGTAATCCTGTTAAAACATAGGTTAGATCATGTCTCCTTGTGACTCAAAACCCTCCAGTGGCTTTCCCCATCCCTTCAGAGTAAGAGCAAGTTGTGACAATGGCCTCTATGACCCAATAGTCTCTCTTTTCCCCTTTCAGGCTTCTTGTTATCCTACCATTCACTTTTCCTCCCCTCTCTTGGCTCCAGCTCCACACTTGTTTTGCTCTTCTCCCAGGTATCCACATGACAAACTCCCTTTGTTTCTCTTGGTCTTTATTTAATGTTACCTTCTAGTGAAGCCACCCTGGATACCTTATTTGAAATTGCCAACCCTTCCTTTCTTTACCTCCTTTTTAATGTTTTTGCTCCATATACTAATATCTTTTTTAAAAAAAACGTATTTTTTAGTTTTTAAATCTTGGTCTGTTTGTTCTAATATTTCTCCTTATAATGATATCCATATTGCAGTACATTGAATTAGTTGTGGTTCTCAATTGTCTTGTTTTTTGGGCTCGTGAGTTCATTTTCCCCTGTGAGTACCAGTTACATTTTTAGGAAATTAAAATAGAGGAAGGCCAGAAGACCCTTGTCAAGGTCAGCTCCAAAGAGTTCAGTGTGTATTTAAGAGAGAGAGAAAGTGTGTGATAGTGTAAGACATTTGGGTTGAAGAAAACAGTTCCTTGGATCATATCTTTGCTCCCCAAGGAGAGCAGCTATTAGGTAAGACATGAATAGATTGTAAATCACCATCCTTGGGTGTTTGGAGGAACAAGGGTGAGAAGCTACTTATCTGAGGTTAGTTAGTTCTCACCTGTTTCTCTAAGCATCTCACAAGCACAAGACTTTTGTCATGCTCTGATTTATCCTCTGAGAACACCAGCACCTGAAGGCTGGGTTACGCAGGTATCAGAGATGATAGCAATGCATCATAAACAGCAGTGTGCAATAACTAAATTCTATGCACTGGATGTTTAAAATAAAGTAAGAGTATGTGGATGGAGTTGATAGTTTTGGTTTCAGAGTCAGGATCAGGATTCCTAGAACTTTGGCCCCCAGATTGCTGCATGGAGCTCTATACTAAATGGAGCTGGAGATTTCTAGGATTCAATTATTACAAAGTATTACTCTGTAATGCTAACAGTGGTTTTAGTGACTACGGACAAGGGAACAGACAATCTGTTAGCTAGATTGTGCCACGGATAGTTTCTCCCCAATAATTCTGTTTTGCTAAATTGCTATATTCATCTGATTGCAAGAACTGAAGAAAGTCTTCATAAGGGGGTCTTAGGCTAAAACACCACACCAGTAGAGATTCATGCCAAGTATAGTATTAGCCAGTGAATATGAAAAATTGAATTAGACAGAGCTCTGTCTTTAAAAGCTCAAATTCTATTGGGGCAGACAGAAACATAAATAGATAATTAAAATAATATGGTATAGGCAATTTTAGATGTCAATTGGAATTAAAAAACAATGTTTGATATTCAAAATTCAAACTTTCCTTTTCAGTCCTTGAATGATATAGGATGATTCAATAATACTTATATTGATGAGCCTAAAAGGTACCCACAGATGAAAGAACAGTAAAAAATCCACTCCAACCTTTGGTTTCCTTTTTAATTATGTAAAACCAATGTTCCCACAAATTTCTAAGGAAAATGGCCTTACACATAAATAGAATGCAGATACATACAGTAGTCACACACACAAAAAAAATTTGTGTCTCAAATGCACTAGGCTAGGAGGCAAACCCATTGTAGCCTTAACACAATAGTGTAATATGTAAGTCACTTTCCCAGATGATTTTTATTTGAAGGTGAGTTCAACAAATAAATAATGAAAAAACCCAGTTCTGTATACGAAAGTGGCAAGGCTAAACTATTAGCATGGATATTGGGGTAGACATTTTATAATTTGTTTTTTTTACGTGCCAGTTAAATTATTTTCACAGTTAATGACATTTTAAATGCAGAATTCAATTTTCTTCAAGTTTTGTTGATAGTATCAATGCTAGACTGGCACTGCTTTCCTCCCTTCTTGGCTTTGATTCATGCCAGCGTCTGAAAAGACAATCAGGAACTTCATCTGCAAGCTGTGGCTCATTTATATTTGTAAGCACTTACTTCTTGCTTGGAAATGGAAAAAAAGCTTCTGTCACTATCTTTGGAAGATAGGGAAAATTAGTGTGGAGGATGCTGAGATGTCCCAGACCTGGAAAGACTATAGTCAACCACAAGGAAAAGCCAAGTCCTTGCTTGTAAGATTGTGGTTTGATACCGTTAGCACTGAAAGAAATAAAACACTTACTATTAAAATCTCTACCAGACTTCTATTTTATTTTTAAGTATTATCCTCTGTTTCCTCCCCTTAGAGCCTTATGTCCACACGCACCTAACTCTTGCGCGTTAGAGTAGATTTATCATGTGAGGCCTGCTCATCTGCCTTAGAAGGGTACAGAGGACACACCTTGCACCACCACTGTGAGAGATGCATTTGTGAAGGAGCTCCAGTATCCTTGAAAAGTCTGTGGTCACTCTTCTTGGTAGGTCAGAGGTTATAGTGGGAATGGCTACTGCTGAACTGGACAACTAAATGGAATGGAGGAAATTGAGTCCTGGAATGTCAGGGGCCATGTGGTAGCACTTCATTGCCACAGACAAGGTGAGCATGGTTATTATAATGGACAACAGAGTTGAAGCTTTAATTAGAACAATCTTGACTTGCACAGATCTGTGGCATCAGCTAGTTGATCATGGCATCCCTAGCAGAGAACTAGATGGACAGTTTACTAAACTTGTGCTTGGTCTGTGAAAGTGGGAGAGTTTTATGTCAAGTGAATACAAGTCTAAGTGGAATCATTCTTTTGTAGTTAACAAGGGTGTGCAAAATATAACAAATTGGAAAAATAGAAAAAAACAAGTGAAGTGAAATGGAGCTAGGAATAAGGTCCTAATGATAGCTTGACACACTAGAGGAACAGGGGAGGGGGCAAGCACAAATTTGCTCCTAAGCTTTCTATGATAAAAACATGCTCACGGATTCCATGAAATAGATATTTTTTGGCACTGGATTAGATTTGAGTTCCTTCAAAGTGAAAAGTGAGTTAAGATAAGTTAAATTAGTTATTTAAAGGCTTAACTAATTTGATTAGATCTTTCCCCTTTCAACTAACTTTTCAGATATTTTAACATATTGAGAAAAGCCTAAGTTCTGAAGCCAAATCTACTTGGTTTCAAATTCTGGTACTTTATTTTTTGTTGCTGGTTGTGTGATCTGGGGTCAGTTACTTAACCTTTCTGGGTCTTGCTTTCCTCATTTGTAACATAGGTGCAATTATATCTCTCTCTTAAGTCGTTCTGAGGATAAAATGTATATAAAGCTCCTTGTACTATACTTAATCCCCCCTTTCTTCCCTTCCCTCTTAGATAATGTATTGTTTAGTTATAATGCAAGCAAAGTGTTTTTCAGTTGAAACCTGTAAGTGACCACAGATTGCAGAATTATTGGTACAGGTAATATTAATATCAGCTGACTTCTGTTGAATACATGCTTAGGGTAAAATAACTACATGTTTAAAAATACATAAATTCAAACAAAGACATGCACTTCCATGTGTGCACATGAAAACACACACACACAAACACACTCTCTCTCTCTCTCTGTCACACACACACACACACACACACACACACACACACACACACACACACACACACCAAGCTTACTATATCTTATGTGAAGGCCAGTCTCATATATTTGATTCTTTAACAATTTGGCTGACATTCCTATTTTCTGAAATATAAGTCTTTAGATACATATGTCTTAGATATTATAGTCTCAAGAAAGTAACTCTGTGCAGCACTGCACTTAGGTAGAGAACATTCTCTTTCTGTAGTGCTATTATGACCAGTAAGCTAAAGCTTCAGAGAGCTCTTCCTTTAGAACTGTTATGAAATAATTTTCTCATAATGTTAAAACTTTAATAGGTCATTCATTTAAGAAGTTTTGCCTGAAAATATGGTGGTGAAGGCCTGGGGTAAGGGATTGGGGGAGGCTAGAAGGGCTCAATTAGGGGAAAAGGGGACAACTGTAATATTTTAAACAATGAAGATTTAAAATAAAAATAAAAGAAGAGAAAAAAGAATCCAAAAATATGAAGATAAAGTAAGGAGCCTCTAGGACAGTGGTTCTCAACCTTTCTAATGCCGTGACCTTTTAATGCAGTTTCTCATGTTGTGGTGACTCCTAACTATAAAATTATTTTTGTTGCTACTTCATAACTATAATTTTGCTACTGTTAATGAATTGTAATGTAAATATCTGTGTTTTCTAATGGTCTTAGGATCTACAGTATCGGTTCTCAACCTGTGACCCACAGGTTGAGAATTGCTAGCAGGGTTGCCTAAGACCGTAAAGAGCTTCACAAACAAGAAAAAAGCTAAAGGAGTTCATCTCCACCAAACCAGTATTACATGAAACATTGAAGGGGATTCTTTAAGAAGAGAAAGAGGAAGAGGAAGTGGAAGAAGAAGAAAAAATATGAACAATAAAATGGCAGTACATACATACATATCCACCAACGATGGAACCTAAAAATCAAAATAAACAAACAAGGAATCTACTGAACAAAATAGACTGATGAATAAAATAGAACCAGAGGCATGGGAATATGGAGCAGACTGATGAATCTCAGAGGGAAGGGGGGAAGGGGGCAGAAAGAGATTAACTAAAGATCTTATATGCATATATGCATTTCCTATGGACAGAGACAATAGCATGGTGAAGGCCTGGTTCAGGGCAGGAACTGGGTAGAAAGGAGCAATGGGGGAAAAAGGGGAACATTTGTAATACTCTCAATAAACATTAAAAAAAGTGTTGTCTGCTTACAAGGGCTGAGTTAAATACACCATGTCTACTCACACCCATCCTTCCATCTCCCTTCACATTTTAATCCAGGTGAAACTGCATTCAAATTAGTACCCTAGAGACATCTGAGGGATAGGAGTCATAGGAGGTTTGGGTATATGCCCTGGATAATGAATGGTGGTAGTGGAATTGAATTACTTCATTACATGAATAGAATCTTGAGATCTCTTCCAGCCCAGGGTGGTACCGTGTTTTCCTGAAAATAAGACATCCTCCAAAAATAAGACCTACTTACAGGTTTCCTTCTGAGTGAAATATAAGTTTCCCCCCGAAAATAAGGCCCCCAGGCTCTGTCTCAGAATGAAAATTAATTTACCATAAACTGGTCGCTAGGGCTGCCCTGACTGGCATCTAGCAACCAGTGACATTACTCGGAGTCCTGATCTCACTGCTGGGTTGGAGGAGGAGCGGAGGTCTGAGTGAGTGGTGAGTGCGAGGTGGGAGAGAGGAGGAGACTTTCGCAGATGTGTGTAGAACAACAGGAGGATTAGAGCTGATAGGTGGTGAATGCTGGTATGTCTCTGGTGACACTATCTGATGCTTGCGGCCGTCTTCATGATGACTGAAGGTTCTCAGTCAGTGGCAGACCCTGCTCCAGCCCAGATCCAGGCCCCAGCAAGCCCAGTGACAGTCCTCAGGCAGGCCCCAAGGGGTAAATGTCTAATAAAGGGGTAGGGGGAATATCTGGTGGAGGTGTTCAGTGGCACAGGGGTGGGGGGAAGGAGGATCACTTAAAATGACACAGGAGGATCAGAGGGGGCCATTAAAATGACACAGGAGGATCAGAGGGGATAATCAAAATGACACAGGAGGATCAAAAGGGGTTACTAAAATGGTAATCCCCCCTCTGATTCTCCTGTGCCATTTTGATTCCCCACTCTGATCCCTCCTGTGTCATTTTAAGTGATCCCCCTCCTCCCACCTTGATAAACCAATTTCTTTTTTTTTTTTTACCCCTAGAAATGAGCGCAAAAAGAAAAAGCTACTTCGTGGAGTACAAAAAAGGAATTGTGGAAGACTCTTGGGACCAAAATCTTACTGCTTTCTGTAAAGAGAGGATGTTGAGTATCCGATTGTCCAAAAATGGCAAACAGAATATGGTAATTTCATTGAACAAGTAGACAAGGGAAATGCTAAAAAGCGCAAGTGTGGATCAGATCAGCAACCATTATTTTCAGAGCTGGAAGACCTGATCTGTGAATGGGTTGTTGACAGGAGAGCAAAGGCTTTGGTTGTGAATAGGGCTCAGATTCAAGGATTTGCCCTTGCAATGCCACCACAGTTTGACATAGCCCCTGAAGACTTCAAAGCATCACAACACTGGCTGGATAATATCCTTCAGCGAAGTGAACTGTCTTTAAGAATATCTACAACATTGTTTAGGTTGGAAGATAGTCAAGTTATTAAGCGAGCACTTGCCTTCAAGTCCTTTATTGATAATGCTGACTTCTCTAAATACAGTTTTTCCAACATGATTGCTGTGGATGAAACTGCAGTGTTTATGGGCCAATCATCTCAAACAACAATTGCACAGTGGGGTGCCTCCTTAGTGTACATTCCCTCCACTGCTTATGAAAGTGCACGTGTTTCCTGTATTTTGGCAATTTGTCTGGATGGCACTAAAACCCCACCTTTAATCATTTCTAAGGGCAAGAAGGAAAAGATTGAACGTGTTTTGGGCGTTTTTATTCTTAAAACTGAAAAAGCCTGGGCCACACAAGCAGTTATAAGGAATTGGGTTGATTTAATGCTGCTGCTTGTTATGCGAGGGAGCCAAAGAGGTCTGCTAGTCTGGGATGCAGCCAGCACTCACTGCGCTAAAGACATGAAGACATTTCTTCAGGAAAGAAAAATAGATCAGATAATGATTCCCACAGGAATGATGGCCTATCTTCAGACTCTTGATATTGCAATAAAGAAGCCATTCAAAGACAATTTACGTATGGAAATTAATGACTACATTGAAAGTAGAATGGAGAGAAATCAGCGTGGAAACTTTGTGAAACCTAAATTGCAAGAATTTGTGACTTGGGTGAAGAATTCATGGGAGAAAATCACTGACAGTTGCATTGCAAATGCACTGTGAGCAGGCTACCTTGACAAGAAGTACTCATTTAAAGACAGTGCTATTGCTAAACATGAGAGATTTGGTCCACTGATTCTGAAAGGAATGGAGTCACAAGAAATTCACCAGGAAATTCAGGAATTGGATTGTTATGATGATGTTCCAGAAGATGATGACATGATTGTCATTGAATACATGAGTAAATTCTTGATACTGTAGAATTCACAATTTGTCTGGTTTGTGTTGACAACTACCATACTACCGTACTGTATACAAGTAATAAATTTCCTTTTTTTTCATTTAACAATAAATGTGTACCGTATTCTTCTTCATGGAAAAATAAGACATCCCCTGAAAATAAGACCTAGCGCATCTTTGGGAACAAAAATTAATATAAGACTCTGTATTATTTTTGGGGAAACAGGGTAGAACCAGATATTTCTGCCCTTATGACAGCCTTTCTGAATACTGCACTTGCCCTTGGGGGTGGTTAGCCTATTTGTTATACCCAAGGCAAGGGTGGTGCTAAGGAAGGAGGCCAAACTAACCTCTTCCCCCCATTATTGTTATAGGATGTACTACTGTGGTCAACTTGAACAGCCATAGTTTGTTGGCCTGTAACCATTAACAGAATATCTTTTTAAAAATAGGTTTTTATTTTTTAATTGATTTTAGAGAGAGAGGAAGGGAGAGGCACAGAGAGATGGGAACATTGATGAGAGAGAAGCATCCATCAGCTGTTTTCTGCATGCCTCCCTGCTAGGGATTGAGCCCACAACCCAGGCATGTGCCCTGACTGGAATTGAACCCTGTGACCTCCTGGTGCAGGGGATGCTGCTCAACCACTGAGCCACACTGGCCAAGCACTGACAGAATATCTAAAATGAAGCTTGCTTTGATTATTCTGTAATATTAGGGCTCATGTTTTAGCTTGTTTTTCTTTTACATTTTAAAATGCTATGACATTGATGTATAGCCTCAAAAAGTTAAAAGAGAATATCATATTCTGTGCTAAATGTATCAGTTTGGAAATATTATTGTCTTTCCCTATCTTATAAAAACCAACAAAAGTGTAAACTACAAAAGAAGTGATTCAGAAAAGTCTTTTAATAAAAGTTTAAAGTCTTCAAAATATATTTGCCCCTGGAGCAAACTTTTTTCATTTAATATTGTGTCTGTTAATTAGTGCTTCAAATTTGCAAATTCTTTATTGGTTTATATCAATGTAATACCCAAAGCTCATCTCATTGCCAGATTTGAATGAAATATGATCCTGTTTATTCTATTAAAATGAAGGCTTGAAATTGTTACCCAAATGCCACAGGAATTCTTGCCATTTTCTCATCAAATTCCTCATCAGATTTTTTGTTAAAGTCACATTGTTTTAGATTTTGTGCCTTGGCATTTAAATGAAATTCAATGTGCCCCATGGAGGAAACATCTGTAGGGACATATTATGTACAATATCCATTCCAATCAAGCAGGAGTGTACTGAGTGCATGAATGAGGAGCTTATTCTTGCTTCACTTTCCTCTGATGTGGCTATTGAGAAGATCTATAAGAGAGGGAACATTTATAAAAATTAAACCGCCAGTGAAGCACAATATTTTAAATGCTCAAATCAAATACTTCTTAAAGGCATGCTATCTGTTTCAGTGACTGGATTCCTGCCTCTTTCTTTTGATGAAACAGATTTTATTTATAGCATCTGATCCAGACTTTGGATGGCTTAATAGGTAGGTGATGATGATTTTTAAGGTCCATATGCCTCAGAAAGTTCTTGCTTCCTTGATTTTAACAATATACCGTGTCCCTCAATAATCAGCCTTAGTTCATATACTGCATATAACCTTTTATATTGGCAATCTGACACAAAACACCTACAACTAGTGCTGTGTCAAAATGGTCAAGGAATGGAAACAGTGCTGTCCCATCTACAGATCTACGCATCAGTGAGAATTTTCTAAAATGGAAAATGACCAGGGTATGATGGCTAGGATTTGTATAAAATGGGACTACTTATTAAATTGACCCAATAGGGCTTTAAGGTATGTGGGGAGCAAATAAATAATGTGTGCAGAGCTCTTAACCATGGCATATGTTAAGTGCCTACTAATATTAACTAGATTTGTTTTTGTCAGGGATAACTTCGCAGAGAAGATGGAATCAAAATTTGGTGGAACTTCATCGGCCTCAGAATAGGCATGCACGTAGCAGGAATGGCTTGCACGATGCTGTAAATGTGGGGAAGAGGAAAGGGTATTGAGAAATGGTCACTAAACTGGTTTACTTGTTGCTGAAGGCTCATGGATATTGTTCACATCAAGTACAAAGAGAGCCTATTAGTGCTTAAGGCACTCAGCAACATGGCAGAGTCCGAGGCGAGCCATGTAATTTCAACCTATTCAGCACTCCATAGGTATGTGCTACATAAAACAGATATTTTATTTCCAGGTACTTCAGTGAATAATTATGTAACTAAAATACTGAATAATAAACAACGTGAACCATTCAGTATTAAACTGTCAAAATACACTTGGATTCCTGTTGGAAGACAGAGCTTCTTTTAAAAGAAATAACTAAATCTCCAAGTATATACCAAATTGAATAATTTTCTTATCATTTCTTTGCTTGGGTCCCTGCTTACCTTTGCTTAAACTATGACCTGTATGATGTCATGAACATGGAATTATGTCTTTATAGGTAAAAGGCAGATTGTTTGACAGGATATTATAATTTTCATTACTTTCCTACCTTTTAAAATTTCTATCAAATCTAAGGGATGAATTTTGTTCACTCAATTCAAAAACTGTTGTGTGGTAATGTTTGATAAATGTTGGATTATATATAGGTTTTCCCAACCGGCATGGCTCAATGGTTGAGCATTGACATATAAACCAGGATTCCCATTCAGGGCACATGCTTGGGTTGCAGACTCCATCCCCAGTGACAGGTAAACCCATCAAGGATTCTCTGTCATCATTGATTTTCTCTCTTTCCCTTTCTATTCCTCTCTTAAGTCAATAAAAATATATTAAAAAAAATTATACATGTTGGCCCTAGCCAGTTTGGCTCAGTGGATAGAGTGTTGGCCTGCAGACTGAGGGTCCCAGGTTTGATTCTAGTCAAGGGCACATGCCTCCATTGCGGGCTCAGTCCCCAGTAGGGGGCGTGCAAGAGGAGCTGATCAATGATTTTCTCTCATTGATGTTTCTATCTCCCTCTCCTCTCCCTTCCTCTCTAAAATCAATAAAGATATATTTAAAAAATTTATACAGGTGTTCTAACTTCAGGACATCCTAGAGTCCTTAATATGTTAATGAACATTTTAAATCTATAAAAATAAGATGTAGCATGCGTGGTTTCTGACATTTATTTGGCATGGAACCCCTTTTCCATGTAACATGGCAGAACTTTTGCTTTTTTTGAATACCTTTTTGGGGTTTGATGCCCAGTCATATGGCTTTAGCGTCAAAGGGATATTTATGTAACAGTGATGGGCACTAGTACAGATTAGCGATGAACATTACATTTAAAAGTATTTTAAATTAATGAGAGTATCATGCTTTACTTTTACATAGCTGATTATCACTCCAAAGTTAAAGCATTCCCACTAGACTTGTGAACTCCTTAAATGTAGGATCATTCATCATTCATCTTTGGAACCTCAGTATCATACACAATCACTGTTTTCACTGGGAATGGTAAGTGTATAGGACATGAATGACCAGTAACCAATTTGTTTTTTCTGCTACACAGAGAAAGCTTATCTAATAGGAAGAAGAAGATGGAGAGGAGAAAAAGGAGGTAGAGGAGGATTCTAATGACACTGTTTGAGTTCCTGGACCTAGCTATACACAAAGCAAATATACCCCAGGATTTTAATTTATGTGCTTGTACTAGTTTTCTTTTACTTTAAGCTACTTTGGATCCCCCCCCCCCCACTAACAACCAAAAATATCATTACATATAATAAATGCAGTGTAGAGACTCCAAATTATGGACTCAGTTAAGCAGAGGCAAGATATAGCCATGTCAGATATTCTCCATGCATGACTAATGTGAGTGTGGCAGACTGAGAGTTGACCCAATTCTACTCTATTTTATTGCTATCATAGTCCAAGTTATTCTCTGTGGTGGAAAAGTGTCCAGCTGAGAAATATATTTCCCAGACTCCTTTTCTGATTGGGTATGGCAAGGTGATGTAGTTTTGTAGAATCACATGTAATGAAAAGTCATAGCACAGGACTAAGGGAGGTTCTTAGATGACAACTGGTATGTACCTTCACCTTGCCCCTCCCCTTTCCTCCGTCTATCTCAGCATCATAGTGCCTGAGGCTACTCAGACTGGGTTCACATGCAAAGCATGTGGTGAAGAAGATATAGAAGAAGGCTTTGTACTGATAATATCATGGTGCAACTGCCACATTATTCAGGTATTTTCTACATCCTGACTTCTTATTGTGTGAAAACAAACAAACAGACTTCTATTTGGTTGGGCCACCATACGTTCAATTTTCTATTATTTGTAGTTGAAACTGCTTGTGAAATGATACAGCGAGGTAGCTGATAAACTGTATCAATGTGTCTTGGGAATCCACCCCAAACCTATCAAAGTCTGGGGAATTAGAGGTAGGACGTGTAGACAATGCAGGGTTCTGGAGGATGTTGATTCCTCTCAATCTTTAGTAAGTTCTCTAAGAAGGAGATGAGTTCCCTTTCAAGCTGATCCTCATAGACACTCTGACTATAAAAGAATATTTTGTCTTGTGGATGAAATCTAGTGATGCACTCAGCATGGTGCCAACCATCACAAAAATTAGTTGGATGAACAACTAATTCAGGGTGAGCACTGAAGAAAAACTTTGGTTAATTCACAATTTTAATTGACTCAACCTTGAGCTTCTAAGTGGGGTGTTTTGATATGCTAGGTTGATTAAATATCTCTACCACAACATTGCTCAATGATATGTGATGCTCACTATTAAAGCTATTTTTTCTTACAATTAAAATTTATTTGTATTATATTGTCCTTTTTTTCTTAAGTATGATTGCTTTAAAAATTCTGTCCATACTGTAGTGGTAAAAAACATTGACTCTGAAGGAAAACTCCTTGAATTGGAATCCCAGTTTTTCTACTTAGCCATTTGATAGCAAATTGCTAAACCTCTCTGCATCTTAGTTTTCCTATCTGCAGAATGAAAAAAAATAATAGTGCTTACCTTACAGAGTTGTTATGAGGATTAAAAGTGCTAATGCACTTAAAGGATTTACAATGGTACCTGACTTGAGTAACTGTAAGTGTTAATTATTATTTTTTATTTTCATTATTGTAATTAGTAGCCTGATTCATGAATTCGTGCACATTGAAAGGAAATTAATTAGGAGAAATATTTTAATATCGCTATTCACCCTTTCTCTATAATAGAAGTGTCAATCAAATTAATGATCGATAATGACAGATTGAAGCACATGCGTACGATTGGTGCCAGTGAGAGCTTTGTATGTATTGTGCATGTGTGAGTCAACTTAGCCTTTTATATATATATAGAATAAACTTGCTTAATTAGACCTGCTTTCTGATTTAGCTAAACTTTTTCCAGCCCAGGGAAGCACCCCAACTTCTCTTTCAGGTAATTGTCAGCAACACAACAGTAAATATCAACACGAAGAAGATTATTATTGTAGATCAAGCAGAGAGAACAAAGGGTAAAATATTTAACTGCAGCAGTGTTTAACTGTATTCTGCGCAGTGAGAAAATCTGAAGTTATTTTCAAGGTCCACCACTTCTTCTTTTCATTGGGTTACGTGTCTAAGCTTTCTAAATCTCCGTTTTCCATCTAATGAAAAGAAAATAGGATTCCACTGAGTCTCCTATTTACCTACTCCAGGACTTCTGTGAGGATCAAATGCGATGAGGCATGGGAAAACACTTCACAGACATTTGGTTAAAGTACAAAATGTTTCCACTTGTGTTCCTGAGCTGAGGAAACTCCAAGGAGGCTAGTCTCTAGGGAGAGGAAGCTGGGTGTTGTTATGTGATGTCATTCCCCGGTGCCCACAGCCACCATTTCTGGGCTGAGCTGGGCTATGGGCTGCATTTTGTGTCATGGGGTCTTGGCAGCGTTGGCTGGGACTTGGTGGGGGTGTTGCTCTGGGGTGGTGGTTGAGCCTATATCACTTGGGGGAAGATGAGTGTTGGTTTGTCGGTGCCAGGTCCATGGTGCCAGCCAGTGCACATCACGGTAGCACCTGCATTAAGCATCTGTTCCCTGGTAGTCAGTGTTTGTCACAGTGACCAGTCAGATGGCAGGAGGGACACTTAGCATGTTATATCCTATACTAGAGGCCTAGTACACAAATTCATGCATGCCTGGGGGGAGGTATTGTGTCCCTAGACCAGCCTGCACCCTCACCAATCTGGGACCCTTTGAGAGATGTCCAACTGTCCATTTAAACAGGCAGTTGGACATCCTTCTAACAATCCAGGACTGCTGGTTCCCAACTGCTCGTCTGCCTTCCTTCCTGATTGCCCATAACTGCTTTTGCCTGCCAGCCTGATCACCCCTAACCACTACCCTGCCAGCCTGATTGATGCCTAACTGCTCCCCTGCCAGCCTAATTGCCCCTAACTGCCTGCCCCTGCAGGCCTGGTCACCTCTAACTGTCCTCCCCTGGAGGCCTGGGTCCCCTCCAACTGCCCTCCCCTCTTGGCCTGATTGCCCACAACTGCCCTTTCTTGCAGACATGGTCCCTCCCCTGCAGACCATTTTGTGGCGGCTACCTTGTGTCCAAATAGGGGCAGCCATCTTGTGTGTTGGAGTGACAGTCAATTTGCATATTGCTCTTTTATTAGCTAGGATAATAAAAGCCTAATATGCTAAGTGTCTGACCACCAGGGCATAGACACTCCAACTGATAGGTTAGCTTGCTGCTGGGGTCTGGCCATTTGGGACTGAGCAAGACAGGCCAGATACTCTTTGGAGCCCTCCCACAGTACCTCCCCAGCTCATTAACCTCCTGTGTCCCTCCCTGGTCCTGATTGTGCACTGGTGGGGTCCCTTGGCTTGGCCTGCACCCTCTTGCAATCTGGGACCTCTTTGGGGATGTTGGAGAGCTGTTTTTGGCCCAATGGTGGAACAACCAGTCGCTATGACATGCACTGACCACCAGGGGCAGATGCTCAATGCAGGAGCTGCCCTCTGGTGGTCAGTGTGCTCCCACAGTGGGAGTGCCACTCAGCCAGAAGCCAAGTTCATGGCTGGTGAGAGCCTCTCCCACCTCTGCAGCAATTGGACATCCCCTGTGGGCTCCCAGACTGCAAGAGGGCACAGGCCAGACTAAGGGACCGTCCTCTCAAGTGCATGCATTTCATGCACCAGGCCTCTACTATATAGATGGTTGAAAATGTTTTTAGAGTATGCATTTAAAATATGAAATTGTATTTTACAATGTTATATTGTTTCATATTTGGAGTACTGATGAGGGTGTTTTGAGAGATGGTAAGCCTGAAAAAAAATTTTTTGAGGGCCTAAATTTTAAATATGACTAGCTTTGAGAATTTATACCCTCATAAATACTACGTAGGTTCTGTACAGGGGGCTTAAAAAGTGGTAATAGATTTCATAGACCTGGATGACTTCATAGACCCAGAAACATTGATGGTGATTATTTCTTTCAGAACATGATAATTAAATCAGTTTTCAGGATTAAAGAAGCTGGGAAATTTGAGGTCCTCAGGTAATGCTCCTCTGTTTTAGGAATTCTCTATACAGCTACCTGCTTGGTGTGAAGAAAAGTCTGGCCTTGGTTGTCATAGCCTTCCCAGTTAAAAGAAGCCCCTACCTCAGAAGCATTCTGCCTTATAACAGAGAACCAACTGGATAAAACACCCCCCAGGACCGATGAGGGTCAGAGATGGGAAATTTCCCTGTTCTCCTGTGAACTTCCTTCTGCTTGTAGACCCTTAAGTTTCCTTTTCTCCTCTGCCTTGGAAATGTATTGAAATTAAATCCATCAAACCCAGTTTTTATTCTGCCTATAAGGCTGGGCTTTTGGAGGTCCAGACATTTTATATCTTTTATAAGAGTTGTCTTTTTTCATTTCATAATAAATTTCCCCTTTAGGATCAGTCAATAATATATCCACTCATAGAGTAATGATATTAAGAGACTAATGAACTTAGATTTCCTTTGGCCCAGAGAGCAAATATTGCTTATAGGATTGCCTATTTTTCTTACCTACCCATTTAATTTATACTACTTAGATTTTCTTTCTTGGAGAAAGCATTGAAATAGATCTTAAACATTAGTTTCTGAAGTAACCAGCTTCTGTTGACCACGAGTTAGTAGTTGCAATGGTATGAAAGTACTAATTAAATATACATACGTGTGCATATATTTGAATGAATGTGATTAAAATTAGCTCTGTCTCTGACACCTGTTGTGGCACTACTCATGGTTGATAGACATCAGGGTTAGACTCTTAGATTTATGACTATAGGAAGAATAGCTCTTATGAAATGCCTGCTAAGGGCTTCATTGGAAGGTAATATATATTTGGGGAAATTTATCTCTTTTGCAACTCCTGGATGAATAAAATGATATCAACATAGGTAAAAATATTATAAGAAGGAAAATGTAAGCAGCTAAGATTTTTTTCATAGTGGGGGATGAGGTGGCATCAGTTCTTGTTGATATATATGAGGTCATGGCTTTGATAATATGCCTTTTTGATGAAGATTCTGTGTCTGATGTGGGTTTTTAAATATTTCCAACTTTGGAGATTAGTGGCTTCAGAGACACGAGACATTTATTTTTTCAAGGAAGCAGAGGTACTACTATCTTCTTAGGAACAGTTTCTCCAGATCAAAAATATTCCTCATTGTATTGTCTTTTACTCTAGAAAAGAATACTTTAAATAGCATCAACCAATGAACATGGATCAATGATAAGCATGACTGTAGCATTAGGCTTAACTACATTTATGTGAAAATCAAGTTATGGCTAGGCTGGATTTTTTCTTCAGTTTTTTCCCCACTTTTACTGGGAATGATTGATGATATTGCTTCAGAAGAAATTAATACAAAGAATTAATTAGCAAAATCTAATATCCAATAAATGTAGTCTGGAAAAAAAAAGTCATGGGTGGTGATTGTAATATTAAATGGAAGCAGAAAGGAACAACTAGTGTATCTGAGTCAGATTTTTCTCTCCTTTAATTCAACCACTCATGGAAAGAGCAATTGAGGGAGAGCCATGAACTAAGACTTAGGTCTTCATGAGAAACAAATCGGAGGCTTTAGGAAGTGTCATAAAATACCCATTTAGTACATTGACCTCCTGTATTTAAAGATTATGAGATTTTACAGTAGTTGGGTTATAAAATATCAATTTAGAGCAACAGCAAATTTCCTGATATTCATTTCAGTTTATAGGCAATTTCTGTTCTGACGCAAATGTATAGGCCCAGGTGACCAAGTTCTGTGGGCCAATGCTGCAATTTTCTGTAGGGTGGGGGCGTGGGGGGCAGTCTCAATAGCTGTTACCCAGGAAATCGGTAGGCTAACAGTCTCCTCCTCAGTCAAGCCATTTGTATTGCAGGAGGCTTTAAAAGAATTCTATTATTTATTGGAGCTCTCAGTTGTTGTTGTTTTTTTCTTTTTTAGCCACTGGGCCAGCCGGGGGAATGGAGAAAAGCAGGGATGTTGGGTTTACATGATCCCATTTTGAGGAGTTTATATAGCCTCTGAATCCTGTTCATCGCTAATTGCAACGTTTAAAGATAAAGCATGACTAAAAGAATACCACCATTCTGAACCACTTGCTATGTTAATATTCAGATGACTCTTTCTGGTTTGTACTTCATTTCAAAATTAGGGTATTTTTTTTCCTTCCCTAAAGAGGTATACTTATTGAATGTATTTAAATTACTAGCTAATTTTTTTTTCAGGGAGGGGGAACCCTGAGGCAAGTGTAAAACTAGTAGCTACAGAAAGCAGGAGAATCAGATGTCTGCTGGGCAAATTGACAGAACTCATTAATCTTCGATGCAGTGTGCTATAGAGTCTGTCCTTTCATGCACCTGCCCAAGCCGAAAGTAATTACACGATGGCACTATTAATACTGAAGAGCCTGAGTGGGGAGAGGGTTATCTTCTCTTCTTAGTAATTGATTGCCAGCTGATTAGTGGACAACATTTTTCTTGCAGCATAATTGCCTTTGTGCTATCCCAGCCTCTCTGACTGATTTTGAGGCCCTGACAATAGCATCGTAGCCCTGAAAGTAATGAACTGGAACTCAATCACTGCAAATTCCCCAAACAGTAGATGCCTAGTTAAATGTATTTCAATGATATCCTACAAAACAGCAATCACACCAAAGATTCCATTTTTTTCTTCAAGAAAAACCATAGAATTCCATTTGGAAAAGTGTGTATTTGTGAAGAAATAAATGGAAAGAATGACATATGCCGTTTTTGTCTTTAATAGCTGTGATAGACCAACCAAAAACTAATTGTATGGGATTTTTAAGGGATGTGTGGATAAGTGCTGGTGATAAGGAGGTTTTTATTAATTTTTAGCCAACATTTTGGCCTTGGATTTAAGACTGTTGACAACATATTTGAGTCCAAGCAGAAAATTAGAACATTTTAATGCCATTTTATTGTATGGCAGACATAAATGTCAAACAATCACCTCTTAATGTTTGATAAGGTGCCTTTATGTTCTGTAAAAGGTGCTGGGCTAAGAAGGCAGAAAGTGGGAAGTACCTATTTTAAGTCTATGAGCTACATAGTTAAGCAAATTGGAGATGAATCAACAGTGCATGTTTTTCATCTAAAATGTCAATGATGACAAGAGGGCTTCCTTTGGTTCCCATGGGCAACCTTCACCTTTATACAAATGGAAGTACAAATATAACTTTAAGTCGCATTAAGCAGAAAATCTCTAAACTTTTAAAAGAGAAAGTGCTACCATAAAGAAAATGATTTGGTAATCATTATAATGACACCTGTAATCCTCAAAGTAGGGGGTGGTGGCCAAGATTTTCTTCATGTGAATACTGAGATACAAAGAGGATCTTTGACAGACTGTCCAAATTCTGAATCTTGGAGGGATGATGGGGTGAGGTGGGGTACGGTGGCAGCGTGGGTGGGAAGAGATCGACCAAAGAACTTTTATGCATACATGCATAACCCATAGACACAGACAATTAAGGTGGTAGAGGCCTGGGGCAGGGGGTGGAGGAGTGGTAGTGGGCTATAAGGGGTCAATGGGAGAAAAAAAGGGGACATGTGTAATACTTTCAACAATAAAAAATTTAAAACAACAACAAACAAAGATGACCCTTGTACAAATTGGGCCAAATTTTTTAGTCAAATATTTTAATACATTTAGGTACCTATTCAGCAATATTTGCCTATATTTCTAATTGATACCACGGATCCAAGGAAGGCAGCATTACTGAATTAGTAATTTGCCTTTCAAGGCTCAAAGAGGTATATTTTCACAAATATTTGAGTAAGAATAACTACTAGAGCAAACTATTCTAATACATCAGGTGTGGTGTTGGCTTCAAGCAGCTCCTTCTCAGCTATTGTCATTTCTGTAAGTATACAGTTAGACAGTTCTCCTGTTTAAATTTGAGGAATTTTAGAGTATTATTAATGCCAGCATAACAATAATTCTAGCAAGGAGAGGTATAGGTTAGGATGTAAACAGAGTTAAAATCATTGAAAAATGGAAAGAGATGAGACAATGATACATATTGCAATTCACTGTGAATTAGACATTTGACAGTGAGAAAATTCTGAAATACACACTGAGTTAGCCATAATGTGAAAAGTACAGCACGGATACATTCAACTGTAATTAACAAGAGATGAAAATATGTGATTGATGGAAAATCTTTTGAGTGCATGGCTAGAAGATCAGAGTAAATTCTGAGTTCACATTAGCTTAATGTAAATTCAGTGGAAGGTTAAGAATTTGAGAACCTGAAAGCTAAGCATAGTGCATCACCGATGAGACTTTCATCAAGCCCAGATGGAACTTCCTCCAATCTGCACAACATCAAAGCGAGTGGTCAGCACATTGAATGTGGAGCTGTAACTGTGGCGGAGTTAGTTCCCTATTACCCTTGCTGGGATGATCACAACGAGGGTAATTTGCTTCAATGGGTCTTCCACAGAGATGAAATTCATCTATTTTAGGGAGAGATGCCTGATAATATGACATAAACAAGGTTTAAATCTATGATGGGCCACCTCACACTCCTATTTGCTAGAAATGATCTGAAACTGCAGCTGAAACCTTTCATGCTTTTAGTGTGGGATATTCAAGATCCCTTCCGAATATTGCTGGAGATCTATCCATTGTTTCAAAAACCAAGAGCCTAAATTATACTCACTATTTCTGAAGATTGCTGTTTTTATCTCCACTTCATTCCCGAGATTAAAATATTGTGACCTGAATATGCTACCTTTTCACAACGTTATCATGATAATGCCCATGAACATTGACTTTCCCCCAACTTTTCATTCAGTGATCATCATTTTGATGTCCAAGTAGTTTATCTATGTCCAAATTCTATGTCAGCTTCATAGCCAAGGGGCTAGGGTTTTATTTATTTATTTAAAAAAATTATGTGAGACCCAAAGTTAAAAATGCAGAAGCATTTCTTTCAACTTCTTTCCCTTTAAATCTACCCATAAAAACTATAGAAATGTAAACTAAAAAAAAGAAACACACCATATAAAAAAGTAAAGTATCTGCTACAACTGAAAATGTGTATAAGAAAGCATACCTACTTAGTGTGAGGTTTGAATGGGAGTGACAAGAGGCTGGGAGTCCACAAATGCCACCTTGAACCCAGAGCGAAACCTATATTTCCCTAAAAGTAAGTTGCTTTGATCTTAAAAGATATTATCTAAGGGTCTTTTTATTAGAGATAACATCTAGGGGAGTAAGTGTGCCAAGAAAGAAGTGGGAAGTAATCTGAGAAAACTTAAATATCACTGTTGCCAAAACCGGTTTGGCTCAGTGGATAGAGCGTCGGTCTGAGGACTGTAAGGTCCCAGGTTCGATTCCGGTCAGGGGCATGTACATTGGTTGTGGGCACATCCCCAGTAGGGGGTGTGCAAGAGGCAGCTGGTCGATGTTTCTCTCCCATTGACGTTTCTGGCTCTCTATCTCTCTCCTTTCCTCTCTGTAAAATATCAATACAAAATATTTTTAAAAAATATCTCTGTCGTTCAAGTTGGTTTTGAAGGAGAAAATATGCCAGCAAGCCATCTCACTTTTTATTTATTATCATTATTATTTTAAAAATAAATCTTTATTGTTGAAAGTATTACATATATCATCTTCTTTCCCCCATTGCCTTCACCCTCCTTCCCACCTCACTCTTAATTTTTAAATCATCTATCTTAAGGAGGAGGTACTATAGGTGAAGTAGAGTTGGTGTAAGTTATAGTACAGGTGATGCTTTGTAGTTTAAGGAATGAACACAGTCTGAACGCTGATGTTTACTTGTACAACAAGCAAACCATCCCTAGAATCTTTTCATTGTAGGTGTCATTTCAACATATTCCTTAAAATATTGCACCACTGATGCAATATTTTGAAATGTATGAAAAGGCAATATATATATATTTTAAAATGTGTTAAGGGATAGCAAACATTTTATATGCTTATCTCTGGCCACATCTTTTCTTTCAGGTAATAACAGACTTGTTAAGAGAGTGTTTAAAACACATATCCCATAGAAGCTGATTGCTTTGACTTAACTTTCTTTTCATCTCCTCACACATTCTTCCATACGTAACTAGCTGCATTTTAATAAGAGTAATACTTGTAGAAGAACTAGTATGGGGGTTAGAAACTATCCTATATAATAAAGATGTAATATGCAAATAGTTTGCATAAAGATCAAATCACAGATCAGCAGGAGGGTGGGGCAGCAAGCTACAAATGGGTGGCACAGAGCTACAGGAGGGGGCAGGGCAGCAAGCTATGAGAGGGGCAGGGGGAGCAGAGGGAGCTACAGGAGGGTGGGGCAGTGGGCAGAGAGCTACTGGAGGGAGGCAGTGAGCTAATGGCAAGCTACTGGTACACAGATTCATGTGCAGGGCTACTAGTAAAATATAAGAGAAAAATAACAATGAGAAGATAAATGAAAAAATGTATTACAGAAATAATTAAATAGGAAAAGATAAAATTTTCAGGTTTAAGAAAATGTCGTTCACTGATTTCTTTTTAAAAATAGCTCAAAGGAAATATGCCAGTTTTCAAAGAAAAATACACACCTTGGCTGGCCTGGCGCCACCTGCTCACTGTCCCTCCTCTACCCCCATTGGTCTTTCCACCACTTGGTCAATTTGCATATTACGCTTTTATTATATAGGATAGTACAATCCCAATGCTGCAAAAACTGTTTTTTCTCACAATTATTATGCACCAGGCAATTTCTTTGAAATAGTTTTAACTCCTGTTAGCAGACACTTATTGTTTTATCTGTCTGGTATTTTTATCTCCCAATCCCACTCCTTGGAATTGCATCTTTCTTTTCTTTCAAGAGTTTCTTTTCCCCTGTTTTAACCATATAGTTCCAGTAAGAGCTGCCTTGTTCTTACATGACCTTGCTCCCTGGACAGTAGTAGAGGGTGGGGAAGATGAGGGAATGTGGCACACACCTATCATACTCCAATGATAGTATTTTCTGAGCATGGCTAATTCGTCCAAAGTTGGGCACCTGAGGAAGTGTCTCTCAGAAGGTCAAGTTAGGTGCTGTGAGGACTGAGTGCAGCTTGTGATCATACTTGCCCCATGTGTGCCACCCTGTGGAGGACCCTGGTCGTCGGTGAGGAAGACAAAGTTGGTGTGCAGAGAAAGACTGATGATGCAGATAGGGAATCCTGGCAGTGCTTAAGTTCCTGGTCCCATTTTTGAGGCCTCCTGGTACTTCTATGATTTGGTCATTTAACTATACCTTGGAGTCCTAGAGGTAATAATTACTTCTTTGTCTTATTAACAAATTTGAATATGGTTTCTGAACAGTTCAGACCAATTTGTGCTTGCGTAAAACACCAAGATATTTTGCCTCTTTAAAAATGGCATGTGTCATTCTAGCACATTCTGTTAAGTGCAACAGAAAGTGGTGCAGAATGTCAGACAAAATCATGGAAGTCACAGTGACATGACAAGTTTCCATATCAGAAGTAATCTTTGAGTAAAAGAAGAAAGAGAATTGAGAGTAGACATTGAAGAGCCATGGAACTAAGAGGTGGACACAGTGACTAAGGAAAAGGCCAAGAGAAAGATAGGTTACCCTGGGAACGAATGAGAGTTCTGCTCCTCAAAATATAGACCTCTCTCTAGGGAGTTCAACACATGTCCATTTAAAGTTTTTATTATTATTTGTATTATTTATATCGAATAAATTTGACATATATGGCAATAAATAATGCAAGTATGTCAGTATCCCCACAATTCCCTCCTTTCCTCAATCCCATTATCAAAAGTCGATCTATTTACCCTTCCTTTTGATGCACCCTTTTACCAAAAGACTCGAGAATGTATTTCTGCTTCTGTTTCAGAATGCATATACTTTGGACAATATTTATTAGCTCTTTGAAATGACAGATGAGGATCTGGCTCATTTATATCATGTCTCTCCTCCAACTAGATGACACTTATAACATTTTTAGTTTGTATATTATCTTTTTACATATAAATAATATCCTCAAACATTTTTCTTGCTTCATCAATTTCCTCTATTATTTCTTGACTACCAAGTTTTTAAGAAGAAAATATTAGTATTCCTATTCATTCTTTTTGTTCTCTTCCTTCTTTCACATAACAGCTCCTGTCAGCATCACTTTTATTTTTACATTATTAAGACTGTTAAAAACATATTCTGCCTTTTAGTCACAATGAAGTATTCCATTCTTTGTTTGTGAAATGAATAGAAAAGTTGAAAAGCAATGAACAATATTTTCATGATTATGGCTCTTATAAATGTTGGTCCAATTAGGGTGTTAAATTTCCTTCTCTAGAGTATCACATAATTAAAAGAAGTATTTGAGCCACAAAAATAAAACTCTTCTTTGTATTAATTACTATAAATGAAAAAATTTTCCTAGAGTACCATCAATTGCTTCTTGCCTTAATTGATTTCATATTTAAAAGATTAATAGTTGGTACATATCATGAATTAAAAAATTACATTGCTTTTTATTCTTAATTTATTTGATTTCCCTCCCCCTCTTCACTTAAATTACACTTTTTCTTCTATCAAATGCCCTTCTTTCCCTATAATAGTTTGTAGTTTTCTGTTTTATTTCAAGCTGGATTAGTTAATGTGCAGTCATCATCCAAAGACTTCTTTTGACTTCTCCTTGACTGGACCTGCGCTTTATCTAGATCTCTCTCTATATTTTATATATTTCTTCTTCTTCTTTTTTCTACAAACACATACATATTCTTAAGGAACTTCCTTTAAAAAGAGCATATGTGAGAGGTAACATTTCTGAATGTTTTATATAAGGAAGTATAATATTTATTTTAAAATTTAATAATACTGTAGATTAGTTGAATATAGAATTTAAAGTTGAAAGGATTTTCTCTCAAAATTTGTTTTCTTGTATCCATTCAATGAATCTTTTTAATCTGAAGATATTTCTTCTTCAATGCTAGAAAACTCATATTTCTTGGATAATTGTATTTTTCCCACCCCCTCCCCCCAATTGTCTCTTCCTGGGAGCAGGGGAAATGGGGAAATACAATTTAATAAATTAATAAATAAATGAATTAATAAATTAATTAATACATTGTTGAATGCTTTAATCAGAAGTTTGTTGTCTATTTCACTTTCAGCCCACTTCTTATGTCTCTTCTACCATATCTTCTGACTCTTAAGTCCAGGACTTTGGTAGTGTTTTTTTTTTAGAAAAATTGGCTTCCATCTTTACAGAAGTTTTGCTTTATAATTTTTAAGTCTGAAATTTTCTCTGTTTTACCCATTGTTCTTTTTCCTTATTCCAGGAATTAAAATATCTTACTCACTGATACCTACACAACCCTAAGTCTGTCTTCTATTACATATTTATTCCTTTCATATACTTTTTATGCTTTAATTTAGTGAAATCTTGAGAGGGATTGAAGGCAAATGGCCTAGTCTATTATCTTGAACCCAAATTAAATAACTGTGTATTTATCTAGAAAGTGATTAAAACTAAAAGAAGCTGTGCAAATGACCAAAAGAGGTTCAGAAAAATTTACATTAATAACAAGAAAACACATTCAGTTTATGATTTTGACAAGAATGTCAACTTAACTTTTATTTCAATAAAGATTTTAATTCATATTTCATAAAACCATAGGGATACTACATACTGGAATTTTATATCTGCCATATCAAAACAACAGAATATTTTAACATATTAATTCTTATAACACATTGTTTTAAACTTGGGATATAAAATGATGTGTATAGCATTTGATACTCAAGATACTTATTAACTTGTGAGCATGTATGTAGTAATAAGGATTTATTTTTTCATTTTTTTCTTTATTGACTAAGGTATTACATATGTGTCCTTATTGTCCCATTGGCTCCCCCACATTTCCCCACTCATGCCCTCACATACTTTTAAAAGAAATGTTCATAGTCTACATAAAAATATATGCATGCTTACTATTGTTGAAAACTTAAGATAAGTAAAGAGGAGGAGCTTAATATATTTGTAAAACTGCAATGTAAATTGCTATTAAAATGGAAGCTAAAATTATTTTATAAGGAAGGGAAAAAAGGTGAGCAAAAGCATAGACATAGGAAAGCTCAGATTATTTCTGGACAGTTTGGTTAGGGTAAGTACTGGCAAAGGTTAAGAGCTGGGGTTGGAAAGTATCCATACTTGTTTGATCACCCAAATGAGGTAATGGGTGGAGATGTTGGGAACAAAACCATCAGTTCTTTTTTAAGGAATGGAAATGTCAACTGTCAAGTTATATTAAAAAGCATGCGCTGGATTTTGAACTGGACCAGTACTGAACATTTTAATTTCTTAAATGTAATTCCAGGAGGTGGAGAAGCCAAGTTGTCTTGCAAACTGATGGATGTTTATGATCCTAAGACTCTATGGTAATCTTTTAGTTGGTTGTTGTCTTAGTCAGTTCAAGTTGCTATTTAAAAAATGTATCATATACTGGGTGGCTTAAACAACAAGCATTTATTTCTCACAGTTCTGGAGGTTGAGAAGTTCAAGTTCAATGCTCTGGCAGATTAGCTGTCTGGTTCATATATGGCTGCCTTCTCACTGCATCCTCACATGACAAAAGGGACAAGAAAGCTCTCTGGGGTCTCTTTCAGAAAGACACCAATCCCATTCATGAGGTCTCTGTCCTCAAGACCTAATCACCTCCCCAAAACTCTCTACCTGCAAATACCATCACGATGAGGATTAGGTTTCAACATCTGAACTTGGGAGCACAAGAACAATAGCTGTGTTTACTGGGCAATTTTAAATTCAACTTTGGTTTTCTCTTCTGTAAAACTGGCTGGCATTATTGATGTGCCTCACAAAGACATTATAATACATTTATAGTTTGATGGAAAAAAATGTGTAGGTGACCAGAGAAAAATGTGTAGGTGACCAGATTAGGTGTTTTGATAAAATTATAATGGATTTTGACTACTATATTATGGATTATCAAGATAACTTTTTCTTTCATTCTTTGAATGCAGAGAGTATTTGCAGAGTCATCATAACATTAGAAAAAGAAAGGTAATCTTTATATTTTCATATAGGTTGAACTCAGCAATCTAAGTGTTAAATTTTCTTAAGCAGCACAAAGGAAATAAGTTTACTTAAATAAGTATCAGATCATGGTATTAACTTCTTGGAGTGTAAATTAATCTTGTATTATTCTCTTCTGCCTACAAAGGCTGGCTACGTAGTATGCACTGAAATGTGAATATTTCCAAAATGTTCTGAGTTAGTTAAATGAAGATTTCCCTGGAGACTGTATTTTTTGAAAATGGGCATATTTTGCTCCTTTGGTGGAGATGAGATGGGTAAGAAAGTTATTCTTTCAGATCCATATTTTCTTTTTAAAAAATCTCTTTATTGATTTATTTTTTTAATAGCGAGAAGAAGCGAGAGGAAGATAGCGAAACATCTACCGGCTGCTTCCCAGCACCCCCCCACCAGGAATCAAGCCTACAACCCAGGCATTACCCTGACCTGGAATTGAACCTGAGACCTGAGACCTTTTGGTACATAGGATGACATTCAACCAATGAGCCACATGGGTCAGGGCCAGATCTCTATTCTTTCCATTTATTAAACATCAAAGGAAAGTTTTACCTTCATTTAATTTAACTAGTCAAATGTAATTCCTAAATTCTTCAGTCTCCAAAACTTTTCTGCATTTTGCAAACTATTCACCCACTCTTCTCCCTTAGAGTTGTCATGGAAATGAGGACTCTCAAGAGGGCAAATTTAAATGATTTGATAAAGAAGGCTTGACATATCTGGATTTCTATACTATTTCTTTCCATTTGACATCAGGAATAAGCTTTATTAGGGGTATGGAGTGGGGTTTTGATGCTTAAGTTCTATTGCCCACTTCTAATATGTTCTGATGACATGTGAGCTATGACATGATGGTAATAGCCAAAAGGAAAGTCAAATACAATTTTTATTAATAGCTAGAATGTGCTCATGACATACAAGTTTAGAACTTTGGTAAATGAAACTGCAGAGGGAGATTCAGATCTAGAAACCTAAACAGAGATTCCTACTCTTTAGAATTTCTATATATATAAAAGCCCAGCAACCATTTCAGTGGATGACTGGAATGACCAGAATGACTGGTCACTTTGATACTCACTGACTACCATGGGGCAGATGTTCAATGCAGGAGCTGACCCCTGGTGGTCAGCGTGTTCTCACAGCGGGAGTGCCATTCATGGCTGGTGACTGCAGTGAAGGTGGCAGGAGCCTCTTCCATCTCTTTGGGGCACTAAGGAGTGGTGAGCCAAGGAGTAAGGAGTGAGCAGACAGGAGTTTAGGAGTGAGGGGTCACAAATTGTGAGAGGGATGTCTGACTGCCAGTTTAGGCCCGATGGGTTCCCGAATTGCAAGTCAGACATACCCTGAGGATTCCCGGATTGCAAAAAGGCACAGGCCAGGTTGAGGAAACCCCTCTCCCCCCATGTATGATTTTTTTTTTGCATTGAGCCTCTAGTCTAGAATGTTAAGAATGGAGATCATATTGTGTTCCTCAGGAAGCAACTTCTGAGTTAAAGTTTAGTGTGCAGACTGCTTACAGGATTTAATCCTGTGAAAGGGGAGACAAGAAAGCAGGTGTAGACCAAGGAGGAAGTTGAGCTGTGATGCAGGTCAATCACAGTCTAACTCTGTGAGTTATGGAATTAGAATGGGCCGTTGGAGTTTTCCTGAATTGGGCCAAGATGACAGGCTTTTATGTTCCTGTATCAATTAGTTATTGGGTGTGGGCTGACTTGGGAAGATAAGTGATCTTGGGGAGAGGGGGTGGCTCTCTATGACTAAATCCCCAGAGGAGCTGGCATTAAAGGCCAGAAGTTGGTATAACAAGTTCTTCCTTGAAGGAGGATCTGGGCTGCACATTATAATGTCTGCTATGCCAACCAAACATTCCTACCATCAGTCCACATGGACAAAGCCACTTAGAGGCCGTACTTACAACCTAGAAGTCACATGCAGAGACATCCTATTGCTTGAGTACAGGAAGAGGAAAAAAGAAGGGATTGAGCCTAGATCTATCTTTAAATCACCATAATCATGGCAACTAGTGAAATGTAGCTAATCTGTACCCCATATTATGAACAATGTGATTAGTCACTCTTGCATGCTGGATAGGAGCTTTTAGGAAGTGAATAGAGTAACCAAAAGTGTTGTGCCCTAACCTTCTCCCATAAAGTGAGGCAATGAAATGAGTAGAGAAGAAAGTATCCTACCTAAGAATTCTGTATGCCCAATTACCATCACATCCCACTTTATATATTCTTTCCATTTGCATGTCCATATTTAAACAGAAAACCAATTATTTTAAAACTTAAAATGAATTTTACAAACAAATAGTTTATGGTCATCCCCAAATATAGCATTTCAGAGAATGACGGTGTCTTAATAGCTGGCATCCAAATTTAGTAAATGTAAGTGGAGATTACAATGGAATTCTTAGCTGAGGCTTACTGTAGTGTTTGCTATTTTCTTGTGTGTGTGTGTGTGTGTGTGTGTGTGTGTGTGTGTGTGTATGTGTGTGTTTTAACTTTTAGACCTTTTAGTTATTGAATACTTCAACTCTAGAGCTATAAAAATATGACATCTCAGTTTTGGGGAAATGAATGTAAGCAGCAAAAATTGAGGCCATTTCTTTCTTCTTGGAGTTAGCAATTGCCCTTTGTTGCAGAGATTATTAAGTTTCCATTTAAGTAGGTTCTGCAATAATGGAAAAAGATATTGAAAGAATTTTAAAGCTGTCTTTATATGCATCCAGCCAAATATAGCCTTCAAATAGCTCCCCCTGGGAGGTGGGCTTCACTGTCTTCAGGCAGAACGGCCTATTGAGTGTCCTTAAGAGTTATTGTGCAAAAACGCAGAGGACTTTAAAAAAAATAATGTGCTGGAGTTCTGATATTTGTCTGCACTGGTACACGTAATCACAAAGGTACTTTGATTCTTGGCAATTATTAACGATATAATGAAATATCATTATAATATCTGTATATTATCTATCTATCATCTATTTATCTCTGTATCTATCCATCCTATAAGTGCCAGCACACATTAATTGTATAATTGTTTCAGAGCTTTAACTTGGTCTGGTTGTCCTTTTCTGTCATGTTTCAAATGCTGAATCTTAAATAACGAGTTTGAGAATAACAAACCGAGCTTGTCATTAGTAGATTAGTTGCTGCTACAAAGCCTTGTGTTCAGGATGAGTTCTTTTTTTGCTTGCTTGAAAAGTGTTTCTCTTGGAGAGCAATTACATCTGATTGACATGTTTTCATGTGCCTGCAGCCCTGGTGCATTTTTTTTGGTACACTAAACACGTCTAGATCAAGGACTGTTATTTTATATTTTTGCTCTTGTTGTTGTTTTGTGCTATTAACTAAAATCAGGATACCAGAGAAAAAACTTAGACACCTTGTAAAGTACAACTTAAAACAAATGATAAAATATGTATAAAGAGATGTACATTTTGTTGTGGGGGGTCACTGGACTACAGCTGAGTTAGAATTGCTAAAAGTCGATTGAAAGACAAATGCATACATAGTTGGGCATGCTAATGTTAGAAGCAATTTGTGTTTTCTGTATAAATGTGGATAATACCTTATTCTTAAAGATATCCATAATGTGGTGTTAGTAGAAATTTTGAAGGGGCTGAAAACTTATGTTCTCATCTCAGATTTGTTGCTTTGTTGTGTAATTTTGAAATTATTATTATTATTTTTAATATGTAAGGAGAACAGAGGAACTAGATGATTTCCATGGATTCTTCAAACTTTAACACTTTATGATTGTATGTAGTACTAGTCATTTCTCTGACATGACCTCCTAATATAGATAAGTAGAGAAACAAAAGAATAGTACCTTGCTTATATCTCCAAGTTAACAACTTTTATATAACTCTGGCTTAACAAAAGGAGCTAATATCCCAACTATGACTATATTTTCTCCCCTTTTCAGACAAAAGTATCTTGGGGAAAGGGACAATGTCTAATGTATGATTTTAATGACCACTCTTCATCTTCCTACAATATTGACTCTCAAAAACATTTTATAAATGAAATATTGAATATCTGCTATGAAATGATGATCACTTCTAACAATAAGCTAATTTCTATCTTTGAATGATTATATTTAAGGACAATTTACCACATTAAGTCAATGTTTAGAATACTTGGATTTTTGTGTTGCTCTGGGTGATTCTAATATTTAGTATGAGATAGTTCATGGCATATTAGTTTAAGTTAATCTTTTAATGGTGAGCTGTAAATAAAAAGACTTTAGTCTAAGGGAAGAACCCATTTACTGGCTTTCTTATTGTTCAATTAGGTCCTCTGACTTTCCTTCTTCTGCTCATCTTCTATAATTCATATGAAGGGTTATAAATAGAATGCAAATGACTTAAAATGTAAACATTCAAAACATTTTAATGTTGGCATGGTATATTTTCAAATACGAAGTGTCCATATTCCATGTTACATGATAAAATGTAATACATATTCTAGTAGTGAAAAAAAACTTTCACTGCACACCTACCAAATATAAGTCATTGTACAAGGCACTATAAGATATATGTTCTTTGTGTTGTCCTCTTCTGAGAACTTCCATTCCACAGAGGAAGATAGACATGGGGAGAGCTTGATAAGTCACATAACATACCCTGTGGAGCACTCTGGGAGCTCATAGACAAAACAGCACTGAAAGCAATTTTAAATGCTGCACTCTCACTTTGTATCTTGACCATGGACACTGTTTTATTCCTAATCAAAACTATAGACCTTAGCCATGGTGACCATCTTTTGTGCCTTGAAAGCACAAGAAATGATTTTGCAGTTGCTTTAAGAGAACATGACAAATATACTTGTGTATCGAGTATAGTTAAAATACAGAACTCCAGATGTCAAAATGGATTTGTGTTATGTTTCTATGCTAATATGTCTCTGCAGGGTTAATTTAAGAACACTGACTCCTTTCTCCGTTGCTCAAATGAACTGTAAGAGTGATTAGCAGATATCTGGATTGATTAATGTTTCAGTGTTTTTGTCACTTTTTTAGGGAAAGCAGAATATAGCAATGTAGCAAAGTACTGGGAAATTGGGATGAAGAGTTGTGACTTCTAAATTCCTTTAAAAATTTTTACCCTATTTTAAGTTTTCTTTTCCCAGTAAGTTTAAGATTTCATAGTCATGGTGGCCTTTTATAATAAGACTAGAGGTCTGGTGCACAAAATTCATAGATGGGTAGGGTCCCTAGGTCTGGTTGGGGATCAGGGATGATCAGGTTCCCTGCCTCCCCGCCTCCCTCTCTCTTCCTTCCCTCACTCCCTCAGTGCCTTGTCATCACCACTGGTTGCCCACCATGGTCTGAGCCACCTTCTGGTAGTCAGCACACGTCATAGCAAGCGATTGAATTCCCATTCTCTCAGTCGAACTCTGGAGGGGACACTTTGCATTTTAGCCATATATATATATATATATATATATATATATATATATATATATATATATATATATATATATTAGAGGCCTGGTGCACAAATATTCCTGCACTCGGGAGGCAGGAGTGGGGTGGTGGAGGGAAGGGTCCCTCACACCAGCCTGCACCCTCTGTGGAGCTCCCCTGGTGGTCAGTGCACATCATTCTGCCAATAGGGTCAATTTGCATATTACCCTTTTATTGCATAGGATAGATAGTTCCTCTCCCACATTTAACAAGTATATATTGAATGTCTTCTATATATACAAACTATTTATAATTCTTGATACTGATGAGACTAAAAAAATGGGACTCTTGAAGGAGCTGGTATTATGGGGAGACATTTATTTTCTCCATCACAGTCTGGTGGGGGAAGAAAATAATTTCTAATAACTAATGATTACAAATATAAACATGCTAAGGGTTATGTATAGCACATTAGCTAAGTGCTGTGCAAGCACCATGAAAGCAGAAACTTTTCTATTGTGTTCGCTGCTATAGGCCCCACTGTCTGGTACAGAACAGATACTCGACAGATGTGTTGATTTTATGGTTAATTCTGCCTTTGGGTTTTACAGTGGAGTAACATTTGAGCTAAGCTTTGAAGAATAATTGAGATTTCTTTATTAAGAACTAGAGGGCCAGTGCACAAATTCATGCACCGGTGAAGTTCCTTGGGTGGTGTATAGAGATCAGACCTTAGCTCACACCCTCAGCCTCACAGCCCTGCAGCCTTGTCTGGCATCAGGCCTTTGCCTGGCGCCACCCTGTCACCTGCTCCACCCTCCTGCCTGTAGTGTGATTGATCCTGACCAGGCCCCCCACTGGCTGCCTCAATATCTGGGAGCCAGGCAGCATCCATGCCTCCTTCCACCCACCTCAGCTGCTGCTCCTGGTCACCATCTGTGGGACAATTGGTCAGGGTCGCGCCTCCCACTCGGCTCCTTCAGCGCCTGGGAGTCAGGCAGTGGTCCTGTTCTCCCCCACCCCCTGCTGCCACTGCTGGTCACCATCTGTGGGACAATCATCAAGGCAGCAAGGCCTCCACTCATATCCACCTTGGCCTGGCACCACTCATTTACCTGCTCCACCATCCCACTGCAGTCCCGCTTTCATAGGAGTCCATTGGTGCTGTAGCACTTCCAGTGCCACCTGCTGCCAGCACCATGTCACTGACACCGCTATGTTCCACACTGCCCCCTGGTGATAAACACACATCATAGTGAGTGGTTGAACGACTGCCGAAGGGGACAGTTTGCATATTATGCTTTTATTATATAAGATAGAGAGCATTCCAGGAAGAAACAACAGCAGGAAAAAAGAATGTAAGTGCTTGAGTGACTGCATATAATCCAGGGTAGCTCCATGTCATGGTGCTCATGGCAGGGGCCAGGGGAAGACCTCTGGTAAGATGTTGATCCACTGGGTATTAGAAAAGGATACTGCGCTTATTGCATCTTTCTCATTGGAAATTTATTACATTCTGAAGAGTTCCCTACATAGATGAGCACCATATGGTGAAATCACAAACAAGATGGGTAGTTGATCCTCATAACAATTTTAATGTATTTTTACTAATATTTTTCCCTGAACTAATGTCTGTTCACACCAGTTAGGGCTTGTAAACTGGTGATTCTTTGGTATGTAGCTCACTGTGTTTGCTTAGTTTTGTCAGCACATTGTTGAATAATTTGCCAGCATTAAAAAATTTTGGGTTCCTCTTGAAAAGAGCACAAGATCTGGGAATACTAGGCTTATATTCCAGCATGATAACACTCAGCTATAATGCACCCACAGACCTCCAACTGTTATGGCCGGCAGGACCCTGTCGGGGCAGGGCTCCAGCCCAGGGGAGGAATGAATGGCCAGGCACACGGCAGAGAATGTAGCATGCTGCACTTTATGTTAGTCATAGGTTGGCTCTGTTTGCAGTCCCCGGCCCCCGGGTATGTCCTGTTCCAAGTAATCACAAGGCAGCACAAACAGAACAGACCAGGTCCAACAGAAACCGCTTAAACTGAAAATAAGGCCCCGCCCCAGGTGTTGTGCAAACTTTTAATGATGTTACTGTACTGGTGGAATTTTTCATAGCTCATAGTGTGATGGGTCACCATGACCCTAAGACAAAGAACTCTGCCTAGTCAGCTATACCTCCCCCCACTGTTGCAAAACAACTTCTAGCTAGCCTAAATCACAATAAGACAAGGTCTCAAAACAAATGAGACCTTGGCTTATTGTGGTAATGGTAGAGGAATAGCCTTCAGCTTTCCTGTTATGTAAACTTTAGACTAGTGTTTTTAAAGATTAACCAATCAGAATTTGCCAAATAGACTAGCCACAAAAAAGGGATAAAGGCAGGCTTTCCTGTGTGCTCAGGGCTCTCTCTCTTTTTTTCTTTTCTCACTGCTGTGATAGTAGGGGGAGATCCCGGATTCAAATTTGTTAATAAAGGCATAAATTTTGATCTGGCGTCTTGGTGGTCTTCTATGAGGGTCTCACCATAACACAACCTGAGCCACCATTTCCCATTTGCTACACACATGCTCTTTATAGCTGTTTTCCTCTTTATCCATTCCCATTACTCACCTGGGCCCTTTCAGCATTTGAGTTTAACCTCAGTGATGTGATCCCTACCCAACCTAGGGAATGTGTATCTATATATATAAATGAACTTTATCTATCTGTCTATCTATCTATCTATCTATCTATCTATCATCTATCTATCTATCTATCTATCATCTCTATATAAATGCCCAACAACTGAAATGGCAGAACAACCAGAATGATCGGAATGACTGGTTGCTATGATATGCACTGCTTCAGCCAACCAGCCTGATCTGGGCCCTGATCGACTTTCCCATCCCCCTGGCCGGCCCATCCCCCAAACACCCTCCAACACCCTGGTTGGGGGTGGGGTCAGCCCACAAACCACCCAAAGCCCTTCCTCCAGGCTGGCCAACCACCTGTAGCTCCTCTCCTACTGGTCCCACCCAGCCTGACCCCACCTGTGCATGGATTCATGCACTGGGCCTCTAGTATAAAATAAAGACATTATCTCTTTGAAATGATGTATTCTCTACAAATATATTTTCTCATTTATTGTTGTTCTTTTTTAAAACCTGTTTTTTTATTTTCTGGTATAGTTTTTACTTTTTGTAGTCTATGCTTTTACTTTGCTCTAGTTTTACTTCTATTTCTTTTAAATAATTCATTTAATTTATAACAGTCTTTCATTGCTTTTTCTTGTCCTTCTTGCTTCTTTTCTCTCTTCCAATTGACTTTTGGTTTAGAAAGTCCTTCTCTCTCCAGAGGCTTAAAGTAGATAAAATTTTACATTCTTATTGTAGATAAGCTATGATTATTTTGAGTTAAAAATTTTCCTTTTCTTTGATATGTTATACAGGTTTACTCAAACATTTGAAATATATGTATAATGGGGTATATTTTGAGAGATGTATTCTTTTTTCTATAGATTGCCTTTTTAAAAAAAATCTGTCAATAAGTTCTAACTAACTCTTTTAGTTTTATGTGTTTTAATATTTTGTTAAAAATAATCCCTCTCTTTAAAAACAATTATTACTTTTCTCTTTCAAATTCATTTTAGAATCATTTGGTCAAATTTCAAAAAAGTTATTGGGTATGAAATTTTATTAAGTGTCATTCAGCTGCATTTCCCCCCTAAAATTTCTGTTAGAAATGTCTTAGAGAATGTTTATTCTTAGAATGATCTGAATTACTTTTAATTATTTTCTATTCTCTAAAAGAAATTATATAATGTGGCAAAGATCTGTTCCTTGAAAGTTTGAAATAATTTACTAGGAAATCTATTGTGTCTCTGAATTCTCTCTCTAGGATTTAGATAATTTTCTTAATTGATTTAAATTTAAACCTGTTGTGCTAATTTTGATATATTTTAGTTTACATGAAGCATTAAGTTCTTGATGTATTAATATTCAACCACATTGGATTCTAAATCTTTTCTATCTATATTCCATTCTCATTTAAAAGTCTCTTGTGAAATTTTTATCCTTTTTTTTCTTGATTATATTTGAGTAGCAATATATTCTCTGAACATTTTAACCCTACTTTTTTGTGTTTATCATTTTTTGTTATAAAAGCATTTTTGGATACATTTTTTTAGTGTGTTTCTATGACTGTATTAAAATTACTCAAAACAATGCATCAAGATTTTTCTCCCCATTTATGAGCAGCTTGTTCACTAGTTTCAGAATCTTTAAAAAAAATCCAGGAATACTGTTTATTTTGGGATAAATTAACTTATTCCTATTAGTATGCACTGTGTTGGGATTTTGGAACTGGCAATTTTTGCACATGCCTACAAATTTAACTCAATCAGATCTTTTCAGTACCATTAGCCTATATTTTTTTTAGTACTTATAACCAAGGTATAGGCCTAGACTCCATAAAATTCTGTATTTTAATTCACCTTAAGACATCTTCCCTAACAAGCATTTGGTATGCCTTAAGATATCTTTCCTAATTAGCATGTGCGTTTAGTGCTATTCTCATTCTTTAAAAAGCAATGAGTGCAGCAGTTAATTAACTTATTAAAATGTCATAAATCCCAGCTCCAGCCATGACCACTGACTCCTCCCCCACCTTTACCAAGAGCATTTTCATTTATGATGAATTATCCCCTGGGTACTCAATGCAGAGGTGGTTGACTACGCAGAACTCAGGGTCAGATACAATAACACAATCTATACTGCTGGGTAATGAATGACAAGCCTTCTACTCCTACCACTTACCTTTCTGTGCTTGGGTGCCTTTATGCTTCACCAAAATCAGCAGACACTGATGACAGAATGAGGGGGCTTCTCTCCTCCAGATTTCCATTCTCTGGAAAGTAATCTTCAGGATGATTTGTAGGTAGGTAGATATATGGGTTTAGATCTCTGTCTTATATGGTTACTAAGCTGCTTATTTTAATACTACACTGAGGGTTAGTCTTTTCTTTTTTTTTTCTTTTTTAGGTGCTTTTATATAAAGTGAATATAATCAGGAGCTATTCTGGATGCATTTAAATATTTTAATTTACTTCTTTAATTTGCCTCTGTAAGATTTTAAATACTTTTGCTGAAAAATGGCTACTGATGAAAGTTTGGACCACTACATATTTTTTTCTCTTCTTGTGACTATACTTATAAAACTGCCCATCTTATAATATGTGGTTCATTTGATTCGTTTTCAGTAACCGGAAAATTTTTGGATACCAATTCGTTGTGCGTTGGGTTGTGTGCCCACTCCCCAACAAACACACACACACAAAGGTATATTAAAGTCCTAACGGCCAGTACTTCAGAATGCCTTATTTAGAAATAGGGTTGGTACAGATGTAATTTGCTAAGATGAGGGCATCCTGGAGTAAGATGGGCCCTTAATCCAATATACATAAGAAGATGAGGTGAAGGCACAGAAAATGCCATATAAAAACAGAGGCAGATATTGGAGTAATGTGTCTACGAGGCAAGGGACACCAGGGATTGCTAGCAACCTCCAGAAGCTTGGGGAGAAGCATGGAACTGGGGGCTTCTTCAGAGGCCCTTATAGGAACTAGTCCTGCTTGCACCTTGATCTCGGAAATCTGGCCTCCAGAACTGTGAGAGAATAAGTTTCTGTTTAAACAACTCTCTATATAATCATTTGTTACCGCAGCCCTAGGAAACTAATATACCATCCAGGTACATGCTGAAGGTAAACATTTCAATACCATTTCATCAGTTATAGATTGTATAGCATTGAGAAAGTCACTGTACCTCCTTGAACATCAATTTTCATCTCTAAAATTAGGATACTCTTTTAATTTGAAGAAAAAAGATAATGTTTACAATGTGCTTAATAGAAGTCAACTACTTGATCATTATTGTTTTTTTACCACTCAATTTTCAAAGCTTTTACTGAGCCAAATATAACAAAGGAGGCGAATTTGCCCATCAAAATACTCTTCACCAAAAAGAGGCCTCATTTGAAATTTTAAAAAGCTACTATTTCTCTCTATATATATAAAAAACCAGTGACTGGAATGCTATAATGACTAGAACAATCAGTTGTTGTGATTCCCACTGCGGCCAGGGAATTGGCCTTATGGGGAAGGGTCGGTGTGGGGCAGCTGTCCAACCTCCTGCAGCCCCTCCCCCTGGCCAGCCCTGCCCATGATTGCCCCTCCCCTACCCCAATAGGAAGCAGGGCCAGCCAGCCAACCTCCTTCAGCCCCTCTCTCTACCCAGCCCCACCCAAGATGCCCCTCTAATCAGGGGCAGGGCTGGCTGGCCAAGTTTCTGTGGCCCCTCCCCCAAGCTGACCCCATCCCCAATGGGGCCCCACCATCCCAATTGGCCCACAGACCCTTCCCCTGATGACCCTGCCCCTGATTTTCTCCCTCCCTTCCCCATTAGGGGAGCACTGCTGGCAGGTCAACTGCCTGTGTCCCCTCCCCCCCAGCTGGCCCTACCCCCAATGGGCCCCCACCACCCTAATCAGGGGCAGGGCCAGCCAGCCAACCACCTGTGGCTCTTCCTTCAGGCTGCTTGCTCCTCCTTGTCCCCAATTCAGGGATGGGGCCTGCTGGCCAATCGCCCATGGCCTTTGCCCCCAGCCGGCCAGCCAACCTCCTTTATTCAACAGGCCTTGCCTTGATCCACCCAGATTGGGGCTGAGCCGACCTGGTCTTACGCAAACACAAATTTGTACACTGGGCCTCTAGTATAAGTATATATGAGCTGGTTTTAATAGCAAAATAGTCACATTAGTAGAGCAGATGTTATTTTTATCCTCATTTAAAGTTGAGGTAACTGCGGACACCCCTAGTAATGAGATTACATAATTTACTCATTCAAGGTTACAGTGTTAAGTGGTGACTCAGGATTTAAACACTTGATTTCCACTTTCAGACTTTCCAACTCTGTTCCACCCAATATGATAATGCATAAAGTGGTCATTTTCTTTCTAATATAAGTGCCTTTTTAATTATTCATACCTGATGGCTTTATTATCAAGAGTTTAATATGTTTTACCAGTATTATTATTTTTGAGTTCTCTGATTTATTGTCTAAATCAGTCATATATTTTTCTTTTAAAATTCATTAATAAAAAATCATAATATAAACATTTATTGAGCACTACTATATATTTAACTCTATTTTAGTCACTGCATATGTAATGGTAGCCTGGCTGGTGTGGCTCAGTAGTTGAGTGTTGACCCATGAACCAGGATATCACAGTTTGATTCCTGATCAAAGCATATGCCTAGGTTGTGGGCTTGAGCCCCAGTAAGGGGTGTGTAGGAAGCATCTCATCAATGTTGATGTTTCTAATCAATGTTTTTATTGCTCTCTCTCTTTCTCTTTCTCCTTTCCTCTCTCTGTGAAATCAATAAAAACATATTTAAAAAAAGAATATAGTGATAATCTCTAAGTGCCTTTTAATTGTATAAATAGTAATAATTATAGAACAAATGGTATATGTACTTATCATATTTTAAAATAATTAAAATAAAAGTAAGAATGCCCTAAATATTGTGTGTGTGTGTGTTTTCCTCTTCTGGGTGAGAGGTATACACATTCATTTTCCCAGTTTATTATTCATATTTTTTAAATTTGAGAAATATATATTTGATAATATCATCATAGACTCTGTATTTCAGCTATGTCATCAGAGCTGTTTGGTCTTCTCTTTTATGTGAGTTTTAAAAGATCCAGGAGAGGCCTAGTTTATGGCTTGATTTACTTTTATTTTTCTATAGATTTAATTGGTTTCTGAAGAGTTGGTGTTTAATGCACTCAGGAAAATCTGAGCTTCTAATTTTCTGCTGTGGTCTACAATTATTACAATCTACACTAATAAAAGAGAAAGATGCAAATTAACTGTCACTCTGCTACACTCACAAGGCATGTTCACCAGCCAATCAGGAGTGAGTATGCAAATTAACCCAACCAAGATGGCAGCTGGCCACAGAGATGGAGCAATCAGGAGGCTTGGGTTGCCCCAGCAATAGAGGAAGCCAAGCTTCCCACTCACCCTGGCCAGCCCTGGCCTCCACTCAAGGCTACAAAGTTTCAATTACAGAAGATAAATAAATTCTAGATACTTGCTTCCAGCCAGCCCTGGCTTCCACTCAAGGAAGCTCTGTAAAAAAGAAAAAAAGAAAAAAAGAAAAAAAGAAAAAAAGGAGGGGCTGGCACTTTGGGTCACCCAGAGAGTGATCAGGCCAGGATGGGATGGTAGGGGCCGTTGGGGGTAAGCAGACCAGCAAGGGGGCCAGTTTGGGGTGAGCAGGCCATCAGTGGGGTCAGTTGGAGGTGATCAGGACAGTGGGGGACGGGGAAGTTTGGAGTGAGCAGGCCCGTAGGGGGGCAGTTGAAGCAGACCAGCAAGGGGGCCAGTTTGGGGTGAGCAGGCCATCAGTGGGGTCAGTTGGAGGTGATCAGGACAGTGGGGGACGGGGAAGTTTGGAGTGAGCAGGCCCGTAGGGGGGCAGTTGGGGGTAAGCAGGCCAGTGGGGAGGTAAGATGGGGGTAATCAGACTAGCAGGAGGGGCAGTTGGGGGTGAGCAGGCTAGCATGGGGGGGAAATTGGGGGTGATCAGGATGTGGAGGGTGTAAGAGAGTGAGAATGTTGGAGCATGCTTCCAGAGAGGCTATGGACTATAGAGTTATCAGTGCTGACACCAGTCCAGGCCTTGAGATACAGTCTCATGGCCCCTTCCCAGCACATAGGTCTTCTTTCAAGGGCAGAGCAGGACTGACTCCGTTTTGTACTGTGTAACTATCTTGTATAACTATGTCTCTGACATAATCCCTTTCTGAGAAAGACCACAAAATGTATCAGTTACCCAAACCACCCTTAAATCAGCCAATAGAAATACAGAGAGAAGTAACCCAGCGTAACTGGACCCTAGCCCTCACTCCACCAATCAGAACCAGCCAACTCAGTGGTCCGAGCATCATCCCCACCACCCAACCCTAAATCTATAAAAAGGACCACACTTTCAGAGCTCAGGGCTCTCTGTATTCTGCCGCTGCATCGGTAGAGGCAGGGAGACCAGACTCAAGTTTGAATAAAGGCTCTTTTGTTTTTACATTGGACTCGGCTCCCTGGTGGTCCTTGGGGATCTTGAAATATGGGCACATAACAGAGGGGACATTGGGGGGTGAGCAGGCCGGAGGCAGAGTGGTTAGAGGCAATCAGGCAGGCAGGCAGATGAGCAGCAGGAGCCAATAACCCCAGATTGTGAGAGGGACATCTGACTGGCAGTTTAGGCTCCATCCCTGTAAACTGGCAATAGGGGTCCTATCCTTTGAGGGGTCCCAGATTGTAGACGGAGCAGGCTGGGATGAGGAACATCCCTAACCCCTGTGCACAAATTTTATGCACCGGGCTACTAGTTTTGTATAACCATTGTTGAGTTGTGAAGGTCTTTTCCCCATCCTGATTATTCAACTGATTATGTCCTCAAACTGCCTTTTGTTTTCCCTCCTGTTTCTTTACAATACCTGTGGCCTTCAGTGAGTACTTTTCTTCATTTAATGCTCTTACCAGGTTTCAGTTGCACCTCTAATTTCATAATTATAATTATTATTCTGCAAGTTACATACTATTTTCTTGCCAAACCTTTTGAAACTCTATTCAGGCATTTAGGATCAATTTAGTTCATTGACCTCAAGTGTTCCTAGTCAGGGTGAAAGTGATCATGAAAGATAAATTTATTTATGACCCAACAGAGAGAAAGGGAGACATAGGAATAAAGAGAAAGATGAAGTAAATCTCATTTGGTAAGGATATTTATCAATAAACTTAACTTATGAAAAAATCATATAATTTATAAAAAATAATACATATATGATGTTGAAATGGACTATATATATGTAACATATCCTATATAATAAAATGCTATTATGCAAATAGACCGAACGGCAGGATGTGCACTGACCACCAAGGCGCAGTCACTCAATGTAAGAGCTGCCTCCCACAGCGGGAGTGTTGCTCAGCCGGAAGTCATGTTCACGGCTGGTGAGTGCAGTGGCAGTGGTGGGAGCCTCTCCTGCTTCTGTGGCAGCACTGAGGGGTCCTGGACTATGAGAAGGCGCAGGCCAGTCTGAAGGATTCCCTCCCCACCCCAGTGCACGAATATCATGCACTGGGCCGCTAGTGTTTATATACAACAAGAAATAAAATTTTTCTGAAATCACACTATCAGGAAATGACCATTGCTAACATTGTGGTATATATTCTTAGAGATTCTTTTCTGAGCATATATCACATAAACAAAACAGAACAAAACAAAAAATGAGACCATGCCCTGCATATTTTGTAGCCTCATGTTTTTCCTCTAATATAGTGTGGCTGTTTTTCTTTATCATTAAATTAATACCTTCATCATCATTTTTAGTGATAACAGTTTATGAGCGGAGCGTCATTTATTTAACTTTCAAACTCCTTTAATGTTCATTTATATTACTTAGAATTTTAACTATTGTAATACATTTTGTGAGAAATATTCCTGAATAAATGTCTTTACATATTTGTTTGTTTAATCTTGAGGAGAAATGTTTAATAGTATAATAGCTGTATCTAAGGGACCTCCTCTTCTCCTCATCTCTCTTTCTTTTAAGATTAAGTCCAAATTAAAAAAAATGTTTTTATTGATTTTAGAGAGAGGAAAGGAGGGGGGGAGAGAGATAGAAACACGAACGAGAATGAAACATCAACATCCACAGCTTCCTCCTGCACATAACCTCCTGGGGACTGAGCTGCAGCCAGTCATGTGCCCTGACCGAAAATCAAACTGGGGACTTGTTGGTGCATGGATGGACACTCAACCACTGAGACACACTGGCTGGGCAAGTCCATATTTTTTTAGCATGTACACAAGATCTTTTAAAACCCAGAATTACCTTATTAATCTTCTCAATTTACATCATTAACTCAAAATATACACTACACTGACTGACATATTTTTTAAAAGCCTATGCATTCCCATATATTTATTTCTATTTCCTGCTGTGGCTTCTATCTGAAATGCTTACCTCCACATTTCCTGTTCTTTTAAATTTCCAAGTATCTTTTAAGTTCCAGCTCAAATGTTATTCTCTACTATATCTTTTACTAATCCCTCTTGAATAAAGTTAATTTTCTATCATCTCTGCTCCTGATCATTTATGATATTTTGGATTCAGTGTTTCTCAAAGGTCTTTCCTTCTGTCAGTCAACCATCAAATCCATAGTAAGCATCTACTAAGATCCAGGCTTTGTATTAGATAAGCAAAACAGGCTCATGTAACTTATCTTATGTAGTTTATATTCTTGTATGTTTTAGTTATATTTTCATTGCAATGTTGCTTTATGATATTTGGGAAACTAGGAGCAATAGTGTGTTTAACAGAAAATTTGTTAGGCAAATTATGATCCAGTCCCATGACACTGCCTTTCCATGATAGTGTAATTTTCAACATCTACCATTAGGTGGCATGGACAACTGAGGTTGGCTGGACCCTCATTTGGGCCAGGGTTAAAATCACCTATAAATAGCATTCATTCATCTCATTGGTCAATGATAATAAATCATAAGTGGCTGCTTGAATTGTGTGTCAAGAATAATTTTTTTTTTTACAGAGAGGAAAGGAGAGGGATAGAGAGTTAGAAACATCGATGAGAGAGAATCATCGATCAGCTGCCTCTTCAACACCCCCTACTGGGGATGTGCCCACAACCAAGGTACATGCCTTTGACCGGAATCGAACCTGGGACTTTTCAGTCTGCAGGCCGATGCTCTATCCATTGAGCCAAACTGGTTTCGGCAAGAATAATTATGATATACATTCTGCTCAGCAATCTATCATGGGCCTGGGAACAAAGATATTTGCCATATCTGGGATTGGGGCAATGTCTAACTGCCATTGCTTAGGGTTTGGGAACCTAAGAAGGAATGAGGAGAATGGGTGAGAGTGAAGGTGAGGATAGGTAGAGGGCTGCTATGGGAAATATCAGGGCCTTGAATATTGTGCAAAGCACCCCGACTTCTTTCATGTTAGAGAAGAAGACTTGGTAAAGTTTGCCTTATGTATCCTCTTTTCTCTTTGTGGGCCACTGCTTCTAAGTGTCTTCTGAAACACCCTCCGTTAGGTTTAGGGGCCTAATGACTTCAGGCTCTTCAGCTGGTTTCTTTCTACCATGTTTTGCTATAATAAATGGTGTCCTGTCCCACATTCTAGACTGTCCTCTCCTGGCCAAAGATTGCTGGTCTTTCATTCTCTCTGCTGGTTCAGTGTTTCCCAAAGTGTGGTACATGTAACCCCAGGGGTACGGGAAGAGTTTAATGGGGGTATACGTTGCACCGGAGTGTGGTGGGGATATGCACTGCACCGTGCTACCATGTTTCCCCGAAAATAAAACATCCTCCGAAAATAAGACCTACTTACAGGTTTCATTCTGACTGAAATATAAGGCACCACCCCCTCGAAAATAAGCCCCCCAGGCTCTGTTTCAGAATGAAAATTAATTTACCATAAACTGGTCTCTAGGGCTGCCTCGACTGGTGTCTAGCAACCAGTGACATTACTCGGAGTCCTGATGTCACTGCTGTGTGGAGACGGACCGGAGGTCGGAGTGAGTGGTGAGCACTGGGAGGGAGAGAGGAGGAGACTTTCACAGATGCATGTAGAAGAACAGGAGGATTAGAGCTGACAGGACGCAGCAAAGGTGGTGAGTGCTGGGCTGTCTCTGGTGACACTACCTGATGCTCCCGGCCGCCTTCATGGTGACTGAAGGTTCTCAGTCAGTGGCAGACCCTGCTCCAGCCCAGATCCAGGCCCCAGCAAGCCCAGTGACAGTCCCCAAGCAGGCCCCAGTGGGTAAATGTCTGATAAAGGGGTAGGGGGGGATGTCTGGTGAAGGTGTTCAGTGGCACAGGGGTGGGGGGAGGGGGATCACTTAAAATGACACAGGAGGATCAGAGGGGGCAATCAAAATGACACAGGAGGATCAGAGGGGGCAATCAAGATGACACAGGAGGATCAAAAGGGGTTGCTAAAATGGTAATCCCCCTCTGATTCTCCTCTGCCATTTTGATTCCCCACTCTGATCCTCCCTGTGTCATTTTAAGTGATCCCCCTCCCCCACCTTGATACCACAATTCCTTTTTTTTTTTTTTTTTTTTACCCCCAGAAATGAGAGCAAATAGAAAAAGCTACTTCATGGAGTACAAGAAAGGAATTGTGGAAGACTCTTGGGGCCTAAATCTTACTGCTTTCTGCAAAGAGAAGATGTTGGGTATCTGATTGGTCCGAAAATGGCGAGCAGAGTATGGTAACCTCATTGAACAAGTGGACAAGGGAAATGCTAAAAAGCACAAGTGTGGATCAGGTCGGCTACCATTATTTTCTGAGCTGGAAGACCTGATCTGTGAATGGGTTGTTGACAGGAGAGCAAAGGCTTTGGTTGTGAATAGGGCTCAGATTCAAGAATTTGCCCTTGCAATGGCACCACAGTTTGACATAGCCCCTGAAGACTTCAAAGCATCACAACACTGGCTGGATAATTTCCTTCAGTGAAGTGAACTGTCTTTAAGAAGATCTACAACATTGTTTAGGTTGGAAGATACTCAAGTTATTAAGCAAGCATTTGCATTCAAGTCCTTTATTGATAATGCTGACTTCTCTAATTACAATCTTTCTAACATGATTGCTATGAATGAAACTGCAGTGTTTATGGGCCAATCATCTCAAACAACAATTGAACAGCGGGATGCCTCCTTAGTGTACATTCCCTCCACAGCTTACAAAACTGCACGTGTTTCCTGTATTTTGGAAATTCATCTGGATGGCACTAATATCTCACCTTTGATCATTTCTAAGGGCAAGAAGGAAATGATTGAACGTGTTTGGGGGTTTTTTATTTTTGCAACTGAAAAATCCTGGGCCACACAAGCAGTTATAAGGAAGTGGGTCGATTTAATGCTGCCAGTTGTTATGCGAGGGAGCCAAAGAGGTCTGCTAGTCTGGGATGCAGCCAGCACTCACCGTGCTAAAGACATGAAGACATTTCTTCACGAAAGAAAAATAAATCAGATAATGATTCCCACAGGAATGATGGCCTATATCCAGACTCTTGATATTGCAATAAGCAAGCCATTCAAAGACAATTTGCGCATGGAAATTAATGACTACATTGAAAATAGAATGGAGAAAAAATCAGTGTGGAAACTTTGTGAAACCTAAACTGCAAGAAGTTGTGACTTGGGTGAAGAATTCATGGGAGAAAATCCCTGACAGTTGCATTGTAAATGCACTGTGAGCAGGCTACCTTGACAAGAAGTACTCATTTAAAGACAGTGCTATTGCTAAACAGGAGAGATTTGGTCCACTGATTCTGAAAGAAATGGAGTCACAAGAAATTCACCAGGAAATTTGAATAAATGAGTAAATTATTGATACTGTAGGATTTACCGTTTGTCTGGTTTGTGTTGATAACTACTGTACTACCGTACCGTATACAGGTAATAAATTTCCTTTATTTTCATTTAACAATAAATGTGTACCGTATTCTCCTTCATGGAAAAATAGGACATCCCTTGAAAATAAGGCCTAGTGCATCTTTGGGAGCAAAAATTAATATGACACTGTCTTATTTTGGGGGAAACAGGGTAGCTGTGCTGAATTCTAAGTTCTCATGAGTAGACAGCCTTGTGAGGTGTGAGATGGTCTGGTGTGCAAATAAATGTTATTTATAATATAACTTTTATTTATATTTTTATGAATAATTTTATTTTTTGTTTATTATTATTTTGTTTGTGTACCAAAAAAATAAAAAATAAATATATTTTGATTGTTATTAAAATACATCCATTTTTTTACGAGTAGTACTTCTATAATTTTCAGCATTACGAAAATTATAGAAGAGGTACACATATGTCAAAAGTTTGGGAAACACTGATAAGTTAATGTGGAAGTATCCATGTGGGCCTGAGATGCATATTAATAAGGCTTTTCTAGGTAGTATAAGCAGTGTTGAATCTACACATTTTTATGATTACTTCTTTAGGCCTAAAAGGATGCCTGTACTTCCTGGTTTGCTGGGCACAGTCCTGAGTTAAGCCTGTTTGTCCTGGCATAGTGATTAATAGTACCCTCTCTCATCCTAACATAGAAGTTTCATTTGTCCACAGTATGAACTTTTGATGGTAAGGACTGGAGATATTTGTGAGTCAGATTGGCTTGAATAACCTAATAGAACAAAACCTCTCTAAAACAACCTGTAAGTAAAAAGAAATAGTAAAATAATTGGCATGGTTTTGAATTAATCTTTTATTCCAGAGTTTGAAGTGGGAACTATGGAACAGGAAGGGGATATAAAGAATTTTAATATGGAAATACATCCTATTAAAACTGCATATTTAATCATTTAAATTAAATTATACTGCATTATAATGGCACAGTAGCTGCTTTGTTCTTTGGAGAAATACTCAGTATTGATTCAAGATTATTAAAAAAAAGTCTAGAAAGCTCATGAATGTTTTTGACATTTCTTGTCATATATTAGCATAAAACAATAATTACCAAATTATGTGATATTTCAGGAACAACTCTTAAGAGCCTTGGAATCAAAACAACTCCATCAGTATCAATAGATTCAATATGAGGCTTAGCAATTTAATTGCACTTAGGAGAACCTATTTGTTTTTAGCATTTGAAAGCAAGTCTAAATTGTGTCCAGTGGGGGTACTTAGAGTAGGAGACTTTGGCACCTGCCTCAGGTAAGGAAAGTTTTGTTTATTTCATTAGCTCTTGATGCTTTGACAGACTATGGCTTTTTACTTGCTGCAAGAAGAGCTGCCAGCCATCCCTGCTGGGAAAAGCTAGTATGGGACTAGAAATGAACTTTTGAAAGAAGTTATTATGCCTTATATGGTTGATCTCCCATGCAAATAAAAGAAGCATTTCATAGTGTAGCTAAATGGAATTGGTATTTCATCCAATGTAAATGTATGCTAGCATGATTTCTGGCTTTTATCAAACACTGCATCTCTCTCCAAAGTAGATTCCATGTTCATCCATCTATAGGGCAGCTGCAAGGCAGGGCTGAAGCAATGCAAACTCATAGATCTAGATAGAAATAAAACTGCATTCATCAGATGCAGTTTTTACTACTGATACCTGAATGCAGATTCCAAGGATGCAAACTCAGAGATTCTATAGATCTGAGATGAGATGGGGCTGCCTTTTAAACAAATCATGCCATTCTGTCACAGAGAGTTAGCAGTTTATTTTGAGAGAGACCCTTCTACTCTCGGTACTGAACCAAGTCTCATGAGAGATGAAAAGAAGCAGTGAATGTGGGCTGTACTCACAAAGGAGCTTAGGAAGCAAAAACAATCAAAATACTAATAGCTAAGATGTATTGTACTATTTTTAGAACATATCCGGCAACAGAAGTTTTGCATTTGCTCTTTGCTCTGCATAAACCACTCTTCCTCCATATACTTTTTGGCCTGGTTCTTCTTCTCTTTTAGGTCTTCACCAAGCTGTCACCTTCTCAGTGAGGCCCCCTTTTTCTACACTTAAAGCTATAACTTCAGTATTTCTTTTTAAAATATACATATTTTTATTGATTTCAGAAAGGAAGGGAAAGGAAGAGAGACAGAAACATCAATGATGCGAGAGAACCATTGATTGGCTCCTTCCTGCACTCCCCACATCGGGGACTGAGCCCACAACCTAGGGAACTGAACCGTGACCTTCTGGTTCATAGGTTGACGCTCAACCATTGAGCCACGTTGGTTAGACTAATTATTTATTATATGGCTATTTTCTTAATATTTTTCCACAGTACTTAAACCATTTGACATACTATTATTTTAACACAATATATTTTACTTGTATTTTTGTCTGAAATAGACAAGAAGGCAGACATTTTTGTTACTTTTGCTTGCTGCTAAATCTTCAGGGTCTCCATAGTGTCTAAAAAGTAGTGAGTACTCAGTAAGTATCCATTGAAAAAACAACTTACATTTAGTGTCTTTAAAAAAAAAACCCTGTATTTTTATTGATTTCAGAGAGGAAGGTAGAGGGAGAGAGAGACATCAATGATGAGAATAACTGATTGGCTGCCTTCTGCAATGGCAATTCAGTCTGCAGCCCAGACATGTGCCCTGACCAGGAATAAAAATCATAGCCTCTGGGTTCACAGGTGGATGCTCAACCACTGAGCCACACTTGCCAGGCAAGAATAACTGACACTTATTGAGCACTCATTTGATTCTAAGGTCTTCTCAGGCAATAATCCATTTAATTTCCCCAAGAAATCTAGGGGTAGGGCCCACGATTAAGTCCATTACAGATAAGGAAACTGAAGTAAAATATTGCCATAAGTCATCCAGGTAGTAGATGGTAGAGCCAGGATTATAACCTGGGTGATCTGATCCAGGTCTCATCCTCTAACCATGTGCTTTACTAGCACAGATAGTATCCTTAATATTCTCTTTGTGGAAAACTCAGAGTCAGAGCTCTTAGGTTTGTTTTTTTGTTGTGACATTTGCAAAAAGCTAAAGGCAAAATACTGAAGCAAAGGTTAATGAAGAAAATACTATGGGGCCTTCCTCTTGTGCTTTCTGGCCTAGGGTGACCTTCTCGATGGTCTGGTGTTTTAAGGAGCCTGGATTTTTAGAATAAAGCCAATCTGACATTTGTAGTTACAAGGTTGACCAGGCTCTTGATGGGCAAAGGAGTGTTACTGGGCGGATGAGGAAAGCTCTTCATCACCCATTCTCAAACCAGGCTGACCTAGACTCTGTCATAATAGGATGGATCCATCCTTCTGAGGCCTCTGGGGAAAGATTGATCACTGACTTGGATAACTGTATTGAGTGATTTAGCTAATGTGGCCCCTTTGGGTGAGTGCCAGCCTCATTTTTTACCACCCCATGTGTGTCCTTTCCATAAGCAGAGTATTTAATCAAAGAGAGCTTTATCTCTACTTTTCAACTTTTGTAAGTATTTTAAGCTTATCTGAGTTCTGACCCATATCATTAATGATGCTCTCAAGAGTGTTAAAATATGAAATACTTATTAGAATTACCTAGGTTGGGAGAAATGTACTGTCTGTTGATGGTCCTTGTTCCAAATCACTGCCTCAGGAGCAATAACATAGAAAGCCTGCAGGAATATATGCTATTGTCCATGTTGTTGATTGATACTTGCATACAGCCTTTGATCCATATTGTTTTGATCATTCAGGAAGACATAATAGGCTATCGAATAATGAAATTCATTCTATTTTTTAAACTTATTACCCTTCTAAAATTCATTCAGGGACCATGTGGCTATTTTGACTTCACATTGGCTAACAGCCAGCTAGAGGAGAGGAAGAATGTGGGTTTTGAGATTTTTAAATGCCAAACCCAGAGTCCAAGATGTCAGCTTCAGTATCACCTAAGCTTTTTAACAACCACCTAAAACAGAAAGAAGTCTGTGGAAGCCTCACCCTCATTGAGCAATATTGCATTTGTAAGATGATATTAATACAAAATTTTAATGCTCTGTGGGTCTTTAGCTGGCAGCAGACCAACAACAGAGCATAAAACATTAACAACTAAAAGGGGGTTCTAAGTCCTTGGAGTTTCTAATTGTTGTTCATTACAAAAAGCTATGCAAATCATCTTGAGCCAATTCAGGGAGAATTAAATAGATTTGGTTTAATAAAATCTTCAGGTATCTGAATAAATTATGAATGCAACTTGACAGTTCAAAGTATACCCTGGCATTAGGAAAAGGCGATGAACAGATATTCAAGGGAGGAGGAAATAAAAAGCTCTTCTGTTGATCACCCCATTTGAAACTGATTAAAAGCTGATGAAGTGTAAGTTTTTTTCATGGGTAGATGTGCAACAAGTCATGAGTTGTGGACTTTAATAATATATTTTCTTCACAAGCAATAACACAGCAATTAGGAGATGCTCATTGAGGTAGAAATAATGGTAACTGCTGTGCAGATTAGGTTTGCTGAAGGGAGCTCTCAGACATACACTAAAACAGCATATCCCAGGTTCTTGTTGGTGTGTAATTTCTACTTTATTTACTTATCAACTCAGTTAAAGAGGACTCCTGGCAGTAATAAGGCTACATAGAATAGTTTAAGATGCCACAAATTATATAAAAGATAAATCTAATGATTACCTATTCTAATGACAGTGCAATCTTGTCTTTCCTCTTGGGGAAATTGTATGGTTGTGAGAAGCTCATAGTTGGAGAGAGTGCCATGGCACAAATGTATTCATTATTTTTCTGCCTGCTTTGCTTCTGCATGGCTGTTCATGAAAGCTAGGTGATTCATTGGAGCAGGAACCACTTAGCGAATGGTTCACAAACCTCTCCCTGGTGCTGCAGAGCCTGTAAGCAACCAGCAAATACATCAAAATAATATGCTGGAAAACAGGATGGAGACATTTTCAGCAAGGGGAGAATGACCTACAATGGTGTTACCAAAATAAGCAAAAAGGGGTCAGGTGAAAATAGCACATTTCCACCTCGTTTCTATTTACTATAATTGCCTTAAAAGTAAACACTCAATGAAAGACACATCATGAAACTTCAGAACAGACCATATTTCTGAGGATCTCTGCATTCATTGGGGGAGAAAGCCGGCAAAAAATACAACAGACTGGAGCAGAGTTTTGAGATCTGTGGTTTGTTTGAGCAATAACTTTAGGTTGGTGAAGACATAAAAATAATCTGTTTTTCTTTTTCTTATTTTTGTCTTATTCCAGGTCAAGTGAAAATGATTTTTTTCATGAGATTCTTCTTTCCAAGACTTTCCAAACTAAATGTATGAAATACTCTTCTTCTGTGAAGGTAGATGATTGAGAGAAGCCTCTGTCTAGTTGACCAGTAAGTGTGGTTTGGGTGAGCCATGTGCCTTGAAAAGTACTTGGTTATTTTTTCATGAAAGAAAGATACAGCCAAACTTCTGGTATGAAGCCTAGTATATATTATTTGGTAAAATTCATTTTATATGGTGTTACTTTTTACATTTTTATTTTTAATTCTCTGAGTGAAACACCTCTCCTTCCCTCCACCTGCCTCATACCAAATCATTTGCAACTGGTGTCTAAGACATGATTCTTCTTGTGCTAAGTAGTAGCAGCATATTTGTGTGGCTTAGATTGAAAGTTGTCCTTCACATATCCTTAAAGGTAGAAAATGCTTTATCATCATTCAGTTGTCTCTCAGAGGTGTGCATGGCAAAATCCTTGATTATCTCCTATCATCATACTCCTGAGTCCATCGTATGTGTCATTAATTGGCATTAATTGCTTCTTTGGAGCCTGGAGGTGGCCTCTGAATCATTGTCAGTAAGCACTCCCACTGTCAGAACAGTAACGTGTGATGAAACTCATTAGCCACCCTTACTCTAAGAGTCAAGGCAATATGGAATTGAACCTGTTTTTATCTCACTATTTCTTTTCCTTTCCTTAAAAAAAAATTCTCACCCAATGATATGTTTTTGTTGGGTTTTTTTGAGAAAGAGAAAGTGATAAATAAACACTGATGTGAGAAAAACATTAATCAGCTGCAACTGTCTGTATCAGGGATCAAACCTGCAACCTATGTATGTGCCCTGGCTGAAAGGCTGCAACCTTTTGGTGTATGGGTTGATGTTCCAACCAACTGAGCCACCTAGTTAGGGCCTCTATTCTTTTTCATTTCTGGTCACTTTGACAATTCAAGGGGAATATAGTTTTAGATTTAGAGTAAAAATACCCAAGTTATGCTATTCTGTTAGTTATGATAAATTGAAAAACCTCAAACCTTAAGAAATGAAGGCTGTTTATCATGCCAGTCCTAGACCAATGCTGTGTTGCTGTAGGCATCTGCTCTATAGCACCCTAACCTCTTCCGTAGAGTAGCTCTGCCTTTTCCTAAACCCTTGGAATCCTCCATTAGATTCTCAGCATTCAGCCCCAGAAGAAGGAAGCAGGAGCTCCTGGATAAGAGAAATTGTAGGGGACTATTGTTCACTTGTATGTTGAGGACAGGGATCAGCATATTATTTCTGTAAGGGGCCAGATAGTTTACATTTTAGCTTTTGTGGGTTATATAGTCTCTGTTTCAACTACTCAACTTTCCCTTTGTAGGATGAAAGCAGTCCCTAACTACCCAGAAATAAATGGGTGTGACTGTGTTCTAGCAAAACTTTATTTAATAGAACAGGTGGCAGGCTGGATTTGCCAACACTTTGACTAGAAGGAAAAGGAAATTGGCTTGGTCAGCACATAGCAAAGTCTCTTCTGCAATGATCCTACCATCTGTGTGACCTTGAGCAAGTGACTTATCCTCTTAGAGCTTTAGTTTTATCATCAGTTAATATATATACTGATATATATGTACCATCTGTCTTGATGTATCTCAGTGTTTTTGTGAAGATTAAATGGGATAATGGATTATTATACTTTGTAAACTACAAGACAATGTACACATGTATTTTTTTTAAGAGTGTGCAGAAGTGCCCATTAAAGACAGCTGTGACCCCCTGCTTCTCACAGACATGAGAACACTCATAGAGAGGAACAAAACAAGGGGAAAAAACACACTATTATTGTTTTAAGACACTTGATGAGTATTAGTGAAAATTATTCTTGAAAATTCAATGAGCTTAACCTAATTCAATTATTGGTTTGTTCTTTTCATGGAAACTCCAACTTGGATTTAACTTAAAAATTCAAGTTAGAAATATAAATCATTGATTGATTACATAAACCAACCTGTGAAAAACTTTTATTTAGAAGACTTGTTATAGATGTAACTAGAATTTCTTTGGGAAGGATTCTTGTAATAATAAAGCACATTGAAGTGTATTAGTTTGCTAGGGCTGCCATTATAAAGCACCACAAACTTAACAGCTTACATTTATGTCCTCACATTTTTAGAGGTACCTAAAATGGAGGTGTCATCAAGGTTGATTTTGTCCAAGGGCCTTTCTCTTCAACACTTAAATGGCTATCTTCTCTGTGTTTTCACAAGGTCTTTTCTCTGTGCCTGTGTCCCAATCTTCTCTTCTTGTAAGGACACCAGTCATACTGGATTAGTGTCAATCCATGTGACCTCATTTTACCTTAATTACCCATTTAAAGACCCTATCTCCAGATATAATCACATTCTGAAATACTAAGATTAGAGCTTTATATATGAATTTTGGTGACACGGTTGAGTGTATAACACCAAGTTTCTGCTTTCACTCTAAAAAGATAAAGATATTTCTTAGAACCCTAAACCAGTTTGCTTTTCCCCCCCCTCTTATAAATGTCTTTCAAGTTGCTTCTTTTCCCCTAATGAAAAATCTTTATTGCCTTTTCTTCCTTCATATTATTGAAAAAAAATTCTTCTAAATTCATATGTCTTTCCAAAAACGGAGTTTAGAGAGAGGACAAAGAGAAAATTTGTTTCTCTGTCCCATTCTCACTTTTCTCTATAATTTCTCTTGTTGACCTCAGTAGTTTGCATCTAGAGGAAATAGCACTCGGGAAATGAAAAGATTAAAAGTAGATATTAACTAATGATGAGATAAAATTTATTTGTATCCCATTACTATAGAGAAGAAGCTATTTTGTGTGTGTTTTCTGCCTTAAGCATTTTATGCCAGTATGAGTAGTGATGCAATAAAAACATCTAAAAATAGCATTATGAGTATTAATTAATGATTGTAAAACACTTTGAAAATAAATAATTCTACAAGCAAGCATAAAGTAATACTACTGCTATCTTGCCAGGAAAAAAAAAAAGGTATTATTATGGCATGCTGCTAGTATCAACTCTACCTGAAGCTCCATTCTCCATGTATTACAATGCTGAGAGTTCACTGTTTACAATTCTACATCTTTATCAAAAGGTTATTAATAAAACATTTAAAGTCAAACAAAGCACTTCAGTAAATGAGACCTATTTATGACCTATTAGTTCATATATTGTGACTTTCAGATAAACACAGTGTCATGCTATGATTAACACTTGGTGACAACTTTGAGTTTGGTATTTTAGACCTTCTACTGCTTCTCCATCTCCAAGCCTTTTTCCTCATTCATCAAAACATATTCAATGCCAGACATTGTGCTTGGTCCTGGGGATACAGTTATGTACAAAAACATATGTGACAGAATGGGAGGAAATGTTTGAGAACATTATATATATATATATATATATATATATATATATATATATATATATGTATATATATATATATATGTATATCCTATTTAATAAAGAGGGAATATGCTAATTGACCTCCATCCTCTTGCAAAGATGGCGGGACCAGTAGCCAATAAGGAGGGAATATGCTAATTGACTGCCCCACCCTCAAAGATGACGGTGTCCATAGCCACAAGATGGTGGCACCCAGTCTCCTCAGCCTCACCAGGCAGCGGGCTCCACACACCTGCCTTTCCAGAGTCCTTCAGTGCCTCAGCCCCCAGCCATATAGGGCCCACCGGAGGCGTAGGAAAGACTTGAATGGTGGCTGCCCAGCTGATGCCTGAGGCACAGGCAACCCTCAGATGTCAGATGCCCAGGTGCACAGGGTCAGCCCAAGTTGCAGGCAGGCCTTGGATGGTGGCTGCCCAGATGCCCAGTGCTGCCTGAGGCTCAGGTAACCAGGGCTGGCCAAGGCTTGTGCTGGTAGCAGTGGCAGCAGCAGAGGTATGATGGGGCGTGGCCTTCCCCTGATTACTGGGTTGCCTCCATCCCCTGAGGGCTCCTAGACTGTGAGAGGGGGCAGGCTGGGCTGAGGGACCCCCCTCCAGTGCATGAATTTTCATGCACCGGGCCTCTAGTATGTATAATAAGGATCTATCAGTCAGCACATATAAAGAACTCTTACAGCTCAATGACAAAAAGATAAACCAATTTTTAAGAAGTGGGCAAAATATATTAATAGAAATTTATCCAAAAAAGATATAAAAATAGTTAGGATGCATATGAAGAGATACTCAACGCCTCTGGTCATTAAGAAAAGCAAATTGAAACCACAATGATTTAATACTTTATATCTAGTAAGATGACTATCATTTAAAACAATGAAAAATAACAAGCGTTGATAACTACTGGTGGGAATGTAAAATGATATAATTGTTGTGGAAAACAGTTCGGTAGTTCCACAAATGGTTAAACACAGAATTACCACATTACCCAGCAATTTATTCTTAAATATATACCCAAAAAGATTACAGGGAAATACCTGTACATGAATAGCAAGATAAGAACTATTCACATTAGCTAAAAGATGATTATGTGGTAGTTTTCATTCAGTCAGCTGAAGGACTTGATAGAACAAAGACTAATCTCCCCTATCTGAGAAGTGATTCTGCCAAGAGACTGCCTTTGGACTCAAACTACAAGTCTTACCTAAGTCTCCAGCCTGTCGGTCCATCCCATCAGATTTGGGACTCAGCAAACCTTCATAAGCATATGAACCAATTTCTTAACATCTCTCTCCCCCTCCCCCTCTCTATCTCCCTGTATATACACACACATCTTGTTGGTTTTGTTTTTTTGAAGAAGCTTGATGTATACAATAAACATCATCTGACTCCTAAAGTCTGTGTTAAGCTCTCTTCTTATGTATTTCTCCAAAACCTTATGCTGTCTCTATCACAATTCTCACTACAGTGTGCAATGAATACCGTGTACTTGCTGGCATCACCTACTACACCTTAAGCATCTTGAGTACAAGAGCCATTTCTGTGTTCCTCATCATTGTATCAGCTCCACAGTTACAAAACTTAAGGTATGCTATAGAAGCTTCTCTCTTTAGGAAAAGTTTGAGAAAGTTTTACTGCATTTATATAGAATTTGGTTGTGTATCATTCTTCGAGCATTAAATTCTAATTTGAGTTCCAAACATTTCCCAAGATGACATCAGTAACACTGAGATTAGGGGAAAAGCCAGGAGTAACAGAGAAGTGGTTATTGCCCAATGTAACTTACCTTAATTCCATGCCTAAACCTCTAAATATCCACATTGTGATAGCTATCTGATGTCTGAGTATTTCCAATCATGTATTTTTTTCTTTGTTTCCTTAAGTTAAGAGTTGTATATAATTTACAACCCTGGTTCTCTGGTGGCCACCATCCTTGGTCAGAAGGATCTATTTCCTTTCATAGATTTAGCTTGCAGAATCCTACTGCCAGGCTTCCTGTCAATATCTACGACTGATTATTGTCTCTATGTCTGAAGAATGGCAATTGTTTTCTTGTCCCCATTAAGAACACATATAACTATATCACCAGCATCTTTCCTCTAAGACTGAGGCATGAATAAGAGAAATTACTCTCATGACAACCTGAAAAACTGCTTGAAAACTTTGTAGTAACATCATGTTAGAGTAGAATTCAGTATATGTTGGCTCCATTTTTGAGAGAGTTCTCCTTTTTGATCATTACTGTATCAGAAGGACCTTTGTTATCAGGAGATTCTCTATGAGATTGTCTCCTAACTCCTTTCAGGACAGCACCATATGTCATTTCTGAAAGGCTAATGGGGAGTCTGACCGCCTGATAGCTTTTCATATAATTGGTCTCTTACCATAGAAATGTTGACTTCCTGTTGTCCACAGTTTCAGTCTGTCTGAACTCAGGAAGCGAACCATTCAGCAAAGAAACATTCTTTTAGCTTCTTGCTGACTATAAATGATGAAAAGTAGTTTACAGTGGAGAGAAGGCTGCTGGTGCAGCTATGAGTCATTCCTGCCCAGATCTCCTGTGACTCATTGTCCTTCATTAAATTGAGCAGAGTCAATAGCCCTTCAGTTTTCTGAACAGTAGATCTAACTGCACTAATGACTGGCTGTTGAACAAGTTTAGCTATGTTCTAATTTATTTATTAAGTAACAGTAAAAACAAATATAAAGTACTCATCAATAGATAATGGGAAGACATTAGTGTTTTTCTCATGAATTAGCCTAAAACACAGCTTCTGTTAGATAAAAATGGAGAAGGCTAGGCTAGCCCCTGTCAGCATAGGGGGAGGGGGAAAAATCAATTTTTAAGCCTCTCCTCGCTCCCATTTTTTGACCTTGTTCTAAATGGTAGCCTGGAAGTTCCCATTGCCCATGTCTACATGATTTCTATCCCACCCCACTGTATTCCTGCCTTGGCCACACTTTTGCACACACACCTTTTCTGGCTTCACTTCTTTATTGCCACCTGAATATTTTGCCTATTGGTCTCTTTGACCCTCCCTCATCCAGCATTTCACTAAAATGATCTATTTACATCTTAAAACCTCAGGGTTCTAATGTGCTAGCTTTACTTTGATTTTATCATTCCTAATAATATTTTAAAAACAATTAAAATATATTCTTGTAATGACACTGTATTTGCAATCACCATTAAATGTAACCTAATGTGGGACTTCAGAAGAGAGTTTAAAAGCAGAGCTTTGAGATCAATAGGTCTTGGGTTAAATCTGCCATTCTATTACTAAATGGTTTGGGGCAAGCTATTTAACTTTTCTAGGCCTCATGTTTCCTCATCTGAAAAATGGAATAATAATAAGGATGTGTAAATTAATGATAAATGTATGTGTCAGAGTATTTTATTGAGGTTAGCAATAACCTTTTCTGTCATTGTTATGTAAAGTCTAGGTATACTTGTTTTTTGTGAAAAAAAAAAAAAAAGCCTTTATGGAATTTCTTAGCCACTGTAGAATCTTTGGTGCCTTGGAAACAAATTTCTTTTTCTAAGGTGTAATTAATATATATATATATTAGGAGAAAGGGAGAGGGAGAGATAGAAACATCAATGATGAGAGACAATCATTGATTGGTTGCCTCCTGCATGCCCCCTACTAAGTAGGTACCAAGCCTGAAACAGGGGCATGTGACCTGACTGAGAATCTAACCATGACCTCCTTGTTCACAGGTTAATGCTCAATGACTGAACCACACTGGCTGGGCTGAAACAAATTTTTTGATTTTGTTGCACAGAATCCAGAAACTAGTTTGGAAAACAGTTGAGCTGGTTGCTGTGAATGGATTCATTTATGTTCACCAGTAGGTGGAGAGGTAGGTTGGGGGGCATTTACACTATCTGGAACCTATACATTAGGTTCTGGCACTCAGTCTATGGTTATGGTTTGTAATCATAGCAGGTGGGAGGAATGCTTTTTGGGGTTAATTTGGTTTTATCTGACCTTCCAAACCATCACTCTTTCAAATATCTTATCATTGTACAGTGTTTTTTACTTACACATGTTATTTTCTTTAGTTCTAAAAACAACCCTCTTATTATTCCTTATTTGTTATGAGCTGAGACTCAGAGATCGAGTGACCATATAATTTCTTGTCTAAGTGGGATGCTTTGGAGCGAAAGGGACACTAAGTTGGGGATTGTCCCAAGCAAACCAGGATGTTTGTTTACTTTATTCAGAGAGATTAACAGAGCCACCTTCCTTGAACAGTGCCAGGTTTTGGTCTAGAAGCAAAATTTTCCAATGAAGCTATGTAAGACTCTATTACAACTTCTACAGGATGATATGATGCAGGTAGGGAACTAACCCATTCAGGTTCATGTGATCATTACCATGAAAACTGTAGGTAAAATTGTCACATCAGGTAAATGCTAATCTAGTCTGCTAATGTGCTGAGCTGGCCATAAGGACATGGCATTGCAATTGTAAGATGAGATTTCCTACTCTCTTCTTAATTAATTAACTCATTTACTCATTTACCTAACTAATATATATTGAATATTCTCAGAATCATTTATCCAGTGCTGTGTAACAAAACAGCTCTAAGATCAATGGCCTAAAACAACAATAATTTTATTTACTCATGGTTCTGTGGATCTGTGATTTAACTGGGTTCAGCTGGGTGGTTCGTCTCTTGGTCTGATCTGGGCCATTCATGTGGCTGCTGTTACAACATGGTGTCCAAACAGGGACTGGAAGACTTCAGATGGCCTTGATCATGTGTCTAGCAATTGGTTCTCACTGTCAGGTGGTTGGTGAAAGGAGCCCCAGCTGGAATGTGTCCTTTTTGCTCTATATGGTTTCTCATCCTCAAAGAGGTTAGAGACCAAGCTTTTTCACAGGTGGAAGCATTTCACTTGAAGAGAGTGAAAGAAGCCCTGGCAGGTGCGGCTCAGTCGTTTGAGCATCATCTCATGCACTGACAGATCATCGGTTCAATTCCCAGTCAGGGAAAATGCCTGGGCTGCAGCCTTGATCCCCAGTAAGGGGTGTGCAGAAGCAGCTGATCCATGGTTCTCTGTCATCAATATTTCTCTCTCTATCTCCCTCTCCCTTCTTCTCTCTCTCTAAAAAATCAATAAAAACAGAAACTGTAACAGGAGGCAAAAAAGTCCTTTGACAGAAGGGTGCACATGGTGTTGTGGGAACACAGGAGTAAAATTAGTAGCTAACTCAATCTGGCAAATTATGTCCCAAAAAGTAGTCCTCTGAGCCCAAGTGTTTATTTTCATCATATTCAATATTCATATGTGAGGGCCCTGAATGGTTTCTTTCTTATGACCATTCCCTTCACCCACCACTTAGAGGTTTAAGGTAAGAGAATGAAGAGAAGGTGTTATGGAATAAATGTTTGTGTCGTCCACGAATTCATAGTTTGAAAGCCTATTATTCCTAATTAGGATCTGGGGCCTTTGGGAAGAAATTAGGACTAGATGAGTTCATGAGGGTGGAGCCCTTGTAAACGAGAATAGTGCCTGATGGTAGAGCTTCCTTCCTCTCTCTGCTCTCTTACCTGTGAGGATACAGCAAGTCAGCAGCCTACAACCCGGAAGATGGCCCTCACCAGAACCTGACCATGCTGACACCCTGATCTCAGACATACAGCTTGAAGAATAGTGAGCAATAAATGTCTTTTGTTTAAAGCTCACTCAGTCTATGGTAGTTTATGGTAGTAGCCCACACTGACTAAGAAAGGCAGTGAGGAGACCTGTGGAGAAGGGCAGAAGTATTTATACATTTCTTCCTCCACTTAGAAATGGGTGCAGGGGATTGAAGCATTAAATAGGAATGAAGAAAAACTCTTTTTTTGCTTCTATTGCTCTCAGATCTAACCTCTGCTTTGAAGATGTGGGAATTCTAAATTTCATTTACATATACGACACTAGAATATTCAAAACATAGAATCTTTTCTTGCAAATCGGATCCTGGAATAGCCAGTGTGCTGGCAGTTTGGCACTTGACCATCATCCTCTCAATTCAAGCTCAAAAAATTTGGTGAGTGGCTTTGGCTCCAGCCAGGAAACATTTAATTGAAGAGGAAAAAAAACCACTCTGTTAGATAATAAAGCCAGTTAGATTTATTGTATATATGACAGTAGGGAATTCCTTTAATCACATATTCTTAAGTGCCTTTGGGAACTTGGACGATAATAAAGTGTGCGCTGAGAGGCATCAGTGACAGTATTCTCCCGAAGGAAAAAAAAATGATACTGAAACTCATCATTACAGCGTTTCTTGAGGGGCTTAGAAGAGCAAATCTCATAGCTGTCCATGGCCTGGGTAAGAAGAGCACTGGACCCGAACCTGCTTAGGAAAACTGTTAGGATCCCTGGCTAGTTCTGTCCTGGAGAAGTTGGTTTAGTTCTGGTTTATTTGACAATGTAAGGTAGCACAGGGGCTGTGAGGAGAAAGCTGCTTTGGATCTGTGCTCCTGAGCCAGGCAGATCATTATGAGCCACACCTTCATATTTCTGGGTGACTTTGTGGTTTGTGTTACTGGTCTCAGCTAATGGGGACCAGACTGAGGTCAGAGGGAGTTCCAGATGATTGGGTGCAAACTACATCACTTAGTGGCCCAGATGGCTCTAGTAATCAAATTAAATGCTGAGCTATCAATCAATGAGTGTATATTTAACACCTATTATGTGCTCGACATTGTGAGGATACATAGGCAATACAAGACCAGCCTGCCATCTTGTTTATGAGCTCAAAGAGCATAAGAGGACAAATAACAAAAGTCAGCTTCCACTTCCATTTCTGTGAAGCTCTGCAACTTCAACATCCTTATAAATGTTTCCTTTATACGTGTTACATCAGACAAGTCAAGAGAAGCTATGAAAATGCGATCAAATTATTTTCATTAATGAGGAGATGTAGTAGTGAGATGCGTAACTTAAACAGGATAAAATTATTGCCACAAAGTTTCAGAGTCTGATCTGTCACACTTGCTTCATTAATAATAGCCAATGATATTAGGCAACATATGTTGAGCACCGTGTGCTGTGTACTCTCCAAGTACTTCACATTTATTATCTAATTTAATCCTCTTGCAACCCTCTTAGATAGTTGCTGCCATCATTCCTAGAATCTGGAAACAAGTAGCACACCCAAGGTCACATGGCCAGGAAATATCACAGGATGTAGGACTTGGGACAATCAAGAGTTTGGCATATGGCAAATACATAGACATTTGGCCCTATTCTTATACTAACTTGTGTTCTTGATTGTAAACTAGAGAAAGCAACTTTAGTTAACTGAAGCAGAAAAGGAATGTATTGGAAGGAAATCAGGGATTTCATGAAATAGCCGGGAAGTTCTTATGAGCCAGGCTCAAAAAACAGGCAGGCACCAAAGGATACTTGGCAGCAAATTCTATAGAAAGTGCTCCAGAAATAGTCAACTTGAAAAGCTACTATTGAAGCTGCTTCCAGTGGCCACTTGCCCCTGGGTCTCTGGACAAACCACCCATAACCAGTGCCAACAGCCACTCTATGCTTCTCCATCTCCACATCAAGTCTGGGTCACATGCTTACAACCCAGCATCTGAGAGGAGAGAAAGGAATTACTTGTCTCTTTCACCCGGATTTCCCCCTCTTTTGGAATTGTTCTCAAATAGGGAAGGCATTAGCATGCTTGGTAGACTAACAAGCACATATTTGACAAACGTCCACTTCAGGTCTTCCCATAATGTGCCTGGAGAGTCCAGACCAATCTTTTTCCACAGTTCCTGATGCTGAGATTTCTTACTTCTCAATAACTGCTGCTGTTTAGCATCACTCCTCACATAGCCATGCCTGTGTCCTTGCCCAAACTCCAGGGCCCTGTGTGAGTTTCATTGTTTCTGCTGCTGTTGAGGGAGACATTTCAAGATGTTTTTCTTCCTGGGAATTATGTGTTTATTCAATAAATCTTAGATGATTAGAATTTAAGACTCCATTGGCTCAAGAATTGGAAGAACATTTGAGTGATTACTCTCAACTTCGAAAGTATTTTAAAGCTTAACTGATTCAATTTAGTTCAACAAATAATTGTAGAGCACCTTCTAAGTGCCAACACTGTTATAGAAACTATGACATAGCCCTGGCTATTGTGTTGAGTATTGTCCCATGAACCAAAAAGTTACTGGTTCAATTCCCCATCAGGGCACATGGCAGGTCATGGGCTCCATCCCAGGTAGGGGGCGTGTAGGAGGCAGCTAATCCATGTTCTGCTCTCACATTGATGTTTCTCTCTCCTCCTTTCCTCTCTCTCAAAATCACTTATATATACCCTATTTCCTTGAAAATAAGACAGTGTCTTATATTAATTTTTGCTCCCAAAGATGCACTAGGTCTTATTTTCAGGGGATGTCTTATTTTTCCATGAAGAAGAATATGGTACACATTTATTGTTAAATGAAAATAAAGGAAATTTATTACCTGTATATGGTACAGTAGTACGGTAGTTGTCAACACAAACCAGACAAACTGTGAATTCTACAGTATCAAGAATTTACTCATTTATTCAATGACAATCATGTCATCATCTTCTGGAACATCATAATAACAATCCAATTCCTGAATTTCCTGGTGAATTTCTTGTGACTCCATTTCTTTCAGAATCAGTGGGCCAAATCTCTCATGTTTAGCAATAGCACTGTCTTTAAATGAGTACTTCTTGTCAAGGTAGCCTGCTCGCAGTGCATTTGCAATGCAACTGTCAGTGATTTTCTCCTATGAATTCTTCACCCAAGTCACAACTTCTTGCAGTTTAGGTTTCACAAAGTTTCCAGGCTGATTTCTCTCCATTCACACAGCAGTGACGACAGGACTCCGCGTAAGGTCACTGGTTGCTAGACACCAGTCGGGGCGGCCTTAGGGACCAGTTTACGGTAAAGTAATTTTCATTTTGAGACAGAGCCTGAGGGCCTTATTTTCGGGGGGATGCCTTATATTTCACTCAGAAGGAAACCTGTAAGTAGGTCTTATTTTAGGAGGATGTCTTATTTTCGGGGAAATACGGTATTACTAGAGCCTGCCCCACTAGGGGGCAGATGCTAAATGTAGGAGTTGCTCCCAGGTGGCCAGTGTGCTCCCACAGCGTGAGTGCCATTCAGCTGACTGAAAGGCAACAGACCTTGGGCTCACAGCTAGGCACAGGGGGCCAGGATAAGCAGGCGTGGTGCAGCACCTGGCCCCACTACTACATTCCCAAAGGGTCCCGGATTGCAAGAGGAAGCAGACCAGGCTGAGGTACCCCACCAGTGTAAAAATTTGAATTCGTGCACTGGGCCTCTAATATATATATATTGGGACACAGAGAGGAGTAGATATAGTTCCTAATATCAGGGATTTTATGGTTGAGTAATGAAAACAAATATATACTTCTAATATACCTATATTTCATTAGCACTCTTGCTGAAGGTTTAAATGAAATTTATAGCATTGCGACACCTTTTGAGGTTTTGCATCATCATTACCATCATCCTTATTAATCCTGACTTACAGATAAGGAAGCTGAAGCACTGAGAGGTTAAGGAATGTGTTAAATAACTCACAGGGCTGGTAGAGGTAAGTTTTAGCCTCAGGCACCCTGCTCCTCATTGTTATGCTACATTATCTGTCCCTCTAAGACACCCCTCTGAAAACTGTATTCTTTCTAGTGACAGAAAAAAGAAAACACATGGTCTAGTTATTCCTTCTCAGTCCTCCAGCCTCATTTCTTTGTTTTCCGAGTCATCTATTAACCAGCATACATCTTTAAACATTTACTACGTATTTAAGTATTACTTTTGATATCATTTCATTTGAGTTAATAGAGGCCAAAGGTCTCTAAATAAAAAGATGCCAGTCTGCTGCATCATCAGCAATTGACCTCATTAAACCAACAATAACAAGGATTTGTATTAGATTCCCACCACTCCACCATGCTTAGCAGGGACTGGCTATGAGGTAGATGATGCTCAAGGAGAACTTTTTGAGCTAGTGATTCCATATGCAGAAGCATGCAGCTAATAAATCCTATGGAGCCAGGCCTCTCTCGGCCGCTTTGGGATGGAAACTTACAGGAGTTGCTAGGAGGGATGAAGAGAAATAAGTAGCTTGACTGTGATGCTTGGCAGCTGGATGATGCTGGTTCCTTTTGGGTGTCCTGTTTTGGAAAAGGGAATACCACCCACAAGGGGTCACTGGGCAAACGCCCAAATTTCCAGGGAGATAGAGTGACCTTGGATGGAATTAGTCTTTTGTAAGCAGAATCTACTCATTAATCATTCACAATAAGCTCTTATTTATGAACTAATTTCAAATAGACATATTGAATCCATTTTCCCAAGCAAAATTGAGTTTGGTAAATCATAAACAGCTAAATTATAGTTTTGGCACATGCACACCATTTTGTTTCATATTTAGAATTACTTGCCTCCTAGAGTAACCTAATACAATGGGAACACGCTGCAACACACTATGGAGAGTGAGTGTTTATAGAGGCTTACATCTGATTTACATTTAGGAAGCATAAAACTAATTGTGGAGAGGCTGTGCTACTAAAACATTAAACTTAAGAGACAGCTATGTGCAAATGCTTCTAAGAATGCTGATATGACTGCTTGAAATTGAGAACCTTTGGAATTAATTTCCACAATGAGAATGAAGAGTATCTTAACATGTTCTCAATGGACACAGATATATTGTAAACGATTCCTGGACAAGTAGCTGTTCTATGAGAACATCTTTCTAATATAAGATTAAAATCTGGAATTGCAAGTAGTAATAAATATATCCATCTAGATTAGTATAAAAAAGTGACAGCTTTTTAAAAGCAATAAACAGACAGACAGCTAATGGTCAGTGCCCATGATAAATTGCCTTGTCGTTATTGCAGTCACTTTTATTCTCACTAAGTAGCCTAATTTTTCTTTTTCCTATAGCCTATGTATATGAGAGGAAAATTGCCATCCAAAAATATTCTTTTTGAACCATTTGAAGTAAGATACCGAAAAATACCCTACCAGACTTCTGTTATGGAAGTTAGCATAGGTAGTAAGGAGTCTTTTAAGATGCAAAATTCTCTAAAACTTAGAAATTATATATTGCTTTAATATTTTCATCTTCAAACATTTTGGAACCTTCTTTTAGTAGCAGTTTCACGTAGCAATGGTTCTCTTAAAAGTAATAGGCATAATCTTTCAATGTGTTGAGAGTGTTATATTATTTATCAACACCCATGTACTGCACATAATCTTTTAAACCATTTGCATCCATATGTGTGTGTGTGTGTGTGTGTGCCTGTGTGTGTGTGTGTGTGCCTGTGTGTATGCTCACACAGAATTACCTGTTTTCTCTGGATGCTGTTTGCGGGTTTGCTGCTTTGTCATGTCTTTGCTGTGCTATTGTCTGTGAAGGTTTAAATGAAATTTATGGCATGCATCATGTATTGTAAGTTTGTCTGTCATATAATCAGCATGCAAAAAAAAAGCATATTTGGACTGTATATTTAAGCCTTGTAAATAATCATATACAAAACAATGCAAAAACATGAACATTGTATGGCAATTAATAACATCTCTGCCAGTGTAAATACGTTTTCCCCCCATAAATCATTTCCAGCCTGTCAAAATGGATCTGTGCTGGCAAAGAAACAAGGGTAATGTTTCAATTTTCTCCATCTGGCAAGAAATTTTCTGTTAGATTTCCTCCTTCCCCTTTTTAGTTGCAGAATTTATATGAGCAACTACATATAGTATGATTTAAAAAGGGTGCGGTGTGATGGGATACAGAACAATGCTGAATATTAGGAACTTGACTCTGAATAACTGCCCCAAATTGTATATTCTCATCACATGTGCATATAACAGAAAATATTTGGTTGTTGAAGCATAAAAATGATTCCCTTTGTAGCAAAACACTGCTCTCATTAAGTAAAGCACAACTTTCTTTGAAAACATTTTCCCGCAAGGACTTGAATATATTTTAACTTGTTGGGAATAATTTCTTATACTGACTGGGGATGCATTTAAATCTTACAATTATTGTCAAGTCACTTTGCAGCATTGTAGAAATTCCAGTAGTGCATACACACACAGAGACATTTCCAATGGGGGTCTAGGAAAGAATGTCCCCTTTCATGACACAGCTATTCAAAACAAAACTTAATAAAGCAGGCAAACTACATATGCAATGTGCTAATCCACCTCTAGCTATAGCAAAGTGTTGGTGTTTTTTTTTTTTTAATATCTATGAATTACTCTGATCATGAGGATATGAACCCATTCACAAGCACCCAAATCCACTTATTTTCACACACAGTGATGGATAATCTCCAACCTTCTTTCATTGTTTATACCAAAATGTTTCCAGAGCTTATATCGTGTGCTATCTTTCCTAGTAACCCAGGTGTCTACAGTATGCATGGGAGCAGTGCTTTGAAGATGCACTGTGCCTATACAACTGTGGTAGTCTGTTGCTGCATGATAAAAATGATGTATATTTGAATGCTTATGTGTGTCTTATGGGAGACCAAGCACAATGTAATAGCCATACCCATGGCTGCCTGTGTCCTGTTCCTTCCTAAAATGTCTCTGCATTTTGAAGTGCAGAGATAATACAGAAGCACAGAAAACTCATTTCTATCCCGTTTCGGACCATACTATGAGGTACAACGAAAGCACACTTTTCTCTTCAAATAAAAGTTTAAAAAGCCAGTTAATTTCTATTAGTTCAGTAATTGCACCTTGGGAAGGAAGGGGAAGGAGGGAGGGAAGATGTGCTGGATTCTAGTTTGGAGAATTCACAGCTAATCAATGACTGTGGCCATAAACCTGCACATGAACCTGTTCAGTGAGTGAACTGTGAGCATTTCCCCAGGAGGGAGGAGATCAGGGCAGCATCTTTGGGCACATAAGCAAACCAGCTCGTGTGTATGTTTTTTTTGTGTGTGACTTTATCCATCACCGAAGAGGTGGCTTCAGGGTGTTGATATTAATCACTGAGAGCCAGGGTGCTTCAGTTGTCACTTACCCTTGTTGCAGATAGTTTTGACTGCACATATGGAACGTTATTTGTCATGCACTCTTCTGAGACCCCCTAGAATGTCAGGACACAACAGATGATTAAAGGATTGAGGAGCAACCTTCACTCTGAATATCTTTGTCTCAAATTGTCAGATCGCAGCTTTAATGCAATTTGATGGTTTAGCTTTCTTTCACTTAAGTTTTATGGGGGCAGGTCAAATTTTTTTTTGCACAAAACTTTACCCGGAAGAAGTAGCTGAGGAACAAAGGACGTGTAGTAATTAAGGCATAATCAAGTAAGTGTTTTCTTCCTCAGTCCCCACCTTATTACTTCCTGCTTTTCACTTGCTTCCTTTCCACATTCACAGGAGAATTTATTTGAAGGCTCTCAGCACTCACTTTTATTTGGGATTAACTCTTCACACCGAGGGCAATTAGCCTCACTCTTTTACTAATCTTGTATAAATAAGTTTCCTAGTCTCCCATTCCATCAGCCCATTATATTCAAAACACTCTGTGTGTAGGTTGTATGGGATTCCTTTACCTGTGCACCATGCATTCCTAGAGCCCCTGCAAAATTAATTCCCCAGCACCAAGCCATAATTTCCTGTTGCCATCATAATGGAAAGTATATATTTTAATTATTTTTATGAAAAGCTGTTTGGGTCCAAAATATTAATAAAATTACATTGTACGTCGACTAAATATCTTAGTATTATTAAGTTTTAAAAGAAAAAAGGAACAACAATTGCACTATATTTAAATTATGTTGCAAACATATCTAAACTGAATATCCAGGAGGCTGTGGTCCTCACGGTGTGAGGCGATCATGGGGCACGTGGGGAAACGGAGAGGCTGGCATGAGGGTCATCTACCTCATCCTGGGCAGGAACACGAGGCTGCTTCAGGCTTTTCCCCAGAGAGAAGCAGGGAAGGGAGAAGAACACCTTGGTTTGCCTTTGGGCTTCTCAATAAGGTTTTCTCTCTCCCATTTCCCACAGTTTGACAACTACTCTATAAAATGTAATGTTTTTTAAAAGATCAGACCTCCTCACTTTTCTTGAGAGGTTTTGACTCACTTACTAGAAGGCAACGAGTTGGGCCCAATAGTTTCTCACAGTTCCTTCTAGCTACTAAGTGCTGTGATTCTCAATCTTCTTTAGTCTGTCTTTGTTCTTTGTAAACCGGGAAAACTGATTTGCATTGGTCTGTAAAGCCTTAAGGAAAGGGTCTTCCTCCATCCTGGGTAAACACTCTGGCCACCTTGATTGCACTTGTGGAAAGCCAGCAGTTGACTTTTTCCTTGGTTTGAGGTCACTGAGAAAAACTCCTATGTGGAGGCCCTCTGGGATTTATAATTAGTTACAACGTTCTCTCATTTGAACAGTCCAGAAGTTATCATAGCAATGGGCTTGTTATTGCAGACCCATACATTCAGGAGGATGAAGCTGCATTTTCCTAAGGAAAAAATAAAATCAAGTGAAGAACAAATGGAATGCTTCATGAACTTGGGGACTCAGGCTTGCAGTGTCATTTCCACACCTGGCTCTAGTGCTTTTTGAAACAGACCTCCCTAAGACTCTTTACAGAGGATGGCAGTCTGCATTGTATTTTAAAAAAATATATTTTTATTGATTTCAGAGAGGAAGAGAGAGATAGAAATATCAATGATGAGGGAGAATCATTGATCAGCTTCCTCTTGCATGCCACCATTGGGGATAGAGCCAGGCAACCTGGGCATGTTTCCCTGAGAGGGAATTGAACTGTGACCTCCTGGTTCATAGGTCGATGCTCAACCACTGAGCCATGCTGGTTGAGTTGCATTGTATTTTTTTGTTAATGATAAGTTGACTTTCCCCTGGAGCAATTGAAAAGGTAGAGGCTAGAATAAAGGGCATGATCTGGTAAGATTTTAGTGATATCACTCTTCCTCCATGTGTTATAATTTTATTTTGTGCCACTACATTTTATCATAGCCTGAAGATATAACGTCTAGTTTTGCCAACCTGAGTGGTTAAGATAATCTAAGGAGGACTGTGAGATTGACTAGTTTATCTATTTTCACTTTAATCAACAGGAAACTGAGGTTTGGCGAGTCTATATTAGGTCAGTGTTTAGGGCAGTCCTAGAAAATATCACCTGAAAGGCAATAAAACAGAATGTCTACAAGCCATGGCTTTGAAGTCCAACAGACCTAGATTCTGACTTCGGCATTTAGTAACGCCCCAAGCTTAAGTTTATATAACTATAATCTAAAGACAAATAATACCTGTGTTGTAGGAATATTGTGTGCACAGATAAAGCGCATGTAATGCTCTTTGCGTAACAGTTGGTATTCTGTTGGTATATGTAGTTATATTTATTAATACAGTTTTTCCATTCAATGTTATTTCATTTAAATTATGCTGCCTAATTTACTAGACTTGATTGATCTATTGATAGCATCTTTTCATTCTTAATAGTATTAATTAGAGTAGGAGAAGAAAAAAGAATGAAACTCAATTTCCCGTAGAGTCCTGGGGGATTTGTGCCGGTCAATTTATTAATGAAATGTGAAGAACATTTGGCAAACCCACCAAATGAGACAAAGCATTGTAAAGAGCCTTTACAAAGAATTGGTATCTAATGTTAATGCCTGTGGAATGGAACTGTCATAGGATAATGGCCTTTTGATAGTACAGAAAATGCCAAGGCAGAGATAAGACATTTATTTTTAAAGCACTAGACAATCACCTTTGGACAGTGTCCTTCTACAGGCCTTTATTTCTAATAGACCAATAATTGATATGGATGTAATTATTTTTCTTGGTGGATTTGATATATTCGGCAATGGTCTAGCTCACTCTCTATAGTCATTGAGTTGCTGCATCCTCACTGGCCAACAGAACAAACATTTTATTCTATATTGTATCCAATCAGAATTCTAAGATCTGTGATTTTTTTCTCTAAATACCAAGAGCGGAGTATATATTTTTCTCTCAGTATCAAGTACAGCACTCTAGTATATCATGAGGGAGGCCACAGGCTCAGGGCTTCATCTTGCTTGAATCACCTCTTTTCAGGACAAAAGCTGAAACTTGTTGTCACCCTAGTGATAAAACCATCATTAGCTCAGGTACTTTTTAAATCTGTTGTAAACAAAAATCTACATATTATGTATGTGTGTGTGCGTGCGAGTGTATAAGTGTATATGTGAGTTTGTGTGTGTGTGTGTGTGCGTGTGTGTTGTAGTGAATATTTTCAATGTGAGGAATCAGATTTGCACATGATTGTGATCCTTTCTATAAACCAAAAGTACAAAAACTCAAGCCTGTGAGAGGTTCATAGAACCATTTCTGTTAAACAATTATTTGCTATAGGACAATAAAATCAAGAGTCATTCTGAAAATTTCGTGATAGCAGAGTCTTTATTATTCAGAGAAAAACATCACACATGCGTATTTCTGTGTTTATGTGTGTGTGTATACATGCACACACATGTTCTAATGCATGTGACAGGCAGGCATCTGGCACCTTAACCTGGGTAGCTGGTTATTGTTGCTCTTTTACGGAGAGCAATGAAAGCCTAGGAGAATGTCTCTGATTTGTTATTATTAATCTTGTTTCAAGGAAACATGAGACAAGGTAGATGGTTTGGATTGACTTTTTATTTGCTGTGAGTATGGTAATTTCAGCCTCACACTGTCTTGAATGTACATGTTTCATCTTAATGGACTTCTCAAGAGTCAAGTTATGGCCTTGTACAATGAAGTTTATCCCATAGTACTATAGGAAGGCTTTGACCTTCTTTTCCAGGCCTACCCATAAACTCCAATAGAGCTCAAATGTCAAAAGCAAGATTTCATCTTTTGTCTCCTGTGAACTTCTCTGATACATGTCTTGAATTTTTATTCAAATCACTTTGGGTTTTAATTTATTCACTCAAATGTCAACCAAGTGTTGTTTATCCTATGGATTACATTCATGCTCACTGCAGAATTCTCTAACATTTAATTTCTAATTATTTTCTTGTTTATCCATGTGGTAGGATGTTTTGAAAATTACCTTCTGAACACTGACCAGTTGGAATTATAATTTTCTATCTTTCCTAAGCATCTGGTAGTAAAATTTGGCAAGCACGCAGCCTCAGGAAATCTAAGGACCGCGTTGCCACAGCTTGTATTCCATATAGCACTGTCTTCCTTAGGTATTTACATAAGCCAATGCATTTTGGCTATTGGAATTGAGCCTTATACACAATGTGCCACTGCAGCCTTTCTAAATTCCTGAACACAAGGCTATATACAAAAGGATCTTGACGTCCCTCTCCAAGAAATTTCACATGAAAAGAAAAAACAAAGTAGACTCAAGAAACTGTGAAACTCATTCTACAAGAGAGAGCAACCTTGGACTCTCGCCTGCTCCTAGTCCGCTGTCTCCCATTCTATTTTTAAACTTGCTTCCTTCTACCCTCTTCTGAGCACAATTCTTTTCTTACTTCCATGCACATAAAAGTTCAGAATTATGGAATAATACTGAACCTCTCATCTGCCCCCGACAGCCAGGCTGATTTAAACTCGGGGTGGGAAGAGAAGCATGGTATTGGACAATGACTGTGCAGCCATTTGGAAAAAGTCTTAAATCAAAGAAGAGGGTATCTAGGTTCTATCAGAGTGAAGAGATCAGTCAGCAGAGTCAAGGGCATGAAAGACGATAGTTTTCTAAAAATGAGGAGTTCGGTGTGGTTAGAAGGGACAGAGAAGCAAAGCAGAAAGGCAAAGCTAAGAAGAAAGGGTGGCTCCAGATAGTGAACACCAAGTGCTGTGCTGAGGAATCACACATTTACATCTATTATAAATAGAATAAAGTTTTCCTACCCTTTATGGGACTCAGTTAGGTTTATATTTTTAGAAGGGGCCTTTGGAAACGATATTTTGAAATGGGCTGGAGAAAAGGGAGCCTGAGACGTGGGAATCCCACTTAGGAGGATGTGGTGCAAAATGAGAGATGATAATGGCCTCAGATGATGGGAGAGAAGAGACTAGACTCAAGAGATGTTTTTAATGTTATGATAGACAAGGATATGATGATTCACTAAAACTTGGAGGAGAAAGAGAGGAAGGAATTCAAGATAGTTATGGGTTGGATGGTGGATTAGTTTGTTAGGGCTACTGTAACAAAGTTCTATAAACTGAGTGACTTAAATGATACAAATTTTTTCTCTCTCACAGTCTGGAGGCTAAAATCAGAGATTAAAGTGTTGGCCATGCTTGCTCTGAGGGCTTTAGGGAAGGCTTTGTTCCGGGTCTCTCTTCTAGCTTCTGGCACTTTTTTGGCTTATGATAGCATCATACCCATTGTTACATGATATGCTCCTTGTGTGTGAGTCTGTCTTTTTACATGGCATTCTTTTCTTTTAAAAAATATATTTTATTAATATTTTACAGAGAGTAAGAGGGAGAGATAGAGAGCTAGAAACATCGATGAGAGAGAAACATCGAACAGCTGCCTCTTGCACACCCCCTACCAGGGATGTGCCTGCAACCAATGTACATGCCTTTGACCGGAATCGAACCCGGGACCTTTCAGTCTGCAGACCGTCGCTCTACCACTGAGCCAAACCGGTTTCGGCTACATGACATTCTTTTTATGAAGTCAAATTGGTGTGGGGTCTCATCACACTCCACTATGACCCCATTTTAATTGGTTATATATGCAACGACCCTAATTCTAAACAAGACCACATTCTGAGATACTAGGAGTTAGGGCTACAGCATATCACTTTTTAAGGGACTCGCTTCAACCTGTAACAGTCCACTGTCAGGACTGGAACATAGAAACCCTTCCTGACTTTCCAGCCAGCCTGGCCTACCCTGTGGAATTCAGATTAAAGACTGCAGCATCAACTCTTTTTTTGCATTTCCAGCTTGCTGTTGTGCCCTATGAATTTTGGCTCTTACAATTGTATGAGCCAATTAGTTAAAATCCCTCTACAGACAGATACAGATATAGATGATTAGATGTAGGTATAGGTATAGTTATAGATATAGATGTAGATGCAGATAGAGATAGATACTAATACAGGTATAGATGATATAGATATAGGTATAGATACAGATACAGAAACAGATGTAGATACTGATATAGATAGAAATTGGTTCTGCCTCTCTGGAGAACCCTGACTAAAATAATGGGGAAGGCTGAGTTCTTATGGAAGGTTGGGAGGACTCTGAAAAAATAAAAAAGGAAAAGTAAAAAGTCCTGAGAATAGAGCAAGATTCAAGCCACTGAAATAAGTGGAAAAAAGAAAGCAAAGGAGGAAACAATTCCATATTTCCTGAGATCCTAGGATATATTCTTCTAATTTGCATCCTCACCATTAGAAATAGGCTCAACTAATACTTGCCTGTCACACTGAAAAAGAGTATTCTAAAAAATTGAAAACATTGGCCTTAACCACATAAAATTAGCAGTATTTGAAAATTTATTTTTTTCCAATAATACCAGTAATTCTATATAATTCAACTAATGTAAATTAGATTATTAACATTCGTGGAACCCACTTGGAAATGGAGCTCTTTTCTCAATGTCCTAGTTCATTCTGTGACAATGTGAGAAAGGTGTAGTCTGTGGGATCACGTGTTAAGTCTTGACCAGGTCAGGTAGGACCATTGTGGGTGGGCCACCAGGTCAGCACATTAAAGACTATCCATTTAAAGGCAATAGCTAACAGTTGTTAATATTTCTCAAACACAAAAATGGTGGAAGCACAGTGTTAGTCATCACTCTTATACTATCCCATTCATTTTTCACAAACACTGTAAACTAGGTATTGCTATAATTGGTGTTTTATAGTTAAAAAAATGAAGGGCTAAAGAGTAGAAATAACATAACCTAAATGGTGGAGCCAGGAATTGAGTTTACATGTCTGACTTCAGAGCCCACACACTGGTATCTCATGCTACACTGTCTTGATGGAGCAGTCACTGAGACCTAGTCTAAGTGGGAATCAGAGTCCAAAGTCCATGGACATGGCTGAGGCAGGAAACAGAACCTAATAAGAGAAGAGTATCAGGTACCAGAAAAATCAAACAACTTTCGTTCAATAGTTTTTCTGCTGCTTCCACTATGATGTTTGTCCTTCTTTTCTTCATTCAGAAATATTTAACCGTATCATGTGCCAAGCACTGAACTAGATAAGTGAGAATGTTCTTAGAACAAGAGATATAAAGATCTCTGCCCTTGAATAGCTTATTTAAGTCCTAGGTGGAGAGACAGAAATAAACAGTAACCATACTAAAAATAAATTTTATAGCATGTGAGAAGGTTATACATGCAGTGAAAAAAATAAAACAGATGAGTAAGGTGGTTCAGTAGCACTATGGTAAGGTGGGAAGTGGGCAAGATTCAGTATTACATGGCATGGGCTGGGTTACCTGTAGTCTAAAATGTCACTTAAGCAAAGACTGTAATGAAGGAAGTGAAGAGATTAGTCACAGATATCAGAGGAAAGAACACGCTCATCATTGTAAAGGCACTAAGGCAGGAATGTGCTTGAATATTCTAAGAACATAGGGGCAGAGTAAGGAAGGGGAGTATCATGGTGATGAGGATAGGCTGCCAGCAGGAGATCATATAGCACTGTGCCTTGCAGGAATCTAAGGACTTTGGATTTTACTGTGAGTGAAATGGGAAGTGAGAAACCCTTGGAGGGCTTTGAGGGGAAGAAAGATATGACCTGACATACTTTACAAAGGAGCACTCTGGTTACTGTGTTCAGAAATACCACAGAGGGTCAAGAGTAGAACAAAGGAAGCCATTTTAGTAATAGAGTCTAAGAATGATATGATCCATGGCCAGGTGGTAGCAGTGAGGGACACCGGCTTCCTAGGATCCTGGATGTATTTTGAAGGTAGAGTCAGCAGGAATGTAATATTAAGAGAGGAAACAAAAAGGACTGCAAGCGTTTTGCCTGGGCAGCTGGAAGGTAGGAGTTACCAGTTAACACAGATAAGGCTGCAAGTGGAGCCAATTTTGGTGAAGCTTGTGAGTTTAGCTTTGGACATGGTGAGTGGAGATGTTGAATAAGCAGATAGTTATATAAGTGTGAACACTGGAGAGACATGTATATTTTAGGAGACTTCAGCATTAAGGTGTTATGAAAGCCTCGATACTGGGCTGTGTTATTAAAAAAATTTCCAGAAAGAGAGTAGATGAGACTCCAGGACTGATACCCAGCTCCTATCTCTCCTCCTCTCTTGATATTAAGAAGTTAATGAGAAGAGAAATCCAGCAATGGAGATAAAGAGGGAATGAAGAAGGAAGTTGGAGGAATATCAAGGAAGTGAGGTGGTTTGAAGATGGCATGAAAGTGGATTAAAAATATCACATTTTCGCTTTCCCACCCATTGGTTGAATGCAGAGGCCTCTAAGGACCAGGAGGGCAGAATAATGAGGTGGGAGGAGCCTGGGCACTGGAAGACCGCAGGAAGCTGAAGGCCTGGCTGTCAATCTGGACTGTGATGAGGCCAAGAAGTTACATTGCAGCTATCAGGCTCTGAGATTTGGGAAGTTGTGAAATAGCTGCTAGTCTACCCTGACTAACACAAGAATGGGTGCCATTTTCAAGGCACCAGCATCTCATTTAACACAGTTTAATTGTTGACATGCACATGGATATTACTTATTTAATGAGTCATTAAAGAAGTGCTTTCACTTAGAAATGCTTTCATTGAAGTAAAGCTGCATTTGAAAACAATAAAATACTATTATCAAACAGTGACTTATCATTAGATTTATGCTCCTTAGAACTAGGCCTAAAAACTTATTCAAGATAGATGCTATGTCTACAACGGATTCTCTGTAAAAGTGACCTGGCATAAGCCAAGTTTCAGCAAAGTCAGGTTTCATCTTGGCCTGTGAACCAAGATGTCAATGGCTTGTTGCTGATGCTCACCTTTAGTTCGATCCTGCAAACACCTATTATTGATGGGGAGTTGTCAGGTTTTCTTTTTTTTTTAAGGACTATTATTGATAATCTTTTGATTGATTCCAAAGAAAAATGTCTACCTTCCTCTAGGTACAGAGTTTGGAATTGCATTTGTAGAATTGATTGAAAAATGGTTGCTGTGAACCTGAGGCTGATGGTATGAGGTCTGCTTGATGCATTAGAACTCTAGAGTATCCATTCTCACGTTTTTAAATTCTAGCTACAAAAGGATGGGTCTGGGTATCTATTTCAATGACTTCTCAACATACTTAGAATAAAACCCATATTCAATTTATTTATTCAATACACATTTAATAAATATTTGTTGAGTATTAATTCCCCCCACCCAGTTTAATAGAGAAAAAAGCCCCACCTCTATCCTGATAGTATGTTCAGTGGAAACAGGGCCTTGAATAAGACAGGCTTTCTTCAAAGGAATAGAAACCAACCCATTGGCTGTTGTTCAAAACTTTCCAGGACCCCAAAGGAAAAGAAAGCAGCCCTGTCTGCGTTAGTTACTATCCAATTTGTAGCCACGGAATCTATTGGTTTTCACATTTCCCTATTTTTGAGGCACATTAACAGCCATGAGGAAAAATAATAAATGTGAAAAGGGTTAGATGTGTGTCAATAGAAAGCCTGCTTAGGAAATGCTTCCTGCCACACCGATTCACAGAGTGCTGACTTACATGATTTCATAAACTTGGTTACCCACTTGCAAAGTTATCTAGTGCTTAAAATGTAATAAGAGTTAGAGGCTCTTTTCTTTGTTTCCACTGTGAAAAATGGTGTTTCCTTTAGAGGAGCTCACAATTTATATACTGAAAATATATAAAAGAATTATGTGTCAACAAAATGGTGTTTAAGGTTTTAAATCATCCTAACAGTAAGCCCTGAGACTTCCTCACTAGACATCTCAGAGACTTTATGAAAGTTTTATTCTACAATTCCCTGCTTGCCTTTACTCTTAGCTGCTTCTTCCAGCTATTCATATAGTTTGAAAAATAGAGTTTATATGCTTTAAGTTGCAAGACATTTAGAATTTTCATAATCTCTTTATTGTGGCTGAAGTAGTAAAAAAAATGAAGTCTTCTGCTGATAATATTTCACTGTGCTTTTACTAGATTATCTGGGGCAAGGAGCTAGAACTTGTGGAATTTTAAAAATACCACATTTTTGGAAGCCTTTTATTATAGGCAAGGTATATAGATGGTTAAATTAGCTTTAGAAGGCTTAAATTTTAGGGAGCAGGATGATAATGAAGCTGTGTAATAAAACAGATAATGAAAATAAGATCCTTAAGAACGGGAATTTTATATTTTGGTGTTGTATCTTTCATAGCATTAACAATGTGCTAAACAACATAGTAGGCAATTATTAAATCTTTGTTTAATTAATCCATAAAAGTGTAATTAAGAAATGTGCATAGCCCCAGCCAGATGGCTCAGTTGGTTGAAGCGTCATTCCATATACCAAAAAGGTTGGCAGTTTAATCCTGGGAAGAGTGCAGATAGGAGGCAACCCATTGATGTTCCTCTTTCACATTGATGTTTCTCTCTTTCTCTCTAAAATCAATAAATCCCATCACGTGATGGGAAACGTGATGGGTGATGATTTAAAAAAATGAAGTCAACATAGCATCACATTCCAGGTGCCATATTTTATAAGATAGAGAGTAGTGTAGAAAATTTTCCCTTGCATAGCTGTCAGATAAAAATGAAGTATCTTTAAGTAATTGATGAGGCAATTATACTCCATTACTGTTTTACATAAATCCCTTACAGTTAACCTAAGCTTTGTAGCAGTAGATCCCTACCATATTCCTCCTACAGCCTTCTCCTATTTGGTTTCTCATTTACGAATTCTAATTACTGTTTTATTTAGTATTTACTATATTCCAGGTACTATATCTGTTACTTACCCTTTGGAAAGGTATAGTTTCATGGCAAAGACCCAAGAAGAAAGAGGAACATTCAGTGCTGTTTTGGTTAGACTCCTTTATTTACTGGAACAAAGACTCAGCTCCCACTTCTTCATATGTTAGAGAAGTTATAAGAAAACAAGCACACAACAATCCAGGGAAAGCAGAGTCTCTTGACTTCAGGAACAGCAAGCAATGAAGTGTAGCTCTCAATTCTGGTGGCCCTGGGGGGGGGGGTTCAGCCATTTCTGAGTAGTAGCCAAGTTCTTACACACTCTCTTCACTTCTCCTCATTCCTTTGACTTACTTGTGGTTTCTACTCACTGAAAACTTTCTCTTCTGAGGGCCCAGTCATGATTTTTCTCTACATAATGAATGGGCCTTCAGAATTTGCCCCTGCTTCTAACTTTCTCTCTGTGTTACTTAATTCAAAGTAATTTAAAAGATGATAGAATTGGTTCAGCCCATGTTTTTCAAAGAACCCTTTTATATACTGCTTCTATACCTAATTCAATCAACTGTGACAAGAGGGTGAGGTCACATGGTAAACACAGGACTCAGAGTGAGCTGTCTTTTCAGCAAAGACTTCACACAGAAGGAGACATACCACAGGCGCTCTGTTCAGAGTTTGTCCTGTATGTGTTAGGAGGTTATGGTGCACAGAATTATCTAGGTCATAGAGAATTGATCCATGTCTAGGGGTAGTCAGAACATACTCCTTAGGAAAGGTGACACTCACTCAGTGGCTATAAGGTTTAGTCAAAGTTAGCTAGGAGAGGAAGGAGTGGGAAGCTAAACTAGTAAGAGAAAATAGCATGTATAAGGAATTGGAGCAGAAAGAAATATGTTTTAGGGACTTAAGCACATAAGGTGTCAACTTCTTGGGACTTTAAGAAAGTCTAGAATGGTGGGAGGTAAGAATAGAGCAGGCAGAAGCCAGGTTAGAATTCGTAGTGAACGTGATGGGAAACCATTGCCATTTGTGTTGGGAAATGACAAGGTCACATTTACATTTTAGAGCCATCATCCTGTGGCGATGAAAGATGTATAAAAAGATGGCAGGACTAAAGGCAGAGACACAGGTAGGAGGATAGTTCAGGTAAGAGGTGAAAAAATCCCTACTGCAGATAGGAGTGGAGAGGAGGTATTACGTAGAAGAAATACTACTTGAACAGAGTCAGCTATATTCTGGTATCTCTAAGATGTGGTGGGTGACAGGGGAGAAATGCTGGTGTTTCAGTTTGGCCAAGTTAGTTGGTGGATGGTGGTCTCATCATGACGTGGGTAAGAAACAAAGGAAAGTAGCTCTGGAGAAGAGGCCTGGGAGGGAGCTGACGCAGAAGAAGCTGTTATGTTGGAGGTGCTTGGGAACAAGATCTAAAAGGAGTAAATGACTCAGACTAAAATGGAGAGAAATGGTATTTTAATCAATGAGGTGGTCCATTTAGCTTTTCTTTATATGACTGAGAAAAAGTATAGTTAGAAGTTCAATGGGTGGGGCAGGTGCAAAGGAGGAAAATCAAGAATTCATCTAGAAAGGGATGTAGATTTAGCCCCCCAGTCACAGGTGAACACACCATCTGTTAACCCAGTAAACCACATGCTTCTAACCTAAGACTTTGCTGGACCTCCAGTAACAGGCATTCCTTTTGACCCTAATGATGTAGCAAGAGAGTTAACTAACAAGGCAGGGCAGTTTGGGACATAAAGCACTTCGTTTATTATTTGAACAAATAACTACTATGTAGTATTCTGAAAAATTTGAAGGCAAAGGTGCTTACTCCTGCAAATGACTTTGATAAACTAGAGAATTACTTAGGAATTACTCAATTTTTTATGGAGCACCTAATGCATGCAATATGCAAAGATTTATATGGCATTCCCTCTACCTTTGTGGATAAAACAATGAATTTTAGAGGCACAATGAAATAAATTATTGTCTGATACCTTATTTTTAAGGCGAATAGGTAGAAAATGGTCAAATAGTGACTAGTTGAGGTAGCTGAAACTAGACTCCAGAACTGCATCATTCTAACCTATCTAGTCTTTCCCCACATGGCTAATCTACTTACTTAGTTGCTGCCATGGCCATAAACAAAATACACTTCAGAGATGGGAACCAGAATGATCTCATGTTAAAGCTAGGTCTGAAAAGGGATTTGAATGTCTTCTTTATCATCAAAAGGGGGCAGCATCAAAATCCATTGAGACCCAAACCATTCAAAATTACTTTCAGAACAAGAATCAGCAGTTAGAGGAAGGGGAGAACTTGCTCCAGTAAAGGTCTTTGAGTGGAGAAGTGGTGCCAGTGAGATGTGTGCTTGGAGCGCCCTTCCTGCAGACTAAAACAAAACAAAATGAAACACACACAAAATAACTACGTATCTGCTCAGAGTGACTCCCATTAGGGTATTTCCCCACCCCTCACCCTCTTCAATACCGAAGAGGGTGATAGAGGCAGGTTCTCCAAATTCGCAAGGTGCCCTTTGCTCCCCAAATTTGGCAGCCTTAGGCTCTTTAGTTGTATTTCAGTTCAATAAGTTCTTTCTACATCTGCTTCTTTTAATTCTTTTGCTACTGTAGTACATTTAAGCATCAGCAGATGGGGCCCTTGGTTCCTTTGAAGAATGTCAGGCTTAAATTTTGTTAATGGCTGTGGTCCGCACGAATTTTTCTTGCTTTTACAGCGAGTTCAATGTGGACACCCTTTATAGTTCACAACGCTTATTTGATTAAGAAAAATAAAACCTAACTGATGGTAAGAAATTCCTTTCTCCTCCTTTCCACTGTCCTATAGAGATAAGTTCGATATGTTTACAAATGGAAAAATGTGTATAGCACAATTCCCAGACAACAGCATCGTCGAAAGGGCAGGAGAAGTCAATATCAAAGTTAATCTCTTGTCCTAAACTGGGGGGGCTGTTTGGGAGGCTTTTGTGGTGAGGGACCACAGGTGACAGACAGGTTGCATCCTAGTCCCCCTGATCCTGGATGATTCGGTTTCCTCTCTGTAGGATTTCATTTTAGGAAGGCATTGTGGGAATGGGCTGGGGTTTAGCACTCCCCAATGATTATTATTCTTTTAAGTGATGTTTGTCGATAGTCCATAAAGGGAACAACCTGTCATCTGGCCCTTGCGCCTGTTAAAGTGGGTAAGTTTCAGCTTCTAAAAGGTGAGATCCTTTCTCCCGAGAAATGTAACAGCCCTTGGAGGAAGAAGTGCCTTTTTCAGGGCGGCAGAGATGGCAGCAGTTGGTCCTTGTGGAGTCCTCTCTTAATTTTCTGCCCGGCTTTTCAACGTGACCTTGCTCTGGGAATTAATCACTGTTTCCCCTGGGCCCCCCAAAACAGATGACCCAGAACTTGATTTTTGGCAAAGTACCATGAGATACCCAAAGCAAAAATGTCCTCTCTGGGCAAAGCTTGGTTATGTAAATATTCATTTCAACGTGCTTACTGCAGCTCTGATTGGGGGGATATAATTGATGGATTGAAGACATCTTCTTCATGTAATTAATATTTGTGCTGTAAATAAGTTCTTATGCGTGAACGGATCTTAACAGCAGATTTAAAACATAGTAAGACTAAGGAGAGATCCCTGATGGAGGAGATAAAATGAGGCCTTCTTTTTGTCATTTTTTCCGAGGTTAAACAAATCGGGCTGTTTTCCAACATTATTGACACCTCTTTAGAACTGATGCTTTAGCTCGAAAGACTGCCTATATATTTTAAGGTACATTACAGATCACAGTCATTTCCAAATTCAGGTCTTAAAAAGCTCATAAATCTGTGAGAATGAAGTGTCTTTATTGATAACCTTCACTATATTTTTTATAAATTTGCCATCTAATGTGGCAAATTGGGACACAGTTTGCAGATTGAGGACTTACGGAGTTTACACAGATGAAACTAATGGATGACTTCTGGGGAGCGCTGATGTTTGCCTGTGGTTAGCCTGAAGCACATTTTAGGGAGGAATTGTTCATTACTTCCCTCCTTTTGTGCTGACATGCTAAGTGATATATACAGAAATTGTGTGCACTACTTGTGCCTAGTCTGAAGAACTGCTTGTGGGCAAATTTCATTAGTACTTGATTAGTCCTTATGCTAATTAAGCCGGGCATAATTTTGCCTCCAGTCGCAGTATGATGAGTGAAGGCTGGACTGAAAATGTGGCCCTCAATGCATGTGTTGGAAGCCCAGAAAGCCCACACAATCCCACAGAGAATTCACACTTGACTCCCCCATCAAGGGTCTGCAAGCGTGGAACAGAACACTCCATTTCCAGTGCAATTTGAGTTCACCCAGATATGTGATATGCTAATGTTTAGATTAAGCAGATGGCAAGGAAGGCAGTTGTTAGTTGAGGATTGTTTTTCCCTTTCTGCATATTATTTTCAAACAAACAGCATAAGAGGTAAGTTACTCTACCTCCTCTCTGTGCTTCCCCTTGAATTAAAAAAAAAAAAAGTCAGTAGAAATCCCAGGTCGCAGGATTATCATCTTATGTGCCCAAGTGCACCCATCTTATTTGGGATGTGGTATAAGAATTGTTTCCACCATTTGGCGAGCTTTGCCCGTGTTTACATCATTTCAAAGAAAAGGGGGATAGGGCCTGGCAGAGTCAAGGAAAGGAGAGGAGGTGAATTTGGAAACAAAAGCTGATTGGAACGGAACAGATGTTATGCCTCCATCTACATCTCTAATTTCTCCTCAGGGCTTGGCAATACTGGCCCCGAATCCCCAACTTTCTGTGGTCCTCTTCCTTCTTTTCCTGCCTTATCCAAAACCCTTTTTTCCACCCATACTAACTTCCTTTGCAATTTTGGGGTTTTCCATATTAGTTTTTTACATACAGTATGATGTATGATTTGACATGTTGGTAACTATACAGAAAGCTTAGTTCCCCTCCAAGCTTGTCCAGCCTCTCCCTAATGAAAAGGTAGGGTTTTTTAAAGATCAGCTTCTATCATTTATAGAATTATAAAATTTTAGAGCTAGCGTTGGACATCATTTCATTGCACTGCATTTGTATTTTTAGTAAGAGATTTTCTTGAAACTTAGGAGTGACAAGAAAAGATAGAGACATAGAGGTTGAATGAGAGAGAGGGAGAGAGAGAAAGAGAAGTTTTGGAAGTTATGATTTATTGTGCATTATTAATGTAATTCCCTTTGGGATTTCTTCAGAAACTGCAAGAAATATTTAATTGCTTTTCAATTATGTTTGAATACTAGACTGATTTTTTTAATGCAACTCTTGGCTAAAGTGCTCTCTAGGGTAGCTTGGCTCAGTTAAGTGAACGAATCTACAAACCTACATCTACTTGTATTGGCTTCTCTCTCCTTCTCTTACCTAAGGAGGTATCCCTCTAAACTAAAACCAATCCCCTCATTGGTCTCTGGAACTTAGTTCCTTGGTGCATTCTCATTAACATCCTGCCCTTTTCTGCCTTGTCAACCTTTCCTTCTCTATTAGATTATTCCTCTTGGCCTACAAATATGGGGTATACAAGATGCCCAGACCATGCATGCCCCTTCTAATATCACCTCCATTTCTTTGCTTCCCTTTTTAGTAATGATTCTACACAGGTTGTCTTCATTTTCTTTCTTTTTAATCTTTTTCAGTTTTCTTTTTTATTTTATTAAAACATTTTTTCTTTATTAATTAAGGTATTATATATGTGTCCTTATCACCCCATTCATTTTTTATATCCTATTTATTTTAAGCCATTCTAATCTGGCTTTTAATTTCTTTAATTCACTGAAAATACTCTTGATAAGGCAATCAAGTTTCTTGGTGATGACATATGCAGCTCATTTCTTTCTGTCTTCTTAGCAGCAGTCTTCAGCAGAGCAGGGATCCAGACTGTGAGAAACTTTCTCCTCTCAGAGTTTTCACAATGTCATATTCACCTGTTTTTCTCTCCAACATCTCTGGTTCTTTCTCTTATTCTTCCTTTTGGTCAGAAACCAATGTCTATTTTGTCCACCACAGGTTATATAATGCCTTATAATGAGTGTGGTATATAGTAGGCTTTCAAAAACTATTGGATGAATGATTTAAATTAAATAGTTTCAGTTCAATGAGCATCATGATTTTCCCTCTAGAGATGAGCTGTGCAATGTGGTAATCACTAGCCATATGTGGTTATTTAAATTTAAATTAGTTAAATTTGAATAAAATGAAAAATTCAGTTATTTAGTACACTGGCCACATTTTATATATACAATAGCCACATGTGACTAGTGGGTATCATATTGGACAGTGTAGCTTTTTAGAACACTTTATCTTTGCTAAAAGTAAATTTAAGTGCAGTTTCTGGAGCCGAGCCATAGAAGTTATGAAGTCATGTAGAAATGGGCAAATCATTGGATTATTTTTTTTCTATAGTTTTACAAAACAGAACAAATGCTCTACTAGGACAGAGATATTGTAGCCCTTATGAAGTAGGAGATTGAAATATCTTAGTTAAATGCAAAAAATTGGTGATGAACACATTTGAGTATTAGTCTTACCATATCATTTGACAGCCATATAGTTAAAAGTAAGAGTCCCATTCATTTTGACCCTTTGCACCTAATCTTTCTAATCTGTAAAATGGGGTTAATAGAAGCATTTTTTTTTTCATAGTGTTTTTGTAGAGATAAAAGAGACTAATATTTACAAAGTCCTTAACATTGTCCCTGGAGCAAAGTGAGAGCTCAATAATGACAGCTAATATCAATATTGTTATATATTTATTCAGGATATATGCACACATCTGTTCTTCCATTCTGTCCATGCTAGTGTCTTTTTTTTTTAAAGATAACATAAAAGTGAGTCAGGGGTCACACACACTAGACAGATTTATCAGAACAGGATTGGAATTAAAGGGTTTTGAAGAGTAGGATTTACCTGGCAAAGTTCACTACAGAAAGGATGGAATCTCATAGGACCATGCATTTTCAGCTTGGATCTCTGCATCCACCATGACCACAACTCAGGCAGGTGGTTGGTGCAGCTTCCATCAGGAGTTCACAGGCTCCTTCCAAGAGACATTGTCAGAGATGTGTTCTCTTTGGGCTGGCAGCACAAGGAAATGCTGCTGTTTTTCCCAGCTGGGAGAGTGCCTTACAATGACAGACATCATGGGTTTGTCATAGCTCCTGCCGTGGATCCTATGCATATCTTTTTAAAGGTATTGCCAATTGTTGCAGAAGACCAAAATAAACCAAGGATGCTTCAAAGAAGAGGAGGGACACTGTTTAATACACCGGCGGATTAAGGGAACAATCTTCCAAATCTGAGTGAAGAAACATGCATGGGGATTTCCTTTATATCATTTTTTTTTCCATCCAATACAATCCCTTCTCCCCTACCCCATGTGCATTTGGTAGTGGAGTCATAATATGCCGCAGGCTGATAAGTATAGCTAACAAAAATCTGGCTTAATGGGGCTTTCCTGTAGGCTACCCAGTCTAGCATATTTGGGTAGTGAGTGTCTAAGCAAGGGCACGTGGCAGTGGTCCCTATGGGAGGCAAGTATGTGCTAGCTAATATTATTAGTGGGAGCATGTTATTCCCTCTATGTCTTTTCAGTGGGGGTCCACAACAGTGAACCGCTGGGACAGAGAGCAGCATTATGGCTATTCCTGCAAGGCAGATGTAGCCAAGGATAGCATGACAAGGGGTAGTCCAGCAATCCTTGGTGAGGCCTTTGTTTCCATGCTGTGTGGGAAGCAGTGATTTTACGGTGCTTCTGTGTCCCAGCAAGAACAGATGACTTCTCCTCCTGGTACTAGCCTTGGGTTCTGGCGGCACTCAGAAAAAGACAAAATGAGAATTATTAAAAAGATAAAACCAATGGTTATCCAGAAATACCAGAGCACGTTACTTTTAGGAGGAGATAAGAAAGAGAGATTAGTGTTAGGGCCAATTCAGCTGGGCGTTTCTGAATTCCTTGGAGCAGGTTGATTGGCCAGGTCCGCTGTCTTCTTGAGAGTGATCCTCAGGGGGCGTTTCTGGTCAGAGGTCACCTTCCACTCAGGCTGGGCATCACTCGGCTGGTGGGCTGCCTTCACCCGGGAGTGTGGATCCAGGTATTCAGCCCTGCAACCTTGAGAGCTGTGGGGTGGTTAATATGACTGGATAGGGTTCCTTCCAGGTAGGTGTGAGGGGCTCCCTTTTCCAGTCCTTTACACAAACCTGGTCTCCAGTTTATAAGGATGTACTGCTATTCCTAGAGAGATGGGCAGCCAGTCAGTAACCCATCTGTGTACCTCAAAGACAGTTTTTCTGAGTCCTTATAGTTTTTTCTGGATTTCTAAGTTCCCTATTTTCCCCAAATCTCCCTTTGGCTGAATTAAGGGAGAGGGTCTACCATATATAACTTCAAAGGCAGAGAAACTTACCCTGGCTGTTGGGGCACAGTGTACCCTCAGGAGTACAAGAGGCAAGATATCTGTCCAGGGCAGCCGTGGGCAAACTATGGCCAGTGGGCTGGATCTGGCCCATTTGGCTGTTCTATCCGGCCCGCGGAACCGAAAGAACAGAGGGCTCTCTTGCTCTCCCCTCCGCTCCTTCACCAGCAGCCCAAGATGAGAATGCCAGCATGGTCAGGTTGCTTTTGTTCCGTCCCTCCGGTCCAGTTTAAGAACCCATTGTGGCTCTGGAGTCAAAAAGTTTGCCCACCCCTGGTCCAGGGTAAGGTTGTCTCTTGGCATAATTTAGCCATAGTCTGCTTTAGAATCCGGTTCATGCTTTTTACTTTCTCTGAACTCTGAGGCCTGTAGGCAGTTTATAAGTTCCATTTAATTCCTAAAGCCTTAGCTTAGCTACCTGTTGTACTATTTCTGCTACAAAAGCTGGGCCGTTATCAGACCCTATGGTCAGAGGCACTCCATACTGTGGAATTATATCCTTCAGCAATGCCTTAGTTTCTCTCGCCTTTTCCGTGGGAGTGGGACATGCCTCCACCCAGCCTGAAAAGGTGCAAACAAAAACTAGCAGGTATTTATTCCCTCTGCTAGGCCCTATTTCTGTAAAATCTACTTCTAAGTCCTCAAAAGGAGCTTGCCCACAGCGCTGAACTCCTATTGGTCCCACAGGTCCCTGTTTGGCATTGATCTGAGCACAGAGGAGGCAATGCTGAGAGACTGAGGCACACAAGGAGGGACGACGGACAATTAGGTAGTATCTGCCTAACAAAGCTTCTAGGGCAGCCTTTCCTAAATAAGTAAGTTCATGCTGCTGGAGGACTACCTTATGGGCTAACTCTTCTGGGACATAGACCTTGTGATCTGGGAGTACCCACCAGCCTTCCTTCTTTCTCTTCCCCCCTTCTTGCTGGGCCCAGTCCTCCTCCTGAGGAGTGTACTTTGGAGGTTCAGGTAATTTGGAGGCCAACATGATCCATGAAGGTGCCACTTGTTCTTTAGCTTGGCTTCGGCGTCAGCACGTCGGTTTCCTTTTAATACTGAGTCTTTCCCTTTCTGGTGACCTTTGCAATGGATGGCGGCTATTTCCTTGGGCTCCCAGACTGCTTCTAGTAGCTTTAAAATCTCATTCTGATTTTTTTTATTCCTTTTCCTCTGGCCGTCAAGAGCCCCCTTTCCTTATATTGTGTATGGCCCCATGGATATGCAGGGTTATAACAGCCTCATTAACAGCCTGTAGATCCTGCACCGGGCGGTAGTCATTAGTCTCAGGCTTTTTGACAGGCAAGAATGGCGTGTTCCATGGATACCTGCATCATTTAACAAGTCCCCACTGAAGCAGCCGGTCTAAGTGGCAGATTTTGACAGGCTGTGCCCCAGGCTTTAAGTCAATCAGCACCGGGACGTGGTCCTTAGCCAGACCTGGAGAATTCTTTCTGCCCAGACCATAGGGAATTCTTTCTCTAATTCAGGTTCTAATGGTGCGGCCTTTGACTGGGGGGTATAAAGTTCCCATTCTTTCTCCCTTCGCACTGCTAGGGACAGGATCATTGGGGAGGTCTCCTCACCTAGGCGAAGCTGTGCTGAGCACCATCTGGAACAAAAGTGATTTCTGCCTCCATTTTGGCTAAAGGTCTCTACCCATAAGAGTCACTGGACAGTCTGGCAAATACGGGAATTCATGAATTATTCGATGATCACCAAGTTGGCATCGGCAAGGTTGGCAAAACGGTCTATGGGTCTGGTCCCCAGTAGCTACAATAATGGTGACCTCTTCTCCCGAGAGTGGCACTATTTTCTGTGTGATTACTGAGTGCTCAGCTCCTGTATCAACCAGAAAGTCCACTATCTGGCCCCCAATTTTCATTCCGACCATGGGCTCGTGGGGAACTAGCTGAAAAGAATCTGGTCTGTCTTAGTGGGAATCAGCCATCGCTAGCCCAATGGAATCTGCTTCAGGTGGTTCTGGTTGATAGCGACTGGGTTCTGGTTGATAGCAACAAAGTTTTCTTACTTTGTCCTTTGGGACATTCCTTCTTCCAGTGTCCTATCTCCTTATAATAGGCACACTAGTCTTATCTCAGGCTTGCTCTTCCCTTTCCCCCTGGTCCATATTCTTGCTTCCCTTTCTGATCTGCCTGGAAGCTTGAGCCTCTAAAAGTCCCTGCTACTATATTGGCCCTTCTTTGAATTCTCTTCCTCCTTCCTTGCCACACTGTCTCAGTTGATGAAAACCTTGTTGGCTATCTCCAGTAGTTCCGTGGCATTTTTTGTTTTCTTTCTGCACATGCTTCCAGTTTCTGTAATTTTCTCCTAATATCAGGCTGGGCTTGGCCTACAAAAGCAGCATGGTGTGATTTTCCAGGGCCTCAGGGTTAAAGGAAGTGTAGATCTGGTATGCCTCACATAGTCTCGCATAGAAAGCTGTTGGACTTCTGTCAGGCTTCTGGAAAAACCTCAGAGATTTTAGCCATGTTGGTGGGCTTCTTGGCTCCGGCCCTGACCCCCTGGAGGAAAGCCAGCCAATACCTTTCTAGCCTGGCCCTCCCATCTTCTGAGTTCCGGTTCCTATCAGGTTCCTCATCTGGGAAGGCCTCCCTGGTCCATCTGTCTGTATCTAATATTCCTGCCGGGGCCTGGGTCTGGAGCCACTGCGGAGCCTCTGATGCTACTCTCATGCACTCCTCAGTGTTAAAGAATGTGAAAAGGAGCCGACGAGTTTGGCTCAGTGGTAGAGGGTCGGTCTGCGGACTGAAATGTCCCAGGTTCGATTCCGGTCAAGGGCATGTACATTGGTTGCGGGCACATCCCCGGTAGGGGGTGTGCAAGAGGCAGCTGGTCGATGTTTCTCTCTCATTGACGTTTCTAGCTCTCTATCTCTCTCCCTTCCTCTCTGTAAAATATCAATAAAATATATATTTTTTAAAAAAGAATGTGAAAAGGAGCTGCTTGCAGTCCACCCAGGTGGGCTTCTGGGTCTGAAAAATCGTTTCTAGGAGGTCTACTATGGCCTGAAGTTTTTCAGAATAAGCTGGGGTGTGATGTTTCCAATTTAGGATGTCACTGGAGGTAAAGGGCTGATAATAATAGACTGGCCTTCCTTCCTGCAAGATCCCACCTTCACCAAACACTTGGGCACCCCGAATCTCCCTGAGAGGCATCTGACGTGCCGGTTGTGGCTTGGGCCCTTGATCGGCTGAAAACAAGCTCCGCCCAACTGGCTCTGGAGAGCCAGGTGCAGTTTAAGTCAAGCGGGAATGGAGGATACTCCGTCCATCAGTTTGGGAGAAGGGAGACTTTATCAGTCCTTTTCTCGGGCCTTGCAAGAGGGCCCCCAGGTGTTGGGGGTCTTCAGGCTCTATCTGAGGTCTGGCCTGGCGCCAGCTTAAACAATCCTCCCTCCAGGGCAGTGCACTGTTCACAGTAACAGGTTCTGCAAGACCAGTATCTGGGAAGGAGGTAGTGACTTAATTATAGGTGGTCAGGAGTGTGCACTGAGCTTGTTGGCTTGGATTCAAATCACTAGCCTCAAATATCAGGGTTACGTTGGAATTAGCCCTTTTTAGCGTTCTCGCCACCAGTGTCCTGTAACATGTGGATAACTGCCCACAATTTGTTATTTTCATCCCAAGAACACCGGAGAGTGAACCAGCCTGTCTGCAGGGCCTGACACAGTCTCTGAAGAAGCACTTCTGCAAGTTCTTGTCACTTGCTGTTTGACAGTTCTGACTTAAGTGTGCCCCGTAAGCATGAATTTGGAAATTCCTTTAGGAAAGATTTACATTTCACAAAATTGTAGAATAGGTCTGATTACCATTTGTAGTCTCAGATTCAGATTTTATTTCTTATGAGCTACTTATTCAGCCCAGATCAGCAGCAGTTTCTATGAAGGGAATTGGTTTGCCAGGTTTAAACATAGCAAGTGGCTCTGACACACCTGTTTAGGGATTTACTAATTTCACAAGTGAAGTAATTTGAGCAAATCACATGTGAAAGCCTGTTTTTTAACACCCATTAGTAGCAGGAGCCCTGACCGCCTCTGTCCCTACCCTCCGCAGCACCAGACCCAGCTGCTATTAGCAGATCCCACTAATGAGCTGCTACATTTTTAAAAGTTCTTAGGGTCAGCTTTTTATAAATTAGAGTGCTGCAATTCACTGTGATATCTACTGGAAACAGAAGATTGATTCAGTTTTGTATTCTTTTGTTCTGTTCAGACATGAATGTTGATACCTAATTTCCCCATTTCTAGCATTCCTAGAACCTTCCTTATCTCTCTGCCTGCTTAGTTCACTGGGTTAAGATTTGAAATCAGTGGGTCCTTCGGCCCCTCTAACCTTGGCTGATGGCACCCTCGAGGGGACAGCTAGACATCAGTGTAGATTATGGCAAACCTTTTCTGAAACCCAGCTCCAAGTTTTACCCTCCCCCACATAGATTGGGACACCATCTTCCTTCATAAATAACAGCCTATTTCCTAGTTTTTAACCAAACAAAATTGGGTTTATAATTAAATTACAGGCAGAATTTTGAGTTGGGCAACACAAAAGATAGTTTCCTAAGTGAAAAAAAAAAGAAAAAGAAAAAGAAAAGATGAACTTGTAAACCCTTGGCTCTTTCTTGCAATACATTTCCATCAAACTCACCTTAAAATAAGACAGGGAATTTTGTCATTTGAGGCATATGGAATGTTCTTTATATAGACCTAAAGATTAAAAAGAGAGAGTGTTTCCCTCTCTAATTGTTGGAATAGCCAATGAAATAGAAGGAAGATTGACAGACAGCAGCCACCTTCCCATGGGGAATATGTTAAATGCTCCCACAATGAGAGTGTTGGTTCCAGGGACACAGAGTTAGTTCACTTAAATGATTCTTACTTTGTCTCTCTTGGTTTTGTTTTTCTTCCGCGGTTATTTTGTTGTATTTTTCTTTGAGACCCTGTTTCCAACCTTACCAAGTATTTACAATTTCTTTCAAGTGAGATCAAATGGGATTGCACTTCCTGTTGGTGGGGTTTGGCTCTATCATTGAAAATTATTGGGCACCAAGCAGAAAGAATTGGGAAACTAAAGGGAGAGTTCTCCCTTCAGAAGGAAAAGCTGTATTTCAGTTGAAAAGGAAAGACAATGCAGCTGTTTTGAGTAGCTTACGTCTTTAGAAATGCTAATGAACGTGATTGAATTTCACTGAAAGTGGGGCTGAACAGTTCAAGTCAAAAAGAAAAAGCAGTTTTGAGGAAGTAAGATCCTTGAGAGACAAAGACCTTATTTACAGTAACTTTATCCCAAGATCTCCATTTGTCCTGCTCCTATATATAGGAGCATATATATATATGCTCATATATATATGTCCTGCAAAAATATTCACCTAAGCTTTTGGCTCTTGTTAGTTTTCTCTAATTGTCTTTCTTGGGAAAAGTATCATTATCAAATAGTAGTAAGTTCAGAAAACTTGGAGCCAGATTTTGCAAGCCCATCCTTGTTTAGTTAAACAGGGCATGTGAACGTAAGAAAACAATACGAGAAGGCAAAAGGAGATCCTGTCCCTGCTGAAGGACTGGCAATGATGCTAACTTGAACCCTGAGGCCAGTGGAGTCTTGTAACCACCTAGGGTTACAGTTATTATTCTTCGTTATGCATGGTTTTTTTTTTTTAACATGGATTTTTAGGGATGACAATTAACTTATCCTTCTAGGCAATAGTGCTCCATATTTATTTATTTATTTATTTGTTTGTTTGTTTGTTTATTAGGAGGGGAGTCTTAGATGTCTATAAATGGTAAACTTAGTCAGTCTTGGATTACTGCTTCCTACTGAGAAGCTGCTCATGGCAGGGTGGGAATGAAGTGTCGAAATAAAAGATGGCAGGGGTGACAGAAAGCAGGGAGCTTGGTAGACACATCTGACCTTAATGATACCGTTGTAATTAGCTGGTTATTAGTAATAGGAAAAGAGCAAAGGGTAGGCCAGGCATGACAGGCATGTTCCCTCAAAACACTGGGGGAGGGATCCAACGAAGGGAAGATAGATGCATGCCCAATAAAGTTGGGATGACAGAGGGAAGATACTTGTTTGTTGGTCCCACCTGGGGACAGCCATGGTTGGCCAGAATGGGAGTGGCTACGACAAGAAAGTGGATATTGGGGGTATATAATTTCTTGAACAAACAAGTTTGCTCTCTTGGCATGCCTGGCTCACGGTTCACACTTGGATTCTTGGCATTCTTCTGTGTGGCCCATGCCATGTGGACCCCCACAGACAATGGACTAATGGACCACAACTAGCCTGATGGTGTACTGGCCCCTGCTCCAACATGGAACAGAAACTCTGGACATTGGCTGAAAATCCTTGCAGTCTATAGAGTCTGTGCTGTGATGAGGCCTAATTATTTTCAATGACTGTAATGTTTGAAGGAGTTCAAACAATCCCCCCAAGATGTACTTCTTTGCTGTGTGAATTATTTTGAGCTGAATATAATTGAGACCCTATGGCTCAAGACAACTTTTGTCTTTCCCTTATAGAGTTTATATTGTGGCCTTGATGATAATAAGATTTATCACCAGAAACAACTTTTTGTGGCCTATCAATAGGGCAGGACACACTTCTATTACTGAACATCTGCTCTTTTTATCATCCTACAAATGAGCTGCCACCCTATGGATCTCCTAGGTGTCTGACCTCATTCCTTAGCTCACAATGCCATGTATCCCTCATATCACCATCCAGTCTCTGAAGTGCTCATGTATGTGAGGCTGCTAATTCTTTCATGTATGAGAGGTTTTTATATCCTGTATGATAAAGAGGTAATATGCAAATGGTCGTTAGACTGTGACATGTAACGACCAAACAGCAGGAGGACTGAGGACAGGGAGCTACAGGAGGGCGGGGCATGGAGCTACATACAGCAGAAAGATTTGAGCTGTGCTGCCCCCTGAGGCAAGTGGCAGAGAGCTACTGGAGCACAGATTCCTGTGCCGGGCTACTAGTCTATGTATATAATTAATTTGGTTACTCTCCCTTAATAATCTCTTTCATGTTTATTAGAATATTAGAATAGCTGAAAAAAAATCTAGAAGGGTAGAGGAAAATTTCTTCTTCCACCATATGGTGCAATTGAAGACATATGCTCTACAGAGGCGTGAGTGGCCTAATTGAGTGAGGTTGTACTTGGAGAGTAAATTTAAAATTCCATATGCTCTTGCCGAAATGAAGACATGGGAGAACCGAAGAGGCCAAAATAAGTGGAAAAGGTAGAACACCTGGGAAACACATAGATGTAAGCATGGGTTGCCTGTATCTGTGTGTGAATCTGTCTGAAAGATCCACCAGGCAAAGGAATATAGATTCAAAAGATCCAACAGGAAGCAGGTGGGCAATTCAGCAAGCATGCCAGTGGGACAGAGCAAGAACAGAGGAATCTCAGAATAATCCTCCTTAACAGAAAGGGACAGGGCGTCTGTAAAGAGGAATGCCTTGGTGTGGGTCCAAATTGGGGCTTCTCTCTTCAAGGACAAACTAATAAGATAATTATAGATAATTTAGAGTGGGGTTTCATCCAGTGCAGGAAAACAAAGTGTAAAGCAAACAAAAACTCCTAATACATTCCAAGAATCCTATTGGTTATACAAGTTTTGGCTTTTTTACCTCTTGAGAGTAATCTATAATAATAAAAGGGTAATATGGTAATTAGACCAGGTTGACCAGACATCTTCTGGTCGTCCTGCCTTCTTTCTGAACAAAGCCATGGTGGCGGGGGCTGGGGCAGAGGCGGTTAGGGGTGGTCAGGCTGGCAGGGGGGAGCAGTAAGGTGCAATCAGGCCAGCAGGGGGGAACAGTAAGGGGTGATCAGGCTGGCAGGGGAGGGCAGTTAAGGGCGATCAGGCTGGCAGGCAGAAGAGTTAGAGGTAATCAGGCAGGCAGGCAGGCAGGTGAACAGTTAGGAGCCAGTGGTCTCAGATTGCAAGAGAGATATCTGATTGCCCTGTGGGTTTGGGCCTAAACTGGCAGATGAATATCCCCTGAGGGGTCCACTAATGGAGAAGGTGCAGGCTGGGCTGAGGGATGTCCTTACCCCCCCCCCCCCACCCTGCACAAATTTCATGCACCAGGCTTCTAGTTTTTGGATTGGATTGATTAAGTGGAGAGGTGAAGAGAAGATTGAAAAGGGCAGGAATGTTATATGTATGAAAAGAGTTTTGGAGAAAGGGACTCTCAGCTCCAGAAATAGATGTTATTTCACTAGAAGACAAAGCATGTTGAATTTAGGCATGAAAATAGTCAGGTTATTTTTGTTTTTCATTTTGCCTTTAGTAATGACAGTGGCCATTATAATACATGAAGGTAGAAACAACAACAGCTCAGCAGTTAGAAATGCTGGGTTGGGGATCCCTGAAGGGATTATGGTCTCCCAGCTCTAGCCATCTTTAAGAACACAACTCTTGTCTTAGGTATTGTTTTATGCAGCATATAGAAATACCTACCTAATACCATCTAGGCATTCTTTATATCCCTGTGATTTTTGTGAATTATTATTATTTTTTGGGGAGTGGGGGGAGACATAGAAACCAGAGATAATTGAGTTTGAGCAACAACATGGGTAAAAGACAAGGTCAAGGCTGAGACAACAGAGCCCAATAGCAGGGTCTAAGGGTCTGCCTGATATACCAGCTGTGATGATACTGATCTCCCATACACACTGGCCTGAGTGAGGCTCTGGTGCTGGCTACATCTCATTGGACAGAAGCAAGGAAGAGTGCATTATGCAATGATCTCATCTACACTTGACTTTAATGTCCTAGACAGTCAAGGGAAATGATCTAACGTTTGTGTCTATCATTGGACATGAACAGGTTCTGCCTAACCTCTGTAAGCCAAACCTGAGAGGTCAGCTGGCTTCGCTGTATCCCGCTGCCTTGGGAAAGCGACCGTGGTGTTTGGAGCTGCTGCACACCTTTTTCCGATATAAATGAAAAGCCACAAAGCTTTGCCACTTCTCTCCACGTGTTAAAGAGTTGCAAAAAGCCATTTCGAGTTCACTTTCTTTAAAGACTCCCTTTTGTTATTCACATTGAAGTTGTCAATTCACAAAAAGGCTTGTTAGAAATAGATCAATTTATGGCAAGATTGTTGATTGACAGGAAAAAGTTTGTTATGCATGAATTTGACATCACAACCATGCATGGCCAATTTTCCTACTAACAGCTTCTTTCTGAAAGAATTCTTCCAGCCACATTGCATAAACAGCTGTTGGAAACGCCTCTGCATCGATCAATTGTAATAGTTTATTAAAGTGGTACCTGGCAACATGTCTGTATCGTTAAAGGCTTGCTCATTACCAAACCTCATTTTTCAGGAGTTTATTACTCAATCTTTTCAAATCATATCAAACTCAAACCTCACATGTGAGCACTCACTGTAGGCGTCGTTTCTTTTGTTAGTGAAGGTTCCTAAGCAGGGGCCTCATTTCTTACAAAATGGCATTTCTGTTAGAGTATTCTGGTTGATTCTGCATAAGATATTTGAAAAAAAGTTTCTCTTTTTGTGTGTATTTTCCCCCCTCTGAAAATGAATTTCTAAATGCTTCTACCTTTTTCCCTCTAGAAATAAATATTTATGAGAAAAGAGATGTCCTAATTATCATAAGGATGCTCTTATGATTTTTCAGATTATACTTCCATGCAGTTGTACCTTGTTTGGAAACTTATCTTGATCATTTAGATGCTGGTCATTTTTCTCCCTCTGTTCCTTTCTACTATCCTTTCTTCACAGAACAAAGCCCTCCTTGACTTACTTTCCTACTTATATTTGAATTAAATGGAAACTCTCCTTTCTTAAAGACCGTGCTGATAGCAGGTAAGAAGATGGCCTTACTACTAAGACTCAGATGGAAGTGCCAGCTCTTTTACATGCCATGTGATTCTAGGCAAGCTGTTTTGCATATGCAATTCTCTGTTTCTATTTCCCCATCTAAAAAAATAGGGACAACAATAGTACCAATTCTCAGGATTGTTTTCAGATCTAAAGAACTAATATTTGTACCAGGCTTTCCACAGTGCTTGGTATATAGTGAGAGCTTAATAGATGGTGGCTGCTGCCTTCCTCATGTAGAGCTGGATAGAATTAGTGAATGGCACTGGTTCTTCTGCATCCTTGGATTCCTTTCTAGACTTCTTCTGGGGTCAGGGTACATTTTCTTACAAATTTTGATATCCCTTAACTCCTCCATAGGATACTGGCAGCTCTTTTTTGGCAGCCTCAATGGCAATGATGCCTCCTGTCCCAAACCTGATGTACACTGGAGCTTCCTCACAGGGGGTAGAGGAAGAAGGTGCATAATGAACTGTGATTCTCTTAGCCCGGATAAGCCCCAGAGCATATGAAGAGCGAAAGAAGCCAGCTGTCTCCCCAGTAAGTCCTGGTTCTGCCAAGACTCACTGATTGCTGATGAGGAAGCAGAGGAAACGCTGGTGCTGGGAGGAGTGAGGAAGGCATTTACCTTCTTCCCCCCAAGATTAGCAAGTTATTGGTTCAAGCAAATTGTGAGGATTGAATGAGCTAATGAATGCTTTGAAATCCATTGAGAAAGATTCTATTAAATTCCATTGTATTAGCCGTCATTTTCAATCTCTTGAATAGTGAGCCCTTGAACAGGATGGGAGCAAACTTTCTTGGCGGTGCTTTAGAATCCCTGAATCAACTTCCAGATCATACTCGAACACTGCATGCAAAGCACTGGCTTCCTTCAAAATGATCAGCCATCCACAGCTGGATTCCTTACAAAAAAAAAAAAAAAAAAAAAAAAAAAGGCTGATGCCACAAAGTTGCTGGTGAAAAAGAATCATGTAGAATGTCTTCCTTTTCCTTTTTAAAAGTTTATCAAAGATGAGTGTTCCCTGCAGTTTAACTTACTATTTTCCCAGATATCTGAGAGGCAATATTCATAGCAAAAAGAGCAACTTTTGCAGCCCAAATGCAGCATTTTTCCTCTATTCTTAACAAAAGTGTTGCTATGTATGTTTGGTATAGAGAGTGCATCACGCTCCTTTCTTTGGAAAATGTTCCTTTTGCTACTGGCAAAAATGAAAATTCTCCTGATACACATGCAAATTTTCATGGGAATATGGTTTTGTTTCTGAAAAATATTACAAAGCAGAAATTGAAAATGTCATGACATATTTTCAAAATTACAAAAAATGCTCATGTGAAACAGCAGGCAGATTTTGGAATTGCCATGAAAACCATGTCATGTTAACCATTGTTAAGCAACAATGTCCAAAATGACAACTTTGGACATTGTTGCTTAAGAACATACACCTGAGGTTCTTTTTTCTTCTATTTTTTCATGATAATCAAACTTCAAACATATAGAATTAATCAAACCAGACAGTTTTCAGCCATTGCTTCAGTGTGGGCAGTAATGACAGTGTGTGTGGGGGTATTTATGTATTTATGTATTTATTTATTTACTTAAATATATATTTTATTGATTTTTTTACAGAGAGGAAGGGAGAGGAATAGAGAGTTAGAAACATCGATGAGAGAGAAACACTGATCAGCTGCCTCCTGCACATCTCCCACTGGGGATGTGCCTGCAAGCAAGGTAGATGTCCTTGACTGGAATTGAACCTGGGACCCTTCAGTCCGCAGGCTGATGCTCTATCCACTGAGCCAAATCAGTCAGGGCGAGGGATCTTATTTAAAAGTGCTGGTAATTGATGAATTCTGCTATTTTGATACTATTTGGTGATATGCTGTCTTGTGATGGCATTCCCCACATTGACAAAGGCTGGGAAATCAGTGGGATTTGATATTATTCCAAAAAGCATTTAGGAAGTGATACATTTTCTGAGATGAGGTAGGTGTAGAGAGTGGCATTTTTCAAAGGCAAAATGGGTACCCCTATGATTATGAATCCCATTTGGAGAGGTTGGGAGAAATAATGGCTAATCAGTATATATATAAATTTCATCCCTTTTTGCTTAGTGGGTAGTACTGTGTTTATGGTAAGTAGTTGCTAATGGAATCCCAGTTGAGGTCATCTCCAAGTCTTCTGCTGAATGAAATAATTACATTTGTAATTTTGGGGCACATTCTATTCTTGTGACTATTTGAGGATATCCCAAAAGGCAGCACTGGGAGGTATTTGGACCAAGGATGATTGACAGTGTCTGTAAGTGCTTATTATGTCAAGGTTTCAGCTCGTCGATTGATGGGAAATGATGTATAATAAATTAGAATGATCACACATCATTTCCCATCGATTGAAATGCCAAATCCTTGACGGAGTAATGAGTTATGGCCAATACCACTCACTGTCTTAGGGGGAGATTGATTGCATATCCTTTCATCAATGTGATCAAACAACTAAGAAATCCTAAGTACACATCTAGCACCCAAATTTTACCTATGTGCCAGAGCAGAACATGAAGTTAGCATTGCCTGGGTGAGTGCTGCACAATGTCTTGTGGGTATTGGGGCAAGGGTATTCTTCATCATGTGATGCAGTGAGAACCTCACTCACTGAAGAAATTCAGATGCATCTTAATAGCACAGAAACCCAAATGACTCACCATTAGATACCGTAGTTACAACACGACAAAATAGGCTCCCAAGTCTCTTCACAAAGCAAAAGGAGAAAGTTGTTAGTAAGCTCAATGGAACGAATGTCTAGTATGCTCACTTACCAGTGGGTGGATGTTTTTTTCCTTTTTCTCTTGGGGAGCTTATTCTCAGAATAAAATGTTTTTTAAATAATTTCAGTGGATGAAACCAATTCATGTTCTTCTGTTGTTGTTTTTTTTTTTGTTGTTTTTTAAAAAAAACAGTTCTTTTTTTTTTTTTTTTAAAAAAAAACAGTTCCTTTTTATCTCATAAATAAATACCAAAAATCACCAGCTGTAAATTTTATTTATTTATTTAGATAGCCAACCTATCTGTTTTCCCCCATGGAGGCGGGAGAGCTGGAACGGGTGATAAAATTCACATTCTTTGCACTGCATTCAATGACTATTTTTAAGGCCTTTTGGGGATTGTTATGTCTTCATAGGCATTTTAAAGCTAAAATACATAAAGGCTCTTTAAAATTTTATTAATTTAACAAATTTGTTTTTCGAGCAGCCACTATGTACAAGACATTGTGATAACCTTAAAATATATTATTGGTAAACAATCCAATGTGAAAATTCTATCTCAGTTAGGAAACAAAACAAAACTTTCATGCTTAGGAAGCATAAACTGCTTCCCAGCTTTCTATATAATATCAAGCATTTGACTTCTTCATAGTGTACAGGTCACCAGACTGGAAGCCCCAATGAAAGTAAGGAATACTGCCTGTCTTATTAACTGCTGTATTCGCAAAGGCTAGAAAAAGTCTTGACATATGTCAACAATTCAGTAAATAGTCTTAATGAATAAATGAAAGAATTATAGATCTTTTTCCAAGCAGATGACTAAATCAGCATTTTTAGAAATTTCACTTTTAAAATCTTTTGTCCTGTGGTAGAATTATAGTGTCCATTAGGATTATCTCCAACACGGTTACATCAAATTTAGCCCTTGAAAGAGGACAGGAGAAAGTAGGCAAATAGAACTAACATGTAATGATTCCCTCTAAAGATAGGCACTCTCTCAGGTATTTTGCACATATTGTCTTACAACCCTGTGACATAGGTATCATTCTCATTATACAGAAGTGAGACCGAAGATTCCTGAGAGGTTAAGTAACGTTCCAAAATTTATATAGATATTGTATAGGACTGCTGAGAGTCCAACCAAACTCAAATCTACTGTTAATCTATTCTTGGGCAATCAGACTTCCATGTCACTCTCAGGTAAACACCCAGAGCACCAGGTAGAATTATGGCTTGAGGATTCCAGTGAGAGAATCAAGATATTACTATTCCAGGATAAAAGGATAGAGGTAATACAGGATCCGTAGTCTCTTGTTCATGCAAGGGATCCAGAGAAGCTACAACAATTTCTCTGACACTGGATTAAAAAGTAGATAGGATTAATCACTACCCTAAGAGATATCTCAGCTGTGAGGAAGCCAAAACATCACTAGCACAATGCTTGACTCTCAATACCACTAACTCATGTAGTAAGAAAAGAATGATTGAATATTTACTTGATTCACAACTTATTCTGTAGCTATTGTAGGTGAATGATATGTTCCTTCCTGTGAACAGGTATTTATAAAATGGTTATGTAAGTGCTAGTGAAGGTAAGTGCAGAGTGCTGTGGGAGAACATGATTGGAGCAAGTGAATTTGTGTTTGGGCTGGGAGCAGAGTGGAGGGAGTAGGGAAGACATGTGGATTAGCTGGTGTTTGAACACACTCTGAGAGAGAAAAGGGGGGTTAGTTGCCCTGAGAGGCAAGGAGGGAAGGGTTCCAGGCAGAGGTAACAGAATGTACAAAAGAACCATGACATATTTAGCAAACTCCATGTCATGTTTAGGAAATTGAAAAATATACACTCAGGTTTATGTGAGTATTTATGATATCTTTTATGGAAAAACAGAATTAGTTTGGGTCTATAGGGCTAAAATGACACAATAATATTAGTACTCATAATAGTTATTCCACATCCTTACACAACTGTGTCAGTCACAGCTATTCATTGGCATAGATAGAAACAGCTCAAATAAGGTTATCTGGACTATAGTCATTAATTTCTTAGGGATTTAAAAAAGTGATTTCTTTAGTAATATTTACATCAGGTTGTAAAGAGCACTGCGGTTTAAAAATGGAGTCGTTGGCAATGAAGAAGGAAAAGGTCAATTTCATTGACTTCCTCCTCTTATTCAGACAAGTAAAATACTTTAACAAAACATTATCTTATCAGATAAGCACAATGCAAGGTAGCAGGCAAACACCCAAATAGAGATGATCTGCACCAAAGCAGACAGAGACCATTCCCACCACTCCAGGATTCTTAACAGATCATCCTAGAGCAGCAGTTCACTACTATGAGTTCGCTGGCAGGTGAATTCCTGATTCTCTTCTCAGGAAATCTAATCCCAGTAGAATATGCAATATAATTTATATTTAACTAGAGGCCTGGTGCACGAATTCATGCACAGTGGGGTCCTTCAGCCTGGCCTGCAAGATTGGGCTAAAACTGGCTCTCTGACATCCCCTGAGGGGTCCTGAATTGGGAGAGGATGCAGGCCAGGCCGAGGGATCCCACTGGTGCACGACCAGGCTGAGGAGGGACATGGGAGGTTGGCCAGCTGGTGAGGGACTTCGGGAGGACTCCAGGGTGTGTCCAGCCCCTCTCTCTCAGTCCTGATTGGCTGGACCCCAGCAGCAAGCTAACCTATTGGTCGGAGCGTTTACCCCTGGTTGTCAGTTCACATCATAGCAACTGGCTGACTGCTCCCTGGTGGTCAGTGCACATCATAGCAAGTGGTTGAATAGTCTTAGCATATTATTAGCATATTATGCTTTGATTGGTTGAACAGCCAACCCGATGACTGGACACTTAGAATATTAGACTTTTATTATATAGGATTGATTATACAAGCAATCCCTAATTTTGAGCAGAGTTGAACTGTGCTTATGTAAACTTATTTGTTTGTATTTAAAACACATTTTCCTATGCAAAGAATGCATGTGCAGTGTTTAGGTTCAGAGGCTGTCTATCAAGGCCATTTTGTACATATTTGGGAACCAGAAGTACAGATAGTGATGGCAAATTATTTTTTTAACTAGATATATTGCATGTCACATCATTTCTATAAGAATATGTACCCGAGTTTCACGTCTGAACACTGGGAACCACTTTCCTCAGCAGTGATGTCTTCCCTGGCAAGGCTTTCTTTTTATTGTGCACCCATAGTTCATAAACTCTCTTCACTTTTACATCTGTATAAAGTCATGAGGTCATCCTCTTGCTACACATTTTATATTATTGGAATAAAGGATAATAACTTACTTGTAGTACATGCTGGTTCTTCCTCTACAATTTTATATTAATGGGTTGTTTGTGATACAGAAAAATATTGTGTAGTCATGATGTTGATACACAGGGTCACAGTGATGTGTGTTCTACCATATCTACCCTTAGAATCATTTACTTAGTGTAACCATTCAATGTATTCATAGAGGCAGAAATTATAATATAATATAAATATACACAGTTGTATAATGATTTACAATATACAGGGTACTTTCATAACATTGTTCCACGTAATACTAACAATAACCCTATGCTTTAGGTGTTGTTATCCCATAAGAGTAACTAAAACTTGGTGATGTGAAGTAATTACACTCAAAGTCTCAACCCTATTAAATGAGAAAGTTGTGATTTTTAGGCAGAACTTCTGATGTTCAAGTCGAGTGCACTGACTATGATGTCAGACTGGCATAGCAAAAATTTATATTGTCAAAAGACTAAAGGTTGAGCACTCAAGTAAACTGAAAGCATTTGTATGTCTTTCTTTTAGAAAATGGAGAATCCTTCTCATCATTAACTTGGGGTTTCTTTAAGTCCATCCTTATCAAAACAATTGGATTCTCTGCCAAGAAACATTAAGGCTGATTTGACAAGAATGACGAGGCACTTTAAGAGTTGATTGACTGTTAGTTCAAAGCTTTTAGAGCTTGCTAAAATTGCATCAACTCTAAGTGAAAGAAATGAAAGTAACTATACAAAGTTTCACAAGAAAGCCTGTGACATAAAGAACAAATGGCAGGAAGGTCAAATATGTGTATATTTTTCCAACAATTCTTTGATTTCTATAATATATAAGCTCATTTAGTCCTTCCACAACTTCCTCTGGTCCTCACACTCAAGAACCCTTTGAGGTCTAAATTGATCATTGAGGAAAAAAATTGTTTTGTGTTAACTGAAGGACTCTTAGAAGACTTATTTAGCTAAGACTCATGTTAAGATATGTGTTTACATTTCTATATTAAAACTTCCAATCTGAGGCAAATTGACCCTCCTGTCACCATAGCAATAGGGTGTGGCAACACTGGAAACCAAGGAAAACAGATCTTTGAAGTTGACAGCATCTCTGCTGAAATCTGCAAGGTGAGTGGAAGATACTTCTGCTATGAATCTTACTTTTCTGAGGATCCATAGTGACAAGAATTTTTTTCAAAATTGTTGTAATTTTTTTAAAAAAGGTAGATTTTCTCTCTCTAACTCTTTTTCCCAAGAACACTTTGAACTACAGTGTGGGTTAGCATAACTAACAGAGGTTTTCACTGCTCTCCTGTTAAAGAAAGGAAAGCATACAAATTAACAAACATAAGCTTTTATATATAGCTTTATGTAATCTCATAAAACTCTGGCTTTAAACTAATTTTTTAAAGAACACTCAACTTGGAATTTTCCTAATCTTTGCATTTAATTAATGGTAATTTATATTAGGATATTCTCTATCCCTTTTAGAAATGAAATTCTAACAAGAATGTTATCGTATAATCCTCATATTACTGCAATAATAAAAAGCAATTGACAAGCTTAGTGTTAAAAAATAATAACCAAGAAATCATCAAGCTCAGTGTTAAGGAAATAACCTCTAAGCAGATAGTTGACCATTTAAATTTTCTGACCTATAGGTAAGCCCACACTTATTTCCAAGTTATATTATATTCACAATGCTAAGAATTTGGTGGTATAAAAACAGAATTAAAAAAATATTTTATTGATTTTTACAGAAAGGAAGAAAGAGGGATAAAGAGTTAGAAACATCGATGAGAGAGAAATATTGATCAGCTGCCTCCTGCACACCCCTCACTGAGGATGTGCCCCCAACCAAGGTACATGCCCTTGACTGGAAATGAACCTGGGACCTTTCAGTCTGCATGCAGGTCGATGCTCTATCCACTGAGCCAAACCGGTTTCCACCTAAAAACAGAATTTTTAACTGCCCTTACTGAGAGAAAAGAAAATGTGATTGGTGCCTAAGACTAATTTTACACGAATAAGCTATATTAAATTAACCAATTGTGACAGTTGAAATCAATGGTAATATTCTAAATCTTTCTAAATATTTTTCGTCTTTACCTATAATCATTTGAGCATGTCTAGAATCAAACTATAAATGTTCAAACTTCAATAACCTAAAAATGTAAATGTTTAACGTTCTTATCTATCAATCATTTGAAATTTCTCCTTTATAGTTTGATGCAACTAGAAGGTAGGTCAGGGTATTGCAAAGCTGTACTATTCATATTTGGGGCCAGATAATTCTTTCTTATGTAGAGCTGTACTATGCATTGTACGATGTTCAATAGTATCTTGGCTTCTACCTAATAGATACCAGTCAGTCATTTTTTAAGATGTTACACATGAAAATGTCTCCCATTATTGCCAAATGTGCCTTGAGTGGGTGATGCAAAGTCATGTCTGATTTAGAACTACTTAGGTTGAAACATAGATTTCTAGGGTTTCACTCCTTTTTAGCTTATGAAGATATTATATTTTAAGGTGAGCAGCTTAATGGCATAACCTAGATCACACAAATTATTAGAGGCAGAGGTGGAACCCAAACCCAAATCTTATTATTCCCAGAGCGTTCTTCCCACTGCAGCACATTATATTTGAACTAGGGGCCCAGTGCACAAATTTGTGCACCATGAAAAGGAACTGTGGGCCATGAGGCTGTGATAGGCACAGGGGGAGGTCTTGGCCCATCCTCTGCACCCCAGCTCGGCCCCTCCCACCACAGCCCCTGGTACTCTGTCTCCCAGCAGTCCCTCTCCCACTGCCACTCCCATGCGCTGATGGCACTGGCCCCACTTTCACCCACTAATGGTGTGGAGTGATTGGGGTCAGTGCTAGCAGTGAGTGTGAGTGATAGCTGCTGCCCCAATTGCCCCTCAGGAGCAGGGGAAGGTGGAAAAGCCCTTAGGGGTGATCAGGGTTGGAGCTCCTCTCAGCCACTGATGATGCCAAGTGATCAGGATTGGCACTGGCACAGCAGCAGCAGCAGGTGCGAGAGGAGGCTTTGGTGCCAGCTGTGGGTGCAAGTGGTGCTGGCACTGGCAGTGGGTGCAATCACCAGGCAGGACCTCAATGTGTGGGAGCAAAGAATTTTTAGTAACCAGCAGAGGCTTGCCCTAATGACAGCAACTGGTGCCCTGCCTTGGCATAGTGCCCCTGCTTACCTGCTCTACCTTCCTGCCATGGCCAACACCCACCATGTTCCGTACATGCCCCCATGGTGGTCAGCGCACATCATAGCGACCAGTCATTTGGTTGTTTGGTTGTTTTGATTGTTCAGCTGTCAGTCTATTTGCATATTAGCCTTTTATTATATAAGATATTTCTTATAGAAGGAATATTCCACTGACCCATAGGCACTAAATTCATTATCTAAGAGCATCCTGGGAGCATTGAGATCATGGCCATTTGACTTGAGTCAAAAGGAACACTATTTATATGAGTGAAATAGAAATATTTAAAAAGCTGCATTTGCTGTTATGGTTCAACCTTGCACATACTTTGGGTGATGATAACAGAATAACATCAAATTATGCATAGTATGTATGAAGTCATTGCAATGAGATCAGTCTGTGTGACTCTCTTGTCTTCTGCCACCTTATTTGAAGCAGGAATATTTGTAAATGTCCTGAAAATTTAATATTTTATAACTAAGTATAGAAAAAATGTGTCTAGCAGGAACAATAAATTGAATGAACAATATTTCATGCCAGGAAATATGTGCATAAACTGTGACAGTGGCTGCCACCTTGGATTGGTCCCATTGGCCATCTCTAGTCCAATGCAATAATGGAGACCATTTTCCTCCTCTAATGAGAGATTGCCAAGAATGTACACTGCTATACAACCAGCTGTTTGAGGAACTAAAGAGGATGAAAAGAGGGTGAAAACAGATGGGATATATTTTGCATTTCCTACTAGATATGAATATGTACATATGATATATTAGGGCATCTCTCCCACACATGTCTTTCTCTTGGCACATTATGTTAACCATTCATCACTTTCATATATTAACTTTATCTAAAAGTTATGTATGCCCTTTGTTTTTTAGACTCACCCCCCTTTTTTATCGAATTTTTTACTGAGCCATTTATTTAAAAACTTGTTAATTTTTCATAAGACATTTTGTAACTTATGCTGCATGAAAAATGCTTTGTGTGAAGGGTACATTTGTCTGAAACAAATTGTATGGTTTATGACTTGCTAACAATCCTACTAGGCTTCAATACAGGTAGGATTCTAGATAGTTAAAGAAAGTTAAAATTGTCCTAGTGCCAGACTGAGTATAAAAGTTTTAAAGTAGATTTTAAATTTTAATGTGAAAAAAATATACTAGTATGTTAACTTTTGTTGAGATGAAAAACACAGAAAGAAGAAAAATAAGTAAATAATAAACACAATCTATCTATATAAAACCCTAATAAGCAAATAGATGGAGCAGTGGAATGACTGGTGGAATGACTGGTTACTATGATGTGCACTGACTACCAGGGGACAGATGCTCAACACAGGAGCTGCCCCAGCCTACAGGCTATGTCTGGTGGAGGTGGTGGTGGGTGGGGCTAGCAAGCAGGCAGCACAAGGCCAGCCAAGGCAGGTGAAAGCAGAGGCTCTGATCACCCTGCCAGTCATCCCACAGATTGGCCCTGATTGCTGGCCAAGTCTAGAACTCTACCCATGCACAAATTTCATGCACCAGGCCTCTAGTAGAAAATAATAATTGTACATAGTCTTCTTACCTGGATATTATGTTAATGTTCTCTCTCTTGTCTCTCACATACGAGTACACATACACACACGTGTATGTGTGTGTGTGTGTGTGTGTGTGTATATATATATATATATAGATATGTGTGCATATGTAGATATTTGGGGTTATATGGTAAATACTTTTTTTTTTACATTGTTAATGATTAGGTTTTCATGTCCTTGATTATTCACAAATTCATTCTAATTGTATAGCAATACCCTAATTTATTTTATGATTTTTCATTTTCCTGTTCTTGAACTTGTTTTAAACTTTATTTAGATATTTTAGTATAAAATAAAATACTATATAAAAATGATAAATGAATGATATAACTGCTTTTCTATCTCTCTGTTTTCCTGGTTTATTATTTCCTATATGTCAAATGCTTTGTCAAAGGCCATAAACATTTATACTCTTGATAGATATGACTAGTTTGCTCTCCAAATAGATTTTTTAATTTAAATTTCCACCAGAGATATGGGAAGAGATTTTTAATTTAAGCAAGAAATTTAATTGCTGAATAACATTTAGGAAAGCAAGCGTTTCTTCATTTGAAAACCTCCACCCCTTTAGCAGTCTATATATTTTTTGTTTGATTTTTATCTTTTTAAATTTATTTTCTTTTATAAAAATATGCTTATAATTGATTTTAGAGTGAGAGAAAGGGGGAGGGAGAGATATAGAGAAACATCAATTAGCTGCCTTCTACACATCCCCTACTGGGGATCCAGCCTACATATGGGCATGCACCCTGACAGGGAATCACACCAGTGGCCTCTCAGTGCATGGGTTGACCAGCTGAGTCATACTGGCCAGGGCTGTTTGTTTGTTTTGTTTATTTTTTTTACATTAACTGCTTTTAATGAGTAGATATGGATAAAAATTTAAAAAATTGCCATAGGCTACCAAATAATTTCCAACTGAAAAATGACAAAATCATTAAAGCTATATAAAATAGTAAATATGAGAGGATGTTGGATATCGAGTTTAACTTTCTCTTTTATTCAAAAGTTGGTGATTTAGTAAGCAATTATTGTATATCACTTCTGTAATCTAGTTGGGAAGACAAGAAAAGTGCATAATGACTATAATACAATTCCATATATACTAAAGAAAATAATAGTCAAAATGCAATGAAACATATGGTTGTGGGGGAATGTTTAACTTTTCTCTGGAAGATGGAGCCAGAAGAAAATTTGCAGAAAAGATCATTCCTTAAAAATGATATTTTTATTTTTTCAGAAGAGGGAAAACATTTTCTGGGACTGAGGATCATTAAAGAGATCTAAGAGAATGAAATTATACAACTTGCTCAGACAATACTGGCAATAAGGTATGATTAGAACATAGAAAACTGTAGATGTGGTTTTAATATCAATTTTTAATGCCATGTTAAAAAGTTTTGACTTACTCTATAGTCAAAGACTAGTCATTGAACAGTTTTAAGTAGGGACATAATTCTTTCTGTATTTGTATTCTGGTTAGGATAGACTGTAGATAAGATGGTGACTATCAGCATTGCCTATATTAGATAAGAGCTTAAACCATATGAAGTGGTAGAAAGACTACATATGAGGTAGAAGAGTAAAGTGTATATCCAGTCCTACCAATCAATCAAAAAGTATTGATTGAGCACAAACTAGGTTTCGGTATTCTCAGTGTTAGGCATTCGGAGAATAGCAAATAACAAGTTATCCCCTATGGAGCTTCCATTTCTTTAAGATAATTAAGGAATAAACAAGTTACTAAGTATTAAAGACCCCCAATCATGATGAGCACTATGGTCAGGGCACCATGAAAATACGGGGAGAGAGTCTTCTTGGTTAGGATGACATACAAGATGCCACAGGAAGTATGAGAGAAGCCAGCCATCTGGAGGGCCAGAGTTCCCTCACTTATAAAGGGGATGTGAAGTGAGAAGCCTTGCAGTAAAGGACTTAAAGAGCAGAACGAACAGGTAACTGATTGGAAAGGCTATATAGTGGGGGGGGGGGGAGGCTAGTCATACAGCCTTTAGAGTCAGAGAGGCCCTTGACTACAAATCCAAGCTCTGCTCCTTACCCTTCTAAACCTCAGCTTCCTCTATAAAATGAAAATATCAATGCAGATATTATTGCAAAGATTATATAAAGTAATATATGTAAAATGTGGCACAGTGACTTCAGATAGTAAAAATTCAATGGAAAGTAGTTGCTATCACCACTGTGACCATTATCATCACCATCACCAGGATCAGGGATAAATTTGGCCTTTCAAGTTTTTATTTTAGGTGACTGAGAAGTGAGATAGGCACTCCGGATAGGAGTATTTTGTGGTGTTCAGATAGTGAATCTGTTTTGAGGGAGCTATAGGAAATCCAGTGGAAATTTGGATCTAGAGGTCAGGACAGAGGTGAGCATATAAGTCACTGGCTTTGCCCAATAAAGGTTCATAAAAATCAAGGTGACAGAACTGGAAATTTAGCTTTTCATCAGGGTAATAAACTCTTTTTTAAGAAATAATCTTTTGAAAAAAATTTCTCTTAATTTGAAACATACCTCCAATTTACACTCACTAGCCCTGGGGTCAAACTTTCTGGAAATATGCAGAATAAGAATGATCACTTCAAAATCATAGCCTCTCAAATAAATATATGAAAAAAGTATGTTTTAATCCCCAGTCTTCCTCTAGGAGAAATGATCACAAGTATTTTAATCTTTCCTCAGACATTGGGGTTTTTATATTCTCTCATCATTCTAATTGCTTTTTTGGATGCAATTTACTTTGTTTTTGCCTAGAACTAACACAATATTCAAAATGTGATTTGAACACCTAATTAGTTTCAACATACTTTTTTGTCTGTCAAGTCCTTTATGATCTTAATTCTGTCATGTAGCATATTAAGGAATTCTTTCAACCTTGTTTCATATATTAATTTGATGAGTATGATTTATAATTCTTTAGCCAGGTATTAAACATTTCCTGCTTGTGACTAGTAGTAGATGTAAAACCCTTGGTTTCACTTGAGAATGGCAAGTTGTTGAGCTTGAAAGTTAGACTTCAAAAGATAGAAAGTGACCATGAAGAAGCCAAAAGGAACTAAAATAGAAGATGGAATAAAAACTATTTGATATGGCCAAAACCGGTTTGGCTTAGTGGATAGAGCGTTGGCCTGTTGACTGAAAGGTCCCAGGTTCGATTACAGTCAAGGGCATGTACCTTGGTTGTGGGCACATCCCCAGTGGGGAGTGTGCAAGAGGCAGCTAGTCGATGTTTCTCTCTCATAGATGTTTCTAACTATCTATTCCTCTCAATTACTCTCTGTGTAAAAATCAATAAAATATATATTTTAAAGAAACTATTTGATATGGAAGGTAAAAGATATAAAAATATTGGATATTTTTGGTGGGATTTATTTTGGACCACCCCTATAACTTCTTCTTACTGCTGTTGTTGATGATGATGATAATGATGATGGTGATGGTAATAATAAAAAAAATATTAATAGGTCAATGGGCAGTTATCTTGTGTCAGACACAATGGTAAGTGCTGAAACTCACTTAATTCTCACAAAAAACTTCAGGGGGAAGCAGTATTATTATTTTAATCCCCCTTTTTTCAAGTGAGGAAATTGAGCTTCAGAGTAATTAGGTAATGTGCCCAGAGCCACACAATTAGAAAATGAATGAATCTTGGATTTGAATCAAGGCAATATAATTTGAAAGATACTATATTATACTGCTTCACTGTATGACTATTAATTATTACTTTGCAGTCTATATCATTTTCTATACAAGTTAACTTTATTTTAAGATTTTTTCACAAATAAATATTACTGGATACATAAAAGTGATTAGAAAACAAAGCTAAGTTAGGATGATTCTGAGCAGCAGGTTAGGCTCACTCACTAGCTAAGTTATTCTTCTGACACACCAGTGTCACAATAAACATGAGCAAAAATTAAAAAATGCAATGACATGAATATTCAGAATGTCCTGAATAGTAAGAAATTAATATGTAAATATCAAAGAATGAATGTCTTCATTGTTGGTAGGGAAACAGACTATATTTAAGTTACAAAGACTTTACCTTAAAAAATTCTTCTTAATCCTTATATTTATGCATCACAGTTTGGATTGCTGAGGCGAAATCACTAGGGCCTCCAATGACCATCAAACTCAGACAGGGGATATAACCAAGTACCAAATACTCTATTTGATTGTATTAATAGAGTCCAAGAAGCACTCAATATGTACTCAAAGATTTAGTGTTTAAATGGATCTATTGACATATTTAAATATATCAACTCACAAAATTTATAAGCATTTTTTTATAAAAATAAATTGGAGAAATCAGAAACTTTTATGAATATGAACAATGCCACTTTGGTACATAAATAATCAAATGTATACATACTTTTTAAATGTCAGTAGTTAGAAAAAATTTTTCAATATCTTTTTATATGGATACCCTATTTAATTGAATAAAATGAGAAGCAAGTGATGATCCAGTGCTTTAAAAAAATAAAAATAAAACTTCTGCTGAACTGAGGAGAATGACATTCAAAATGCACTAAAAAAGCTTCTAGGTAGAATTTAAATAAATTCATTATTTTACCTTTTTCCCCCCAAACTAACCTAAATAGTCTGACTATACTGTGGACCCATCACTTGACCAACTTTCTATGCAATTAAAATCACATGCCTTCAAATCTATTGGTAGGTAGAATGTTTTTAAGACTCCTTCCTATTTCTAGCTTTATCTTTTTATACTTGTGTAACTTAAAAATGACCTGGCAGAAGTTTTTTCTTCTTCTTCTCTAAATTGCTTTGCCAAGTTTCAGCTTTGAGCACATTTTTATGACTGATTTATTAAACCTGAAAACTAGAAGTTTATAATGGAAATTCTCTTAAAGCCTTAACTTTAGCATTGCTAGCAGGTACTCTGAAGAATGGGAACACTGATGGGCTCTCAGCGGAGGCATTTCTAGAACACCACTTAAAGAATTTGGTCACGTGTTCATTTTATTTATTTTTAGGTGAATAATCTTCAACCATTCTAGCAGGAATTCTTGTTCTGTTGACACAAAGGAAGTGCATAGAAGTCTGGCTATGAATCATACCTTCTGTTGTCATTATTAATTTTAAGGATACATTCAAAGGAGCTTCCTCTACAACACTGCATGCTGGGAAAAGGAAAAATAATAATAATATGGGCTTATCTTTTAAGCTGACTGAGGAGATTTATTGCAAATAAAATGATTCCAAATTGACTAGGGAGATTTATTGGAAATGAAATTATTAGAAATCCCTATTCCTTTTTAAGATATTTAGAAATTATACCTAATGGAACATTTTTGCTTCAGTTTCAGAAATACAAACTTCTGGCATTGCTCATCATTAGAATTTTCCCCTGAAGGCTTTGGCTTTATTAGCAGCTTAAGAGTATATTTAGCACTGTCACATGTGAAAGCTCTTCACTCTGTTAAACTAATATGGGATAAAATGTCTTTTTTTACAGTGTTGCTCATTCATTATATAAAAATGAAAGCAACTACTTCAGTGTGGATCCAGAGCGACTAACTATTTTTATGACAAAAGAGGGGTGACAATACATATCCCGTAGGCACACGAGAGTATTATATAAGAGTCATTAGTATAATTGATATCCATAGAAAGAGTGTTTTATCCAACATGATTAAAATGTGCAATACATTATGTAGGTTCCAGCGTTCCAGCTGCTATGTTGTAATCTTTCCTTTGATAGATATCTAGTGAAAAATAAAATTATCCTCGTTACAAAGATAATCTTCTACTACTTAAGGCTGTGAGACTGTGAGACAGTTGCATGCCACGTTCTTCAACCATTTACATGCGATTTTTGCCTGTGTGTTGTGTTTTGTTGTGGATTCCTCAACCACAGAGAGACAAGTAGAAAAGGTCTCTAACATAAGATTTCTTTCCTGGTGGACTAGGAAAAAGCCTGGGTTCTAATTCTATTCTATTCTATCACCTTTAAATGCTTACAGTAGGGGTCCAATCAGAAAAAACAAAACACGGAGCCCCAAATTTTAAAATTTTAAAACATGGAGCCCCAAACAAAAAATTGGTTTCAAGTCTGAGTAACTTCTTAGAGGCAAATGACTCAATTATTTTTAAAGGGTGTTCCTGTACACAACATATGCATTCATTGATTAATTTCTTTTAGAAGTGTTTATTGATTACCTACTCTGAAATAAGAGCTTAACCAGGTGCTGGGACCAATAGAACCACAAGCCCATGGATTTCATTTTAAATAGTGAGTCCAAGAAGGAAAAACAGGAGGGTATCAAGCAAGCCTTGTTTTTCCTGTTCAGTCCTCAGAACCACCACTACTAAAGCACAGAGCTAGCACAGCAGATAACATTGTGTGGACAGAGCATTCAAGTCAAAGAAGTGAAAGCAGGCTATACTAGTATACACTACTACCCCAGTGTATACCAGTGTCTCTGATTTACTATCATTTTTTCCCCTTTTACATATATGTGTGATAATAGCAATGTTAAAAGCTGTGAAAGGTCACAGGCAACATATCCAAGTAAGTAAAGTCAGTGGCTAAAGAAGCAATGTGTCTGGTTCTTAATTATGTGCCCTATCTGCTGGAGAAGCAATTTTTTCAATTGGTGTGCCTCAAGAATTTTTAAAACATGCAATACCTGCCCTGGCCAGCATTACTCAGTGGTTAGAGCATCAGCCTTCACACCCAAAGGTCTCAGGTTTGATTCTCGGTCTATACTTGGGTTGCCAGTTCCTTCCCATCCTTGGTTGGGGCCTGTATGGGAACCAACCAATCAATGTCTCTCTCTCTCTCTCTCTCTCTCTCTCTCTCTCTCTCTCCTTCCCTCCCTTCCATTCTTTCTGAAAAAGCAATGGAAAAAATATCCTCAGGTGAGGATTAACAACCACCCTCCCACCCCGTGTGCGCGAATACACACACACACACACACACACACACACACACACCCCAACAACAACAAACAAAAAAACACCAAAACAAACAAAAAAACACTCGATACAGCATCTGATTATTTAGTCAGGGACACTGACCTCTTTTCCCTTAGATTGTCAAATAACAAAATGACAACAGCCAACACAACAATAATTATTCAGTGTGAATGAATCTCAATTATACCTTTTTTTGGTCACATCGGCAATTATATAATATATATATATATATATTATATAATTGGTGTGCCACAGAATTCTAGTAATTAGTTTATGTGTGCCATGAGATGAAAAAGGCTGAAAATTTTTATGCTAAGGCAAAGAATTCTGTTAGAGGCTTGATAATCAGAAGTTCCACTTCTTTTCAACTGACCTACAATATTGTGAAGAGACACAAATGAAATAAAATATATGAAACTACTTTGTAAACAAACCATAAAGTGCTTCATAGGTTTAGATGCCATTTTAATTTTTGCCCACTAACTACCTTTTGTAAGTTGACGGCCTTTTCTATAAATAGGGGATACAGCCTTGCTGCCATCTAAGCTGCAAATGCGCTTCTTCCAGAGGATGAGATAGTAACTGGTTTTTAGGATCCTAGATCTCAAGAAATATTGAAATAATAAATAACTTAAATTTGTGTGAGTGAATTGCTCAGTAATTATGTGATCTTGTCAGTTTTTTGATACTAAAGTATAATAGTAAGACATCAATGTTTGAGAGGGTGAACTAAAAATAAGAGGAAATATTAGAGCAACCACATACGTAGGTCATAACTTTATAGGATGCAATAACAATGGACCAAAATGTGTATCAGGGATATTGATTTTTCTTTACCTGCTATTCATTTCCTGTACGTGATTAAATGCTTTTATTTGTGAATAGGATAGTAACGACATGGTATTGTATTTCTTTTGCTTCCCAAGATGGTCAGATTCCTTTAGGTTGTTAGTTGCCATTATTACTTCCACATTTCCCCCCCACTTCTCATATCTTATTCTTTCCACAATGCTAGACTAGTTTGCTGGTTCACCCACCCGCCCGCTCCAGGCCCACTCCAGCCTCCTCTCTCCTCAACTTTCCCTTCTGATAGTGTCTCTGTCATTTGTAGTCCCAAAACAGAGTGACTTGTCTTCCCTTCCAGAATTTTGAAAAGTGACTTGATCCCATCTATTATTTCTTCATCATTGTCCCCAGTAATTTCCTGTCATTGCTGTTGTGTGCTGGCCCACATGATGTCTCCTTGCACCTTGAGATTTCCTGGGAGAAGATTTCAGAATTTTCCGCACATCCTCCTTATTACAAAGATTCAGATATGCCTGCGGCCTTTTAAGTTACAGGGGTGAGACTGTGGTTCTAACACTACATAAATATCGCTATTATTAGCTAGAGTAATAATAATAGATGAGGACAATAACAAAGACTTGGCATGGTCTTTTCCTCAGAGTTTTCAGTGTTTCCACCGGCACAATTGGCCGTATCGTTTAGTATACCAAGAAGATACGAGATCGTTGGGGAGCCATTATCAGCCTCTGTAAGAGCCTTTTCAAATCCAGCGCTTATTGTGTATGTTATGAATAAGAGAGCACAAAAATTATGCATGCGGGGCCAAATCCTCATCTTGCTCTGGACCCCCACGGACCTCTCTTTGAAGTCAATAGGAGCTCGGCAGGGGGTGGAACAAGATGAAAATTTGGAAAAGAAACGTGAAGAAAAAGGGATAATTTCCCCCTTACCATATCATCATTTGGTGTGCGTTAAATGCTCACACAGTGCCTAACCCCAATTCCTTTTTACTTCAGTCTCAATAAAATTGCATGACAGACTTTTTGTGTGTGCCTCTGTGTATATTCTGTAGGTCATTTTCAATAGGAAGAGAATGGGATAACTTCAATTACTCTCCGGTAAGCTGTTATTATTGAACTCAGCCCTAAAGTGCTTTATTTTCCATACAAAAAAAAATCATATAATACAACGTTCATGCAAATGCAGGTGCTATAGGTTTTCAAAGATTTTCCTGAAAGGACATTTTTCACTGGCCCAAATGATTAACAACTCTTTTTTTTTTCATGCCCTTGTTTTCATTCAACTAATTCTTAAAATTATTGTGTGTATCGTGGGAGGCCTAAAACAAAGGTGTGCTCTCCCAGGAAAACACGGTTTAAAATCAACAATGCAGTGTTCGTCTCTGCATTCTAACATCCGCCCCCCTCTTAGGATTTGAATTGTTTTGAACACACAATGGCAAATGAATGTCCAGACTGGAACTTTGAAACAAACAAACAAACAAACAAACAAACAACCATTTGCCTAGCAGCTAGATGCCACACCTTTTAAAATCCAAGGGGATGCCACTCTTTGTCAAACTGGCCCCTGCCTTCTGAATAGGGCTTCCCCTTAGAAACTTGACTTTCAAGATAAAGCTCACCCAGATCTTCACGCCATCCTCTCTCCTCTCTCAGGAAGAAGACAAACTCCATCTGCATTTCCTACCTGGATGTGTGTTGATGAAACGTCCTGTAACTTAAGACCATTAATATTCATGGGACATCTAACATAATTCATGGTGGTCTATGATATATGATAGTAAACAGTATCATTTATATTGAACCTTAAAAATATTGACAAAGACAAGTTCCTAAACACTGATGAAACCGTGTATTTTGTGTTATGATTTCTTGGTTTTTATACTTGGTGCAGTTTTTCAATTAACTGCTCTGTATTCAGAGCAATTATTCATTTATTATAGTCAGTTTAGATACGGTAAAGATTAGAGGAGTAAAACAAATCATTTTAGTGACACTGGCTAGTGATACATGGTTATTATTCTGATTCCTTATTTATTTATTTTTTATTTGGCTCGTGCATGACAGGATTTATAGCACCTACTTTTGAATGCTGCGTCTTTCCCCTTCCCAGGCTCTATTTTTATGGCTTTAAATAAGCAAAAAAACAGCCATAAGATTTGAACTGCAGTTGCCTATCTGATTTATCAAACGATACATACATGTGTAGAAATACTAATTCACACACATACACACATACACACACACACCACACACACACATATTAAAAACATTTTTTCAGTCAGTGATAAAATTTTTCTCGGTTATATGAAATAAGAACGTGGTCTTTTTAAAGTGTGAAGATTCCCCGAAGTGTTAAAGACAGAGCTGAATTTATGGAGTCCATAAACGAGGCATCAATATGTGAAGAGTCTCATAAGACATAGCATGTGATTTTGATGCAAGTAAACCAAGGTGAGTACACGCAGCAGGCATTTGGGAGGTAATGGTACGGAGCCCGGTGCTCTCTGCCAGCCTTGCAGGGTGGTGTTCCCGGGGAGCCGCAGCGCCTTGCCCTGCCTGGAATGTGTCACTTGGCTTCTGAAGGGGTTTACACGATTTTTAAGAAGTGCCTTAGATTTTGGCAAAGTTTATTTTATGCATTATGCATAAAAGTTGTCATCAGGCTTTAACAAAGCATTTTTGCACAGAAAAATTAGAAATAAAATCTCTGCACACCAACATGATTTGGATGATTGGTTTCTTTACATGTTGTGAACTTAAAAAACATAGCATCTATCTCGTCCCTTTCCCCAAATTTCAAAAGATGAAAAAACTTCACAGTGAGGAGAACTGTAATGGACAGCGTGGAGCAGCTGACCAATGTCCCCTCCCCTCGCCGTCCCACCTGCCATTTTAGCGAGTATTCTCTTGTTTATTGGTTGTAACAGTAATCATTCCAAATCCAATGGAGCTACATTTAGACAAGGAATTTTCAGGTCCAATAATGCACTCCAGGTATTTCTTGTTTGAGAAGTGGGGGTATTAAAGGAGACAATCTATTCTCTATGTTTGGGTTTTAATGTGTAGGCACCTCAGTGAAGTAAAACAGTATTTGTGGGTGAAGAGAGGAGATGATGTTTGGATTTTCAGCTTCACATGTCCATTTTACAATGTTTTCTATATTTTAATATTAGATTTATGTCAGTTCCTTTCCCTTCCATGTTTTAAATGAAGACTGAGCTCTGTGGGAGTGAGCAGTACCAGGAAGGAGCTCCTTGTATAACCAAGCTCCTAGGAGGACAATCCTGAAGAATTCTATTTTAAAAAGGAATATAGAAAAAGAGTAGTATCTTTAAAAATCAAACAAACAAGAAATGGACTAATTACATCTTGAAGCTTGACATGTCTCTTCTGAAATTAACTTAAGCATCTTGACTTCTAATTCCTCTCCCTCTGCTCCCATGCTTGAATCCAGTTGGGGGCGTTCCCATTATGTGTGCGTCTTTATAAGGACAGCCCACCAGTGGCATTATTGAGGCCAGTTCTCATAGCTGCTGGTACGGCAGGCAGTCATGCTTTTTGTTTCTATTTTTGGGATGTCATTATTGCCGAATTTAGGGTGCCGACTTTGGAAATCCACTTTTTCTTTAAAGCCACAGCCGTGCAATAGCAAATGAGTGAGAGCATGACCCACAGAGACCCTGAGATCTTGCTCTTTCCCAGTCACTGGAGTGTCTTAGAAGTGTTGTTTCAGCTAGTAATTTTTTAGTAATGTCATTGCACATTATTATTATTATTTTTGCTCTACAGACTTCAGTGGCTTTTTCAGCCCTGGAAAAGTTTTAAAAACACATATATAACTTGCTCTTTTATTTCTACCTCCTCACTTCCAGGAAAGTTAATTGAAACTGATTGGTTTTATTTGCTGATTTACCAAGTTCCACAAAGCTGGGAACAAATAAAGAAACATTAGCTTTCCACTGTCTGCATTAGTTTTTTAATTCTATTCCTCTCTGCTTGTCTTTTATCCATAAACCATTAAAAAAAAAAGAGAAGAAGAACACTAGTGTATGAATAAGAGGAGAAAATTGAATTGAAGGATCATAATCATAATAATAATGCTTTGCACTTGCATAGATCTTCAAATTTTTTCAAGTATATTCATTTCTACTATAATTGGATTCCCATAACAGCCCTTTAAAATAGGAAGGAAGGAAAAGAACACTTATCAAGTGTGTTCTATACAAAGTACATTTACCACATTATCTCATTTAATCCTTGCTATGGCGCTGCTGAGGTAAGAATTCTCTCTCCCAGCTTGAGGAAGAAACATGAGCGAAAAGTGGGATTTGTCCAGCCAAAGTAGTGAATCCTGGGTTTGAACCTTGCTCTCTGTGGCTCCCAAATGTAGTTCTATCCACATCACAGGTCAGTGTGTCATTTTATGGTCATTAAAATTTGAAATAAAGATAAGTGATTTGCTTATAGTGATTCAGCTAAGCTAATGCCACCAGCCAGACCTTGTTCATTTGTTTCTTAGGCTTATGTACTTTGCACGCTCCTACCTGCCTCTGATGATCTGTCAGAAGTCAACAACACCTTCCTGTCCACGTTGATTCCTCAGTTTCTCAGTCTGTGGACCACTCCCTATTGCTCTGGGCACCTTTACCAGACTACCACAGAGATAGTGACAGAGAGGCAGAATCAGCAGGGGCGGGGGTGAGAATCAACCTGGATTGTGCTTGTCTTTGCTTCTGTGGGTTTAAGGATCGCATTATTTCGGGGTGAGTTTTATGTTCAATTTGAGTCAATTTTGCATTGCAGCATAGCATAGCTAATATTTTTTGTGAGTGCTGACTCTAAAAATCAGTTCAATACAATGAAACTTTAAGCCAGTGATTTTTAACGTGAATGTCTTAATACTCGGCACCAGAGTTGATATTTTAAATCTGATATATTAGAAAGAATAAATGCGTCAGGAGAGCACTAATGGAAAAAGAGTTGAAATCAGGTAAACCTGATTTGGATAATAATCAGCCAGTCGATTAGTCGGTACCATGGAGGCTGGTAGAGGATTGTATTTTGTCCGTTGCACGTGCCTCAGAGACGTCATTGGCTGTCACGTGACAATAACACCTTCTGCTGTTTAAAGCACTGTCACACTATTATTTCATGCTTGAAGTGCAAGGATGGCAGGCCATTTGACTCCTAGGATACCTTTCTTTTTACCTCACAGGAAGCATGTTTTAAAGGAGCATCTGAAAGGAGAAGGAGGTGAAATGCTGTTGTTTATTTAAAAACAGAGTTCCGCGTTTTTTTCTGTATCTTTCTTATGCCACATGGCACCATCCTCCCACTGCACATAGCTCAGGACCCTCCTTGGTCACGTCCCCTGTTTTTCTTTCCACACTTGACTCCTACTGCTTCAGGCAGGACTTGACCACTTCAGGTTAATAGCTTCCGGACCAGTCCTTCTCACCCAATTATGCCTGTGAATGCCAGGCATCCTTCTGAAGCTTAGGTAGACATCGCTGCCCACTGAAACACATGGCATGGGCTCTAATGTCTAAAGAACAAAGCAGAGATTTCAGGGTCTCACTTGCAAAGTTTTTATGATCAGTGACATCTAGGGAGAGTAGTAGGGAAACATTCTTAAGGATTCAGGTTCAGTGGGCTGAAGAGTTCTGCAACGTACGTGTTTTTACATTGAACATGTTACTTATCCTAAGTCTCGAATTCCTCACTGTGGTAGGAACAAAGTGAAATAATGTATGTAAGGCATGCACTACAGGGCCCGCCTCCCTCAGTTGTTTCTACCAATACTCTAATCACGTCTCTCTATCCACCATATTTTGGGTATTAAAAATGAGATAGATTTTGTGTTGAATCCTTTCATTGTTATACTTATTGAGATTATATCATGATTATATTCTGTAATTGATTGTATTTTGACCTTTATATAGATAAAAAGACTTGCATTGAGAGATCATAAACAACTTGCCTAAAATCACACAACTAGTTAGTGCCAGAATCTAAATTAAAGCCCAGATCTCCCTGACTGCAGACCTGAATCCCTGCACTAGAGCACCTTTCCATTCATGCCTCTGTGCCTTTGCCCACACACAGCCTACAATGCTTTTTGCCCTATTTCTTGTCTATGACCATTTTTCATATACTTCAAGGCCCAGGTTAGTTGAGAGGTGGAAAAGAGAAGAGGCAGAGACATAGGCAGGAAAGAAAAAGAGATAATAGGAGTAAACATGGTTGTCAGAGAGCCAACAAGATGTTTTAAAGCATTAATTTTGTATGTTTATCTTAATAACATTTTGAATTAAAGTTGTTTCATAGATATATGTGTTCTTTGAGAATGGTAAACTCTTTGTGGACTTCAATTTATAATATACTAGAGGCCCAGTGCATGAAAATTCATGCACTGGAGAAGGAGGTCCCTCAGCCCGGCCTGCCCCTTCTTACAGTCCAAGAGCCCTCAGGGGTCAGAGGCAACCCAACAATCAGGTGAAGGCAATGCCCCATCATATCTCTGCTGCTGCCACTGCTGGCAGCACAAGCCTCGGCTGGCCCTGGTTACCTGAGCCTTGGGCAGCCATGGGTGGCTGGGCAGCCACCACCTGAGGCTTGCTTGTGCCTCAGGCCAGCCCTGGGCAGTTGGGGGGCTGAGAGGACTGGGGCTGGGGCTGAGGATACTGGGTGCCACTATCATATGGCTGTGGGTGCTGCTATATTTGAGGGAAGGGCAGTCAATTAGCATATTCCCTCCTTATTGGCTATTGGCGCCACCATCTTTGCAATGGCATTAGGGTCAATTAGCATATTCCCTCTTTATTAGATAGGATTGCTAAATATATTCTGATGCTCGCTCAGAATAGAGACTCAGGGCCCATGCTGGAATCCTCTTTCCCAAAGACAGGCATCTTAATGGTCTGGAATGTCAAGATGTAGGAACACATTGAGAAGGGAGTTGTTCCTTTGTGTGAAACTAAGATTTGTTACAAGGGGTCGGTCACCAGTTGGCAGTGGGAGAGGGCCTGCCAGCAGGACCAGAGCTGGGAGACTGAGTATGACTGGGGAGCAGAAGGCAGTGGGGACTAGGAGAGGTATGGCAGGCAAAGCAGGTTTGATTGGCTGTCAGAGGGGCAACAAAGTTGGTGGGTAAGCACCAGAGGACAGATAGACAATAAATTAAATGAGACTACAATCATTTGGGGAACCACTAGATGTTTGAATGATATTCTCATGTAAAAATCTTGGAACAGCCAGCAGTAGAAAAAACACTAGAGCTAATTTCTAGTCTTGGCTAGGGTACCATTGGCTTTCCACTAACTGTGCCTCAGACTAACTCTCTGTATCTATACAATGTTAATATTAGAAGAGTATCCTGCCTTTTTCACAGGATTATTGTGACATGGATGTAATAATGGATATGTAAGGGGATTACAGTCTGAAAACCAGCTTATGGTTTTCCATAGTGTTTTTACAGGTGCAAAGAATTGCTCTTCCTATTAATGAAGGATAGGTAACACTGTGCCTATGAGAAGCTTCTGGTTGAGTTGTGGTGATATGGCACCCACATAGTTAAGAAGGAGAGACCATGGGGCTAAAACGGAAATTCATAGGACAAAGAGTTCACAAGAATGCTCATTGTCAAAGGAACTTCAAAATGGAAGGTGAGACTGGAGGAACTTTGAAGAATGCATTGCAAGAAAGTTAGAAAAGATTAGCGATGGGCCCCAAGCTGTGAGGAATGTTGGCGGGACAGATATAGCCTGGACTGTTTGAAGTAAAGGGCCCATGTCAGAGCGGTGGGAGGGAGAAGAGGCTGGGGAAGCCTTGGGAATCAGGCCCGTGTCTGTGATAAAGCACTGATGTGCAAGGAGTTCACTTCTTCCATGAGCACAGCCTGGAGCCCTCAGCATGGGTCCCCCAAGAAATTTAATTCATTCTCTTCTCCTTTGTTACATTCCCTTGGAATTTTTTGTCAGGAGAAAAATTAGTATTATATATTTTCTAAAGCTAGAAGTTAAAGTTCTATCAACTCAGTGTTTTGTACAAAGAAAAAGATGATATGAATATTTGATATGGGGCCAAAAGAGGTCTTACAGATTAAGCATTATGAAAACCTTAAAGTCCCCTAAAAACTAATTTTGAAGGCCTATTAAATTGTGGTGAGAGTCCTCATTGTTCATATTCTATTGTAATTCTTGAGCTGCAATTTGGAAAAGCACTGGGCAAGGCAATTATACAAATAATAATCATTGGCTCAAGCTTTTTAATGATAAAAAGATGACTTGATTCTCTGAAAAAGTGAACAGGCAACATTTTCTCATTGCTGTTAATTATAATTTAAGACAGACTCAATTTTGTATTAGTCACAGATGTTTCATTTCTCAGTTCATATATAATGTGGTACATGGAATATCTCCAAAGAGATTTTAGAAGTGTTTGCAGTCTTGTCCATCTCTTTACCACTTGGTGTGGTCTTTTCCAAAAATCATGACATTTGGAAAGAAACTTAGAGAAGTTTTGAAGACATTTTCAAGACATTTTGTTTTCAATGATCTCTAAAAATATTCCCATTGAAAGTGAAAATTAAAAACAGGTTCTGAAAAACAAAATCAGAATGTATATTGTGTCTTTGGAAAGCCTGGTCTGGGGAGTGGCTAGGCTGTGTTCCAGTTGAGTGGGGGGTGAGGGTGGGGGCACAAATGCACAATTTCTGAATTGATGTTAGTCAGAGAAACCTTTAAGAAGCTCCAGTATTCCTACTGCTATTAAGCAAAACTGTATTTCAAATAATTAGACCAAGTATCTAGTTTCCAAATTATTCCACTGTGGATTGTTCTAACCAGGGAGAACTTATCAGTAGAACAAATCATTCGTGAAATTCTGATAGGTTTGGGAATATTCCAAGACATGGCAGGTTTGGAATGCAAACCCTGAATGACGCTGGAGAACTTGAGTTGTGTCTAAAGATTGTTGAGAATTAAAACTTACCTTTTTGTCAGATTAATCACAAAGACAATTTGAAATACAGTGATACACATATTTTCTGCTATAGTCAAATGGTGCTATGTGAAAAGTAAAATAGAATTACTTTATAAGCACATTATAGGGATTTTTTTCTTTGATTATATTGATAAAAGTTGGAGTTACATGATATATGACAAATCTTTCACCAAAAGAAAATGTCATATTGAAAGAATATAAAAAAAAACATAATGAAATATTTTACATTTAAGATGAGCATATATAAAATATTTTTTGGTAAGAACAATATAATTGTGATATCTACAAATAGTTATAAGTTCATTATGGGCAGGCTTGCAAAGTTTTAAAAATATTGTGGTGTAGTGGGGGAGGCAGCAACCAGGAAGTAACCAATGAGCACAGTGAATTTCTAAGAGCTATGTATCACAAAAAAAATTATAGAATGATGTGACACAAAGTGATTTTGGAGGTGGGAGTGGAACAGTGAGCAGCTTTAACTAGTAGTGGTCAGTCCCCTCTGAGGAGCCATTCACCCTGATACTGAGAAGGAGCACAGACCTTCAAGGTTTCTTTGACTAACATCAATTCAGAAATTGTGCATTTGCACCAAATTTCTTACTTTTAGTCTTTATATATACATTAACTTTTCCCCAAAAGAAGGCATGTGAATTTGTATATTCAAACTTCGTATTTTATGTTATTCACATTATTCTCTGAAATCCATCTGTGACATCCAAAGTCAATGAAGTTTAGATAGCTAATCTTTAGAATAAAGTTCTTGCAGTATCTCCAAGATCCTTGAAGTATTTCTTTCCAAAGCTTGAGGTGGAGTGGTGGGACCCATTTGAGTAATTTCTTTAATAATGAATATTCTGTGCAAAGTTCTGAATCATAGTTGGAATGCCTCCCTGGTTGTTGGTTTGCAATATGGGAATTTCCCAGGGCAGGGGGTTGGGGAGTGGGGGGGAATGTCTGAAACTGGCCCCAGTATTTGGAGATCAGAGAGAGACACAGACCACTCCAGATGTGTGGGTGGCAGCTTTAATAAGCAAGGGAACTCACATATGAGGCTTGTCTTGGTGGCTGCAGTAAATCTCCACACCTACCTGCCAGAATCTTAAAAGTTTCTCTAGAGGCCTTAGCAGGGTTCAGTCACATATATCATCTGGATGGTCTCAACAGAACGTTATTCTCCAAAGGTTGTGTCTATGAGGTGACTCCTAGTGTGGGGGTAGAGTGTAGAATGGACATTTCAAGGACAGGGGAGGAGGATGTGGAACCTCTGATTGTTTTGTTCCAGCTTGCATGTCACCCAGTGGTCATGCACGCTCATGATCTCCTCCAAAACTAATACTTTCGAAGAAAGACCTGGAAATAGGGGAGAGAGGCAGGGAAAGGAGAAAGGAGCAGGGTAAAATATATTTTTCTAAAAAATTAAAATGATTATAGAAGTGATTAAGTGGGAGCACATAACAATTAAATGTTTAATAACAGTTGGGTTCCTCTGGTCCAGGAATAATGAGAAAGTGGAAAGCTTTCTTTCCACTTGAGAATGGCATGTTGGTATTTATTGTTTTTTGTTCAGTAGTGAACATCCAGTATTCCTAGCAAAAGCACTCGGCTGGGATTGGAGGTCCAAATTCCTTTCCTAGTGCGTGGGGGTGAGAGGGTGTTGGCATTACTTTTTATTTCCAGTTTTGACTCCTTAAGATTATAAAATAAAAACAGTGACACTGATTTCTCCAGGGGATAAGTAAGCCTGTATCTGTGAATTTGTCAGAGGAGAAGAGACAGAACTTGAAGGTAATGGAAGGGGTGACAAGGGGAGCTTTGAAGTTCTTCAGTGGAGGCTTTGGTGCCAAGTGGGTGAGAACTTTAAAAAAAGAAACACAAGCCTCCAACTCCATAACAGGACATTAGAGACTCCTGCTTTTCCAAGATAGGAACTCATGGGTAAAAGCAGGTACAGTTCAAAGTCCAAGAAATGGACCTTCAGCAGGATGCTGAACTTGTGTGGTATCTCATACCACTGATTACCATGAAAGGTATGGTGATTTGGTTTTAGGATGTTCTATTTAGAGCAAAGACTCTAGGATGGCATGATATATACAACTTAGACTCTCAGGGAGGATGTCAGAGAAGTTTTCCATGGATCCCCTTTCCACCCATTCTCATTTCTCACTACAAACAGGGTGTGTGTTCTCAGGTCCGGCAAAGTTGGTTTGGAGGCAATGCTGCCCTTACTGCTCAGCTTTGAATAACTTCACATGAAGGTTCTTTCCGTTCCTTCAAGCTGTCTTCCTAGTTTTGTTTAGTAGAAGAAAAAGAAGGGTGTGGGATTAATTTTAGAAGCAATGTTTGCTTTCTCAATATGGAAAAATGACATTTGAAACCATTCTAAATTAATATTTTTTTCTCAGAAGTTTTATAATATTTACTCTGTAACTTTACAAGAGAATTTTGTATGATTGATTTTAAAACTAATTTTGAACTCTATTGTACAGCATGTTATTTACCTCACATTTCTACTTAACAGTACTTTAATATATCAGTTATCTATGGCAACAGAAATGTTGCTTAACAAACAACCTCAAGACCCAAGTGGCACACAACAGTAAGTATTTGTTTTTCCTTCTAGGTCTGTGGGATGATCTGAAGTGAGTTTGATGACATGGCCAGCAACAGGTCTGCTCGACAGCTATGTTTTGTGACATATCCTAAGCCTCGGCTAGGAAAATGGGTTGACTCGGCTCTGCCTTGCATGTCTCATCTACTAGTGGGCTAACCTGGGGATGTTCACACGTGAAGGCAAAAAACAAGTGACAAAGCAAAACTGTTCAAGCTTCTTTTAGTGTTGTTGATTCCTGTCCAATTGGTCAAGGAAAATTACATGACTGAAAGCAGAGTAAGAGTAGAAGAAGCTGTAAAATGACAGGACAAAGAGCTTCGATACCAGAACGTCATTAATTGATGCCACTAACAAAATTTGTCTGCCACTTCCACCTCTGGCATTTTTATAAAATATTCACCTCTAATATTTTTATAAAAATAACTTAGAGAATCATCATCATCTTGAAGTATATTTTTTAATGAAAAACTATATGGGTAATTTTGATGTGAAAACCATTTATCATATTCAATGCTTTATAAGTTGCTAACCCTTTGATAAATATTATGTATTGATCTGATGATGAGTATTTGGTCAATCACATAGCATTTTCATAACCAAATCATATACTAAGAATTTTTTATTATATTTGATACTGGTAGGCTCATATGGGTATCATTGAGTAATCATATGGGATTATAATATTTCCCCTAATTTAACCGTAGCATCTTAAGAAAAAATTACTTTTTTTAAACAGAAGAAGTATCACATTTGTGCATACTGTGGTTTACGATTAACGAATAAGATCTCAATTAGATGGTTACTCCAGGCACTAATGCTAATATAACAAAGTGCAGCATTGAAAGGGACAAGGAGAATAGTATAGTGAGTGAATAATCAAACCGAGAGATGAAAAATTAAGGTCAAGCTGGATGAGCATTGATATCACTTATGAAGTTGGTGGCACCCTGCCACCCTGCTTCTCTGCTCCATCTTTGTTTGAGTCTTGTAAACACAGTGCAGTTGGCTTTGAGGACTATGGATGATAATGAGTTATTGATAGAAGTAAGCATCATGTGAATAACTGCTCCTTTGAAGCTCTCTTCAGGCTGTGGCAACTAGAAGCAGCACAGAAGGAGAAATTGATGGCCCACATTCAGCTTTTGAATAGTAAAGCTTGAAGAGCTTTTAGGTACTGAACAGCTGGAGGAAAGGCAGGATAATGGGACATAATTGCACTGATTAGGCAGTTGAGGTATGTTAAAGAAGAACCTGTTAATTCTGCTAAACTGTGGCACTTGGTAGTTCCTATTAATATTTTTAGTGGAGGAACAAGAAATGAGTTTATTGAGTAGTATTCAAAAAGATGATCTCTTAAATTGGCTCTAGTACCTTGGTGTTTTGTGTTTCAAGAAACTTCTCAACATTATCTCACTAATCCCTCCAACATCCCTGCAGTTATGGGTGCCGAAGTTTATGAACATGAAGCCTTAGAAAGTAATAACAAGTGGCTCACCCAAGGTTATGCCTAAGTAAAGCACTAATTTCTCTTCTGTACTAAACCCATCTCAGATTTTGTTTTGTAGCCCACATTATATCAGGAGACTATAGAGACTGCTGAGAGAATACCCAGAAGTAATATAAGAAAAAAAATTTCTAGCTCATTTCATCCAAGAAACTTTTCCAGATTAAATCTTGTCCTCTGGTAAATAGCAGATGTGAGGATGGAAAATATATTTTTTGCTAAATATGATAGTTATTTGATGTCTTTCTTTGCATGCAAACTCTTAAAAGACTACTCCTTTACATTTTATTGGTTGTGTGTAGTATCTATAATCTAGACATTCTCTAAGTATAATTTGATAATGGGGAGGAGGAAATGTCTTCCTTTGATTTGCTGAGTTATTTTATCACTTATTAAGTCACTAAACCTTTTTCTGTAAGTCCTCCTCTGTAATATTTGGTTCTCCTGGACATGCAGTAGGGTTACATTTTCAACCATCTTAGAGTTAGTCATGACCATGTGGCTTGCTTTAGCATACATGATGCATTTCATTTCTGGGTGGAAGATTGAGAGTCAGTGTGTGATTAAGCATGTTCTCTCTTTCAGCCTGGTGTGGTAGCCAGTATCTTTGTGATCGTGGTTGGGATCCTGAATGAACAGATACCTTGACAAACTTCAATGGTTTTGTCACATGGGTAAAAAAAGCCCTCACACTACACCTTATTTTTAGCTACTGATATTTGAAGCTCTTTGTAATATTAACATAGCTTAGTGTACTCTGACTCTCATAAGGATTGGTATCTAAAATTTTGGGTTCTGCTTTAATAAATAATTTAGAATATGTGAGACTACCTACTTGGCTTGGTTGTGATTGGGTATTGTTGGCAAGCACTACAAGAAAGACTAATTTATTTTATTTTCTAAAAATTGGTATATTTGTAAGTAAAAATTAAAAGGGATAGGAAGAACCTAAAAACTCAGATTTGTATGAATGCATTTCAATCCAAAGAGTAAAAGATAAAAAAATGAAAAATTCTTATTGTCATTGCAAGGGGCATACAACAATATTGTTAAACTAGAGGCATGGTGCACAAATTTGTACATGAATGGGGTCTGGCCAGCCACCCCATGGGGACAGGTCAGTGTTAGGCCAATGGGGTGGGGAGGGACACGGGAGGTTGGCTGGCTGGCCATGCTCCCAATCAGGGTGGGAGTGGGGGTTTGATGGGGTTGAACCAGCCTGGGGAAGGGGCTATGGGAGGTTTGCTGGCCCCAAACCTGATAGCGAGGCCAATTAGGGGCAAGGTGGGTCTGGGGGGAGAGACTTATATACTAGAGGCCTGGTGCACAAAATTTGTTCACTGGGGGAGGGTGTCCCTCAACCAGCCCGAACCCTCTCTAATCTGGGACCCCACAGGGCTCCTAACTGCTCACCTGCCTGCTTGCCTGATTGTCCCTAACTGCTTCTGCCTGCTAGCCTGATCACCTCCAAACAGCTCCCTTGCCACCTGATCGCCCCCAACTGCCCTCCCCTGCCAGTCTGGTCACCTACAACTGCCCTCCCCTACCAGCCTGATTGCCCACAACTGCCCTCCCATTCTGCTACCCACCTCCTCCACTGGGATCTGCCTCCTCTGCACAAGGTGGTGGAGATGCCAGGACTGGCCTCCTCTGTGCCATGCGGATCCACAGGAACCCCAGGCCTCACCACGCAGAGCAGCCACCATGTCCTGCCTCTGCTGTGCCTGCACAGTTTGGTCAACTTACATATTAGCCTTTTATTATATAGGACTAGAGGCCTGGTGCATGAAATTCATGCATGAGTAGGGTCCCTAGGCCTGGATGACTATCAGCACTGATTGGAGCCTTCCCGCTGCCAGCTGGAGCCTCACTTCCCCAGCTGCCAGCTGCCATCTGGGGCCTTCCTTCATTCTGCACCATCCCTTGATAGTCAATGCATGTCATAGCAAGCAACAGAACTCCCGGTCTCCTCCTGGTCTAACTCCAGTGGGGTCACTTTGCATATTAGCCATATATATATATATATATATATATATATATATATATATATATATATCTATATCTATATCTATATCTATATCTATATCTATAATAGAGGCCTGGTGCATGAAAATGCATGCACTGGAGGGGCATGTTCCTCAACCTGGCCTGCCTCTCTCACAGTCCAGGAGCCCTTAGGGGCAGGAGGCGACATGGTGATCAGGGGAAGGCGATGCTCCATCACACCTCTGCTGCTGCCACTGCTGGCAGTGCAAGCTTTGGCCAGCCCTGGTTACCTGAGCCTTGGGCTGCCCTGGGTGGCTGGGAAGCTGACATATGAGGATTGTCTGTGTCTCAGGCCAGCCCTGGGCAGCTGGTGGGTTGAGGGGACTGGGAGTCTCTGAGGCCGGTGTGTGGTGGCAAGGCCACCCCAGCAGGGCTGAGGGGACTGGGCACCACCATCCTGTGGCTGTGGGTGCGACTATCTTTTTTAAAATAATATATTTTATTTATTTTTTACAGAGAGGAAGAGAGAAGACTAGAGATTTAGAAACATCGGTGAGAGAGAAACATCAATCAGCTGCCTTCTGCACCCTCCCCACTGGGGATGTGCCCACAACCAAGGTACATGCCCTTGACCAGAATCGAACCTGGGACCCTTGAGTCCACAGGCTGATGCTCTATCCACTGAGCCAAATAGGTTTTGGCAAGCACAAGCCCCACCATCTTTGAGGGCAGAACATTCAATTAGCATATTCCCTCCTTATTAGCTGTGGGCTCCGCCATCTTTGCAATGGCTTGAGGGTCAATTAGTATATTCCCTCTTTATTAGATAGGATAGAAGATCCTCTGGATGGACTGACTTTACACCTAACAATGATTTTCAGTTGGACAAAAAGGCTAAGAGAAAATACATTGACGTTTGGACCTTAATATTGATTAGAAACCTACTAAGTTTTAAAAATTCCTGTACTGCCAAAGAAATCACAATCCTACAAAAGCTCAAGATTTAAAATGACTCTTGGAGTTTTAACTGCCTAAGACAGTGATTTTCAACTGGTGCGCTATGGCAGGCACACTGGTGTGCTGTAAGAATAAAAAAACATGCCACCCCTGACTATTTAGTCAGAAGCACTGACCTCTTTTCCCTTAGATTGTCAAATTAAAAATATGACAATAGCTAATACAACAATAGCTGTCTGGTGTGAGTGAATCAAAATTATACCTATTTTATTGTGAGATTGGCAAAAAAATATGTATTTTTTGGTATGCCTCAGAATTTCAGTAATTTGTGATTAAAAAAGCTGAAAATCACTGTTCCAAGGTCAGGAAGTTGATTGAAAAAGCTGCTCAGCCCCCGGGGAGGGCACACTCCCTGGGGCTTATTTTAAAAGTGGCCAAAGCACAAAATGGAAAGGAAAAAAAAATTCCAGAAGACAAACCCAAAGACCACAGTGAGCTATGCATAAGGGGACGATCAGGGCCTTATCAAGGATTCTTCCTCACTTCCAGGATAGGGACTCGCAAAACATTTCCCCAGGAGTTTAGATTTGTCATGGGCCAATGATTCCTGTGAATTACTTTCCCTTTCTGAATGTAGTGATGATCAATGATGCAGAGACCACTATACATTGTCCTAAGATCCTGGGCTTTGAGTCTGATGCTATAATCATACAAAATGTCTGAGTTGTTTCTCCTGGGTAGGGATGAATATGTTTTGCATGCAAGAATGAGAATGCACCAAGAGTCTCATAAGCAGAAGGGAAGACTATAGTAGTAGTCATCAGCTCTGTTTTCCAAAAATTTCTGGTTTTCTTTTCAGGCAATGGTAGGTTTGTATTTCCTTGCTCTCTTTGTTTCAAGACGTGTAGAAATAAATTACTCTTGGGTGAAAACTTAAAGAGCTAGTGAGTGGTTTGTCCAGCCGGTATGGCTCTATGGTTGAGCATCAACCTATGAACAGGAGGTCACAGTTCGATTTCTGGTCAGAGCACATTCCTGTTTTTTGTTTTTGTTATTTTTTTTAAGAGTTAGGGAGTGGTTAACTATGTTCTCTCTTTCCTTTTGGTGTATCTACCAGCACCTTTCAAGAGTCAGTCTATCAGCTCAAACCTCATGACTGTGATAAACCCGAAGCCTGTAGTATTAATCTGTGATGAATGGAAGTGTGTTTGAGAAGTGAACCATTATTGTTTTAAACCACCATTATTTTGGTGATTTTGCTGTCATTGCAACATAGTGTAATCTATTGTAACAGGTACATCTTCCCATTAAAAAATAGGGATATTAAATGAATATTGATAAAGCACATGCATTTAAAATATTATATTCTAATATCAATCATTGGTGTGTATATATATATATATATATATATATATATTAGTAAAATAAAATAAAAATTAAGTAATATGTAAGTTTCTCAAAAGCAGTTTTACTTTGTACAGGAAAAGTGTCTCATTTCCTGTGATATTATAAAGTGCCTTCTTAGTCAAGCACTAGTAATATTAAATAAATCTATATAACTCAGAATTTAATTAGGGGCTAAATACAGGCAGGGTTTAGATACATTGGTGTTTGTAAATATATAGGCCAATTTAGGGAGTTAATTGAATTTTATTATTTCTAATCCTGAAGCTGATTTTCTACTGGACAAGAAATAATTCTATTCTAAGCAAGTCACTAGAAACATAATATGTGCATGGGGAGGTGTGGGGAGTGGGGTAGTGTGGGTGTGTGTTGAGTTCTACTTAATCATTAGGTTAAAAAAATCATATCATGTTCTCATCTGATATATAATGTTATGGTCCTCAATAATTATGGTTGGGTGAATTTAAATTTCTTTCACTTGAGTATGAGCTCAGATTCCACTCTTTTCCTCAAAGGTTATTAATAGTGTGCAGTGCTCAGTGCATGTACTTAATGATATAACAGTATTATATTCTGTACTTATACTTACAAAGCAATTTTGTAATGTCTCTTATTTACTTTATGGTACCCTGCCATGCCTAGGGAACAGTAACTTAGGGAGAATCAGCCAACCACAATAACAAGCGAGGCATATTTTATTAATGCTTTAATGGTAGACGTTTGATATTCAATTACTCAACAATTGCCTGGTGCTTGGGTTTGTGACTGCATTGAGTAATTGATTTCTACATCCTCCACATCCCTCCAGATGGTATAAGAAGTAATCATTTGGTAAGTGCTAAATTTCAGCATAATAAACTTGATTTTGGCCACATCTTTGAGCCTGCATTTACCAGTACCAAATTACTTTGAAGAAAAAGTGCACTGATTTCTAAATTTGGCTACACTGGCATGATCTTCAGGGCTTTAAGAGGCTGATGTCTGACTCATATGCCAAGAAATTCTGATTTAATTGGTATGGAGATTTTTGAAAATTCTTTAGGTAATTCTAACATGTAACAAAATTTAAGAATGACAAGTATACTGATTAAAGGCACAATCATATAAATCATATAAATGTGGATTGAGTATATCCCTGTTTTCTCCTTAATAGCTACATAACTTTGAGTAAGTATTTAAATTCTCTAAGCCTTAATGATCTTATCTTTAAGGGAGAAGAAGCAACACCTGTAAAAGTGTTGCATTGAGCAAAGGCATGATACATTCTGGGAATAATGTAAAATTTATTAAGGCTGGAACATGGTGTGGGTAAGACAGATTCATAAGAGATGAGGCTGAAGACATTGTGGGAAGCCAGAACTTAAGAATCATGTGTTAATTTTTTGTTTTAATCTTTAAATTAATGGATATTGTTAACATTAGTATTTGGACATAAGGATGTTTTACAAATAATTATAAATTATATTATGGGAAAAGTAAAAAGCAGATGCACTATAACAATACCCTTCTCACTGGTATTATGAAATCTTTCCTTGAATATTAGGAAATAGACTTCAATACAGCAGGTGTACTAGAAATTATTCATACTCTCCTATCTAATTTATTTTGGGGGCAGGTCACACTTAAGGGTGGAGCATTACTAGTTGTGGGGATTAAGAATTAATTTTATGTTGTGAGATGTGTTTTAAGAGATATCCTTATCCTTATCCATGATGAACTTCCACTTCAGTCCACGATAGAGCTGGTACTAGGATAGCCCTCCTGCAATACTGAGGCTTCCAGAATTTATAAGATAAAATATTGAAGACTAGGGGGCTATGCTGAAAAAGAGCTTCAAAATTGCTGCAATACCACTGAAGTTTTAGCTGAATAGTAAGTTGCACATTTATAAGTTAAGATCCACTAGGTGTGTTAAAGAACAATTAATTACTGGGAAAGAACAAATTCCAAGAAACTATAAATTGAACAACTACCAAAGAACTATAAACTGAACAACTAACAGGGCTCAACAGAGCAGGCAGCCATTTGATATCCAACCAGCCAATGTAGAGAGACCTAATCTTATCTAATAAAGAAGGAATATGCTAATTGACCCTCACACCATCATAAAGATGGCGGTGCCCACACTCAATAATGAGAGAATATGCTAATTGGCTGTCACACCCTCAAAGATAGCAGTGCCCACAGCCACAAGATGGCAGTGCCCAGTCCCCTCAGCCCAGCTGGAGCGCCTGCCTCTACAGTTCCCCCAATCCCCTCAGCCCCCCAGCTGCTCAGGGCTGGCCCAAGGTGCAGTCAAGCCTTGGATGGTGGCTGTCCAGCTACACAGGGCTGCCCAAAACTCAGATAACTAGGGCCGGCTGAGGCTTGCACTGCTGGCAGTGGAAGCAGCAGGCTGTTGTCTCCTTAGACTTTGCACTTGCTATTCTCCTAGCCTGAAATGTGCTTTAGTTATATCTTCTCATGGTTTATTCCTTCTCATCATTTAGGCCCCAGTTCAAATGTCAAGTCTTTGGAAAGCCCTTTTCTAACTGTATCCCTGCCCAGTTACTTTATTACATTATCCTGTTGAACTTAACATGTATCATAATGTAAGATTGTTGGTTTATTTATTTATTGTCTGTCACAGTCACTGCTACTACAGTATAAAGTTTTTAAAAAAATATTTTATTGATTTTTTACAGAGAGGAACTGAGAGGGATAGAGAGCTAGAAACATCAATGAGAGAGAAACATGGACCAGCCACCTCCTGCACACCCCCCACTGGGGATGTGCCCACAATCAAGGTAGATGCCCCTGACCGGAATCGAACCTGGGACCCTTCATTCCACAGGCTGATGCTCTATCCATTGAGCCAAACTGGTTTTGGCAACAGTATAAAGTTTATAAGAGTAGCTTGGCCATCTTATTCCCCAGTGTAATCCAGTTCCAAGAACAGTTCTTGGTACAACTGTTTGTGGGATAGATACATGGGAGTATGCTTTCCACATATTTGAATGTTTCAGAACAATGAAGATTATGAATAAAAAATCATCGAAATATGTATTCATAACATTTATAAATACACATATTTTGATTATGTAAATTCTACTCTTTTAGAGATATTTATACTCAATGTTTAAGAATGACTCAAAGTTACAACTGAGAAGATAGATATAATCTTCTTTATTGCCTTATTGCACTTTTCAACACTGAACATGTTTTAATAAATTTAATCCATTTATTCAGCACTTACTCAGAACCTTTGGAAATATGAAGATGAAGAAAGTCACAATTCAATAGGTGCAAAATAAGATGCATGTGAAAAGAATTGTGGAAGTGCTGAGGGGAGAGAAATAATCTATGTTTGGAAGAGGGATTGAAAAACTGGGAAAATCTTTGAAAAGTACTTGACATTTCAATTTGGTCTAAATGAAAATAGAAATATATGAAGTAGAGAGAAGAGAAGAGCATCTGTAGGCAGAGGAAAAAACTCAAGCAAAGTCAAGGGTTATAGAAGCTGAGGAAGTCATTTGTGGTAACTAAAAAGTACTATGTGCTAGAGAGTGATAGAAAGTGATATTGGAAAAATATGTTGAAGTTTCATAAGAAGAACCTCCAATACCATGTCAAGAACTTTATCTAGTAGGTAGAGGAATCATAAAAAATATTTTATCTAGAAATGTGACATGACCAGATGTGTAACTTAAAAGGTAATTCTTGCAGCAGGTAGCATGAGAGAGTAAGTCTACAGGCATAAAGATTTGTTAAAACAAGAAGTGACCCCAAATTAAGACAGTAGTAGTATAAATAGGGAGAAAAGGACTGATTTTCAAATTAGAATTGATGGGTCTTGGGACCTGTAGAGAAGTGAGGGAACGAGAGAAGGTAAAGCTGACTCTGAGTTTCTGGTTGGCAGTTTTGTAGGTGGAGCTGTGATTGATCCAGTGTGACCTGCAATTGATTGGCCTTCCTGGTTCACCTAATTTCCTTCATTGACTTTTCTCCTAAACTTTAACTCTAGGACAAGGGTCTCCTTGTACTTTGGGCTCATTAATACCTCTTTTCACTCACCAGGTATAGAACCTGCTACTAATCAATCTGCATGAGTAACCTTTCCTTTTCCTCTGTGTCAGCAGCTGAGTATCTTACAGAATTATTCAATATGCTCTCAATTCTGTCAAAACTGTTTCAGGATACCTAGAGAGCTATTTCACTGCCTCATAGGTTTGCACATCTTCTAACAACCTGCTGTAATTCTTTAATTTATTCAACTTTTTCTTATCCTCTGTATCTACTTATATCAGTCCATAGATGATATCAACTCCATCCTCAATGGTCTCTAAAGGTTTGTTCTTAGACTTTCTGTAAGATGTAGATTTCTGACTGAGGATTAAATACCGCAATGAATACCGTGGAGAGAGAGAAAAAGTATATAGGGGTAGTTTCTTATTTCTCAGAGCTTAAAACTTATATGAAGAGATGAGACTATCCCTTCTCTCTTTCCTTTCTTCCTCCCTCCTTTCTCTCTCCCTTCTTCCTTCCCTCTATTCCTTTCTCAATTAAATTAATTTAAGTATAAATACTGTGAAGGCAGTGAGAGTACAAAGAAAAAAAACTATAAAAGTTTCTGATCAGAAAACAATCAGCAGTCATATGGCACAGAAGTAAAGTCTGGGTGTAATAGGGAAGGCCTCCTGGAGGAACCAGTTACATTAAATAAATATTAGTAGTAGTAGTCATGTAAAAACTCTCATAAACATCTTGATTTGGGAAAATTAACTAGCACAACAATATCTGTATACTAATGAATAAATTTTAAAAACATGAGCTAGATACAAGGGTGATTTTGAGATCACGAATAATCTTAGACTATGTCAAAGAGAATATAGTAATATTCTAGGGATATGTGGTAATAGGACTCTCCCTTTAATTGTCTTATTTACCAATGGTTGGATGAAGTCATACAAAGCTGATTATCTAAGTTATAGACAGTGAAACAGGTTTTTATTAGACAGCATGCTATATCAAGATTAAAGATAAACATGGAAGTATAAGACATCTGAGTAAAAAATAACAAAATAAAATTGAATTTAGATTTTAAAAAAATACACTAAGATAACATCAGGGTAACCTGCTGTGACAGGTGTTTCATGGAAAAGTTCTTGGCGGTCTTATAGTCAGTTGCCCATGATACCTGTGTGACTTGGTGTAACATTGTTGCCAAAAAGCCAATTGAATACCCTATTCTACATAAGTGAAAAAAGATCACAAACAGCAAGTATGTCCTAAAACCAGCATTAGCTAAACCACGTGTCAAGTCAAAAGTTCAGTTCTGTGTTCCCTATGTTTACAAGGTCTTATATAAACTAGAGCCTGCTCTGTGAATACCAGTCATGGCGTTACAGAAACCATATCATATAGGAACTAGATAAGAAATGCTTCTAAGAAAAATCTGAAGCAGTACTTCCAACTTTTGAAAGATCATGAAAGAGTGTTTGCCATTTCTTGTTCTAGAAAACATCAGTGAATACAAATTTTGATGAGGATAATTTGGACTCAAATCAGAGAGAGTTTTAAGTTGGTTATTCTAGAAACAACTGAGGTAGTTTCCATCATCTCCACAATCAATGCCTTTCACTGAGAGTGTTCCAACAAAGACTAGATAGATGGGCACTCGTCAGAGCTATAATTAAATGAAGTCCTGTATGGTTGTAGAGCTAGTAGAGATTATCTACAATCTTTCTTCCAATGCCAGACCCAATGCCAGCCTGATTTTTATATTTTCTTCTAATAAAAGAAGTTGTGCAAAATGTTGCTTAAAATATTAATAGAATTGCAGAGCGGAGTGGAGGGAAGATTATACAATATTTTCTCCCAGTGTATTATAAAGAATGTATAGTTTCTTAAGAATATAAGGCAAATGTTGTTAGGCATTTTGAAAGTTGTTTTAAATTGACCAAAGCTAAGAATGAAATTCTTTACTTCATTTTAGTACTAAGGTGAAAAGGGAGCCAGTAATATATGCCATGTACCCTTTTGAAAATAGTTAATTGTCATATTGCCTAATGTGGGAAGGATAAAAAACACCTCATTGTTATGCTTCCTGTTAAGGTACTTTATTCCACAAATACTAATGTTTAGCATACACAGACCACTTTATATTTGCAAAGTGCTTCTTTATTAGGGCCACAGATATGCAGAGTTACCAAGTTTTGTTTTTGTTTTTTTTTACACTTACCTTGCTACTATATTTCCAGACAATGTATCCAAGGATCCAAGTAGGTTATATAATTCATTTATTAACATTGACTTAAAGATCAGGCTAACTCTTCATTTCTTGTTTTTACTCTTCAAGTTTAGCTGGTAATTATAATTATTGGAACAATAGATTTATTTTTATTCGTAACTTTTTTTTTTGCAGGCTACAAAGAAGTTTAAATCCCATTTGTTGGACAAACCTATATAATAAAAGGCTAATATGTAAATCAACTGAACAGCGGAATGACCGGTCATTATGATGTGCACTGACCATCAGGGAGCAGATGCTCAATGCAGGAGCTGTCTCTTGGGGGTCAGTGCACTCCCACAGGGGGGAGAACCCCTCAGCCAGAAGCCAGGCAGTGGTGGTGGCAGGACCTTCTCCAGCCTCTGAGGCAGTGCTTAAGGAGCAGCAAGCCAAGCAGTAAGGAGCAGTGAGCAGTGTGTGGTAAGGAGTGAGGGATCCCAGACTGTGAGAGGGATGTCTGACTGATGGCTTTGGCTTGCTTCCCACAGGCTTAAACCATCAGTCAGGCACCCTCCCCACCCCCAGAGCTTCCAGACTATGAGAAGGCATTGGCTAGGCTGAAGGACCACTCCCCCTCCAGTGCATGAATTTTGTGCACAGGCGTCTAGTATTAAATAAGTGCTCTTAACTACTCTATGTGTCTCAAACAGTTTATAAATCCAAGGGAAAAAATCCAAGCACATTTGTTTACCATTGGCTTAATAAAGTTGAAGTCCAGATAAAATAGTTCATACAATCTATTACTTGACTTGCAAAATTATTTTAAATTATTGTATTAGCACTGGCAACAGAATAGCATTAACTGGAAAACAACCAAAAAAATCCAAGAGATTTGGTGCAGTCATTACAATGAAAATAAACAACATTTGGCACTTCTAAGGCTAGCAATTTTATTAACATACATTATATATTTTTTAAAAGCTTCACCAGAATCTACACCAAGGATCTCAACTTTCAAAAAATTTTATACAATTTAACCATTATTTATTTCATATTATTCAATTTGATATTGAATGGTCTAATGGAGATAAAATTACATCAGATTAGAGCTCCAATTTGCCCTTTATTGGAAGCCAATCCATTTGTGAAGCTTTTAAAATGTCTCTTCAGCATTTGCGTGTTCTTTATTGTGCAATACCTATTTATATCTTTTGCCCACGTTCCTAGGGATTATTTGACTTTTCTTATTGATTTGCTGTATTTTTAAATATATCATGAATAGTAAACTTTTTTTGGGCATAGTTGTGATAATCCCTTCTCTAAGTTTATTGGTGGTGGTTTTTTTTTTTTTAATATTGAGCATATGCTAATATTTTATTAAATAACGAAGTCACTTAAGTCATGCCTGTCTAGAGTAAAGGCCTTGTTTTAGGCAACACAATTAACATTAGTGGATAGCACGTTAATCAGAAAAGTAGTTAAAGTGGATAAAAAGAAACATAATATAATAAATAATACAAGCAGGAAAAACAGAGTTGGTTTTTTTGGTAAATACAGCCCAAGTATGGGATAATTGGAATGCAGGTCAGTAGTTTCTGAAAGTCAGTCCATATTCAGTATGTTTTGCAGAGAAAATGTTCTGCAAATCATTTGTTAAAATTCATTAATTTTGCCTTAAACTTTGTTAGTAGATTTTGAGTCTTATTTAAGGAATCCTTCTTTACCAGTGGTGATAAAGATATTCTCTTTAAAAAAATATTTTATTGATTTTTTTACAGAGAGGAAAAGTTAGGGTTAGATAGTTAGAAACATCAATGAGAGAGAAACATCAACCAGCTGCCTCCTGCGCACACCCTACCAGAGATGTGCCCACAACCAATGTACATGCCCTTGACCGGAATCAAACCTGGAACTTTTCAGTCCGCAGACTGGCTCTCCATCAAACCAGTTTTGGCAAGATATTCTCTTATATTTTCTTTAAAATTGTGAAAGATTTGTCTTTTACATATATAAATTTAATTAATCTAGAATATACTTTTGTGTGTAATGTACAGATCCATTTTAAATGAATACTCCATTTTTATATGATTTATTGACTAGTCCTTTCCTCAATTATCTGTATGTTATTGTCATATGTGTGTACATGTGGATCTGTTTCTTGACTCTATTATATTTCTTTTATTTATTTTCCTATATTTGTGCAAATCTGTCACTGGCTGAGGTAATGCAGTTTATTTTATTTATTTATTTTTTAACATATTTTTATTGATTTTTTACAGACAGGAAGAGAGAGGAATAGAGAGTTAGAAACACTGATGAGAGAGAATCAACAATCAGCTGCCTCTTGCACACCCCCTACTGGGGATGTGCCTGCAACCAAGGTACTTGCCCTTGACCGGAATTGAACCTGGAACCTTTCAGTCCGCAGGCCAATGCTCTATCCACTGAGCCAAACTGGTTTCGGCGAGGTAATACAGTTTAATAATAAACCTTGAATTCTGGTAGAAATATTTTATTATTTTGTTCCTCCCTTCCCCATTTGGGAGTCTCTTTGCTGTTCTTAGCACTTTGCCCATATACATTATACTGGTAGAATTTCTCAAATGTTTAGTTTGGATTTGAGTTCAATTTATTACCTCTAAGATTAATTTTGAGGAAAACTGCTATATTATCTACATTATGCTATTTTATGTATGAATGTGGCATATTAATCAACCTAGGCACTTGTAATTATATGTTTCAATTCCACATGGAATCTTCTTATTCTATCTAAAGATTACCTTTTAAAATATTTATTTAGTTCAAGCCTGAATTAATTGTTGCTTTTCTGAAAATGTCTTTATTTAGATTTTATTTTTGAGGACTACTCTATTTAATATATCAGTTTATTATGGCAGCATTTTCTTCCATCATTTTGAAATATCATTCCATTGTTCTTTAGCTTTGACTTTTTTTGTTGTGAGGAAGTCAATTATTAGTCTTATTGATGCTCATTTGAAGGTGAGTGTCTTTATTCTCTAATGGGATATAGAAACCATAGTATGCTTCAATGTGGTATTTTAAAATTTATCTTGCTTGAAGTTTGGTGTACATTCTGAAAATAATGGCTTAAAAATCTCTCAATAATTTTAAAACATACTGTTATTATCTTCTTAAATAATACTTCAACTTCATTCTCTTCTTCAACTCTTTTTTGGAACTGTACTTAGATATAGATTATACCTTTTTATTGTATTGACCATATTTCTCATGCTGTTTTGTTTTTCACATTTTTTCTGTGCTTTATCTTATATATTTTTAATTAATGTATTTGTTTATTGACATTGCCATTTCTAATATATATATCCATATATATATATATCCATATATATGTGTATATATATATATATATATATATATATATATATATACGCTTTCTAATACATGTTGGATATATATTTTTTTATATTCTAAATTACTAGTAGTTCCTTTAGTTTTATATATTCAACAGTTAATCTTATCCATGGAGTTCTTAAGTTCAATCATTAAATTTTTCAGTTTAGAATTTCCACTCATAATTTATTTTCTCTTCTGAAATTGATCATCATGTTTTATATTTCTTTGAAATATTAAACCTAGTTATTTTTAAGTTCCTAGTTGATAGCTTCATTACTCATATCCTCTGTGGGTCTGCTTGTATGTTACATTATTTCTCTTAGGTTTTAATATGATTAATTATAATCCTGGTTATTAGTATTTTGGTTGCTAAATTATAGTCATTGCATATAAAAATATATAGAGATAACTTGAGGCTTAGGGTAATGTTATCTTCTACCAGAGAAAATTTATGTCTATTTCTGACAGTTGGCTAAGGGTTTTAGTAATCAAGGTTTCCTTTAATTCAAATAGAGCTTTAGATCATTTGAGACTGGTTTATTTTGTTCACCCTTATTCCAGAGTCTAGGAGAGTTGCCAATCACTTCCCAGTTGGCACGCTCTGAACTTGAATCTCTTTCAATCTTGTTTCACGTGTCTGTTAAAAGCTTTGCTCAATTTTTCAGCCTCTCAGCTATTTGTTTTGGAAATAGCAAAAACATATAGAGGAAAAGATTCAAATGTAGGTTGATTTGTCTGGGTTTTTATTCTCTTCTGAATTTTGGCTTCAAAATTCTTTACTTTCTTGCTGTATTTCCAATGAATTAAAAGTATTAAAATATTTTTAATATTTATGTTAAGCTGGAAAGTTGATTTGAAATATCTAGTCTACTACTATTGAAAGCAGATCTCCCTTCTACTTATTTTAATAATTCAATATATGTTTTTGTGTGTTATTTCAAGATATTTTATTTATTTTCCAAATCTGACTGATCATTTTTGATAGTATCTTATTGCTTTATCACATGTCATGATTTCTCTCTTTAAAAACATTGGATTTATAATTATTTTACAGACTATAATACTTCAGGAGCTCTAAGAGCTAGGGGTTTGATTCTGTGGTTGTTTCTGCTAATTTTCATAAATGGCAGAGTATTTATTCATGTTCTTATTAACTTCTTTGTTGTTATGAGTTTATATTTTGTTGAACTTCTTTTGTAGGAAGCTTGAGACTAACATGGGGGTACTTTGCTCCAGAAAGAACTTATACTTGTTCCTGGTGGATAATATTTGATGCTATTAAGTTTATACCACTTTTAATTAATATTTAAGCTTCTGTTTTCTCTCACCGCACAGATGGTATAGATTTGAAATTTGAAATTGTGACCTGAGTAATAGCTGATGTATTGGGCCAGTTTTCAGGAGGAACTCTTAAAATTTTGTTAAAATGAATATATGTGTGTATATATACACACTGAGTGGTCAGATTATTATGATCTCTGAACACATAATAATCTGGCCACTCAATGTATATCCTATATAATAAAAGGCTAATGATCAAATTGTCCCCTCAACTAGGAGTTTGACCAGCAGGCAAGCCGGCCAACTGTAAATGTTCCCTTCTCCTGGCCAGGCTGGCCATACCCCAGCCATGCACGAATTCATGCACTCGGCCTCTAAGACACACACACACACACACACACACACACACACACACACACACACACTGAGTGGCCAGATTATTATGCGTTCAGAAATCATTATAACCTGGCCCTAAGTGTGTGTATGCATGTGTGTGTGTGTGTGTGTGTGTGTGTGTGTGTGTGTTTTCCACCTAGGGTCCTGATGAAGACAGACTAGTCCTAATGGGTTTCCAAGGCTAGTAGGCAGATGTTTTCAACATATTTTTACTAGTGTTATAACACCTTTGAGGTCCCAAATTAATGATGTTAACACATCTCATGGGTTTTTCAGTGGGATATAGCTGTGTCTAGATGTCCTGGATGTGTTGGGTAATGAAAAATATATATAACACATCCAGGAATGAATAAAACAGCATATTAATAGATCTGTAAAATAATTGTTCAAGCCAGGAACAATACTTACAATGATTCGGAAGGTAATGTAAAAGTCTGAAGTCACTAAAAATAAGACAATAAGAGGTGATAGATACACTGTCTAAATGTTCAAATTTCCAAAAGGAGATGAATAAGAAAGCATATCCTGGAAGTAGTTGGCCCAGAGACTGCTAGGTTGTGATCTCGGCCTACACTAACAAATATCTTGATCATATATATATTTAAGTAAGCTTAAATGTGTGCTAATATTTTTCTGATATACTGTGACAACATCCAATTTCACATTTGTATGTCATTTATAACAGTTTTACTTACTTAGGCTTATGTACTAGTATTTAAAACCTTATGCTTGGTATAGCCTTTGGTCTACATTTTTTCCCAAGAAGCAGAAATATCTTTAGCATACATTAAAAATCATTGTCATGGAGCAAGGATTTCTTAATCATAGCAAATTGAGGGAGTTTGGATAAAGAATCAGTTCCATAAATTAGGGATTCTAGAGGCTACAATTAACAGTATTCATGATTTAGAGAACAAAAGTTCTATTAAAACATTGTGCATAAAATGATTCCACCACTAATCCATGTTATATGATGATGAGAGAAATGAGGTGAAATAGAAGATTAATGAAAAAAATCAATGGTAATTTCTGCCTTCATACTAAATAAGAGTCAATTTGTATTATCACTATTAGCATCTAAGTATAAATGGAAATAAGAACAGGTCTAGAGGGAAACGTTGTGTTGAATTTTATGGCTCAATGTAGGCAAAGCATAGTGCTTGATTCCACAGCTTTACACTATGGTGTGACCACACGCTCATTTCTCTACATGAAGACGAGATTTTCATCAGAGCCTGCATATCAGAAAAAGGTGCTGCAGAAATATATTTATTTAATTTCTACTATTCTTTTAAATGGCAGTTTGCGGAATGCATCTGGGTATACAGCTAATGACCCATGAGCAATAAGCAACTGTTTAAGTAAAATGCACTGTGAAAAAGCTTTTACCAAACAGCATTTTAATATTTTAAATAGATTTTCCATTGCAGGCTCTTTGTAACTGGATTAGTTCTCTGATGTGTTCTGACAGAGCTGTGGTTAGGGATACTCCATTAACTTTGTCTGTCATCTTATTTTCCCGAGTATCCAGCAGAACACCCTTATATTTCATAATTTGTATTGCTATCAGTGCTGATTTGTAAATGTGCAAATTATAATTAACAGTGGCTACTACTTCTATTAAATATTAAATCATTCTTGCAGCTTATATTTTCCACAGCAGATGGAGCCCTGTGGTATGCAAATAGACTTTCCTTACATCGTCAGCAAATTTTAACCTATATTTTAGCTTAAAGAATACATTTTCCCCCATTTGCTTTATGTTTTCTATAACATTTAGGTTAATATTTATGTATTGCAGATTCTCCTTCTATCAATAAGAATTTCATGGACGGTTACATCCCAGCACTGTTGTTTGTTTTGTTTCCCTTCATTATATGTCCTTAATCACCTAGCTTGCTTGTAAGTGTGAGAGCTTGCTGTTTGTTCTGATGCTGTAGTATCGCATAAGAGGCATTTAGTTATATTTTAATATGTATAGCAGAAGCAAAAAATGTTGGGTACATCATTAGTAGGCTTTAACTTGAAATCCAATCTATGTGCACATTTTCGCCTCAGAATACGCAAAAGTATTTCAGGTTTTTATATTGTGTCTTAAACAGTCTATTAAATGTCATCAGACGATTCAGGAAAATGTATTGCAAAAATATTAGAGAAGTATAAAATGTGTAAATATAATAGATGCCTGGGACAAGGAGAGGAATGTAAAAGTCCAACATTTATCAGGCACCCATCAACCACTAAGAAACACTGATAGAAAGTAACATCTTATGATGGATAGTATATTACGCATGAACTCTTATTGCTGGGTATTTATTGCAGTGCTGATATATTAGAAAACACTAATCCAGAGTTATTGCAAACTTTCCTAACTGAGGATTCCTAGCGTCTGAATATTTTGGTTGAGGAGCCAGTTCTAACTTTCTTAACAATGAAAGGATACATACTCTTTAAACCCTTCGGAATCAGAAGGTTGTTTCCTTGACAGGTTTTTAATGGCAAGTTAAGGCTGTCAGAGAAACTGTAGAACTCAAAGGCATTAACTGACAAATTAAGCAAAGAGTAATGAAAACTTGGATGTGTTTGAATCATCATTCATTGAACTGTAATTGCTTTAGCAGCAGAAAATTAAATTGTAACAAGTAAGGGTCTTGACATTTCCCGCAATTTCTAAAAAAAAGTTTGTGCACGCCATGGAGGCTCAACAGCAGTCACATGAAATACTGGATGTGAGTCTTTTTCACTCATTCATTATTTTTATTTATTTATATTTTGAATCAGCCTTTCTAGAAGACCCACAAGGTTATTGTAACAGTCTGCTGTTGGGCTTCTTTACCATGGAAAGATTTGGGTCTGTAACAGATGATGCAATTATAAGTAGGGTCACGTTCAAGGTATCTGGCCTATTGGTTTATGGAAACAATTAGAAATGACGTGCCAATTATATGCCCTCCTCTCCCCCCACATCCCGAGGGAGAAAGAAAGAGCAGGGGATATGCAGAGATAATTATTTCAATTTTGCCTTTTCCCCTCATTCGGGGGGTCCAGTTGAAAGCATAACAGTTTATGTTTGACTGGCTAAAGAAAGTAATCTCCAGGTAGCAGGGTTTTTTGTTTCTTTCCCTTCCAAGAAAAATAATATCTTTGTTGTAGTAGTTGTTGTTGTTTTTAAATGGTATGAATACCAGAGGGAGTATGGACTGCTCAGAAAGAAAGGCATAACTGTTTTGCTGCGATCTCCTGGAGGAGCCAAAGCAGAGAGGACACAAAGGCTTCATAAAACAAAATTCTGGATCAATTGAAAGTTATAGTTATGGAACCCGCAAGAACAGCCTTCCTGTGGGGCCTCAGAGACTGTGAATTTCCCAACAGATAATGCCTCCGCGTTGGGTGGGGAGCTGTGATGAATGTTTGAGTGAGAAAATATGTGTCTGAGTTGGAGCATCTGCTTTCACTACTTAGTTTTCAAGAGGGCACTGCGAGTCAAGGAAACGAGTGGGTTTTATCCTGGAAAGAATCCAGGGGGAAATGAGATCTCCTTAAGAAGATAAAGGAAGAGCAGATTTCAGCAGTTCTGAGGAGGGAGCCGTGGGCGAGACTGAGTGGAGTGAGAACCCGCCCTGTTGGTCACTGGTGAGCTCTGCTCATCCCGGGACCGTGCCCCCTCCCTCAGCTGCATGGTGACTCATCCGGGGTCCAAGATCTTCCCATTAAAACTGTTCAAATTAAGGGGCCCTAAGAGAAGGTCTCTGCCTCAGATAGCCGTGCTTAGCAGGGGTTGCCTGGAGAGAAGGCCACCACAGCCATGCACAGAGGCCTGGAAGAACTAGCTTCATGAACATGTGGAGAACAGAAAGGAACGGGACTCCCGTGGGGAACCACAGATTTAAAGGTTAGGGAGAGTCTCCAAAGGAGGCTGCATCTCCGAGGCAAGTGACTTCATGAACATTCTTAAACCTTCAGAAGGAGAGAAGGCGATTTGGATAACTTTCAGAGTCCATATATATTCCTATAGCTTGAAAAAAATACAACATAGGACCTAGTGCAATAGTGATGAAGAGGCTATGTGTTAATATACTAGTGCATGTGGAAATCTGTCACACAACAGAGACAGTCAGACTAGTTCCTATCTCATCTTTATGCAGGGGCTATAAGGATGGATGGATGCATGATGTGGTGTGGAGAGAGATGGGAAATGGGATACTTCTGGATAAACCCCATAAAAGGCTGTTGTGTTTTGACTTTGAATGTCTATAATAGGCTCTGGGACCTCTTACTATCAGTAACTTCTCATATTTGCTAAAGTCAGTATCCTTTTTGGATGCTATTTCCTTCTCTATGTACCTTTGTATCTTTAGCCAATAACATCTACAAAACCAGGTTAGATCTCCTTCCTGGCTTTCTGCTTACTGTTTCCTATGAAATTTCCAATACTCGTGTTGTCATCAACGCTACCATAAGGCTAAAGTACAAAGTGGAATTCAAGGTTCTTTCATTCCCATTTTACTGGATCTATCTTTCTGATACTACCTTCCCCTCACCTCCTTCAGGGAGCCTAATTACCCTCTCCACCCCGATCTCATCCCACGTGATAGACCATCCTCTTCTTGGCCTCATCTAATACTAAATATGTAACTTTTGTGGTCTGTACCCTTAGGTCCTTGTTAGGTTTATTTCATTTTATCTGATCAATTAAATTAGGCAAGATGCATTGAACTGATACAAGTCTTTGGATACATTTTCCTTTCTCTAGAACTTTTCATTTTCCTCAGTCCCAGAGACCCCCATGGTTTGTTTCCCTTCCCATCGTCAGGTGAACTGTGAGGAGTATTGGCTTTCTAATGCCTTCTTCTTCTCTTTTAAATTAGTCTTTTTTTTCTTGTATATAAATAGAATATTTATTTATTAATTTTTCCCCCCTCACATGAATTTTATTAAGGTATTATATGTGTACATATCTCACCATTGCCCCTCCCCCCACTCCCATTCATGCCCTCCCTCCCCAGAGTTCTGTGTTCGTTGGTTGTATTCATGCATACCAGTCCTTAGGTTGTTCTCTTATCTCCCCCCAGGTCTCCTTCCCCTCCCTGCTGTCATTTGACAATTTGCTTGTTTTGTGGTGACTATCTCAGGGTCTCATGAATAGAATCCGCTCCACGTTTGGCAGTCTGCTTGTTTTATGGTGGCTATCTCAGGACCACCCGAATAGAGTCTGCTCCTCCTCTGGTTCTCACCGCCCCTCCCCCTGGGTCCCACTGCTTCCCTAGGGACACACGGCTCACCCGGGGCACAGGGCCCCCTGGGACACACGGCTCACCCGGGGCACACGGCCCCCTGGTTAAATTAGTCTTGTAAACAGTCCTTCAAAAATAATACCGCTTCAGTATCTGTGGGCTTACACAAACCTAATATCATGCTTAATAGGAAATAAATAGTAAATCTAAGTAAAACTAGCCTGTAAGTTACCCAGCTTTACAAAAATATGAACTCTCCTTAACTTTTTCATGTTCCTGGTGTTTCATTTGAATTTTTTATGGATTCAATTTTTGAAGACCCTAAGTGTATTTGTTATGAACACACTTTCTGGAAAACTGACTTTAGAGAACTTCCATGCAAAAAGTTTTGTTTCTGAGGGGAAGGGGAGGGATGCATGATCCAATAAATTTGCAAAATGTTGTAATTACTATCTAAATTTTGAAGATTTGCAATGACCATTAGCATAGTAAAGGCTCTGAGAAGTCATGTACTAAAAACAACCATGTGAACTTGTTTAATTAAGCATCTTCTAAAGGTATAATTATTTTGTGCATGACATTCTGGGGAACTAACTTTACAATGAACACAATTATGGAGAAGAGACAGGAGAGGATGCTGTAGACATCTGCCTGTACTCTAGTAACTTTAGTAGAAAAGAATGGAGACAATTTATGATGGAGGATAAGGTAGGCAGTGCCTGTAAACTCACCCATTTTTTAAAAAAAACAAACCCTCATTTATTTATTCATTAAAAATTCACTACACAGCCATAGCCAGTTTGGCTCAATGGATAGAGTGTCAACCTGTGGACTGAAGGGTCCGGATTTGATTCTGGTCAAGAGCACATGCCCAGGTTTCAGACTTGGTCTCCAATAGGGGATATGCAGGAGGCAGCCAATCAATGATTCTCTCTCATCATTAATGTTTCTATGTCTTCCTCTCCCTTCATCTCCGAAATCAATAAAAATATATTTTTTAAAAATTCACTACACTTACTATGTAAATAAGACTGAATGAGGAGTTTTGGAGCTTCCCTAAAAAAAACCTGATCCTTGTCTTGAGGTGTTTATAGACATGTTGGGACACATATAGATAATAAAAATATTCTCAACTGCATATATGACACCATGATCTATGGTGGGGAGAGGTCTTCCAGTGGTCAAGTCTTGACTTAGATCTTGCAGGAAGTACTTGGTGTTGATGACTACAACCTCATCTAAGCCACATTTTATGCAGATGTCCAGACCAAACAAACAAAACAGTACTTCAGAAACCTCTTACTCTGTTAAAGCCTTAAGCTGAAAGTGATGTTTTCTTTCTCTGATATCGAGGAGAGAGCACAAGGATTGACCTCAGAAGACTCCAGTTTGAACTCTGCTTCTATTTTTTATAGCCTGTGGTTAGCTACCTACCTAGCATTATCAAGGCATGGTCACTGAGGATCCAGTTATTAATATTTTCTTGGAATGAATCTAGGAGGATCCTGAGAAGGTATAATAAAAAAACTATTGTGTCACCGAAACCGGTTTGGCTCAGTGGTAGAGCATTGGTCTGTGGACTGAAAGGTCCTGGGTTCGATTCCGGTCAAGGGCATGTACATTGGTTGAGGGCACATCCCCGGTAGGGGGTGTGCAAGAGGCAGCTGGTCGATGTTTCTCTCTCATGGATGTTTCTAGCTCTCTATCTCTCTCCCTTCCTCTCTGTAAAATATCAATAAAATATATTTTAAAAAATAAAAAATAAAATAAATAAAAAACTATTGTGTCCTTCATAAACTATAACATTCTATACAGACATTAGCTATTATTTCTATTATTCATATTTTTATTATTTGCAGACTAAGCAAAATAATGAATTAATATGCAAGGCATTGTCTTAAATACTTTCATTTATTTTGACCCTTAATGTTTATGATAACCTTCAGTGTCAGATACTGTAACTGTTCCATCTTACAGATGAGAAGACTGAGACTTACAGAATTTAAATCATGGCTTTTAGTAAAACATCTGCCAATTTTCTGTTTGCTACATCTGGGCCATATTCAGCAACTTGAGAATTCATTCAACTAATATTAGTAAGTACCTACCCTGTGCTGTGTTTTATTTCAAGTTCTGTGTATACAGTGGTGAACAAAATGGGCTATAATTTCTGTCCTTTTGAAAGATAAATTCTGGTGGGGAAGAGAGACAATAGACACATATATGAAATCTATGTAGATAATTAGACTAGGTGATGAGTGCTATGGAGGACAAGAGGTAATTGGGAATGTGAGGAGAAGGGGTGAAATATAATTTCAGATAGATAGGACAGTGTTGTCTGTTGAGATGGTGACTGTTGAATAGTGATTTGCAGGAGGTGAGGGAATAAAATGTTGACACTGTTAGAGATAAGAGTGTTCTTCTGGTCAGAGGGGACAAGTGGTGCAAAGGTCCTGAGGTGTGAATATGTGGGCAAGTTTGAGAAACTGTGTCCAGTGGAACTGGAGTAAAGTGAGTAAGGGAGGGGGGAAGAAATAGGTCAGAGAGGCTGGAGTGTGCAGGGAAGCCAGTGTCCCAGGCCTGCAGATCACCGCCAGGGCTCTGGCTTGCACCATTCATAGCCTGGGAGACATGGGAGGGTTTTGAGCAGAGGAGGGACACAACCTGATGTATATTTTAAAAGGATCGCTTTGACCATTTTGTTGAGAATACAAACTGTAGGGGTTAAAGGTGGAAGCTGGGAAATAAAAAACTGCTCATTTCTGGTACAAAATGAAGTGAATTAGAACATGCTTCCAAATCTCATTTGGTGTACATTAAACTTGGTTAGTTCATTTTCCATATAGCAAAATGAGCAAGCTGGGGAGGCCTGTTTGAACACCTATTTATCTTGGCCAAATACTTTCTTCTAGCATCTTGAAGTCATTTATTTGGCCATGTTGGTGCTATAACCAAAATGAGTTTTTCTATAATAGTGACATAAATCCTGGAATTCCAATAGAAGATTGGATTAAATAGGACTTTTTTTGGGGGGGGGGAGGGGTGGTATATTCCAACTACTTCTTATCAAAACCAGTGTAATTTCTTGTATAGATTGGGTAGTGATTTGAAAACATCATCTATTCGTGTTCTGTCTGAAAGTAGAATATAGATTAATACTAAAATATCATTAGAAGCAATATCATTTTACCATGGAAAATTAGGATCAGCAGCACGATCTTTTAAAAAACAAGGCATGGAATACTGACGGGAATTAGAATTAATTTTGAATAGCCATTGATCTTATCATCCAGTCCCCAGCTTCAGATGCACACAATTGATCCTGAATGGGAAATCTGATGCTGTTTTTTTCTTATTGAGGTGATAGAACTAGAAATCACATAAACTTTAGTAAGCTTATTTATGGATAGTCGAGTAACTTTATGGACCATGCTTGGGTTAATGATAGGGCAGACAGGCTATTAAAGCAGAATACTATTAGTTAACCCACTGGTGATGTGCATTAGTGATACTTGAGAAGTTGTGCAGTAGCGGGGACGTCTGTAATTTTAGTTTACCCCTCTATTAAGACCTGTAGGTATCTTAGGTGAACTTATGATTCTCCCATCCACTCTCAGTGAATGACTCCGATCCCTTTAACCTACCAGGAGACGTGCTAGAGAAGTCTTTCTGTTAACGAAAACACGGCTGTCTTGTTTTCTTTCAAAATGCTACAAGGTTACTTTGGCATTACAAGTCTACTGTGTAACCATGGAGCATCTTCAGTTGACATACAGATTACACAGTTTATTGGAGATGTGAATCACATTTTCTGTATTTACTCAAGGGTTCACAGATTGGGACGAAAAGGGCAGCAACGAGAGGAGACGGTTCAAGAAAAGTGTTGGATTCATCGGAGTCCGTCCCCTTCATATCTGATTAATCCTTTGCCAACAATTGACCAAATGCATTTATGGAAGAAATGCTCAGACAGCAATAATCAATTACCTTTTAGAAGTAACTGTGGTGCTTTTCTAGATAGCACTCACACCAAAAAATTAGAATGATAAAGAGAAGATTAGCATGGGTCCTGAGCAAAGATGACATGCACATTCATGAAGGATTCTATGATTTTACACTGAACTCATTGTGGTAATCATTTTGATATATAGTCATTAAATTGTACACCTTACATGTATACAGGACTACCTCAATAAAATTGGAAAAAAGAGAAATATTTGTGTTTTGAAGTGGGAGGGGAGGGCCGAAGGGTCAGGTAGGGCAGTCACATCTTTTGAGACTATAGTCAGAATTTAGCAAGAAATTGAAAATACTGCAGGAAGCACATGTGTAGTTAACTGAAATCTGGCATCATTTTAAAACTAAGTGGTTAAGAGGGTATAAATGTTAGTATTCCATTGCCATCCCTGCCACCACAAATCTACAGCCTACTATTTTCCTACCATACGCTTCCTAATGATGCTTCTGTTGATAGAAAGCCCCAGTCATTTTTTATTAATGGATGCTGTGACTTCTTCCCACTCTCTTTCCATTGGCACAGCATTTACTGATTAGGGATGCTGGGTGAGTCAGAATATTCCTTGCATAATGATTGGTTACTTGGAATGGGTACCAGCTCTTCCTTTGTGATAAAGAACAGTGTATATAAATAAGGGTAAGAGATTTTCTTGATGTTCAAGGTCTTTGGTCTCTGAGTTACAGACTATAAATTTCCTGGGCCACATTCTCGATGCAGAACTTCTACTGAAGTCAACAGAAGTTTTGTAAAAAAAAAAATTAATGGCAGGAAAATGCACTATTATTATTTATTACTATTTCTTTTTGACTGCTCTGAATATAATTTGGTGCATAAAGTATTGTGGAAGTTTTGAGTTTTTTCAGTGACTCATTTTCATGCAAATGTTTATCACATTTCTGTGTATTGTTTTCTTCTATCATATATATTTCCATCTTCCATGAGTAAATCAACATCTTCATCCATAGCGCACATTCAGTGGCTGTAAATTCAGCCTGTATTCTCTATAATGCTACGAATATGTGATTTTCATTTATGATTTTAGTGGGTGTTTCTGAAATTTCTACAGCAGCATCTGGCCAGGAAATATTGTTTGTGAATTAGAAATACAACATGTACATTTATTTTTCTTCCATGTACTCCTTTTTCTAATCCTTTCCTAGTAAATGAGAGGCCGTTTGGATTCTTTTCTGTCCTAATTCTCAGAGACTCCATTCCTGTACAGACTTTCGGTTTGATTTTGCTTTCCCTGCTATGCCTGGTTCCGGGAACAATGGAAGCAAGTCTTGAGTCTCCTCCCCTTCCTCACTGCCAACACTCATACCTAAGTCACCGCTGTGGTTTAATCAGGCTACTGCTCATGCCTCCTGAGAGGTTTTTCACTATGTTCAGCTTTCGTCCCTTCTAATCTCTCAATGCTGCTGTTAGAATGATCTTTTAAAAATACAGAGATAATTCTGTCTCTCCCTGCTTAAAACACTTTGTATTGTCCTTAGGATAAAGACCAACTTCTCGAACATAGCGCAGGGAGCTCTACATACTCTGGTTTCTACTTGCCTTTCCAGACAAGTACCCTCTCCCTCACTCTGTGCTCTAACCACAGGGACGTGCTTTCACGTTCCCACATCATCACTTTAGTTCACCTCTAGGCCTTTATACATGCTCTTCCCTTTGCTTGGCCCACTATTCTACTCCCCATTTTTATTCTTTAAGTCTCAGCTTAACCTCCCCTCTTCTGAGTAATTCCTACTACCATCATTCCTACTAACTGCATCCCTATAGGGTCCTGCACCTGACCTTTCTATATAATCATCATACCTGTGACTTTTTGTTTAACATCTATCTTCTTCACTAGATTGCTATCTTTGTGAGGCCAGTGACCATATCTGTGCTGTGTTTATTGCTCTAGTCCCAGAACCTTGCACATAAAAGGTGTTCAGCATCTAATTAGTATGTAAGAAATGTTTATGCACTTCACTTCTGTCCTGATTCCATGGCTGTGCTCAGCTACTCTTTCCCACTGCTGTCATCAGATGTGTGCTCATCTCTTTCTAAGGAGATGGTGGAATGTTCTTTTGGGATTGCACAGATACTCTCTGTCCTTTATCCTTCCTCTCTGGAGCTGCTTCCTGAGGCTAAATTTTATGAAAGAGCTTATTTCTCCTTGGAGTGAGTTAAACACTTATTGTGAGTGGGCAATTACTAGCCTGGGAGGTGTGAGGCTTGGGTTTGAATTTGCCTATGATATTAGTTGCCTTTTAACTCTGGGCAAGTCACTTAGTCTGTCTAACTATGACTCCCTCAGGCCACAAAATGAGAGGTACAAACTAAACTGAGTCTACAAGCTTGTCTGTGATGCTAAGGAGCCACTTTGTGCACTTTAGGGAAGAGTTAGCCTGCTGTCCTGCAGTACAGAAGAGAAAATGATTAAAAGGTAATCGAATGGAAATTCAGCATTAGTTCCTAGAGTGAATGTTAGATTTTGGCCTGGAGAAGGCCCAGGAAAGACTGTCTGTTTCCTCCAACATGTGCCCTCCTTCTCCCCATTACACTGGGTAGCTGTGGCTCAGTGAGAGAGCTGACAGTGAACTCACACAAAACACAACTCACATGGATACATGGCAAGCCAGGATACTGTAATGCCACATGTGAGAATATGTATGTGTCTGTGTGGGGTGGAGGTGGTGGTGGTTAAGATGATTGTTATTGCCTACCATCCAACTACTTGTATCTTTATTTACCTAACAGCCATATTGCTAAAGAATGCTTTTAAATTTATTTTTAATCCTCACCTAAGGATACATTTGTGTGTGTGTGTGTGTGTGTGTGTGTGTGTGTGTGTGTGTGAGAGAGAGAGAGAGAGAGAGAGAGAGAGAGAGAGAGACTGACCCAAAGCAATTAATTTGATTTCTGTGAGTCTCAGTTTCCTCCTTTAGACATTTATGACAGTAACTACACGATGGAATTGTTTAAGGATTTTACTTTATCATCTTACTAGAAGCCCAACACACAAAATTGTGCCAGGGTAGGGTCCCTGAGCCTAGCCTGTAATCAGGACCATTTTCCACCTGCTCACCAGTCCCCAGTCCTGCTCCACCACCACCCACCCCATTCCTAGTGGTTCCCCGTTTGCCATCCTTCGATCAGAGCCTGCAGGCTGGCGGAAGGGACCAAGAAGTCAGCCATTCCACCTGTTCCAGTCCCCCAGTGGTTCCCCATTCACCATCCTGCCATTGGAGCCTGCAGGTTGGGCAGGGGCAGCGGGGGGGACTGAGAGGTGGTAAATGCACCTCTGGTGACTGGTCAAGTGGTCATTATGGTCATTATGCCGTTATGGTTTCTGGGCTTTTATTATATAGGATTATTGATTAATTTATTATTTATATTTTTATTTTTTATACATGTAGGCAGCCAAAGAAAGGCAAAGGAAATGATGCACCACCTTCTCCCCTGAAAACTTGAGGCATGTCAGATTTAAGATTTTAAAAGATAATATTTATCAGACCAGTTACTGGTGTCAATTTAGCATGCCTTCCACTTCCAATGCCACCATTCTGCACTAGAGGAACTGCTCACTACTACACAGACCACGTTTGATATGTAAGAGACTGCCCATCAACTAGTAACTGGCTGCTCTACAGATGTGCACCTCCATTCTTCCTAAAACAAGGGATCTGCAGCAACTGAGCCTAACCACACAGAGCAGAGTGTAGCTCTGGATCTTTGAACATGTGGGTAGGGTGAGACATTCTGGTGGTGAAGGTGAGAAAATACAGATTCAGAGGCTTCTGGCAGCTGGTGTGCAGCTTCTGGGAGAGTCCTGATTTCCAGCAGAAGACATAGATAGGGGCGAAGTAATGACTGAAGAAAGATTCTGCTACCATCAAGTCTTTGGTTCTAGTCATTCTCAGTTACTCTCTTACTTTTCCTTGTCATATGAGTGAATACATTTAGCTTTTTTGCCTTAGGCAGCTTAAATTGCATGTCTGTGATTTACATATTGAAGAGTCAAGGCTAATAGAGTAGCATACTATATACACCAAAGGGACTTTAGTTCTCTTCTTCACACAAATATCATCTTATTTTGTTTCTTTTCTTAGGACAGATACAGGAATCACACATTGAAAAAAATAAAGAATTTTTATGTTCTGAATTCCAAGTTTTTAATAAATCAGTTAACTCCCCTTTTACTTTCCCATAGATATAACTACTAATTCAAATAATATTTTTATACTTTGGGGCTTTAAAATTATAGCAGGTGTGGATTCTTAAATATGTTAATATGTACTATTACCAGACTATAAAATTAGCACTGCTTATCTAGGTTTTTATTTTATAATAAGTATCCAGGAGTTTCATTTATATGCTTATGCTCATCAATTCCACCTCTAGTACTCTATACTATGAAAACAAGCCTATCTGTGGACAATAATATATAGGGTGTTCCCCAAAATTTTCACACATTGAATAATTATAAAGGCTGTGTTTACTTAAATACATTTCACTTGAAAAAAACTGAGCTATCAGTTTATTGGTTTGGCTCAGTGGATAGAGCTTTGGGCCTGCGAACTGAAGAGTCCCAGGTTCGATTCCAGTAAAGGACATGTGCCTTGGTTGCGGGCACATCCCCAGTAGGGGGTGTGCAGGAGGCAGCTAATTGATGTTTCTCTCTCATTAATGTTTCTAACTCTCTGTCTCTATCCTTTCCTCTCTGTAAAAAAAAAAAATCAATAAAATATATTAAAATAAAATAAAAACTGAGCTATCAGTTGTTAAAGTGTGTATACATTTTTGGGGACACCCTGTATGTACAAGTTTATTTATTACAGCTTAATTTTTAAGGATGTAAAATATGACAATTTAACAAGTGTCCAAATAGTAGGTGTTATTTAAATTCCACATAGCCTTTAAATAAGTTTTAGAACATTTGATGACATGAGAAAATTCTGATGATATCCTTTTTAATGAAAAATAAAGAAGCCACAAAAGATTATATGTAATACAATTCTGATTTATAATATGCACACAAACCAACACACAAAGAGCATTTGTGTGTGTTCAGAGCTATATAGCAACACCAACAGTGGTTCTTCTCAAGGCAATTATAGTACTAGTGTATGGAAGACATTGTGATTGACTCCTCAGCATCCATCCCATTATCCCCCCTACCTTCACTTCATATACAGGAACATTGCAGTTTGGTCAGATCAACTTCACCTTGAGTTCTACAGGTGGTCCATCACTGAGTGAGGTCAAACAGAATGACCCCATCCCTTTAGTTATGGTTATTAGGTTAGAGGTGGACACATAATTCAGGCCTGAGCCATTTACTGCAAAGCATCAACTTGGCCTTAATATCTGTTTCAAAGATTGGCCTATAATGTCATCTGATCCAGTCAGAATAGTTCAATGACATTTAATTGTGTAGGAGACACTCATCCTCTTTCCCTCTCCAGTGAGGAGGAAACATGGAGCCCCAGGTGATCCTGGAAGAAATTTTGTGACCATAGGGGAAAGCTGCCCTTAAGGTGACACAGAAGACAGAGCAGAGATGGCATGAAATGTTGTATCTGGTGGCATGTCACATGCCTCAATTAGGTCTGCACTAATTTTAGAATGAGCCAACATATTTCTAATCATTTAGGCCAATAACATTGAAGTTTTCATTACATGAAAATAAAGTAGACCAAACTTAAATAATGTTATTTTTTTTCGTTTTATTCTTCATGTTTTCCAGTATTTTTAAGAGATTTTCTGCATCAAACATATATTATTTTTATAATTAGAAAATATTTTTTTAATTTAAAAATAGCTACTAGGTGAAAACTGGAAAATACTCATTAAGTCAGTGTGTGGTTCTCTCCATATTCTTGGATTTTGAAGATAAACCTCCAATTCTTTCCCCCAATTCCCACAAGAGCCAGAGCAGCCAACAAAATGTCAACATTTTGTCACTCCATTAATTAGTAGACTTGAATTGGGTGAGGCTCAACCTACATCCTGTGAAATTGATTGGCAAGTGACTGGCAGAGCTACCTTCTTGCTAACAGGGCAATGGCAGAGATAGGATTGATCACTACTGTTTATCATCATGTGGCTCATTCTGAACATATAGAATCCTGGAGGGATTCATAGAGACACTGAGTATCTTACTCTGACTGAAGAAGCTTCAAAGCCAGGATCTTGAACTCCTTTGTTTAATGGAAGAAACCTCATGAGCAACGTGAATCGCAAAAGCTAGTCATAAATTAAGCTGGGCATATATTCACATTTAATGAATTATAGTCACATCAAATTGGTTAGAACAAAAAGCATGATCATTGGAGAGAGTGTAATTTTTCATGAATTGAGCTAGAGGCAGATGGTGAGGATAAGAGACATAGTTCAGCAGTCTCTTTTTAAAAAAAATATTTTTATTGATATTTTACAGAGAGGAAGAGAGAGAGCGAGCGAGCTAGAAACATCGATGAGAGAGAAACATCGACCAGATGCCTCTTGCACACCCCCCACCGGGGATGTGCCCGCAACCAGTGTACATGCCCTTGACTGGAATCGAACCCAGGACCCTTCAGTCCGCAGACCGACGCTCTACCACTGAGCCAAACCGGTTTCGGCATTCAGGAGTCTCTTGAGAGGTGGTTCGGACATGGAACTAGAAAGGAACTGGAGAGGAACAGTGGAGTCAGTAACTAAGCATCTTTATGATGTCAAATACTAGTAAACAGCTATAATAAACACTGCCTTGGGGGAAGGAGAATGCTCTTTGGGAGAATTTGTTTAATGATGGCACTCCTATCTCTATTTACTCCCATCTAGCCTTGCTCCTGGTTCCAGATTACAGGCATAGTGGGGCTGCCATTAACTAGATGTGAAACCTTAGGCCAGCCACTTAACCCTCTTATTTTCTTCACCTGTAAAAAGGGCGGAAAGTCCACCAGAATGCTTTTGAAATTCTGCAGCTCTACAATTGGTCCATCCACCTGTCCATCTGCACAAATCAGCCAATGAGAAGAGCCTTGGAAGACTGTACTCTCTGGAACCACTGTGGATTCCCTCCTGGTGAGGAAGGTATCCTCCCAAACTGGCTCTCTCAGGGAGGCAGGGGCCTTTTCAAGTCAGAGCTGCTCTCCTTGCAGCTGCTCTGCAGGAGGGGGAAAAAAAACCCTGGATTTTAAAGAAGCAAATACTTAAAAAAAATTAACTCACAGCTGCAAGCAGTACAATGAAAGCACATTTAAAAATAATCAGATGCTTTTGGGGCCTCCTTCTGCTGCCAGAACAACTTCAGTCGGAGCTGCTGCCGCTGCCTTTCAAGGCTGCAGCGCTGGGCGCCAACTGTCCAGGGGTGAAGTGAGGCCTAAAGCTGTTGGTCAGAAAAGAGGCCTTAAATTTTATGATTTGGAGGGGGGGGAGGGGTGGCCTAAAAGCCTCAGCTGTTTGTTCTGTACTAATTAGAATGCATTACATATTTTTGAAAGGTATCTGACAGCTAATAGTTTCTTTTTAAAGGGTCACTCCTTTAAATACTTTTTAAAATGTTTATTGATCTTTTAAGTTCCATTTAATTAACTAATTTTTATTTTACAATAGTAAATAACACGTGAGCCCATGTAGTCGCGAAACAGTGCTTAAGATGACCAAGGTCTACATCATGCTAATTTCTGAATTTCTGCTTACACGCAGCATATTGAGGTGCAGATAAAGATGCCATATAGGTAGAGGGTTGTTTAAGATACTCCACACCACCATGATGTATTTGCAGGTGAATTTATTCATGTTGCTCAGGGTGCTGAGTTGACCTTAGAAGAAAAAGACATAATGGAGTTGAATATTTTGAGAAAAGCCTAATCAAATAGGGATCCTGAACACATGGGAGAAGCCACCTTCATCTCAGAGAATTAAAATTCATCAAGAGGAACCGAAAGCCAACAATCACCCTGATTGCTGGGGCTGGACACAGGGACTTATTCAGGTGACTTCAGGGTGCGAATCCCTTCTGAACCACCCGTTAATGGTGTGACCCCGGGTAAGACCCCGCATCTCCCCAGATTTATCACCTGCACAGCAGAGATAATAATAGTTACCTACCTAATGTCATGAGGATTATATAGGAGGGCATCTGTATAGTGAGCATTCTGTCTACTCATATTGGAGTCTGTCCTGACAAACATGTATTGAGCATCTACTGTTTCAATAAATGTTCCCTTTCCTTTATTTTAAAGCACTGATTTAGCTATCAAGTCTCAGGAGGGTAAATGGGTTTAACATCTTCTGAAGATTTAAAAAGTAGACCAAAAAAATACTGGCTGAAAAATAATAAAAATGGGCCTTTTTACTTCAAGATTGGAAAAATTACTAAGTTCAAAAAACGTTTTTATATAAATTAAGGGATGTTCTATATTTAACAGGCTTTAAAAGATAACTAGAAAAATAATTTGAAACAGACCTAATCTGTTGAAATTGCTTTTTTCAAAGTAAACCATGTTTTTATATCAGAGAAAGGAACCTGGCTAAGACTGAGAAACAATTCCTTTGTTCTCATAATAATTAGTAATGATGATGTTATCTTATTTTGGATTTTGAAGATAGCCAGCCTGTGATCATCATAATTAAGAGTATAAAATAAAACCACATGTTGCTATTAAGACGTAGGCCTGTCTTTCTTTAACAATAAATAATAACAGCAATGGTAATAATAATGCCAAAGCTATTCTAAGCTCTGTATATATAACTTATTAATACTTGTATTAACCCTTGTGATAGTTACTATTTATCTTCTTTTACACATGAGGAAACTGAGACACAAAAAAGTTAAATGAATTGTCTAAGGTCACAAAGCTTAATGGCAGAAGCAGAATTTAAAGAAAGGCAGTTGTTTCCAGAGCCCATAATTAACCCACTCAATATACAATCATTTAAAAAAAATATATATATATTTTATTGATTTTTTTACAGAGAGGAAGAGAGAGGAATAGAGAGTTAGAAACATCGATGAGAGAGAAACATCAATCAGCTGCCTCCTGCACACCCCCCACTGGGGATGTGCCCGCAACCAAGTTACACACCCTTGACCAGAATCAACCCAGGACCCTTCAGTCCTCAGACTGATTCTCTATCTACTGAGCCAAACAAATTTCGGCTAGTATACAATCATTTTTAAAGTGTTGAATCAAGGCATCATAAGCTATCTTGAAACACTTGATGCTGTCTTAAATACCTAAAATCTGGGCTATATATTATAAGTGGGAACAAAGACTGTCCTGGAAGTTCACAGTGTTGTTTGCAATTGGTGTCTAGGGGAAGATCTATTTTGGAATGTAACACTTTCTTCCATTCAGCATATGAGCTTATAGGCTCAGTGTTTTTATTGTGATGGAGCTGATTGGTTTCTTTGTAAGTTGGAGGTAAGTCCATTCCGTTACAACATGTCAGCCAATCAGAAGTCAAAAACCCTTATCCACCAATATCCAAGTTATGATGTGAACACCATATAGATGCAATGTCAAGAAAATGACAAGAATTTCCCTTTGACAAACATTTATTCTTGTCTTCCAGAAGCTGAAGAGCTAATGAGCCGTGCCACTTAAACATCTAAGAAACAAAGAAACAGAAGATTGGGGAAAACATGCCTTTGCCTGTCATAACTATAATTGAGTAAACCACTGTGTTCCTAACCAGAGGCCTGGTGCATGAATTCATGCATGGTGGGGGTCCCTCAGCCTGACAAGTGATTAGGACTGATAGGGGCCAGCTGGCCAGGGGGAATGCACTGACCACCAGGGGGCAGCTCTTGCATTGAGCATCTGCACCCTAGTGGTCAGTGAATGTCATAGCAACCAGTAGACTGGCCATAATGGTCACTTAAGCTTTTAAAATATATATTTTATTGATTTTTTACAGAGAGGAAGAGAGAGGGATAGAGAGTTAGAAACATTGATGAGAGAGAATCATCAATCAGCCGCCTCTTGCACGCCCCCTACTGGGGATGTGCCCGCAATCAAGGTACATGTTCTTGAATGGAATCAAACCTGGAACCTTTAAGTCTGCAGGCCGACACACTGAGCCAAACCTGTTTCGGCTCACTTGAGCTTTTACATATAGCGATTACCTTTCAAATTCACTTCCTCTACACAGCTCCTTTCTTTCCCCAGTCCTGACTCAGGCCCTTACCAGTTGCTCCTACAGCTCTGTAATAATCTCCTACTTGGTCTCTTCCTACAGTTCCGTTCCTTCCATTCCATGTTTCATACCCTCTCCAGGTGACCTTGCTGAGAAAGAACACTGACCCAATGCTGTTATTCTGACAACCCTCCTCCTAGTCTTCACCATCACACACTAAAGCCTGAAATCCTTAGGATGTCATATAAAGCCTCCACAGAATCCTCTGCCTACTTCTCCAGCCTCTTCTTCCGTGGGGTGCTGAGCCCTTCACACTTTGCTCTTTCAAGCATGTAGAATGCTTCTCCTACTCTTGTCTGCTGGGAGAAATCCTGGGAATCCCTTCATGTTAAATTTAACCATCACCCCATTGGAGAATCCTCCTTTGACCACTTCCTTACTTGTCCCTTAGAAATAATTCTCTCACCTCTGAGCTCCATAACACTTTATACAAATCTTTATTATAGTCCTTCCTGTGATGCTTTGTGATTTTTTACATGCCAGTCTTCCTCACCAAAGGGAGGGAACTGTAAGGTGAGGATTGTGTCCCCTCACATTCTATCTGCATATCTAACACAGTGCCGGACATGGGAAAGGTGTTTGAAAAGGGTTGTAGATAAAGGAATACATACATAAACGAATGATGGAACCAACTATATTGCTCAAGTAAAGGGAGAATTTTGGAAATTTTCTCTAAGTTACTTTAATGAGCTTATATATCAGTTCTGTTGGTTTAGAGACTATAACAAGGACTAGATGGCACAAAGTCTCGGGTAGAGTCTCAGAAAGGCACTAATTAGCTTGTAGCCTTGGACAGATCATTTAGCCTATCGGTACCTCAGTATCTTCAACCAGAAGGGTATAGATAGTTAAAACCCCCAAAGTTGCATTAGGATGGAACAAAATTAATTCATGGTCAAAATGCTTTTGAAAAATGTAAGTGATTTCAGCAAAGCTTCTCATTCAGATCTCATATGTAATTTGATGCCAGGGATGCATAGCATGTATATGTCTCTTCTCTTCTTATCACTCATGGTTGTCTGCTTGTCCTCCCTTCAATCGCTCTAGATTATTGAAAAGACTCTGGAAGGTTAGTTTTCACAAGCCAGCATGCTCGCGAGCAGAACCTAGAATTACAAAGAGACTCTTCGAAACTATAGCACAAATTCAGTACAAAAAGATCGCGACTTTATTAGGCCATCAAAGGCACAATTTGAAATGATGAACATATCCATTTTAAGTTACACGTTACTTTGCATAGTTAATATCACTGTAATTAGTCATCGTTCCTATAATTTATTGAAAAGATGCTCACTCCCTTTAGTGTATACCACAATGATGAATGGTGGGGGAACAACTTTGGGAGCTGGAATCAAGAAAATGAGTAACAGTTGGAGAATTAGTATGTAAATCAATAATACCCTTTCTTCTTCCTTTCGAAACGAGGGTTCTCATGTCACACGGCAAAATCAGAGCACTCCCATGAGTCACAGCTGTTCCCTCAGCCCACAGGACTAGGCAGGCCACTTCCACTGTAGGAAATGTTTAAAATCCTTTCAAACATTTGAGTAAATCTCTAGTAAATATTTAAACTCTGTATAACTAGTCACAAATAAATTAAGCTGATTTCATGCAGTCTCTCTAATGAGAAGGGCACAGCATTTGTGGAGACGTGATTAGTATTATTCGTTAAGCAAAAAAAAAAAAAATCTCATTTGTATCTTATTATCACTATTCTGCATAAACCCACACAATTTGTCATGAACTCCCTCATTTGCTGTATCCTCAAAAAGCAGATTATGCTTATTTTTCATTTGGACAGTGGAAAATCAAGCCAGGTGTTTGGCAGCACCGGAGTGTTCAGGTGTAACTGTGCCAGTGATGGAACATTACGAGCGGCGTGGATGAAGAATGAGGCATGGAGAATCTTGGGACCGAGGTGCCTTGAGGCCCACCCCTTCTGAGCGCCCCTGCTGACGAGACAGGTGTTGCACCGGGCTGCTGCTGGAAGGGGAGAGGGAGACCGGAAAGTAACTTTTTTGTCATGTCAGATCTTTCCCCCCTTCCATCAGAACCTGAAAATGCTTGCTTGAATTCCTGCTAGGAGCATGTGCGGCGTTGAAACCGCCACAGCAGTAGCTTTGTTTAAAATATTTTCAAGGCATAAAAATTCAGCTCCACGATTTGTCTAGAACTGTCTGTCTGTCTAGACGCATAAGCACTGTACATAGTTAGCTTTTTTCAGACTCACAGATATTGACAGATAAGACAAAGTCTGTAGTATATTATCTGGGCAAAAAGGGACTGCGGGCTGCTTTGCCTCCTCTGCAATCTATTCATTTTGTCTTTAAAATCTTCTTTGTTCTCTGGCTCAGGTTAGAGACTCCATTAATGCTTCTGACTGCAGCTGCTTTACGATTCTGGCAGAAATAGGGACGTGAGTGAGCTAGGTCTATAAAACAGTGGCGTGATGATAGGAAATTATTTTTTTTTAAGGTAGCAGTGTACTTAAATATGCCACTTCAAATCCTGTCTGTTCTTTTGGAACTTTAGAGCTGTGAAGGACTGTATACTAACTACTTGTCCTCCAAATGTGTCCCTTTCTCTTTTTTGTCTCTCTCTCCATTCCCCTTTGTTATTTCGCTATCATCTCTCTAGCTTTTGTAAACACTGCCTCTCCCAGGCCTTTCTCCCACTATTTCTGATGTGGTTGGTTTTCTGAATGGTGTGGGAAAATATTTAAGGGAAGCATATTGCAGAGAATGGTAATAATCATACCCTTTCTTCATTTTGAAACCAGGATTTTCACTAAAAACATACACAGCGAAGGAGCGAGGAATGATGGTGGGTCTTCAAATGCCGACAGGATGCTCAAGGGCAGGTTAGCACCACGGTGTGGCTGCAAAAGCCACTCTAAAGCAAGCAGGGAGCAGCACCGGGAGGCAGGTCATGGCTGTGCATGAGGAAGCACCTCCACCACAGCTGTCCAGCATGGAAGAGGCTGTCTTGTGAGGTGGTGAGGCGCCCATCCCTGAGAGCAGTAAAGCAGAGTCAGGGCTGGGAGCTCGAACTATATGAGTTCCAAGTTTCTTTCCATCATTAACACGGATGATTTTCTTTTTTCAGAAAGGCTGGGCTCAACTGCCTCAATCAAGCAAAGTGGGAGAATTCCCATGATAACAGATTTTCAAAATTCTTGTTTTTCTCTGCCTTGCATTTTCTGAATCCTGCAAAGTTGGCTACCTGCTACCACACATTACCTGACAAAATTCTGTTAACACCTGAGGGCGGCTGGTCATGCTGAGAGAACAGTATAATGCATGGCAATTATAACTACAGTTTTAGGGCACCCTTGTCAAGATTTCACGCGAGTAGACTGATGCACTCCTGTTTACTGCTGTGTGGCCAATGCACAGCTACAAAGTTAATGGCCCATCGGAAGTCATCCTTTGCTTTCACAGCATTTTCTTGTCTTCTCCATGAATGAGGACTTGTCCAAACGTAGGCTGTAGGCATCACATTTTGGACATAAATATTTGATTCACTTGAGAGAATTTTACAAAGTTAAAAAAATATTTAAAGATGCACCCGTGTGAGGTGGAATTAATTACAAATCAAAGGGGCAAATATATTATCTTCCCAAGTAGAAAAATAGTTGTGAATCTAGTTTATTGGATAGATACAATAAGGAACCTTTAAAAAATATATATATTTTTAATTAATTTTTTACAGAGAGGAAGGGTTAAGGATAGAGAGTTAGAAACATTGATGAGAGAGAAACATCAATCAGCTGCCTCCTGCACACCTCCTACTGGGAATGTGCCCGTAAGCAATGAACATGCCCTTGACGGGAATTGAACCTGGGAACTTTCAGTCCACAGGCTGACGCTCTATCCACTGAGCCAAATCGGTTAGGGGCAATAAGAAACTTTTGAATGAGGTTTTTAAAATTGTGGTCAGAGACTACCTATTTGTTGAAATACAGATTTCTGGTTCTGGCCCCAAACCTATTTTGCTGATGGATAAGGAATTACCACTGACTTAGCAGTATAAAACAGCATCAATTATTATCTCCTAGTTCTGAAGGTCACGAGTCTATGCAGGCTGGGTTCCTTTCTCTGTTTAAGGTGCCACAAGGATGAAACCGGCATCCCACTAGGCTAAGTTTGTATTTGAAAGCTCTGGGAACAATAGTTCCAAGACCCCGCAGGTTGCTGGAAAACTTCAGATCCTGGCTGGATGTCAGCTTGGGGTGGCTCTCTGTTCCTGAGGGCCACCCATATTTCTTCCCACATGACACCTTCAATTGTCAACCCAGCAAAGGCATGTGGAGTCCTTCTCATGGTTGGAATCACTCTGACTTCTCTGCTGTTACATGTCAGAGAAAACTCTGCTTCTACAGGGTTCCTATGATTAGAGTAGGCCCAGCCAGATAATCTCCATATTTTAAGGTGCATCAACTTGAGACTTTAATTACATTTGCAAACTCCCTTCACAGCAGTACCTCAATTAGTGTTTGATTGAATAAATAGGGTGCGGGGGGCTTGGGGCCTATCTTTAGAATTCTGCCTACCACACCTACTAAATCTGAGTCTCTTCAGTGGACCCAATAAACTCAGTCTTTTAAACAACAGTTCAAAGGTTCTGATGAATAATTAAGTTTGAGAAATACTGGCTTAGAAAGAAAATAAGAAAAGCAGTGCATGTTAGGTGAGTGATGTAGAAAACAACTGTTATAAGAGTTTAGAATGAGGGACCACTGAAGACTGAGGATGACAAGAGTTGCAGAGATGTTCATGGAGAAAGGAACAGTGTAGACTTTACAGCAAGGGAGAAGGTCTGAGCAAAGGTCTGAATATGGAAAAACATATAATTGGGCTTTCTGAGTACAATTCAATCAAATTGGTTGGAGTGGAGGTGTGATTTGGGGGACAATGTGTGAGGTTGAGATTATATCTTGTGGGACCTCAATTGCCAGTTCAGTTCAAAGAGTTGAAATAAAGGAAGTCATGGAATGTTTTTAAAAATAATTATGTTTCAAAAGTTTTATGATATTATTCCCTTTACCCTTCTTACTCACTCACTGATTTCTCTGCAAGTTGAGGGTTATATTTTGATTTGCTTACAGCAAAGTCAAAGTCTTGATTGTATTCCAATGCTAGCCAAACATTTTTATTATTATTATTGTTGGGGATGAAGAAAGAAGGGGGTTCCCAAATTAGTTGTAAGAAATAAACCGGAATATGGGGAAGGGTAAGATGACTCAGAGTTCAGATCTCTGAAAGACAGTGAGGGCAACCATCTGAGTTTCTTTTAGAAACATTTTTCTACATATGCTGATCCCAAGAATGTTCTCCATTCACTGTCCTCCAGGTATAAATGTATCCCAAAGACCCCATACCCTCAGTGAGGAGTTGTGGGAGGAGGATTATTAGTCACTACTTAGTCATTAGAATTGAAATATGAGAGGCGGTTTTGTCACTTGGAACAGAAGGCGAACTACCTTGGAGCCAGGTTCAATAGCTTTGAATACCAGATGAAGACTGCAGATACAGGAGGGTATCATCTGACAAGCATCTTAAGCAGATGGATGACAGAATGGGTGCACTGGTGAATATGGTTCATTTAATGACTCCAGATAATGCTTCTTTAAATTTGAAAGCAAGTCATTGGGAAACAGCCAGCAAAGCTGTAACTTGTAGATTTCTGGCCGCCTGGTAAATCCAGATAGGAAAGAGGGAGGAACATATGTAATTTTGGGTTCCGAAAACTCAAATTGCTTCTCAGAAGAAGCAGTATAGAATTTACTTAGTAGAATTTATGAAGATTGAAATCAAATGCTCTACCCAGGAGAGTGGAAAGATATTTTAGTAACAATTTCTGTGTTTAAAATATTCAATGAACTACAGACAAGATGATCTAGCTTTATTTTTTGCTGCCACTGATAGGGAAGAGTACTCTGAATTTCTGTATCACTGAATCACATGATTTAACCTTCAGTGATGTTTTACTTAGAAACATAGACTGCAGAACCTCAAGAACTCTGAACCCTTAAAGTTCATCTAATACTATTATCTCTTAAATTTATTTTACTTATTCATTTAACCAGGCATCCACTGTGACCCAAGTTCCTGAACGCAACTCAAAACACGGTCTTTTTGAACAAACATGTTTTGATGCAACCTTAATGCCTATTTTGTCCTGTACTTATAAATTGGACTAGACTACACAGGCACTTTGAGAACTCCTTTTACTTTTCTAGCTTTAATCTCTGTGTGATGATTGTGGCCTTCAGGAACTGGTCGTTTTTAGAGTGAGAGAAGAATGAAGAAGGCAATACTTTTAGAGTTTGGAGCAGAGCTAACTAAAGCAATGTTACCATTTTCTTATGCCTCCCTGGTCCTATTAGGCCTTGCAATTAGAACCAACAAAGGAGTAACATTGGAGGAAGATAGAAGAGAGCTAAGCAATGTAAATCCATCTAATAGGGACCCTGGGGCATGACAGAGAAGCAGAGAGAGCTCTTTATCTTTTGGCTCCTCATATCCAAAGCTCCTCCCCTACTTGTCATAGCCCAACTGTGCTCCTAGGAGAATTTCAATGTGTCCTTGGATTTTTATTCTCTCAGGGTTAGAATGAGATATGAAGGCCATAACATTTTCTATAGCTATGGTTTTCAAACTTCAGCTGAGCACTGGACATACTGCTTGGAATTAAGAAGACCAACATTTCTTCAAAGAAATCTTACATAAATAAATAAGTTGCTCCTTAGAATAGGAAATAGGGATTTCAAATTATTAATTTTTTAGACTTCTCCTCAGGATTCATATGAGGAACTTTTTTTTAGACCAGCAGGGCTTCACACAATATAGCTGGAAACCCCCAAATTAGAGGTAAGACAATAGGGTAAACAAACAGGCCTTATACCTTCTAATTCTGATGAATGTTATAAGATAACCCTTTAAAGGCCTTCTCAGGGTACCAGACAATTATTCTGTCACTAAGGTAAGGACTGATTCACTTTATTTTCTCTCAACCAGATATTTGCTGGAATCCTGCTCTCAGTGAATGATCATGTGAGAGTATATATATATATATATATATATACCCACTGGACTTAGGGGTGTTGCCTGTGTTATATTATTGCTGCTGTACTTATCATCCTTGGGTCTGTGTTGGCATCTTGGACTCTTTGTTTCTCAGTTTTAAAGGACATTGGTTAGTTTCTCCAGACCACACAGATGTCCATGTTATTCTCTGCTGGGAGAAGTCTAGGCATGCTTTGTGTGTTTGAGCCAACCCATTTTATGATAGCACATTCCTTCTGTGGACAACTCCCAGTTTGGCAATCCTATATAATAAAAGCCTAATATGCTAAGCGTCCGACCATTTGTTCAGCCATTCAACCAGTAGCTATGATGCTCACTGACCACCAGGGGGCAGATGCTCCAACCAGTGGGTTAGCTTACTGAGGGGGGTCCAGCTGATTGGGACTGGGTGAGACAGGCTGGATATGCCCTGGAGCCCTCTTGTGGTCCCTTCCTTGCCCTGATTGTGCACCAGTGGGGTCCCTCAGCCTGGCTTGCACCCTCTCACAATCCAGGACCCTTGGGGGATATTGGAAAGCCTGTTTTGGCCCAATCCCCACAGGTCAGGCCAAGGGACTCCACCGATGCACAAATCCATGTACCGGGCCTCTAGTTTACTTATAATATTGAAGCAGAACTTATAACTCATTGGACCTAAATCTGCTCCTTGAGAGCATCATGGAATAACAGTAATTTTTCTTCCACATGACAGAACTCATGACTTCAGGTATCTGAAGATAGAATTCATGTCTTCATAAAGCCTTCTTTTTTGTGTTATGTATTATCTCTTAAGAACGTGTTTATCATATTATTTGTGTAATACTAAGTGGTAAAACTTTTTTTGCCTCATTGCCTGCAGAAATGATGTTTTCCTTATCTTAATAAAATCCAAAACTTTAAAAAATATTAGGTTTTCTATAAGAAGTTCTGTAGGAATTATAGAGTAAGGTACATTTTCTTAGCATCATCATCCTCTGCTTCTGTATTTGGCTGCTTCTGGACCTAAAGCAGTGATTTGTTAAGAAAGACATCTATGATTTCCAAGGGAGTAGAAACAGTGTTTACATGGTTTGTATGGTTCAGGAAGGGTCGGCTGGTAGTGACCTGCACACTCTCTGGCACTTCTGCCCACTCCTCCTCCCCCATGGGCTATGCTGATGCTGCTACTGTCATGCCGGTGGTCCTTGCCCGGCTCTGGGAGGATCATATATCAATGTTTGTTTTTCCACATTTGCTTTGTGAATCTCCATATGAAATAGACTTTTTGTCTTTCCAGTGCCAAGAACAGTGACCAATACAAAGTGGACATTAAAAAAAGTTGGTCTTGAATGAATAGGTAAATAAAATAAGAAAAACTTCATAGTTATTCTTTTAATTTTTGTTTTCTTTTCTCCTTTACTTCCCACCCCACCTCAAACACACACACACACACACACACACACACACACACACACACACCTACGATGGTCTAATCACAAACCAAAGCCATGTGCCTTTTTCCCCCTCACCAGCTCAGGGTCTTAGCATCATGTCAACCTGGCTGCTGGATTCCTCTGACAGTGGATGCTGATTTCAGGATCTGAACTCTCCTGCTGTTCTGAGTCGCTGAGTCCACTTATTTCTCTTGCAATAGCTAATTTCAGTCTTGTGCCTTCCACCCCCCTGTCAGTTCCCCAGTTTTTTGCTCCCAGCAAATTCTGCTTGGGAGTACTCTTGACCTGGGCCCCTGTTATCTATAGTCGGATCTCTCTAGTCCTAACTACCTATGACGCTGCTTACTGTTTCATTCATTCATTCATCCATTCATTCATTCAGCAAACATTTGCTGTATGCTTACTCTATTCCTGAGAAAACAACAATGAATACCGATCCTTGCTCAAAAAGCATTAGTCTAAAGGAACCCCACACCCCTGTGAAAGTCTTAATCTGTTGCCTGCTGCTGGGACCTCTTTTAAGAGTTCATCTGGCTCTCACTGCATCTGTTTGTTGGCTGGGTCCTGATTCCATCATATTTCTCCTCACCCCCACCTCACTACTGCTGCCTAGGTCCGGTACCTGACACCTGCATGTCTACCTTAGAAGCCAATGCTCACTAAAGCCAGCAGTATGCTTCCATGGCTGTTCATATCTTTATAAGGGCATCTTCATATCATGTGCAACTGAGAAGTTTCCTACAAGCATGCACACACAAAAACACAGACATACTCACACGCAACCCATTTATAATGTGTGCTCTATTGTACTCCAACAGAAAAAAAGTATTTTAATCATATCAGTTACCTCTTTGAAGCTACAACTTATTGTTACATGCCCCCAAACATTTACACTTGCATGGAATAGGTGACTAGGGATTCAGATAAGATTTTCTGGAATAAATATTAAGATGGCAAGTGCCTAAAGTGCCAAGCTCAGTTCACTGGATCTGTATCTGAATATGAATAGCTGGTGGTAACAAGGACACATTTTTTGTTTTCCCCCCTAATTTCATATTATCACATTGAATGTATCAGGGTACATATTCATTGCCTTAGCCTCCTGGGTTGAAATGCTGTGCACATGCATAATCAGATAAGGAGAAATGGGCCCCATCCCCATTTTGAAACTCAATGCACCTGGAACAAAGAACCTCTGATTCTGCTTACCATCTGTTGGGGTAAGAGAAGGCTTGTCATTGCCCCATTTGCCACACTTAAATTGAAGTGTGCATTCTTTGTAGGCTGCCGAGAGCCTGGATCTGCAGCCTGGGTGTGGATTTCACCCTCAAATGCCCCAGATGATGTTGTGTGGGAGTTCTTTGACTTCTCACATTTGGGAGTAAAGTGAAATTTAATTTCTAAGTAGGAGGACTAGTAAGGAAGAGGCAATGTTCTGTAAACTATAGAATAAAAGACAGAGACAAAAAGAGAGATAATAAGTGTATGTTTTATTTAATAATGTTCTCAGTAGTTTCAGTCATTTTCTTGTAATTTTCCTGATGAATGCAAGCGATACTTTTCTGCATATCCTTAGAGTTGAGAAAACAAGCTGGGGAAATAATTTTTTAGTCAAATATGAAACTGAACATGATTCTAATACCTTGGAGAAGATTTTCTTCAACTTTCCATTGTTCTGTAAATGAAAAGTAAATTATGCTTTGTTAAAAAACTTTCCATTGAATAGTTTTATAGCAAATGTTTCATTTACTTCAATAAATAGATGTACAATATTTCTGAGGAAATTGAGAGTCAGGCTTTGTGAAATTTAACAACTCCACCAAATTAGTCTCTCTGGTTCTTATTCTGCAATAGAAAATTATACTTCTTAACTTTTAGTTAAGTAGCATTTAAATAAAACGTCTAATTCACTTCCGAGCTTTTGTGAGGCACTAGACTTGAGATGCAAAAAAGTAGTTAATGTTAGAAAGCGAAAAGGTTTTTAATAATTATGTTTTATCTTAATGGGAGGTGCCATCTTAGTGAGCGGCAGCATGGATGAATGGCTAGAACACTGTTTTGGAAATTAGACTTCTGGAGACCTCCTTGCACAACTTTTAACACATCACTCTGGTTCTCTGCTGATGCCTTAACCTCCTTAGACATTTGATTTTTTATTTTATAAAATGGAAATAATAAATACTGGTACCCACAAAGCTCTCAAAGATCCTTAAAGAAAAGGAGCTATTTGCATGTAAATGATATTGGAAATCATGGTGGATCTAACTGAAATCTATAAGGGACATTCAGGAGATTTCATTTGTGAAAACACTAATCCCAGTCAGAATTATTTTAAACACTGGGTTAATGTCCTTGTTCTGTTTGGTATATCCTATATAATAAAGGGCTAATATGCAAATTGTCCCCTCTGGAGTTTGACCGACTGGGAGTTCAACAGTTGCAATGATGTGTGCTGATTGCCAGGGGGTGACAAGGAACGAAGGAAGGCCCTGGCAGGCAGCCAGAAGCCAGGGAAAGAAAGGCCCCAATTAGCCCTGATCGCCAGTCCCTGATCATCAGCCAGACCTAGAGAGTCTACCTGTGCATGAATTTTGTGCACCAGGCCTCTAGTGAGTATGTGTGTGTAAATAAGCCAGGGCCCTTTGCTCTCTGTGGGGTCCTTCGGCCTGGCATGTGGGATTGGGCCAAAACTGACTCTCTGACATCCCCCCAAGGGGTCCTGGATTGTGATAGGGTGCAGGACAGACCAAGGGAACCCATTGGTGCATAATCAGGTCCAGAGAGGGACACGGGAGGTTGGCCAGCCAGAGAAGGACCAGGGGAGGGCTCCAGGGCCTGTCTGGCCTGTCTCGCTCAGTCCTGATTGGCCAGACCCCAGCAGCAAGCTAACCTACCAGTTGGAACTTCTGCCCCCTGGTTGTCAGTGCATGTCATAGCAAGCAGTTGAGCAGTCCTAGCATATCATTAGCATATTATGCTTTGATTGGTTGAATGGCTGACTGGTGGATTGGACACTTAGCATAATAGGCTTTTATTATATAATATATATATGTATATTAGAGGCTCGGTGTATGAAATTCATGCATAGGGAATGGGGGTGGTCCTTCAGCTTAGCCTGAACCCTCTCCAATCTGGGACCCCTTGATGGATGTCCAAACATCCATTGAAGCCTACTGGGATTGGGCCTAAACTGGCAATTGGACATCCCTCTCACAATCTAGGATTGCTGGCTCCCAACTGCTCGCCTGCCTCTGCCTGATTGCCCTTAACTGCTTCTGCCTGCCAACCTGATCACACCCTAACCACTCGCCTGCCAGCCTGATTGACACCTAACTGCTGCCTGGCTGGCCCAATAGTCCCTAACTGCCCTTCCCTGCTGGCCTGGTCACCCCTAACTGCCCTCCCCTGCTAGTCTTATCACCCCTAACTGTCCTCCCTTTTAGGCCTGGTCACCTCTAACTGTTCTCCCTTGCAGGCCTGGTCACCCCTAACTGCCCTCCCCTGCTGGCCTGGCCCCCACATCTACCATCTTCTGCAGGACTGGTTCCTCCCAACTGCCCTCTCTTGCAGTCCTGTTCCTCCCCAACTGCCCTCCCTTGCTGGCCTGGCCCCCACAACTGACCTCCCCTGCCAGCCATCTTGTGGTGGTCATCTTGTGTCTACATGGGGGAAGCCTTCTTTTTTTTAATTTTTATTTTTTAAAATATATTTTATTTATATTTTACAGAGAGGAAGGGAGAGAGATAGAGAGCTAGAAATGTCGATAAGAGAGAAACATCGACCAGCTGCCTCTTGCACACCCCCTACCGGAGATGTGCCCGCAACCAATGTACATGCCCTTGACCGGAATCGAACCTGGGACCTTTCAGTCCACAGACCGATGCTCTACCACTGAGCCAAACCAGTTTCGGCGGGGGGGAAGCCTTCTTTAGCTACATGGGAGTGGCCATCTTGTGTCTTAGAGTGAGGGTCAATGTGCACATTACTCTTTTATTAGATAGGATGTGTGTGTATCCTATATAATAAGAAAGGAATATGGTAATTAGCTGGGACACCCTCACAGGTAACTTCAGGCAGGAGTGGGTGGGTATGTATGTGTGCTGCATGAGGCTGGCCACATGAGACTGCATCAAATAAAATAAAATGCGTTCACATTCCTGAAGATGACAGGTTCAAGGAGGAAGGGATCCAGTTTCATTTTCTCACACTCAGCTAGGAGGACTCCCTGGAGCCCTGATCAGGACTGGGGCTCCACTCTGGCCCTGGAGCCCTGAAGGGAGGTGGAGTGAAGTGCTTTCCCTCCTCAGGGGCCTCGCTCTCCCTGGGAGTCCAGCGCAGAGGGCACTCTCCCTACAAACCCGGAAATCCGCCTCCTGGGGTGACTGCGCAGCAGCCAGGCCTGGCGAGCCTTGGAGAGGGCAACCTACTCGGAGGCCATGCAGCTGCCATATTTGAAGTCGCCCTTGATGGAAGAGTGGGAGTAGCAGGGATCAGAGTTGGCCATGGCGGCAATGGAACCTCAGCTCCCTGCTGAATGACTAGAGCACATGGACCTCAATGGTCCTAGGTCACTTCCTTAGCAGTAGTCAGCCCTGACCAGGGATCAAACCCGAAACCTAAGTAGGTGGCCTGACAGAATGGAACCCAAACCTTTGTTGTGGCAGAGCAGCTCTGGCCCACAGCAGGGGCCAGGGCATGCCAGAGGGTTTTTTTGTTTGTTTGTTTGTTTTATTGAGGGGCTCTGACAGGCAGCTAGCAATGCAGTGGGTTAGAACCTCCTCCTGATACAGCAAGGTTGCAGGTGGATCCCTGATCAGGCCATAGACAAGAAACAACCAAAGAGAGCTTAATATGTGAAACACCACACTGGAATTTCTCTTGCTTCCTTCCTCTCTCTAAAATAATCAATAAAAATAAAAATTAAAAATAAACCCTCTGGCCCTAACCAGTTTGGCTCAGTGGATAGAGCATCAGCCTGTAGACTGAGGGGTCCCGGGTTCATTTTCAGTCAAGGGCATGTACCTTGGTTGCAGGCACATTCCAGTGGTGGGTATGCAGGAGGCAGCTGATCTATGTTTCTCTTTCATCACTGTTTCTAACTCTCTATCCTTCTCCCTTCCTCTCTGTAAAAATCAATTAAATATATTTTAAAAAATAAAAATAAATCCTCTGGCTTGCAGAATTGCTAAAACAGTTAGAAAGTGAAGTCCCATTCCTTCCCATTCATTCAACAAATACTTCATGTGCTCCTTCAATAATCACATTGGAGATAGGTGTTTGCTTGTTTGATTGTTTTGGTTAATCCTCACCTGAGAATATTTTTGTATTGATTTTTTTTTTATAGATTGACCCACCTGCGGAAGCACTATCCACTGAACCAAACTAGCATTTTGTTTTAGTCCTCCTCTAAGGATATGTCTTTTTCATTGATTCTAGAGAGAGAGAGAGTAAAGGGGAGGGAAAGAGAAAGATCAATCAGTTTTCCAAGAAATCTGGCAGGAATGGGACCTACAAACTGTGTATGTGCCCTCACCTGGAATCGAACCCATAACCCTTTGGTGTATGGGAGGACACTCTATTGGTCCACACTGACCAGGGCTTGAAGGTACATTTAAACATTTTTTTTTCAGATCTGCTCTGGCCAGGTGGCTCAATTGGTTGGAGTCTCAACCTGTACAGCAAAGGATTTCCTGTTGGATTCTAGGTTAGGGCACTTACTTAGGTTTAGGTTAGATCCCACTGGATCAGCAGGTGCAGAGGCAGCCTACTGGTATTTCTCTGTCAATGGATGTTTCTCTTTCTCAAAATAAATTTTAAAAACATCCTCAGGTGAGAATTTTGTATATATATATATAATAAACATTTTTCACATCTATAATTTTATTTGGTTCTTTTTAAAGTTTTATTTTTCATTTACAGTGCACATTCAATATCCTATCCTATATAATAAAACCCTAATATGCAAATTGACCGAGTGGTGGAATGACTGGTCACTATGAACTGATCATCAGGGGGCAGATGCTCAACATAGGAGCTGCCCTCTGGTGATAGGTGCGCTTCCACAGGGGAGTGCCATTCAGCCAGAAGCCGGGGTCATGGATGGCAAATGCAGCAGAGGTGGTGGAAACTTCTGCAGCAGCACTAAGGAGCAGTGAGTCAAGAGGTAGGGAGCAGCAAGCAGGTGGGTGGTAAGGAGCAAGGGGTTTTGGACTGTGAGTGGGCACAGGCTAAGCTGAGGGACTCCCCACCCCAGTGCACAAATTTTGTTCATTGGGCCTCTAGTCCTATGTAATAAAAGGCTAACATGCAAATCAACAAAACAGAACAACCATTCACTATGACATGCACTGACCAATAGGAGGCAGATGCTCAATGCAGGAGCTTCCCCTGGTGGTCAGTGTGCTCCCACAGGGGGAGCACTGTTCATACAGAAACTGGGCTCATAGTTGGCAAACACAATGATGGTAGCGGGAGCCTCTCCCTCCTCTACTGTAGCACTTATGATGTCAGACTGCTGGCTTAGGCCCGCTCTCCAAGGGGAGCGGGCCTAAGCTGCAAGTTGGACATCCTCTGAGGGCTCCAAGATGTGAGAGGGCACAGGCTGGATTGAGGAACCCCCCCCCCAAGTGCACAGATTTTGTGCACCAGGCCTCCAGTACACACGTACACACACACACACACACACACACACACACACACACACACAAGGGAAGTATGCTAATTAGGGCAGATGTCTGGACAAAGCCACAGTGGCCGTGAGGCCTGGGGCTCAGGCAGCTGTGAGTCTTGGTGGCTGCAGGGCCAGGGCTCAGGCCTCACAGCTGCTGCGGCCGGCAGTGGCAGCAGCAGCAGGGTGATAGGACAGCACCTTGCCCTGATCAGCTGGGTTGCCTCCCACAGAAGGAGATCAGACTGTGGCTTAAGCCCGCTCCCCTTGGGCAGCCAGCCTAAACTGTCAGTAGAAGATCTGAGGGCTCCTGGACTGTGAGAGTGGGAAGGCTGAGTTGAGGGACCTCCTTCCCAGTTCAAGTGCTCAAAAAGCATTAGTCTAATAGAACCCCACTCTCCTGTGAAAGTGTACAAATTTTCATGCTCTGGGCCTGTAATATATATATATTTCAGAGAGGAAGGGAGAGAGAGAGAGTGAGAAACATCAATGATGAGAGAGAATTATTGATTAGCTGCCTCCTGCATGTCCCTTATTGGGGATCAAACCCATAACCTGGGCATGTGCCCTTGACTGGATTTGAACCTGGGACCCTTCAGTCTGCATGCTGATGCTCTATCCACTGAGCAAAACCAGCCAGGGCTGTTCTGTTTGTTTTGATTAATACTTATTTGGAAATGGGTGTGAGGGAGAAAAGGAAGAAGAAACTGAATATATTGAAACAATTATATTTGCTTTTAAATGTAGTGTTGTCTTTTAATCAAAACAATTAATAGACCACATGCACTGGCCTACAGGATATGCTATGAGAGGTCCAGAATCTTCACAAAAACTCAAATATGGCTATCCCTAGAAAAAAATAATTGGAGGGGGTAGATTATAGTTACTACATAATGTTCTTTTTGGCATTTTGTGAACATAAGGCAAGCTACTTCTGTACTCTTGATTCTTCATAGCAATGAAGAAAGGAGTAGGAAAGTGTTATCTTAAAAATTGTAAGATCATGGTTAGTCAACCATGGCCCTTCAGCCAGATGGAATGGGGCTGGAAACTTGGCACTGGATCTCCTCACCAGCAGGGGCTGAATCTGTGGGATCTCCTTCTGGAAGGCCAAATGCCTTCTGGGGGTGTGGTTATGCCAGACAAATAGTCTTTTATGGTGGCTGTGGAGGTGGAAGGGATGGTGTCAGTCACAGGGAATCTGAAAGATTGGTCCTTGGAAGGACAGGCAATAGGAAGGGAGGGGTCAGCATCCATGAGAAATGAAAGTATCAGCAAAACTCACAACTGACCTTCAAGTCAGATCTTGAACTTCTTAAAGTACTCTGAGGTCCTACAAGTCTAGGTTCCTCATATACTTGATATTGTGATTTATGGACTAATATGCCATTTCTCAATTCTCAGTTTTTTTTCCTGTAAATTGGGTTGAATAATAATTTGCTGGATTATTATGAGTATATGAGCAAACAATGTTTGGAAAGAGCTAAGTCTAGTCTCTGACATTTATTAATATTGAAAGGCAAATTGTGGCTCAAGCCCAGAAAGATTGATAATTATCTGTTAAGTGTTCAGTCACTTTTGTATGTAGCTAGAACTGACCTTGAGAAGAAAAGAGAGTCAGAATATTAGGTAGATCTGAGCCTGGAGGTGGGTCCAAGACCCCAGTTGGGGGGAGTGCTTCTGAGACCAGAAAACAGACTGAGGCTGACTTGTGAGCATTTGTTATGTACCTGTGGCCAGTTTTATCTTTATCTGGAGATGAATTCATGTCTTAGTCATCTCTATTCTCCTGTACCTAGCACAGGACCTGGCAAAATAACGATAGAATAAAACAAAATAGAAGAAAAATTATAGGGAGCAGGTATAGATTCAAGCCTCAGACTAAACTGTGGCAGAGCCATATACAAGTCCCAGCTTGGAGGGCAGAGCCCTCCTAGCACAATTAAGCTTGACCTTATATATCTCCCTTGTTCCTAGGTAGCTAAAGGACTGTGGGAGGTGCAGCAAGTGCTGACAAAACAAGGTTTGAGTAACAAAATAGATTTGAAACTCGCAAGAACATTGTAAACATGTTGACTACTCCCTTTGCTTTGCTTTGTGTGATCTGACTATAAAATAAAGTTTTGGCTTACAGACTGGGTCACTGTTTCCTCATCCAGGCGATGATCCACCTGATCCCAACTGTATTCTCTTGTCTGTCTTCTTTAATCCTTCACCCCCCCCCCCTCCACAAGTTCACCCCTGGCCGTGCTGGACTGGGTTCAAAAAATATCATATCTGAAGTGAGGTTGCATACCCTTGAGAAAGGCAGCGCCAGAACTCAGGCATTCCTTATTTTAGTCTTAAAAATAAACTTAGTTTAATCAATCAGCCCTGCTCTCTGACACATAGCTCCAATCTTGATTTTGTGCATTATGTGACTCTCAGAGTAAGAAGTAATCCCCAGAGCAGCATGCAAATATATGGGCATATCAGCTGGGATTCTGTGGAATATGCCTATCTAGGTCCAGTGGAGTATTAACTTGTAAACAATAAATTATTCCAGTGGAAGAATGGATAATTCATCTTTTATTACATTGCTGGTTCTCCCTAGATATGCAGTGTCTTTTATGTTTCTCTGTAACCGGTAGGACTAAATTTATAAATACAATTATTCATGAAGTTATATGATACTTCCCAGTATCTTTTATGAGCCATTTCATATATGTGATGCACTTGATCCATTAGCCTGGTTAATCATAGAGATAACAGGAGATATCAGAGGTGCGTGCACAGAATCCAGTTTGCAAGGAGTTCAGGAAATATTTTGTTGGGCTCAGACCAAATGCGCTTGCATCTCCTGTGTTTCTTGGAGTCTCAGCCTGAACAGAATAGGACACATCAAGTTGTACAAGGTGAATTTTTATCCTGGTTAGCCAAATAAAAAAATAAAAATCTCCAGGCATTGAATAGTTTCTGGATGAAGGTGTAATTCTCTTGCAAATTCCTAGTCATGAGGAGGTATATGCATTAAAGGTATATCTCAGAGGCACCCAAACCTGACTCAGAGTTCTCTAGCATTACATGGAGTTTGATTAAAGAAAAATAAAACTAGATTGATTTTAAACAAAATTTCTAAATGGACAAGTTTTTACCTGGTGTATGAATGCAATATAGGGCATTTTGTTAATTAAAAAATGACTTCTTGTCTTAGATAACATGGTTTTAAAAAGTTCACACACCAGATATGAGTCTTCATTATAGTATCTGAAAACAGGCCAGCATTGGAATAGTTTGGGCCATCGTTGGTGCCTGTTTTCATTTGTTGCTGTGAAACGATGACAATCTTCACAGAAAAGTTATCTACTCAACTAGAGAATCATCTGAAACATTTTACAGATTTGGGTAGCTAGGCAATTTAGCCCTAGTTTCATAGATGGGGCCAGAGTAACTTTTGTCAGTATATGTATGGCTGATTTGTAATCACTGATTTCAGAGACTGTGTGGCCTGACATTCACTGACTTTAGATACCAGACCCAGAGCATCTGCAGGCGCCCAGTTCTTTGGAGTGACAAGCGCACAGCATATCTTATCCTCAGTGCCTAGCTTAAGTCAGGCACTGAGAAGACACTTGGTGATGTGTGGTGAACAGTCAGCCAGTGTCCTCCACTGTAGTTTTTGCCTTATTACCTTCTGTCATGGTTGCTGCTGCTTGAAAAGCTTCATGCTCACAACTATCCTCAGTCCTGAGTGTGGTGTTATTCTTGGTTAACACTATTAAAGTCTCAACAGTGTCAATTCAATGGCTATTCATGATTCACTTAATAGGTACCCTGAAGAAATCTAAAAGATGTAATGCAAAAGACCATGGTAGGTTCCCTAGGAAATAAACACATGTATGAAATACAGTCCATGCTTTAGAAAGGCTATGGAAAGGAACGAGGCAAATTTGAGGAAGCATCTTATTATGATATTCAATATTCAGTAAGAAGAACAAATAATGTGGCTTAGGGAGTGTTATTGGAAACCAAAGAAGGGGGAGGAGAGGACCTGGAGGCATTGGGGTTTGGTCTTGGCTTGGTAAGGGCATAGAGCTTGGATGGAGTGAAAGGGGTGGTATATTGTAAACAAAAGATAGCTAGCTGATCTTCACAGGCCTTGGTGTGGGAACTGACCCTGACCCTATGGAGGAACTCTTGTAACCTAGAAAAGGTCCAAAGGCGGCAGAATCACCTGTGTGAGACTTTCCATTGAAGATTGGAAAGACACTTGTCATTTGCAGTCCTGCTGTCAGCGTGGTACTGGCAATCCAAAGGGAAAGCAGCTTTCTGAAGTTCAGCTGGCTTTTCATGGACAGAATCATAGTTCTTCCCCCATTTCAGCTGTGTTATTAGATTGTTTAACCTTGCCAAAAGTGTGGTCCATTGCCCCATCACTCTCCCTCCAGAGGTGTTAGGAGTCATATTGATTGGTTATTAAGTTACTCTAAAATTCTTATGTTCTCTGGAATATTGGAATTCATACAAAAAACATCTTTCTCTGAGGTTATTTAGTGAAATATGCATGAAATTAAAGAGACTCAAGCATTTCCTGCAGCATCTCCACCATGGCCTATTCATTGGGCTTGACTGAGCAGGGATTCTTAAAAGCTGTCCACTGTCAGGACATTCTAGGACATAGAATGATTACCTTACATTGAGTGCTCTGAACCAACATAATTTTGGCTGCCCCCCAAAAATGCAAGTTAGTTAAAAAGAATAAATAAATCAAATGTGATATTTTTGTACCTTTTCATATATATATATATATATATATATATATATATATATATATATATATATTTGCTTTATGGTTTTTATTACAGAAATAAGCCTAAATGAAGTTTTTTTCTATATGTTTTATACATTTTTCTATATTGTTTTATAAGTATTTTAAGTGTGTGTATCTTGTATATTTGTGTGTGTGTAGGTTTGTGTGTGTGTGTGCACACTGCTTCTTGGTTAGCCTATTAACTCCTTATGGGCAAAAATTACATCTTTTGAAATAATTCAGAGTGTCTACAGATGAATTTAGGCTCCAGTAAGAGCATAAATGTAGCCTAGTTTAATTCATAGAGAATTTGTTTGATTCCTCGCTTTATTACATCTACCACTCAAAAGCTAAGTTTATCTCCTTCAAAGGCTTTTTATTTCTTCAGCACGTTTCATTTCATGCTCAGTGTATATGTGTATAGCCAGTAAACTTCATCTCACTTCTTTTTATTTTCTTGTGTGGGAGCCATTTAAAAAAATATTTGTTTCAAGTGAAAGTCTGTTATTCAAAGTAAACATATAGAACTTGGCTAGAGAAAACTATTTGAATAATAATCATATAGTAATAAAACCTTGAAAATATCAATATAAAATACAATATTCATGGTTAGGGATATTATTCACACACTTCACTAAGTACTATTTGTATAGAATATAACTAATCATAAAAGAATGGTCATCTGTATACTCCATATGAATATGTTGTATCTCAGGAATTCAAAGAATTCTTATTGAAAAACAATTATAATTTGTAATATCTATTTTCTCACCAATTTTTAATGTCAAAATAGAGATGGATCAAATATGCAATTAAGTTTGTATTAGAGGACTCCATTTTTTTAAAAAAATCCTCAAATACTAGTTTGGTGCATGTGAAAACATGACCTCTTTCTGGGTAAACATGGAAATTCACTCTCCTTTCCTGCTAGCTTGCAACTCAGTGCAGTCAAAGAAAAGAGTTCTGTTATTTACCTTTACAATCCCAGTGGAAAAGTCAGGAGGTTGTTTTTCCTCCCAGGGAAGACATTTTCAGCGCCAATGCATTGGGAAACCATTAGATCATATATGATCATGATTGTGAACTTATGGTTGGTGGGGGTAGTTCTAGAATTGTAGGGAAAGTGGTTTTCTTCTCATCACAGATGACAAACACACTGCTTAGAGAGTGCTTATTGAATGCTGGGATCTTGTGGGGAGAGCACTGAATTTACAGTCAAAGAGCTGGAATTTGGAAGCTGCATTCTGAGCTGTGCTATGCTCCAGCCATATGGCTCAGGCAACGATAATGTTGTAAGTATGACAAACACTCTACATTATTAAATGGTTTCTATTTGCCAGGTACTTTGCACCTGTCACTCTAATCCTCACTATGCCACCAAGTGGTAGCTATTATATTCTCTATATTACAGATGGGGAAGGAGACTCAGACAGATTTGATAACTTTCTAAAGGTCACCCTACCAGTACATGGGTAGACCTTGAATTTAAAATGAGGCCTATTTGAGTACAAAGTCCAGGTTCTTTTCCTGTAGACCATAGGCCAAAGAGGCACATCAAAGTCACCATGTTTTAAACACCACTATAAGCCAGTCAACCTCAGTGTTTAACACATATTATTTCATTTATTCTAAAATAATACAAAATGCTTTGAGGCCAGTAACATTTTACAGATTCATAAACTGAGAAGGAGAGAAAATTAAACTTGTTCAAATTTATAAATTTAGTACAAAGCAGAGATGAGATAATTAAAATATATATATATATTCTCCACTTATATTGCCTCTTGTAAGTTCAATTGCTATCTTTTAAAAAATATATTTTATTGATTTTTTACAGAGAGAGGGATATAGAGTTAGAAACATCGATGAGAGAGAATCATCAATCAGTCTCTTGCACACCCCCCACTGAGGATGTGCCCACAACCAACATACATGCCCTTGACTGGAATCGAACCTGGGACCTTTCAGTCCTCAGTCCAACACTCTATCCACTGAGCCAAACCAGTTTCAGCTCAATTGCTATCTTTAACCTATAGTACTTCATTTGACTTTTATCATTCTCCTGGGATGGTAATCAAGGCCTGTATTTTTTTCTTCCCTTTTAAAGGTGAAAACAAAGACTCCCAAGAGAGTCTCTCCTAGGATTTTCCTGCCTGCTGGTTGTTCCTTTTCCATGTCCCCAACCCTCTTCCTTTCCTCGACTTTGTCCACACTATTTCCCCAAGGTGATTCATTTAGTCCATATTACTAAATGCATTGATGACTCTATGTACATGACTTATTTAAGTATCTACTTTTATGACTTTTAAATCAATGACTTCCATATCTCTACTTTGATGATTCCCTATGAACTCCAAACGTCTGCTCATCATCTCCACTTGAGTGTTTTAAAGGCATCTCAAACTTAACATGAGCAAGGCAAAATTACTAGTCTTCCAAATACCTATCCAAATTGAGACTCCCATACTCTTCCATGACTCACCAAAAGGTACCACCTCCACCTAATTGCTCACAGCAAAATCGAGGAGACATCCTTAATTCTTCCCTTTCCATCGCCTCGTACATCCAAGCCATCCACAATTTTGACAGCTGCGCCTTTGAAATCAGGCTATGTTTTCACCATTATGTCCTTGGCCAAATCGTTATTATTTCTTACTTTGGAACTGCAATATTCTCCTATTTGGTTCGTACTGGGTATCTTGTAAGTCAGATCATACAAATCTCTTACGTAAGTAGTCCTACAACTTTCTAGTGTATTTAGAAAAACTATCCAAACAACTTTTTAGGACCTAAGAGGCTCTCACAATCTTTCTCTGCCTATACCTCTGACCTTATGTTGTTCTACCCTTTCTGTCACTCACATACTCTGACCACATATTTTGGGGAAAAGTCTGTCCTGGAATCCTGCATGTGGGTTCATGGTGACCTATTGGGAGAGGAAGAAGAGCTGGGATGCATCTCATTTATCCTGCTTTCTCAGTGCCCTGCATTGCCAGTTACAGGTGCTCAGTACGTGTGCATGAGGTGATTGAACTTCTAATTCCAGACTTTTACTTTGTTTGAGCACAGATGGACTTACTCTTCCAGACACAGTCCTGATAGGAGAGATCTCATGGTGGTGGGAGGGAAGAACAGCTGCACTGAGTTGGCTGTACAGAAGATAAAACACAATTGTGATATCCGTCCTGGCCTAATTTGAGACACTGACTGTGCGACTCCACAGTAGACAATCAGGTCCAGAGTGGTTGCAATTTCATGCCAGCTGTTTTTAGGCCACACGTGGAGTCTGAGAGTTGTTGGGCTGGAAATCCCAAACGGCACAAATGTGTCTTGACACATAATTTGATGGTCATGAGTAAGCAGACACAACTCTGTCCTGACTTTCTTAGACCCTCGGATATTTATATCACTGCTGGCATTGTATTTTCTTGAATTTCACCTTATTAATCTTCAAAATCTAAATACTGTCCTCAGTTACTTTTGTTATTCTTTGAGTCTTAGAAGGCATAGGGCACATGATGTATTACAGATCACGTGGGGCCCCGGACTCTTGCTCTTGATTTCATTAAGTTAATGATGGAATTAAATTACATCTATTCCTTTTTGACTCTGGATAGTTTTGCTTGTCTTCTATCTAATACAGTTTATATCTATGAAATTTACAAGTAAGCAAAATTAGTGTGGGAGCTTTATCATCAATGAAAGCCATTTATTTCCCATCTCTTCCTAGAAACCCCATTTGTTTCTTTGCAGGGAAAACAGGAATTCATTAAAATAGTGGAGTTGATTTTTGGCAGTTTCTCCTGGTGATTTCTATGCATCGTCTCCACTTGATCTTCCCTGACTGAGGGAGAACTCTGACTTACGAAGAGGCTTCTTCAGTTAAAGTAACACTGCTCTATATTTAGAAAACTATCTTTTACGGGGGAGGCTAATCACACTATTTAAAGAAAATTCATAATTGTTAAAATAGATCATTAGGAATTCATTCAGGTGTGGCTCCTGTAAATTGAATTTCAAATTTGCAAGGGGAAAGGGAAATGCTTAGTTCTAAGGACAGGATCTGTCCAAGAAGAGGACAACAGGGAAAAAGAATGGACATATGTAATACTTTCAGGAATAAAGATGAAAAAAATTACTATACATCTCCATAGTACTTTCTGCAATTATAAACAGGACTGCCTCCTGACATAGCAATTCCACTTCTAAAAACATAATGGTATATTTTGAAAGGATTATACTCTGCTGACTCCTATCAAATCAGGAAAAAAAATCAATTTCTGTTTGAAAAACTAGGTAAAAATTTGGAGACTAACCTAGAATAAGCTTGGATCTCTATATTTTGCTCAGGTAAAATGGATCAATACTGTTAGATTGTGTATTTCTTGAGGGCAGAGGGCATAGCTTGATCAACTTTCCAGCCCTCCCCTACCCCTTTAGTATATTGCATAGTTTCTTGTACATGGAAAAGGTTTAGTAAGTTAACTTTAGTGAAATTGGAGGGTTGGACTTGCTTCTTTGTATTTATACCAGTAATCAAAGAACATATAAAGAGTAAAGTTATAAAAACAAACAAATAAACAAACAAAAAATGGGTAGCTCTTCTTTCTACATGATTGGTGGAACCATATGGTGTATGGGAAACAATGGAGACCGGAGATGCAAGAGACTTGGGCTCTAATTTGGCTCTGCCAGCTTTGTGAATTTATATGATAACCTCCATCATCCTTAATTTATTTGAACTCTAAACTGAAGAAGTAGAAGCTAAGTTCCTGTCAGCTCTAAAATATGATCATCAGACTACTTGTTTTTTTTTTGTTTTTTTTAATTGATTTTTATTAATTATGGTATCACATAATTGTCCTTATCCCCCCATTCCCATCCCAAACCCCTCCCTACATATTCCCCTACCCCCTTATTGTCCATAGTGCATGCACACAAGTCCTTTGGTTGATCTCTTCCCTTTACCCCCACCCTCCCCTACTTTCCCTCTGAGGTTTGAGCGTCTGATCGCTGCTTCTCTTTTTCTGGGTCTATCTTTGTTCACCAGTCTATGTTGTTCATTATTTCGTCTAGATGTGTGAGGTCATGTGATCCAAGAAATACCCTTATAAAAACCTAAACTGCGATAAGCCTTAATGGTTATCCTGAGAGGCAAATGAATCAGTCTGTAGTGAGTTCCTTTCTGGGCCAGCAGTTCTTTTGAGTCCCAGTTTCAATGTCAAATAGTTCCTTATGTGTACATGTCAGCCATGATATTTCAGATCTAGTTGGTGGACAAATGGTGGTAATGCAGGTCCGACCATCTCTTGTTTGATCGTGGGTATCCTTCAGCAATAGGCAGCCGCTGTCTGTTGGTATGGTGAGGCGTCCTCAGCATCTTCCATCTCTGAGTTGTCTCTTCTGTTTTCATGGCTGGAGCACTTCTGTCTATTCCTCTCTGTTACTGGATTCCAGGTGGTCTCAGAGTTGTTTTCTGAAACTATACAAACATATTCTCGACCAAAAGTTAATACAGAGATATTCTCTTTAAATTTGACTTGGGATTCTTTTTCATCCCCACCCCACTCCCCCAAATAATTTTCCTCTTGCTTATTTTGACTCCATGTGTGTATTTTTATGGATATCTTGCTGTTAGCGTTTCAAATAAAGGTTAATTTTCTTAAGTACAAAAAAAGTTTTTAGATGTAAATTATTCTCAGTATATTTTTCCTTACATGATATTCTTCCACTGTCACCCCCTTTTTTACTTTAGATAATTGGAGACTTCTGGAGATTTTATTGTTAGTCTTGATATCTTTTACATTTTAATTATTTGTGCTACACTATGACTGCATTAGGTTCATAACATGTTGTGCAATTTTACCATGAGGCGCTCTGCCAATAAGAATTTTTGTTAATACTATAGGAATAGCATTTTGTACAGTACACTCAGTTTTTCTAGAATATTAATTTACTTCTATTAGCCACATTGATTTTCTCTGAGAAATTGGGTACTATTCATATGTCAGACTCAACACTCTAGCAACTATCTTATTTACCATGTGTGTATTAGTGGAATTGATTGTTTGGCTTCTTGAGAAGGGCCTGAGCATTCCAGCTATTAGGCTGGACTTGGAAATTAGAGACCCATTTGCCCCCACCATGGGTACAAGGCCTCTCAAACAAGTCTTGTTGCAGTGAAATGGCAGCTGCTGTCAGCCACGTCTCTGTTACATGGGTCCCAATTTGAGCTGTGCATGGGAAGTGAAGCAGCCATGGGGGAAGGAGACCTCCCTCAGAATGGGAGAATGTTCAGGCGCCTGCCAGGTTGCAGGAGGGGTGGTAAGGGTCTGTGCCCCACCTCCGTTGCTCCCCAAGTTCTCTCCTGATGGCCCCTCTGTGACTGTGCCTGTCTTAGGTTGTTCCTTCCATGAGGAATCTTACCCGTCTCTGGCTAACCAGCCATCCTCCGGGGCCAAGCAGGGTGATGTGAGGTTTAGTTCTGTCTCCTTGGTGACCTATGCCCCAAGGGCTCCACACCCAGCACCTGCCTCGGGAACCCCTCACCTGCTGGCAAGGTCCGGGCGTTGAGCTCATATTTTTGGGACTCCATGTTTCTTCTCCAGAGAGGGCCTAGCTCCCCCCACTGGGCGGGTGGGACATCCGTGGTGCCAGCCACGTTGGTGCTTCAGCCTTGGCATGAACTAAAAGGTCAGGTAACAGTTGTGGGCATCTGGACCATGAGAAAAGGTTCATTTTTGGCCACAAGGGCAAGACAGGCCAATATAGAATGCTCAGGTGCCTTCTCAGGAGGCCCTCTGCCTAGTGGAAGGGATGAGGTCCTTTCATGTAGTTTTTAAATTGCTGTCAGACATTCAAAGGATTGGTTTGTATGTTTTTTGGGGATAATTGTACAATATGCTGTTGTAATTCTAAAATATCTATAGCTGTGTTGCTTTTGTCTCCAACCGCCAACAAAGTGTGTGTGTGTGTGTGTGTGTGTGTGTGTGTGTGTGTGTATTAATAAAATAAATCATTCTTTATTGATAGTCCTTGATGGGAGATACTATTATAGGTAATGGGGATAACCCAAATCTGGGAACAATTATAATGACCTTGTAGAATAATATCATGTAAGGATATTCTTTGCTCTAGGTCATGGAAATTCCATTTTAAACTGGTTGTCAATTTCTTTTTGCTTAGGGAAGGTTTTTGTTTCATTTTCTACACCTTTCCCAGGAGGAAGTAGTGATGGTCCCTTCCTTTGGTGTCCTCACAAGCCAGAATCTTCTATTTAATTTTACACACAAAGGAGCAGTAGCTTAATTTTGTGTCCTACAAAAGGGGAGCTGGGTGGTGCGCTCTATGTAGTTATACTTCCTTGTCCCACCAGTAGTCCTCCTGGATGACTAAGGTGTTTGGTATCATCAGTGACTACTTTGGGCAGGAGGATCAACCCAGGTAAGGGCTCCCACCCATGCAGGATTAGGAACAGAGGTCCAGAAATACTTACCCAATAGCCCCAGGTTATATTACCGTACAGCTGATTCCTGCTAGCCTGGCGGTAAAGGCGTTCTCAGGTGTTCTTGGGGTTCTGGTTACCTCACACTTTCTTCTCTCTCTCTCTCTCTCTCTCTCTCTCTCTCTCTCTCTCTCTCTCTCTCTCTCCTCTTTCTCTCTTATAATAATATTATTATTATTGTTTTACATATGTGTTCTTATCCCTCCCTTATCCCCCACCCTCCACCTATACTCCACCCCCATTTATCTGTAGCCATTAATGAGGCTCATAAGTATGCCCACAAGTCTCTCGGTTGATTTCTCCCCCTTACTCCCAGCGATCCCCTCCTTCTCTGGTGTTTGGGGTTCTGATCAATATTACTCAGTCTCTGGGTCTGTTATTATTCATCAGTCTATGCCATTCACTATATTCCATAAATGAGTGATATCATGTGATGTTTATCTTTCTCTGCCTGGCTTATTTCACTTAGCATAATGGACTCCATCTCCCTCCAAGTTGCTGCAAATGGTAGGAAGTCTTTCTTTTTTACCGCAGCATAGTATTCCATTGAGTAGATGTACCACAGTTTTTTAATCCATTCATCTGCTGATGGGCATTTCGGCTGTTTCCAAATCTTAGCTATGGTGAATTGTGCTGCTATAAACATAGGGGTGCATATATCCTTTCTGATCCGTGTTTCCATTTTCTTGGGATATATTCCTAGGAGTGGAATCATTGGATCAAATGGGAGTTCCATTTTTAGTTTTTTGAGGAAACGCCATACTGTTCTCCACAGTGGCTGCACCAGTCTGCATTCCCACCAGCAGTGTAAAAGAGTTCCTTTTCCTCCGCATCCTCGCCAACACTTGTCGTTTGCTGTTTTGTTGATGATAGCCATTCTGACTGGTGTAAGATGGTACCGCATTGTTGTTTTGATTTGCATCTCTCTGATGATTAATGACTTTGAGCATGTTTTCATATGTCTCTTGGCCTTCCTTCTGTCTTCTTTAGAAAAGTGTCTATTTAGCTCAGTTGCCCATTTTTTAATTGGGTTGTTTATATTCTTTTTGTTAAGTTGTATGAGTTCTCTGTAAATTTTGGAGATTAAACCCTTATCAGTGAAATCGTTGGCAAATATGTTCTCCCATGCAGTGGGGTTTCTTGTTGTTTTACTGATGGTTTCCTTTGCTGTGAAAAAGCTTTTTATTTTGATGTAGTCCCATTTGTTTATTTTATTTTTAGCTTCCATTGCCTTAGGAGCAGTATCAGTGAAGAAGTTCTTTCGGCATATGTCTGAGATTTTCCTGCCTGTGGATTCCTCTAATATTTTTATGGTTTCCCGTCTTATGTTTAAGTCCTGTGTCCACTTTGAGTTTATTTTTGTGTATGGTGTAAGTTGGAGGTCTAGTTTCATTCTTTTGCATGTATCTGTCCAATTTTCCCAGCACCATTTGTTGAAGAGACTGTCTTGTCTCCATTGTATATTCATACCTCCTTTGTCAAATATTAATTGAGCATAGTGGCTTGGGTCAATATCTTGATTCTCTATTCTATTCCATTGGTCTATATGTCTGTTCTTGTGCCAGTACCAGGCTGTTTTGAGAACAGTGGCTTTGTAATACAGCTTGAAGTCTGGTACAGAGATCCCTCCTACTTGATTCTTCTTTCTCAGGATTGCTGTGGCTATTCGGGGTCTTTTTTTATTCCAGATAAATTTTTGGAGACTTCTTTCTAGGTCTGTGAAATATGCTGTTGATATTTTAATGGTGAGTGCTTTAAATCTATAGATTGCTTTGGGTAGTATGGACATTTTGATGATGTTGATTCTACCAATCCATGAACATGGTATGTTCTTCCATCTGTTTACATCTTCCTCTATCTCTTTTTTCAGTGTTGTGTAGTTTTCTGCATATAAGTCTTTTACCTCCTTAGTTAAGTTTATTCCTAGGTATCTTAATTTTTTTGGTGCGATGGTAAATGGGATTGCTTTCTTTGTCTCTCTTTCTGTAAGTTCATTATTGGTGTATAGAAATGCCATAGATTTCTTGGCGTTGATTTTGTATCCTGCTACCTTGCCGAATTCATTTATTAAGTCCAATAATTTTTTTATGGACTCTTTAGGGTTTTCTATGTATAGTATCATGTCATCTGCGAATAAGGACAGTTTTACTTCTTCTTTTCCAATTTGGATGCCTTTTATTTCTTCTTCTTGTCTGATCGCTATAGCTAGTACTTCCAGCACTATGTTGAACAGGAGTAGTGAGAGTGGGCATCCCTGTCTTGTTCCTGTTCTTAGAGGGAATGGTTTTAGTTTTTGCCCATTGAGTATGATGTTGGCTGTGGGTTTGTCATAAATGGCTTTTATTATGTTGAGATATGAACCTTCTATCCCTACCTTTCTGAGAGTTTTTATCAAGAAAGGGTGTTGGATTTTGTCAAATGCTTTTTCTGCATCAATGGATATAACTATGTGATTTTTATCTCTCAATTTGTTTATGTGATGTATCACATTTATTGATTTGCGGATATTGTACCATCCTTGCATCCCTGGTATAAATCCTACTTGATCATGGTGTATGATCTTTCTGATGTACTGCTGGATCCGATTTGCTAGAATTTTGTTGAGGATTTTGGCATCTATGTTCATGAGGGATATTGGCCTGTAATTCTCTTTCATTGTGTTGTCTTTATCTGGTTTTGGTATTAGGGTGATGCTGGCTTCAAAGAAGGAGCTTGGAAGTGTTCCTTCTTCTTGAATTTTCTGGAGTAGTCTGAGGAGGATAGGTTTTAGTTCTTCCTTGAATGTTCGGTAAAACTCTCCTGTGAAGCCATCTGGCCCCGGGCTTTTATTTGCTGGAAGCTTTTTGATGACTGCTTCAATTTCATCCATAGTTATCTGCCTATTGAGATTTTTAGTATCTTCTTGATTAAGTTTTGGAATGTTGTATTTTTCTAGGAATGTGTCCATTTCCTCCAAGTTGTTCAGTTTATTAGAATAGAGTTGCTCATAGTATTTTGTAACAATCCTTTGTATTTCATCTGGGTCTGTTGTTATTTCACCTCTTTCATTTCTGATTTTGTTTATTTAGGTCCCCTCTCTTTGCTTTTTGGTGAGCCTGGCTAGTGGTTCATCAATCTTGTTTATCCTTTCAAAGAACCAGCTCTTGGTTTTATTGATCTTTTGTATTGTTTCTTTGGTCTCTATGTCATTCATTTCTGCTCTGATCTTTATTATTTCCTTCCTTCTGTTCACTGTGGGTTTTTCTTGTTGCTGTCTTTCTAACTCTTTGAGTTGTTGAGTTAGATTATTTATTAACACTTTTTGTTGTTTTTTGAGGTATGCCTGTATAGCTATAAATTTTCCTCTCAGTACTGCTTTCATTGTATCCCATAGTATTGATATTGTTGTGTTTTTATTGTCATTAGTCTCCAGGAATTTTTTAATTTCTTCTTTGATCTCATTGTTTACCCAATCATTGTTTAATAGCATGTTATTCAACCTCCAAGTGTTTAAATTTTGGGGGGTGTTTTTCTTATAGTTTATTTCTAATATTATGCCATTGTGGTCTGAGAAAATGCTTGGTATGATTTCAATCTTTTTGAATTTGGGGAGACTTTGTTTGTGACCCAAAATGTGGTCTATTTTTGAAAATGTCCCATGTGCACTTGAGAAGAATGTATATTCTGTGGCTTTGGGGTGAAATGTTCTGAAGATATCAATTAAGTCCATCTGATCTAGTGAGTCATTCAGAATTGCTGTTTCTTTGCTGAGTTTTTGTTTAGTTGATTTATCCATTGATGTCAGTGGCGTATTAAAGTCTCCTACTATGATTGTGTTGTTGTCGATTTCTCCCTTGATATCTTCCAGGAGATTTTTTATGTATTTGGGTGCTCCTACATTGGGTGCATATATGTTTATTAGGGTTATATCTTCTTGTTGTATCGATCCCTTTATTATTATGAAGTGGCCTTCTTTATCTTTTGTTATGGCCTTTACTTTGAGGTCTATTTTGTCAGAAATAAGTACTGCTACCCCAGCTTTTTTTTCATTTCCATTTGCCTGAAATATGTTTTTCCATCCCTTCACTTTCAATCTATATGAGTCCTTTTTTCTGAGGTGGGTCTCTTGTAGACAGCATATATATGGGTCATGTTTTTTTATCCATTCAGCCACTCGATGTCTTTTGAGTGGAGCATTTAGTCCGTTTACATTTAAGGTTATTATTGAAATGAAATTGTTTGTAGCCATTTTTATTTTTTTGAGACTATTCCTTCTTAACATTTTATTTTACACCAGCCCTTTTAGCATTTCTTGCATTGCTGGCTTGGTCGTGATAAACTCCCTTAGCATTTTTTTTGTCTGTGACGCTCCTTATTTGCCCTTCAATTTTGAATGATAACCTTGCTGGATAGAGTATTCTTGGATTTAATCCCTTGGTTTGCATCACTTTGTAGATTTCTTTCCATTCTTTTCTGGCCTGATGTGTTTCTGTTGAGAAATCATTTGATAATCTAATGGGGGTTCCCTTGTATGTAACTTTCTGTCTCTCTCTTGAAGCCTTTAAGATTCTCTCTTTGTCCTGAATATTTGCCATAGTAATTATGATGTGTCTTGGTGTGGGTCTATTCGGGTTCATTCTGTTTGGGACTCTCTGGGCTTGTATGACTTTTTTCTTTGCTACCTCAGGGAAGTTTTCTGACATTATTTCTTCAAATATTTCTTCTAAACCTTGTTCTTCCTTTTGTTCTGGCACCCCTATTATTCTTATGTTGCTTCGTTTCATGTTGTCCCATAGCTCCCTTAGGCTTTCCTCCTGTCTTTTAAGTTTTTTCTCCAATTGCAATTCAACTTGGCTGTGTTTTGCTTCCCTGTCTTCTAATTCACTAATTCGGTCCTCTGCTTCTCCTAGTCTACTGTTGAAGCTTCCCATGGTGTTTTTTATTGCATCTATATCATTCTTCATTTCTTCTTGATTTTTCCATAAGTTGTTGATTTTTTCATCCATTTCTTCTTGTTTCTTGCATATGGTGTTAATTTTTCCTTCCAACCGATTTAAGACCTCCATGATCCTTATTCTGAATTCTTTTTCTGGCAAATTGCAGGCTTCTGTGTCACTTAGCTGTCTTTCTGGTGTTTCCTCATTTTCCTTCCTTTGGTGAGATCTTTGCTTACCCATTTTTGGTCTTACTGACTGATCTAGATGTTGAGCTTTGCAGGGGCTACTCCTTGGGTGTCAATAGCTTCTCTATCTGCAGTTTCTCTATGGCAGTAGCTACAGTTAGCTGCAGTTCCTCTGGTGGGTGCTGTTCGCAGCAATGGTGCCTCCTCTGGTTTGTGGGGGAAGTTGCTCGTATAGCTTCTGTTCCTTGGGCGGTGTTGGGATGATTATGAGGTTGCTATGGATCTGGATGCTCCCTCAGCTGCTGCTCCCTGGGCCAACAAGACTCAACACCGAGGGAACTAAACACAGATGTACTCACGACACCAAAAACCCCAGTATAAGTGACCCCCTGAGAAAAGAGATATTGGACAGTGAGAAGAGAGCACAAATGCTATAGAGGAGAGAGGAAGATATATGGAATAAAAGACAGAAGAATAAGAGGATTGAAGCAGAATTTGTAGAGGCTAAACTTATATAGTGAAAATAAGATTGAGAATTGGATGACTATGGGGAAGGCCTCAATTTAGTATTAAGGAAGTAGAAAGGGAATAATTGGATGAAAGGAAAGAGAATTTAAAAAATGGTAAATTTACATAAAGAAATTAACTTCAAAAATGGTATAAAGAATTAAAAATAGCAAATAAAAAATACTGATGAGAAATAAGGTGGACAGATATAAAAGAAAAGTAACAGACCTGAAACAGAAAACAAAGAAGAAAAGAAGAAAAAAATGCAGAAAGGGAGAAAGAAAGAAAGAAAGAAAGAAAGGAAAAAAGAAAGAAAAATAGAAAAAAAGGAAGGAAGGAAGGAAAAAGGAAAGGAGAAAAAAGGAAAAATAAAAATTAAAGTGGGGGAAAAAAGTAGAGTGTCTTCTTTTGGCTGGGTTATGATTCCGTTTATATTGTTCTATCAGTTTCCTGGTTGCTATATCCTCAGGGATTATTCAGATTCCTTGTTTTACTCAATGTGTGATCGGGGTGGGGCTACGTTGGTTGCCTGGAGACTGGAGGGCGGGGCTGTCTCTCAGGAGAAAATGGCGACTGTGCTTACGGAGATGACTCAGCACCAGGTCTGTGACCACCTCCCCCAGATCACCCACTCTTCCCCAATTCCACAAGCCCACACCCTCTCCTGCACCTCAGCCACAGGTAAGTGTATCTCAAAGGTCCTACGAACCAGGTTTAGTGGGAGGAGGCACAGGCACCAGCGCGAGGAGGGATTGCGTTTCTAAGAGCTTCTCTCTTGTCGGCACTGTGAGATCCAGTTTACCTTTCAGAGTTTGCTCAGATCTAAATCCAGACACTTAGGATCAGAATCCCCGACCTCCTTAGGTCCCTTGGTCCCCCTCCCTTTTATTTTCTCACAGAAATGCTTAGCCTGTCCTCAGGGACGCGGCCCAGCACCCTGTGGATTCCCCCCTGCCTCTGGTCGCTGAGGCTCCGCAGATTCTCCCGCTTTGATCTTTGATTTTACCTTACTTCCGGAACTTCTTCCCTTCCTGGGTGTAAACTATCTCACCAGCTGTGTCTCCTCACCAAATTTGGGCTGAATTCCACTCGTTTCAGCTGCTCCCTCCACCCGCTCTGGGACTAGGCTCTGGACGCGTCCTTCCACTACGCCGCCATCTTCGCCCTCCCAGACTACTTGTTTTACTCTTATTTTAGATCTAACTTTTACTTGTGTTGGTTACCTAAATAAAGGTATGAACTCATTCCTATCTTTAGTCACTAAATTTTATATCAACCCAACCAACCCACCCTTCCATTTCTAAGCAAGGAAGGCTTCTCTGATGGCATCAAGCCAGTCCACTCTGTCTGAATATCTGGCTCTGAATATCCAGAGTTTTGAAAACTTACTTTAAGAATGTGTAAAAAATAGGGCAAAGTACAGACACAAATGACAGTCCTTGCTAAACCCAGTTGAAGTTTATAGAATTCTAATTACAGTGGACCTGAACCTTGGGTGAGGCGGAGTAATTAAACTAGTCAGTGGGAGCAAATCATTACCCAGAGAAGATGAATCTGCCCTTGTAAGGTGCTGATTAGAGTCCTGGAAGAGGAAATGTACTTAGTAGTGCCTGGAAAAGTGAAGGGCGCTTTGTTTCCAGAAAGTTGCTTGTTCACACAAAACCAAGTCTGGTGCTGTTTGTTCTACTGTGATCATTTTATAATCACTGCAGTTTTAATAATTTGGATTTGTGTCAGTGAAATGGAAGGGTGGCCTCTGGTTAGGTGAGAACGGACACAAATAGAGGAGCAAAGACCTTCCACTGGGAGGGAGGAGCAGGGGACTGCTTTTGGACCATAAAAAAATCCCATGGTATTACCCAATAAGAGCACATTGTGTGGTCCTTCCTTTTTTAAAAAAATGTATTTTATTGATTTTTTTTTTACAGAGATGAAGGGAGAGGGATAGAAAGTCAGAAACATCAATGAGAGAGAAACATCAACCAGCTGCCTCTTGCACACCCCCTACTGGAGATGTGCCCGCAACCAAAGTACATGCCCTTGACCGGAATCGAACCTGGGACCTTTCAGTCTGCAGGCTGATGCTCTATCCACTGAGCAAAACTGGTTTCGGCATGTGTGGTCATTCTGATGAAATCACAGAATAAGAGAGGGAGGAAGTCCTGTCCTATAGTCAAAATACAAAGGATTCTTTGGTTGGGGTGTGGTTATTTTACTCTCTCCTTATTTTTTTAAAAAATAGAATGATTGTTTTTGACAACTCCTTTTTCCGCTAATAACAGGAGTATGAGAATTCAGACCTCATTCTGCAATAAGAGGAGGCAATTCTGGATGTGTTTTACTATCAGTAGACATACAGTCTCCTGGAGAAGCTGTATTCCTGCATCAAATCAGAAGGGAAACTCCCAGGTTCCTTCTAGTAGCAATGAGAGCACCCTGGGACAGTGTGGGTGCTTGGGAACAGGAGAGGCCATTTCATCAGTAGCCTTTGGGGCAGGTACTGTGGAAGCTACTCCTGCCAACAAAGCCTGCTACTAAGATGATTGCTTCCATAGGCAATTGACAAGCAAGAAATGATGATATTTGAACCACAGGAACTTGCTTCCTACAGAATATTTAGTATTTGGTGATTTTTCAAATTCTGATATAGAATATGTGATAGTGTACTTACAGTTGGGAAATTGACGTCAGCTAATTAAAAACTTCAGTGGAATGAGTCCCTCATGTTTAGTATTGGTCTTCTAATCAAGAGTTATGTGAAGTGACTGCAGATCCAAGGTATTTCAGGGCCTGGAATCTTGCTTATTGGGTCAAGCATGCATTAGAAATGTGGACAGTTCTAACTAGACTGTGTTTAGTTACCTATATATGGTGGTGAAGAACGCAGACTTGGGATTCACATAGAACTAGAATCAAGATCAACACCCACATTGCTGTGAGGAGTTAACCCCCGTTTGTTAAATATTTCACAATTAGGAAGGCAGGGGCACTGATCAATCATAACAAATGGAACAAGGCTGCTTTATTTAACATATTGTAAGTACTTCAGAAAGTACCTGGAGGTGGGGCTATGGCTGCTGTTTGCTAACCTGATCAGAGGAAATTAAACATAGAACAGAGAGGCTGGATGAACAGTTATGAGATTGAAAGAATTTAAGTTAGATAAAATGCTTTAACCCAAAGCCTGGTGCTTAGTGAATGCTCAGTTAATAGCCATTATTATTAATGTTACCATGACTTTCTCAAGACTTTTGGTGTGGTGTCTCAATGATTTTTGTGTGTGTCCAAAATAAATACTTAACTATTCTGTTTAATAAGCAGGTAGGTCCAAATATACTTAGTAAATGTTTATATTATAGCATAACATTTGGGGGGGGGGAGAAATACACAGAAATGGAAACACAAAATTAGATTTTTATTTTATTCTTAAAATAACCACAATTACTCATTAATGGGGGTATATGTGCCTATTGAGTACCTCAACTTTTCACGTTCAACCATCAGATTGGATACTGCCTCTCTCATTTCTTATCCCACAATGAATTTTGTGTCTTAGTTTCTATCATTGCAATAATAATAATAATAATAATAATAAAAAACACACACCTTTTACTTTTGCAAAGTTACAATGCCATTGAAAGGAATATAGCAAGACCTAACGTTGAAACCCTGGATGACCTTGCTCACTGGATGTCTGAAAAATGTGGCTGTGTGTCCCTTAAAACTTTTAAATATCCCAATGCCCCGTGAATTTGCTAAAATATTCCATAGTACCTTGGCACACAATTTGGGAAACATGGCATTAAATAGAGGGATTTTGAGAAATATTAAATGCTATTAGCTAGGGTCCGCTAAAGACAAATGCAGACTAATTCCTACTCTTGGGATCTAGTAGGTACAAACTTCATATGATTATGCTTAGGCCCTAGAACTCCTGGGATAAATAGTGTTTTGGGCTGATTGCCAGCAAACAAAGTGAAGCCTGCCAAGCTTACTGGTTGGTTTTGAACTTTCAAGAGAAATGAAAACACCTTGAATGGAGAACCACAACCTTTACTTTTAGTCATTCTAATGGCCCTTTATTTGTTTGCTGAAACTCAATTATGTGTTCAAAGAGGTACAGATGTTATGATAGTTTTTGATGTTTTATTATTGAGATAGCAAAATTAATTTTCGTCCCTAAAGTTGGAATTAAAAAAAATCTCCCATTTATAATAGGATTCTCTAAATTCTGTTTAGATCTGCAGTTGGTGTGATGTTGATTTTCTTCTGTTCTGGAGCAGAGAACAGTGCTCCTGGTAGAATATGGAATCTAGAACAGAAAGGAAGTTCTAAGTCAGGTGCCACTACTTTCTCATTCTGCTGATGAGGAAATGCTTGCCCATGGACACTGTTCATTCTGGAGTGAGACAGGCCTAGAACCCAGTTTCCAGTCTCCTACAGCCATCTCCTAGTTTACAGATTCCCCCTTCCATTCAGGGCACTTAGAGGCCTCGGGGTAATTCTTTATAAATCACCTCCCTTGAACCCTCAGTCATCACTTCTTATTGCTGACCTCAGTCCTGCACATAGCAACATTTAGTCATGACTTCTAACACAACACTAAAATTCTACAAGGTTTATGGAAGGTTCGTCCCAGTATATTTAGTTTCTTTTGGTCATTTCTTAAAGCAGTGGTTTCTAATCTATTTAGAATTACACATTTTTGTAATAATCTAAATGAAAGCTAATGATCCTGTCCTCCTGCAAAAGTACACACACACACACACACACACACACACACACACACACACACACATGCACACACACACATACACATTTTAGGGGGTTCTATTGACCCTCTGCGTTCAACCCTCTACCCCCCAACACACACACAGTACTTCTTATTACCATGGCAGTTTTTCAATTGCTTTATTTTAAATGTACACACAAAGATTACTTTCACAGCTAATCTTTGATTATATTAATTGACATAGTTATAAATTTTTGTTCTCCCCACTAATCTTTAATTCCCACTTTTTTTCCTTTGTTAATTTGTATTTTCCCCCCTGAAGTACATTCATTAATATATCTTTTAGTGAAAGTGTCTGAGTAGTAAGCTGTCTTTGTTTCTGTATATCTACAAATGCTTCTGTTTTGCTTTCCTTTCTGACAAATAGCTTAGCTGGGTAAAAATTGTTAAATTGACAGTAATTTTTCCTGGACACTTTCAAAAAAATTGTTTATTTTTCACTGGCATTTATTGCTACTACTGACACATCTACTATTAGTACAATTGTCAGGGTTATCTATTTTTTTTCTTTTTCTCTGTTCTATTTGATTTTACCTCTTCAATATCCTACAGTAATTTTAGGATGACTTTGGCTAAGATTTATTTCTTTTTACCCTGATCTATACCAAGAAAAGTAACTCAGATCTAAATACTCATGTCTTTTTTCAGTTCTGCAAAATTTATAGTTATTAATTCTTCAAATAATATCTCTTCACAACTTTCCATTTTTTTGCCGCATTTAATAGACATAACTGTATTACCCATGTCTTGTATCTAACATTTTATACTAAACACACACACACACACACACACACACACACACACAAACACACACACACTCACTCTGAAGCCTCTTTGTTTCTATATGCTTTATTCTGGATAAAGTCCTTAGTTCTTTTTATGAATTTTCTAATTCTTTCTTCAACCATTTTCAGTCCAGGGTTTATCATACATACTTTTATTTTTTTCCCCTGTAAGATATATCTGACTTTCCAGAATTCTAATTGTGTTTTATATCCATTTGATTTTTGTTTTATATCTCTTTTTGAAAATTCCTTCTTAATTTTTAGTCAAGGTTATTTTTTTTTCATTTCTTTCCCTGAGCATCCTCAACTTACTACTATTAAAGTTTTTACATTATAAAACTAATTTCTTTGAATGATTACTAGTCTGAAAATTAAATTTTTAAGCCACCTCTCTTTACATTGTGTTTCTTAATGAGCTTTATAATTTGATTTAAAACTTATTTTGAGAGGAACTCGGTTTTTTTTTTTTTTTGTAATTTTGTTGCTGTATTTTTTTCTTTCTCCTTCTCCCTGTTCTTGGTGACTGTTCCCTCCTACCCATGAATCTCTGACTTCTATTCTTTTCAGACACCTGGCTTCTCATGTTATTTCTGGTCTGTTTTACAGTGATGAGGGGATCTCATAGATGTATCTGCTGAGCCAATGGATGGAATCCAATGGATGGATTGGCTCAATTCCTGACTATGATGGTTAGAAACATATTTTGGTTTGTAATATTATGTCATGTTGTTAGAATTTGTTTTAAGCCATCTTTAGAGGAGAGACTAGCTAGTTTAACCTTCTGCCTTCAAGAGCATACCAAGCTCTGATTTTTCTCCTTATACCCTCTTCCACTCATCAGCCCCCTCTCCCCCCACCTCCACACACCATACCCTAACCCCAACTCCACAATCTCATTAGAAACAATTGAATTTCCACTTTTACTCCAGGATCTGGACTTCCAAACTCCATTGCTGCTTGCAGACTGGAAACCCAGGAGCTGTACAGCTTCAGCTCAGCACATGGCCTTGCATTTTCATTCCGTTTGGAGCCCAAAGGATCCTTACCTTGGTTTTAAGTATGATCATATATCTTTGCTTTGTATTCTTATATTATCTATTGTTTGTAGAATAAGAGACTTGACAAGCACATGTTCCATTCTATGAAAGCCTTCTGCTTTCAGAGGCTTAGAACTGAATGTAGGGGAGACTTAGACTGAGATTCCTAAACACATTCTTCATATTAAGGGGCCTTTCTTTTATGTTTTTTATAGAAATGTCATCTTTCTGTTACTCAAAATAAATTTAAGCCTTCCTACATGATCAGAATAGTCTGGGCCTTTTTATTTTAAATAAAGATTTAGATGAGAAACACCGCAGGTAGCTAGGAAATGATATACTACGCATACAATTGGTACAATTGTTTCCTGGGGCGTTATTGTCTTCTCTGCTATTTCCCACAATGGCTAAAGTTTTATGAAAAAATTCTGTACGTATCCAAGATAGCATTGGCATGGACACATTTTATTGGTTACTTTTGTCTGAACCTGGTATATTGCCTAAAGCTAGTGACTAATGTCTTGTAACATAATGTCTGCTTATTTTTGTTACCTAACCACTTTTATTTTCTGGCATTCCTGAAACATAGCTTTATTCTTAAATACTCTCTTTTTGTCTATTTCACTGGTTCAGAGAAATGTCAGTTTCAGTGTTTAGAGTGGATCCCTTGTCTACATCACTTTCTTTAAGCACAGAATGAAACTGTACAAGTTTATTTCTCCTCATCTTCTGGTCAAGAAAACATGCATAAAGGAAAATTAGCATCTCATACTCAAACCAACAATAAATAAAAAAAGCAAACAGATAAATAAAAAACAGTCCCATTAATTACAATATGGAACACACTTCTATTGATTATTAATGTTATGCACATGAGACTCAAAGAGTGATAACTGTACTTTGTCCAGCAATCCTATATAATAAAAGCCCAATGAGTAAATGGTGGAATGACCAGAACGACCAGTTGACCACTTGCTATGACGCACACTGACCACCTGTGTGCAGATACTCAATGCAGGAGCTGCCCCTCGGTGGACAGTGCGCTACCACAGTGGGAGTGCCACTCAGCTAACCAGAATGAATGGCTGCTCTCGCCATGAACCCCGGGCTGATGGGCAGGAGTGTGGGCTGCTATCATTGCCTCATGGCCCCAGGATCTTCCTCCTCACTCCCTGCCACCTCCTCCGGATGCCTGCAGGCTGTGCAGCACTGCCATTGGTCTTGCAGAGCTGATTCAGGAGGCTTGGAGGTGGGTCAGTGGCTACCACAGACTGAGGCCTACTCTACCGCCTCTCAGTTCTATTGTCCCTGGGCCCAGCCCTGACCAGGTCCCTGGAGAGGCAAGTGCTCCGGTTCCATGGAAGATGCCAGACTAGGGAACAGCTGCTTAGATGGCGGGTCCACAGCCATTCCGCAGACCTGGATGAGCAGCATTCCCACAGCAGATCAATCCCTGAGGCCACGCACCCCACCAGTGCATGAATCCTGTGTACCGGGCCTCTAGTCTATATATATAAAAGCCTAAGCAACTGCCGAATGACTGGTCTACCAGTCACTATGACACACATTGACCACAAGGGGGCAGTTGCTCAATGTGGGAGCAAACGTTTGGTGGTCAGTGTGCTCCCACAGTGGGAGTGCTGCTAAGCTGACCCACGGGCACCAGACACAGGGTTCACGGCTGGCAAGCTCTGCTGCAATGGCGTGAGCCTCTCCTAATCTGGGCTGACTGGGCAGGCACTAGTGGGGCTGAGTTGAGCAGGAGCAGCTGGCAGCATTAGACTGCCGGTTTCAGCCTGATTCCTGCAGGCCACACTGAGAGAGCCTACCAATGCACAAATCTGTGCACTGAACCTCTAGTACCTATATATAATTATAGTTCACAAATATTAGTCTGAAGTTTAAGAGGACAAAATGATCATTTTGGTTCTCTAAGAAAATGCCAAAAGAATTAATGTTATATAGCCAAAACATAGAGATATTTCTTCCAAAATTGAAAACCAACAAGGCTGCTACATCCTCATCACTTTTAGGGAATGGACCATATGTGTCACATTTAAGGGAATCAGTAAGAGGTTCATTTGGATCTTACTTTTGTGGATGTAGCTTTTTTTTCCTTCCTGGAGAGTGATTATATGCTTAAATTTAGCAAAATAGGTTTTTCTGTCATGAAACCATCTGATGGAACCTGGTATTTGACTAGAGTGTATAATAAATCCACAGCACTGTAACGTCCTTGAGTGATAAGGTCCTTATATGATGGCATGGAACCTAGGGCATGCTAAGCCTTCCCACCATTATGCATAGCTTCACTTTTTATGTGGCCTGTGACTACTAACTTTTTATTTGCATTATAACCACCATTATGAAGTCCTCAATTACCCCTATAGCCTGTGTTAGAAGCCTCTCCTGCATGTCTACTAGCACCCAATACAATATATCCTTCTTTATTTAGGCTACACTGTAATCCCAGGGACACTCTCCCTCCTTCAACTGGACTGTAAGAATCAGGAGGGATGCCGGGCTGGTGTGGCTAAGTGGTTAAGCCTCAACCCACGAACCAAAAAGTCACAGTTCAATTCCTAGTCAGTGCATAAGCCAAGGTTGTGGTCTCAATCCCTGGTAGGGGCCATGTTGGAGGCAGCCAATCAATGATTCTTTCTCATCATTGATGTTTCTATCTCTCTCTCTCTCTCTCACTCCCTTCCTCTCTGAAACCAGTAAAAACATATTTAAAGAAAAAAAGAAAGAGGAGGGATGTATCTTTCAAATGCTAAGTAGATGTTTTTGAATGAATACACTCATTACTTCTCTGAGGGGTCTTAAGAACAAAACAAAGCTAGGCTTTCTATTATTATTGTGGTTTTCAGTTGGATCCTAAACTGTGTGAGATACAAGGATGTAACTGCTTAATTAGTAAAAAAAAAAAAAATCTCAGTGGTTCCCCATGATAGAGGTGGTTTTTCCCCTCACATCTTGGCTCCATGCGGTCATTCAGGACCAGGGTTGCTCAGTCACATGGCTGTGCCATGTCCTGGGACTTTATCCTTCAGTGGGTGGAATACCAGGGAGAAGGTGAAAGACTAAGGTTGCACATATAACTCCAACCACATATTTTTAAAAATATATCTTATTGATTTTTTTACAGAGAGGAAGGGAGAGGGATAGAGAGCTAGAAACATTGATGAGAGAGAAAATTAACCAGCTGCCTCCTGCACACCCCTCACCGGGGATGTGCCCGCAACCAAGGTACATGCCTTTGACCAGAATTGAACCTGGAATCCTTCAGTCCACAGGCTGATGCTCCACTGACCCAAACCGGTTTCCACTCCAACCACATCTTGTTGGCCAAAGCTCACTCTATGAGTCCAGCTACAAGGAAGGTTTGGAAATGTAATCTAACTATGTGCCAGGTGAAAGAGAAAGTGAAGTTTGATGAACCCAGCCTTGCACCGCCATACTGTCATCTAAGAAAGCACAGCGTCTACTAGCTGCTCTTGTCATAGAATGGGTTTTACTCCTCAAATCTATATGTGCTTTTAATCAGAACAGATTGGCTATTAGCTTCTTGGGACTTAATTGTCAACACATTCCCGAGCTTTTAGTGTGTCATTTGCTGTATTCTCTTGATGTGAACAGAAGCTGGTAGAAATATTTGACTGGCAAATGTATTTTTTTTTTTAAATTTTGAAAGTAACTTCAGATCTTGATGACAGAAATAAGACATGTTTCTGAAAAATTATAATGCAGAAAAATATTTTTAAAGAACAGATGAAATCACCTGCCTGAGCCCACACCTTAGCAAGTAATACTTGTCTATCAAAGTTTATATTCTCTAGTTTTAGTCAAATGGTTGTTTTTAGGCTCCAACAACAGAATTCATTTGAGAGAAATAACATCATTCTTTTTCATTAAGTGTATCTTTTGGTAGAATCCATTTTTTCTCATCACTAATTCTTCAACTATGAACTGGTCTGGGATGTGTTCTTTTAAATGAAATAAACCAAAGTAGGCACAATTAACTTATAACAACTAGAGGCAATTCAAATGTTATTTTCTTTTCCTTTTTTAATTGTAAGCAAATCTGCTTGAGCAGTTTCTAAGAAGTGACCAATTTAGCACTTGCTTTCAATTGTGTTTAAATATGAGTTTTGATATAAAAATGACTATTCCTTGAATTTTATCTGTGGTAAATAAGGGAATCTAATTTTTTTCTTTGGAACACTCTATTTCTTCTGTTCCAAAGGAAGGAGTTACGATTTGGTAAATAAGATTCGTGCCTCCATTCTGCAGGTTTCCTTTTCTTTCTTTTCTTCAAGCTTCAGTAGTCCACTGAAAGGGCTCATTCACATCAGAGACATAAGACTTACTATATAATGTGTGGTATAATTTTTTTTAACTTACATCTACCACTGAGAAATTTATATGTGGAGATTTAAGAGGAAGGCTTGAGAACTGACTGGCCTCCTATATAGCTCCTCCGAAACCTGCAAGATTATTATAGCAAAAGTCAGCATTTCATGGCCCCCCTATATCCATAAAGAAAATTAAAATCATATGTTGCACAGCAAGCTTGAACCATTCAGAATGCTCATAAACATATTTAAAGCCAAAATTACAGCTGTTTCTTGACTCTCGGTACCACGTATAGCTCTAGATTTGGTTCTTCCATTGCTATGCACACACTGTAACAGTAATTACTGTATTTTAAGCACCACACTATTCTCCACGAGCAGCCTGGTGACAAAGAGCCCTTCCTGCACCGCGTAACTGCCTCAGTAGGAAAATCCTCTATATCCTTAATGTTCTACCAGAGCATCATCTTCCTTTGTTAGAGAAGGAGGGAAGAAGCTTTCTCAAAGATAGAACCAAAGGAAACATTTGATTGGTAACCCCCTGGCATGTCCAACTTTTGGTGCTGGACTTCTGATGCCATTTCAAATTTGGAACTTAATTGTTTGCACATCAGTTTAACCGAAGGACGAATGGGGGCCACTGTTAGCTCCAGGTCTGTGTGAGCCTTTGCCTGCCTCTGTGCTCTGAAACAGGGATGAATCTACAGTCAAACACGAACCGTAATTAACATCGGCTTGAACATACCATATGTGATGCAGAGATGTAGGAAGTGCGAAATCCTTTGCAAACTGGGGACTTCTCGGATTCTGACAAAGTGAGAGCACATTATTATTATTATTATTTAGTCATTATTATGATTTTAGTTTTTATTGACTCTTTTACCCCACTTTCGGAGGCTGAGATAACTAGTTTAGCAGCTCCTCATTTTGAGGAAGGCAAAATGCACTCCGAAGTGATGGCAGGCCATACAGTATGAGATAGCACTTGCCTTCAGAAAGTGCTTACCATAGTTGATTCCAGCTATGTTTATATTACCATCTATTGAGCACAAAGACTAGTAGGAAAAGAGCCTATAAATATGTCATTCTCCCACTGCCACAAACATAAAATGCATGTCTGATGCTGCTGCAGGGGGCACTTATGCGTAAAGTAGGACTTGGCAGCTGAAAGTTTAACAGTTTAGGCTGAGGACCAGCTCTGAGTGAGAGCTTTGCAAGGATGTTTGTCATCTTACAGCTCAGGTCACTGGATTGTACAAAAGAAATAAAGTTATCCTAATGTGAATGGACAAATTAGATGTTATCTATCCCCCTAGAAATGCTGTCTCTTTGAGAAGTAAACTAAGCTTAGGTTACTTATATCTTCACTTCTATTCCTGAGAAGGATACCAAGGATAAACTTTGTTGAAGGCTGTTGAGAACCTAGAAAATGGCAATGTTGGGTCGGGTCTAGTATTAGAAAAGTCCCCAGCAGAATCACTAGCCAGGACAGAGAAATGTGCTGAGGACTCTAACTGTAAAGATGGTCCAGTAGAAAGTCTCCTTTCCCTTTGGGCCCCTAGAGTCAGTCGTCATCTCCTCAGCACCATTCTCCCTGGAAAGAGGCCAACGTGCTGCCTCTAAGCAGAGGGGAAGTGTCTGTAGGCAAATCTTTCACAAACTTCTTTTATGTAAAATCAATGAAAGTAGAGTTGCTTTGGCTAAGGAAGGAGGTTGTAAGGACAGAACATCCTTCAGATCAGCCTCCTTCTCGTGTCTTCCCCAAGACACACACCCCTTAGAAACCTGAGGGGAAAGGTATAGCTTTTCTAAACACAGTCTGAAAATGGGTGGCTCAGGACAACTCAGACTCCTTGGGACTCATGTCCTTTGACCTTAAGAGAATCACTCTTTACTCTCTGTTTTGCCTGGATATTGGAAACTCCATGTTCGACTGTGTTATACGTTTTATAATACAGATTCCCCTAAAGAAAGTAAAATTTCTGTTTATATACAATAGCTACCAATGCATATAAATTTCCAAATATGGAAGAGAAAAACTATGGATACACATATGTGTGTGTTTACAGGATCAGAGTTGTGCTTATGCGGAATAAGTAGATGCTTATGCTGTGTGATTAGAAAAAAAAACTTTCTCAGACAAAACATACTCTCCACAGGCCCTGTTGCTGCATTTGTTGGGTCTGCCATTACCGACTCCTCTGGGTAAAAGCAATTGCTGAAAAAGAAATACCAGCTGGGGTATGGCATCTATTCTGTCATTATTGACCTTTAATATTTTATTTTCAATCAATCCTGCAGAGAGCAGATCAGGGGAGTGTGTAAAATACAGGACTGAAAAGATTCAGAGAGCAGGGAACAGAGAGAAGCCGTTGGGTTTGGGGATCATTATTTAGTCTGGATTTGGATGGGGGACACTGACCACCTGCAGCGTGCCACCGTACATTATCTGAGACAGTTGCACCCTTAAAATCAAAACTGTGCAGAAAGAAGACTGAGGTGCTGTGGGTCCCTTTGTTGCTCCTTATGTAGCCTGGGCATCACCTGTATTATAAACTTAGTAACCCAGTGGCGCTTGTATGTGGAAGACAGTGTAAGGGAGATGGGCTCTCTGACCTGCCTGACTTGTTCTAGAAATGTTCCAATTGTGCTGACTTGCTTCTCCATGGACTTCTTGACTTTAAGTCTCCACCTCTTCCTGGAATATCTAAGTTCTCTTTCTTAAAAGTCAGCTTATGAAAAGCACCCCTAATAAGCTGATTGCTGTTTTGTTGCATGTAGAGACACAGAGGATATACCAGTGCCTGCATCCAGCTCAGGGCGATAGCACAGGGTCAGGAGGGGGCTATGGGAGGAAGGCAGCGTTAGGTGACACTGAGCAGGTGAATAGCAAAGAGGGTGGTGCTCCAGCTTCTCAGGGGTCTGTCTGGATCCAGTGGGCAGTGGGCTAACTGATGCAGTATCAGCTGTGGAGTTACGGAAACTAAAAGATAAACAGCCCCTCCATGTCAGATACGTTTTTATCTGCATACTTGAAGTGTGAATCCTTCATAAGGATTCAAAGGAAAGGGAGGATTAAAAATAAATAAATATAAATAAAGCCAGATGAGAAAGAAGCCTAAAATGGTAAATTGCAAAGTTTTAAATGGCCATTACACTTGAGCAAGTCAAATGGCTACCAAATGGAGCTTCATTTCTCATTTTATTTATAAACATTCACATAAAATTGCAGAGAGGAAAAAAAAGGGAAAATCCTTGAACTCCCGTGAAAGACATTTTGTGCCGGGTATGTTGAATTACTATTAAGTATTCACCTGTCTTAAATGGGCTTTTTCTCCAGCCTCCGCATCATACATCTTAATGTCAGTAACATCTGCAACTGAATGGTAATGTGGATCAGTGAAGATAATCACCAGTTAATAAGAGCTTCAAATCATGCTTTGGCTATTGTGCACCCTGTAAAGCATTTCTTTGGATAATTTACCAGTACAATTTTATTAAAAACTTATGCTTGATTCCAAAGTGCTTGTGTAGGAAATTAGCTGTGAATCTGAATTTTTTATTTTATTTTAAATTATGAGCACGGTGGTCCCTTTGCTTCTCCGCAGCCCTTCCCTTTTGAGTGTTCTTTGGAGCTTAGATCCCAGAAGTCATCATTTAAAAATCATTCTTGGTTTCTGTTTGAGTACATTCGCGATGCAGCTGTAACCTTGGTCTTTTTTTTTTAAGTAAGTCTATGCACCACCAAGATGAAAAGCCCAAAAGGTGGAACACCTCACACCTACGTCTTTTTTTCTCCCATTGATAAATCTACAGTTCATTGGGTCTGGTGGGGGAAACGTTGACCTTTAGTATTTCTGTTTTCCTTGCTCCTTATTTATTTTGCTGCAGAATGCTACTGGTCATGAGAAATAACCCAGAGGCGACGCGGTGGGTAGTGGAGGGAAGGTGGGGGAGTGACCTGGTTTTGATTAGTTAATTCAGATTAGGGAGTAAATTCTGATTTCACAGCTGCTGTTAAGGTTCAGTGGCACTACCAATTTTTCCATTCCAACTTCCCATCTATAAAGCTGACAGTTTCCTCTGCTAGAACCCCCTTTTTTTTTTAATGTTCCTCTCTGGCACGGGCCCTACCTTTCCCCCATGATTTTCAGTAGCCTTCCTCCCCCAGGCCGCTTTGCCAGAGCTACTCAGTTGTGAGCTTCAAATCTCCTGTAATTCCAGTCCTCGCAGGCCCTTAAAAATGTAGCAATGCACAGATGTGCAGTGAAAAATTTTAAAATGTGCACTTTCTTTTAGGAATATGAACGCGGAATATCACATAAACCTCTGATGTCCCCCTTGCCACCTCCTCGAGCTAAGCTAACACTTCCTTCTGTGTTTATATTCGTGGCTCTTAGGTACGTGGTCGGCCCTGGCTTTTAGTTCCTGCCTTTTCCCATCTCTTTTCTGCGGTGCCAAATAGCTTTCTGGTTTTATGATGTGGGCAGGGGCCAGTGAGGGAATCGTTTGAGTCCACAGCCTCCATTTCCATTCACGGCCAGGGCCAAACGTTAATGCAGGCCTTCGTTCGAGATGAAGTCTAGTTCTCCACAAAGCTCCCTTTTACAGTTTAAATAAAGAAATGATAAACATCAAAAGATCAACAGTTTTCCAAAGAAGCCCACATGTAATAGCCCATGCCCAGGAGCACTGTTATAACTGAAAGCCTTAAAAGGAGCATTGAATTGTAGCTTTATTCCGGTTTGTTTTCCCTCCCTACAACGGGGCCCCTTAACAAGAAAGGGGAGTCAAAGGAGGGAGGGAAGCTTGAGAATTGAGGCTGAAATGAGTCTGATCATTTAGATGTAATGAAGCAAAGAAAGAATCTTCAGTTCGGGAGGCTTTTTGTTGTTGGTGCCGGGGGGTGGGTATAGATGCACTGAAAACCAGCTTCGTGCAATCCCACTGCCACTTGAGTCCTGAGTTGTGTTCACTTACACAGGTGAGGTGAGTATTTTGTGGGTACATGTGTGTGGTGGATGGGCCAACGGTAAACCCTCTCTTGGGACACGCCACGTCCTTTGAATAGAAATGATGGCTCTCATGGTTTGCTTGTGTTAAAAAAAAAAGGAACAGAAAAAGCATTAGTGATGGTGTGCATTTTCCTATCTTCCTCATTTCAGAGTACTTATGAAGTTAGGTTTTTTTTTTCTTTTTTTTCCCTGTTTCAAAGATGGGCAATCGTCCTTCAAATTACAGAATGAAATCTTTATGCACTTTGGGTCTTTAAAATGCCATCTCTTTTGAGAGGCCTCGATCAAGTGAGGGATTCTGACAATGCACCGGCTTAAACACTGCCTGGGCAGCAGACAGGTTAAAGGCGGGGAGCAGAGCTGAGTGCTTTTACATTGTTCGCTGTCTGGCTTTGCCATGAACTGGAGGGCTACATTTTTGCATGCTGGTCAGTGGGAGGGGATCTGCCTGTCCTCACCTAGAGATGTCCATCTCCTCTGGATGGCAGGTTTGTGGCTGCTTTACTCTTTATTACCCGACGTGTCTGTGAGTACAGACTGTCTATCTGTGGTCTACGTAATCCATGGTTAAACCCAGGAAGGGCTTGTAAACACCGGGTAAACGGCACTATAGTTTACCATAGTCAAAGCAAAGAGGCAAGATGGGGCTGGCATCCGGGAAATTCAGGCTACTGCCTTTCTGTGTGCCTACAGAGCAGAGCCAAAAAGACAACACAGGCGCCAGCAGATCAATCTGCCATCAACGTGGCTGAAGAGGAAACATGTTTGGTTCCCCATCTAGGACTTTGTTCCGGAAGTAAGACATGGCTCCACGTCTAGTTTTAGTGCAGACCGATTCCTTACAGCCTTCTCCAAAAGGCCACAGGCCGGTAGGAAAGTGACCCATTTTCACGTGTTGTGCCTTAGATTTGCCAATCTGAGAAATGGGACTGGCACAGTCTCTGCCGACTCTTCCCTCACTGGGGATTTGTTTAGGTGGATGGAAATGTGTGGTTGAGCTTGGAGTTCTTTGGTGGAAAGCTGCTTCAGAAATCCATAAACGCTATGTTGTTGGCAAGTCTCAGTGATCTGCCAGGACGCCGATGGCTGTCAGCAAGCCGCAGTGCCTACACACACACACACACACACACACACACACACACCCTTGAGCGCCCTCCAACCTGCCTGACAGGCAACATTTAGCATCACTGTGGAGACCCACTTTAGTATTGACACCTTAAAGTAAGATTCAGTGAAATGCAAGGTGAAAAACAAGCTCCTTTTTCCTCTCTTAAGTCTTCCATATCTTAAGTCTTCTACTGGTACAAAGGAAAATAAGGAGATTTATGAAATGGCAATGCAAATCTTCACGCTAATCAACAGAGTTTAGAAAAAAACCCCAGCCAGGATCCCTGAACATGCCCGTGGCAAGTGGACTGCCTCGGCCTGCGAAAGATAAAGCACACTGGTGCATATCGGTTAGTCTAATTTATTCAGAGTCGTTGCCATATCACAACCTCATGTTTGATTTTCTTATAAACTAATAATTTCGTGAATGAACTAATACTGCTACCGCCACTAGTGCCTCTACCTTGTAGAAGTTTTTTATTGTTGTGTATGCAACTAAATTGAAATATCTTTCACTTGAAATATTGACTTTAATATCTCATTTGAAAAATTCATGAAGCCTTTGATGTTAAATCCATACTCAATTTAGCCAAATGCCATTAGAATATGCAATACGCCTGAATACAGAAAGCATTATTGTCTGTGTTTCTGCAGAAGAATTACATTTTATGACTGTAACGTCAGGATCTTTTTTGGATTTGTGCACGAGGAAAAGAAAGGGAAAGGCAGCACATTAGATGCAAAATGAAAAGTGGTATTGATTAGGCTCTCATTTACCCACTCTCGGCCTCATTCCCTAAATGCATGGAAATAAGGGTTGTGCCACTGCAACTAACAATGCTCTATAATGAATGGAACAATCTTTAGGAAATTAGTGCGAGCATGTATGATAGTGCACAGATGTTGCTCGGAGTAACTGTCATACATTTCTTTTACATCTCCATTTACATAAGTCTCTTTATTTCCTAATAGTATCATAATAGAAACATGACAATAGTTAATGATTTCATAAAACACGTAATGTAAAGGCTGTCAGAAAGGTAGAACGTTAATTGAAACCTATAGCTATACCACATTAGAATTACATTTCCTAAATGACTCGTGTTAAAAATATCCCTCTTGAACAGAGAAAGATAAAGGCAGGTATTTAAAAACAAGGCAAAACAAACAAAATAAAACTCAAGCTCTCAGTAAATTAAAGATTCTCCCCCTAGTAAAACAGCGACCAACAAACATTGCAAAATCCACTGTGTGCTAATAGGATGTGTTTTTTTTTTTGCCTTTAGTAATTTATGGGCACTCTCCCCTTCCCCCTTTCTATCGATCACACCTTAAAAAGTACACTGCATTAACATTTTAGACTATTATGGCTCCAGAAAATGCTTGATTTTTATCACTACTAAGACATCGTCATGGCGCAGCCTTTCGTTAGCAGGTGCGGGATAACTGGGTATTTCTTTTGGAACGAAAGGGCTATCTGTACTGTTCACGTTTGCCCAGGTATTTCATGATGCCCCAAAGGAACAGGGCGTAGAATGGTGCTGGGGAAAAGACCAAGCTATTTGTAAGACTACGTTTATAAAATTGGGGGGCGGGGGAAGTGGAGAAGAGAAAAGGTGGGGAATGGAGAATCCCTTACTCATTGAGATAACTGACTATCTGGAAGATTGCAGAACCTTGAGCTCCAAGTTCAGTCCTGGGTTGCTGCCTGCTCTGTAGCACCATCTGCTGGTCAGTCTGTGCTCTCTGTCAGTCTGGGTGGGGAAGTGGCCCAGTCTGCTTGAGACAAAGGTCATGTGTCACTTCAATGTCAGCATACAGCCTGCGAGTTGCAATTTACACCAAATAAGGGTTTAGAAGAGGATAAGGAGAACTAGACGGGCCATCAGAATCTATCAAAGTAGTTATTTACAGTATCTCATTTTAAAGAAGGAATAAAAAAAAGCAAAGCCTCTCATTATTTTTTATTATAGAGCAAGAAGTGTAAGAATTCCATGGATTTTTAGGAGCAAGACTAAACCAGCTGTGCAAGAAAATTTATTCTCACCTTGATCCTTCAACATCTTGTGTATCTCCCATTCTATTAAATTAAGGCATTACCGAAATATGTTTAAAATTGAGCACCATCCATCACAGAGATTGAGTTAGAATATCTACATAATATTTACACATCTCAACAGGAAAAGTAATTTTTCTTTTCAGCAGTTATCATTTTCAAAAACCCAGGTTGACTTGTAAGCCATCGTCTGTCTCATCCCTTACTAAGCATTTCCTTGGCTGATGCATTTCACTGATTTGATCTCACTGATACGGTAATAAAATCATTGGTCACTCAAACACACAGAGGCTCTCAGCCATGTGTTGAATTACCTGCTGTTAATTCAGGTAGAGGAATACAGATGGGACTCAGGGACCCAAATGTGTTAATCTGAGAAATCCCTCGGCAATACCCCATGGATTACACTGTTGCTGAGATATCCGGCATATTACTGGAAGTTAAATACTTCTAGAATTAATTATTAAAAGTGTATTTACCAAGGTTTAGCAACTATTTAATATGTGTTGCTTCCCAACGGGAGATTAGCCTATCTAAGGGCTGTGGAATCCTGGGGCCTTTGGAATTTATTTAACCAATGATAAGCACCTGATTAAAAATAAATTAAATGCTAGTTAAAGTATTTAGGGAACTCATTTAAAGTGTTTCATTAGTAAGGGGTTTCCCCACACTATCTTTATTGTTTTAGAATTGCTATCTTTATATGTTAGTGTAGTAAGCAAGATGGCTGCCAGAGAAGAGTGGGGTGAATAACCATTTATTAATTACTTTCATTTTCTTGTGACAACTTTTTAAAAGAAGATTTCTATGACCTTTTTAATTTTACTTTTTAAATTAAATAAGTATCTTAATGCTACAGAAATGTAGAAGACAATATTTGATGACAGTTTCACCAGTTACAGGCTGTTCCTATTGGATTTGCCTGTGTTTTTTGTTATTTTTTTTTAGGTTGTTTTTTTTCTTCTTCTTCTTCTCTTCAAATACATATGTAAGTGTCCTTGACTATATTTTTAAAGTTTTTTTTTCTAGAGCTAGAATTTCTATAGTTAATGCAAGAAAAAAAATTCATTTCTCTTGTATAGTCCTTCATAGAAAAAAATGTAAATCATAGTTTATGACAAAATGGCTTGAATTCATCTTTCAGGTATTGAGTCCTTGTTATTATTATTTGCCAGCCATTGTACTAGGTCCATTCACATACTTTCCTTTTGAGGTCAATTTTCAAGGAATTGTCACACTTAGAAATTTATATGCATGATATGCACAATGCCAGTCTACTTAAGTTTGAATCAGAAAAGTTTTAGAGTTCCAACGAACACAGATTCCTTTTACAGAGTTTTTGGAGAAAACAAGATACTTTTTTGAAGTCAACCCAGAAAGGCAATGGGTACTTTACATCAAAACAGACCTAAAGACATGTTTATGGATGAAACTGTGTATTTTGTTTTAATACTTAAATTATGTTTCATGTGTTTGAAATCTATTTCTTTGCATCTAAGCTGTTCTTGTTTTTTTGTGGGTTTTTTTTAATGTGAAAGTTGCTTGAGACTAGTGTCTCATCTTTATGTAATTAAAAAGGCATCCTGACTCTCAGTGCATTACGATTGACACAAAGAAGTTAAAAAGTAATAATGACTTCTGAATGTGGAGCTGCAGATTTGGAGGGCAAATGTCAAGAGGAATTTGAGTCAGGGTGGGAGAATTGGGAGGTGGGCTTAGTGTGGAGGGCAGGATCTGGTGGAGAGAAACGTTGCCTTTAGTAAAGAGACACTGGTTCCTCTTTGTTATTCATCAGAACTGTTCCAGGAGAGAACGTTGAGCTGAATCACAGACTTATGTCTTGAGATGTCTGGAAGGACTAGGTCACCAATGAAAGATAATTATGCAGATGCACATCTAACTTAAAAATGTGGCAGGTTTATTCAGATAGGGCATTCCTGCTGCTGATCACATGTAGGTCAAACAGGAAGCAGCAATTCTTAATGGGTTGCACTTGGACTTTCAGTAACAGAAATCTCTGGAATCAGAGCCTAGATAAAGTGCCCATAAACAAGAGAACCTGATCACAGCACAGAGTTGGAGATTGACTTGTGTGGGTTGTGGTGAAGAGCTGAAAGTCGACGGTAATAATTGAGTCAGTTTAACTTAAGCATCAGGGATAATCAACCTAAAAGAGAAAAGGAGTCACCTTCTTCATTTATCAGCCACATCTTGGAACCAGAGGACAGAACTGGTTCGGGTTCCTGGATTAGTCAACGCCAAAGGAAAATGTAGCATAAATCCTGAAGATGAATGTATGTAAAATGAAGCTTCCACAGTTAATGTGGGTAGCTTTACCACCCTGGGGAGAGCGAACAAAAATCAAGTGAAAATAGAATGCCTCTTGGCTTTGCTCATTGGCCATGGCCAATGGTCAGGCAGCAGATGTGGTCTTTGTGTTACTAGCAAAGGCTTTGAAATCTCTCCTGGATCACCTCCCACCCTCATGGCTCCCTGAATAATGCTGATAACAATTAGCCAAGTGACTGAGGCTGCTGCTGAAATTACCTCTTTGGTCTCACACAGAGCCATCCCCAATCCATGGAGAGCAGCCAGCCTATCTGCAGTGATGGCAACTTAGGGGCTGAATGCATCCCATGTATATCAGAGTGGTGTAATTCCATGGGAGACATTTCAGTCGAAAGGATATCTGATGATATGGTATACTTGCCAGGCAGTATTGGTAAATGCTGGGCAGTTTTGTCTGGACGGGGATACTTAGAAGCTGCCGGTGTTCTACGGAAGTGTCTTCGTTTGTGGCAGCTAAAGATACTGATATGGAGTACCTGATTGTGGTCACTGAATATGTACATGTATAATCATTATAATGTCCAGGTCTAGAATTATGGGAAAACAAACAGGGCTGAGCATCTGTAGTATCTAATTCATGGCAAGACTATTCTTACATTATTATCAATTAATATCCCATTCTGATGCATTAGCACCAGAGCAAACCCTTTCAAAATGCTTAGAAGAACAAACCAGACTATTTTCTAGAGCAGAAGTTCGTTTTAAACGCGTCTAGAATTTGGCTCTAAGACTTTTCTCTGATGGAGATTCACATCCCTTGGTATTCTACCAGTATATTTTACTTGCTTCTTCAGAAAGGAAAGATGGAAAGGGATGCTCAGTGAATATAGTCCAAAGTTGAGTGAATTTGTAGTAGGCAGGTCATCAAGGAAGCCTAAAATGTTCATTCATGATAGCTAACATTTACTGAGTACTTCCTATGTTCTAGGCAGAGTACTAAGGTCTTGCTTGATTATTTAATTTATTTTACCCAACCATCTTTGAAGTAGATACAGTTATCTCTGTATATTTCTCAGATAGCTCAAACACATTCTTAGAGTAATTAAGGAAGTTGCCTCATCTAGTAAGTGACAGACCTGGTTTTGACTTCGGCTTCTCTGACTTTAGGGCTCAATCTTCTTACCCTGAGTGTTTAGGTAATGAGAAGGTTTATGCCATAAAGAATCAGAGGCATTTGGGTTAAAAATGTATTACAAACTACATTTAAGACTCTCCAAAGGTGTAAAGACTACCCACTCACCCCTCAATATAAGACAGAAAGGTTACCTACCAGTAGAGCACTACTGGACTCTTCCTCTATGAAGTAATTCTGATAATGAATTTGGTTGTTGCATATGTTTATACTTTCCCCGCATATATATATGTATTCTTAAAAAAATGAACCTTGTTGTTTTTCATTGTAAAAGATTAGGTTCTGATAGGAGTATTTCTTTGGAAGTTGGGAAGAAGAAGCTTGGAGAGATTGTGGACATTATGGAGTTCACGTATGGAAGTATGTCATGCACTGTTAAGCCCATGCTTCAGAATTTGGGTACTTTCTCAGGTCTGCATTAAAGGTCTGAGCTATTTTGCCAGCATATTTGCAGGGAAAAATGTTTCTGAACCACAAGCACACAGAACAGATCTTGAAACAGTTGCCTTTTCCTGTAAGTGGGGGCAGAATCGAATTTGCCCGCTTGTCTGAACTGTGTGATTGTCAGAATAGCTAATTTTCTTCGATTCTGTGTTTTCTGGCATTTGGAAACTATACCCCAAGAAGTTAAAATCATCATCTTTGCTTGGTGCTCTGTGGCAGCTGCCTGCCTGGTGGCTTCTGGTAGTTCCGTGAAACGTGTGGGCAGAGTAACAGAAGGGCCGAGGAAGGAAATAGAATGACTGGAATAGCATTTGCCGGCAGAATGTTGGGAACTGAAGGTGGAGCATATCCAGAGGACACTGTTAGGAATGTTTTAAAATCACAGGTGCACTTCTGCTCCCTGCAATTTAAAGACACATTGCAAATGCAATTTGTATAACTGCTTCATATGGCTTCCTTATTTCAAAGCTGGGTTCTTGTGGGCCCTCCCTCGGCAAAGGGGAAATAAGCTGTGCTGACTTTTTCCGGAAACGAATGAGTTTTAAAGCATCTCTGTTGTTGTAGCACCTGGGAACTATGGGGATCCAAGATCAAGGAAGATTTAAAAAAAATAAATAAACAGAATAAAATTTGTGATACCCAGCTTGTAGCTCACATTTCCCAACGTGAGGCTAACCCGGTTGTGGAGAAGTTTTTACCTGTGTCTGTAGCCCCAACACATTTATCTAGTTCAGCTCTGAGGAGTGCTGAAGACTGCTCCACGCACAGGTGGATTCTGAGCATACTTCCAGAGGTGAAGGGACAGACCTTTCTGTAGCCATGCCTTTCATGTGTTTACTGCAATCTGAAATCCCACTTATGGTATTTTATTTAAAAGAATAGGAGAATGAGCCGAAACCGGTTTGGTTCAGTGGGTAGAGCATCGGCCTGCGGACTGAAAGGTCCCAGGCTCGATTCCTGTCAAGGGCACGTACCTTGGTTGAAGTAGCTAATCTATGATTCTCTCTCATCAATGTTTCTGGCTCTCTATCCCTCTCTCTTCCTCTCTGTAAAAAAAAATCAATAAAATATATTTTTAAAAAAGAATAGGAGAATGAAATAAAAGGAAACTCCTAAAAGTAGTGGCCCAAAGTTCTAAAGTTACACATCACATCAATGAACTTTTTTGAGTACTTATCCCTCAAATATGCATATTTATTGATTTATAAATTATATATGTACTACTCCATGAATATATTCATACATAATGGAACATATGCAAACATTTTAACTGAAGGAGACAAAAAATGAAATAAAATATTTTATTTAATAGTGGTATCCAGACCTTTGCCTTTACAAAAATTATGATGACTATGATTGGTTATCATTCAGACATTTTTCTCATCTTGGTTTAATACTTTGTGATTTAGCTTGGTCTGGTTCTAAGTTAAGCTTATTTTAAAATTTTGTTTTAATGATTATTAGAGCCAAAAGGAATACTTCTTTAAAATGTGGAGGTAGAATTCAAAAAGGCATTTTGTCTGCCTTTTCTGATTTGTGATACCCAGCTTTTAGCTCTCTCTTTCCCCCCTCCCAACCCCGCTCACCACCCTATCTTTATACAGGCAATTTGTGTTGCTACTTGGCAAACAAATGGTCATCTTCTCAAATGCTAATCAGTTGTCTTTGGAAACTAATTAGAAGATATACATTCTTATATTTTTAACAAATGGATTCAAATCTCTGAGAGTTCTGATCTGGAGGATTTTTAATCGTTACAATATTCTATTTTCAAGTTGTTAAGAAGTATGAAAATATGGGAGCTTTTTATAGGTGAAAGACATATCATTTTCAGTAGTAAAGTCATATTAAAATGGAATTGATTCTAAATACCAATTTTTAAATATTCTTATTATAGCCCACGTTTTAAGCTTTTTTTGTTGTTATTGTAATGCCGTGTTACTCATCCATGGTTGAAACATCAAGTTAAACTTTAAAAGTGAGATCAATTATGTTTTCTTTCCCAAAGTCAGCAAATTCATACCACTGGATGTGTTTTAAAAGAAAAATGCACATTTATGTAAATATGGGTCACAAGATTTTCTAGGTTTTGGTCATGAGATAATAATCAGCTGCACTCTGTGTGGTACAAAATAATTTTATAGGCCCTTTCTACTTTATTGCAGAGAAATACATATTTTACTCTATTTTAAAGGTTTTGTGGATGTCATGGCTATTAATCTTGTAGGACTTTGAACTTCAACTTTTTTGCTATGATAGCTTGTGAATGATGTCCATGTAGGTTTTAGGGTTTTTTGACATAAGTTAAAAAATCTCCTCCTACATTTTGGGCAGCTTAGTATAGTTACAACTTGATAATATAACACACGATCTACTTAAGCTTTTAAGCCCAAGTAAGCTGCATGATATCACAAAAACCTGGCAATCTGATGTAGTTCTTTTAACCCTTCCACAGAGACCTCCTGCTCTTAAGTTATGAAAATTCTGTGACATGTGACCACTTGGAAGACAGACTGAATGGGGTCCTAGACTCAATCTATATTCAATATTAGTAAACCTTTTAATTTTTTTACATGGAAAATATATATGAATATAAGAACTACTATTTTCCCATCCTCTCCCAGTATGTCATATGTACCCCAGATCAGAAACTACCTTTATAGCATTGATCTTCCTATAATGCAAATCTCTTTGGGTGCTGGAAGTATTTGAAGAAATTATGTCACTCAGTGTGAATTAATCCAAGATTTCAAAAACAGATTTTGACAGGGCAAGAACATGCATGAACTAAATAGGCTTTGCCCTTGGAGGTGGTGTGTGGTTGTGGAATTCAAGGAAAGATGGAGAAGATAAGGTACAAAACTGGGAAGCTAAGAGAATGAAACCAATTCTAGGGTTTTGCAGCAGTTTCCCCCGCCTCCTTACTTTTGTGAGAATTAAGAAGTATTCAGCAGGGCCACTTGTGAATTCAGCTGCCCTCTCATTCCACTTCAGAGTGAAGCTCTGGAACTGGCCCATCAGAAGGAAATGTGCTGGGCCAAGGCATAGCCAAGCCTCAACCTGAGCCAGGGCATGCCCTCAGCCATGGCCAAGGTGTTTGGTCAAAGCACAGGTGATTTGAACCCAAAGGATGGTATTGTTCCAGGAATGGTTAGTTACCATCTGTTAGGTCATGAATGCAGTCTGGCATTCATTCTGAGTTCTAAAATCTAAGTGTAGCTTTGCCGGGTTATGCCATTATCCAATGAGAGAGTTGAGGTGTTCAACTTAATTGTGTTTCAATAAGGTCCCACATGCCAGTGGCGAGAAGACTGTCAAGCCTCTCAGGGCGGTGTCTGGGGTTGGTAAGGTTCTCCTTCTTATTCATTTTGGGCCTGGTAGAAGAAACAGAGGATTCTATGATTTTAATTTCTGGAATGAGGGTGCCATCTCTTCACTTTTTTCCCCTCCATTTTCTTCTCTCTTTCGTTCACACTAGTCTCTGCTGAAACATTATCTCCAGACATAAGAAGTCACTACCAGTAGTTGACTTTTTAAAAAATATATATATTTTATTGATTTTTTTACAGAGAGGAAGAGAGAGGGATAGAGAGTTAGAAACATAGATGAGAGAGAACCATCGATCAGCTGCCTCTTGCACATCCCCGTTGGGGATGTGCCCACAACCAAGGTACGTGCCCTTGACCGGAATCGAACCTGGGACCTTTCAGTCCAGAGGCCGATGCTCTATCCACTGAGCCAAACTGATTTCAGCCAGTAGTTGACTTCTTTATGGTATTTACCATCACAAATGATCACCATCCAATAGCATAATTAAAACATGGTTCCTTTATACTTGACATTGAGAAGAATAAAATGACCATTTTCTAATATTACATTTTAGAGCATATGTATCTTGTGACGTCTATCATTTCTCTGGAGAAAATATCTTCTTCCTTGATGAGTGACAATACATCTCTATTTTGTAAATCCTGAATGCCACATCAGCTTATGTTACACTCCATGAGATGAAAAAACCCCTCCATGTAGCATATGTAAGGTAAAGGCTATACTCTGTGCTGAGTCTGGTGCTGATGGATGAAAACCTATTAGTGGAATGCACCCACCATGCTTGGAGACTATGCTGTTAACAGTTTCTCACATCTCATTTTTCTGATATGAGTCTTATTTTGAAGAATTCAGATTAGATGATGAAAGACTGGGTAAAAATTCTACTAAAAAATCTCCTCCAAATGTGTTTACTTTTTAGAGTGATGTAACTCATTGGTGAAAGTGGGTGATGGAGAGAGACTGAAGACAGTACATTATCAAGTTGTCTTCCTCTACAGAATCCAAGTAAGCAAGTCTGATTACAGTGATCCTCTACCAATTAAAAGGAGCTGACAAGACATAGAAATAAATCCAATAAACTATTAGTAACTGGAGAATGGCCAGTCTCAGTGAAAATTCTGGATTATGGTACTTTAAATAAACACATACTTAGTCCTTTTAAATAGAATAGTACTGTGCTTATAGAGAACCTAGATGTCTAGTCAATTTAGTCATCCAGACTAGACTCTAGAATTCAGGAGAACGTGACAAAGGTCTTACTGGCAGGGCAGAAAATAGCTCTCAGAAAGCACATGTAATGTGCTTCATATGCAAATTAGGCATTCCTCCAGAACCTCATTTGCATTATCCTTTATAATAAAAGCATAGTATGCAAATTGCCCCCTTGACGGAGCTGTCTGGGAGTGTGACCAGGGGGCAGGGCTGGCCAGGGGAAGGAAGGGAGTACCTGGCTGGCAGGCAGCAACCACTAAAGACCTTACCAGTGCACAAATTTCATGCACTGGGCTTCTAGTTGTATATAAAATAAGGCACTTTGTCCAGCCGGTGTGCCTCAGTGGTTGAGCATGAATCCATGAACCAAGAGGTCATGGTTGGACCCATGTCCAACCCAGATTACAGGCACATGCCCAGATTACAGGCTTGGTATCCAGTGTGGGGTGTGCATGAGGCAGCCAATCAATGATTCTCTCTCATTTTGATGTTTCTATCCCTCCATCCCTCTCCCTTCTTCTCTGAAAACAAGGCACTTCCTTAGAAACAGCAGAGACACACAGAAAGCAGATAATAAACAACAATGAGGAGAGGGAGATGAAGGGAACTATTAAAGCCTAATGTAAATGGGATAATTGACATGACTTGATAAAGAAAAAAATGGTCCCTAAGGCATAATACAACCATTTTCATGATGGTGATTTTGAATAAATTAAGAATGGGTTAAATTATGCTCAGTGCAATCTACTTGATAAGGCAGATCATTGTGCAATGTGGTTTTTGAAGTTCTTAAAAAAAGGATTAAATAATAGTAATTTGAATTTATTGAGCATTTAATCTGGAACAAACATTGATCTGAAGGCTTTTTTACATGTTTCCTCATTAAATCCTCAGAACTACATTATAAAGAATTACCCTTATTATTCCCATTTTACAGATGAGGAACTAAAGCCAAAAAACATTCAGTTGCCCAAGGTGGGAACAGAAATAGTCTCAGCCTCAGCTCCCACACTTAACTACTGTGTCATATCTCCCTAATTAAAATAAGTAAGTATTGCCACTTAAAGCTAAAGTCTCAGTTGTCTGGAAATTTTACCTGTATGAATTCATGCTGATGCAATATAAATGAGACATTTATGCATATATTAAAATATATTTAATTACATCTGGGCTCCAATTATGCTACCTAGTAAAGCCTTTCTGAGACTTTCTTTAGTGATAGATAAGAATATTTTTACAGTTAAAGCTTTGAGTGTTTTTTTTTTTTGTAAGTGGAGGTTTACATACAGAATAAAGATAGTTTCAAGGTTGAGGACTTGCTGTCAAGATCCCTAGCAGAATGTTGAATCCGCTCTAGTACTTGAGATTTACAAATCATTAAGGCCTGTTTATGTTATTCATTTGCTTTAAAAATAAAACATATTTTCTTATAGACCGTACAAAGGTAAACTTTAGCTTTGCTTCTATCAGAATTATTTCATTTCTAATTAGAGGAGTCTGATTTAATGAGATTTTCCTAAGTACTTTGGATAAGCCTTGGCTGGCTGACTTCAAATAAGTGATGTGCTGTTTTTGTTTGGTATTTTTTAAAGCTGGTAAATCATTTGCTGCTTTCATAATTGACCAGCCCAGCACTTCTCGTGGAGCAGGGTGAGTTGTAGACACTATGGAACGAGGCGATGGAAGATGAGAAAGGAGAGCCCAAAGGGCTTAAACAAACCACTGTGGCTCCTGCCCTGGACAGGCTGCAGAAGGGCAGGTGTGGTGATGGCAGCCACAGCCGGAGGTCTGCCTGTGACAGTGTGCGCATCGCTAGGCCAGGGTTCCTGCTCACCACCTCTGCTAATCATTGGAGTTTGGTCACCCATTAGTCATAGCAATTTTGTGAAGTGAGTGATGAGTGCTTGCTGATACTAACTGCGGATGCAATCACATTTCTCCACAGTCTCTCTTTGCATGTACACAAGACCATTGGAAATCACTAGAAATTAAGGAGGAGACAGCCATCTGAGAATGTATTGGTCATCGTATGATTTCTAGATGTTGAAGGGAACCCTGAAGTAGAATATCCTAGATGCCTATGAGTTTATCAGAACTGGATAAGACCAGTTAAATGCTTTGCAAGTTATCACAGCACAGCAAACAAAATGACCGTGTCCGCTACCAAGAAGTTGATTTGACCTTGATGATTTCACCCCAAGTATGTATATCATTTTCTTTGATTAAAATAATTGATCTAGAAAGTGAATATGCTCTGGGTTTTTTCAATTCTCTACACATCCACCGAGGACACCAAATTCAAAGGACAATGCCTTGGGGGAGAGCCTGGTTTGGCCGCTTGAGAATTTACTTGAAACAGACTGAAGACAGCTAAGCACAAACTGCAGTTCAGCCCTCACACGTGTAAACACGTGCTCCCATAGCCCATTTCTTTTAATGAGTAATGAATTACCTCCTCTGTTTCTCTGAACTTCAGCTGTTTTGCAAAGGGCTATGCAGAAAAGTGCATTGATGTGGAACAACCCAGTAAGATGAGACAGTCCGTTCAGCCCATGTTATTAGAGAAATTGGTTCACCTTTTTGATTCTATGTCATTGTAGTTTCAGCAATTCATTTGTTCAATAAGCAGTTTGGTATGTTCTGGGAAATAATGAATATTGATCATGAAATCGATCACTTATTAAGAAACAGATGAAGGGAAATTGTTTATCCAATCAATTGTAATTTTTGATTTGTTATTTATATTTTCCAATTTTTGTCCACCCCTCCCCGAGGCTCTTCCGCGCTCAGGACCAAGGGAAAGGCATACAGACACTGGCTGGAACTTCTGAAAGAGCACAAAATCCAACACCTTCATGATAGACAATGCTGGCTGAAACAGCCCACATTAAAGACAATGTGACTGAGGACTGCAGACACACGGACTCTTGCACCTGTGGCTATTGGGCTGAAACTCTGCATAGAAATATAATTTGATAAAAAGGGTCTGGGCTTACTGTTCCTGATGTATGAGCTCTGTTATGCTTTAGAAGACAACACAGATGCACACAATTAAAATGTCTATACAAACGAACAAAGATTGTGAGTAAGCCTGGAAAGCCGTGAGTGCTTAGGATACATATGATATTTGTTTTACTTAAAGGGTTCCTATTTTTGAAATATGATTTTGGTACAATAGAAATGAAACTTATCACTCAGAATTTTTTGAAGCTATTAACAATGAATGTATACCTAATTGGGATAGGTTTGACATAACTAAGTGATGCAAGGTGTAAGTGTATCTCCCAGAAACTTACTAATAGGGGGTGGGCAGGAGGCAGGCATATTCTTCAAGATCCTGGGAAAAGGGACCACTGTTTTGTGGGTAATATTGAGTACATTGATGACCCCTTTGGGAAAGACTTAGCCCTGATAGGAAACAACAGACTTGATAACCATTCTAGATGCCTAAAATTGCAAATTTTGTTTTACTAGTTGGACATCATCCTGCTTGCCTTTATCTTGAGACCTCACTGATATTGTTTTTCACCTATTACCTTTGATCAAACCTTTCCTCTGTGGACTAGTTTTCAATTTAGTTAGTTCAAACACTACCTCCTTGCTGAAATCTGCCTTCACTACAGGAGTGAGAACCACTAATATGTAATAATGTAATAATAATCTCACGAGCTGTGTGCCATTTTATTAAACTGCTTCATATTATTTCCTTTTTTGTTTTCCTCTCCTCCCTTTAATCCTACTTGTCCCAGAGTCATATATCACTTGCCTCTTGCATCTTCAACAACTTAATGCTCTCTGGATATTTCCTTTTTATTCTGTAAACTATGGGTCTTTCTCTTGTTACAAACTACTATTACTAGCCCACCCCCATATCTTACACTGTCTCTGCTCTTACAAGCAAATATCTTATTTTTAAACTTTCCTTCCCTGACAAATTCCAAGAAAGGGTAACTTACTTACCACCTTACTCTTTAGAACATTTTTGTCTTGTTTCTAGAAAGCAGACCTTGCATTCATGGCTTTTACTTCTTAACCGTCCTTCTTTAACTATCTACATCTGGGTTTCTGAACTTAACTGTGCTTTAAGAAAGAAGTAACAATCCTTTTACTCCTAAATATGTTAACCCATTTAAAATCTGCAGCCTTTGATATTTCTGAGCCATACCATCTTCCATGTGTTCATCCAACCACATACTGAGTACCGATAATTTTCCAGCACTGTGTCTGGTGCTTGAGATGTATCCAACAAAGCAAATAACAAGTTCTGCCCTTATATTCTACAGGAAGTAAGAAGAAAATGAGTAGTTTTTATAAAAACTATATTTTATTGATTTTTTACAGAGAGGAAGAGAGAGGGATAGAGAGTTAGAAACATCAATGAGAGAGGATCATCGATCAGCTGCCTCCTGCACACCCACTACTGGGGATGTGCCCGCAACCAAGGTACATGCCCTTGACCAGATTCGAACTTGGGATCTTTCAGCCCAAAGGCCAACGCTCTATCCATTGAGCCAAACCGGTTTCGGCGAAAATGAGTAGTTGATAGGCTAACTAAGAACCATGTCAACAGAAGGCATGCAGGACACAGGGCTTGGGTGAGTCCAGTGAGAAGCCTCAACATTTAAATGGACACTCGCTCTCAGGGTCTGCACTTGCACTACCTCACTTCCTTAAATTCTGTGCCCTGATATCTCATTGAACATTTCAGGAAAAGAGGACAGCCAGGACCAAAGCCCAAACGCAGGTGGTCCTGCCTGTTAGGTTCTAGCAGGAGGAGAAAGCCAGTGATGGAGCAAAGAGAGTGAGCTGGGAGAGCAGTGGGAGATAAGATTAGAGAGGGGACACCTGGGGAGATGTAACATGAGGGGATATCGCATGAGCAATGGTGGTTGTCAGTAATTGTAAGGACTTTGGCTTTAAAAGACTGGTAGCAAGTGAAGGACATTGGGGAAGAGAAGTGAGGTTGTCTGCCTGACATGTTAATAGCCAACACCATGACTGATGTGTTGGACTAAGAACATCAGGGACAAGGGCAGACGCAGGGATGACTGCAGCAACCTCAGGCTAGAGAAGATGATGGCTTGGACCAAGCTGGTAGAAAAGACAAGGGTGAAGAAAAGTGTCCAGACTTGGGAAGATTGAGTCAACCTGATTTGCTGATGGATTGGACACAGGGTGTGAGAGAAAGAATGGAGTCAAAGATGGTTCCTATGGTTTTGGCCTCCGCAACTGAGTCACATGAAACTCTTTCCTGCTCTTGCTTAAAGGAGAGCATTTTTCCAATTTCATTTCTAGGTTTCTTACTTCCTTATCTTCTTCACACTTTCCATTTCCTGCTTCTGCTTCTGCCTCATTATCATAGGACTTACCTCTGCTATTTCTCAGGCTTTGCTTCTCTTTGTACTCTCTCTTATACCTGTCATTTGTTGAACTCTATCTTGAACGCACTCTGAATTCGTGTTCCCAGCCCTAACCTCTCCCTTGGGTTCTGGTGATGTTTTGCTGGCTCTTTATTTTCAGATTTCTATTAAATCCATAATCATTCTCCCAGTTATCATAGCTTAAAACCCTTTGTCTTCATTGCACTAGTATGTCTGTAATTATATAAGGAAATTTCCTTCATTAGTATTCCTCTTGGGGAGAGCCTAATTGATTCATGTTTGTATGAAGTGCTTGGAAAAGTTCACTGAGGCTTGAGGAAACTTGCAGCATCTTTTGGGAGACTGTCCCAGCAGGCTGGTAGCAACTCTAGCAGTATGCCCTTCTGGTGTGGCAGTTTCAATTAGTCTTTGCTTCTCCTTCTTTTTCCACTTCCCTTTCCCCCACTGCATTGGTTGGTAGATTTCCTCTCTTTTTTGATTCCCTTTATCTCATGGCTTTTTAAAAATAGTACTTCCACTACTGTATGGCTTCTCCTACTTCATAGCTTCAGTTTACTACCACGTGTCCATCAGAATGTGTGGCACACTATTCTCTATAGCTCTGGCACCTTCAAATCCTCTAAGATTAAGATTTGATTGACTAGTTTAGTGTTCACTATATAATGACCTTACTGGTTAGAATTTTGCAGAGTCATATTTATTCCACATGTGGCTGACATTGAAACAGGTGCTAATTCTTGGTCCAAATATTTAGAATACAAATTCCATAAATAGCGGCTTCAAAATGCTGAGTAACCCACATATGAATAACTAAATGTGGCTTTATTTAGAAGAAGATTATGGGTCTAATAGATTCTCTTTATGGAAAATCAATTATTTAACAATTAATTTAGAAAATATGTTTAATTATTTGTTCATATATTATGTCTATATAAGACAAGGTGAATAGGTGATTTCAGTTTTGCTATGAAAGTACTCTCTATCTATGTATATAAAAGCCTAAGTGACCATCATAACTGAATGGACGACTGAACAGGCTGCCTGGGGCAACCAGGACAGCAGGGGGGCAAGTGAGGGATGACCAAATGACTGAGCAGCAGGCTGCATGGGGTGACCAAGCCAGCCAGGGGGCAGTGAGGAGCAATCAGGCTGACTGAGAGGGGCAGTGAGGGGTGACCAGGTCAGTGGGGGGGCAGTTAGAGGCAACCAGGCTGGCAAAGGGGTAATTGGAGGTGACCAGGCTGCCAGGGGTGGCAGTAAGGGATGCCCATGCTGATGGGGGGCAGTTAGGGTCGACCAGGCCAGCATAGGGGGGCAGTAAGATGTGACCAGGTCATTTGGGGGACAGTTAAGGGTGACCAGGCTGGCGGAGGGGTAGTTGAAGGCAACCTAGCTGGAAGGGGTGGCAGTAAAGGGTGAGCAGGCTGTTGGGGGGCAGTTAGGGTCAACCAGGCCAGCGGGAGGGGGTGGTTGGGGGTGACCAGGCCAGCAGGGGTGATCAGGCAGGCAGGCAGGTGAGCAGTTAGGAGCCAGTGGTCCTAGATCAGCCGTGGGCAAACTATGGCCTGCGGGCTGGATCTGGCCCATTCGGCTGTTCTATCTGGCCCACGGAGCCAAAAGAGTGGAGGGTTCTCTTGCTCTCCCCTCCGCTCCTTCACCAGCAACCCAAGATGAGAGTGCCAGCATGGTCAGGTTGCTTTTGTTCCGGCCCTCAGTCCAGTTTAAGAACCCATTGTGGCCCTTGAGTAAAAAAGTTTGCCCACCCCTGTCCTAGATTGTGAGACGGATGTCAGAGGGTTCCCGGATTGGAGAGAGTGCACACTGGACTGAGGGGCCCCTCCACCTCCATTTACAAATTTTGTGCACTGGGCATCTAGTAAGTAATAAAAGTTTGATGCTGCCCAATGTATAGGATATAAAAGAATTATAGTGTTGAAAATGGTCTCAGGAATTATCTAGCCATTCTCAAACTTATTGATATCATGGCTACTTTATAATTATAAAGAGTTGGTTTATATGAATTGCATCTATCATTAGTTAATATATTATATTTTTAAAAATTTCAAACATGTATTAATTTAAAAATATTATTACATAAACAAAAATGTACATTTGTGAGAAACAACACCTTTTATTAGTAAGAAAAGCGGCATTGTTTTTCTTATTTTGGTAAATTTCTTTAAGGTCTGGTTTCATGGAAGGTAGCTATATTCTTTATCAGCTTCAACATTTAAAATGTGATATTACATGTGTTAAGAGATAATCTGGCACATTGACATTTTTAAGAGTTTATTTGTGCATACATTGATTCAAATTGGGCAGCATCAGACTGAAAATGGTTAGAACTTCAGCAATGGGAAGTAAGGGCGAACTTTTTATAGGGAAGACGCAGAAGCCAAAATTGCTTGATTGGCTATAGTTTAAGCAGTTGCCTTATTTGGGAAAGCCTACTTGGCTGTTTGTGATTAGTTGTTAAGTTTCACTTTCTCAGATTCTAATGCATTGACTCTGGCTTAGGTTTTCATTTGCTTAAGTAGGCTATCCAAGCATTGGAGCACCACAGTCTAATGTCCTTCTCATGTAGCTTCTGTACACTTGTGAGTAAATGAGAGTAAAGAGGCAAATGACATTCTAGCATTGTTATGGAAATTGTTGCAATCTCACAAACACCTTGAAAATATTTCAGAAATTGCCATTTTGAAAATGTGGTCACATTTGGAAAAGCATTAAAGTATCCCATTTTATAGAGGAGAAAAAAAAGAAAAAGCTCAGAGAAGTAAAATGACTTGCCCAGAAGCACCTAATGAGTTGATGGCAGAGCTGGGCTTAGAACTCAGGTATCCTGTTTCTTTATTATATCAAGATTCAATTACCAAAGGACCAGCTTTGTCCACACTGTGATTTAATGCCAGGTCTCCACCTGTCTCTTATGGAAACTTGGGTTCAGGTAGTTAACGAGGCTCTTCGAGAGAAAGGGTGGTGGTAACACACAGCTGTCAGAAGGGGTGCAAGGATTAGAATGTAGGACACAGGAGACTTGTCCTTTTTTAGCCTATGTGCTGGAGTGTTACTCTAAAGTTAGAGGTTTATTATAGAAAAAATAATGTACTAGAGATGTATTATAGAAAAATAAGCAAATCAGAAATTAAGAGGAGATGACTGGTTCACACCAGTTCCTTCTCAGCATTTTCCACGTTAGATCAGAGGGGGCAATTCCAGAAGCACCAGTCTCCATTATTGCCTTTAATTTCCCCATGGCCCAAGACTAACATTGTCCTTTCCCTCTGTTGTGCTCTTGGCAGAAAGCCATTCCCTCATGGTTAGACTTAATTGGAATCTAAGCCAAAGGGGGATGGGACGGGCTGCCATGTTGTGGCACTTTCCTGAGCCAGTTCTTCAGGGAATGTGTGTGTTCAGTTGATATAATGATGTAATACAAGGTTTATTGCACAGTACATGGTATTAAAGGAAGAGTGCAATTTTAAAATGCTTTTAAATTAATTTTAAGGAAACAAAAATGTATTTTTATTCAAATTTTTACTTCAATAAATATGTGTATGTATATATATATGTATGGCATGTATATATGTATGATTGTCTTTGTGTGTATGTACATGTATATGTACATATATACATGCATATATATTTCATCCTGAAGTTAAATGGTCTCCAGGTAATATTAGTAGTAAATGCCCTCTTCGTAGAGTAGGTGTATGTGCTTTCAGAGAAACAATTGAAAAATATCAAAATCATTGAGTTTAAACTTGGAATTGAAATTGTGAGTTTTCTGTGCATTTTGTCAATATTTTTTTGTCACTTTAAGCATTTAAAATGAAATCCTTCCGTTTATGTGAATAAATGATTAATTTTTAGAAATTTTTAGATTCAAAACTAAAAAGCTATTTGTTTATTAAGTGTGCTTTTTCCCCTGTGAATAAATTTCCATGTACTCTTTATGCCTCATGACCCAAAATGTAAGTGCCCTGGTACATTTCCATCTCTCTGTGCTTATCTGTTGAGGTTGTAACTCATTAATTCATGCACTATGAGGTGGGACTATGCCCTCTTCCAAAGGGAGTTGGAGAAAATGTCTGGCCTGCATTCTGTTATTCCATTTTCTATTTTCTCTGATTTTGCAGGGTATTCTAATCTTCTCCAGATGAGTGGAATCACATCCTTTTTTTTTTTTTTTTTTTTTTGCTTGACAGCCAAAGACAAACACCAAGCTGTCTAGAAGATCGAGTGCCATTTTATTTCTCTGTCGACATTCCTGATGAGACGGGCAGAACCTTAGGAAATTCTCCCAAGAAGACTTTCTGAGCTCTCATAAGACTGACATTTTCATACTGAGCTAGTATACCATAAACCTTTTGTTCTCTGAAAATACTAATAAGCTTTTCACACCAAAATTATAAAGGAACAAGGTTTTGCCCACTAAACAACAACCAAAATCTGAAGGAATTTTTTTTAAAGTTTTCAAAAAATTTCAGAAGTCCCTCAGCTGTTTCTTCAAATTCCATTCTTTCAGCTTCCTGTCCCCCAAATAACCATATTCTGAAATTTTGGTAAATCCTTTTGTTTTTATTTGCAAAATTTAACTTTATTTGAATGGGATTATGCTCTATGGTTTTTATTTGACTTCTTTCCTGCAGTGTTGTGCTCCTGAGATTTATCTATTACTACAAAGTATTTATTTATTTATTTATTTATTTATTTATATCGCAAAGAATCAGAGCAATCTAAGTTAAGTGGTCATGTCTCTGTCACCTTTTAAAGAAGATCTCATTAAATTTTTAGTCACTGGATCACTTATTTCTGTCAAGCTGTATATTTTGTGGTTTATTTTTATTTTATGAAGCCAATGCTACTTACCCATGACTAGTTGAGAGGCATTCAGGGGCCATAATGATAATCACTTTTGCATATAGCAAAAAAAAAAAAAATCCTAAAATTGCCATAAATACTCATGATTCAAGTATGTTTCCTTTGACAGGTTAGTTTAAAATTGGGTTGATTTCTTCCAAAAGTATTTACAAAAGTGGAAAATATGAAAGAATGGGGAAAATGGTGTATATAATCTCATATATACAAGCAAGGAAAAAAAAGACTTTTTAAGAGTTTGGTGGCCTAAAATGTCCTAGTTTCGACGAATTGCTCCCTGACAGTTATGAATGGTGGACTAGTTGCATTAAAGCAATGAGAGAGCTAATAGCAGGTTTGAAACTGGGTTTGAATAAATCATCAGCCTAACACTAACAGTGCTGGGAGAACAGGTCCAACCCTGTGCAGCCATGTGCTCCCCAGTTGCCTGGAGACCATGAATCTTGGGCATTGTAGAAATATTGGAAATATTTTTTGTCACCTTAAGCATTTAAAATATATATTTGAATATTAAATGTATTTAGTGTAAAGTTCAACGTATATTTTTCTTAAACTAACACTGACACTATTATACACAAAGTGTTCATGATTATATGTAAAGAGTTAGGCAGCTTTAAAATTAGGGTTTATGTTTGAAATCTGAAATAAAATTGACCTTTTGAATAACTTTTGAATTGGTGCAACATGACTACTGTGCTACCTTTTAGAATCTTTTGAGTGATTATATAATTCCTTCAATATGGTATCATTAAACTTGTAGGAGGTGGAAGCCATTACAAAAATCCCATTTAAATATAGTTAAAACTCTTATGAAAATGATTTACTTAATTTATACATATAAATAATGTAACCAAAAAGCAGAAAAAAGTTACTAAAATATAATTCTGTGCTAAATTAAAGCAGAGTGTTTTCATTTTGCTTCTGTTATTATGACAGTTGAATAATATATGCTATACTAAATGGATGTCTGGTATAAAGAGCAAAGATCAAGAAATAAGTGTTTAGAACACTAAATTATATGTTCAAAATCTATAAATAGCTTAATAAATATATTCTTGCAAGTAAAAAGCACAAAATTGCAGGCTGTAAAGTAGATTATCCAAATGGTGCTGTTTTGAAATCACCTTTGGAGCAATACTTATTATCTCATTGAGTTTTACAGCTTCTGCATATACAGTAAAACTTCAGTTTTTAGAAAAGAGTCCCTTTGAAATGCATTTATTTTTTTATGTCTCATTTTAGTCCTGAAATGATTTGAGGTGATTTACAGTAATCTTATATGGTTAAAGAGGGCATAATTTATAGTTGAGATAATTAATGAAGAGAGAAAATATGAGTAAGCATAAAATGATAGTAGTGACCAAGGATTTACAAATCATGTGTCCACAGGCCTATGTATTTGCTACCATATTTTCTATCACATCACAAATATGTCTCTGAGTTTCCTAGAAACCGTGGCAAGGAGGGAAAGGCAATTGGTTTGGGATTTATATGAAAACAAGCTTCCTGCCTGGGACCAGACCAGGTTGTTCTGATATTGAGAGCAAGGAAAGTTTCTTTAAAACTTGTATAGCTGACCTAACATCTAACCCTTAGATTACCCTTAGGGTCATCGCTAAGGTCTACCCTCTTTTTCTATGAATATTTTTACTTCATCTCAATGAGTAAATAGTTTATAGAGACAGTGGAGCTCTCCTTCACCTCAGGATAACAATGGCTCATTTATTTTATATTTTAATCAATTTATTTATTTATTTTTCTTTATTGATTAAGATATTACATATGTGTCCTTATCCCATCATTGTCCCCCACCCTCCCACTCATGCCTCACCCCCCTGTTGTCTGTGTCCATTGGTTAGGCTTATATGCATGCATACAAGTCCTTTGGTTGACCTCTCCCCCTTATCATTACTTTCCCCTACCTTCCCTCTGAGGTTTGATGGTCTGTCTGATCGATGCTTCTCTGTCTCTGGATCTGTTTTTGATGACTAATTTTAAATCATGATCTCCAAGCAAACAGAACATAATATCTGTGTGAGTTTAGGTAATGTCATAGCAAAAAGCTTCAACCATGTCACTGGCCTCAAAACAAAACAAAACAAAAACCAAAAAAACAGAGCTCATTTAACTCTGTTGTAACCATTCAAGGGGAGCATTCCAGGTAAGCTGGTGGCAATGCTCTCCATTCAAGGATCCAGGTTTTTTAGATCATATTGCTCCACCATCCATCCTTCAGGCTCTTATTAGCATTATCATAGTTGATACAAGGTTGTTGTGGGATCGAATCAGTGACCAGGAGGAGAGCACTGAGAAGACATAATCAATCTCAAGACGAGGTCTACAGATGACACATTTTACTTATGTTCATAGCCACCTCAAGAATCAGGAGGGGCTAGGAAATGTACACTAGCCATGTTCTCAGGAAATAGAGAACACAGATTTTGGCAGAAAAATATTGGTATTTTAGAAGAAATATTTTCAGAGCAACACTCTGAGATCTGAGCCCTTCAAGTGAATATCTACTAGCATGCCATGGTGCATTTTGCTTATCCCATCAGCAGGAATGTAAATAACCTAAAAGTAAACTCATTTCTTCTGGTTTCCGATTTCATATGTGCTCTTCATTCTTTTCTGATGTTCATTTAATGTTATTTTAAACTTTTTATCATTCATATTCCATAATCAGGTTGATTTACCTTCATTTCTTAAGCAGTTCATCACGATCTCTTATGCTCCTCCCCGTTAATATCTCGAAAATATAGTTCACTTGTCTATTTCTACCACCATTGGCTTAGGATAGGCATTTACTTCCTCTTCTCTGGATCATTGCCTTCAAACTAGTTTTGCTGGCTTGTCTCCTCCCCATTAATCCCATTCTATTCATACCTACTCTCTATCCCTCTCATTTTTTTGACAGCAAACAAACCAACGTAAAGCATATATTCAAACTACACTGTAGTGTAAAAGTTAGTGATATAATTGGAGATGTTCAGATCACAAGATTCATGATGGATCACTCACCAGGAAAACTATGTCTTGTTTTCTGGACTTCATTGGAAATATGAGAAAATAGATTTGGAGCCTGAACCTACAAACATTAGACAAAAATAATAAGTTGACAAATGATCACATTAGTTTTTTTTTAGAATGATAATCTAAGAATCTCCCTGAGCCACAAAGAGACTGGTCCATCTCTAGAACAAAAGGCTTTGGCATTGCACTGTCTTGTGGCCTAGCTTCTGAGGAATTGGCATATATTCTCTGAGAAGGAAAGTAGAGAATTTAAAAAAAGTTAAATTTGGAAAAGATTGTTTATTCATTCTAAAGTTTGAAAGTCTAAAATTTTCTTAAATAATTTCTATGTCAGGAAAGAAATATCCCCTGAAAAGCCAGCAATTGTCAAGCCAGACATGAAAGCTATAGCAGGTATAGCATGAACCTAGCAGGAAGGGAGGCCCATAGATATTTTCTCTCTTGTCTTCAAAACTTTTTAGGAAAAGAGTAGGACTAACCTCTAGGCCAGTGGGTGGTTTTACTGATGAATTTGAATTTTGATAAACTTTTTAATTATTTCTGAAGTTTTTGTTTTCTTATGGCCAATTAAGCAGACTGATTTAACAATTCTGGTTCCATGAGGCGCAGAGTTTGGAGGCATGAATTCTTCTGGGACATAAGCTCTATTTTCATAAAAAATATTAGTTGTTTATCAGTTATTTTCTCCTATATCATCATACTGAATTTGATCTTATTAGGAGTGACCACATTATCATATAGGACATTTTCAACTGTTAATAGTAAAATAACCCAACCTAATTGTATTAAACCACATAAGAATTTATTAGCTCACAAAACAAGAAGTCCTAAGTTTGGGTGGCCCTAGGATAAGGTGACCAGATCATCCAGGTGTTGGCGTGACAGTCTGATTTCTAACAATTTTTCCCGCATCCCATGGCATTTTAAAAAAAGTCCCGAGTTTTTGAAAGATTGGAAACATTGGAAAGATTCTTGCAGTGGTCTAATGATGTCACCAAAGACCCATTGTATTTTTACCTTTATGTAATGCCTTCCTCAACAAATCAGCTCCCTTCACAGCTGAGTGAAGTATAACAGGAGGAATGAAGTGTAACAGCATGAGTGAAGGTACAGAGAGTCAGAAAGTCATAGGGCAACAGAGGAAATAAGAACTGTTTTATTTGACCAAATTATGGGAATTAATGACAGATTATTGAAAAAAAGGTATGTTGGATCAGGAATTGTAGGACCCTTGCTGTGAAACTAAGAGTTTGGACTTAATTCTACAGACTATGAAGAATCACACATATTTTTATTAGATAAGGCAATGATAGGTCCAGCTATAGGAAGATGAATCCAGCCAGTTAAGTGGGGTAAACTGGAGGGTAGAGAGCCTACAGGAGGTCTACATTAAGATTATGCCTGAAGTGATTGCTCAAGCAAATGGATATAAAGTTTTGGAATAGGGTAGAGGGTGGGAGAAGGTCAAGAAAAGTGTAGATACAAGTGCTAGTGCAGACATAGAATTGACAGGTTTGTCCACTGTGTGGGGAAAGGGAAGTGAGGTATCCAATAAATCAGAGATGTCATTAAAGCAAATAGGAAATAGAGGAAGGGGTATGGGAAACATTGGTTGAACATAACCTCCATGCCAGTCATAGACATTTTACAATAGCACAGAAATTCATTTCCAGTACACATCAATGAGGGAGGTTTATTATCAACTAAAGACCCAATGCAAGAAATTCATGCAAGATTAGGCCTTCGAAGCTGCTGCAGCTGCCTTGATCCCTCACAGCTGAGGTGGCTGCCTTGACCCCGCAGCTGCAGCCTGGCTTCATCTGAAAGGTTGACTGGAAGGACATCTGGATGGCCATTTGGTCAATTTGCATATTATGCTTTTATTAGATACCCGGTGCCCAAAAAATTCGTGCATGGGGGGTGAGGGGTCCCTCAGCCTGGCCTACACTTTTCCAATCAGGGACCCTTCGGGGATGTCTGACTACCCGCAGGGATTGGGCCTAAACGGGCAGTTGGACATCCCTCTTGCAATCTGGGACTGCTGGCTCCTAACTGCTTGCCTGCCTGCCTACCTGATCACCCCCCATCTGAGCCCCCTGTCAGCCTGGCTGCCTCCCAACTGCTCCCCTGTCAGCCTGGTCATCCCCTAACTGTTCAGAAGGAAGTCAGACATCTGGAAGATGCTCAGTCACAGGTTAGCATATTACCCTTTTAACAGTATAAATTATTATAGATGAGAAAACTGAGGTTAGGGAAGAGTCCAAAGAAATGTTTATGTGATTAAACAATTGGCAAAAGGAATAGCTGGAACTTAAACTGCTTTTACATGATGTTAAAACTCATGTTTTATCTGTTGTATGTTCTAAATGGCAAGAAGACTAATTTTGTTTAATTTATTTTGGTCTTCTGCTCAAAGGTCCTCAAGTGACTCTACATTGTCCTAGAGAATAAAGTCCAACCAGTGTTGCATGGTTGGACACTGAACCTTGGGTTTCTACTTGCTTTTGCAGCCTTATTTTTCACTGCAATTGTTTTATGTTCTACTACATCTACCCCAAAATTATTATTATTTAGAATTCCCTAAGTACACCAAATGTTTCCCCCATCTCATCTCTCTCCTTGTTAATTGTTTATTTATCCCCCCCCCCCAGAATGTATTTTCTCAACTCTTCTTCCTATGGAAATTACACCTATCTACGTTATCAATATTTTTTCTGATTATTCATTTTTACTCACTCTGAACACCCAAGTACTTTATTCGTGGTTTCCTTAGTAACACATTTAAACAATCTTTATGATAGAGCTATAAGATGCTTAAGGGCAAGAATTGGTTTTATCAGCTTTCCTATTCCATGCAGAATGTCTTATAAGACTATATGTTCATAAGAAGTGGAGGATGGAGAGAGAGAGGAAACAAAAACTAAAAAAATGAAAGAGAAAATAATATGGAAAGTAATTTTAGGGTTACTTTCCATTATATTTTCAAAGTATACTTTATACTTATTAAAGGGTCATACTTATTAAAGAATGAGAAATAGCCTTTATGAAGGAAGACTACTGTAACAGGACTATTTTATTCTAGAGAAGAAAGGGTTACACATTAGCTTAATTATTATCTTAAGATTCATAAAAAATTCTACAGGAAATTAAGACCAGCTTTTTTTCATGGTCAAGAAATTTTTAATAGGAAATTGTTAAATTATACGTAGAATATATGCTAGTTTGACTTAAGGAATAGTAAGTCAACATTTCAGAGCTAAAAAGATCCTCAGTAGACTTCTAGAAGAGCATTACTGTAAAAAATATACAACATATATCTAGCAATGTTTTAAATCATTGATAATAACAATCTATTCTGAGATATTATTTCTCTTTCTGTAACTCACTCCCATTCATATTCAACTTATTTGTTTATAAGTCTCTCTCCCACACTAGGGCAAGGGCAGGGTCTTCTAATCTTCCTATTCTCAGAGTTCAGCACAGTGCCTGGCAGCTGGTCACCATGTAGCCAATGTTTGCTAAATAAAACTGCATGTACAAAGCACAGCCACGACCCTTGCTAAGGAGGTCCCCAGTGCCGAGCTGTATGTGCAGAAAATGAGGCAGGCTGAGAAGTTTGGAAAAATTAAGCTTTTGGTAGCCAACGATTCAAGCCATGTGTCAATTACTATCAAGTTTTGCTTATCACTGTTTTATTTTCTTTACCAAGCACAGTACTTGCCCTAAGTGGCGATAGGTGAATACAACATGAATTCTGCCTTTGAGGAGCTTGTTTACTCCATTGAAACCTAGTTTGAAGAAATGTGACCAAATTAAAAGAAATTAAAACTGTACCATACAAAACCATACTTATACCTTGATTTAAAAATCTGCTGACAATGAAGTGTCTTTATAGCAAAGGTATGCCGGATTCAGAAATAGAGATGCTTGTCTTCTGGACAATGTCAAATGGCCTCTGCACATGTCTTCTCTTTAGAGCACCCAGCTGAAGTCACTTGGAATTGTTATGTACCCATGTTGACTGTTACATTCTAGTGTGAATGAGTCTTGCTGCACAGGTAATTGCCTTCTAGCAATTTAAATTTTAAGCTTTAATTAATGAAAATCTTTGCCTTCTATTAAAAGAGCATCATGAACTAGCACAAGGTATAGACATTTACATAAATGCATATCTATTTCTGGCTGGCGGTCTATTTATCCTCTCAGGATAGTGGGACCATTGGGATTCCATCGGGCACTCTCCCCTCTCACTTGGCTCCTCCTGTTGAAGGTCTGATGGGTGATTCTTCCTGGGGAATTAGAGGCTGAGTGTATTTACTGTCAGCTTGATCAAAGGCCTGCTCTCAAGGTTATTTGATACAGATACACTAGCCTGTCAGGATGTTCCTTTTCTGTTTTTTATTCTCTTCTCTTTCTAATCTAAATGCATTTCAGATATGATCAGTAACCTCTCCTAATCTTAATCAAATTATTATCTCTCTTTTTTAATTTTTAAATTATTTTTTTCTTTATTGATTAAGGTATTTCACATGTGTCTTTATTCTCCCATTGCTGCCCCCCACTCCCACCCCCGCTACTAGTGCCCTCATCCCCCTAGTGTCTGTGTCCATTGGTTAGGCTTATGTGCATGATACAAGTCTTTTGGTTGATCTCTTCTCCTTACCCCCACAACCCCTCTGAGGTTTGATGGTCTGATCGATGATTCTCTGTCTCTGGATTTGTTTTTGCTCATCAGTTTATGTTCATTATATTCCATAAATGAATGAGATCATGTTATCTTTATCTTTCTCCAACTGACTTATTTCACTTAGCATAATGCTGTCCAGGTCCATCCATGCTGTTGCAAATGGTAGGAGTTCCTTCCTTTTTACAGCAGCATAGTATTCCAGTGTGTAGGTGTACTATAGTTTTGAGTTTGAGTTCTATCCAAATTATAATCATTATCATAACATCATTGGTGTAATTGTTGTTACCAATATTTTCTAAAAAGTTATATGAGAACAAGCTTTAGAGTAGGAATCAGTACCCCTGGAGTCAGGGGGTTTTCATCACTAGGAATGTGGATAGATAATTTTCCCACCTAAGGATTCAATCAGGCATGAATTCAGAGTGCACTTGAATTATGTTTTAAGTAGATATAATGAATACATCAATTATATTCCTTTTGTAAACTAAATTAATGCCAATTTAGTATTCCTTTATTAAAGCATTTTTTGTTTTGTTTTGTTTTGGTAAAGGAAGTTCAGTTAACTGAGACATTCTTTTTTTTTTTTTTTTTTTAGAAAGCTCTGCTTTGCATAAAGCAGCTACATCTTAAGGGTAAAAGATGGCACAGAGAGCGCTAGCCCTGGTTTGGGAGAGAAACTGAGTAGAGTGAAACTAAGGGCATGTGAAGAACAGTCAATATCCAGCAACAGCGGCAAAACAGTTTCAATTTTCTGGATTATTAATTCAAATTCACACGATACCATAATTAATAAAAATCAATTAAAAAAAAAAAAAAAAAAAAAAAAAAAAAAAAAAAAAAAAAATAAAGGCTCTTTTTACTGCACGAGTTTAAATTAAAGATTATATTCTGCTCCACAAGTCTGCATTAAATAGCTTATTTTGCACACCAAGCTCTCATTTTAAAGCTAATAAAGAAAAGACATAGCATGTATGTGCAAGCTTGAGACAGGAAGGGTCTAAATTACTACACCTGTTTCACTTGGGAGCTACTTTATTAGTGTTACAAAACTTGGCTTTCAATTTGGCACTCAGGAGCACATTTAGAACAAGCATTTCTTTGTTTTGACAGAGAAGCCGTGGTAAATGAATGACGTTTGAGCTAGGTGTGAAATGTGAAGGTACAAAATTAACTGGTAAGGTAATTACTGTTCTAATTCTGCATAAACAAGCGTTTTGAAAATCATTAATAGTTCAGGGAAATAATGTTAGTGATTAAATAAGGTGGCTTGCATCACTGAGCACAACTAAGCTCCTTTAATTACATTTGAAAGCAAGGGAAAGCAGCTAATTAAAATTAGCACAAGGTTCCTGAATGACCAGCACCGCATTGTTGCTCTAACCTGCATAATTGTCTGTTTATTAATATGTCTTCATTTTCCCTCTCCAGCATTTAACAAAATTATTTAAAATAACTAATAACCTTTAAGAAGTAAATGTGACTGAATCCAGTTATCAGAATGAATCCTGCAGGTCTGACTCTGGCCTGCCATTCATCCCCTCTCCCTATGCCTATTAACATTGATGGGAGCTCCCTCCACGGCTGAAACCAGCAAGGGCAGGCCATCTCTCTGAGTCACTCAGGGTCAGCAGCCCTGGCAATGCCTGGACATCCTTTCCTTCCTGGGCTAGGGCTTGGCCCTCCACTGTCTTTTTAAGAGAAAAAGAAATATAATTTGTATTTAAATATCTCCCTTTTGAGCGTTTTTGGAGTCATTCATTCATTTAATTCATTCATTTGTTCATAAATGTCATTCCTTTAATAGAATTGATCAAGCTTTCAGCACTGTTCCTGGGATTATGAAAAAGACATGGCCCCAGGCAGGACCAGCTATATAATATAAGTGGGGCCTGATGCAAAATAAAAATTCAGGGTGTCTTGTGTAAAAATGATTAATAATTTCATGGCATGAATCCAAGGGTGAGGCCTATCTGAAGATGCAACTGCACACGTTTTGCATCTGTGAAGCTCATCGCCTTGGGCTCACCAAGTTGTAAGGATAATACACATGCAAACAGGAACAAGAAAATGTGATTCCTGTGCACAGTAGTGGGGTGCAGGCGGAGGAATGATCGCCCAACCCCTGGAATGGATTCTCACCTGTGCTGGATTGAGGATGCTATTTAGATGAATTACTGCTCAACCCCTACTTGGAAGAATAAAAATTCGGAGTGCTCCTTCCCAAGGCAACCCTGGTTTATTCATCTGGAGACAGGGACTCAATAAAATAATTAAGACATGTGTTGATAATGTGTGAACTGTTGAATAAATGGAATGAAATTAGCTTATATTATATTAGAAAACATTTTTATTGCTTGCTTGTAATATTCCAGCAACTCTACCAGGTAAATTGGATCAGTATCCACATTTTGAAAATGCCAATTTGGGGAAGAGGATTTAAGTGATTTCCCCAACCAATGAAGTGACAGCCATATTGGAACTCACATGGCCTGACTTGAGAACCTGTGTTCTTTTTTTTTTTTTTAAAATATATTTTATTGATATTTTACAGAGAGGAAGGAAGAGAGATAGAGAGCCAGAAACGTCGATGAGAGAGAAACATCGACCAGCCGCCTCCTGCACACCCCCTACCGGGGATGTGCCCGCAACCAAGGTACATGCCCTTGACCGGAATCGAACCCGGGACCCTTCAGTCCGCAGACCGACGCTCTATCCACTGAGCCAAACCGGTTTCGGCAAGAGAACCTGTGTTCTTAATCGCTGTGCTAAAAGGGTGATTGATCTGCAAGGCCCCCTTTTCTTTCACTTCCATCTGTGGGTAAAGACAGAGTGGGGTCATTTGAAAATCTAAAATGGTTGATGCCTGCCAATCAAATAATTTTGGACATGAGATTCAGGGATAATGTGATTATTTTTCAACCAAGGGACAATATTTGTTGCTTCAGTGTTTGGGAATTTATACTTCAGTAGAAAATTTGGGTTAGTGTTGTCATAAGCTTTCCTACAAAGTGGCCCAATGGAAATGGTAATTGCGATCTGGTCCAACAACTATGGGAGAAACCCAATGCTCCTCAAGTTTCCACTTGTGCTAACAAAGGTCTAACCGCAGGCTCTTCCACATCTTAGAGGAAGGCTGTAAAACATGGGAACGGTTCTTTTGTGTGTTTTAGCTGAGAATGTTGTATTTGCACAAAGTTTACAATAAAGTAGTGATGTGAAGATGAGCCCTCATTGTCACTCTAGCCTCCATAATTTTTTTTAGAAGGTATGGCTGCAGGGCTGGATAAACTCTAAGACCACAAAAGAAGCCTGGATTAGAATAATAAACATTTCCATAACTTCTCTAAACAAGAATCTCAAAACAGAGTTTTTCTTGCCCATCCTCATTTTGGGTGTGTAATAGAAGTTGTTTTTGCATTCTCATTCTCAAGTATTTTTTCCTTTTAAATTCTCTCAGATGTGAATGGTGAGTCAAATAATACAATACTCAATGAATTTTGTTTGGGAGTTATTCCTTTGCAATCACCCCTACTTGGGTTCATCTTTGTAGACCCAATAGGGCAGATGTATTGACCTATTGCCCACACCAGTTTTGATGCTTTTTATCTGTGTGAATACATGTTTAAAATGATGAAGGTTGATTTGATGGGGTGAACTGAAGTTGTTGGGGGGAAACTGAGGTAGTTTGAGGGGTCACTCCATGGTGCTGTTTTATTGCAGTTGAATTCCAATTAGCAATGGCAATTAAGATTTAGGAATTCTCTGATATTACAGTTGCATCATCTCATATGGTTTCCCTCCTGTCTCCCTGACTTATTCCGATTGATCTTTTTCATGGACAGCATCCTCTTCTTCAATTATTTGAATATTTTATCTATTACCCAGAAGTATTTTCTTTCCACTGCTGCCACCAAATTAATTTCCTCATTATAGATTTATAAAAAAATTGACTTTATCTTTCTCTCTCCTTGCATTTTATAATGGCCTCAATATACTATTCTCTAACTTTCCATGATTCACCAATGTCTTTGAAGTAAGATACATTTCCTAAACTTATTTTAGGTTTCCCTCCTATCCAATCTCCAGCTAATGTAGTCCAGCTCTAAATATAGCCATAAATGGTGGAATGGTTTTACTTGGGTTCCCTATTACCTATTCTGCTTTACCATCTGCTATCTTCTACATATATGATCCACTTACTTCTTTTTGATGATTATATTCAGAGCCCAACTCACAGCATTGCTTCTCTATAAAGCCTTTCTCAATTGTGCCATTTGATGATATCACCTTTTTAATTTCTTGAGATACATACCACAATATTTATTTGGTATTTGATTACTAGAACGCCTTGCAATATCTAACAAACTGCATCTCAAAGATTAGTTTCTGCACATCTTTCTATGCACTTTGCATTGGCTATATTAGACGTGCCCGTAGTATCATCTGTGATTTTTTTCAAAGGATGGCTTTTTATTTATATTACTTATCACAGATTTTAGTGTTTGTGTGATTATGGTGCTCTCAATAGATTTCTACGTAAGAACAGCATTTGTGTTCTCTTTTTCATGTTTCCCCCTAATATCTAGTACAGTGGTTGGAATGAAAAAGCACTCACAAAATATTTGTGGAACAAATATATGGATAGCTTCTATGTCAAAGTTATTTCTTCTGTGCACTGGTCTTAGTTCTTCAGCTGCCTAGTGGTTGTCTAAAGTTGAATGTCTTCTGTCACTTGAAATTCAACATGTCCAAAACCAAACTATTATTATTCCTCAAATCTACATATGTATCCAGCTTCTCAGCTTGTCAATGAAATTATTATTTCTCCAGTTACAGAGGTTTTAAATTATACAGTCACTCTTTAACCCCTTTTAATAATTTTATATACCTTTGCCTACCTGTGCATTTCTATTGGTTTTATATGGATTATCTCATTTAGTTCTATTACACAGCTATGGTATATATTCAGGGTGTCCCCCCAAAATGTATACAAACTATAACAGCTGATAACTCAATTTTGAAAATAAAATATATTTTAATAAACACTGCCAATAACTATAGTTATTAAAAGTGTGTGTATACATTTTTAAGACACTATGTATAGTGAATTATGTATAACATGAATATCCTATCTAATAAAAGAGAAACATGTAAATTGACTGTACCTCTGCTACACCCACAAGCCATGCCCACCAGCCAATCAGGAGCAAGTATGCAAATTAACCTAACAAATATGGCGGAGGCCACAGAGCTAGAGAGAGAAGAAGGCTTGGGTTGCCCCCAGTGATGGAGGGAGGAAGCCAAGCTTTCTGCATGCCCTGGCCTACCCTGGCTTGTGCTCAAGGCTACAAAGTTTCAATTATAGAAAATAAATAAATCCCAAAAGAAATGGTGGCAGCCACAGAGCTGGAGTCAGCAGGAGGCTTGGGTTACACCTGGCAATGGAGGAAGCCAAGCTTTCCACCCACCCTGGCCTGCCCTGGTCCCTGATCAAGGCTGCAAAGTTTCAATTAGAGAAGATAAATAAATCACAGATATCAGAGCCTCCTCTTGGGTCACTGGGGGGAGTGGCCAGCCTGCAAATCACCACAGGCCCTTCACCCAGGCTGCCCCGTGCCTGATCCAGGACACCCTTCAGGGAAAACTAGCCAGCCCTCACCTGTGTATCAGGCCTCTATCCTATATAATAAAATAATAATATGCAAACTGACCATCACACAATATGGCTGCCCCCATGTGGTCAAATATGGCTACTCCCATGTGGACACAAGATGGCCAGCAGGGGAGGGCAGTCAGGAGGAACCAGGCCTGCAAGGGAGGACAGTTGTGGGCAATCAGGCTGGCAGGGGAGGGCAGTTAGGAGTGATCAGGCTGGCAGAGGAGGGATGTTGGGAGTGACTGGGTCTTCAGGGAAGGGCAGTTGGGGGGCACCCAGGCCTGCAGAGTAGGGCAGTTAGGGGTGACCAGGCTGGCAGGAGAGGGAAGTTAGGGGAAAACAAGCTGGCAGGGGAGTGATTAGGAGGTGATCAGTATGGCAGGCAGAAGCAGTTAGGGGCAGTCAGAAGGCAGGCAGATGAGCAGTTGGGAGCTAGCAGTCCTGGATTGTGACAGGAATGTCTGACTGCCCATTTAGGCCCGATTGGGATTTGCTTTCTTCTACATATATGATTCACTTACCTTTTTTTGTGGAGTATTTATCATATTTAGTCCAACTCACAGCTCAACTTCTCCATGAAGCCTTTCCCAATTGTGCCATTTGATAATCTCACCTTTTTCTGAATTTATTGAAATACATATCCACAATATTTACTTAGTATTTATTTATTAAAATGTCTTACATATGGTGTATAACAAATTCTTGTCTAATTAATGCATGCATTATTTCATTTGTCTTTTCCCATTGAGTCTGTAACATTATTAAAGTTAGGGATCACCTTACATGCAAACCTACAAACATTATCTTTAATTATTACTCAGTCAATACCTCTGAATGCCTCCTTATTTCATTCTACGTAACTTAAAATTACTCTATTTTATATGGAATAAGAGAACCACTTTCCTCGAATTTTTTTTAAAAGAAATAATTATTGAGTGCATATTGTGTGTTAAGCCTTGGAAACACAAAGATAAATGTCAATGTAAGAAACATTCAAACCCGTAGAGAATTTTTGTGAGTTTATTTGAGCCAAACTGTTGACAATTGCTGGGAAACAAAATCTCAATGATTGAGAAAATGCTCTAGAGAATGGTAGTTTTGCACTTTATTTTGTACAGTACAATCAAAAGAGAAGATATAAGTGGGTTACATGAAATTTATTTGTGATATATTAGGGAGGTGGGTGAAAGCAAAACTTCTGGGATTGGATAAAAAGTAAAATGATAGACACATAAATCTTCTTCATAGGTGGTGCAGGATAGTTAACAGTCAATAATTAATTGAATAGTAATGAAAGGACTTGTGGTCTTTATCTGGTGCAGTACCTATGCTTTGAAGGGTTCAGTAAAAGGAAATTGTATTGTCATTCCAAATGTATGTTATTGTAGATGCAAAAAGACAACAGACAGGCTTAGTTAAGGTAAAGACTGACTTTTGTCAGGGAAGATTCTAGCCCAGGACATGACTACCTACCGTAAGCTGCTTTAGTTGAAAAGTTTTAATTTCAGAACACCCTTTGTGGTTACTTTAAGTCTCTGAGTTTGTAAGGCTGCAACACAGGCTCCTTTTCGCCCCATAAATAAGACATTATATCACAAAGCCTCCATGTCTGTTAGGGGGAGAGGAAGAGATTCAATTTAGTATAACACAATGAGAGAAGTGCTCATGGCATGATAGTGTTCTCAGAAGACAAAGAAGACACATACTATATGGATGGTGGTGGTCATAGGTCTTCACAGAGAAGGAAACTTTTGATTAGTGCATTGAGAGAAAAGTAAGATTTCATCAGGTGAGGAATAAAAGAAAGCATTACAGACAGAGGCAACATCAAGTGCAAAGGCTCAGAGGTATGACAAGGGTGCATGTTTAGAGATCAGCAAGTAGTGTAAGATGTCTAGAGCTTGAAGGAGAGCGGAAGGAGATAAGACAGAAGAGAGAGAGTGGAGCCGAATTACTCAGGGAAATGGAGTAATTCCATTTAAAAACTGTGAATTTTAACTGGGAGTCAAAGAAAGCTGCCAAAGATTTGGGAGCTGGAAATGGCATAATTAGAACTATGCTTTTAAAGGATAATTCTGTTAGGAAAGTGGTAGATGATTTCAAGTGTAGGAGACTGGGAGCAGGAAACTCAGCTTGGGTCAATTTCAAATTTAGACAATAAATGATGAAAACTTAAATTAGGGATGGTAGGATGGATTCCAAACCCATTTCAAAGATATAGTACTTAGATTCCAAAGATGATACATCAACTACAGAATATTGTCAATTAGTTCCCCCCTAATCATAATGATGGATTTTTAGGGGTGTACTCACCACCTTCATCATCTGCTTATCCAATGTCCAAGAGCACCCAATTATTTCTAAGGCTAAGGTTAAGGGTGGCATACATTACAAGACTACAGGAGAAAGGAAAAATGCCCACAATTCAGAAGGCCAAAAAAAGAAAAAAAGCTGAGACCTTTTCCTTTTTAGATCTCTATTTTAATAAATTCTACACTTAAACAAATAGTGTAGAATTTATTACAATAAATGATGAAGTAGCTCCCATTACGATCTCTCATTGCATTTCAGAGAGTTTGTGCCTCAAATTTTGTAGGTAAGTCATATTTTGCCAAATGAAATTTCTTTGATAACTCACAGCCAATGGCATGGACATAATTTTTATTTGCATGACAACTATGGAAAGTTCACATTCCCGTAACCAAGGCTGGGGGTTGGTTGAGAAAGGGGAATAGAAATAGGAAGCTGGGAACAGATTTTGATTTGGTGTTGTAGCCATTCTGACACTTTCCACCTTTGGGTACTTATTTTATTTTAAATTTCAATGTCTCATTCCATTAGTGTTTTGATTTTTTAAAAAGGTGCAGGCTCCTTAACCTGTTCTCCATTTTAACATGTTCTTTTTGAGAACACAGAGCCAGCAAATTACTTAAAACTGCCAAGTGTCATGAATCAATAGTCATAACTTTTCTTCCTATTAATAATGGTTTCTCTCCTGAATCATATCTATACGTCAATCACATCAATAGCCTAGAAAAATGATGTTTGGCAACATTACAAAACACAGACATCTTGGAACATGATTATCTTCTATTTTTAGACTTTTAATACTGAGCTAAAATTTATAATAAATCTAAAAATAATCAATAAGGATATATTTATTATATTCTGTTCAAATTTAGTATAAATCTTTTAGTCTTTACATTTTGATCTCATGGTGGTGTAGGCAAGTGAATTGTAAATTAGGTGTTTTAAAACACATATGTTTTTAATTAATGTGTGATATAATACAACAATAAATACAACCAAGAAAAATGCTAATTTATATTTTATATTTAGATATAATCAAGTCAGGTTAAAACAGACACTTGATGGTTCCCATCTTGATTCAGCACTTATATCTCAGATGCAAAAGGTTCCAATGAATAATAATTTACATATATATACATTTTAAGCAGTAAATAAAGATGGAATCATATATAGGTTTGCATAACAAGATAGTGGAATACTAGAAAGCAGTTCAATTGGGAGATGTAAAAACATAGGAAATTGATATGCAATTTGTGGAAGATGTAAATTATAACTCAATCTAAATGTGCAATATTTGAAAGATTCTATTATTATATTCCATGTGTTTTAGTTCTTTTATTGGTGACTTTCATATTTTCTAAATTCATAGGGACTGCACATATGCATTCTGCCTTGAAATATTTTTTATCCCTGTTGCTGTTAGGGTAGGTCTGAAAGCGGTGATTGACTTACAGAGGTAGCCAGTGAGCCAGGCTCAAGTTGAGAAAGGGTCACTTGAGGGCATTTATTCACCACAAGTTATCCTCTTTCTGTTGGTGATGTGAATTTCCAGTATGAATTGTTCTGATTGATAAATTTACAGGAGTATTGACAGGTGATTATGAATATAGGGTCTGGCATTGCATTGGTTGTGTGATCTTAGGCAAGTGATTTAACCTTTCTTTGTCTTGGTTTTCTCATCTGTAAAGTGGAAATTAAGACATAATCTATGTGAAGACAAAATAGCACTGTGTCTGTCACATAGTAACTCTCAAATGTTAGCTGTCATTGGCCTTATGAGCCAGAATTCCACACCCTTTTCTCTAATATCATTATTCCTTTCTTCTTGATTTTGAGAACCCAGAAGTGGGTTTGATTTCTGTTGGCTGAATATTTCATTTCTTTTCTTTTCTTTTTTTTTTTTTGGTCTTTTTAATTCTAACTTGGCCAGTTTACATTGTGGCCTAATTATCTCCTTTGCTTTGTCATTTGGGCATGTGCCCTTTGGTCCAAGACTTGGATGAATTCAGCCTCCCAGGAGCTCAGAACTGCCTTCTCTCTTTTGAACCCATTGCAGCAATGTCAAATCCTGTATTTATCTTGAGGTCCTTACCTCCTTTCTCTCCCCATATAAGATTCATTTTCAAGTTCATACAATTCTTTATTACATCATTTACACCTGTCATTTTCTTTCTGATCCCAGGTTCAGACTATTCCTAAGATGCACATCTTCTTTCTTTTTACTTCCCCTGCACAAAGATGCTACATTAATCTTTCCAAAATGCTGATTTTCACTTCTCACTCTTTCTCACACCTACTAGTCCTTCAAAAACCATTGCCTACTGAAATTAGAGACATTTCACTTGACATTTAAGGCCAGAAATGCCCCACCAACTTTGCTTCCATCACTACCCTTCATTCATTTATTTATCAAATATTTTATTTTGGCCAGATTCCATTATAGGCATTATAGATATAACAATAAAAATTAGATAAAGTCTCTAAGACAATTTACAGATTAATGCAAAGATTAAAAAAAGGCTTCTTTCTATCCAGTGTGTTCCTATTCCTCTTCTTAAAGGAATCTCGCCTCTTCTCCATTTCTCCTAATCCCTGTTTCAAATGTACCTGGAAATTCTTTCTAGAAGGACTGATGCTCTGTCAGCCTAAGTCACTGATGTCTTCAGAAAATGTTGCTGCCAACTGCATTCACATTACTCTCTAACCCATTGCATGCTCCCTCCCAAATGACTGGATAAGTGCTACCAAGCATCTCTCTTCTCTGCTTCTAAGGTAGTTCCTCAAACCTATCTATCACTTTTGCAGAATCTCACAAGGAAAACATGAAAAGGCACTGTAAACAGTTTGATTTCTCAAAGTCTTTTATGCTTGATTTCCTTTGACTTACTTTTGTTTATCTTAGGTCCTGAGAACATGGGTAAAAGCTCATTATGATTCTTTGACATTCAGCTCAAGTTTCCTGTATGAGTCAAAACAAACTAAAAGTTTAAACAGTTATTGGACCTTGGAACATTTACTGAACATATATTATACATACAAACACTGCTGGCTGCTCTGGGAGAATACTGGATGAACAAGAAGGAGTTTCTAACTGTTGCTCTTTGATAGTTAAGGCAGGGAGTAGATATTAGTTTCATGGAGAAGAGAGACATAAAATAACCAGAATCAATGTGAGTTCTGTGAATTGTTTTCCAAACACTTCTTAATAAATATCTTTTTAATATTTATTTACAATTTACATTTATCATTACTGCCTATACCATGCTCACATGAGTTCTTAATTGGTTTCTCAGCTTCAGGATCCCACATTCTCTTAACATAGCAGAAGAATTTTCTTAACATAAAAATTGTATACTAACCAGAAGAATTTTCTTAACATAAAAAGTATATCATGTCTCAATTGTGGCATTCTCCTCTTTCAAAATATCTTTATGACTACACAAATATTCAAACTCCTTATCTTGACTTGCTTTAAAAATATGCTTCCCTAACATCATGTTTATTCATTTAATAAGTATTTATTGATACCCATTAGGCATCAGGAAATATTCAAAACCTAAATATACAATGGTTCCTTAAATTTAAGGCCTTTGCTTTCAGGAAAAGTCAAAACAATAAATAATTATCTAAATATTACATACTTTTAGAAAGTTGTTTCTGTAAAAATTAATTTGTATACTTTGAGAAGATTAAATGAAAAAATGCTAAAAATTCAGGTGTAGATAAGATAGTTATAAACATTTGGGAAAATATAATAAAATTTGCATTCAGATTACTTCAGAATTGTCTTTAAGTTCTTTCTCTGTTCCAAAAACAACCCTCCAAAACTTTGGATCTTGAGGGCATTATGCTAGGAGAAATGTCAGAAAAAGCCAAATGCTGAATAATCTCACTTATACATGGAATATAAAATAAAATAAAATAAAACTCATAAAAAGAGATCAGATTTGTAGTTACCAGAGGTGAGCGGTAGGGGAAATTGAGTAAAGGTTGTCAAAGGATACAGACTTCCAATTATGGGATAAAAAAGTACTGGGGATGTAATGCACTATAATGATGACTGTACTTAACAATACTGTGTGGTGTATTTCAAAGTTGTTCAGAGAGTATATCCTAAAAGCTATTATCACAAGGGGATATATATATATATATATATATATATATATATATATAAAAGGATGATGTTAAGTAAACTATTGTGGTAATCATTATACCATGTATATAAATCAAGTCATTATGATGTATAACTTCAACTTATACAGTATTCTATGTCAATTATATCTCCATAGAATTGTAAGAAAAAGTAAAAACTAAAAAAGTAAAATTATCAGTGAATTAAAAAAAATCTAAACTGGAAATTATTAATGGTATATTCCAGATATGGCTCATGTAACAGAGAGACACCCCCCCCTCATATCAATAAGTAGGTTCATTCTCAAAGAAGAGGTCTTATCCCTAAATCAATGATTGATAAATCAACATATTTATGGTACTGACAAGAACTTTAAAAAATAAAGCAAGCTAATGTCAAGGAGATCAACATGGGAGTGGGTTATGGGAAAGTATTAACTTGGGTGATCAATAAAATTATTTTTTGGTACTACCCTCAGGAACTTTAGTTGCCTCTTCAGGTTCTTTAACATGCAGTGCTCTCCCATTCCTTAATTTTTATACAAGCTATGCTTCTCCCTGATACTTGAATTGATTTTCACTCTAATCTCTTTTTATTGGCTGGTGCCTATGTTCTAATATTCAAAATTGAGGTATCCCATTCTCCTGGAAGCTTTGCTGCCTTCATCAAATCTAGATGAAGTGTTCCTCCTATGTGGTTTCTCTATTATTTTCCACACTGTGTTATAATTGTCTGTTTACTGGTCTGCATTTCCTGGCACACTAAGCTTTGGAGGTCCATGGTATTGATGTAATCTATTTTCTCCTACACCTAGCATAGTGCTTGACATATACAATGGTTGTCAAAGTCATATTTATAAAAAAATGCATATATTATAACAATGAGAAAGTGTGATATGAAAGAAAACTTATCTAAATGAGTGAGTGACATGAACAGATATTTAAGAGTTCTGCAGAACTTTCTGCAACATAGAGGCAGAGCCATATAATGCTTTTGGGGGAACCACTAAGCACCATGTTACAACTTTATAATTGTTTAGATATACCAAATACAATGTCTATATACCATTGAGACTTTTTTCCTGGGATGGGGTCAATTTTAATTGTCAGATTGGTAGTGAATACATAGCAGAGGGGTGGGTATTAGTTAGTATAAAGAGAAAATTTTATCTTGTTTGTTTAAAACAATGTTGACTGGGGGGAAAAGTTTGGTACTTATTGTTAAAAGATAATATTTTATATGCACCAAAACCATTCTTCAGGTGAGGTAGGCCATTTAGTTACTCTAAAATGCACTTTATAAAGCACCATAGTTTCATATTTTAATTTTTTAACTTAGGTGCTCTTAGCTTTAATCAACTGACCTATCTCTACTGCATTCAGAGTGAACGAATGTCCAGAGCTCAATAATGATTTTAATTAGCTGCCCAGAGAGATAAAACAAGTAGATTTATAAATATACTCATATGGGAGCAAAACTATTAATAGCAAACTATAAGAGAAATGTTTTTGGAACTACACTGAAAATCTATTCATTATATGTTGGAATTTAATATAAAACAGAGCCACTTGAAACTTTTATCTGAGAGGATTCATTTACTGAAGTACCAATGCAAACTCAGGAAAGCCCTCTCATCTTCAAGAGCACCTCTCAGCATGAATCCTCAGGGGAAGCATTAGATCAAGACTTCAGTGTGTTATCCACAATGCATTTGCATGCCCATCTCATTGCACCCCAGGATCATCTGTGTAGTCCATATACAAGGTGGTCTTAGCCATCATCTGCTAGCAACACACATAACTGGGCATTTCTAACCCATGGAGGCTAAAGTGCATTTTATTTTTCTCTGTGATGTTCTTAATTAGATTTAGACAATTTATAAAGCTTTTTGTATGTGGACATGGTTACAAAAGCAGGTGTTTTTTGTTTTTGTTTGTTTTTGTAGGCTTCTGGAGCATTTTGATTTTTTAAAAAAAAAGCACTGCAGGCACACATTTATATTATTAGGAGGTACAATTTGGCAGTATTCAAAATAAGGAAGTTTTTACTCCCCGCCCCCCCCCCAGACTTGAGAAAAAAAGATTCAGAGAAAGCTCTCTCCGCTGGTAGAGGAAGAGATACACGGAAGATCAGATACCTTCTTAATGTCTCTCTTTCTCCACTAAAACCTTGATGTTAGAGGACATTGACTAGTGACAAACAGTGCAATTTTCTTTGTATGTGAACTAGAGCATTTCGGCTAAAAGCTTAGAGGAGCTTATAGGTCAGATGTCTCGGCAAGAGTTTCTTCCCTGAAAGAATACAACTTAATAAATGTGCAGTGGCTCTGTTTGGACCCCTACCTGTCTAAAAATACAAAATCACAGTCTGTCTGCTGCCTTAAACCCATGCCTTGCACACACATGAGTTGTTTCCCCCTCTGAGAGGCTTACTGGAGTGCATTTCATTAGAACTTCTTCGTGGCACTGGGAACCTGAATGTAATGAATGGGTTGAACTCTAAAAGCACTGGGCACTGACCTCCCGTCTGCTGATATCCTAAATCAGGCCATTAGAGGATTCCACAAGAAAAAGCATGCTGTTTATAGGTTAATTTATCTCTCATTTGGTTCAACTAGATGTGTGCTTATAAAGGCCCTCTAATGGAATCTTATAGATGCCACAGATATCTTTCCATTTTAAGGAAGTCTTTGGGAATACATACAGTCAGTTCTCCATTATCTATGGCAATGGGGACCTGGCCCGCATGGAGGACAGTACAGAGGCGGCTCTCTATCCTCATGTATGTGATTCGTTTTAAACCTCCGTCCCCATCAAATATTGAGTAGCTACAGTAGCTGATCTCGGTCACTTTTTTCATTTGTTTTGGCAGGTAGCCCACCCATCAAAATGTTATAAACAAACAAAGGAGGCGCACTGCCTGATGACCACGTGATCTCCATAAAACAGGGAGCAGAAACTGATGGAGACTGATGCAAGAACTTCATGATTAATGACTTGGTGCCATTAGACAAGGAAAGCTTCCACAGCCATCGAGAGCACATGCACATTGTAGGGGCCCGAAGCCCAATGACAGCAGCGACAACGACAGTGTCCATTTACAGAGCAGTCACTCTGCAGCAAATACTGGACTAAACATTCACACTCACGTGTTTAATCCTCACAGCAAATTGGGGAGGCTGGGACAATCATTATCCACTTTTCCTAGATAATGAAACGAAGGCTTGACCGAAATTAAATACGCGCTGTGCATGCAGCTCTAGTGAGAACCTGGAAGGGCCTGCAAACCAGGTGTGTTCAACCCCAAAGCTCTTCTCCTGACTCTAGAATTGGCATTCTCACCTTCCCACTCCTCAGCATGTGGGGGTCTCAGGACCCATCCTCCACGATGCCTCTGACATCTGCTTGCTTGCCATCCCCTGGACACACAATCCCTTTTCCCTCCACATCTTAATCCAACATCTTTTAGAGGTTGGCTCACCCTCGCCTAGAAGTTCCTGGTCGTGAAATACCATGAATGGTGCTGGTGCAAGAAATGACTCCCTCTTCACTAACAAGGATCATCGGTACCGTACTGCCTGGGGAATCATTTCTGCTTTATTTTTATGATGTTTTAAATTCTCTGCATGCTTTTGCTCCCATTGCGAGAGCCAACTGATAATGATTCCTTTTTTTTCCCTGTAGTTTTTATTTTTGATGTTTCAACTACATGGAGCACTTATATTAATATTTTACTAAATTATTGTTATGAAGAAAGAGCATACTAATCACTTAGGATGCCTATTTTTTGATGTGATGCTATCACCATACTCTTGTCAGCAATTTTTAAATATTTGAAGGTTTGTGTTTCTAGTACTTAATTCATTTATCACCTACCTTTAAGGGATAATTGTGGGAGCATAATTTTAGCAACATCATTATGCCTGTTGATATAATCCAGAGCTGCTACGGCGGTGCAGTCCCTGATTATATGTTCAATTAACTGCCACACGTTGTTGGAGTCTCTCATGCATCAGGTTTTCTTGTGTTGGATACTTGTAATAATTTATAGCAAAAGTAGTCCTACCAGTAATCACACAACAATCCCGAGGCCTCACATGTACAAGTGACACATACCATGGTTTTTCTATATGCTTTTTGGTGAAGAAAGCACTGGGCTTGGGTCCAGATTTCTGAATTTTGGCCTGAGTTTCACGTGATTTGAGGTAAATCACTAACTTTTCCAGGGAACTATTTTATTTGGGTATGAAATTAACATGACAGTGTTTGGCCTTCCTAACTTCCTGGGATTATTGTGAGGTGCAGTTGGAATAATGTATTTGAAAGCACTCTTAAACCTGTAAAGCAGAGGCTAACCTGACATGTGATGACTCTTAGTCCTGACACATATTTTCCAGATATTATGTTCATAAGCAGGAACACACATTTTTACTTTCCATCTTATGTTTGTGCAGCTGAACAGTTTTTATCTATATTTTCATGATAGAGAAAGGCTGTTCTTTCCACTTTTTTTTTTTTTTTTTTTTTTTACTATATGTGAATTCTCTAAAGGCAGGGACAAATCTCAGCCCTCTTTGTTTTCTCCATGAAACATAGACCCGAGGAAGTGTTTCAACGTAAAGTGCTTCAACTCGATTGCTTGCAACTTGCTTGATTTGAAGAATATACGTTGCTGGCTCTAACTTGCCCTTTATGAATGGTCTTTATGTGTTGGGCTTGTGAAATTAGAGCTTCCCGGTGCTATATGCTGCTTTGTCATGGAGGCAATGAGGTTACAATAATGACTTCTCTTCCACATAGGGGCATTTTAGAAGAACAAATTATAACCACAGAGGCCTCCATTTTGATAACATCATCCCCGTTCCATTTGGTTTAGATCAAATTTTTTTTGTGTGTGCGTATGGAAACATGAGTGACAAATATGAAACAAATAAACATGTAGCCTCCTATCCAAGGGGCGGAGGAATACCACGGGACAGAGCTGCAGCTGGGTTAAAAGGTGCCTGTGGGAATTGAGAAATAAAATCCTTTGCCGTGAACAAATTAGGAAAAGATGCCACTTCTGAGGGGTAACAGCCCCATGTCAGGGCTTTTAACTTGGAGCGTGGATCCCAGGCTTGTTTCAGCTGCTGCTACTCACCACTTTTGAAGGTGCCTTTTTGCAGGGTACACATTGCATAGACTCATACAGTGGCCTTGTACAGAAGGTATCTAGAGTGACCACACTGAGTCCTTGTTTTTGGAGAAAGGAAGAAGTAAAAAAAGAGGTGATGTCCCTGACTACCAAAGAATCAGGCAGCACTGAGAAGGAGCAGCACCTGCTCCTAATCAATCTTTAGGGCATGGCTCTGGGTATAAAAAGCCACTTCCCTCTTAAAATAGAATAATCAGCATTAATGTATTCCACAAATATTTACTGTATATACAATATGCCATGACCTGGCGGCACAGCAGTGATCAATTGTACAAGCTAACTTATCTGCCTGAAGAGTTCTCCACAGCCTGTCCAACTCCTCCTTCTTATTCTTCCGGTCTTAGTTGAAATGCCTCTTCTTCACAAATCCAAACCCAACCCAAACTCCTATAAGTTTCGAGGTCTTCATACTCTATCTTTCATAGCATTCTCTATTTTTGTGATTGCTAGTTCCATGACATTCTTTTCCACTAGACTGTAAATTACATGATATCAGGACAATGGCTGCTGGAGCCTCACTGAGTGTCTGGCTTATAATCGGCTCTCAAAAACTACTGGTTGATGAATGAGTGAATGAGTGAGTGAAAGAATGAATGAATGACTACTAATTCACCTTTTGATAAACCTTAGTGGACACACTATTACATATTTGAATGGGAGGTATTTACCCACCCTGGAAATCTAATGAGCTTTTAGGAAATCACTGACGTTTCTTGCTTAGAGTTCTTCCTAAAATCTCTGCCTAAGAGATCTCTTTTTCTTTATTGATTAAGGTATTCATTTGTGTCCTTATTGCCCCATTGCCCCTCTCTCCTCCCCACTCATGCCCTCACCCCCCCTATTGTCTGTGTCCATTGGTTAGGCTTATATGGATTCATACAAGTCCTTTGCCTAAGAGATCTTTAACAAGAGCACTTTAAATCAGAATATCAGAAGGAAAAAAAAGTATTTTCAAGAGTTTTAACAATACTACACCATCTTACATGACAAAAAGGAAATCTCAGATTTTCGTTCATGGGAGTGATTTATATGATTAATCGTGGCCCGCTGCTGCAATACAGCAGTAGTGATAAATAACAATGCACCAGGTTATTTTAATTGTAAAGCAGCAATTTCTCTGGCCTTTGATTGATCATGGTCACTGTAATCGTGACTGAAACCTTTCATTAACCTTTTTACATGGAATTTCTTGTTTTGAGGTAACATCGTTATAAAGCCTGTTTCCACGAGCAATACGACAGGCGCCATTTCAAAGAGCACCTAAACTTCCTGGCACTATGTGGTTGCAGAACAGGAAGGCAGAAAAGTAACCTTTTCCCCAAGCAAATCTAAACACACACACGCAGGGCTTCCCAAAGCCTTTGCTGTCTTCCCTCCTAGGGAGGTCTTATCATGATGTGGGGACACCCAGTGAGTATAATGTTCTAAAGACCCGTAAAACATTATTTGACATGAACATTTTGCCTCGCCTACGAGCTGCTGCTAATGAATTACATATGATGCGAGAAGCAGCGTGGCTGAAATATTTTTATTAATACTAATAATATTTTTTGCTTATACAGCAACTTTCATTGGAGGAAACTGAATTGGAAAGGAAGCTTTAAAGACATACGGGGGTAACATTACTGGCTCATAACTTTTAGACTTGCTGCTGCCCCTCCACCATGTGGGAGGCTGAGGCCTGGGTGCAAAGCTATGCCATTCACCTCAAACAATTTCAGTAGCTAACGATTCCTGGCCTTCCATATTCCACAGGAAACAGAGTAATAAAGCTTGTTTGTTTTTAAGGAGCAACAAACAGGTCTTTGTTTTCTTTCTTTTAAAAAATATGTTTTATTCATTTTTCACAGAGAGGAAGGGAAAGGGATAGAGAGTTAGAAACATCAATGAGAGAAACATTGATCAGCTGCCTCCTGCACACCCCCTACTGGGGATGTGCCTGCAACCAAGGTACATGCTCTTGACCGGAATCGAATTTGGGACCCTTGAGTCTACAGGCCAACGCTTTATCCACTCAGCCAAACAGGTTTCAGCCAGGTCTTTGTTTTCTTATGGAAGTTCAACAAGGCCCAATGGAGAGAGTTGTAGAGACCCTTGAAGTGATGCTTTGTTGATGCCATGGGCAAAGCATAAGTGCTTTCATGCACGCATTTTAATTCCCACAAATTCCTTGTGAAATAGGTGCTAAATTTATTTTATATGTGGGTAACTGGGGTGCAGGGAAGTTAGGCAACTATCCTATTTGCCTAGATTCCTGCTAGCAAATGTTCCCACCTGTGACCCCTAAAGAGAACAGGGTAACCTGGGCAACTGTTTCTTGGTGTATCCTCCTGAGAGCATGCCCCATCTTTTGGCACTTAATGCAAATTCCCTGGCATTCTGTTCCTTGGGTGCACATCATTCCTCACTCCCTCAACTAGGTCGCAATCTCCGTGTTGATGAGAATTGGAGCTTACGTTTATAGCACTTATCTTGGGTTTTTGTAACTAAAACCAGGTCATATATTTTAATCAGAGCATAAGTTGTTTTCTCATGGGGGCAATGATAAAGGATTTTGAAACCAGGGCCATTCTGGTAAGTGCAGGAGTTGTGTCACCATAACAATTGCACTTTCTTTTATAGGAAAAACTGTGAGGAGAGTTGTTTTTAGGGTGCATGCATTTTGCTCAAAAATTGAGGCCTGGTACTCTCTTTATGGGACAGATATACTCCAGAGAATTTCTTTAAGCTAATACAACATCCTGACTGTAGAATTTACTTATTTATTTTAATGCACAAATATATATTTTAATTTATATCTCTATGAAATGTTGTTTAGATCTGAGTCAGGGCATCTAAGAAACCAAGTGAGCAAGCTGAGAAGCTTGGAGAAACTAGAATGGGATGTCTACCAAGGCTACTGTTGAACCCACAGAATGATTCCAGGTCCCTTTACCTGTAGAAAATGTCTGTGGTGGCCTGCACCTTGTTGGGTCCAAGGTATAGAGTCTAACTCTCCATTGGACAGCACTGAAGATGTAAAAACTCTTTATTATACAACCTCCCCTTTTTTATTATTGTTTTCAGACATCACTTCCAAACATTCCTGGTCGTTTCACCAACAAGTAATCTCTTACTTTCTACTTTTGAAGTCATTAGAATATTGTTTCTCTGACAGTATAACAAGGGGTTACTACATGCCTTATATGTTCTGATAACATTTATAATGCATATCAATCTCATGAGCAGGATGTCAAAAAATCATCTTTTAAGTGAATCCACAGATGATGTATCACCTCCTTAATGTTGACTGTGTTACTTTAGGCTTCAAAAATTAACTTTCCAAGTGGGTCAGCAGAGTATGGTGACAAAAGGGGAAGAAATGAGGCCTTGAATCCAACCACTTGAGTTTAGCAACTCAGCTCTGTTTCTCTTAGCTTGTTCGTGACTGGCTCACTTACCCTCATTGAACCCCAGTTTCCTTATAGTAACAATGACTACTTTATAAAACAGAGTAAGATAATGAATGTGAAAATGCCCAAGATCTATACAATAGCATAAACAAGGTAGTTCAATATTTTTATTTACACCCAGTCGAGGACAATAATATGTAGGATACTTTCAATTGCAAGTGACAGCTCAACACAAAGTGGCTAGGATACAATAGCTTACTGGATGAAGAACAGTCATTTCTGCTATAACCTGACATATGCATTTCTGCGAAGGACTGTATATGATGGAGCTTAATGGGTACAATTGTCTAAACCATAACTGTCTAATAGAAATATAATGCTAACCAAGAAATGCAAGCTGCATATGTAATTTAAAATTTTCTATTGAGATGTTAAAAAAACAAAAAATAAATTTGAAAATATATTTTATCCATCCGTATATCCTAAATGCTATTTTAATGTAGCATCAATATAAATTTTATAAATAGCTATTTTACATTATTTTTTTCTTTTCACATGAAAAAGAATGTAATATCTAAATTTAAGGAGTCCCATTTCAAGTTGCTACATGTGGTTTGTAGCAACTGTACTGGACAATGACAGTCTACAACCCAAGTCACATGCTACCACTTGGACTCAATCCATTCCTCAGACTCCATGGTTGAGAATGGGTAACAAGTGAATGGAAACTGACATTTATTTCTTAGAAAAGAGAGAATAAATTTTTTAGAGGCAAAATTATCTTCATCACCATCATCATCATTTGCCACCCTCACAAAATTTAACTTTTAAAAAATATATATTTTATTGATTTCTTACAGAGAGGAAGAGAGAGGGATAGAGAGTTCGAAACATCGATGAGAGAGAATCATCGATCAGCTGTCTCTTGCACACTCCCTACTGGGGATGTGCCCGCAACCAAGGTACATGCCCTTGACCGGAATCGAACCTGGGACCTTTCGGTTCACAGGCCGATAGTCTATCCACTGAGCCAAACCAGTTTTGGTGCAAAATTTAACTTTTAAGGAATTAAAATTCATAATTTCCAGGCCATTTTAGGGTAAATTCCATTTAAATTAATTATGTAGTTCAGTGAAAAGGTAGCAGTTAGGCTGAGAGAGTGATGAGCTGAGATTTCAGAGATGAGATTTTTGACCCACTTCTATGAGCTCAACAAGCTGTCTAACTGAGCTGACCACGTTCCCTGTCTCCAGTCTTCATCTATAGCATTAAATGGTTAGAATAGGTGTCTTATTCCAACTCTACTATTGTTAAAATAAGCTTTATTGAGTTATAATTTATCCTAGATAATAAAAGCCTAATATGCTAAGTGTCAATTATTCAACCAATCAAAGTGTAACATGCTAATGATAGACTAAATCCGCTCAACTGCTAGTTATGATGTGCACTGACCACCGGGGGGTGGGGGAGGGAGACACTCTGATTGGTAGGTTAACTTGCAGGCCGATGGAGACTGAGCGAGATAGGCTGGACATAGTCCCTCCTCAGATGGACAACCTCCCGAATCCCTCCCTTCCTGCCAGCCCGCTAATGGCCCTGATTGGGACTGGGTGAGACGGGGCTGGACATGCCTTGGAACCCTTCGCTATCTCTCCTCAGCCCCAATCATGCACCAGTGGGGTCCCTTGGGCTGGCCTGTGCCCTCTCATAATCTGGGACCTCTTGGAGGATGTCAGATAACCAGTTTCGGCCCCATCACACAGACCACTGCCCTCAGGAGGGCACTAGATGTAGGGCTTACAGCTGGTGATTGCTGCTGTGGTGGCACAAGCCTCTCCTGATCAGGACTGATTGGGTGTGAGCCCATGGCAGGTGCAGTGAGGCCAGGATGAGCAGGAGCAGCAGGTAAGAGCTGCAGACAGCATCGGACTGCGGGTTTTGGCCCGATCCCTGCAGGCCACCCAGAGGGACCCCACCTATGCATGAATTCGTGCACTGGGCCTCTAGTATATAATAAAATATGCCCATATATATTTAAATTAGTTTTATAAATTTAATATCCTTTTTTTCAAGATCTAGAAAACATTACCATCTCTTCAAAATGCTACTTTGTATTACTTTATAGGCAATATTTTGTAGATAGATTTTTTTTCTAGTTTCCGTATCAAGTAACTTCCAAGCATGGTTGAAATCAAAGCTGACATGGATTTGGATCAGTTTTCTGGGTCATATGATAAGATTATTTTTAAGGTTAAGGGAAGCTGTCACACTGTTTTTCAAGTGTTTGTACCATTTTATAATGACAATGTATGAGAATTCCAGTTGCTTGATATCCTTGTCAATACTTGTTATTGTCAGTCTTTTTAATTTTGACCATTCTAATATGTGTGTGATGGTATCACATTGTGATTTTAATTGTATTTTCCTGATGACTAAATGGCAACCAGTCTCTTCCTATGTGCTTATTAGCCATTTGTACAACACCTTTGGTGAAGCATTTGTTCAAATCTTTTGCTCATTTTAAAAACTGAGTTGTTTTTCTGATTATATAGCAGGCATAGTTATAGCAAATAACTTTTAGTCTTTAACTTGTATTTTATTTTTTAATGGCATGTTTAGAAGAGCAAAGACTTTAATTTAGAGTCCAATTTATCATTTTATCTTCTATGATTCATGTATTTTGTGTATTAATCTAATAAATTTTTACCTACCTTAAGAACAATTTTATTCTAGACTTGTCTATAGTTTAATTTTTTACATTTAAGTATATTTTGATTTTTGTGTTTGGTATGAGATAAGGTTATAAATTCACTTTATTCCAAAGAGATATCCAGTTGTTTCCGTTTTATTATCTTTTCCTTATTGAATTATCCATGCTTCTCATATTATTTATCATATAAGTTATACAAATAAAAGTTATACATAATATCAGGTAAGATAATAATATATATTTATACACTATTACTTATTGATATATAATGTTACTTATTACTGTAATATTGATGTAACTTCTTACTATAACAATACGTATTAATATATGAAATACATAGTATATCATAATAAAATAAATATATGTGTATATGAAAGAAACTTCTATGAAATGTTTATGTCATAGATTATTATTATTTTTGTGTCTCTTGTTTGAAGCAACTTGGGATGAAAGAGTTGAGCATGAGTCTCCTTTCTGAATGCACATGTGAGAGTAAGGAATTAGAGGATGGTCATATCTGGAGCCTTGACTACTGACACTATCTCACATTTCTGCTCAGGAACTGACCATGTGAATATGGGTCTTATCTACTTGCAATTACCAGTCAGACTCTGAAGATTTGGCTTTCTGGTTATTCTTTCTCTCTTCTCCTTCAGTATCCTCCCATCTAAAGTTTTGTTTGTTTACATATTATGCTTATTTATTGTTTCTCTCCTCCTTTTATGAGGACTAAAGTTTTTTTTTATCATATGTCCATCATGCTGATTTCATGGATTTGTCCCCAAATGTATAGTGTATTATATACAAGTACACTAGAACTATACAACAAAAATATTCTAAAACTATTCATACTAGACTTCTATGGACAGCAGTTTTTCTATTTTTAGTAACCTTATAAATAATCTAGATGTGACTTTGAATAATGGGTACTCCATGAGTTAGGATGTCTCTTGTTTTGAAATTTTCTTGGCGAAAATGGTAAACGGACCCTCTCCATTACAATTTTCATCATTGCCTGTATTTATTTTGCACTGCATTGAGTGGGTGTATTGCCCTAAGAAGTGGCAGATTTGATTTCCATCGTACTTTTCATTTCAGTTAGCCTTCTCCTAACTTCTTCTTAGCACCCTGTCCTTGACTTCATAATACTGGGAGGACCTTGGTTGCAAATCAGCTTTTGGCAGAATAAGGCGTCTTTATCCTTGAGGTCACATTTCAGGCTTTTGTTCAGTCACAAGTTCTGTTTGGATTTATCCTCGGTGTGTCTACTTGAATATTCAAAAAGTCATCAGCTAGTCTAATTTGTTTTTTTTTAGCCATGTAAAAGACTGATTTGCTTTGACAGGTGGATCAGAAACAGAATTGGAGCTATTTTATCTGGACCTAATTAAACAACCTTCATTACCGGCAGATATATGTTTGTGACTCAAAATTAGCATGATTGGAATTAAAACTCAAAATATAAGGCATTGAATTCAGATATGGCTGGTTTAAAAATAAATTCCATACATTTTAAATGCAGCAAGTCTGGCTTGTAAATATCCTATAGTGACAAATCCCATTTAGGTGTGTGTGTGTGTGTGTGTGTGTGTGTGTGTGTGTGTGTACACATGTACACAAGAGTGTGGTTGTAGATAATAGTAAGATATGGCCCACACTTTCTGATCAATTTCAGAGCAGCGTTTTAAAATATTTTTAAAACCTCATTTCTTCTCCTTTCCTTGAACCTCCAAGTATTGAGCTCCGTGTTGAGGATTTTTATGTAGCTTTCTTTAGTGTCAAAGGTTACACTCTCTAATCAAATTATTTCTATTCATCATTGTCGAGTTTCTGAGATTTTGTGATTGCCTTTTATTATACGGATCCTGATTGTGTGTAGTTGTATATGTATATAGACACGGTGGAAACTGTTTAAAATGTTCTTCCACATGTAACATTTGAGATCATATTAGATTTTTCTTATAGTGTTTTATTTCCTTAACAATTTGAGAAATATTTAACAGTATTTAGAGTGTGTTTATGCATATATATGCACCACCTATACATAGACACACACACACACACACACACACATATATATATATAATATATTTTTTAATTGTGGTTGTGCATTCTGGATAATGATGGGAACTTAGTAATTATCAAACAATTATAAAATATACTAGTAAGTATATATTTTTGTCTTTCCTTAGACATTTTGAGAATTATTATGCACTTAGATATATGAGCCAGATTTTACCTTATGAAGAAAAATAAAAGGTTGAATAAAACATATTGACATTTCTGTAGAACATAAGGCTGCAGGAATTATGGTGGATTCCTTTTCCTAACAAATATTAATATGAGATTCCTAGTGTGATGAGAACTGGATATCAAGAATCTAATCCCTCCCCTTGCCTTTGTGCATCAAAAGCCCTCTCCAAATTATTAAAATGCCAGGTCTTTTGTGATACCTCTTGATGCATCATTGCAAATTTCAGCTGCTTTAAAATACAAGCAAGAGTGAGCCTGTAGTATTTATAGCCTTCTTAAATAAAACATTTATGTTTATCCATGTCCTTTTAAAATTTTGAATTTCCAGGTGATCTTTTCTTTTTTTATTCTCTTTCAGAATGAAAACAACAGTTCCTGTCTGTGCTTGTCACCTTTGCTTGGATTTGTCCAGCCCTTCCTGTTACTGATGAGTAGTCTAGTTCACCTATTGCTCTTGATCTTTGTTCAGTCATTCCTTTCATGCCCTTCCTGGTTTGGCTTTAGTACATAGAGGGTCAACCTACAGACTGAAGGGTCCCATGTTCAATTCTGGTCAAGGTCACATGCCTGAGTTCCCTCTACCTTCTTCTCTGAAATTAATATATATAAATAAAGAGAGAACATGACTCAGCATGTGCTCAGTAGTAGGCATTGCTTTCATCTGTGTTCCTAGTGGAGTTACTGATTTTTCCATGAACACTGGAACCACCTTAGAGCTCTTTGTGAATACAAGCTTAACTTAGCCAAACTTTACTTGGCTAGAACTTAATTTGATAGTTTTAGAGCATTAGAATGAGATAATTGGCCAAATTTGAATTATTAAGTCCTTGGATTTATCTTATTCTTCAGTAGAGGTAGCCCTATCACCTTATACAAAGATGTTTACTATTTTTCCTCTTCTCTCCTTAATACAGTGAGAATTATGGCAATGCCTGTTCCCAAGCTTACTGATTTTATAAAGCAAAACTCTTAGTTTTGGATGAATATCCAAATAATGGGCTATTTAGTGAGATGCTGGACAAGGAAGTTTGCCTTATGCCCATCAATATATAAAAGTTTCCGTGTTTGTAAAATTCCATCAGCTTTCCTTCATCAAAGCTTATCACATAACATAACATTAAAGACTGAGATACATAATTTTTTGGTGATTTTTGAGATAGGCCAACATACATTTGAATCCTCACCTCTCAATTTACAGGCCTTGTGACCCTGGTCAAGTTACTTAATGTCACTAAACTTCACTTTCCTCTTCTGTAAACCAGGGTAATCATAGTTCCTAACTCAAGGAGAAATGGGGACTAAATAAAGAAAGTAGAGTGTTGTGATTAGGAGCATAGAGTGTTGTGGTAAGGAGCACAGAGTCAAAATGCTATGTGTTTTTGTGCAATTCATTTAACCTTTCATTGGTTCAGTTTTCTCACCTGAGCATGTGGATTATAAGCATCTACTCACAAAGTTGTGAGGATTAAAGTAGATAATAATTTTAAAGTATTTGTAACCATACTTGATTGTGGGATGGGTCCAGCATTATTATAGATGCTGGAGAAAAAGATGTGACCAAAAATTATTATCCCCTTTAGCTCTCATTCTAATGGGTGAAATAAGACATTTTTAAAAAGCAAATAAGTATCTATATAATAAAGAGCCAGGGTTGTAAGGACAATTATGACCAAAGCTTGACCAGACCAGAAGTCAGTGCTGGGTTGTCATGGAAACACAGCATTGAGGGGCTGCTGATCAGCCCCTCCTTTCTAAGCAGTCCCTGTTGATAGCCCAGATACACTGACTGGCATAGAAACTGACCAATCAGAACTAAATCTGGGTAAATGTAAGGAGCCAATGGCTGTCTGGGAGGTGGGGTTTTTGACACTGACTGGCATAGAAACTGACCAATTAGACTAAATTGGCCAACAGAGGAGGGCAGTTGGGGGTTAGGTCAAGTCCCAGGAGAGGACAGTTAGGAGTGATCAGGCCAGTAGGGGGAGCAGTTAGGGGCAAGATCAGGCCAGTAGGTTAGGGCAGTTGTGGACAACCAGGCTGATAGGGGAGGGCAGTTAGGGGTGAGATCAGGATGGCAGGGGAAGGGTAGTTAGGGGCGATATCAGGCTAGCAAGGGAGGGCAGTTAGGGGTGATCAGGCAGGCAGAGTCAGTTAGGGGCAATTAGGCAGACAGACAGAGAAGTTAGGAGCAAACATGCAGGCAGGCAGGTGAGTGGTTAGGAGCCAGTGGTCTCACACTGTGAGAGGGGTGTCCGACAGATGGTCAAAAATACCCCAAGAGGTCTCAGATTGGAGTGGGTGCAGGCTAAGCTGAGGGAACTCCCCCCTCAATGTATAAATTTCATGCACCGGGCCTCTAGTGTGTGTGTGTGTGTGTGTGTGTGTGTACTGGTTGACCGAACAACCAGCCAACAGGTTGCTATGATGTGCATTGACCACCAGGGGGCAGATGCTCAATGCAGGAGCTTCACCTGGTGATCAGTGTGCTCCAATAGCCAACCTCCCATGGTCCCTCCTCTCAGACTGGGCAAGATAGCATTGATTGCTGGCCAGGCTGAGGGATCCTACCTATGCATGAATTTGTGCACCAGGTCTCTAGTATATAATAAGGAGTATGGAGAAAAATGAAACAGAGAAGTAAGATAAGAGGGACAATAGGAAGAGATACAATTTAAAATAGGATTTTCAGTGTGAGGTCACTTGGAAGGTGATATCTTAGCAAAGACCTAAAGGTGGAGATGATCAAACTATGTGCCAGAGTAAAAAATGAGTAAGCTCAAACCCCTGTGGCTGGAGACTTGGAGTAAGCAGAGGGTGCCAATGGTAGGAGATGAGTCCGGAGAGAAGATAAGGGTCAGCTCAGAGGGTCTTGTAGGCTACCTTGGAAGTTTCGCTTTTATTTTGAGTGAGACAGAGGATTGCTAACGTGTTTTGAGTAGAAGAGCTATAGGATCTGACACATTCTATAGGGAACACCATGGCTGCTAAGTTGAGGATGGGCTACAGGGACCAAGTTTTAAAATATGGAGGCAGCTCTCACTGGTATGATTCAGTTGATTGGATCATCATGGGTTTGATTCCCAGTCAGGGCACACATATAGATTTTTGGCTCCATCCCTGGTTGGGGCAAATAAAAGAAGTAACTGAACAATGTTTCTTTCTGTTTCTGTCTTTGCCTCTCTCGGTCTCTGTTTCTCTTTCTCCCCCTTCCTCTTTCTCTAAAATAAATTTAAAAATCAAATATAGAGAGCAGTTAGAGTTATAAGTAGAAACCAGATAAGGGATGAAGGGGCATGAGATCTCTATGGTCCTGGTTAGGGTGGTGAGAAGTAACCAAGAGGTGTATTAGAATTTGACATCCTCATTAAGTGAGTTAATCTGTAATTTCTTTGGAACATCAACAGCTATGAAGTAAACATTTATTAAATGGTAGACTATAGTTATTAATAAGTAAACTGCTATCAGTCTGACATTTTTTAAAGCGAGTTTTGGTAGAAACTGAGGCTTCCTAAATGCCTCAGTAGGATTTAAATTTGATGTCAGGAAGGACTTCACTCAAATGTAAAGAATGCCTTGTGAAGCCTTGGGTCAAATATCTAAGGAAATTTGAATATTACTTCTCCAAATCCTTTCATGTAGGAAACTACTTATGCAACATTTTCTTAGTTGAAGAATTCATTAGATCAGGAGTAGGCAAAACTATACCCTGGGGGCCAAATCTAGCTTGCCTTCTGTTTTTGCAAATAAAGTTTTATTGGAAAACAGCCGCCATGCTCATTCATGAAGCATTGCCCATACCTGCTATATGCTACAACAACAGAATTGAGAAAATGCAGAGCCTAAAATATTTACTCTCTGGCCCTTTACAGAAACAGCCTTAGATGAACACTTATGTGTGGCTTAGCACCATAAACACAGAGTTATTATCACTCAGGGCATATTTATCTAAGTATATGACACCTAGCAATGAATGAAGATACCAAAAGATAAATATGAATATGTTTATTTAGAGGAAGAATCCAGCCTTTAGTCTCCTGAAGATACTATGAAGGTATCATTTTCATAGTACCATTTATCTGTTTTACTATGCTTCAGATGACTGTCCAACCACTCCTCATTTACTGGTTCATTTAAGCCTCACAGCAATCATTGGGAATATATTATTACTTCTCTATTTTTCAGATGAGAAAAATGAGGTAAAGAGGGATAAATGATTGGCTCAGAGTTCCACAGTTGGTAACAGAAAAATGTTGGTAACAGATAAAAGCATGGCTTCAGAGCCCATGCTTTGCACTCCCATACTTTACTTCTATCCAGGCAATTTTTGAATGGTGTCTTTGCTAGATGTTGTGTGTGTGTGGCTTACCCATCGACAAGTTCTTAAACTTGGATATTGAACCCGATCTTGTAGGATTACTCAATGAATTGATCATCAACATCTCTGTGGTTACTACTATACAAATATGTCATTCAGCTGCTAAGGGGCAGAAAAAGGAATGGAAAAATTGCCATATCCCTAATTGTGTCCTTCCCTTTTAAGTTGACAGAATAACACAAAGACTGTGCCAATTTTGCTGCTTGTAAGTGTGAAGTCTCAAGGAATAATACAAAATTAATTTTCATATGTTTGTGAATTTATCTGAGCTGAGGGATTCTTAACTCTTGAAATTTCAATGTTGGACTGCAAAAATATGAATATATTTTTCCTTTTCCTTTAAATAGCAGGCCATTTTAGAACAAGATTTTATTTGTCAGAAATGGAAATACTCTGTTTATGCTTCATGGTAATCCATTCATTGCTTTGAGGGCTCTAGGTTCCCCAGGGAGAATTAAAAATCCAAATGATGTCCCCGAGTGCTGGGCTTTGCGTTTTGAACTTTGATTTAGATTACATGTAAAAGCAGGAGACATCTGACCATCACTTATTGACAGCACATTTGAAAAAGCAGCCCAACTTCTTCTGGTTATCTATAGTCTACAGTAATTTAGGATCAACATGTTCTATACTTCCCCCATCTTGTGGCCTATTTTAGGTCATAGCATGCAAGTAAGTGTCTTTTCCTGCTAATTTCACCAAGTTTTGGTTAACTGCCACTCGGAAGATGCAGCTGCCACAGATGAGAAGTTGCAAGGTTGGAGTGGCTGTTGAAAAATATTTCTCACTCCTGGACTAGATGCTAGATACCCCCAGAGGTTGTCCAGTGGCAGAGTCTTATTCAGAGGCCATGGATTCTTTTCATTGAAACTTCCCATTCTCTCTCACACACAGAATCTATTCCCAAGGTACTGATCTTTGTGAGCTTTGGTGGAAACTGAGGTTCAAGGAGAACTCAAGGGCTGTGGGACTTCAACTGGCCAAGGAAAAGGAATTAAGGAGTCCTGATTTACATGTGTAAATTAAACAAGTTGAAATAAAAGAACTCAGTTTCTTTTTGGTACACCTGGATTTGGGGAAGCTTCGGGGAATTAGAAAAGGGGAGAACAGAGACCAAGAATTCTTGGGAAGTAGTACTTTATCTTTTATTTGTTGTTTTGATCTTATAATGTATCTAAAACCTGCAGATTTTACTACTGATGCCGTTTAAATAATATTTGCCCTAGATCTTGATTTTCCTTGTGCCAGGATGTCAGTTGGAAATTCAATACTATTTTCCATCTTCTTCGCATTACCAGTATTTCAGGGCTTTAAAGCATAAGAACTAAATTTCTTAGACTACCTGTCAGCAGAATTCTGCTTTAGATTCCACCAATGAAATATACTTGTGCAAGAGATGTAAGGCAAAAGAGAAACAAACCACCATTGCTTCTGAACAGCACTGAGTAGGTGTTTGGGCTATGTCACATCACAAAAAAATAAGATTTTGCCAGATATTTCTAGGAATTTCCATGCAATTCCTTAGCAACAAGTAGGTGCTGAAGACAGCTGAAATAATCAGGATAATTTTCCTTAAATGTATACATTTCATGATTTCCTAGGTGCTAGTCTTGGCTTTCCCAACCTCCTCTCCCCCAGCCTTTCCAAGAGATATTAAATCTCTAGCTCCTTGTTTTGGATCCATTTCTCCCTGAAATATCTAGAGTGGTTTCTGTTTTCCTAACCAAACTGTGACTGATATAAATCATCATTAGTGAGTTCTTATTTGTAAAATGGAATTAAATTTGTTTAGTGAATTAATGAGTGTTTTCCAAGAATACTTTTTAAATAGCATGGATGATTTTATTAGTCTTTATTTTTGTATTCTGTTCTTAGTCATGACTAGTCATGACTTCTGTATGCCTCTTTAAATCCCCATTCTACATAAAACTCTCTGATAGATCTAAATAGTTGTTAAGCTAAAGTCCCCAACTCCTTAATTTGGAATATAAAAGCTCTCAAAAGATGCTCCTAACCATACCATATTTTGCATTACCATTTCTGGTCTTACCTTTTCAATTCCCTAGTGCCATGAGTCTCCTATAATTGTTGTTTCTGAGTCTCTACTCACATGATCGCTCTGCTTAGATATACAGTATACGTCATCTTATTCTATAAAACCTGAATATATTCTTCAAGATCCAGCTCAAATATCTTTTCTTCTTCTCTACTTTTGTTTCTTCATGACTCTCTCTCCAACAAACCCAAGTAATCCTCAATAGCAACCTATATTTAAACCCAATACAAAGTTATATTATTTTGTAGCTATTTGCTTTATATTCCACATTCACTGAATAGTAAATTATTTGAGGAATGAAACCCATTCACTTTACTTATCTCAAGAATTTAGAACTCAATAAAGGATCATGGGCTTGAAATAGTGAGTTGAAATAGAGTGTCACCTAAATGCCATGTGAGCTAGAAGAACCATCAGAATACTATCTAATAAAAGAGTAGTATGCAAATTGACCATACCTCTGCTACACCCACAAGCCATGCTCACCAGCCAATCAGGAGCAAGTATGAAAATTAACCCAACCAAATTGGCTGTGGCCATGGAGAGAGAAGGAGACTTGGGTTTCCCAGGCAATAGAGGAAGTGAAACTTTCTGCCTGCCCTGCCCTGCCTTGGCCTATGCTTAAAGCTACAAAATTTCAATTATAGAAGATAAATAAATCCCAACAAAAGTGGCAGCAGCCACAGAACTGGAGAGAGGCTTGATTTGCCCCAGCAATGGAGGAAGCCAAGTTTCTGCAACCCTGGACTGCCCTGGCCTCTGCTTAAGGCCACAATTATAGGAGATAAATGAATCCTAGATACCAGGGCCCCTGCTTGGGTTGCCAGTGGTTGTGGTCAGCCTGCAATCCACCACAGGACCCTCACTCAGGCTGTCCCATGCTCCAAGGGAACCCCCACCCTGATCTGGGACACCCTTCAGAGCAAACCAACCAGTCCCCATCCATGCACCAGGCCTTTATCCTATCTAATAAAAGAATAGTATGCAAATTGACAGTCACTACAACACACAAGATGGCTTCCCCATGTGGTCAAAGATAACTGATCGCATGTGGACACAAGATGGCCACCACAAGATGACCAGCAGGAGAGAACAGTTGGGGAGGACCAGGTCTGCAAGGAAGGGAAGTTGTGAGCAATCAGGCAAGTGGGAGGGCAGTTAGGGGTGACCAGGCTGGAAGAGGAGGGAAGTTGGGGGCAACCAGGCCTGTAGGGGAGAACAGTTAGGGGCAAACAGGCAGGCAAGGGAGCAGTTAGGCATCAATCAGGCTGGCAGGGTAGTGGATAGGGGGTGATCAGGTTTGCAGGCAGAATCAATTAGGGGCAATCAGGTAGGCAGGAAGGCGAGCAGCAGTCTTCTACTACTTGGGAGGCAGCAGTCCTGGATTATGAGAGGGACATCTGACTGCCTGTTTAGGCCCGATCCTATTTGGAGATGGTTTAGACTAGGCTAAGGGATACCTCTCGCCCCACATGCACAAATTTTGTGCATTGGGCCTCTAGTTTTTTCAATAAAAGTGAAACATTTTCCCCCCAAATTAATCGAATTCTTCCTAGACTAGCCTAGGGAAAACTTTGACTTTACTCTGGTCTTGCAAATAGAAGAAAACTAATAAAAAATGATCTTACTTTTTAAAAACTGATGTTTTGAATATGTGTTTTTTTTCAAAATATAAAAATGTAACTCCCACTAAGCCTTTGAACATATGTACAGTTATAAATATAACATTGAAATATAAGTATACATCAGGATTTAATTGTGTAATACAACATTGGGAAGGAAGGGAAGAGAGTGAGCACTGGCACAGAGCTTGCATTAGAAACTTCTTATGGGTGACCAGCGATGTGGGGTTAGCAATAATCAAACAGGCCATGGGCAGGAAGTGAGGGATTTTAAAGCATTAACTAGGACTGCAATGGACAGTAATGTGGGGGCTTTGATAGTCCATCTCACAAATCAATGATACAAAAACCTCCCAACATAAGCCATAGATAAACTCAAACAAAAGTTTTAGGTCTTGGATCCTGTTAAAGTAGGCATAGCACAAAGGATGTGCTAAATGGCAAAAAGCTCTTATTTATTTTGTTCAAATTTTTCCAGCTTTGATGGTCATTTATTTTTATTTGTTATTGTTAGCACTACTACAGAAGTGTCCATTTTCCCACTTTTGCCCCCCTCCACCTAGATCCTGCCTTGCTTCCCACCCTTCATCACATTGCTGTCTGTGTCCATGGGCAATGCATATATGCATATACAGTATATTCTTTGGCTAATCTCTTCCAATCCCCTCTTCCCCTCACCCCTCTGAGATCTGTCAGTCTGTTTCTTATACCCATGCCTCTGGTCCTATTTTGTTGGTCAAGATTTGAATTTTTAGGGTCTCTCATTTATCAAATGGGCCCCATCATGTTAGCCTAACACCATTAAACAAAGCATGGCCATGGAGTTAATCTTATGATATCAAAGTCTCCCATTACACAGATTTAGGTCTTCTTCTCCATGTGCTTGACAATTCACCAAAGTCAGTCCCATCTCTCTTCCCCAAGGCTACTAGCATGGTTTCAGAACCATGATGTGGAATTCCTGAGCCTGCTTCTGAAAAGCAAAAATGCAGTGAAAGTCTTAGGGGTCAATGACCTGACATTTCAGCACTTCAAAAAGATCTTTGGGACTGCAGGGAGGGGTGAGGGAAATAAATTCCCATGAGGTTCTATTCCCTGTTTCCTTGGCTTCTTTGATTTCAGTAGCAACTGGAGGCTTCAGACAGGTGATGAATTTTGTCCAGAGTGAGTTTAGTTGAGGAGGAAATGAAAACAGAGGTTTAACAGGAAGATTAGTGGACTTTCTACCTCTGGGCAATAAACATCTGCTTTGGTCCTCACTAATCAGTTTTCCACATGCCTCATGCCATTTGCTTTACTTAGGATGAGTTCTTAGAGCTCCATTAGGAAGTGTTCAAGTCACTGTTCTGAACAGGCTGTGTGTGTGTGTGTGTGTGTGTGTGTGTGTGTGTGTGTGTATGTGTGTTTTCCCAATGCCCTCCTTTTAACCCACTTCCTTTCTTCTAAGGGTATGCACATAGAGGGCTGGTCAAGGGGGAAATTATGCTAATTAGGAAACATGGGCCAATTAAAGCAGACATGATGGGAAAATTGCCTTAGAGTCCAAATATATTATTCCAGGATAGAGGCCTCTGTAACACCTGCAATGAGTGTACACATTTCATAGCTCATAGCTCAGGGCAAAGGGAATGGGCTCTGATAAATTTGCATGTAAAAAGCGATTGGAGCCAGCTAAATAGTAATACATCTCCTGCCAGGGAGGGAAAAATACTTGGTTTCTTTTAGCCCTGTGATGTTTACAAAATATCTATTTTTAAAAAGGCCGAACTAGGAAGATTAGAGAAAGATAGGGCATACATAGCCCTTAATTGTTTCCCTTCACATCTGTAACCCCTTCCTTTCCCTTCCCTCTACTCTCACTCTTAACTGTTTTCTCATCCTTTTCCTCCTCCATTTCTAATGCGTTCTTACATCATCAGGTCAGGACTTGAGGAGTGTTGCAAGTCTAAAATGATTTCTGCTTTAGGAGGGAGGATAACAGAAGTTCAGGGGACACAACTGAGAAATGGCTCATTGTGAAATGCCCTTTGAAAAGCACCTCATACCCTCTGTTTAGTCCTGAGAAAGTTCCATAGAGGTTGACAGATTATGTAATCTGCTTGCCCACTGATAATTTTTTGTCATGGGGAGATCGTAAAGGTATTTTGATTTTAGCCAGTCTCTAGTTAATAATCAATAGTCCTGTTGTCTAATGAAGTGATGGCCTTGACACCCCGGCCTTTGTGCAGTGTTAAAATAACATTGATCGCTATCATTATCATATGCCCTTGATATACTGAATAAGGACATGGATATCAATCTTGGAGCAAAGTAACATTTCATAAATCTTATAGAAATAACCAGATTGTCCAAACAGGCATGTGCCTTTTGACAGCAATGTGACAGAGGAGTCTAAGACACAGATAATTTATAATTTATCTTCCAACTCAGCTTGAAGAAAGACTCAGACGTGATATTTAGTATAAAAAGTGTTTCTTTTTGTGTCAAAGAGGACAAGAGAGTCTTTTAATTATTTTTTATTGGGTATTGGAAGGTTCCTACGGCACTTCTGGGGTGGAAGGATGGAGGAAGAGCTGAATAATTTCTCTTGTTTTCTCTCTGAACTTTATTTTAAATTTGGTGTTAACTTTAAATGGATTGATCATCAGAATCATGGAATTTGTGTGGAGTGGACTTTACCATGGACTGGCTCTCATCCAGCAAGGCTAAAGAACTGTATGGCAAGGGATTTGTTTTCCCAACAGACTTTTCATCAGAATCTCAAATCTTAAACTTTATCTTTCAAAATTCACATTTTAGTCTATTCACAAAAGTTTCTCATTCAGAAATACTAATTATTCTGATTATCCTAGTATTAATATGTTGATTTACTCTTTATTGCTAGATAACAAATGCTACAAAATTAGGGACATTGTATCAAACTTTAAAGATAAAATTCTTTATTTGTTCATGGGTCATAGTCAAGGTAGCATCCTAAGCCCAGTGTAGAGACATTTGTTTAAATAAGTAGGCCTACCCCCAATAATTTTCCAGCTCAGAAAAGTTACTGAAAGTTGTGTGAAGAGTTGAGAATCAGGGTGTGAATAATTCACAGCAATTACTTTTGTGTTACAGAATTATCCTTGCACTGTCCAAAGAATTCCAGAATCTATATATACAAAAGCCTAAGCGACCATTATGTCTGAAAGACCAGTCGACTGGTCGCTATGATGTGCACTGACCACAGTGGGGAGACACCCACTGCAGGAGCTGCCCCATGGTGTTCAGGGTGCTCCCACAGAGGGAGCACTATTCCACTCAGCTGGGCTAATAGCTGGCAAGCACAGCTGCAGCAGTGGATCCTCTCCAGCCTCCATGGCAGAGCTACTGACCAGCGACCAGCGGGGGCAGCGGCAGGTGCAGTGGGGCCAGGATGAGAAGCAGCAGAGCTCCACCCAGTCCTGGCTGGGGCTCCTCCCTGGCCACCTGCCGCTTTGGCATTGCTACATCCCTGGGAGGATGGAGAGGATGTCGAACTGCCGGGTTTTGTCCTAACAGTCTGACATCCCCTGAGGGGTCCCAGATTGCAGAAGGCACAGGCTAGGGGGGGGGGGCTGAGGGAACCCACCCATGCATGGATTCATACAATTGGTCTCTACTAGTAGTAGGCAAATAAGAAGTATAACGACAAATGCTTGAAAATTGCTGAAATCTCAAATGGGGAAATTTGTTTAAAGAAGGCAAAATAGAGCGTGAGCAGGCGGGTGCAACACCAGGATTGATCCACTGTCATTAATTGAAGAATGCAAAGATGCTCTTCCATTTTTATTGTATAATTTTTTATTTTATTTCAATGTATTTTTATTTCTACCTTATCTTTATTTAAATGTGTTTATTATCATTAATTAGTGAATATAAAGATGGTTTACTATTTAGAAAATAAACATTAGTTTTGTTTTTTAAGATATGAAGAGGCCCTATTCATGGAAAACCAGGCGGCTAGGTATATGTCCCATGTACGTGTTCTATGTTATGCACATTATGTGTGTACATTTGTGCCCGTGCATATTTCTACTCTATGCATATGTAAAGCTCTTATTAGTACTATCAAGGGTATGCCTACCAGATAGAAAAACATGCCTTTTTATAAGTTAAATAGAAAATAGATGTTTTATAAAATGTTTTATTTCACACTGAACTCTACTTAAATATATATATATATATATATATATATATATATATATATATATTATCTGCAGATTGAAATGATCCAAGTCTACAGTACTCCACCCCCTCCTTCACTCTTTTTGGCTTCCTCTTAACAATTATTATTTTACAATATATTTTATTTATAAGATAATTTCATATGTTACATTTCAAAAATTGAGTGGAAAAAGTAAAAGGAGCACCAGGTCTTTCTGATAGCTTGTGCTAAGAAACATTGAGGTGGAGAAAGAGAGGGACATTGCATATGTATGTACACTGAGTGGCCAGATTATTATGATCTCTGAACACATAATAATCTGGCCACTCGGTGTATATAATAAAATGTAATATGCAAATTGTCCCCTTGACCAGAAGTTTGACCAGCTAGCTGGCAGGCCAGCCAACCACCCATGTTCCCTCCCCCTGGCCAGGCTAGCCAGACCACACCCATGCACGAATTCATGCATCAGGCCTCTAAAACACACACACACACACACACACACACACACACTCACTGAGTGGCCAGATTATTATGCGTTCAGAGATCACAATAATCTGGCCACTCAGTGTGTATGTCCACAGAGAGGTATTACGTTGTAGCCTTGTTTGCCTCACATGCTTAATCAAAGACACCCCTGAAGAAAACAACTGATATTTGGGCCTAAATATTTGAGATGGAGGCATCACCCACATAACTACAGCCAGAAGTCTTTTTTTAATAAATGATTTCCTCCTCTTAAACAAAGGGGGAGAGCTTCCAGCTGTGTACAACCTTTACTCACTAATCTGACAAAAATGTAAATGTTTTTACAAACATATTATTTACTAGGCAGGAAGCTTTTGGGGAGGTGGCAGGGTAGAGGAGGAACACAGATAAATGTGCCAGCAGTAAGAGCTTTATGACCACACCAGACCCGACTGTCATTCCTTCGGTACTTCCTGTCAGTCTGACTAAATTCCGTCATCCCTCACCCCGGTTTAAATTAACAGGTAATTTGTAAATGTCACTTCAGGTTAGGCCGCTCATTTTGTTTCTACTCTACCAATGCAAAGTCTAGGACTAATTTTTCTTGTCTTCTTTTAATAGGATTTTCATTTATAAATAGAATTATGTTCTGAAAATAAATTACAGTAAGTGATGCACAGAGCGGGTAGCAGCAGCACTTTCATAGAATTTCAAGCACCTACATCAGAAGAGATTAATAAAAACACTTCAAAGGCTAAATTCTATTTAAGCAGGAGACAGTTTTTGGTTAATATTTAATCTGAGTAACTGAGATCTTGGTGGAAAATATAATTTTTTAATATCTAAATTAATTTTCAAAAACAAAACCATTAATATTGCTCGGAGAGTTTGTGCAGGGAGAAAGTTTTAGTAATATATTTGTGGAGGGAAGAGTTAATCAATTAATTTTGTGGTGGAAAAAATTAGCTTTTAATATTATATTTGTTCTAAATGAATTCTTATTATTTGCTCAGGTGTAATGCTTAGGGGTTCTTCTTCCCAAGTCTTTTCCATCTCAATAGGCAAAGGAGAAGGCTGTGGGATGAACTTTATTTTCTCTAATTACTTTGCATGGCTACCATGTCCTTTCCCAATTTTTTTTTTAATGCAAAAGGTCTGAACCTCAAACCCTGTACCTCTCACCCTAAAGGCTGCAAAGCTAGCTTTATGGGATTCGTCATTACAGCAGGTCCATTGCAATCATGGCATGCTTTACAGAGAGGTAATTATGGTTGGGAGATGCACTGGGGTATTATGTTAGGGTGAAAGGGAAAGTGAGAGATGTTGCTCTCTAAGTCACATGACAAATATTCACCAAATGCTAACTGACTGAGACAAAAGAAGTTTGCATATATAACTTGAATAAAGAAATTTGTGGAGCTAAGAGCTGACCATTTCTTCCATCTTACCAGTTCTGTCATTTACTAGCTCTGTGGCCTTAGACTTCTGAGTTTGAAAATGCATTGTCAATTTAAGTCTACATCTGGTCTGATTTAGCAGGGGGTTATGTAGCTGAACAATGTTTTCTGCGCTATAATCTTATTTTGCCATAGCTATAAGCTTTTTAACAAAACCACAGACTTTACTATCCTAATTGGGAGTGGTATGGCTGGACTGAGAGAGCTTTTGTCTTTCTATTATCTTACAGCCAGGGCAGTATCATTTTAGCAGCCAGATAAAGGGACTCTTTAATACTTAGGATCTTACATCAGTTTAATAGAAACTGGAGGTTCAGACCTACTAGCCATTCTGATATTGTGTCCTTCTACCTTCTCCTTTCCTCTTAATTCTGCCAACAGCTTTCTTGGACTATTCTCTCTATGTGAAATGGGAGGTGTAGAGGAAAAGAAATTTAAATTGTGTTTGGCCTGAGCCTTTGACCAATTTCTTCTCCACTTCTTCGCTACTGTGGTTCAATGAGCAAGTGCATCACTGTGAGCTTTTTCATCCCCCAAGGTGATCATCTTCTTACTGGACATAGATGTTTAATAATTAAAGTCATATGATCTCACTAAAAAAAAATCTGGGAAATGAAAAAAAACTATTATTATTCACAACCCCACATAGTTGTCACATCCTAACATAGTTTCTTCAAGGTTTGTAATTCTAATACAATTTTCTATCAGCTTTGTAATTCTAATACAATTTTCACACAGTATAAATATTACTTCCAGCATTTTCTCTTATGGTGTCATTTCCCCCATATTTTTGCATTGCTTTTGTAGTGACCATATTTCCCAAAGAAAATATAATGAATGAAGGGAAGCAATCAAAACCCTTTTAACAAATAACCAGATTACACTTATTTTTGAACAGTGACTTAGAAGAATTGGTATCTGTTGCTTTTTGCTATTAACAACAAATTTCCCCCAAATGGCAGAGAACTAACCTTCTACGCCAGAGAACAGTGCCACAGTGGAAGTGGCTCCATTTGCTCAGCGCCAGGCCTCTCTGCCGGGACCCCACCTGCAGAGGTGAGGCTCTGCGTTCCCAACCAGATGCCCGGCTCTTCATCTGTGTTTCAGCTTGCTCATGTGCCCAACGCCTTCTTTTTGGTATATTATATATGTCATAAACATTTGTCTATGGAATAATACAGGAAGAGCAGGAGAAGCCAGGAGAGATGGGTGAAGGATACTTTTTTCTGCTGCCTTAAATTAGAGATGCAAATACTCTTTATAAAGGACTGTGTTAAATGTACAAAAAAAAAGGCATCACTTTCACCCACTTTTTTTCTGTTATTTTAATAGCATTATTTTTTTTTACTTAATGGTTTGCCTTTTAAGCCCTGTTTTCTTGGAGAAAATGATATAGAATGTTAGAGTTGGGGGCCAGGAAAGGTGTATGTTAAATCTCTGAGTCATTATGTTAGCTTTTAGCAAATTTCTACGAATGGAACAGGGAGTGGACTTGTATTTACATAGAAAAAATGGAGCATTGCTTCTTTCCTCTTTCTCACGTACATGTCTGAGTGCGCCTGCAGAAGTATACACACATGCACACACACACTCTCACACACACATACGCACGCACACTCACTCCTTAATTGAATAATTTCACTCAATTCTCATTAGGATCATAAGCATTATTACAGGGTCTTGGTGATCCCTACATCTTTGAAAAACTTGTCATCCTTTTTAAAATAATAACTTCTCTTCAGTTTTTCATAGAAACCATATGTTGAAACTGGAGTCCACAAACAGGACGTTAGCATTGATGAAGACCAATTCCAGCTTTGCCATTAGTTTACCATGTGAGCTGATGGAGAACCATAGCCTTTCCCCCACCTGCAGTATTCTTATTTGTAGCCAGAAGAAATAATTGGTAAGGCAGAGACAGATCATTACCAGTCAAGTTTCATGAAAAGGACTTTCAAAATCTTTGCAAAATATGAAGCACATGTTTAAGAATATTATTAATTAGGTCTCAGGCAGTTTGCATGTACTTAAAAAACAACACACATACAATAAAAAAAGACCTGCTTCTTATTTACACAGGCCAGTACTTTGAAATTTCTCATGGCGTAAAGCGGTCCTTCATGTACATAACCTATGAATTATCCTTGAAATAAAATGTTTAATTACAGTTGACATTTCTGAACCCGTTGCAGGTGGTGCCCATCTGAAGAGTGACATTGTTTACTACACCACAAGGCTCCAGACCTAGTGTCAGAGATTATAAACCAATTTCCATTCCTGCTTTAATGCTGGTTTAATATCAGAAGAAGAACTTTACTGTGTAAATATTAAACATTTTGTTTAAATATTAAGTACCAAAGGTCTTTTCCTTTTGATTATTAAAACAGGAAGAGCCCCAACTTTGAAAGTGGTGCCTTGTTGTATTAAGAAAAGGACTGGTTCTTTGCCTCCAGGTTAATTATCACCGGCCAGAGATACAAGCTCAGGCAAAATGTCAGGTGTCTACTTGTAACATTGGTTCTCTCAACTATTCCACAGAAATAGCTGACCAGGACTCTGACCTCTAGATAGAACTTATTAGGAATGGTGCATTTTATCTTGCTCTTTAACTTAAGATGTGGTCCGATGGAACAAACAAAAAATGCTGTCTCCTTGGTGGATGCGGGCCAGGCAGGATGGGGAATCACAAGAAAGTGACTCATGAGTGACCCAACTGTAACATTTACTGGATCACCACCAAGCTGCAAAGGAGCTTATCTTCTTGGTTGACAAGAAGATATGTAGTGTGTACTATATGCTTGTTTGCATTGTTTGCATACCTAATCCTGAAATGAAACCAGGGAAATTGACATTTGTAAACACCTGCCCCGCAAACAAAGACTCAAGATGGATGCAAACTCTCCTCCAGAGTTTACATCTTCCAACTAATTGCAGTGAGAACTACAGAGAAAATATTCTCAATTTCTTTAAACTGTGGGGAAAATGAGCTGTGGTCTTTATTCTGGTTTACTAGCTTTGTATTTTTCTTATATATTGTCTTAGAATCCTTGAGCAGAACACTGCATCTATTAGGCAAGTATGAGAGATCCAGATGTTGCTCTTAAATTGATAACTGTTGGGTCTGTTTTATCGAAGTGCTTATATGAAGGCAAATAAACTTGGGTTTAGCCTTTTTGGATTCAAATTAATTCACTACCTCTAAAAATAGAAGAGTCTTTATAATTCTGAAAAAAGATGATGAAACCCTGGCAAATCTTGTTAGAGGAGTGTTTTAGAGCATAGCAATTTTGATGTGAAAAGGGAAAAGGGTCTCTTTTGATTTTCCCTAGAACTGCTGGCCCTATTAATATTCACAGTTATATGATTAGACGATGACATTACATGCAGCTTATCAGTACCTCACACGCACTTAAAAAAATGTTCTCAATTATATAATCAATTAACATACGTGTATGTATATTGAGCATCTATTTTGTGTCTGGAATTGTGGTGAGCCCATCAACATTTAAGATAGATCTGAAAAGTCAAGATCCATTTACTTGATTTAATTAAAAAAGTGTTCTATGTACTACTCTTTTAAATAGCAGAGAAACAAAGATAGTGTGTGATCAGATTTTATAAGACTTTAGGTAGTGATTAGAGAAATGAGATTGGGGCAGTGCTACCTTTGAGCTGTATGGTTTGGGGAGACATGTCACAGTAATGGGAAGGATATCTGGTAAAGGGAGAGATTCAGACTTGAGATTCTCGCTGAAAACTATGGCAACCATCTACTGATAGACTAAAATAAATTTATGTTAGTGCAGTGACAGTGAGAATGAATAAGAAAAGGTGGTTTTTATAACATTTTCAACTTGGTGGTTATTAGTTATTGTTTTTTAAAATTATGTTTCTGGATTTTTGTTTGTTTGTTTGTTTGTTTGTTTGTTTTGCTAAAAGAGGATTATGGAAAATGTAACTCCATGGCCAAAGAATGAGTCAAGGATTTGGAAGGCACATTTTGTTTTTTGATCAGATTACTGACCCTGCATGACTGGACTTTCCATACCAGCTGGCTCCACTGAATCGATATGACCATGGCTGATGAATGTTTCAAGCTTCCTATGTAAAATACACTGTAATTAAATGAATTATTTTTAGGATACATGACAATTTTTCTCTTACTCCAACCCCCGAAAGGGAGGAGGGCAGCTTGCAGTTCGAATCAGAACTCGTATATTGTTAATCATTTAAATATAAGTTTGACTTTTCCTCATGTATGTATGGCATTAATATCCTTCAAAGATTTTCTTTTGAAGATTTAAATGTTCTGTTGATGGAATTTTCCAGTTTAACTTAATGATTTATTTTCTAATGCGTACTGCAGTGCCATTTTTAAGAGCCATCCTTAGGTGACATTTCTTTTTTTTTTTTTTTTTCTTATAGTGTTGCTTTCCAACTGTGAACATACTTTTAAATGTTAGGTACTTTTTATGTTTTTAAAAATATATATTTTATTGATTTTTTTACAGAGATGAAGGGAGAGAGACAGAGAGCTAGAAACATCAATGAGAGAGAAACATCGACCAGCTGCCTCTTGCACACCCCCTACTGGGGATGTGCCAGCAACCAAGGTACATGCCCTTGGCCAGGACCTTTCAGTCCGCAGACTGACGCTCTACCACTGAGCCAAACCGGTTTCGGCTCAATAAACTTTTAAAGGAAAAAAAACAAAAAGAGCCACATTATGAGTAGAGCATTTTCCCCATCTTTTTAGGTAATTTGACTCTGTAAATGCAAATCACCAGAATTATAATGGACATTCTTTTACAGAATGAAAATGGTTGCTTCTCTGAATTCTTAGAAGGAAAAAGGGTTTCATAAATTTACTCATAAATGGTTCAGGAAAAAAAGGCACACACACACACACAAACAAACAAACAAACAAACAAAAACCTTAATGTTGATATGAAACTAGAATATTTTTTCCAGAGGAAGACAAGTACATTAAAAAAAAATTGTGCTCTACTCAAAACTGTCTTTGTATATGAGAAGTTCCTTCCTACAGACCCTTTGATGATAGGCACCACTTTTGAATTTTTCAGAAAACATATGAAATGTATAATTTTCAAGATATTTTGACTTGATTTCTGGTTGCAATTCTGAATAAAAGAAAAACAAGTCTTCATAGTGTATTTAAAGATTTGGGAATTGGGATTTGGATGGTTGTATGTTTCACAATGGAAATGCTGCAGAAACCTCTTACACAGCAATTAAAAAAATTAAGATGAGTATAAAACAATATACAAAACTCCCCATTAAGCATATCAGTAAAACAGCACATGATGAGGTTTATTAATATATTTTAGTGTAATTCATCTCAATTTTGGTTTCACTAAAGTAAACTTTCAGAAAATATTCTAAATAAACATATTGATATTATTTTAGGGTGCCAAATTTAAAAGGCTCAGACTGACCCTCTGTCAAAAGGACCGTGTAATATAAGAAAATGTTTTCTTGGCTATTTCATTGTTTTTTTATGCACTACTGATAAAAATCAAGTTTTGTTTCAGAAACAATTCTAAATCGATCCATTTTTGTTCTCCTTAAATCTTCAACTGGCTTATGTAAAATGATTTCATCTTTTTTTTATTGAAAGAAACTGAACATTTCACAAGTCATAATATATCCTCTGGCATGAAGTGATTGTTGAATCAAGTTTTAAAATACAGAAGATACTAGCACAGAGAAGTGGAATAGCTGGGGCGGTTCCTTGGTATCATTACAAAAAGACTAATACAAAAGGTGCTTTCCATTTCTTATCTAAACAGGCAGAATCAGGAGAGCCTAGGTTACCTTTTTAAACAATTTACACATGTTTTAATATATATATATATATATATATATATATATATATATATATGTGTAATTGTTTATCAGTAGACATAAGGTAAGTAAGTATGGGGTGGAGAGGAAAAAAGGCAAATTTATTTTGCATGAGACATATTGATAAAATTTGTGTGGGCTGGTACTTTTCACAATATACTTTTACAAGGCAACAAATACATTTCCAGATATTGAAGTAATATGTATTATAGATATTTGAAGGCAACGGAAATGGCTCTAACAGAAAAAAAGTACAGCCAGAGGTAGTCTTCCTTTGAAGAAATGCATAGAAAAGATCTACTATTAAGAGTCCCTCATAGGAAAGATTGCTTGTCCTCTGCATAGCAAATGGATTCCTGCATTGTGAAGAAATATGATTACTTATACATTTCTAATTCCAAGCAGCACGAACTAGGAAGTTTCCTTTCTATTATCTCAAACATAAACTCCCATATCTGTTTTGCCTTTTGAGAGGTCTATGAACTGGAAATTACATTTCAACACATTCAAATTATTACCGAGTCTTGATCCTACGGGGTATCTTTTCAGTGCAGGGCAGTGGGATTTGGCTGTGTAATTCTTATTAATACTAATAACAGCCAATTACTAGATTCTGGAATGTACCAGAATAATTTCTTTTAAAGTCTAACTACATGAAAACAATTTATTTTAGTTAAACTCAATATCAGACAGTATAAACTTTCTTGGAATAAAAGAGAGAAAATATGAATATTTAAAAAAAACACAGAAACCATAATTATAAATAAAAATTACTTGAACTTGTGGAACAAAATCATATAGTTTTGGCATCTTTCCAGACCTATATAGGGTTGGTATGGGAACATTGGAAGAACCAAAATAGATGACATGACAACTTTCATGCAGTACCTATAAAACAAGCCACACTGTTCCTATATGCATGTATAGGGAATATGGGATGCTCTGTGGCCCCTGACTAGCAATCTGCACAGAGCTGTAATACTTTGGCAGATCTGAAGTAAATGTATTATATGGACATTCATTGAGTTTACTTTGGTTCTCATTCTGCTTTGTTAGACTCTTCCATTTCTTGAATTTAATGAAACTGGTAGCCAATATAAATTTGATTTCTCAAAAATGACTCACTCCACAAATTCAGCCATTAAGAAAATATTACCTAGAGAGAGGTTAACTTTAGACAGTTTTGTACCATGTCATGAGTTTGTAATAGGTTGTACTGGGATTGGCTATGACCCCTTTGGCAGCCATTACCTTGTCTAACCATGAAATGTCAGCCCCCCTCACACTTCCAGCCATATAAAGCCCATTTCAATACTTTGTAGATTGATTCATTTCTCTAATCAGATATCCATCCTCTTCGGTCAGGCTCCTTAGTCAGACTTAAAGCTTTGTGACTTTGGCCAAATTTATTATTCTCTCTGGGTTTCATTGTCCTCTTCAGGAAAAAAATGGAGATAATAAAGTACTTTTTTTTCATAGGGTGGTGAAGGATTAAAGGAGTTAAGAAATGTAAACCTCTGGAAACAATGTCTGGTATACCATAGACATATTTGTACATATCATCCTCTTATGTGATATAGTAGTACTTATAGATCTTCTTTTGTCTGCTCAGTTCTTGGCCCTTGTTTTGGTACTCAGGATAATAGAAAAGCAAAGAATGGAAAGGAACTAAGAAAGAACAGTCTAACATTGACTAGAAAGGACATGCAGCAATGCAGAGCAGAACAGAATTTGTTTGGAAAATGGGAAGAAGGTGGCAATAAAGAGAGATCAGGAAGCCAGACTTAAGTAGAGAATTTATGGGGGTGGGCTAGTAAAGTAGAGGAGCAGTGGTAAGGCAAAGAAAGAGGAGAAGAATGAAGAGAAGATGAGGGGAAGAAAGGAGGATACACCAAGCTGGAGAGAAGTCTGTTAGGTATGAATAGATAAATGACTGAACCCCAGGCAATGCTGTTCACTCAGCATCTGTCAAGAGACTTCGGTAAAGGTTATAATTCTTTCTCCTTTCCCTTCCTTTCATTTTCTCCCTTTTGTTTTCTTCTTCTCCTTTAATTTCAACCTGGGATTTATTTTATTAGCTTATGGAGAGAATGCAGTATCCTTTTTCTCCTCATTAGGAGGACTTTGTAGACACAAATACCAACTACAATATGCCCTCAGTGTCTTGTGGTGCTCTTCCCAGAGGTGTATGCCACTCCTCCCCAACCCCTACTCTCCAAACAATATTAATATATTGCTTGAAATATTCTTTCTTTTTAAAAATATATATTTTTTATTGATTTTAGAAAGAAAAGGAGAAGAAAAGAAAGGTAAAAACATCAATGATGAGAGAATCATTGATTGGATGCCTCCTGCATGCCTCACAATAGGGATCCAGCCCGCAATCCAGGCATATGCCCTGATCAGGAATTGAACTGTGACCTTCTGACTCATGGGTCAATGCTCAACCATTGAGCCATGCTGGCTGGGCCAAAAGCCATCTTTTCTAATGAAAATGTTTTGGAAAGTCTTTCCATCACTTCAGTCCAGTAAACCAATAAAAATAACTTATTCAGCACAGAAGGTCTTTGTAGTCTTTAAATGTTTTCTTACTCATGGTCTAATTTGTTCTCTCCTCAATAATTTTGCACACTTACAGGTCAGGCACTACTATTTCTATTTCATGCAGGAGGGAAACCACGGCTCAGAGATATGCCAGTCCTAGAACTAATAATGTGCTGTGATTCCCATCTGTATTCATTTTATTTCATCGCAGTGGCTGACTCAAGTCTACATATTCCTTTTCGCGAGGGGCTGTGTTTCTTCAAAATGTACAGAGTCCGTATTTGAGCCTATAGGTCTCCAACCAGCTTCCTTGCCCTCAGGCAGAAGACAGACAGTTGGACTACTTATTTTTACTTTTCTGTTCTAGGAAGTCTTGCCTTTGGCCATATTTCTAACCTGGGGATTAGAACCCACAACCTCTCTGTGGTTTAGCCCTTTGAGCCATCCTACATTTAGGTTTCCTAATTAGCACTTAGAAAGTCATTGAGGTTAATCCCCATTGCTCCTGTGTAAGATTTCAACTTATTTAAATGTCAAAGCCTCTTAGAGAACATTTCTGGATAATTCTGTGTATTTGAAAGTAAACTAATGCCATTATCCATATTCCCTTAGAATGAGATGCATCAATTACAGTATATGGACAGAAAAAAAAACTATTAATAGTCACATATGTGGTAAGGTGACATTCAGATGCATCTGTTTCCTTTCATAAAGTCACCTGCTGGAAGCCTATTGAGCAAATGTTAATGAATTTGGGTGTACCTTAGCTGCAAATGGATCTGATCTTCCTAATGTAACATTACAGCAACCTAGATTCACTTGGATTATTCCGCTGATTTAAATTAAATTGAACACCAAAGCCAGAAAAATGTATTAGAGAGGAATTAGATGTGCTACAGAAACATTTAAAGGGTGTTTATTCTTAGAACCCAAAGAAGTGGAGAAAGAATAAGAATATCTCATATTCTTTCAACTTAGAGTCCAAGACACACATTTGGAGAGATGGACACGATGATTCTATTGTGTGAGAGTAGTGTGCTGTGTGACTTCCATTCATGTTTAAAGATTTCTCATAGTTTAATCTTAAAGTATCAAGCTTAAAGCATGCCGTCAACTGCCTGCCAAATTTGGTTTTAAAATTCAGCTGGTTTTTAACCATAGATGAGAAAACATTGAATTTTTGTTTTTGTTGTTAATGTTTCAGCAAAGGTTAAAACTTAAATTTACTCTAAATCAATTATTTAAAAAAAATAGCATGCAATTTGCCCATAAATAAAATTAAAATTCATAAGTGAAGGTTAAATAGGCATCTCCCCCTATATCTACCTATCTGTCTTCTTTAATGTCTTGACTTATATGCTGCACAAAAGCCCAGTGTATGTGATTCATTCTTACCCATGCTCATCCATACTTAAAACCCCTTGCTTTATGGCTTTTCATATATGTTATATCCTGATCATGAGGGTAAATACTAAAGGAAATAATTCATTGGCTCTGCTTTTGATGTAACTTCTCACAGTGGAACTTAAGTTTTCTTTTCAGTGCATGCACCTCATGATCCTTGCTGACTCAGTAGTTTCATTTAGAAGATACATTTAGTCAGTCAGCAACAAATATTTGTGGAAATTTCAATATTAACTCATTTCTTCTCATAGAAAAACTTCTTTATGAAAAGTGGCCTAAATGTGTTTTAGTTGATAATATGGGTTCTCAGATATGTGTATAATTGTGAAAGAAATGAGCTGTTTTCTTGGGCTTCATGAGAAAATCATTTTTCTTCCTCTTTAATAGACACAATTTTACTGGTGCTGTTGGGCCAGAGTCTCTGTCTACCATCATTGGATTCACCAAGGAACTTGGTACTAGAATATTTTTTAAAAATGAATAATTGAATAATATGTGATTCCTATTCTTTTTTTTTAATTCTTTTATTTTTTATTTTTTTTAAATAAATCTTTATTGCTCAGATTATTACAATTGTTTCTCCTTTTTCTCCCCCATAGCTCCCTTCCACCTGATTCCCACCCCACCCTCTGCCCTTACCCCCTCCCCCCACTATTGTCCTCATCCATAGGTTATAGAATTTTAATCCAGTCTCTTTCTGCACCCCACACCCCTTTCACCCTGATAATTATCTATCCACTCCCTTTCTTTGCCCCTAATTCTATTATATTCACCAGTTTATTCTATTCCTGAGATTTTTAATTCACTTGACCTTCTTCCTCTTCTTAAGTAATACCTTTCAGCATTTCATATAATACTGGTTTGGTGGTGATGAACTCCTTTAGCTTTTTCTTATCTGTGAAGCTCTTTATCTGCCCTTCAATTCTGAATGATAACTTTGCTGGATACAGTAATCTTGGTTGTAGGTTCTCGCTATTCATCACTTTGAATATTTCTTGCCACTCCCTTCTGGCCTGCATGGTTTCTGTTGAGAAATCAGCTGATAGTCTTATGGGTGCTCCCTTATAGGTAACCAACTGCTTTTCTCTTGCTGCTTGTAAGATCTTCTTTTTGTCTTTTACCCTTGGCATATTGATGATGATGTGTAGAGAATTTTTCTTTGGATTCCTCTTGTTTGGGGTTCTGTAGGCTTCCTGTACTTGTAAGTCTATTTCTTTCACCAGGTGAGGGAAGTTTTCTGATATTATTTCTTCAAATATGTTTTCAGTATTTTGCACTCCCTCTTCTTCTGGCACCCCCATAATTCTGATGTTGGTGCGCTTGCAGTTGTCCCAGAGGCTCCTTACACTATCTTCAACTTTCTGGATCCTCTTTTCTTCTTCCTTCTCCAGCGGAGTGTCTTTTGGCTCTTTGACCTGATTCTTGTGTTCTTCCATTCTGCTGTTGGATCTCTGCATAATATTTTCCAATTTAGTCAGTTTATGTATACTTTTTAGTTGGGTCTCATGAAGTTTATCGAGCTTTTCTAGGATATTGTTGCATAACCTTAGAACCGTAGTTCTGAACTCTATATCCTCCATCTCTTTTGTTTGAGATCTATTTCCTTGTCTCGGCATTATCACTATTTTTCAGAGTTGGTAGGATGGCTTTGTGTGTTTGGTGTCCTATATAGCACAGTGGGTCAGCCTCCTCAGTTACCTGAGGTAGACACTCTTGGTGATCCCCTTTGTGGACTGCGTGCACAGCCTTGTTGTAGCTAAGTCTCTATTGTTGTAAATTGACCTTCAGGCCAATTGGATGTGGGTATCAGCTGTGTCTACTCTGGGATAACTTCTGTATTGGAGACAGTCTTATAGGATCAGACTTGAAAAACTGCAGAAGCCTCTGCTCAGCTTGGATGGGGCAGAGTCTCAGGGCTGAACTGATAGTCTTGGCTTCTGCCCTGCCCTTGTGCACTCGCCTGAGTTTCCGCCTGACCAACCCAGTTTCCCCAAGCAAGAGCGTGGGTGCCCCAGGGGCTCACCCGGATTTGGGCTGGTCTCTGTAGTCTGGAGCTTCTGACTCCTTCCGCTACAGAGAGGCCGCCACCTTGTACAGAGAGGCAGCGGCAGCCTCCGTGATCAGACCTGGAGCTTCTGACTCCTTCCGCTCCGGAGAGGTGGCGGTCAGACCTCAGTGCGTACTTGCTCGCGCGCGCGTGAGTCTGTAGACCCTGCAGACTGCGACTGCGGCTCCCAGTCCCCGGTCTCCCAGTCTCTGAGTCTCTGAGTCTCTGGGTGCCTTTCTCTACAGTCCAGACTCCACCCGTATGAGCCTGGGACCACGGAATTTCAGCCGGGGTTGGGTTCAGTACAGTCTGAAAGGGTTCCGTGCAATCGGGGATTCCTCCCCTCCCACCGCCAGGCAGGTATTCGGCAGCCGCGTGTGCGAGCGTCTCCTACCTCAGTGCTTTTCGGCTCCCAGTCCGATCCGTGAGCCTTTCTCTTTCTTTCTAGTTGTAGCTATTCCACTCCGCCAGCTTTCCTGACGTTTTGGTGAAGTCCTTTTTGATTTTTGTTGTTTTTTTTAATTAAATTGTTGATGAGGCGGCAGCTTAGGAGACTGCCTAGGCCGCCATCTTGGATGTTCCCGTGATTCCTATTCTTAAAGACTTTAACTCAGAAAGGCAATTGACTTTGTATCTGCTGATGCTCAGCCAACAAGTGGCCAGGAATTCCCAACACTGAAAGGTTTCAATATGACTATTGTGAATTAGAAATGGTTCCTAGCAAACTGAGTAAAACAGCAAAATTTGGTTTATAGTTACTGTTGATAGACAACTATTTGAAATCCCACATCAGGTTATGCACATGAAGCACATCATGAGACAGCCAATATTGGGGGCAGTGTGGTTTTTTGGTTGAAGTTATGTTTTTCTACCTATTCTTTTTTCTTTTCAATGAGATTGTTAGTATAAAGGAAATGATCTTATAATGGAAAATAGTGAAAACAATAAAAATGGCTACAAACAATTACCTAACAATAATAATTTAAATCTAAATGGACTAAATACTCCAATCAAAAGACATCGAGTAGCTGAATGGATAGGAAAACATGCCGCATATATATGCTATCTCCAAGAGACCCACCTCAAAGCAAGAGACTCACACAGACTGAAAGTGAAGGGGTGGAAAAATATCTTTCAGGCAAATGGAAGTAAAAAGAAAGCTGGAGTAGCAATACTTATATCTGGCAAAATAGACCTCAATGTGAAGGCCATAACAAGAGATAAGAAAGACCACTTTATAATACTAAAGGGCTAGATATAACAAGAGTATATAAGTTTGGTCAACATTTATGCACCCAATGCAGGAGCAACACAATACATTAAAAAAAACAAAAACCTTCTGGAAGAAACCAAGGGAGAGATCATCAGCAATCAATCATAGTAGGGGACTTTAATACCCCACTGACATCAGTGGATAAATCCCTTAGACAAAAACAAAACAAACAAAAAGCACACAGAAAATTACTAGAGGCAAAGAAACAGCAATCCTAAATGATTCACTGGAACAGATAGACTTAATCAACATTTTCAGAGCCTTTCACCCCAAAGTTACAGAATATCCATCCTTCCCAAGTGAATATAGTACATTTTCAAAGATAGACCAAATATTGGGACACAAGCAAAGACTCTCCAAATTCAAAAATATTGAAATCATATCAAGCATCTTCTCAGACCACAATGGCATAATATTAGAAATAAACTACATAAAAATAATTAAAAAAATTCAAACATGTGGGAGCTGAATAGCATGCTATTAAACAATGATTTGGTTACCAAAGAGATCAAAGTAGAAATTCAAAACATCCTGGAAATGAATGACAATGAAAACACAACAATCCAAAACACAGTGAAAGCAGTCCTGAGAAGGAAGTTCATAGCTCTACAATCCTACTGTAAAAAACAAGAAACAATGGTAATAAATTATCTAAACCCAGAACTTAAAGAATTAGGAATAGAGCAACAAGAAAAGCCCAGAGGGACTAGAAGGAAAGAGATAATAAATATAAGAGCAGAAATAAATAACATAGAGACCAAAAAAACAATACAAAAATCAATGAAACTAAGAGCTGATTCTTTGAAAGAATAAACAAGATTGATGAAACTATAGCCAGGCTCACCAAGAATCAAAGAGAGAGGTCCCAAATGAACAAAATCAGAAATAAAAGAGGCAAAATATCAACAGACCCCATAGAAATACAAAAACTTGTAAAAAAAATACCATGAACAACTCTATTCCAACAAACTAAACAACCTGGAGGAGATAGACATATTCCTAGAAAAATATGACCTTCCAAAACTCAACCAAGAAAAACTTTAAAAATCTCAATAGGCTTTCAACTAAGAAGGAAATTGAAGCAGTCATCAAAAAACTTCCAACAAACAAAAGCCCCGGGCCAGACAGCTTCACAGGGGAGTTTTACCAACATTCAAAGAAGAAATAAAGCCTATCCTCGTCAGACTATTCAAAAAAACACAAGAGAAAGGCACACTTCCAAGATCATTCCATAAAGCCAGCATTATTCTAATTCAAAAACCAAATAAAGACACCGCAAAGAAAGAGAAATACAGGCCAATATCCCTGATGAACATAGATGCTAAAATCCTCAACAAAATTCTAACAAATTGGATTCAGCATTACATTAGAAAGATACACCATGACCAAGTGGGATTTATTCCAGAGATTCAAGGCTGGTACAATATTTGCAAATCAATGAACGTGATACATCACATAAACAAAGTAAGAGACAAAAATCACATAATCATATCAATTGATACAGAAAAGGCATTGACAAAATCCAACACCTTGTCCTTATAAAAACTCTCAGCAAAGTTGGAATTGAAGGATAATACCTCAGCATAATGAAAGCCTTATGTGATAAACCTACAGGCAACATCATATCCAATGAGCAAAAACTAAAACCATTTCATCTAAGAACAGGAACAAGACAGGAATGCCCACTTTCACCACTCCTGTTTGACATAGTACTGAAAGTGCTAGCCATAGGAATTAGACAAGAAGAAAAAATAAAAGGCATCCAAATTGCAAGATAAGAAGTAAAATTGTCATCATTCACAGATGACATTATATTGTACATAGAAAATCATAAATACTACATCAAAAAACTTCTAGAATAAATAAATGAATTTGGCAATGTAGCAGGATATAAAATTAATATACAGAAATCCATGGCTTTGTTATACATTGATAATGAACTTTCAGAAAGAGAAACTTAAAAAAATCCTATTTACCATGTTGCAACAAAAATTTAAGATACCTAGAAATAAATTTAACCAAGGAGGTAAAGGACCTTTGCTCAGAAAATTACTAGAGGCTAAAAGAAGAGATAGAGGTAGATATAAACAAATGGAAGAATGTATCATGTTCATGGATAGGTAGAATCAACATCATGAAAATGTCCATACTACCCAAAGCAACCTATAGATTCAATGTAAATTCCATTAAAATAACAATGGCATACTTCAAAGACCTAGAACAAATGCTCCAAAAAATCATTTGCCGGAAAAAGGCCCTAATGGCTGCAGCAATCTTGATACAGAAGAACAAAGTTGGAGGGATCACAATCCTAGATACACTACAAAGCCTCAAAAATGCCTGGTACTGGCACAAGAACAGACATATAGACCAATGGCACAGAACAGAAAACACAGAAATCGACCCAAGCCATTACGCTCAGTTAATATTTGACAAAGGAGTCAAGAACATACAATGGAGTCAAGACAGTCTCTCCAATAAGTGGTGTTGGGCCCTAGCCAATTTGGCTCAGTGGATAGAGCATCAGTCTGTGCACTGAAAGATCACAGGTTTGATTCTGGTCAAGGGCATATACCTTGATTGCAGGCACATCTTCAGTAGGATGTGTGCAGGAGGCAGCTGATAGATGTTTCTAACTCTCTATCCCTCTCCCTTCCACTCTGTAAAAAATAAAAAAATATATATATTTTTAAAAATGGTGTTGGAAAAATTGGTCAGATACATGAAAAAAATGAAACTTGACCAACTTATGTGACACATAAAAATGAACTCAAAATGAATAAAGGACTTAAATATGAGATGGGAAACTATAAAAACTTTTAAAGAATCCATAGGTAGCAAAACAGAAGACATTTGTCATAGCAATATCTTTACTGACACATCTCCTAGGAAACTAAGGATAAAATAAACAAATGGGACTACATCAAAATAAAAAGTTTCTACACAAGTAAACCATCAACAAAACAATAAGCAAGCCCACTTTATGGGAGAACATATTTGCCAGTGTTATCTCTGATAAGGATTTAATCTCCAAAATTTACAGGGAATTCATACAACTTAACAAAAGGAAAATAAATAATCCAATAAAAAATGGGCAAATGACCTAAATAGACACTTTTCAAAAGAGGACATACAGAAGACCAGGAGACATATGAAAACAGGTTCAAAGTCACTAATCATCTGAGAGATGAAAACCAAAACAGCAATGAGGTACCATCTCACACCTGTCAGAATGGCTATCATTGACAAATCAACAAAGGACAAGTGCTAGAGAGGATGGGGAGAAAAAGGAACCCTCTTGCACTGCTGGTGGGAATGCAAACTGGTATAGCCACTGTGGAGAATAGTATGGCGTTTCCTCAAAAAATTAAAAATGGAACTGCCAGTTGACCTAGTATTTTCACTTCTAGGAATATATCACAAGAAACTAGAAACACCAATTAGAAAGGATATATGCACCCCTATGTCATAGCAGCACAATTTATAATATCTAATATTTAGAAACACCTAAGTGCCCATCATCAGATGATTGGATTAGAAAATTGTACATTTATGCAATGGAATACTATGCTGCTATAAAAAAGAAGGACTTCTTATCATTTGCAACAACATGAATGGGAGTGGAGAGCATCATTCTAAGTTAAATAAGTCAGGGAAATATAAATATCACATGATCTCACTCATTTGTAGAATATAATGAACAACATAAACTGATGACAAAGATAGAAACAGAGTCACAGAATCATTGTACAGATTGTCCAATCTATGCGGGAAGGTGGGGGATGAGGGGATAAAAGATCAACCAAAAGACTTGTATGCATGCATATGAGCATAACCAATGGACACATATTGCAGAGTTGGGGGGAGGTGAGAGCATGTGCTACAGGGAGGGGAGAGGTCAAGGGGGGAAAAGGGGACATATGTAATACTTTAAACAATAAACAATTTAAATTAGAAAATAATGAAAACAAAATTGGAGTCACTTGGTGAAAAAACTTAATCAATAGAAATATTCATAATATTTATATAAATACTAGAGGCCCAGTACACAAATTTGTGCATTTTAAAAGGAACTGTGGGCTGTGATGCTGTGGTGGGCAGAGAAGTGTGTCTCAGCTCATTTTTTATGACCTTGCCTGGACTCTTCTGCCTTGGCCTCAGTACCGTCTGCTGGCAGCCCAGCTCCCGCTGCTGCTGCTTCCCACATGCTGACAGCACTGGCCCTGCTCATACACATTGATGGTGCCGAGTGATTGGGGCCAGTGCCAATAGCAGATGGGAAGAGCAGTTGCTGCCCAGATCACCTCTCAGGAGCAGGGGGAGGTGGAAAAACTCTCAGGAGTGATCTGGGCCAGCAGCCATTGCTTGCACCTACTGATGATACTGAGCAATCAGGACAGGTGCAGGGCACTGGCAGTAGGTGCAAGAGACAGCTGCTGGCCCCAATTTCCCCTCAAGAGTAGGGGGAGGTGGAGAAGCATTTGGGGCTGGTGTTGCCATTCGCACCCCCTGATGGTGCTGAGTGAGCAGGGTCGGTGCCACAGCAGTTGCAAATGCTGGGTGGAATCAAGGTGCCTGGGAGCAAAGAATTTTCAGTAACACCAGAAGCTGACCTCGAAGCCAGCAACCTGCTCCCCGCCTTTGTCTGGCCCCCCTGCTCACCTGATCCACCATCCCATTGCCGGTGCCGCTGCCTGGCATGTTCCTCGCTGATTCCTGCCATGTTCTGCACACACCCTGGTGGTCAGCACACCTCATAGCAACAGGTTGTTCGGGTGTTCAGTTGTTTTGCCCTGGTATTTGTATATTAGGCTTTCATTATATAGGATTAGAGGCCCAGTGCACAGAATTCATGCATGGGTGTGTGTGTGTGTGTGTCCCGTAGACTAGCCTGCACCCTATCCAATCTGGGACCCCTTGAGGGATGTCTGACTGCTCATTCAGGACCAATCCCAGTAGGACATCCCTCTCACAATCCAGGACTGCTGGCTTCCAACTGCTCATCTGCCTGCCTTCCTGATTGCCCCTAACCGCTTCTGCCTGCCAGCCTGATCACTCCCTAACCACGCCCCTGCCAGCCTGATTGATGTTTAACTGCTCCCCTGACTTACCCCAACTTCTCTCTTCAGCCAGCCTGGTCACCCCTACCTGCCCTCTCCTGCAGGGTTGATCACCCCAACTTCCCTCCCTTGCAGGCCTGGTGCCTTCCAACTACCCTCCCTGGCTTGCCTGATCACCCACAACTGTCCTCCCTTGCAGGCCCGGTCTCCCCCAACTGCCCTTCACTGCTGGCCATCTTGTGGTAGCCATCTTGTGTCCACATGGGGGCAGCCATCTTTGACCACATAGGGGCAACCATCCTGTGTGTTGAAGTGACAGTCAATTTGCATATTACTCTTTTACTAGATAGGACAGAGGCCTGGTGCTTGGGTGAGGGCAGGCTGGTTTGCCTTGAAGGGTGTCCTGGATCAGGGTGGGGGTTCTCTTGTGTCATGGGGTGGCCTGGGTGAGGGGCCTATGGTGGTTTGTAGGCCAGCCACATGCCCTGGCAACCCAAGCAGAGGCCCGGGTATCTGTGATTTATTTATTTACTATACTTAAAATTTTGTAGCCTTAAGTGGAGTCCAAAGCAGGCCAGTAGCAGGCAGGAAGCTTGACTTACTCCATTGCTAGTGAAACCCAAGCCTCCTGCATTGCTCTGTGGCCACAACCATTATTGTTGGGTTTCTTTATCTTTTATAATTGATACTTTGTAGCCTTGAGTGGAGGCCAGGGTTGGCCAGGGTTTACCAGAAGCTTGGTTTCCTCTATTGCTGGGGAAACCCAAGCCTCCTGCTCACTCTGTGGCCACAGCCCTCTTAGTTGGGTTAATTGCATACTTGCTCCAGATTTGCTGGTGGGCGTGGCTTGTGGGTGTGGGGGAGGTATGATCAATTTGCCTGTTTCTCTTTTATTAGTGTAGATATGCATGTTTCTAGTAGGTACTTTAAAAATTTAAAAGAAACAGAAACAAATTTTAATAATATGTTTTATTTAATTATAAATATTTAAACTATTATCATTTCAACCTGTAAGCAATGTAACAAATTTACTAATTATATATGCTACCTTATGTTTTTTCATACTAAGTCTTCAAATCTTGTCTATTTTATAGTTGCAACACATTTGAATTCAGACTACACATTTCAACTTCTCAATAGCTACCTGTGCTAGTGGCTGCCATATTGAACTATGAAAGATTGGCTATACCATTTGTAAGTATAAGAACACTAAGAATTTCTGGATTTCAGTATTGTCTCTATCTCAGCTCCCTCTGTGACCACCGGCAAGTCAAAATTTCTGAGATTCAATTTCATAATATATAAAACATAGATAAAAATTGTTTTTTATACCATTGAGTTATCACAAGGTTAAATAAATTCCAAATACTTGACAAATAGTAAATCTACTACACTAGATGATACAAAAGGAATGATATTGCTGATAAAGTTGGTTATGCCTATCAAAGGGCATTTAGAAAAATGCATGATATTGAAGTTGTATTTCCATGTTTAAAACACTACCATTCTCCCAGCATTCCAACCATGCTATTCTAATGTTTAATTACTATTGCTGTTTTGACTTCATTCTGTGCATCAGGTGAGACCTTGCCTTCTTTTGGGAGTAGCCTCTTTTGTTTTTTGTTTTTTTACATCTCACATTTGGTTTTCATAGAAGCCAAAGGCTTGAAAATTAGAAGTTAAGACTTAGTGTGGTTTGAGTTGCTTTTTTTGTTAGGATAAGTAACTTAGAATGTGTAGAATACAATGATTTTGCTTAACGCTCATTGACAGAAAATATAGAAACAAGTTGAAATTGTTTATTCTTCTAATCGTGCAAAATTTCTGCTAGATCCAGAGAAAAGTAAAACCCATTTTGTCGGCATACACCATGACTGTGAAAAGTGGATTGGCAGCTCCTATATCCTTTAGATAGCTGTCAGAATTCATGGGCACACAGCAATGTTGTGGAAAGCCTATTGTAAGTTACAATATTCATGTAGCTGCCAACCACCTCTAGCAAGTGCCAGCCATCAATAACTGTCCACATTGTCAAAGGGAAGCAGCAAGGACAAGCACCATTGATACTGCAACCAACATTGTAATAGCTAACCAAGAGGACAATATTAATTCATGACCACAGCATTCTATGAAGCTAGCCAGAAAGGTGGAGTGGGGGGAACCAACAGCAGGAATTCAGACCATCCAGGCTGGATTAGGCCCAAGAGAGAAATCACAGGCCGGCCAAAGTCCCAAATTACTTATTCAGGCCCTTAGGAGACACAGAATTCTACAGTGTGCTATACAAAGATGGTGTTTTCTATCTGCCACAGAAGTACATGCTTTTTTTTTTTTTTGTATGTATGTGTAAAGGATTCTTGGGATTATTCCTTCTGATAACAAACAAACAAACAAAAAACAAACACACAATAGACATTTTTCCTAAAGATTTTAGTAACTTGCAAGTTCCTTTCCTTGGTTCCCTCAATTACATATGAAAATATCAATGGAGACCCATAGAAGTTAATTGCTCAAAGTCAGACTGCCAGTTCCTGGGAATGTACAAGTCTAGTAGACAGATCTGCTACCCTGGCATTTTAGTCTGTCCAGGCTTCCTTGCTACTCTCCTTTGATTTTGTTGGGTAAGAATCATTTTCTCATTTCTATATTTTAGCTGAAATCCTGAGAATGGGTGAAGAACTGAAGACAGAATGGCAAAACCATGGAATTCCACAGGCCGATAAATCCATTCAACCATTTTTCCAGCGCTTACTTCTACAACGGGCCATCTTGTAATTCAGCAAAGCTAGACTTGCAGGTGACATCACCAAAGGCATAGTTCATGCTTTCTGCACTATCTCCAAGGTCCAGAGCCTGGATCGTTTTGTGTTGGCATGTTTTCCATGCAAACACTCTGAAAATTTCTGTAAATGCCTAAAATACAGCTTTCAGAAAGTATCCTGGGACTTAAGAAAATGTATGTCATTTACAAACGTATTTGTTTATAATTAGATAGTGTTAAAATATAGAAATATCTTCTTTTATATTTCTACCAAATCTGTGTAGCATCCTATTCCCAGAGAGGTTGAATTCCTAGAATGCCTACCTACTACAAATGAGTAACTTTTTGTTAAAAATTAATTAAAAGTATATTGTTGGCAAATAATAGCTTATTCTCACAAGTACTAGTTTTGTAGGCAGCTGTAAAAAAGCCCTTGACTTTGAATTATAAGAATTGAGATTTTTAAGGCTCTGATCAGCCACTTATTAGCAAATAATACTCACTCTTCATTTAAAATGGTTATGATGAAAATGAAATAAAATAACATTTATAAGCATTGTGTAAACTATAGAGATTGCTCAAATGTAAAATCTTATTCTTTTGCTCAAAATCTAATAGCTATTTGCATTTATATATAGAAATAATTTACATTTTTATAAAGTATTTTCTATTTGATAAATAGAGATTATGTCCAGATTGGAGATGTTTATTGATAAGCTTCCTATCTAATTTTTGTGACCCATTTATTTTAACAAGGAATTTACTTTATAGCTTACTTTAAATTTACCTCAAACATTCAACTGACAGTGACTAAAGCTATCAGACCCACTGTTTATGGTGCAAAAAATGAAACTAAACATTTATAAAAATTTCCACAGAAGATTCTAGCTAATGAAAGCACTATTTGTGGTTTGCTAAAACATGCGCACACATAGGTATTGCCCCATTTATCAGACATGAGAGCTAATTGCCTCATACACCACTATATCTCTTCCACTCTCTGCATTTCAATTCCCAATATTAACACATAGGTGGTCAAGCTGACCATCGAATAGCCTGCATGAGCATGAATGCATTAAATAATTTAATGTTGGAAGAGTTTATTAAACTGCCACATTCTAATCAGCATGCGTACCTGCCTTCATTAATTTTGCACTGGTCCATGGTGTGTCTCTACAGCCAACACAGAGAGCACTAATGTATTATTAATAGGAGCTCTTAACAAACAGGACCAGTTAATCAAGGAAAATTTACTATTAACCACATGACTATACATACTGCAATCTAATTACAATCAGATTTAACTCTCACGCTGCCACACCCATTTAGACATCTTTCTTATTATTTGTCAATGAAACTGCAGAAAACGGCATCATTATTTCATTAACGTGAGAGAGATATTTGCATCTGCACATGACTGAGAACACGAGGAGGTTTTCTGCTTGTTATTTCCCATGTTGTAGGGATTCAATTTTGCAAGTTTTAAAGATCACTGTGAAGAGAGCCCTGTTTCTATTTACTCACATATTTTCAATTCTATAAAATCAATTGATGACAATGAGTGAGTTTCTCTGCACGAACATCCATACTCTCTGAATTGGTTCAGGTGAAATTCAACATTTGGCAAGTTACAGTTACTGCTACGTAAATGGTGTGGATATAATCTAGATCATTTAGTTTAACTGTTTAGCGAAATAATCTGCTATATTACCGGTAAACCTGATAAGATTGGAGGTCCATCATTTAACCAAATTTGGCTGCTTCAGTATCAGTGAACTGGATAAACACCCTCCATGACTGCCTGCTTTGCATATTTAGAAGTATATAAAAAGGAAGGGAAAGTGTGACCAGGTGATTTTTCTTTTTCTTTTTGTCTTTTCAAGTTGTCATGGTGTCTGTTTTATTTCTTTGGGTCACACAAATTTATGTGTATTTACAGTAAATCTCTGGTTTAGTGGTTATGTCATTTGTAAAAAGAAGTGTGGCTTTCTGAATGAGAGTAAGAAGGAAAGCTTTGAGAATTTAGAAATGTCAATGCTGGTATTTATGAATTACTAGCGGCCCAGTGCATGAAACTCGTACATGGGTGGAGTCCCTAGGCCTGGTTGGCAATCAGGGCCAATGGGGGCCAGGCCAATCAGAGCTGGGCTGGAGAGGAGGTGAGGTTCACTGGGCTGGGTACAGAAGGAACAGACGCTGGACACCAGCCCTGCCATTGTCGGCGTCCCACCACCATGTGGTTCCCCACTCCTCTTCTCCTTCCCTTGCTGCTGCATTACCACTTTGGTGGGTGGGTGGTGAGCCAATTGGGGCCTGCCAGCTGTGGGAGGAACAAGGCATGGGAGGTTGGCCGGTGGCCCCAAAGAGAGAGCTGGCCCTTGGTTCCCCTGAGAAAGGGACTACATCTGCTGCCACCCATCCCTGGTTCCCCATCTTGCCCGGGGACCCAGCTCTGATCAGGTGATTAGGGCCTTCCAGCTGGGAAAAGAGACTGAGGAAGGTGGCCAGCCGGAAGAGGTTGGCTATGGGAGTGCACTAACCACCAGGGGGCAGTTCCCGCATTGAGTGTCTGCCCCTGGTGATCAGTGTGTGTCATAGGGATCTATCATTCTGATCACTATCATTCTATCATTCTGATCATTCTGATCATATATATATGATCATATATATATATGGAAGAGAAGTTACAACATTTTTGTCAGAATTTTATTTTATGATCCCCTTGCTCCTTGGAATATTAGCCCACAGTAATGGAACTTAAGAAATATCTAGCAATTTGCTAAAAATTTCAGTTTAATGACTCAGAGGACTTTTTAGTAACTTTCTTAGAAGACTCTAGTTCTCATGTTTTAATTATTTCCCTATTGAGGCTGATAAAGACTATCTTCCTATAGTATATTTGATTTTATTTTAGGTCAATTTATCTTGCTTAAAGTATACAGATAATCCCACATGGGTGAACGATGGGATCAGGTGATCTATACATTTACATGCTGTGGATTTGGATAGAGGATACTGTTTTATTCTACATCATAGGACAGTAATTCCATATCTGCATTCATTTTTGTCCTTGTGACTCATGGTTTATTGGTAATTTTTACAGTTTTCTTTGTTAGAAAGCAGCAATAGCAGCTGTTTTATTGGCACATTATGTAATGCTCTTACCTGTTGTAATATCAAACTATAAAATACAGTATTGACTGGATAGCATTCTATTTACAGAAGAATGATCCATATGGAACCTTGCTATCATGTTGCCTTGGGAGAACATTTAACATGTAATGTACTATATAAAACTCAATACACACATGGTACCATGAACCTACCCATTCCTGGAGGTGATGGTTAATTCACTAATGCCACTCTCACAATCAGGTAGACCAGGCTTAGAGTTGGCATATATGGCCATATGTCTGGACTACCAGTGGAAAGAAATGAGGAGACTGAAGGACCCCTGTCACTATTTTCGGAGGGCTCTGGTTAAAGAAAAGGTGATTGAAGAACCATACTTGTCTTTTTTCTATTATAGTTCCTAAGAAATTATAGGGTAATATATAGAAAAGATGGAAATTATTTTTAATTTAATCAAGGAAAACTGTTATTTGACTTGAATAGTAAATTGTCTTTCAAAATGGCTGACAAAGTACGTAGGTAACTCCTTTTGGAAACTAATTTTCCATGTACAATACCTTTGCTTTGCCTCACTTATGTGCTTTCATCTCCATCTTTTCCCCAAGTTTTTGTGTAAATGGTTGTCTAGGAAAACTCTAAGGTTAGGTGAGAAAGTGTGCAAGGGGTTAGGGACTCTAAATTTCATTTCTAACTGTTCAGTTTTCTATCTTTAAAGAAGGAGTGTTAGATTAGCTCATTCCCCCCAATTTTTGAACACATTGATTTTAAGCTCTAGTATATGAAGTAATAGAATCTCAGAGACAATAGAGAACATCATATTTCTTTCAGAAGTTCAGGAAACCTAGGTAAGTAGATGAGGGAAGAGTAAATAGGGATCCCTTTTTTTAATCATGTTAAAAAATAAAGGGACTTTGCAAAATATACAAAGTCCACACAGAGGGATGGTAATGCAATAGTACTCTATATTACTCATAAATATAATTTAGTTTGGAAATGTCATATGGTAATCCCACATACAGCCCTATTCATCAAAGGCCTGAGCTGTCAGGCCATAATAGCACTTTGATTATTTTGCACATTATTTACACAGGGAAGAGCCAAACACACATTCCACACACAATTTAAGTGGATAAAAGAGCTCAATGGAGGGTTTATCCTTTACACAAATGTGGTTAATTAAGAAAATGTGGAAAGATAGTTATATTAAATTGGCTGGCAATTTGACAAACACACCAGATAGATAGATAAATAGATAGATATTTAGATAGATTATACCAGTAGATAGATAGATATATAATAAATCAAAGATAGATAGATAGATGATACACACACACACACACACACACACACACACACACACACACACATATATATATATATATATATATATATATATATATATATATATATGTAAACATACATTGCCATTGAACATGAGAGAAAAAAATTATTGTAATGTAAGTATAAGACATATAAACCAAGTAAACAGCATTTTCCCTAAGTAGTGGTGCTTGTGTAGATTCACAGAAAGTGTTCAGCATCTAAAATTGCACAACTGAAAGGTGGTGTGACATTTTATTTAATATCCCCAGAGACTGGATCCAGGAGTCAGGGGCCAAGAGAAAAGACGGTGTAGGATGGGGAGGTCTTGTGGTGAACTTGATACATGGTTTATAACTTCACCTGCCATTTAGTGTGGGGATTAATCCAAACAGGAAAACAGGAAAAGCACCCACTTGTGAATGTACGTGCATATGCACTCAGCTCATGTGCAGACATGACATGTACACAACTCAACTAAGTCAGTCATTGGTGTTTGTCTGGGGAAGCAAACTGGGAGAGTGAATAAACATAATGAAATAAACCTTTGATCTGCTGCATCTCTATGTGCTTACTGTGTTGAGACAAAGGTAAGTAAAAGGAAAGTATTTGAGAAAGAGATCAAAATAGAAAGGTTTAAACCCAGAAATGAAAACTGAAAAAACACTTTTCATTTTCTTTAGTTGTTTTTCTTGTATCTTCTTTTTCTTCCTCAGTAACTTCAATTTATTATTATCTTTCTCTGGGGAATAGATAAGTATTTTCAGGTGGAACTCAGAATTGTACTTGCCTTTGGGTTACACTACTCTCCTCGCTATGTTAATAGAACATCCAGTACCAGGTAATTAGTCCAAGAGTAGTCCAGTTGTTCAGGATATTTCTGGATCTTACGAGGAAATGAATTGGAATGTGAGAATTACTTTTAAAAGGGGAAAATTTGGAAAATTCGACTGCAAATTTGCTGTGAAGATCCAACAAACATATTTATAATACCCATGTTACTACCATGGGAAGGTTAGAAAGCACATTCAGCTAAGATGAATGGAAAATTGAGCATTTTGATTTAAAAAAGGCTCCAACATACCAAAAAGCAAATCACAGTGGATTTTAATAAATGTTCTAATAAACATCTTCATGTTGTCATAACATGCCACCATAATTAATTGTTAATTTTGGTATTTATTAAAATGTCACTGAATTTGTAGGTTTAGATTTTCTTACTCTATAAAATTTCAATTATGCATAATGAGTGCTGAGAACTAACAGCATGTTGTAAATAAACTCAGTTACTTATAGCCAACTTATTTCAAAAGTAAATTCACAAATATTTTTTGAAAAAATTTTTATCCCAATATGCTAAGTGAAACAAGTCAGCTAGAGAAAGACAAATATCATATGATCTTAATTATATGTGGAATTTAATGAACAAAATAAACTGATGAACAAAATAGAAGCCCAAGCCATAGATACTGGTATATGGAACACACTAACAGCTGTCGGGGGGGGGGGGGCAGGGGAATTAGATGAAAGAAGGTGAAGCATATATGCATAGCCTATGTTCACAGACAACAAAGTAGTGATGACCAGTGGGAAGGGATTGGGTTGAGGTGGACAAAGAGGGTAAAATGTGAACATCTGTAATAGTGACAAAAATAAAAATATAAAAAGAAAGAAAAGGTATACCAATATTAGGTTTAATGTGGTATATATTTTAAATGCTTATATGTTTGTGGCAAGACCTCCAAATAGAAGAGGGCCTAAGGCCAGTAGGGATCTTAAAAATTTGGATAAAAAAATAAGAACTTTAATGAAAGTTAAAGCAACTTTATTGAAGGTACTTTGAGTGACTATTTCTAGGATTCTCTGAAGGGGACAAAGCTGCATCCTTTATTTTTTAAGTGCTCTCAATTGGAGGGTATCAGGCTGGTCTCAGATATCTGCAGGGATGCAGCTGATTATATGAAGCTCTTGCAGCAGGCTGGCTGTCCCCGCTGGCTTGATTCAGCTCTTGGACACCTTGAACTACTTGGAACAGGTTGTTAACTGTAATAATACTCTAGGTGTGAGATCACTTTGACATTCTAGACTCTTCACATAAGATTTTGTAACCTTGCTGTAGTTTACATAAAATCACACAGCTGAATTTATAGCACACACTGTTCAGTGTGTTTTGAAGCAAATATTGGGTTGGCATGTCAGCCACATTAAGAAGATATTCCTCAAACCAACATTAGACAGTCTCCTGGAGGAATATTTTCCTAGCAAGGATATTTTCATTTTATTTTAGATTCCACCTTTGCCTTAATAATAAATTGGAGAGTTAGCTAATATTTATTTATGCTGAACTATCAAAGAAAATGAAAATGATGTTTCTCAGCCACAGGGATAGTATCCACCTTGATTTTGAGACAGAAAGTAAAGTAAAGCTGGTATTTTTAAATTAAAAAAATTAATGCTTGCTCTGAATAACCACACGTTTGGCTACTGTCAAAACTGGATTGTGCTGAAATATGTTATGTGCTGGGCTGGAACTTTCTCCTGAATTGTACCAAGTGGATCGCTGTAGTTAACATTATTGCATTTTAGAAGGGCATAACACACTATCTTAACTTTATCTTTCACCCTAATCCTCCCCTCACTCCCCTCTTTCCATTCAATCTTGCCTTCTACTTGGACTTGCTTATGGGCAAACTTCTAATCAAAATCTTTGTATCTCTCTCTGGGTCTACTTTCTTCTAGAAAAGACTCATTCTTATAAAAATCATGATAGTTTGACAAGCTGAGGGCAATTACCTGATCAATATCAGTCAGAATGAGAAGCCCATGATGGATGCCCCTTTGGATTGAAAGAAAAGTAGCAGAGACATATTAAATTAAGCTAGTCTCATTTGGCCCATCACCAGAAGATACTGAAGCAAGGCAATTTGACCTTTAAAAAAATCAAGAGACAGTCTGCATCATCCAGTATGAAGAAAGGTCGCAGACAAGGTCATTAGAGAATTTTGATAATTGTTGGCTTTTCAATAAAGGATTTTTAAAAGTTTGTTTTTACAGCTAACACTAGACATCAAGGAAAACTAGTAAGCCCATTTCCCAGTTTCAATAGCATAGGTGGGACTATTCCATGGGGAAGGTGGGCCTAAGATCAAATGGTAAACATTGTCACTCTTCAGACATATAAGTCTTAACCTACCCTTTTCAACTTGGCAGGTTAATAAACGTTTTAATTATACTTTTAGCTTGATACTTATTCTAAAGCCTAACAGTAAATCTCTTTAGATTATGTTGTCATTGGCTGTTAGCATAGCTAACAAGGCAATAGATCTTAGGTATTTAGCCATCATTACTTCTTATTGGCTCAAATCATCACAATCAACAACTGCACACTCAGAAGAAATAAGATCCATTCAAATGTAAACATCATGAGAAAAAGGTGACCTCAACCCAGTAACTATACATATATACATATTTTAATGATTGTACAATCATAGATATTAACAATGATTAAAAAATGCATTCAAATTATCTCCCTTTCCCTGTTACAATATATAAGGCATTCTTGCTAGACTACTTTCCCTTCACCCAATTCACAGATCGGTGGCTCTGAAAACCGCAAACAAAACACAATGGGATGGAACATTTTGGGGTCATGGTATGGGAAACTCTATCCATAGACATCCGGAGTCAGAGAGTCTCTTTAGACATTGTCTTTTCAAACTTTAATATATTTTTAAATATATTTTATTGATTTATTACAGAGAGGAAGAGAGAGAGAGAGAGAGAGAGAGAGAGAGAGAGAGAGAGAGAGAGAGTTAGAAACATCGATGAGAGAGAATCATCAATCAGCTGCCTCTTGCACACCCCCTACTGGGGGTGTGCCCACAACCAAGGTACATGCCCTTGCCGGAATCGAACCTGGACCCTTCAGTCCATAAGCCAACGCTCTATCCACTGAGCCAAACCGGTTTTGGCATCTTCTCAAACTTTAGATACATAGAAATTACAGCATATTTATTGGACAGCATAATCCAGTACATCTGAGGAAGGTCCAACAGTCTACATTTTCACAAGTGTCCCCAAATGATACTATGCTGGTGGCCAAAGGGCACGTATTAAGAAATACTACATCTGGCCCTCCTTTCTAGTGGACTTCTAGCAGTGCAGAAAGTATACCAGCTGAAAGTTCTGAGAATCACTTTCTTTGCAAAAGCTATCATGGAAATGGTCTGAAACTCATTCAATCAAATAACGCAGTCCAAGGCTTCGATGTTTTGTCACTTTCCTGTTAAGAACTGCCACATCTCTTCCTCCAGCTAGAATCCCTTTGTCTTATTTGTCAATTTTTGCTTAAATGTATTCTACTTCCAAACATGTTCCTAGGGAAAACAGTGAGCTATTTCACCTTTTACCATCAAATGTGTGCTTCCCCCCTATTTTACATATTATCCCAGGCTTCCAAATTCTTTCTAAGTATAGAATGCTTTCTTTCCAGAAAGAAGAGAAACTTGTAAATTAATTCACTTTGTTCAGAGTAAAAACCAGAGCTTCAATGCCATCACCTCTATTTTGCCCCTTGCTCACTCAAGCCAGGCACACTCTCACTTTAAGACCTTAATTTAGCTATTTTCTCTATTTGGAACACTTTCTTCTCAAATACCTACTTCAAATCTTTGCTTAAATCCCACCTTATCCCTGAGGTTTCTTCTTACTACTTAATTTAATACTGAAATTCAGTCTTTTTTTTTTTTTTTACTTTATCTACCATAATGGATCTATATATTTTTTGTTTTTTTCCCCCCCATAGTACATATTTCTTCCCAATATGCTATTTAATTTACTTAAAAGTATTCTTGTTTATTTCCTGCTACCACCTATTATATTATAAACTCCATGGAGGTTGAAATTTCATTTTTTAGGCCGATGCATGATAGGTCATTAGAACAGTACCTGGCACATAGTAAATACTCAATGAATCTTTGTTGAATAAAAAAGTAGATGTCTAATTACCCATGATACTTTCCTTTTCACAAACATTTGCATCAAAACCTAAGAGAGGCTGGAGAAGGCAACAGTTAAAAAGAGTAGAAATTCAGACATTATTCAGAGTTACATAAATTCAAATATGATTCAGAAAAGTATTTAAGTAGTTTGTATTCTAGGTGGGGTCTTAAATTACACTATAAAGATTAGTGTGACTTCTCAGCCTACTCCTCCAGCCAGCTGCTCCAAACTCTTTAACCATGAATATTGATTACTGCTATAACTGAGGGCTGAGTAATCAGTGAAATTAGCAAACTATAGGGGAAAAGTTGGAGTAAGGGCTATATTGCTTTGAAAATACCATTTGGGACTTGATGCTACCTTGGCATTTGGACACAAACTCTATTGGAACTTACTTATTTTTGCTAAATTTATAGGAATAGTTACTATTATGAAGAGTTTATGGTATGTTCTACATCATGCTATGCTTCACAAATAATATCTTGCTGTTTCTTAAAGGATATTATTATGTATGGTGTTAGGATTCATTGCTTTGCAAGAGAATCCAACTCAGACTGTTATAAACAAAGAAAAACAAAAGGGAAAAAGTTTCTATAGCTCATATATTTAGGAAATAGAGAGGAAAAAACCTATTGATATTTATTACTCAGATATTTTAAATCTAACATAAACAAAGTAAAATATATTAGCTATTGGAACATTTAAAAATATAAGCTGGGTAATTGTTTTATATGCATATTAATATATTTTAATAAGTTTTCTTCATCAAAATCTATCTTAACACCATGTTACAGCCCAGTAATGGTTAATTTTATGAAAGCTTGTTGCTCATCAGGTTGACTGCCCAGATATTTTGTGAGACCTCAGACTGCTTGCCTCTATAAGGTGTTTTGGAAGAGCTTACGATTTGAATGGACAGACTAAGTAAAGTGATGTCCATGCCAGTGTGGGTGGGCCTCATCCATTCTGTTGGAGGCCTGAGATTCCATCTCTTCCTGATTACTTTTTAAAAAATATATATTTTATTGATTTTTTACAGATAGGAAGTGAGAGATATTGAGAGTTAGAAACAACAATGAGAGAGAAACATCGATCAGCTGCCTCCTGCAAACCCCTACTGGGGAAAGTGCCCACAACCAAGGTACATGCCCTTAACCAGAATCGAACCCAGGACTCTTCAGTCCACAGGCCGATGCTCTATCCACTGAGCCAAACTGATTTTCAGATCTTCCTGAATACTTTTGAGATGAAGCCGCAGTCACTTGTTGTTAGACTGGAACTACACCGGTAGATCTCCTCAATCTCCAGCTTGCAGATGGCAGATGCTGGATGCCTTGGCCTCCAAATCATGTGTGAGTCAGTTTTGAATGAGAAGTTTCTTTCTGTAGAGACATATCTATTACAATAGTTCTGTTTCTGTGGAGAATCTTGAATGAAACAAGGTCTCCCCCCCATTATGGTCCCTTTACTTTTTAAAAAAGTTAATTCCCAGCAATTTTCTTCCAAGTTGCATTCTGAGGTTAATGCATATAAAATATTTGACATCTTCAATTAATTTTTCTCTCTACAATACAATATTGTGAAATGAGAAAAATATTTTTTTCTATAAATGTTGAGGTACCAGGTAACTTTTGGAGCATATTCTACAGAATGGATATTACTCTTAAAACTATTTTTTTCATATTGAGATATTAAAATATTTCAGGCTAAATATTTTCAAAGGTACTGTCTTTTTTGCCCATGCTTTTTGACAAATATGTTTATAAGACAAAACTCTTCAAATAAGTTATCACTATGATTTTTTTAATGCTTAACCAGATACAGATGCTGCAAAATACTAACCTTCTCCATTTTTTCTGAGTCTAGTAGATAATAGAGGTTTATCCAATTAAAAATAGGAACTTTATTTCTCTACAGATCAAGCTATTCCCAAGCACAATTATGAATTTCAGAATTATGTTTTGTTCAATATTTTCATTCTAATTCTTTGATTTGTTTTTTAAGGATCATTTTTAAAAAAATCTTTGTTGCTGAAACCGGTTTGGCTCAGTGGATAGAGCGTCAGTCTGAGAACTGAAAGGTCCCAGGTTCCATTCCGGTCAAGGGCATGTACCTTGGTTGTGGGCACATCCCCAGTAGGGAGTGTGCAAGAGGCAGCTGGTCGATGTTTCTCTCTCATCTATGTTTCTAACTCTCTATCCCTCTCTTCCTCTTTGTAAAAAATCAATAAAATATATTTTAAACAATCTCTGTGTTCACAATTTCAATATGCTAAAATATTCAAAAGTGAAGTCTAAAAAAATCCGCTGAAGTCTGTAGCCACTCAATTTTGTTTAATAATCGTATTAGAAATTTTCCACTGATTTTAAGTAGAATATAACCAAAATATTTGATCATTTATAAAAATGCACACTATCCATATGGGACAAGTAAGTTGCTTAAAAGCAGTTTTTAAAGTGTAAAGTGTAAATATTTTTAAAAATATATATATTTTATTGATTTTTACAGAGAGGAAGAGAGAGGGATATAGAGTTAGAAACATCGATGAGAGAGAATCACCGATCAGCTGCCTCCTTCACACCCCTCACTGGAGATGTGTCTGCAACCAACACACATGTCCTTGACTGGAATCGAACCCGGGACCTTTCAGTCCGCAGGCCAATGCTCTCTATTCATTGAGCCAAACCGGTTTTGGCAATTGTAAATATTTCTAAAATCCATTAGATAATGAATCTCAAAGAGAAAGTTTATATTGCAATGTTGAAATATTTTTTAAATATTCAGTATCAGAGTAATTTCATTTTGTTGTCCAGTTGCAGTATGTGTGTGTGTGTGTGTGTGTGTGTGTGTGTGTGTGTGCTCACGCGCATGCTGAGACACACACACACACGTGTGTTTACAATCACAACTTCTATTGTCTTTAGTGAAATATACCAACTTATTTGGACACAGTCGTGAGTTTCATATGCATCACAATCCATTCCTAGTATATGTATGCTCCATAGATTTCTTAATTTTGTAAAAATTACATTTTTATCATGATACTATGCTCCATTAAATTTATCACAAATAAACAAATAATTGTAGCTTTAGTGTTTTACCTTGAAATTGATTTTACAATAGCATTCAATAATTTCAAATGTTTCTTCTTTAACAGATGAACTTCCAAAGCTTTGCTTTGATTCCATGAATCATATTAAAAATGACCCAATTTAGAAATTAATTGATTTTCTATCTCAACCATCTGATGAGCCTGATATGAAACTGGCATCACTTCTTCTGATAATAAGTCCAACATGTTGACAGATATGGCTTCACTTTTCATTCAAATAAAAGAAAACATGAAGTGAAAACAAACACAATTAATTTAAAACTACAATCCTTTGATCTAAATGAAAAGTTATGGCTTTCAGAGTGATTCATAAACACACATTCCGCAGTTGCCTCAGTTAAACTATCTGTTTTGGCTTTAAAATAACCACTAACTTTTGAAATAGACACTGATGTTTCATCAGCAGAATTATGCCTTCTGGTTTTCACAAGCCAGTAATATCATTTATGGCCACCAAAGTAAACATTGAATGTTGATAACCATTATGGTCAAGACAAGCATTCAAGTGAACATGGAAAATGAAAAATTAGCACTTTCATTTTTATTTCACATACATTTTAGCTCATTATGGTTGAAATAATTATTTAAAAAATTAAAATGCTTTATCAAAATTAAATAAATAGCTATATGCTATTTATTTAACTGGACCTCTGTATTAAGAGTATTAAGTTTATAATTCCTATGCTCTATTTTATTTATTTATTTATTTATTTATTTAAAAATATATTTTATTGATTTTTTTTACAGAGAGGAAGGGAAAGGGCTAGAGAGCTAGAAACGTAAATGAGAGAAAAACATCGACCAGCTGCCTCTTCCATACCCCCCACTGGGTTTGTGCCCACAACCAAGGTACATGCCCTTGACCGGAATCGAACCGGGACCTTCCAGTCCGCAACTGACGCTCTATCCACTGAGCCAAACCGGTTTCGACCCTATGCTCTATTTTAGAAGGACTGCTTTGTCTAATTGTCTATATAGATTTCATATACACTTAACCCATTATTTCCCTCATTACTCACTGACCCCTGACTGGCAAGCTGGTGACTTCATGAACACGTAGAGCTTGAGCACACCAGTTGTGGACTGAGTAGGAGGCATTCTATATTTTCTCCACCACTAGCTGAAACTAGAAATGAGTTGTCATTAGCCATCTGATCGCAGGTCCACCACATGCCCCTTTGAAATAAAGGCCTACTTTTACTGCATTTAGGAATAAGAGTGACTGACATAATATTCTTGGTTATTTTTTATATTTCACTGTATGCTAAAGTGGAAGTTGGTTCAAGCCACACACTTCTCTCATACTACTAGAGAGAACATCCCACCAACTGGCATTATTGCAAAATAAAGGCCTCAGGAACCTCTTCCAGTTTATTTTAATTAAACTGCAGCCAGGGATTCATGATACTAAACAAAATAAATTATCTGCTCAGCTGAAATCAGTTGGGCCCCCGGGCAAACTGGACTATCTGGTCGCTCTCGGCACAGGGAGAAGCAAGTATAAACTAGTCTGTGTAAGGTTCAGTAGACAAGAGATGGAATGGCAGTGAGAGAATAATAGAAAGATAGTTGGAGGCCAGTTCATTAAGAGCCTTGTAGGCCATTTAAAGATTTCAGGTGTTATTTTACACAATCCAAGAAGCATTTGGAAGACTTTGATCTGATTAATGTTTAAAAGGTCATCTAGATGCTGCCAGAGAAGAGACAGCAGAGAATCACAGTAGAGGCAGGAAAACCTATTAGGAAGCCATTGCTATTGTCAGGTAAAAGGTGATGGTGTTTAGGACAAGGGTGAATGTGTAGATATAGTGAAAAATAGTTCAATTTGAGAAATATTTTAAATATATATCTGACAGGGTAGGGAGTAGATACAATCACTTCTGGAGATAGTGTAGATGAAGAAGAGAATTGCAAATTGAGTGTCTGAGTACTCTTATAGTTATTTGTTCAATAGATATACAGCATCCAAAATAACATTTTATGCATTTAATTCATTTTCATAGTTGTATCAAAATTACAATTACACACACACACACACACACACACACACACACACACTGAACCCTTTTTGTACTATGGATTATTTTTTAAAGTCCATTTCATGAAATGAACCAAAAATGGGGGAATTAGGCTACTTAGATTTTTTTTGTCTTCTAAAATAATTCATATTCTGCAATTCTTGGTATAGTGTTGCAATCTGAAAAGAGTAACAGGCCGCTAAGTCTCATTTTACTTCATTCATTTACTAGAAAAGTACATAGAAAATTAATTATTATAAAACTCATAATTCTGAATGGCTAATGAGATGAGACAAGTGCCTGGAGGTGCATTCTCCATTTGATTCGGATATCTTCCAGTCACAAAAGATGTATTTCTTATCTATAGTGATGAGCCCAAGTTAATCAAAATATTACTTTTCCCTGGACATACCAATCAGTAATTGATACTTCAAATGCTTTACATGAAAGGGATTCTGATTATACATTAAGCATCTAATGACAGTTTATTAATGATGCAAAAGGACAGGTAAGAGACAAAGGGCTAGAGGGACCAATAATCAAAAAGATATCAAGTCCATTGACTGCAAAGAGAGACACATTTAGAATAATACAAGATGAAGGACTTTGGAATGAGAAGTGGAGAAAGGAACCACCAAATGTATCTAATTATGGAAGTAGCCAACTTCAAAGATTCCAAATTGGAACTCTGATGTGATGGTTGAGCAATGAAACTTAAATTCCATTTCGCTGGTGTGGTCAATTTGAAGAAACTCTTTGATCTGGGAGAAGGAAGGCCAATGAGCTGGAATAATCTTTTAAAATTCTGTATCATTAGTATACTCAGTCCTAGACAAGAGTAGAAGAGAGAATGGGCCAAAGAGAAAGATTTTTTGTTTTTTAGATTCCATATATGAGATCATATGGTAATTATCTTTCTCTGTCCAGTTAATTCCATTTAGCATAGTGCCTTCAAGGTTCATCCATGTTGGTGAAATGGAATAATTTCCTTCTATTTTGTGGCTGAATAATACTTTATATTTATGTCAGACTTTACCTATTCATCCACTCATGGACATAGGTTGTTTCCATGTCTTAACTATTAACCTATATGCAAATTGACCAAACAGTGGAATGACCAGTAACTATGACATGCATTGACCACCAGGGGGCAGATGCTCAATGCAGGAACTGACCCCTGGAATCAGTGTGCTCCCACAGGCTGAGAGCTGCCCAGCCAGAATCCGGGCTTATGGCTGGTGAGTCTAGCAGCAGTGGTGGGAACCTCTCCTCCCTCTGCTGCAGGCAGGCGGTAAGGAGAAAAGATGTCCAGGACTGTGAGAACCCCGAAATGTGAGACGGGTGTCTACTGCTGGCTTGGGTCTGATCCCTGAGGGGTTTGGGCTTAAGCCAGCAAATGGAAATCCCCTGAAGGGTGCAAGAGGGCACAGGCCAGGCTGAGGGATCCCCCACCCCAGTGCACAAATCTTATGCAAAGAGCCTCTAGTTGTAAACAATTCTGCAGTGAACATGAGGGGACACATAACTTTTCAAGTTAGTGCTTTGTTTTCTTTTGGTAAATACCCAGAAGTAGAATCGCTGGATCACATTGTGGTTTTATTTTTAGATTTTTGAGGAACCTTCATATTGTTTTCCTTAGTGACCACTAATTTACATTCCACCAAGAGTACACAAGGTTTCTCTTTTCTGTCTTTAACACTTATCACTTGTTTTTTGATAACACTCATTCAAACAGAAGAGTTTTCTTAAAATCTACCCAATAATTATGTGGATGTTAATAGTAATAATAATAAATAGATCATATTAAACCTGACAAAAGAAATTTTAACAAATATCCTAATTTAATTACCGTAACAAATAGATGAACGAGGAAGATTATGTCTAATTATCTTCAATATATTCAATTTTCAGTTGCAGGAAATGACACTTGGAGAGGGTTTATAATTGCCAAAGGTCACATAGTTTGGGAAGGAAACATGACCAGTCCTCTAATCTGTCTGGCTTCACATTGCTGCACATGGATGCAGCTGCAGGTACTGGTAATATGTGCCTGATACCCTACGCCCTGAGCACTTGATCAAACTCTTATTTTAAGCTTTTCTTTGGCAAATATTAAAAAATGAGAGGGCTGTAACAATAGAATTGAATTTTCTTCAAAGTGGCATTTAAATTATCCAGAGTGAATCAATATTGATCGTGATCTATGAATACCATTAATTGTCTCCAATGGCCAGAACCAGTGTGGTTTAGTTGGTTGGAATGTCATCCCAAACACCAAAACATTTCAGGTTCGATTCCCAGGTTGTGGGTTTGATCCCCTTGGGGTATCCAAAGGAAACAACCAATATATGTTTCTCTCTCACATTAATGTTTCTCTCTCTCTCTCTCTCTCTCTCTCTCTCTCTCTCTCTCTCTCCCTTCTTATATCTAATATCAATTAAAATAATTGTTTCCTATGAAATATTTTCTCGAAATCAAGTATCTTTGGATTAAAATAAAAAGGCCTAACTTGCAAAACTCAAGTCCCAAAGCATGAGAAGAATGCCTAACTCTGAAAGATCTTAACAAGATTCCTCCCTCTTTGCCATATTCAAATACATTACCAAGAATCAAAACTTTGAATATCTGGCCTTCACAGTGCTTTGGTAGTTAAGTTTTCTTTGAAAATCCTTATAATCACGTTATTTTCTCTTCTTAAGAAGGTTTGCCTTTGGTCCTCATTGCATCAGAGCTGGGCATTTTGTCAGTTTCTGTTTCACATGAGAATTAAAATCAGGCTACCACAGACACAAAAACCATGGGAAATATTTTCCTGAATAAATTAGAAACAAAATTGAATGACAGTTATGAGTCCTTTTATCACTTATTACTGAAAGCTGTTTTCCTAAGTCATCTGCTGAAAATGAATGCTATTGCAAGCTGTAATGACAGTCAAGGTTCATCTACCATGGATTGCTAGGTAGATTCTAAATAATGTACTTACCTATCTATTTCTGATTTATCAACTTATATCTATGCTTCACTATAAACAATGTAATTTTATCTCTCCATTTTATTGTTTATGTTATTAGTATTTTCAGAAGTTATATCATAATTAAATAATAATCTACTTATTCTTTATCCACCAATTTAGAGAGTATCTATTAACTTCTCACTAGATTAGTGACAAAATTAGTGAGTTTTATTGTTTTTCCATCTATTTTTCTTGCATTCTTTCGCCACATTCTAAAACCTATTAACCATACTGTTACTATTGCATGTTCTGTAATTAAAATTATCTTCTATGCTTCATATAAAAGTTGATTCTATAAACTGAAAATAAACACATCCCACATAATAAAGAGCTAATATGCAAATTGTTGACAAGCCCTCATGCTGTCATGCAGCTCAGAAACTCAACACTGGGGAGAGAGGAATGGGGACCAGCCAGGATGCATACCATGGTCCCCTGTGGCTATGGCCAACCTGGGCAAAGCTGATCCAGGTCCTGTGTGCCTTTGGACAGCCAGAGGAGGGAATCCTGGGTCCCAGGTGCAGGGCAAGGCAGAGGTGGTTAGGGGTGATCAGGCCAGCAGGGCAGCAGTTAGGGGCAATCAAGCAGGCAGGAGAGCAGTTAGGAGCCAATGGTTCTGGATTCTGAGAGGCAGTTGGGTATCCCCCAAAGGGTCCCCTGACTGGAACCCCTCAGTCCGCAGGCCGACACTCTATCCACTGCGTCAGACTGGTTTCTGCACAAGTGACTTCATCCTATCAATTTCTGAACCAAGTGATAGAATTGGCTTATTAGCCGAAACTGGTTTGGCTCAATGGATAGAGTGTTGGCCTGCGGACTGAAAGGTCCCAGATTCGATTATGGTCAAGGGCATGTACCTTGGTTGCAGGCACATCCCGGGTAGGGGGTGTGCAAGAGGCAGCTGATCAATGTCTCTCTCTCATTGATGTTTCTAACTCTGTATCCTTCTCTCCTTCCTCTCTATAAAAAATCAATAAAATATATTTAAAAAATAATATAAAAAAGGAATTGACTTATTAAAGGTATTTTATACCTAGCATTTTCATTAATTTTACCCATTATTTATTAGGCTGGCTGCACAAGTATCTTCTCTTTGCATGGAATTGTTTTAGTAACATTGTGGTCCAATCCCATGTCTTACACTTTTCAAAATTTCTATTTTGTTTTATTAGAATACAACCTCAAATAAATGTTATTTTTACAAAGTTTGTGTGAGTTCTCAAATAAAATGGATATATACCTGCTTGCTTTCATTCATGATTAAAGGTTTGATGCCAGTCTGGGTTTTAGTCCTTTGTTGATAATATATATTTTTAATCTTAGGGATTTATTAGAATTTCTCATTGCTTTTAAGATCTCAAATTTCACACAAAAAATGCATCTCAGTCTTTGTTTCAATTTGCATAGCCAATTATGTTTTTAGCTTAGATAATTTTTTGGTATAATTTATTTGATTATATTTCCATCTGTGGGAAAGTATAATATTATTTTCTTCAGGAATTCTAATTAGTTATTATGGTCTATTATGGATTGAACTTTCATGTCTTTTGCATTATCTCATAGTTTCCATTTCCTTATTATTTAGTTCTGGGAGATGTTTCTCAACTTTATCTGCCAAATCACCCAAATTCATTTTCAGCCATGCTCATTCATTATTGAATTCTTCTATTGATTTTTCTTCAGTTTAAAAATATTATTTAATTTCTGAAAAATCTGTCTTATTTTCTGATTACTCCTTTTTCAGAATGGCCTAATTTGGTTCAGGGATGTAATGTCTTCTTGAATATCTCCCAAGATATCAAATATATTTTGGGAGGATTCATTTCTGTTCCTTATACTAGCCTATTTTCTTAAGATCATTATTTTCTACTTTTTTCCTTTTGTTAATCCTTTAAAAAAATGCTACTGGTCAGGTGACTATTAACATATCTAAATAAGGACCATGTAATTGGCATAAGTTGCCAATTTTGTTGTCATTCCTTTCCTTTGATTTACAGAAGGACTCTTCCTTAGTAAGGCTGACAGGGAGTGCAGCTTCTGACAACCAGGGTGACCTGTAGAGTATGTAGGTAGGAAATAGGCAGATAGGTCCAATGCTCATAGAAATTCAACTAATAGAGAGAATCCACTTTGTGGCCAGAGTAAATAAAGTGAGAATGCTACTTCATTTTTCATCAATCCTGTAGCTATTTTCTCCTTTTCCCCCAATTCAGCTTATATTTGGGAGCTTATATTTGGGACCTTTATGTGGGCCTAAAGTTATCTCTAGATTTTGTTGTTTATCTTTAATCCCAACCACCCAGTAAGCATCCTCTGGAGTAAATTTAACACTTTGTTTAGAAACAAGTTTTCAAGTACCTAATTAAGATGGAGGCAAATGTTACTCTGTATACCCTTGTGGGTAGTGGAGGGATCAGCAGTCCCAGCTGTTTTATAGACATTCCTCCATTTAATTGGCCTGAACCGTGCACCAAAACCCACTCCTGATCTTCATGTCTGCCAACTCTAGAATTGAATCTTTCTGAGGTTCCCTGGGATTACTGTTTCCCATCTCAGTATATGTTAACCACTATGAGATCAGAGATCACCCTTAGTCCCACCATATACCTAGAATCTATGAAAGTATGTGACACATGATTTCACTCAATGAATATTTGTTAAATGAATAGATGAAAAAAACAAATGAACTAATACATTCTAATATATTACTTTGATCTATTTTCACTGTGATTTTACTAAATTTTTCAAAGTGTGGATGGGTGCTCAGATCATCATTTTCAAACTGATGGAATTTTTAATCAACCATTAAAATCATAATTGTGATAATTATGTACAAGATTTATAATATTAGATAAAAAAATCAAAATGCTTAACTGTATATATGTATAATTTGATTCCTACTTCTCAGATACTACTCAATTTGTGTCTATACAGGGATTAGAAAAATATCGTATAAATGGTAGTTCAATTTCTAGAGACTTGGATTCATGTTTCCTTTTTTTCCAATTTTTTATAATATTATTTGTGCAATAATAAAAATATCAAATTGACTTAAATGACAATGGACAGAGATGCTACAATCTCCCACAGTAATGTGACATGAAAAATATATTTTACCCAGAAAGTTAGAAAAGCCATCTAATATCTAACCTAAATTATTTCTTTGTCACTTTTGTATAATTTGCTCTTCTACCCCCTACCTTTACAACTATCCCTGCTGTATTGACCCTTTCTGAGGATTCAATATTATCTGCTTAATTATTATGTCCATTCACTACATTATTTTAAATCAATTTTCCTAGGTATTATGCCAAAATCCGGGAATACAAAGATATAAATAAGAGTCTATATGTTTTTAAGATCATAGCCTAGTCAGTGACTCTTCAATGGGAATTTTTAGAGGTTCTTACAGTCTTCCTTTGTGTATTTTCTGACTTTTAAGAAACTCTCCCAAGCCCTGGACAGGTAAGTTCAATTAGTAAGAGTGTTGTCCTGATATACCAAGGTTGCAGGTTTGATCCCCCATTAGGGTACATAAAAGAATCAACCAATGAATGCCTAAATAAGTGAAACAACAGATTGATGTTTCTCTCTCTCAAATCAATCAATCAATCAATCAATCAATCAACCAATCAAAAGAAACTCTCCCCAACCTTCTATGGGCCTTTTCTCATAGATCTAATTATAATGATTGAAAATCTAATCTTGTATTTTCCAAGAAAAAAGTTTAAAGCAAAGATAAGGAAAACAGGAAAAGGCAGGGAACTAAAAAGAACAAAAACAAAAGAGAAATAGAAGCATAAATAGATATTATTTTAATGAGTCCTAAAGGGACGTTATTTAAGGAAAGTTGAGAGGAAGCATATGCTTCTTGAGCAAATATAATCAAAACAATGAAAACTCCCATGTATGCCTTTTCACATTGTAAATGGATGTTTCTTTGTGGAATTGTCCACTTGTTTTTGTATATTGCTTTGTGTAGTTATTTCTACGGTCACTTAAGTGCTATACAACAAAGTCTAATTCATTATGGTTAAAGGAAGAGCAAAAGGTGGTTTTTGATTGAGAGCTTAAGGATCTTTTCTATATTAAAGTTCATAGTTTTATCTCATGGGTTTCATAATATTTATTTGCCTCACATGGAAGTCTTATCTTATACTTAACTAAGTTCTCCATCTATGATTCTTCCAGAAATTAAGCTATTGCAACAGACAAAGGATTGATGTGCTTTTAATAGAATTTCCTTATGGATTTATGCCTCTACTATAAGCACGCATGGTTAAAGAGCATTGCTATCAATGTAGCTTTTCCTGCCAGAAATGGGAGTCATTCTTGACACCTGCCTTTCTCTCCATCCCCATATCCTATACATCATATGTCTTATTGATCCCACTTTCAAAATGTGTCTTGATTCCTTCTAGTGCTCTTTATTTCCACTGTCAGCATTTTGATCCTGACTTAGACCTCGATCATCTTGCACATGGATCACTGAAATAGCCTCCTAATTATACTTCTAGCTGTCTCTCTTGATCCCTTCAGTCCATTTTTCATATAACAGTAATAGTAGTGTTTTTAAAAACTCAAATTTAAGCTCATGGCTCCCCTCCTTACATCTCTTCAATGACCTCTCCTTGCTCTTAGAACAAAACCCTAAATCCTTAGGATACTCTCCATGGAGCGATATTTAATCATACTACTCTTCTTTGGGGAATAGAAGAGCTCTTTTCTGCTTCAGACCCTTTCTATGCATCCTTTTCTTCTTTTTCTTTTTTTTTAAACTTAAATAATTCTATGTATGACTCAGATTTCTGATTAACTGTTATTCCTCAGAGAAGTATTATTGGACTCTCTATCTTCCTTAGTAAGTATACTTATAATTATATATTTTTGGTTATTTGTTTCATTGTTATCTCTCCCATAAAACCTTAAGCCACATGAGGGCACAGAGCATACACATTTGGTTTGTTATTGTATTCTCGGTAATTGGAACAGTGCCCAGCTTGAAGCAGTTGCTCAAAAAAGTATATGTGGTGAGTAAATGAGTGATGATGTTTCTTGGCCTGGGAGAGATGGGGATGGTGAATTAGGTCTAGTTGTTAAGATATCGGTCAGCTCAGTCATACAGAAGCTGTCCTAAATGACTTTTTCTCAAGCTGTGCTGGGTATTTATCCAGTCATACCTATGGTCATACTAGCCACAAGAGTTTTGTTCTGAAATTGAAAGGGAATTTATGACTTCTAAAATAATCAAGAAAAGTAAATTGAGCATTTCAGCATCAAGATAAAGAATGATGATCCAATCCAATAAAGTAGCAGATGCCTGTTCTTTTCTTTTAATCCTAAAGACAGCATGCATGAGTAATATATAATAAGCATTTATCAGTGTGCTAATAGTGTTTGAAATTCTATTAGGTGACATGATGAGGAATCTCAAGACGGATGGAGTTGTGATATATTTGGTGTCTTGACTATGCCTGCCAGAGCCTTTAAAGTCAGTTTAGTGCCCTATTAATGTGTCCATTATGAACCCAATTTCTTACCTTAGTCATTTTAAATCTCATCTGTCTAATAACTTAGTGTATGTTATTAGCCCAAATTCAAACATTTTATACCAACTATAATTCTTAGTTGTTAAACCAGTTTTGACTTATTGGTGCCACATTAAAACCTTAATAGGTGGAATAATTGGCTCTCATAACAATTTGGAGTAGGAGAAGTCGTGAGTGAACACTGTTTTCAGATACCCGAAAGCTATGAATGAGTCCCCTTTGCCCTTTGAAAAGCTATGAATGAGTCCCCTTTGCCCTCCACTGCATCTACCCACCCCTGCTGATTCTATGTTCTCTCAGTTTCCCAAGCTAGTCCTAATTGGATCCAAACAGGAGCCAGGAAACCTGGCATCGCTCTAGGTAAACACCTTCCAGGATTTCATAGGAAATCTTTCTCCAGAGCAGTCAGTCAGTGGTACAAAATAAAGGACTTTAGATGTTCTTTGCTTCAAAGGGATAAATCTGAGGCCATCCTAAGGGAGAACGTTGATTTGCCAAGCCTTCTAACCCTCTGTCCTATAACATTCCAAACACCATACATGAAATACATTTGAACACCATACATGAAAATTTCCCCTCCCACCGATTTCATTTGTATAGCTTTCCCATTTCATAGTAGCACCTTAAGCTTCACTCTTCTATGACAAAGCCAAATTCTCCTCCACAAAATGGACTCCTAGGCATGGGTCTTCTTGAATTGTAATTCTGCAGCCAAGTCGGCCAGGCCAGCATGTGTTACAAGATCAGATATCTATGTTCCCGGACTTTTGAACCTATCTATCCTCCTTGCCTAACTGCAAAGCCTTGGTGTATCCTGTACATCTTTGAGTGCATCTCCTCTCTCTAATTGAGAGAAGAAAAGCCTTCTGGGGTACCATATAACTGCTTTAGGAAGGCAAGAAACAGATGGAAAATAAATGGGTTTGGGTGCTCTAGAGACCCAAGTGCTGCTGCAGAAGGGAAGCAGAGCATCTAAACAGCAAAAGAGTATTTGAGTTTTGCCTTTCAAATTTTGCACTGGGGCAGAAAAGGCATCAAGGTAAAGAATCAGATGCTCTGTCCCAGGTGCAAATGACACATAGATTGCATCTTGGGTAAAGCCAATTGCTCTCTGGATTCCAGAGTTGACTTACTGATGGCTCTAACCTGTGTGTGGGGTGAAAAGTGGGTCTTACATTTGAGTTCTTGTAAATCAGTTTTCCTCTTACTTTCGGAACTATGTCATAGGGAGAAGGGTGTTATGAAAGGGAGAATTGAGTTCTAATCCTCAATTCAACATGTACTGTCTTCATGGACAAGTCACTCAACACCCCCAATCTAGATGCTCTCAACTCTGAAATAGGGATATCAAAAGTTGTATTGAAGGATGTTTGGAAGTATACAGATATGCATGCAAAGCATGGGGCAAACTGTTACTATTGAAAGATCAATGCATACCTAAGGTCTGTTATTCCCTGCCCCACTCTCTCGGGTAACTGATTAAAATCCTCTGTGATATCCCACTTTTTCCCACTGCTTCTGTTTCATAGTTCTCACCAAATATCTAAGAGTTGCTTTAGACACCACTTCTAGCCCCTTCTTCTTCATTCCCATTTATATTTTTGCAGGTTTAATCTATGCAGCCAATGTAATTTGTAGGACAAGGAAAATACAGTGAACAATAAGACATAAAGTGAGTTCAGCAATTTCGGAGAAGGAACTTTGTCACAGACTCAAGAGCTTTAGTGAATGATATCCTTGCTAAAATACGTTGTTTTTCAGGAAACAATTAATGATAGACAGTGCCTATTGAGTGCTCACTCTGGACCAGGTACTATTAGAAGTGCTTTCCTTGAATTTACTAATAGGATCTCCCTCCTCCTCAAATGCTATGAGGAAGATCCTATTTTTTTCTCTCACTCTACAGACTGATTCAAGGTCACACAGGTGAAAAGAGAGACCTGGGAAGCTGTCTCTAGAGCTCCTATTCTTAACTTCTAGGAAGTGCTGTCATTTGAAACAAAGAGAGGAGATTTGTTCTGGTTGCCTGGACTTTCTGGCTAAATATAAATCTAGCTTCATGCAGAGCAACAGGTCCAATATAGTTTTACTGATACACTCTCTGTGCTATAACTTGTATACAATGGCTTGGGGCAACCAGGAACATATCCGCTGAGGTTTATTGCCTGGCAGTCTGAGATTTATAACCTACATATGGTGGTGGTGTGTTTGAAACATCCCCCTCACGTATAGTTTCTTAGTGAGATAGTAAGTTTCTCAAATGTGTGTGTACAGCTTTTCATTTCTTTTGCATATCCCTTACAACACTTTGGAGTTCAGTAAATTGGTTTGGATGGATGGCCTGAATTTTAGCAATTATGTGTGGTGGTCACAATTACAAAATGTGAAAGGGCTGGGGCTATGGTAAAGCTGCCCAAGGATTTTATTTTAAATTCTGAGAATTTACCCTGGGCTTGATTTTATAATCAGCAAACCAATAGACATTCAAGGTACATTTCTTGAATGCTCACCATTAGCACAGGCTGGTGCTAAGAACTGTGGGGTACAAAGGCAAACAAGACACAGTCTCTGTGCTCCAGAAACTCACTATATAATGGAAATTAAGTCCAACAATATGCTACCAGAAGAGTGGGCATCTGCCTGAAAGAATATGAAATAGCTCTTTGGAGAAGGTAGGATTTAACTGAACTTTGCAAAAAATAAAAATAACAACAACAACAACAACAGCATTGAGAGTAATATATGAAGTGAAGAAATTCCAAGAATGTGCCCTTGCTGATGAAGAGGGGTGGGGATTTTAGCCTGAGGTACTGTACCTACCTTATTGTCCTATTCCTACCTTGGAATTGCAATGAGGACAATTTGTTCTTGCTGTAGGATTTAAGAAAGGGAGAACTGATCATCTCATTATTTGCTTGAAATGGAGATCAGATAACTAAATTATTAAATGTTTTTGTGTATGGAGCAGACAAAGTGGCCTAAAATGTATTGTTTAATTCTGACACCAGCTACAAATGGAGAAACTGAGTCTGAGAGGGGAAACAAGGTAATTTCTTCCTCATCATCAGGTAGCAAGCAGAAATTCAAACCGAGGTCTGCCAGATTCCAAGGTTCACACACATATACCTCATTCTGTCAAATTCTGACCCTCACCTTGCTGTGGTTTCTTGTTTATTCTTCTCTGTGAACACTGCATTTATAGGAAACTTGAAAAAAACACACAAAAAAGTCTAAAAATTCTGTTTTATTCAGTGTGCAAAGTTTCACATTAGCTGCTTATTTGTCTTTTTCACCCCAAAGTCTTTATTTTTTAAACTAGAACTTTTCAACCTTCCGTGATCTCTTTATAATACCCTTTAGAATACATAATTGTGCTTGATCAACTTGTTAGAGGCTTTTGAAGTGTTTAAAAACTACATTAAAATTATTTTTCTTCAGGTTTTATGTTAATGAACATAGGTGCTATTCAGAGCAGAGTGAGAGTGTCAAGGGAACTTTAGTTAAAGTTATTCGTACATAAACTAAAAAAGGAAACCTCTTTTGTGGAGGAAAAATACATTTAATGAGTACGTACGGCACACAATTCCCCCTTTCAAAAGTGTCAGCTCTTATTGAACCTCCATTCTAGATATCTTACAATTACTTTGTCAACAGAAGGTAGAGCAGTGATGGATGACGCATTGAGTCTTGAAACCAAACTTTCTGCAAGTTACTTAGGCTGAAACTAAGTGCTTTTACATTCCAGTCTTATTGATGATAGTGGTTTTATATTTATCACCCTGTCATTTCAGTTGACTGTATCAGCCTCTACCCTGTAAGAATGTGGACACTAATGGAGGTGTGTCCTTAGTGCTCCGGAGGGTCACAGATTCATTCTGCTAACACAGTCAGGGCACAAGCTGCTTCATGCGGAAGCTCAGAGGCAGCTTTACCAATTTCAAAAAGGAATCAGAAAAGAGTTCCTTAAAAAGCCTTTGGAAATTGTGTTCTCGCTGGCTCTCTTTTGACCATGACCCACCCTTGTGGTGCAGCACACAGAGGCTCTCGGCTCTCACTAATGGAGCGTTACTATTTTGCAGCCTCCCCTATAATAGGAAGAATTCTACCAGGACCTTGGCAAGTCCGGGACCTGATTGCAGCACTTTATTTATAAGAAATTCTGTCAAGAATCAATAATAGTCTTGGGTCTCAAGTTCTTTCTTTAATAATACTTTGATATGATTTGTCACAGGCTAGCCCATAGTACCCACCAGATTTTATTACTTAGCTTGCAGCACAGTGTCTTATCTTTGAGTCATGAGATCAGCCATGGGGAGACCTTTAAAAAGCTATATTCTTTACTGTTTGGTTATTACAGAAAGTCTATATTACTCAATAATACCTTTTACAGGGTGTGCTGTCACATCATCACACAGATGTTTAACCCCAATGTAGATATACTGGATGCCTGGAGGCCATTTTAGTGACATGGACATTGTTTTTCATGATTGGATGCCTGATGTATCAATAGTAGCAAAAAACAGATAACAAACAGAACCATACCCCCCCCCCCCCAAAATCCCATCGCACACACAACAAAAACAAAACAGAAAGCACTACCACTTGACATTTCTGAGTGGATCTCAAACTAATTGTCCATTTTGACAGAGATTTTGTTTAGAGACAAGAGTGTTCGGATTTTATTACCTGAAAGCAGCAGAAATTTGGAGAAGTCTATTTATATTCCTTTCTTGTGTGCAAGCAGCTCCTTAGGTTTCACTGTACATCTCAACAAACACGACCCTACTACCCTGGTAGCATGCTGTACAGCGATAGCTCTAAATATGTTTATACCACTCAGCCGTGAATGCTTGCTGTTACAGCTAATGTCTGTTGGTAAATGCTTGTATTTGTTACATGCTGTACTTACAAAACTATGTATTGTCAGTCTAGAGTTTCATCTCCCCAATCTGTTTTCTGTCTTTGGAGGAAAATAGCAGAAAATGTACCCATGCTCACTGTAGACAAAACATACACATACACACACACTCCAACGCACTCACATACAGACACAAACACCAACCAAGATTTCAAAATAGTAATCATTTAGAATTTTGAAATTAGAGGAAATGAGGGAGAAGCACTCCTTGGAAAGTTATTATTTTAGATCTTTCATCTGTCTCCAAATTGGGACTAATTTTCAATGTAGATTTAAGAAAATTGTTGGTATGTGAGCAAACATTTTATTTCAAAAGTTTTCAGTTTTGTTCTTGCGGATGCTGCAATGGTTGCTGGAGGGGCTAATCCTTATGAGGACAGCTGGCTTCCTCAGCAGCATGGATCCTGGCTGACCATGTGCAGGGGCCCAAGAAATGACGCTCTGTCTGGGCTAAGCATGGACCATGCCAGCACTACCTAGCATCCTGGTTTTATGTCTGTCTTTGTCTTGTTCAGATTAAGCAAAGGCAGCAAAGACAGGAGGCTGCGGTGGTTCCATTGCTGGCTGTGATGGGTTGCTCTGAAAACTTGGCCTTTTTTCTCGCACTAGACCAGGCCTGCTTTTCGGTGAAGGGACTCAGAAGACTCTTCATCTCCTGCTCACATTCTCTCCTCAAACTGGGCTTATGTGGGAGCGAAGGGCTGATGGGTGACAGATCTCTGCTCTTGGCACTGCCTTCTTCTTTAGCTTCCTCAACCCTGAGCAGTGGTAATAGTGTGCAGTAACCTGCCTTGAACTTGACCTAAGCACCATTGGTGTACCTGTAGGACTGTATTCAAGGGCAAGGAACCCTTATTTATTAAATACTTGCCGTGTACCAAAATCTGAGTGAGGCTTTCAACATATACTTTAATATTTATAAAGCTCTAGAAAGAATATATCATGCCCTCTGTGATGCAAATGAGGAGCCCCGCATTCAGAGATTAGGGTGCTTGCTGCCCTTATGCAAATGAGACTGTGGAAATTGGCCTGTACATTTGAGGGAGGTCGAACTTCAAAATTCATGCTATCTATTCTCTACTAAAACCCATTCCACCAAACTGTCAAACTATGCTGCTAGCTTCTTCTATATTACCATGGACCACTGTTCTCATAGAGATTCGCCTGAACCTGCTTTCCAGCCTGCACCCTCTTCTCTTCCTATCCAAATTCTACTTTAGCCCTGCTTCTTTGCGAACCCTTTCTCCAATCTTATTATTCATGCACTCTCCCTCTTCCTATCCAAAGCCTACCTCAGTCCTACTTCTTTGTGAACCCTTTCTCCAATAAACCTATTCAAGTTTTGAAATATTTTTTTTCTAAAATTTTTATTTTGCAATAATTATAGATTCACATGCATTATGAAAAATAATATGGAGATTAGGCAACTCTTTCACTCAGTTTTTCTCATTAGTAACTTATTACATAACTAAAGTAAAATATCAAGAACAGGATATTTAATTTTGAAAACAAGCCACCAAGCTTGTTTAGATTTCCCCAGCTTTATATTCATGCATATGTGTATCATTAGTTCTATGTAATTTTATTGATGTGTATATCTGTATGATTGATAGCACAATTAAGGTACAGAACAGTTCCAATACATGGTTCCCTTGTACTGCCCTCATCAGTCACAACCACCTCCCTACCTCTCACTACCAACCCCTGGCAATTATTAATATGTTCTTCACTTCCATAATTTTATCATTGCAAAAATGCTATATACATAGCATCATACAGTATTTAACATTCTGAGAGTAACCCTGTTCAGCTTTGATACTTCTATTCCTGAAACTAGCGTATATTTTATGTGAAATAGCTCAACCATTTATGTATTCAAAAGAATTTGTAGGCCAAGTGTAGTATGTTAGGTATTGTTTGAGATCCTAGAAATACAATGATAAATCAAACTGACACACACATCTGTGCCATATATTTGGGTATTTGTTTTTAGTGATATATACTGCTGTTGGGGTATTTCCTGTCTAAGCTCTTTTCCTATCAATAGATCACAAGCTTCCTGAGAGCAGAGAACTCATTGCCCAAATCTGCTTTTTCCACATATAAGGTTTTGGAGTAGTAAACATTTACCGAGCACATAGAACTTAGACACATGGCACAGGGAGGAATTTGTAGAGATCATCTGGTCCATTCTCATATGAAAAGATCTTTAAGAGAAGTGACATTATTATAATCTTAACACATGTGAAGAGCCTTGTACCAAACAATACCATGTTAAACATTTAAACATATCAGTTCCTTTCATGATTCCTTCAGCATTCAACACCTCTCACTCAGAGATATTACACTGTCAGCCTCCATACCTCCCACTCAGTGTAAACTCCGTTTGTCCTCTTAGATTTATTATGGGCCTGTGCAACAGATGCTCGCCATCTTCTGGGTAAGGTCTTCACATCTGAAGAGAACAAGGCTCATCACTGTGGAAATGGGAGACTTTTTTCACTCAGACATTAGCATTGGCTGTATCAACATCAGTCACCCTTTGTGGCCACTATCCAGTTTTCTCTGCATATACAGAGAGCAAAGGGGCAAATTCTCCCCTTCCTCTTGACCATGATGATTATGTGATAACCTTAGCAGATATTGTGATGATTCCTTCAATCTGGTACAAAGGAGTGAAAAATAAACTTGACAAGTTTGATAAAGGTTGATTGGCTTCCAGAAAAAGGTTACCAGCAAATTTAGACCCCATGGAAAACAAACTTCCATTAAGCAATGATGCTGTTATTATGGTGCTACAACTTCCTCTTACGTAATAAATCAAAAAGAGTGAATTCTGTTGTGGGTTTCCTAGTAAAATATTTTGTAAATACAGAATTGAATTTCCTGGATCTAATCATTTAAATTGAGTTATTTTTCTTTTGTCTAATTATAAGTCTACTGTCTTTTTACTCTACTAATTATTAAGAAAGAATGGAAAGTTGAGAATGTCACATTGAATTTTCTATGTAAGAGAAGTTCTAGAAACCTCAGGATACACAGAAAATTGGCTCCAAAAATTGCCATAATCCTGATAGGATGCTCAAGAGGATTTCTACCTCAGCACCTCCAGAATACCGACTTGGCACAATAATCCATTGCTGACTCTAAAATGATAGAATGAATCCTTGTAGCAGATGATACATTGGAAAGATGAGAACTGAAGTACTCTATGAATTTGAAAAGATTCCTTTATTCAATATATCATCTGTTCAGTGGATTGAGCTGTTGGCACTCCAAGAAGCAGACAAGCTTCCTAGCAGAGTGAAGCATGTGGACTTTTATTGCCTGGCTCTTGATGAATTAGCTGACCTTGCTGGTACTGCCTAATGTGCATCTTTCCTAGATTTTGTGTTTTAGAAATCACAGATTCACTGGGGGTGAAGTAATCTACATTTGACAACAGAACATTTTCATGACCACTAATACACAAAGAAAATTGTTAGTATAACAAAATGGAGTTAGCCTATTATTTACTTGGGAATTATTTTAAAAGAAACCCCATTCTGAACTGGGCACAATCTTCCTATGTAACACTTTTCACTATCTATCCATCAGTTGGGGAAGACAGTACAGACCTCCATCAGGAAAGAGACTGCTCTATGGTGGAAATCTACTTGCATTTTATAGTTGTTTGGATTTGCTCTCTTCAGTTGAGATTGTAAGGAATAAGCTATCTCTGTCCTCATGGGGGAGGGAAAGACATGTTATTTTGTTAACAAACAGAATTCGTGAATTAAAAGGAAAATATTGATTTTTGCAAATTGCATAGAGTACAATAAAGTATTGGTGCTCATTAAGGAATTATTTGGTTCCCGTAGGTCCTGAAAATATTTTGGGAAATACAAATCTCCAGAATAATAAGCAAAAATTCAAAAGTAGTCTGAGATATTTTTAGCAAATTCTTTCACTTTACTACTTAGAAAAAGATAATTAGAGCATTCCAGATAATTATTAGAGAAGATTTAATGGGAAAGGTAAAACATTTTTATTCATCAAGTTATCATAATTTTGTCTTAAGAAAAATTTAACATTTCTGCCAGCCCCTAGAGGGAAGATATGAAAGAACAATGGAATGCTTACAAAAGTTATATCTAGAATTTACTGAGTTCATTACCAATTTAAACAGAAACTAAGTTTCTTAAAATGAACAAAAGCCAATGTTAACTGTCATCAATGTAGAGAAAATGAATGAAATTGTCTGAACAGATGACCTAGTGTACGCATGTGGAATGATGATGATGATGAGGAGGAGGAGGATGATCATCCCTAACCACTTGGTAGACTGGGAATTCAGGAAGCAGGAAATAAGCTTAGGAGAGTGCCGTTGTATGCCCTAAAATGGATTAGCAGGGATTTCTTACTAGAGGTACAATTTTGATTGCCAAGTTGATTGTTTTCTCTCTAGACAGTGGTAGGTGAGTCAGAATTTGCTATCAGATTTTTAGTGAGTGCCCTCTTCAGACCTTGTGATAAACATACTATATTTCCAAATACTTTGTTGAATAATTGGTTATGAGTAACCTGCCTTATTGAATATTCTATATCTTTATTGCACTTTTTTATATACAAATACTGGCTAAATACTTCATACATGTCATCCCTTTAATTTACAAATGGTGACAATATTATTATTATCCTCTATCTTTTAAGTGTTGGACAGAAAGCTAAAAAGAGCCTAGATCCCTGTTATAAATAGGATTTGCCACCTCCCTCTTGCTTAAACCACATTTACATTAGGTTTTTCTTTATATACAGCTAAGCTTAATCCTCGCTGATATATTTGCCTGCTACCATTCCAAGTATAAATGGAATTAAGGCAACTTTTATGTGCTAAGCAATCTACATGTGATAATTCATGTAATTTTGACAGATAGAAAAGTTTTTATCCCATATCACAGTTGAGAAAGAAGAGTCTCAGAGAAGTTAACTTAAATAATGAGGATTTTGAATTGCAGGAAGTTTGTCTAACATCATACAAGCTTAGCACAGGTCTTTTGGATTTCAAATCCCATGCTTTAACTATATCATATTGCCTTAGAATATAACAACAAAATTAAAAAGCCCTCTCTATTGAATATCACATGACTAATCCAGTTGGTTGAGGGGGTGGAGAACAAAGAGATAAATCAATAGCTGGCAATGAAGTTGTTTTAAAAGAATACAAGAAACTTTAAAAAAAATTGAATTACATAGTTAAAGTGAACAGGCTCTGAGAATTGATATGGCACTCACTAGTAAAGAATGAATGAATGATAACTTTCTTTATTTATACTGAAAATTGGTATAACCAACCTGAAACAACTTCAATGATAACTGATTTTTACTTTTCCCAAATCAAAATCACCAAACAAAAAAATTGCTCATTGAGTAGATCCAGGATAATAGGCATAGCAGGAAACTGGGATGTGGTAGGAACTGCAAATTTTGTAATTTAGGGAGAATCTAATTCTGAATATTGAGACACCTCTCACATGTGTTCCTTAATATTATGCTTAAAATACTAACATCAGCGGGGGAATTGGAGCACCCTTTTCTAGTGAACCACTATGGGTCTAGATAACCGTAAAGCCCAGTGAAGAAACTAACTGGTCACTTTTTTTGTGCTATAGAGGCACCTATTAGTTTACAGTTGCACTAGCATATGCTTTTCATCAATTATTTAACACCTATCTGTGAACACAGAGCTAAGAAATATCAGTCAACTTAATAAAAATAAATAAATAAACAAAAGAAGAGAAATAATAGAAAATCTGAACAATGGAAAGAACGAATATCTTTGGAGAGTAGAGAAGATATTTCACCAATAAATCTACCGAATGCTATAAAAATGGGGACAGCTTGAGGAAAATAAAGTGAGCTTAAAATTGATATATAATAGCTACAATTTTAATAAAAGTCTTATAAGATTCACTCAAAATATTCCACAAGGAACAAAAATAGAAAAATAAACAAATAAAATATTTTAAACATATTACAAACAAAAATGAAGCCTAACAGAATTAATACACATTCTAGAAAGACAGAAAGACAAAATTCAACTTCTAGACTGCATGCAAGATAGAAGACTAGCTTTAAAGTTCTGAGGGAAGAAAGATTTCTAAATTGATCTTTTTCTCTGGAAGCTTCTGGAGAATATAAACATGGTTTAAAAACAAAAAACAAAAACAGATCTAGCCCAGCCAGCATGGATCAGTGGTTGAGCATCAACCTATGAACCAGGAAGTCAAGGTTTGATTCCTGATCAGGGCATATGCCCTGATGGGCTGGATCCCCAGTGGGGGGCATGCAGGAGGCAGCTGATCAGTGATCCTCTCCCATTATTGATGTTTCTATCTCTCTCTCCCTCTTCCTACCTCTTTGAGATCAAGAAAAAATATGTTTAAAGAAACCAAACAAATAAAAAAAAACCCAAGTGTTTATTAAAAAAACAAAACAAAATAAAAAAAATCCACACACGAACATTGGAGAAAGAATAAGGTAATTCCTAGAATGACTCAAAAGAAAAGACAGGAGACAATTACTATGTAGCAAGTCTAGAAGTCACCAATCCAGAAAATATAGAACGTCAGGAAGTTCAAAGGGAAAATGATGCTATTATTAATTTAATTAATGAGAACTTGTACAACAAAATAAATGTAAGCAGAGCCAATTACTTTGCTCACACTGTAAACATATGTATAGTAACAACAATAAAAAATGACAAATATGGATTTAACTCTGCATTGATAAAACTCTATTGCAAGGGTCAGGAGAAGAGAGAAAGAACTATTGTAAAGCTAAAATCTTCACCTATCATTGTAAGATTCAGTGATAATGATTAAAATTTGCATCATAATATAGCTTCATAGCAGTGGATATAGTAAGACCATTGAGAAAGTTGTTGGCATTGGATTATATGTGTGCTGGAGAGCAAGCAGAGGGACAAAGCTCCCTCTTGTTTGAATACTTAGTGTTTTCAGGAGTGGTTGAATTCGTCAACTGTGTAGTCATATTGCTTTGATTTTTAAGAAGTTTGTCTCAATTTCCCATCATTGCTATTTGACTGCCCCTGAATCTACATGATTTATTTTCAGCTTTGTGATATCTCCCTTCATTGTCCCCAAAGTTGTCCCTTCAATATTGTGGAATTGGGTGAGGATCAGTATTACGAGCACTCAGAGTTCTTAGAAAGTTAAGAATTTATTGCCTCTGTGGAGATTCTTTTTCAGTTCTGAGCATTGCAAAGACATGTTACATAACTCAGAACCTCAACAAACACCTGGAAATCAGTCTGTACATCTATTGCTCAGATGAGACCAGACTTGAAGAGATTGATAGTGACAAGTGTTGTCACTTCTCTCTCTGATAGCAGGCAAGTGGCGCTTTGTATATACAAGGTCTGATGCCATGCTCTCAAGATGAAAAAAAAAAGAAGAAGAAAAGAAAAGGCAAGTGAAAAAAATAACATTTCAGAAAGAACTATCTGGGAAAATAATGGCAATTACACATGATTTAGTTTTGCTCTCAGCTTTTATAAAGACTCAATTACTGTGATCTGAGCAGTTGAGCCCTAATTAAGTCTCCTCTTGATCATCTGTGTTGCATACCCGGTTCTCAGGGCTGCGTTTTAAAAAGGCATCACATCATCTTCTAATTTATCTGCTCTTTATCTTGCCTTGCTTTTTTTTTTAAAAAAAATCTTTTTTTCTCTCCCTTGAGTAAAAGGAGGTTAATGTGAGTCATTAAGAATTAAAAAAAATAATTACATAATTAAAAAATAGTTCAGATAAAATTTAATTAGAGCCTATTTTAATGGGATTTGAACCCAGCACACTGGAAATGTATAGCTGTATCTTTAGTCATTAAATTGCATGGCCTTTACTTAAACTCAGTGGGAATTTAGAGAGATTATTTTGGCTGCTGGAAGACACCATGTTTTTTCCATTAATGCCAGGAAAATATATTGAGCGACTAAAATATTACTAATAAAAATAAATGTGAAAGTTATAAATTTTAAACAATGTAAGACCCATACTTCATACCTGAATTTCCAAATGTGTGTGTGACATTTCATTAAGCTTAAAGCTGAAGACACACTGTATTATGTCTGACCTCTTTAAAAAAGGAACCCAAATATTTCCACAATTTGTCATCCTCTGGAATCTAACAGCAATAAGGCGAGAATGTGAAAGGGTCAAGTCTAAGCTGAGAGAAGCCCTCATGTGAGCTCTCTGGTCCTGTGCTTAGAGGGGATGTGGCTCCATGCCCTCTGAGCATTCCCAATCCTTCCACTGCCTTCTAGTATCTTGTTTTTCATCCATAAAATGGGGACAGCGAAATATACCAATTTGGATGGGAGATTTTGAGGTAGATTAATTAAAATCAACACTTACCTCATCGTGGCCAGGTAGCTTAGCTGGTGAGAATGTTGTCCTGATACTCCAAGGTTTGGGGTTCAATCCAAGTCGGGGCACATACAAGAAGCAACCCATAGATGCATAAGCAAGTGCAACAACAAATTGATGTTTCTCTCTCAAAAATAAAACCAGTACATAAACAAACAAACAAACAAACACATAAAACACCTACCTTAAAAAGAAAGAGTGAGGCCTACTTCCCACTCAGGCTTGAACCCATTATCTCAGAAGTAAGTGATTCCACATTGAACCAATAGGCTGTTGAGCCCTGAGTGATGCCCCTGTGGTTTCATTTGAGAGAAGTCAGCCACTGGAGGGAGCCAATAGGACTCTCACAGTGTAGTTGAGTATGCTGAACTGGTAGGGAAAGATAATTTTAAAATGGCTTGTAAGGATGACAGGATCTGAACAAAATTCCTTTTATTTATTTATGCCAAAATCTGTGTGAATGTAAAATGCCATCTCCATCATGCTTTATTTATGGTGTGGCTTTTTTCCTTGGGGGAAAAAAAAGCAGCATGTTAGTTTGAAATTTTCCTCAGACGGCACCACGTTGCCACTGGCAAGTGAGTGATGTGGAGAGCTCGGACACTGGAGCAAGCCCCGGCACAGGCGTACCTGGTTTGGGCACGCGCCCTGACTCTTCTTGCCTGGTCTGATCCTGGCAGGCTGGAAAACGCATCGCTTGTCATTTAGCGCAGCTAGAAATCATGCCTGTGCCTCTCCATGAATAGAGGGATGTGCAATATGTAAAATTCCTAAAGACAATTTTATTTATAGCTGTTGCAAACAATGTTTATACAAAGTTTATTAAATATGTCACCCACATTGATTTATCCCAACCAATCTCTTCAATCACTAATATTTATGTGATGGGTTCAGCTGCAACAATTATTTTATATGCTGTAGAGTATGTTATAACTAGGGATTCACCCTGGCAATTATATGAAAGATAAAATGCTTCCTGAAGACCTCAGGGCAGACCAGAAAGTATATTATTGGACACAAGGTGGTTTTAACTGAATGCCACAGCACTAAATTTAGAAGGAGAAATGTTGAGCGTCTTAAGCTTAAAAATTAAACTAGTTTTGTGTTCTTTCTGAAGTTTCTTTACTACTAGGAAGGTAGTAAGCTTCTCTGCACATTTCCTTTCCCACATCTAAACCCTGGGTCTGGAGACCCTTTCTTTGTCATTTTCAATTTGTCAGTCCTTGCTCCTCAGCAGCACTTTTTGTGTCTGGAGTAGGCAGAAGAGTCTACTCAAAGTTTACAAGCACCTGCAAAGGAAACTCCACACATGTTACCTGCCCAGGGAGGATCAGCATCTGATGTGAGGGGCTGAAGCATCTTTAACAAAGAATCCAGAATTTGCTAAAAAGACCAAGGTAACAATTGAAACTATCAGATGAAAAACTCAACAGAACAAAACAAAAAGTTATTTCAAACCACAATTGAATGCAACTTCTGTTCCTAAAGGACACTAAAAAAGTCCTTTGTATGGCAAAATTAACTTGACAGACCCACTTTGGTTCAGAGTAGAGCCTGGGGGCATGGTAGGGAAGTAGACAGTAAAACAAATAGGTAGCTAAATGTTCCCGAAGAGAAGTAAGCAGAGATTTGGGGCTGAAGTTCATTGTAGAAAGAAGAGAGAAAGCATTAGGAAAGGACCTTAAAGCTCAGGCATGGGTCATATTCAGGTTAGATTTTTTTGTTGTGTTTTAATGTAATCCTCTTGCCTGTCCTCAAGTCCAGGTAATCTCCTTTGTAAAAGCACAGTGAAAATCAGTAAACTGGAGTAATTTGGTGGAAGTAGGAATGCAGAACCAGAGGTAACCAGAAGTGTCACACTGACACTTTAACCTCAAGAATCGTTGGGGAGACTGGGGGGAATCCTCATTGAGATATAAGAAGTCACCTTAATATAATTTAATCTCAGGAGATAGAGTGATCCCAACACTTCCCCAGGGGATAAATGGCTTCTTCGAGTACAACAGAGACAGTCTTGTTCTCTTACTTTTTTTCTCTTCTGTTATTATTTTTTTTTACACAAAACTTATTTCTCTGTCAGATTTATTTTTCACTTTTCAAGTCTTCCTCTTCAATTACTATTGGATTGGGTTTTCAGATGGCTTCATCCCATAGCCTTTTCTAGTGATTAACAGTATAGGCAATGCAAATGTTTGAGAATATGGGTTTGGGAATACTAGTCTTCTGTAAAACCAATCATTCTTAAGTAGAATCCATTAAACTTATAGAAGTTTTGTGGTCACCTCTTTTTAGGAAAGCAGTTATGAGTTACATGAAGCAATTAATTAACTCTTTATTTAGTGATCCTGGCACCAGGATACAAGCTGGACAAGAGACCCAATAAAGGCCTCCATCAGTAGTGAGTTTGCATCTTCATGAAGAGTGATCATTCTTCTAAAGAGAACTGTCAAAACGGTATGAAGTGATCCTGATCTTTTCTGACCAATTTATTATTTGATGCAAAAAGGGATGATTTGGCTTCAACTTGACTGGAGGAATTTAGGCTTTGTCTCATATGTCCATAAAACATCTGTAACATCACTAAACCTAAGTAATTAGCAACTATCATAGTGTCTGCTAAAGGAAATGTCACCTTAATATTAAGCTGTTCTCCAAAAACATAGGCATATCCAATTGAAGGGCTACATACCAGTAGTTTTACATGGTATGATGTTATAGTTTTTTTTATGCTCTTCCAATGGGGATCTTGGTTTACAACTCTACAAAGACTGCTCATTCAGTAGAGCCCCTACAGGGTAAATATAGGGTAATATTCCTTATTGAATAAGTTTCGCCAAATGTCTGTGTTTTGTGAGGCCATGATGACAGATTGTTTGGGGCCTACTTTGTATATTTCCTCCAAATCCCAACTTCCATTGAGTTGCCAACCCACATTGCTTGATATATGAAATCATGTTGGAATTCCTTGGAATTATATATCTTAAGCCATGATAGCATTCAATGAATTCCAGATGCCTTAACAATGATGGTCCACTGCGTAAGGAGTTACCACAGATTAACTCCTCTTTGATTTGTCACAGTTTTTATTGGAATTTATTACCAGTAGAAATATCAACCTAGCCTCCTACAGCAGCCTATTTCTGAGATCTTTAGACAATACTACAAAAAGAATAGAGTCTGTTATTGTTTTTATTGACATGGGAATGGTCAGTGACTTCTGCCAAGTTCCCTAAACAATCAAGTTCTTCTGGTACCTTCTGTGCTGAGTATGGAACAAATACCCAGGGTTCTAGAGACTGCTCATTCTTCACATGAACACAATGGAAGAGGTGAGAGATGTGGTTGCGTACTGTCAACAATGCACTGAGCAGGGCGGAGCCATGTTCCTCCTGTCTGCCATCCATCTTGGCCTTCCTGCTGCTGCCATGTGCATGATCTCTGATTCTGTGCCACAGACCTATACAAAACTAATTGTTCATGTGATTTCCTTTCTGAGCCACTGCAGATGTCCCTTTCTGTAACAATTTAATTAACACTTTAAAATAATGATGCATTAATTAATGCCAAATTACAATGAAAATCCTGGAGAATTACACTTTATATCAACAGTAATGCAAAATGAGTTCCTCCTGGATAATTTTTCTTACAATGAATACTAAAAGAGATAATACTAATTAGGCTATCAATTTAAATTTACCATAATTTCAATCCATGTCATTTATCTGTTCCTCAGCACAAAACAATTCCAGTTCACTGTATGTTTGTACAGCAATAGGGATGCCTGCATGGGAACAAGACCTGGATCATCTTTAGAGTACTGTGAGATAGGCTTGAATTTTTTATTTTAGTTATTGAAAAAAGGATATGCGTGTTTGTGTGTGTGAGTGCACGTGTGTGTGTGTGTGTGTGTGTGTGTGTGTGTGTGAGAGAGAGAGAGAGAGAGAGAGAGAGAGAGAATGAGAAAAATCTAATACTTTAATAAAATTAATGCCTTGAATTTAAGTTACATAGTCCATTTTACAGTATGCATGGCATAAGTTATTGTGCTCAGTTTATCAAGTTGCATATAATTCAGTTTTTTTAATACTCTAAGGGTCATGACCCAGGTGTTAAAAGAATTGCAGTGTCTGCAGGGTCATTTGTATATATGAGAAGACCTAAATCACATCCTCCTATATTCAAAACTGACATGATCTGCACCTGTTACATTTCGTTTTCATTGCTTCTAATAAAGAAATGCTCCTTTCAGCATCAGAAAGAGAAAGGGCTCAAAAAGTTAATTTTACAATGCTTACAAAAATGAAAAAAATGTGACAGTGCTCCTCAATTGCAACTATTTTATTTCATAAGTGACCCTTCACACATTTCTTTCATGTTGAGACAGACTTGGCACCTAGATCATTCAAGACCTGAAAAACAGTTTTTGTTTCTTTTCCTAAGTCAAAACACCCTTGACAAAATATTTTCATAAAATCTCAAGTATTTTATAGCTTATGGAAGTTTTATAATAGTAAGAGAGAATCTTGGGACATATTCCTCTAGGGCTTAATCTTAAATTATACTCTGACAAGGAGCTCCAAAATGATAGGATTCCATCTCTCATACTTAGGAATCCTGACCTATACTTTGCTAAAGTGACATGAAAACCATCCTATATAATAAAATCCTAATATGCTAAGTGTCCAGTCGACCAGTCAGCTGTTCAGCCAATCAAAGCATAATGTGCTAATGATATGCTAAGGCCTTTCAACCACTTACTATGACATGCACTGGCCACCAGAAGGTAAACAGTCCACCTGTTCAGCAGTTACTATGATGTTCACTGACCACCGGGGGCAGATGCTACAACTGGTAGGTTAGCTTGCTGCTGGGGTTTGGCTGATCAGGACTGAGTAAGATAGGCTGAACACTCCCTGAAACCTTCCTGTGGTCGCTTTCTGGCTGGCCAACTTCTTGCTTCTCTCCCTGGCCCTGATCATGCACCATCCCTTGGCCTGGCCTGCACCCTCTCACAATCCAGGGACCCTTGAGGGATGTCTGAGAGCCAGTTTTGGCCCTATCCCACATGCCAGGCTGAGGGACCCCACTGGTGCATGAATTCGTACACTGGGTCTCTAGTACTTAATGAAATGGCCAGTCACAGGGCATAAGTGGATATGAAATTTTCCAACAAAACAAATAATCTTTCAATGATAAGAATCTCTGAATTTAGAAAGGATAAAATAAGAATGTGGTCTTGCCCTGGTTGGTGTGGCTCAATTAGTTGAGCATCATCCCACGTATTGAGAGGTCACTGGGTTCAATTCCCAGTCAAAGCACATGCCCTGGTTTCGGGCTCCATCCCTAGTAGGAAGTGTGCAGGAGGCAGCTTATCAATGTTGCTCTCTCCCTTTTCTCTCTAAAAAAGAAATCCTATTAATAAAGAGGGAATATGCTAATTGACCCTCAAGCCATTACAAAGATGGCAGCAATCACAGCCAATAAGGAGGGAATATGCTAATTGACTGCCCCGCCCTCAAAGATGGTGGCACCCACAGCCACAAGATGGCAGCACCCAGTCCCCTCAGCCCCATTGGGGGGGCAGGCACAAGTAAGTCTTGGATGGCTGCTTCCCAGCCACTCAGAGGCAGCCCAAGGAGCAGGCAAGCCTTGGATGGTGGCTGCCAGGCTGCCCAGGGCCATCTGAGGCTCAGGTAACCAGGGCCAGTCAAGGCTTGTGCTGCTGGCAGTGGCAGCAGCAGAGGTATGATGGGGCATTGCCTTCCCCTCATTGATGGGTTGCCTTCTGCCCCTGAGGGCTCCTGGAATGTGAGAGGAGGCAGACCAGGCTATGGGGCCCCCCTCCAGTGCATGACTTTTCACACATCTGGAATCTAGTAAAACTATGTTTGTTTGTTTGTTTTCTGTTTTATTTATTTTTTTTAAAGAATTTGGTCTTAGTCCTTTGTAACTCTGGGGAGTTTCCCTGGATATGTTTTTTACTTCTCTTAACAAGTTGAGTTATTAACAGGATCCTCCTGAATATCCCCTTTTCCTTCTATTGAAGAACAAGATCTGGCTCTTTATAATTTACTATTCCAATGTTCTAAGTCAGCAGTAGAAATTTCTGCTTGCCCAGGTGTTCTCAAAGAAAGTAGGCAATGGGCCTAAATGAAGTCTGGCAGAAATAAATTAATTTTAAAAAATCAATAAGCTCTGCCTTTGTTTTTAGTCAGCTTTAGGGGAATACATATCAGTGACATTTACCTTGGACTATGTCTCCATGACAGAAATAACAAAAGCATGTCAGAATGGATTGAGGTCATCCATTCCAACTCCTCAGTGTGGTTCAGTGCCAGGAAGTAGATGATCAAGACAGATGAAAACTTGACCTTTCAGGGCTAGCTTATATCACATAGTCATCCTTTTACCATGTGTATCTATCACAATCAAAATTATGTAAGTCAACATGTGTTCCCTGGCTGCATCTATAGTTTTTCATGAAGTTGATAATATCTATCAGTAAGCTAGTTCATCTATATGTCATTAATTATATGCTTGACATTTCTCAGGGTAGTTCTAGATTAAATAGCATATAGCCATAGTTTAGCCTAGCACCTCAAAAATGTTTGTTTGTTTTTTGTCTCTTTCAGCATCATACTTGTACCAGAGGCCTGGTACATGAAATCTGTGCATGGGAGATGGGCAGGGTCCCTCTGCCCAACCTGCACCCTCTCCAACCTGGAACCTCTTGAGGGATGTCCGACTGCCCATTTAGGCCATACAGATCGGGCCTAAACGGGCAGTCAGACATCCCTCTCACAATCCAGGACTGCTACCTCCCAAATGCTCACCTGTCTGCCTTCCTGATTGCCCTTAACCAATTCTGCCTGCCAGCTTGATCACCCCCTAACCACTACCCTGCCAGCCTGATTGATTCCTAACTGCTCCCCTGCCAATCCGTTTTCCCCTAATTGCCCTCCCCTGTAGGCCTGAATCCTTCCCAACTACCTTTCCCTGCAGGCCTGGTCACCCCTAACTGTCCTTTCCTGCAGGCTTGATCACCCCCAACTGCTCTCCTTTGCAGGCCTCATCCCTCCCAACTGGCATGCCCTGCTGGCCATCTTATTGTGGCCATCTTGTGCCCACATGAGAACAGCCATCTTTTGTGTTGGAGTGATGGTAAATTTGTATATTATTATTTTATTAGATAGAATTAGATAGGATAGAGGCCCAGTGCATGGGTGGTGGTTGGCTGGTTTGCCCTGAAGGGTGTCCTGGATCAAAGTGGGGGTTTGCTTGGGGTGTGGGGCAGCATGGGTGAGGGGCCTGTGGTGATTTGAAGGCTTGCCATGCCCCCCAGTGACCCAAGTGGAGGGCTCTTGGTATCTGGGATTTATTTATTTTCTATAATTGTGTAGCCTTGAGTGGAGCCAAGCCTCATGCTTGTTCAATGGCTGCAGCCATTTTTGTTGGGATTTATTTATTGTCTATCATTGTAACTTTGTAGCCTTAAGCAGAGGCCAAGGCAGGCCAGGGCAGGTAGAAAGCTTGGCTTCCTCCATTGCCGGGGAAACCCAAACGTTCTGCTCTCTCCACAGTCGCAGCCAACTTGGTTGGGTTAATTTACATACTCAATCCTGATTGGCTGGTGGGTGTAGCTTGTGGGTATAGCAGAGGCATGGTCAATTTGCATATTACTTTTTATTAGATAAGATTCTCTCACTACCCATTCCCTTATCATCAGGAAATACTAGTAAAAGGCAATGTATTCTTATAAGTATTCTGAGGGTGAATAGGTGTATAAAGATAGGGATTGTGTCACTTGATGACTGATGAATGTTTTCAAGTCTGTTCTTTATATATATCTATGTTGATTTCAAAGAGGAAGGGAGAGGAGAGAGATAGAAACGTCCATGATGACAGAGTTATCGAAATGCTGCCTTTTTCATCCCCCCCCCCCCCCTGCTAGGGATAGAGCCCACAATATGGGCATGTGCTCTGGGTAATGGGTCAACCACTTAGCCACACAGTCTGAGCTCAAGTCTATTATTTTAATAGTTTCTCAGAAATATTATTATGAAAAGATATTATTTCTCACAGTGGACATATTTTAATCCTAACCTGGTATAGTTACAGCCTTATTTCCAAACAGCTGAATATTGAAAGTTCTTGGTCTCAAACATTGGATTACATTTGGTAAGAAATAGTGACTTCACAAAGATTAATCTTTATCAAATATTTTCTCTGATTTTCTCCACACACATTCATCAAAACTCAAGACCTATAAGAACCATAAGATCCTAGTGGGTAAGTCTTGATTTACCTGGAGCTATATGCCCCAAGACTTCTTTCCCTTGGAAATTTTAGTTATGTTGCCTGATTCTCATCTCTGAATTAGATGGGGATTCAAATCTAAGCTCTATCTAAGATTTAGTTTTCTCATCTATAATGTGGAGGCATAATAAAAGTGTTTTTAAAGACTGAACAAAAAGTGCTAAAATTGTGTTTTGCATATTTAGTTCAGTTTCAGCTAGTTATTTGAAAATTCACTCATTGGTACTACAAACATTGATTGATCATCTTCCATGGTGCCAGTCACAAAACTCTGAAATGAAAAGATGATCAGGACAGTCTCTATACAAAATAACTTCACAGCTTAGGGGTGCATAAATGTAAATAATTAAAATACACCATGCTATAAAATGAAGATATGAACAATATACCATAGAACAGCTACAAAGAAATGGTGAGGCTAACTCTAGGGAATTTGGGGTGGGGTCCACATAAACCTCTATAATAATAAAAATGTAATACACTCACTAGACCAGGCAGCTGAATGACCTTCTGGACTTCCTTCCAGACAACATTAGCTGGGGCTGTAAGGGCTGAGGCAAACCATATGGCTATGAGTACCAATCTCCATACATTGAGCCTCTAGTATATACCAGTAATATACTGTCCTCCCCTGCATAGGGGAGGCTAATATGCAAGTTGACCGAATGGTGGAACTACCAGTCACTATGATGCACACTGACCACCAGGGGGCAGACACTCAACACAGGAGCTGCCCCCTGGTGGTCAGTGCCCTCCCACAGAGGGAGCACTGCTCAGCCAGAAGCCAGGTTCACGGTGATGGGAACCTCTCCCACTTCTGTGGCAGACATCTCCTGAGGGCTCCTAGACTGCAAGAGGGCACAGGTCGGGCTGAGGGATCCCCCCCTAACCCCCCGTGCACAATTTTCATGCACCAGGCCTCTAGTAGAGAATATTTGAGTTAGAGCCCATCAAAGAATAAGGTCAACACCATTCTAAGAACTAATATAGATGTAGGAAAGAGATGAGTTTATCCTGTGATATGCTATCTTGTGTGTGGAAATGACATACATGGATTGCTAACAGCTTGTTTGTGAGGACAAGTTATGCAATCATGATTAGAAGAAAATTGCCTAAAATATTTTTTTTTTCTATTTATAGCTCTAGGAAGTTTAGCAAACCTTTTTAAGAGGGAAAAAATACTTAATTGTTGACTTAACTCTAATAGAACTCCAAGACTAGATACCAACTAAGAACAATTTTAAACACTCAGAAGATGCTGCAACAGTGTTGGTGGAAAAGCTTGAATGAAGACAGTGGCAGAATGGGTGGATCCAGGAGGCTCTATTATATTGGCACTCAAGAAAAATGACTAGAAATTGGTTAGCATTTAGAGAGGATACATGTCAAGGCTGACTCTGAAGGTTCTAGCCTCTCTGATATTTTGTGTATTAATTCCTACATTTAAGCTTGAAGGAACCATTATATATGCCCGTTAGAGCAATATTGTGATACAAAAGACAGATATTTATACTGTATTTCCAGCAGTTCCTTCCATGAAAGCACTTTTGAAGCTTATTTGTACATACACCTACACTGTGAGCCACAGATATTTTATTAGAAAAAGAGAAACATGTTCTACAAACTTTTTCCCCACCTGTGTTATTAAGCAAAGGCAATTGCTTTATTTACCACTAACCTCTGTCTGAGTTCTTTTGAATGCATGTTCAAAAGCACATTCCATGAATATATCTTTTTCCCATGTTGGTTGAAACCTGCTGACAAAATATATGTTATTTTATATCCATGTAGAAAAAATAGGCCAAGCCGAAACCGGTTTGGCTCAGTGGATAGAGCATCGGCCTGCAGACTGAAAGGTCGGTCCCAGGTTCGATTCCGGTCGGAGGCATGTACCTTGGTTGCAGGCACATCCCCGGTGGGGGGTATGCAGAAGGCAGCTGGTTGATGTTTCTCTCTCATCGATGTTTCTAGCTTTCTATTCCTCTCCCTTCCTCTCTGTGAAAAATTAATAAAATATATATTTTTAAAAAAAAGAAAAAATAGGCCAAGTACATGGATAGACAATTTATAATAGAAACAAAATAAATGATGGATCCCAAAGGAAAAAAAATTCAATTACCTTAGTAATGAAAAGTAAATCTAGTTTCAAAATGGAAAAATATAATCTTTAAAAAGATATTATCTAATGCTGGCAGAATATTGGTGAGATGAACATTTTCTTACATGGTTACTATGCTTTCTGGAAAAAACTTATTGCTACTTGAGTAGAACATTCAAACTCTTCTCCCATTCCAGAAATCCCATTTCTCCACATTTATTTTAAGGAAATAATTGGGTAAGGATTAATTAATTAATGTTTAAGATTAACAATTGTAAGATAATGGTTAAATAAATTGTATGTTTATTAAAAGCACCCTTTTCAGCCCTGGCGTCTGTGGATAAGTTGGTTGGGCATTGTCCTGTGCACCAAAAGGTCACTGGTTTCATTCCTGATCAGAGCACATACTCAGGTTATGTGTTCAGTCTTGGTTAGGGAGGTTGAGGTGGCAGCCAATCGATGCTTATCTCTCACATAATGTTTCTCTCTCTCTCTTTTTCCTTCTCCCTTTCTCTCCCTCTTCTAAAGTCAGTAAAAATATATTTCAAAACAAGTTTGATGATACAAGATACTACTTATGCCAAATAAGTTATAAGCTCTATATGCCATAAAATTTGATTTCTAAAGAGTTTACTTGTGAGTTCAAAAATAAGGAGATGGAAAGAACCTAAAATATCAATATTAATTTTTCTATGAATGTTGGGATTATTAGTAATTTTTGCTATCAATACTGTTCTTTATTCTTAAATTTCTGAAGTGAAGCATACCTATTTTAAAAATCAGAGGCGATTATTCAAAGCAATTTATCTTAATACACCTTTATCAATGTTGGATATTCTTTAAATTCACCTATTTTTCTTTGTGTGTGTTATATATTTTATATGCTTATATAATAGATAACAGGCACAAATATCAAAATCAGCTCAGAAATTTAGGGAAATTACCACGTGGTGATAGACATACATATACATATAGTTTATTAACTATAGTTTATTTTTTTCTAGGAATTGCTCATCATTTATTCAACATTTTTGAGAGGCATGAATCCATAACATATGAGATATGAAAAATGATATAGCCCAAACACTCATTTTACAAGTGGGCTTTGTGAAAATGTGTTTTCATTGTGATGCACTTTGAAGCTTTCAAATACAAAAGTAAGATGATTAGATAATTTTGGTGATAATGTGGATGGTTGACTAGCAAGGCAATAGTTGAGGGACAGGACATCCAGATAGAAGATATTTGAATAACTCAGGGACAAAGTAATGAAAACCCTGAATTGGGAAAGTGGTAATGGTTCTGGAAAGCTGATGAGGTTTTGGAACTTGTATTTAAGAAGTTGAATGGACACCCTAACTGGTTTGGCTCAGAGGATAGAGCATTGGCCTGCAGACTCAAGGGTCCCAGGATCAATTCCAGTGAAGGGCATGTACCTTGGTTGCAGGCACATACCCAGTAGGGAGTGTGCAGGAGGCAACTGATTAAAGTTTCTCTCTCATCAATGTTTCTAACTTTCTATCCCTCTCCTTTCCTCTCTGTAAAAAATCAAATATATATATATATATATATATATATATATATATATGTATGTATTTTAAAGAAGTTGAATGGATATATTAGTGCCAGATTGATTATGGTGGTAGGGGAAAAGTAGGAGTAAAATATATTTGACTTTTCTGAGATAGGTACTATATAGGCGATGCCATTGCCTGAAATAAGCTGTCAAATGCTTGTCCACAATTTCACCACAATGTGGACTGTGAATAAATATCAACTTGTTAAAAACTTCTATTTGTGTCTTCTCTAGAGGAACCTGAGTGTAGATTAATAGTTATTAGTTTCATGCAGTTTTTTAAAAATATGTTTTTATTGATTAGAAAGAGAGAGAAACACCAATTGGCTGCCTCCTGCAGGCCCTCTACTGGGGATCGAGCCCGCAATTGGGTATGTGCCCAGACCCTGACCCAGAATCAAACCAGCAACTTTCTGGTGCCCGAGACAATGCTCAACCATTGGGCCACATTGGCCAGGGCAATTCATGTAATTTTGAGACATACAAGAGGAGTCCTAGGACATGAATACTAAACTTGAAAAATGCATTAACAAAACCTTGCCAAGATATGCCAATATGCTCTGTGCCATTTTTATCTGGGCTCTCATTTTCACAGCAACAACACCAAAGCAACTCCTAAAGAATTAAAACTATTTTTAAGTTTTCTACTTTATATCAATTAGAAACTAATTTGAAATGTTTCAGTGTAAAGGTGGAAGATATTTCTGGTCCAGTCACCAGCTTTAATTAGTTGTTTTTAAACCAATATATTTTCTTCCTTTCTTTGGGCTCCATATGTTCTTTTCCACTGAGATATGGATTTATGCCCTCACTGAGACACAGTAAACAGCCATATTCATAGAGTGTGCTTTCTTTCGGGCATGTTTTGTTAACATTGCCATGCATATAAAAATGATCTAAGGAAAAAGAAAATTGAAAAGTATGGGGTGTAAGAGTTTATTATTTTATTTTACTGAAGTTGCAATAGATGCAACTAACTCAGCATTAGAAATTTTCAAAGTATTAGACTTTATCCATACACCCAATGCTTCTGCCCCAGGTGGTCAAATCTTTGTGTGAATATCCCACGAATAGGTTATTTGCTCTGTATATATAGGGTATTCCCAAAATGTATACACACTTTAATTAATCATTGATTCCAATGGGTTAAGTCTGAAAAAAAAAGAAACATCAATTGAGCTATCAGGGGGGGAAAATAGTGTGTCTACATGTTGGGGGTACATCCTGTATATTGCAGAAGGTTATATCCTAGCAAGTTCAAATATGTCTCCTTGTAACCTATGTTTATTGATCTTAGCACAATAAAACCAGAGTTTCATTTTGTATGTATCACTGGAATAATTTATCTAAACTGCATTTTATTTTCTTTTTAAAAAATATATTTTATTGAGTTTTTACAGAGAGGAAAGGAGAGGGATAGAGAGTTAGAGACATCGATGAGAGAGATGAGAGAGAGTCATCCATCAGCTGCCTCTTGCACACCTCCTACTGGGGATGTGCCCACAACCCAGGAACATGTCCTTGACCAGAATCGAACCCGGGACCTTTCAATATGCAGGCTGATGCTCTATCCACTGAGCCAAACCGGTTTTGGCCTAAACTGCATTTTCAACTGTGTTCATTCAAGCTCTTAGATAAACAGATGGCAAAACATAACTAAATTACAAGAGAATTATTAGGGCTATTTCCTATTTGCCGGTAAAGATAAAGTGAAGGAAGCTGGAGAAGACAGAGAGAGTCTTCAGACTGAGATGCAGGACTGGCACTTGTGGAAGAAGAAGAGGAATGAGAGGGGAGTGAATAGGAAAAGTCTACATGATGCAAAAAACCAAACAAACAATATATGCAATGTAATAGAAGTCATGCTAGTTTCAGGTCTCTGTTTCTATAAAAATAAATGGATATATATTCTAGAATAACATCTACAGAATTCTGAAGCAGAAAAAAAAAGTCATTTAAGTTATAATTAGCCAAAACATTTGTATTATTTAGGTTCCATTTGCAAAAAAAAAACCCCACAAAATGCACTATGGACTCAAAAAAACTCCAACCAACAGAAATAATTTTATATAAGTAGTTGATGAGTGTTGGAAGAGATGGACTACAAACAGAAGGAAAGAGGGTTGGAAGGAGAAAGATACAAAGAGAGTAACACTATGAGATCAAATCTGGTAAGACCCTTGAGCTGGAGTCAATGAACCTGCAGGGTGTGCTGCCTGTGTGAGATGCTATTGCAGTGGGCTCTGACTCTGATGAAGGAGATTGTCTGTACCAAGGCTGAAGCCAAGGAAAAGAGGCTGCATTTGCCAAGGAAAAGAGTCTATTACCCATCCATCCCTGCTGCTGCTGCTATAGCTTCTGTCAGCAACTGCCACACCTTTGGAGTAAGAGGAGGAAACTTTGCCCTTCCTGTTGTCTTGTTATCTTCCACCAGTACCTTCCATTAGTAGAACTTGTTGTAGCCATTAGATCCTCGCCTTCTTTAGCATGCAGAGAAACACAGAAGGGTGGTAATAGGCTTGAGGCAAGTAGAAAAATGACTGCTATATTATATATGCTAGTCAATACTGATCTCAAGAATATGAAAGTTGTGCCCAGCTGGCATGGCACAGTGGTTGAGCATTGACTTATGAACCAGGAGTTCACGGTTCGACTCCCGGTCAGGGCACATGCCCAGGTTGATCTCCAATGGTGGCATGAAGGAGGCAGCTGGTCAATGATTTATCTCTCATCATTGATGTTTTGACCTCTTCCTCTCTCTCCCTTACTTTCTAAAATCAATAAAAATATGTTTTAAAAATATGGAAGTTGTAGAATGAAATAGAAGTACAATTAAAATTACATAAAGAATTTCTAGGTCTATTGAATTGTAATAAAATTTTCCCCTATGGTTGTTGTTTTTCATAATAATGAGGGTTTTTTGTGATTTAGTATATAATTATATGTTTTTCAAAGAACCAGAATTCTTTATGGCTGGTGTACAAAGGAGGCAAATTACATACACGTTTATTTATCCTAAATATCTTTATTGCCTTTTTAAGTAATTTTTTTTGTCCAAACTCTTCTTCTACATAAGCAGAAAAATAAATCACTATTTCCAAAGATGGTTCTGGTCAATTGGGTTGGGAAGACAATGGAAGTGAATTAATCATAGATCTACCAAAAGAATATCGGCACCATTTATCCTCTATAGAGTTCTAAACAATGTACCCAAATATTGCCCCCATCCTTCATTACCTCCTAAATAAACTAGTTCTACCCACATAATTGTTTTGGATTTTACTTGCCAAGGAAATCCACCCAAATTCATAACACAGATCCATTTGAGCACCATTGTAAAGAATCTGGAAAAAAAGAAATGCCTTATTAGACTCCAAGTAAGAAAATAAGTGGCTAATGGATTTGGAATAGAGTAGAGGAAATGGGATGTGCTGAAATTCTTCTAGGTTTCCTGACACCTTTCATATTAAAAGCAGGAGAGCCACTAATAGGGTTAAAAAAAATTCTAATTATCTTCTTTCTGCATCCTTGCTACTGCTTCCACCTACTAAAGTCTTGATTGAGTATTCTGACACTAAAAGCAACAATACTCTATCATCTTTATATTTATGAGCATGCTATATACACAATATACATATTTAGATATCCTATGTAATAAAAGCCTAATATGCTAAGTGTCCGACCATTCATTCTACTGTTTGACCAATCTCTATGATGTGCACTGACCACTAGGGGGCAGACATTCTGATCAGTAAGGTAGCTTTCTTCTGGGGTCCAGCCAATGGGAACTGGGGGAGATGGGTCAGACATTCCCTGGAGCCCTCCCAAGGTCCCTTCCCAGCACCCATCATGCACTGGTGGAGTTCCTCAACTTGGCTTGTGTCCTGTCACAATCCGGGACCCCTCAGGGGATGTCAAAGAGTATATATATATATATATATATATATATATATATATATATATTTTTTTTTTATTGATTTTTTACAGAGAGGAAGGGAGAAGGATAGAGAGTTAGAAACATTGATGAGAGAGAATCATCAATCAGCTGCCTCCTGCACACCTCCTACTGGGGATGTGCCCGCAACCCAGGTACATGCCCTTGACCAGAATTGAACCCGGGACTTTTCAGTCTGCAGGCTGAAGCTCTATCCACTGAGCCAAACTGGTTTCAGCCAAAGACCAGTTTTTGACCCAATTCCCACTGGGTCTCTAGTCATATGTATGTGTGTGTATCTTTTATTCTGGGCTACTTTTACATTAACTATTTCACTTAGTGGGTTTCCACACACCATTTAGATTATTCAACCCCAACTCTTTTTATCCATGGTGGTTGTCCTATTATTCACATAATTCTATGACTTTGATTTCAAAATTACCAGTATGTTTTGTTAGCTGCCATTTTTTTATTCTGCGCTCTGATTATTTTTATTCATTTTAATTTTTATTGAATATATTGAGGTGACATTGGTTAATGAAATTATATAGGTTTCAATTATGCAATTCTATATAATACATCATCTACATATTGTAATTTGTGTTCAGCAACCCAAGTCAAGTCTCCTTTCATCACAATGTATTCCCCTTTTACCTTCTTCTACCTTCCCACGCAATCTTTTCCCCTTGGCAATCACCATATTGTTGTCTGTGTTTATGATTTTTGGGTTTTCTTTGCTTAATCTCTTCATATTTTTCACCCACACCCCCAAGCCCCTTACTCTCTGAGAGTTGTCAATCTGTTCTCCATGTCTATGCATCCATTTCTATTTTGTTTTTTAGTTTATTTTGTTCATTAAATTTCACATATTAGTGAAATCATATGATACTTGTCTTGCTCTGACTGGTTTAATCACTTAGCATAATACTTTCCAGGTCCATTCACGTGTTCAATAAAGGTAAGATTTCCTTCTCTTTTTTACAGCCAAGTAGTATTCCCTTGTGTAAATGTAACACTGCTTTTTAATCCATTAATCTACTAATGAAAACTTGATCTGCTTCCAAACCCTTACTATTATAAATAATATTATAATGAACATGAGTTCTTTTGAATTAGTGTTTCAGGTTTCTTTGTATAATGTTCCCAAAGTGGAATCACTAAGTCATAGGCAGTTACATATTATTTTTTTTGGAGGCAACTCCATTCTGCTCTCTATAATGTTCGCACCAATCTGATTTCTATCAACAAATTTGATAAAATGTCTAAGTTTTCCAAAGAATTCCTTCAACATTTTAAAAAATATATTATTTCATAAACTTTGCCAAAAGTTGACATTGTTCCTATTATCTTTATGCACAAAGGGAAGCATATTATTAGTGCAATTTTAGGGTCATAACAAGTTTAAGCTATACTATTATTGTTTTTCAATAGCATTTGTGGCAGAGGATAAACTGAGACCAACTTGGTTTTAATTGGTTTTTAAAATATATGTATTTTTAAAAATTGATTTCAGAGAGGAGGGGAAAGGGAGAAAGAGACAGAAATATCAATGATGAGAGAGAATCATTAATTAGCTGCCTCCTGCATACTGGGGATCAAGCCCACAACCCAGGCATGTGCCCTGATCGGGAATAGAACCATGACCTCTTGGTTCATAGGTAGATGGTCAACCACTGAGCCACACCTACCAGGCTAATTGTTTTTTCAAAATATATATTGGCTCCCTACTGTTCCATACACCACCACCACCATTCCTCAACCCTAATTTGGATGTTTTTTAATAATTTAATATAAAATTAAATTATTTTACTCATGTCTAATATCTACCAGATATTATTTTTGGTGGTGGGAATATAGCAGTGGAACACAAACATTTTAGATTTCTTGCAGCTTTCATTTTGAAGAAAAAAAGACAATATATAATATATCTAAATATATGGGATATCTTATATGTTGATAATTGCTAAATATTTATTTATTAATTATACTAAAGGCCCAGTGCACAAAATTCATATACTGTGATTGGGGAGTGTCCCTCAGCCAAGCCTGCACTCTCTCCAATTTGGGACCCCTTGAGGGCAGTCAGACATCCCACTCACAATGCAGGGCTGCTGGCTCCCAACTGCTCACCTGCCTGCCTTCCTGATTGCCCTTAACAGCTTCTGCCTGCCCGCCCTAATAACTCCCTAACTACTCCCATGCCAGCTTGATTGATCCCTAACTGCTCCTCTGCCAGCCTCTTTGCCCCTGAATGCCCTCCCCTGCAAGCCTGGTCACCCCCAAATGCTCTTCCCTGCAGGTAAGGTCCCCCCCCAAAATGTTCTCTCCTACAGGCCTAGGTGCCCCCCCAACTGCCCTTCTCTGCAGGCTCAGTCACCCCCAACATCCCTCCTCTGCCAGCCTGGTCACCCCTAACTGCCCTCCCCTAATGGCCTGGTACCTCCCAACTGCCCTCCCCTCATGGCCATCTTGTGGTAGCCATCTTGTGTCCACATGGGGGTAGCCATCTTTGACCACATGGAGGGAGCCATCTTGTATGTTTCAGTGATGGCCAATTTGCATGATTAGATAGGATTACCAAAATATTTTAAATATAAATCTCCTTTTATTGATCTATCTTTAATGTTGTTTTTTGTTTTAATCTTAAAATTTTATAAAATCTGGAAACTAATCCATTATATTCTCTCCTGACTTTTAAATTTCTGTTTACTTTTCTTTATTTTACAAATACATTTTATGAATGTTTTTCAAATTGTTTATTTTATTTTCTGTAGTATCAATTAGCAACTTCCAAATTCCAACAGTGATTCAATTTGTTTATATTCATTTTCATATAATCTTAAAGTCATCTTTTTTAATAAGAGAAACTCATTTATTCAATCATCCATTCAAAATATATTTAAATTTATATTGTGCCATGTGCTAGAGAGAATGTTGATGAAAACAGTTGGAGTAATATCCTCTTATATTAACAATGGAAAGCAAAACATTTTTAAAGCAATTTCCCCCTTCTGTGATGATTTAATTCTAATCACGGGAAGAATTTACATTTCTTTACTCCATATTTCTTTATTATAAGTTACATATTAATACTTTTATTTGAACAGAAAGACTTCTATTCAGTCTATGGTTTTGAGTACAGTCAGGATGTAAAGGTTAAACTAACTTCCTCACAAAAGGCTGAAACGCTGGAGGCCATCTTACTGCTCATTGACCCTGAAGGGCAGCTGAGTTCTAAGAGGACCACATTTCTGGCTTTGGCTGAATTATATCTATGCATTTACTTATTCATTTCCTTTACCTTCTGGTTTATCCAACCAATTTTTTAGTGGAGTTCAATTAAAAGAACAAGAAAAAGTTGCTAAAGGCTTATCAAGTTGATGGTGAGACTTTGAAGAACATGAGCTTGAGAATTAGTGAGAATATTGAGCGGAGCTTTTTGGTTATGTCGTTATTCTTAAAAATGAACATTTGCTTTAAGGAAGTCTGATGTTGGCCAGAAAAGAACAACCTGTCTCAAATTGAAGTGATAAAAATAAAAACGTCTCCTAATATAAACCAATTATTAGTCTGGACCCATCTTGAAAAGAGATTTGAAAAAAACTTTTTCCAGAACCAAAATACTGGCTTTTTGCTTCATAGTGGTATTACATTATACCTCTCTACTTCTGTATTTATCTCATCAATAGTTTCATAGTTATACAGTTATACCTCAGAGATATTTCAGGTTTGGTTCCAGACTACTGCAGTAAAGAAAATATTGCAAGCAATAAAGCATTTTTTTTAATCAGGGCTTATAAAAGTTATGTTTACACTATTCTATTTTAATAAGTGTGCAATAGCATTATCTCTAAAAATGTACTATATATATACCATAATTTAAAATATTTCATTCCTAACAAATGCTAACTGTCATCTGAGCCTCCAATGAATTGTAATCCTTTTGGTGGTCTTGCCTCACTGTTGATGGCTGCTGAATGATCAGGTTGGTGACTGCAGAATCAGGGTGATTGTGGCAATTTCTCAAAATAACATAACACTGAAATTTACCACATCAATTGATTAACTCTACCTTTTACGAACTATTTCTCTCTAGCATGTGATGCTGTTTAATAGCATTTTCCCACAATAGAACCTCTTTCAAAATTGGAATCAATTATCTCAAACCCTGTCACTGCCTGATCAACTAAGTTTACATAATATCCTTTGTTGGTGTTTTAACAATCTCCACAGCAATTTCCCCAGGAATATATTTCACCTAAAGCAAAAACAAACAAATAAAACACTTTCTATGCGCATCACTAAGAAGCAACCTCATTCATTCAAGTTTTATTACGAGAGAATGCAGCAATTCCTTCACTTCTTCAGGTTTCACTTCTAATTATAGTTCTCTTGCTATTTCTACCACATCTGTAGTTATTTCCTCTTCCACAGAAGTTTTGAAACAACCAATGTCACTTATGAGGGTTGGAATCAGTACTTCCAAACTTCATTTAATGTTGATGTCTTGACCTTTTTCCATGATGGTCTTAATGGCATTTATAATGGAGACCTCTTTTCAGAAGGTTTTCCATTTATTTTGCCTAGATTTATCAGAGGGATCACTAGCTATGGCAAATGTAGCCTTAAGAAATGTATTTCTTAAATAATAAGACTTGAAAGTTGAAATTACTGCTTGATCTATGAGTTTTGGAACGGATGTTGTGTTAGCAGGCATAAAAACATTCATCTCATACATCTTTATCAGAGCTCTTCAGTGACCAAGTGTAGTGTCAATAAGCAGTAATATTTTTAAAGGATTTTTTTTTCTGAGTAGTAGTTCTCAATAGTGGGCTTAAAATATTTAGTAAACAATGTTATAAATGCTGTTTTTCTGGTCTTGTGTTTACAGAAAGCAGGCAGAGTATACTTAGCAAAATTTGAAATGGCAAAGCATTGGCCTAAACTTAGACTCCAATTATGTTAGTCCTTAACAAGAGCGTCAGCCTGTCCTTTGAAACTCTGAAGCCAGCCATTTATTTATCTCTAGCTATGAAAGCCCTAGATGGCATCTTCTCCCAATATGAAGCTATTCTGTCTACATTTAAAATCTGTTGTTTAGTGTAGCCACCTTCATTGGTTACCTTAGCTAGACATTGAGTAAGTAGCTTCTACATTGCACTTGCTGCTTCACCTTGGACTTTAATGGTTTAGAGATGGCTTCTTCATATGAGTCTGATGGACCAATCTCTGAGAGCTTCAAACTTTTGCAGCTTCCTCTCTTTCAGTCTTCCTAAAATTGAAGCGAAGGCCTTGCTCTTGATTAGGCTTTGGTTTAGGAGTGCTGTGGCCTTCTTCATGTCAGCAATAAGGCTGTTTCCTTTTGTGTTCACTGGAATAGCACTCTGTTTTGTTTTGTGTGTTTTTTTAAATCCTCACTTGAGGGTATGTTGTTACTGATTTTAGATAAAAGAAAGGAGAGAAACATTGATCAGTTGCCTCTGTATGTACCCAGACTGGGGATCTAACTAGGAACCTAGGTATGTGCCCTGTCTGGGAATTGAACCCACACAGCCTTTTTGGTGTACTGGATGATCTCCAGTCAGCTAAGCCACCTGGCTAGGGCATGAAGTAGCACCTTTAATTTTTTTCAAGAACTTTTCCTTTGCATTCTCAACTCAGTTAACTGACACAAGAGGCATAGCTTTTAGCCTATCTTACTTTTGACTACTTTCCCCCCTAAGCTTAATAATTTCTAGCTTTTAGTGATTTAAAGTGAGAAATCTGTGACTCTTACTTGAACACTTAGAGGCTATTGTAGCATTAAATTGGCTTAATTCCAATATTGCTGTCTCATGGAATAGAGGCCTAAGGAGATGGAGAGAGACTGGGAAATGGCTGTTGGTAGAGCAGTAAGAACACATGCATTTGTTAAGTTCACTATCATATACTAGTATGTGCAACTGAAATCAATTAAAATATTAATATCAAAAAGATCACTGATCAAATATCATCATAACAAACAAAACCATAATGGAAATGCTTGAAATATGGTGAGAATAACCAAAATGTGACACAGAGACACAAAGTAAGCAAATTCTGTTGGAATAATGGTACAGAGAGCCCTGGCCAGTGTGGTTCTAATTTCTTTCTGTAAGGCTTTGTTTAATTTTGGTGCTATTTCTCTTTCTGTTTAAAAGAATTTATAAATGGGCCTGGGATATTCTTTGTGGAAAGGCTTTGATAATTGAGTTAATTTATTTATTAAATAGGACATTTCAGATTTTCAATTTCATTTAATATCAGTTTTAATGAAATGTTCCTTTCCCCCCCCCCAAGATTTATCTATTTCATCTACATTGTTAATAATATTTTAGACATAATGTTGATCATAATATTGCTTTAATATCATTTTAATGTCTGAAAGATCTGCTGTGATTATAATAATTACATTCCTCTTATTTGTAGTTTGTGCTCCTTTTTTATTTTTCTTCTTGTTTTGTTCATCATTGTTTTAATAATGATATCTAGAAATTACCATATTTTTTCCATTAATAAGACACCTCATGTATAATATGCCCTCACCCACTTTTCTAACCCAAAAGTAAGAAATCAATATTTTAAACATTTTGCTGGTTTTCCTCTTAAGACCTTCTTTTTTGGCATCTTAAGGAGTTGTTCTTCCTGTTTTCTCCACTGTCTAATCATACACTCAGTGGAAGGAGGTCCAAATTGTCTCTTTGCAACTCTATTTCCATGCTGTTTTGCATAGTTAATTACCTTCAGTTTGAATTTTGCAGAGGAACACAATATCTTACTGGTATTTGTCTTTTTATTTTTTGACATCTTTATGAGCACAGAATGCTCTGGTCCCTGGTGCATCTGTGCACTCTCCACATCCACCTCTAATTATACATCAGCTGAGGTCAGTAACAATAATGCTCCTGATTGGAGGAAGCCTGTTAGACAAGGTATGAGCAGCTACACACCCATTTAGCTCCCTCCTCAGCTGACTTCTGTGTAAAAGATGCCCCTGGATTTTCAGTCTAATGATTTTAGAAAAAAATAGTGTCTTATACACAAAAATATGCATATTTCTTGGTCAGTCTAACTAGAAATTTACTATTTTGTTGATCTCAAAAAACCACATTTGTCTTTATTCATTTTTTTAAAAAAGATTTTTATTAATAATTGATTTTACCCTTATTATTTCCTGTATTTTACTTATTTTGCCATAATTACTTCCCCCCCCCCCTTTAGATTCTTAAAGTAGACAATTAGGCTACTGACTTTAGACTTTCTTTTTTTTTTAATAGAGCATTTATTGCTAAAATTTTCCTTTAGCATTCTTTTTATAGTAACCCAGATATTTTGATATTTTAAATTTATTATTATTATTTAATTTGACATATTGCTTAATTTCTCCTTTTATTTGTTCTTTGACTCATGGATTATTTGGAATATGTTATTTAAATTACAGATATTTGGGTTATTTTCCCTTAGTATTTTATTTTTAAGCCTTTCTAATTGAATTCCATTGTGATCAAAGAATATCCTTTGTACAATTGTAATTCTGTTTAATATATTCTGTAGCTTGTTTCACAATGCATCATCTATCATGTTGAATTTGCACTTAAAAATGTTTGTTCTCTGGTGTTTGGGTATAATATTTTATGAATATTCATTAGATCATGTGAATAAAGCATATTTTTTAGCTCATCTCTCTATTGAATTGTTGTCTGATTGCTCTATCAATTATTAAGAGATTGTTCTTAAAATCACCAATATTGTGTTTGGGATTTATTCCTCCCTTAAAATGTCTTTATATCTGTTTCATGTATTTTAAAGTTCTATTAGTAAGATTGCACATATTAATGACTATTAAGTGTTCCAGATGATTTAATTATTTATCATTATAAAATTCACCTCTATTTATTGTGTCAATTTATTGTCTTGGAGATAATTTATCAGATATTATTTTATTTATTTATTTATTTAAAATATATTTTATTGATCTTTTACAGAGAGGAAGGGAGAGAGATAGAGAGTTAGAAACATCGATGAGAGAATCATCGATCAGCTGCCTCTTGCACACCCCCTACTGGGGATGTGCCCACAACCAAGGTACATGCTTTTGACTAGAATCAAATCTGGGACCTTTCAGTCTGCAAGCCAATGCTCTATCCACTGAGCAAAACTGATTTTGGCTATCAGATATTATTTAAATTACTCTATCCTAGTTATGCTTATTATATTTCATATGGAATATTTTTTACCCATTTACTTTACCTTTTCATATCTTTATATTTAAAGTATCTTAAAGATAACAAATACTTGAGCCTTAATTATTTATAAATTTTGATAATTGACTTTTAATAGGAGAGTTTAATCATTTATATTTAATATTATTGTTGGTAGGGTAGGGCTTATTTTTTATTTTATAATATGTTTTACATTTATCCCCTTTGTATTTTGTTCCTCTGTGTCTAAATTGCTGTCTTCTTTAAAATGTTTTAATATTTTCAAATTTCATTTTATCTATTGACTATTTATAAATGCCTCTTTGAATTATTTTTAGTAGTTGCCTGAGGGATTAAAACACACATTTTTAACTTTTCACAATGAATATGAGTTAATATTGTGGCAATTCACAATAAAATGCAGAAACTTTGCAACTGTGTTGGTCCATGTAATGACCCTTATTTTATGTCCTCTTGGATATATGTATTATTTTCATATAAGTATAAACCCCATAAGACAATGTTATAATTTTTACTTTAAGAAGTCATATGCATTTTAAGAATGGAAAAGAGGAGTCATTTATTGTTAATTTGTACTTATCATTTTCAATATTTTTCATTCTTCCAGAGGACATGTGTTTCCAATTGGTATAATTTTTCTTAGTCTCTGAATTTCCTTTGACAATTCTTTTAATTTATGTCTGCTGGCAACAAATTTTCTCATTTTTTAAAAAATCTGAAAGTAATTTTCCTTTCTACATTCTAGAATGATATTATTGCTGGATATAAAATTATTAGTTGACAATTTTTATTTGCTTGATAATTTGCTTCAATCAACTTAATGGTATTTTTTGTGCTGTTTTGGGGGCTTCAAGGTTTCTGCTAGGTAAATTGTATCATAATTCATTGTTTTCCTTCTGGATGTAATTTTTATTTCACCAATTTTAATTCTTTCTCTCTTTTTTTGATTGTGCAGTAATATCTAGGTTTGGTTCTCTTCACATTTTTCCTGATTAGGGATTGCTAAGGTTATTAAATCGTTAAATTAATTACTTCCACAAAATTTTGAAGAATTTCAGCCATTATTTTATCACAATTTTTTTTCATTTTCTCTCTATTTTTTTTCTGAGACTCCAATTACATATATAAACAGATCTTTCGATTTTATTTTATAGGCTAATAATCTATTTTTCAGTCTTTCCTCTCTTTAGTCCATATATTAGATAGTTCCTATTGAACTGTCTTAAAGTCACTGAAAAAAGTTTCTGTGTTCATCATTCTTCTTCTTTTTTTAAACTTTGTTTTTATTGTTGACACTATTACAAATGTCTCAATCCTCCCCTTTTGCCCACCTCTCCCATTTTCCTTTAAAATTCACCAGTGTATCTTATATATAAAATATTTATATCCAAAACCGGTTTGGCTCAGTGGATAGAGCATTGGCCTGTGGACTGAGGGGTCCCAGGTTCGATTCCGGTCAAGGGCATGTGCATTGGTTGCGGGCACATCCCCAGTCGGGGGGTGTGCAGGAGGCAGCTGGTCAATATTTCTCTCTCATGGACATTTCTAGCTCTCTATCCCTCTCCCTTCCTCTCTGTAGAAAATCCATAAAATATTAAAAAAAATAAAAAATATTTATACATCAGCAATTTTAATCTCTAGACTTTTCTGTGTTTTATATAGCTTATATTTCCCTGCTGAGATTCCTTATCTTATTTATTGCATTAAGTGTGAACAGAAGTATACCATCTTCTATAAAATCATATTAACCCCTTCAAAACTGTTAATCTGGTACCTATATCATTTTCAGGTAGGTTAACATTGATTGTCTTTAATCTAGAGAATTGGTCAAATATTTTTGTCTCTTGTTATAACAAGTCAATTTGGGTTGCATTCTAAACTGTGATATTTTTACATTACAGAACTCTAGATTCTACTTTATTCCTCTGAAGAGTGTTGATATTTTTATTTTAGCAGACAATTACATTGGTTGTACTGAAAATGTTCCTTTTAAAGCAGCGGCTCAAATACCAGTGAAGGTTTTATGTTTTTTCTTTTTGTTTTTATTTTTATCTATGCTGCTTTGAATCTGATGCATGCATTGTTCAAGGCTCAGGCTGAGCCAGGATTATCACAGAACTTTGTGCCTCTTTACCATGCTACCTTTCTCCTATTCAAAATTTGCCCCTCACTCTTCTGAACTCTGGACCTTCATGACAGATATAGTTTTCTATTCAAATGCAGCTTATTCTCAGATTAAAATCCATAAAACAGAAAATTCATATCATGTGAGTCCCTTTTTCTAAGACTAACTTCACAATCTGTTTAATTTTGTTCACATTTTCCAAGTTTTTACTTTTGTGTTTGTGTAGAATTGTAATTGATAAATTTTAGAATGTTAATTGATAGAAGTTTGATTAATATTTCAGCAACCAGAAATCACTACAAGGTATTTTAATCCTACATGTGATCAATTAAAAAAAGATGAAGAGCTTGTACTCTAATAATAAAAACTAAATAAAACCTCTATTTAGATATAATTTAGATACCAATTTAAAGTGTACAACTTAGGGTTTTTAAATAAGTTTACAGAATTCTGCAAAAAGCACCACTAATTTTACAATATTTTTATCCCCTAAGAAAAGACACACACACACACACACACACACACACACAACAATCCCGTACCCATTAGCAGTCATTCTCCATTTACCCTCCTATAGTCTTAATAACCACTAAACTACTTTATGAATTTACCTGATCTGGACATGTGATGTAAATATAATTATAGAATATGTAGAATTTTGTGATTGGTTTCTATTACTTAGCATGTAATATTTTCAAACTTTATTCATGTTGTACATATATCAATACTTCATACTTTTTATTTTATAGCTATGCTAATCCTTATTTTTACATTTATCAGTTTATTGCCATTTAGGTTGTCTCCACATTTTGGCTATTATGAATAAAAGTACTATAAACATCTTATACAAGTTTTTGTGTGAATATATTTTCAACTTATTTTAATATATACCTAGGAATTGGATAACTAGTTCATAGAGTAACTCTGTTTAATTTTTGGAAGAACTGGAAAAGTATTTTCCGAAGAGACTGCACCATATTACATTACCACCAGCAATGAATTAGGATTAATAGGATTTAGCCTTAATTTTTAAAATATGTTTTAGCTATTTTTGTTCCTTTAGTTCTTCATTATTGCTTTATTTGTATTAACTAGGTATTTTCTATTTACTTCCCTTGGGTTTATAATGAACATATTTATAGCAACCTAATTCAGGTTGGTACCATCTTAACTTGAATAGTATACAAAAAGATTTCCTCCAATATAGCACTATGAAAGACCTAGTGCATGAAATTAATGCATGGGTAGGGTGCCTAGGCCTGGCCAATGATTAGGGCCAATTGGGGCCTTCCTTCCCCTGGCTGCTGGCTGCTGACTGCCAGCCAGGCCTGCCTTCATTCTGCACTGCTCTCTGTGGTCAGCGCATGTCATAGACAGCATTCAAACTCCCAGTCAGTTGAACTTCCTATTGGTCAAACATGCGAGGGGCTAATTTGCATATTAGCCTTTTACTATATAGGATTGCTTTCCCACTCTTTGTGTGCTTATTGATATACAAATTATATCTTTATACATTTAAGTCTATCAACACTGTTTTATAAATATTGTTACTTTTAGTTGTTTTATAAATTGGATAGAATAAATTAGTTACAAGCAAAAATAGATTTGTATTCCCTTCTGTATTTACCTATGTAGGTACCGCTACTCATCCCCTTTATGTCTTCATGTGGACTAAAGTTACTGTTTAATGTCTTTGCATTCCAGCCTGAAGGAATTCTATTTGCCTTTTTTTATAGATCAGGTTTTCTAGTAGTCAGTTCTCTCAGTTATGTTTATCTTGTAATGTCTTCCTTTAGTTTTAATGTTAGTTTGTCTAGATATAGAATTCTTGGTTGACAGTTTTCTCTTTCAGCATTTTAAGTACCTCCATCTACAGCCTCCTGGGTTTCTTGGCTTCTGATAAATTACTTGCTATTCTTTTTAAAGATTTCTTGTACATTATGAATTTGTTTATTTGTTTTCTCTAACTGCTTTCAAAATCCGTTTTGTCTTTTGACAGTTTGACTATACTATGCCTAGATGTGGATCTCTTTCAGTTTATCCTATTAAGAATTTTTTTAAATTATTGAATGTATAGATTAATATTCATTAAATTTGGAATGTTTTTATCCATTCCTTATTCAGATATTATTTCTTCTCTCTCTCTCTCTCTCTCTCTCTCTCTCTCTCCCCCCCCCCCCTTCTAGGGATCCTATTATGCATATGTTGCCAACCTTGATGGCATCCCACAGGTATTTGAATTTCTGGCCATTTTTATTTTCTCTCTTCCTCAGACTGGATCATTCTTTTAAGACCATGTCCTCTAATTACCCCAAATCTCATATTATTCAGTATTATTTCAGTGGTTACACATATATAGTCTCTTTCCATCCTCTGATATACAGTTTCTGTCAAGTAGCAGAAAAAAAATTCAGATATGCTTGAAAAATGGCAGCTTAATGGAGAATTTCTATTTTTTTAAACTTTATTTTCCTTTGAAAGATCCTTTAAGAAAGCTTTGTTCTGTGGCACTGTTGATGCTTTCATGACACTTGCCTCTTTACACTTTATCACACCTATTGACCTTGAGGAATTCCTTGAATTTTCTCTTTTGGCCAGACTATCACACTGAATATACTAAGCTAGATTATTAAGACAACTCGAGGTACCTGGATAAACAGGTTCATTTGGCATGACAGCATGCTACATGTTATTTAAACTACATTATATATAATGTAGTTTAAATATATATAATGTTTGGAAAGTTCCCTATATCTTTATTGAGGAAGAAAATAAGTAAAAGCAGGTTTTTCTAAATTTTCCCATATAAAATTTGCTCATAAAATTTTAAGTGAAATTGCTCATCAGAAATATGTCATTAAATATCTAGGGAACACAATACAAGGATCATAAATATATGTTATTATTGTGTGTGTATAGAAATATTGTTCTTATTTATATAATTATTTTCAGTTTCTAAGTAGAGTATGTTTATAAATCAAAGTCAGCTTTAAGACCAATACAAATTTATGAGAAGAACACTGACAGAAGGAAATCAAGAAAAGTAGGTATGGCCAAAACCAGTTTGGCTCAGTGGATAGAGCGTTGGTCTGTGGACTGAAAGGTCCCAGGTTCGATTCTGATCAAGGGCATGTACATTGGTTGTGGGCACATCTCCGGTAGGGGGTGTGCAGGAGGCAGCTGGTTGATGATTCCCTCTCATAGATGTTTCTAGCTATCTATCCCTCTCCCTTCCTCTCTGTGAAAAATCAATAAAATATATTTTAAAAAAGAAAAAAAAAGGAAAGTAGGTATGCATTTTAAACTTCAATTTTTATTCTATGAAAGAAAAACCAAGACATGTGAAGGAAATATTTCACTGCTTGTATTTTCTTAAACAACTGAGGCACATTGGTAATCTAATGAAGAAATGGGTTAATATGGGATCACAATTGAATAAGTCAGAGCCATAAATACTGGCTAGTGACACCTCTACCCTTGCTTGCTGTTGGCAAAATGTGATTATATAAAAATGAAAACATAATGGATAGTGAAACATCATTTTTGTCTTTAAGTTTTTCCTTAAATAGTAATAAACAATAAAAATATATATTTGATAGTCACTTACTATAGCTAACCAAAAGCCTGGAAATATAAGCAAACCTGCATAATAAACAGTTACTGGTTTTATAATATATTAGAAGCCCAATGAACTAAATTCATGCAAGGGCCTTGTTTCCCACCTCAGTGACAGACACCTCTGCCTCAGCCCCCTTCCCCTGTGGCAGCCATGGGCCTCTGCCCACTTCTGCATCGGCCCCTGCCTACTGTGGCTTTGTCTGGAAGGAAGGATGTCGGAAGGACGTCCAGTCTAATTAGCATATTATGCTTTTATTATTATAGATTACTTGTTCAGTGACCTTGCCTGATGTAGTCAATGCATTGTCTTTCATCATGCCAATCAGAATAATCCTCAGATAAACTTTGTAGAACTTACATCTTGTATGGTTGAAAGACATGCATTTTGAAAATCACTTGAACAGTTTGCAAGGCATTTCCAATTCCTTGAATGCTTGGCAAGCTGACCTCTGCAGCTGGTCTACGACCTTGGCAATAATTATTTCCTTCAACTTGTTGGAAATGAATGATAGTCCACAAAAGAGTTTGTCCAACTCACTGACTATATCTTAGAATTTATGCACTAGCTTTCCAACTGTGCTATAGAAAATGGCAGCTCTTTCAAGATGATTTTTATTAAAGGGCTCTACTATTCATTGTTACAGGCAGCCCTTTCATCCACTGAGCAGTATCTGCTCAATGTATTAAAGTTACATCAATCTGTAAAAAGTATAAAATTACTAGTGGCCCCGGTGGATGAAATTCATGTGTCTCTCAGCCTGGCCTGCACCCTCTCAAATATGGGATCCTTCAGGGGATGTATGACTGCCAAAAACAATCAGGTGGACATCACACTTGCAATCTGGGACTGTTGACTCCTAACTGATCATCTGCCTGCCTGCCTGATTACCCCTAACCACTCTGCCTGCCAGCCTGCTCACCACCAACTGCCCCCCAGCCAGGCTTCTCCCCCCAGAACTGCTCCCCATGCCAGCCTGATCAACCCAACTTCTCTCCACTGCTGGCTTGCTCACCCCTAAGTGCCAGCCAACCTGATTATCCCCAAATGCCCTCCCCTCTTGGTCTTATTGCCCCTAACTGCCTCTGCCTTAGCCCTGACACCTTGGTTTTGTCTGGAAGGTCTCCTGGTCTAATTAGCATTGTGCCCTTTTATTAGTATAGATGATATTTGTGTTTCTAGATTTTTATAGTCATGCTGTATATATTGGGGAATCTTCTAAGAAATTTTTATTTTACCCTCATAACAAGTCCATGAGTTGGCTTCTATTATTACTTCCATTTTATGAGGAAGAATTGGAGGCGGAAGGAAATTAAGCAATGTGTCCAAGATTACAGAGCTGGTAAATGGAAAATTATGGGTTTTTTAAAATAAAATAAATTAAAAAGAGAAAAATGAATAAAGAAAAAGTATATTAGTTAGTAGAACAAACATATTTTGCTGTATTTTTATATAATCCGATTAAATGTTAATAGCACCTGCTTTTTTATTTGCACATTAGATGTTAGACTTTAGGAAAAGCCTAACTGATTTCCAGAGTGCTTTTCTGATAGCCATGAAAGTGCTATGTGGCCTTGATCAAAATTTTAGCATCTCTGTGTCTTCAAAAAATTGGAGATAATTATTTTAGCCATCTCCCAGAAGAGTTACTATTTGGGAATCTGAATATAAATTGTTTTCTGATTTCCTTGGAAGAAATTCATACTATAAAAACAAATTCAGGCTAGTATAATGACAAGTGTGAGTGTACATTAATTTTCCCCTTATGTTCTTATTGCCAGCAGATGGAGGTTGAAATTGAATTGCTTCTGACTGTTGTCCCTTGTTATGGCCTGTGGAGATATGACAATTGAGAAAGAACTTAAGGAATGCCAAGTAGCAGAGCATGAAGCAGTGGGTTTGACCCACCGTGTTGGACATTTTATGGCTGATAGCATTTGGAAAGGAAAAAAATCTGTATCCTCTATAGTAGCTTTGCATGTAGATCTCAAACTCAACCATGCCCCCACCCCCCTATTTGATTTGTCCAGAAATACTTATCTACTCTTCTAATTTCCAGCTATCTCACCAGTTGCCTTGCAAAATACCTACATAACTAAATATATCAAACTTGAAAACTTTCTTTGTTTCATTGCAAATTTGGGCACAGAAAGAAAGTAGAGGCAAAACACATGGAGTTTCTTATCCATCTTACTTTTGATTTTGGGGGTTGATGGTGAGGACTGTCCTGTTGTTTTGTTGTTGTTGTTGTTGTTTGTTTGTTTGTTTGTTTGTTTTATTTTTATTTTTGTCTATCTGATTATTTGACCAGAGATTTTTACCTAGAAGACTCCATGGGTGACCTTCCAGGGGCTCCTGACCCATGAGAATTAGAAAGAAAGTATTTGTGCATGCTACAATGTTCTTTTTTTCTTTCCTATTAGCAGATACTCTAAAGTTTTCACAAGATTCTTAAAGGGAGTCAGAACTTCAAAAGCTTATGATTCTTGCTTTGGATCTTTGGTTTATGGGGCAGTGAAACTTTGTGTGTTTGCTTTAATGATTGAGACAACATTTTACGTGAATGAGAACAAGGGACTGGTGGAGAAAAACAGCTTGGAGGGCATTATTACCTTTCCCAGTCTTCATTTCTTGTCATGAATTATTAATCATGAGGTAACACTTCATCTGATGCTTTGAAAACTCTCCCCCCGGTCAGAACAGCCTAATTGAATTGGAGGAAGTGGAGCAGGAAGAACTAAATGTGGACGTTGATGTTTTCACCAAAAGCAATTATACACCCTACAGCCTTCTCCACCTGTTTGAAAACCCAAGGCCCACTAATCTCATGCCACAAGGGAACAAAGAGGAAAATAGAGGAAAAATTAAAATTGTTGAGCTTCAAACATTTCTTTTTTGAGAGTATTTTATTTTGGCTAACAGGCATATGAGAGGATAAGGGAGGCAAGGGGCTTGGGCAGGGGTCTGATATATGAGAGATGGGAGTATACACCTTTTCAAGCTCTCTGAAGTGCATTTTGGCGATGGAACCAAACCTTTAATGTAGGCCTTCCTCTACTCAGTAATTCTAATTTCAGATGGTTTGTTTCAGAAATGCATATTTGAAATAATTTGTATGTGTAATAGAATATGAATGAGTCATTAGAAATCATTTTTAAATACTTTTTTGATATAAAACTATGTTTTTGATACTTTGTTTAAAAAAGCAATAAACCAATATGTATGTATACAGAGTATTGTTTACTCCACAATAATGACAAATATAATACAATGGGATTGAGGGATATGTTTCTCAATTGCATTTTTATATCATATATGCTTAGAAAAAACCTAATACAATATACATTAACTGGAAAAAATGGTTCCCAATGGCTCATGTGATAACACTTATTTTTGCATATCTCTATTTTCATTTTGTTTTCTCCAATAAGAGTACTTTTATGTTATTAAATGTACTAATATGAAATTAGGCCCTATCCTCTTTTTGAAATTATAGACTCCAGATCAGAAAAAGGTCAGATTATCAAATCCCAAAGGTTGGGTTTCACTCATCAGAAACCTAAGCAGACAGAGGCCATGGAGAATACCTTTCTTTCTTCCAAATGAAGCAGATTAGTTGGCCTGAGCTACTTCCCTGGGTCTGAACCACTCCCTTCTGAGCACAACCAGGTCAATCCAAGAGAGCTTTAGCTATGTTAAATGGTACATAGAAAGGCTTTTAAAGACAGTTGAAAATAAAAGGGAAAACATTAGCTCAAGCTATAACTTTCTGCTGCTTACATACTGATTTCCTGTAGCTCCCTGTACTTACTCTGATCATAGCATTTTCCAAACTATGTTAGAATTGCCATGCCTACCTATTTTAGAGAGTGAAAAGTCTTTCTGCCTTGGTTTCTACTGTATCTCCAATACTAACACAATTCTCCATCAATAAGTGTCGACTGAATAAATGATTAAGCAGATGCCTGAACGAAGCACTTCAAGGAATGACCACCTTAGGTACCTTGGATTCCCAAAATGCATAAATAATGAAATTCAAGATTAGGAAACAAATTATTTCCCAAAGGTAAACAGAGTAGAAAAGGCATCACCGGGGAGCAAGAAGTGATGAGTCAAAATAGTGCACATGGGAATTTGGAAGGGGTAACAGAAGGGAAGGAATGTGGCAAAAACTGAGCTGATATGAAAAGGCAAATATGAGTTGTTGGCATGATATTCTACCATTATAAATGACATTGCTGTAGGGATGGAAGAACAAAGGTTTTTAGTTTGCAGAGAAATGTGTTCTTGAATGGGTGAAAATTAAATCTGCAGGATGATTTGAAGTGGAGACAGCACAATGGATGATTTTAGCCACATAAACACAGTAATGTCCGGGTGCAATGATTTCTATTCTACCCCCCTGGCTTCCTGGCCTAAGCTGATTATTATTTAGCATTTATGTGGCATTTCATATGTACAAGTGTTTTACAATCATTTATTATTTATTCCTCACAACATGAGAAAGCCACAAATCAAGGGCAGGGATAAAGTTAATACAATTTTATTAAACAAGAGGGGTGTGCCTAGCAGCAGGCTCAGCTACAACCAGGGAGTGTGACCTCACAGGGGAGAAAAACATGAAAATTGCTTTTTTTTCATTTTGTGTTGCAATTTATACTTTTAATCAGTATTAAGTCAGGTGACCCTGCACACCTGGGAGAGTTCCTGGGAGCCTGGCAACCTGGTGTGCCAACTCAGAGGAAGCCTGCCTCCGACTCTGTCATTTCTATCTTGTTTTACCCCTCCCTCCTTCTCTCCCTCCTCTCTCTCTTTTGATCCCCTTTCTCCTGTCTATCCACCCCTCCTTTTTTCTTTTGCTTTCTAGATTTTATTTTTTCTTTCTATTTCTCTCTTCTTGTCTTCATGCCCTATCTCCCCATTTTCTCTTCCTATTTCTGTCTCTCACCCCTGTCTTTCCTTCTCTTCTCATATATCTTTCTCTCTGACTCTTCCTTCTTCACTTCTCTCTCTCTCTCTCTCTCTCTCTCTCTCTCTCTCTCTCTCTCTCTCTCTCTCCACAGACACTTCACACATGGAAAACAGCAGAATCTAATTGTGTAAAGTGCAGAAGGTCATTTCCTTTCTAAGACAGCACTCCTTCACTGCCTTCTTCTGAGACCTGACACATGGGAAATTTTAACTCGATTTGTGCAGAGAGAATAATGCCAGTATTAATCCAAGTTGCTTGGAAGGTCATTTAAAAGCCATTCCAGGTTGTTTTACTCCCACTGCTAGTGTTCTTCAGGCACTTCTCATAAATGCTAATGAATAATTCACCTTGGTAGTATAGACAAACACAGGCTGGTGGTGTTATTTGGAAATAATTCAAATGGACTAATTAGTAATTTCCTTTAGATTTTATTTAACAAAGCAAAAGGGGTTTTGAAATATTTGGTGAATCATACATCACTATGTTACTAAAATCTTCATAACAATAATTTGGAGAAGGGTTGATCACATTTAGTGACAAAGCCTGGATGATTGCAATTTTTCAAAAATTATATATAAATGTATTACATTCTAGGCAGAGTTTTATTAGACAGTGAAAAATATCTTAGATATCTTACTCATCTAATTTTGAGGAATAACTAAGAATCACTTCTTCTGACATATGTATTGAAACAAAAAATAATAGATGGACACATTCCCTAAAAATATCTTTAAATACTATTATTCTGTTATGATCACCTACTATGTGTGGGATATACTGTTCTAAGTGCTAGGGATAGAGCAGAAAACTTCCTTGCTGTATTGAAATTTAGGTCCTAGTGGAAATACATTATAAAGAATAATAATTGTTAGATATATTAGATAGATAATAGATAGAGAGAAAGATATAGGAGGATGTCACATAATGACAAGTGCTAGGCAGAAAATAGAAAGTGACTGGGAATGCTTTGGATGATGTTAGGCACTATTTTCAGAGGGGTCAGAGAAATTAATTAGGGAAGGGACAATAGAGCAGAGACTAATATTGAGAAAGAACCAGCTATGTTAAGATCCAAGCCTTCCAAGGTAGTGGGTAAGCAAGGTGGGAACAAGTTTGGTGTGCTGAAATCTCATGTGTTTGTAGCCTAGTAATAGCAGGAGGAGAAAAGAGCCACATCTGGCCAGGGACAAAATCATGTTGTTTCTTTCTTTTGCTTATCAAACTCTTCCCAATTCATAAACAGGCATTTCATCCCAATGACGGTATCCTCACAATTCTTAGTTACTGGAAGGAGTAGGATAAATTTGTTCGGTTGTGGCCAATGTATCTCCGTTCCACACACATTTCCTCTTAAATCTGTAATCCTTCCCTTTTCATGCTACTACATGTGAGTCTCCATTATACTAATGAAGAGAAATCTCAGAGAACAAAGAAGTGACTTTCTTGTTTTTTTTAATTTAGTGAAATCAGAACATAATTGAAATAATACATAATAAAGCACATGCTTGGATTTTCTCATCATGATTATGCTAAGATCCCCCTAGTTGGGTAGATGGAAGATGTCTGCAGTTTAGTTTCCCCTTTGCCACCTGGGACTGAGTGAATCAAGGGAAGATAGAAACTTGATCTCACCAGCTGCTGTCTTTGGAGCTGCAAGTCTTTTGCCAAACACTTCTCCATGTGTTACTCCTTCACTAGGAAGTGAGGGTCTACCCACTTCAAACTGTTTCCCATCTCTAATAGTCCTGGGGTCACCAACCAGTGGCATAAATTATAACACTTAGATTTACTGGGAGATGTGGCTTTAAAGGACATTTTGGAGCCAGATAGGGATAGACTTAGAGAATAATGTTAAATGGCATATTGAGTGTTTGATTTTAGAACAGTTACCAAAATATCAGAGATTAAGTCAATGGGAGGGATTGAAACAGCAACACCGTGTTCTTTTCCTTAAAATAAAATTAACCTCCACCTCTCTCCTTTTTGTCCTCTTTTCCTTTCTTCTTTTCTATTGCATTATAAGTATAGGCTTTAGTGAACCACCTGATACAATGGGAAATGTAATGCATGGGTCTACAAATTCCCAGTTTTCTAATATTACCTCCATGCCCGTGTCCCTCTGGTGATGGGGCACTTAGCTTCTTTGAACTCTCTTCATCACCCTAAAGAACCTTGAACTTATCTTTTCTGTACACATTGTTACTTCTGCTAAATTCTCAATCATAACTCTGTACGTAATCAGCTGTATACACTTTAGTTTTCATGCCAATCACACTGCTCGATATTGGTGTAAACTCTTTACTTTCCAAAATACCACTTAATGAAAGATATGTATGTAATGGATTTTCTTGAGAATTTGGAGTCAATGAGTGGAAGGGATCATGGAATAATTGAAAAGTGGATAGATCACAATACGGCACTGCCAAGCTATTCAAGAAGATTAGATAATTTTCTTCAAAGCCTCAGTCATTACCACTTCTGAAAAATCTTCATTTGTTTTCTCAGTCCAGTTTCATTCCCTCACTATGTTAAAGGTACTATTCTTTTCTCCTTTTCACATCCTCCCCCTAAGCTTGCTTACCTTTCCCTCCAAAGGCAGAGCAGTTTATCTATTTTCTTGATTCATCCGCAATTCAAACAAGACAAGCTCTAAGAACTCTCTGTATTAGTTAGGGTTCTCCAGAGACAAAGAACCAATAGAATGTGTACATCAGTGGAAAGAGATTTATTTTAGGGAATTGATTCATGTGATTGTGGAGGCTTGATGAATCCAAAATATGATGGGTGAGGCCAGCAGGCTGGAGACTCAGAAAAGAGTTGTAGTTTGCAACCGAACCGTTCATTGGAGAATCAGAAAAAGCAGGTATTTCAAATGAAGCCTGAAGGTAGTCTCCTGAGGAATTTTCTCTTCCTGGGAGGAGGCAACCTTTGGTTGTATTCAAACTTTATTCAAAGTCTGCTATTTTAAATGTACATATTACCCAAAAACACTATCACAGAAACACCTAAAATAATGTCTGTCCAAATATCTGGCCCAGACAAGTTGATATATAAAATTAATTATTAAATTATTCAAATCAAAAGACATCTAAGAGTTCTGCTAAATAGAGTTCTCTCCTCTATTCTAAACTATTCAATGTATTCATCTTTTTCTTAGTTTAGAAAATTTCTTACCTATCACTTATTGGTGTGTTTTTTTTTCTTTCACTTTTCAAAACAAATTGTGAGCTTGGGAGGTGCAGAGATTTTGTGTGTGTGTGTGTGTGTGTGTGTGCGCGCGAGCATATAAATAAAATGTGCATCTGTTTGAAAGGGTCATTCTTATATCTACAAAGGAAACACCACTGTCAGTCAATCAAACAACCAATTTTCTCAAACTTTCAACTGGTTGACCATCTCTATATTGTGATGTGAAACCTTGAAGTCAAAAAATAAAGGAAACTTCCATTTTATTTCTCCTCTTTCTCCATTCCCCCAAAGATAACTTATATGTGGAAATCCCAAGGAACTGTTTTTATTCTCCTACCTTACAATGAGGAAATGTTTTGCATGGCAAATGAAAAAGATTATGCAGTGGTAGAGTTCAAAGTTTATATGTGTTCTATATATATTGGGGTTTATTTTTAAAATAGTGTGATATGCTGAAGAATTCGTGAAAAACATAAAGGTAGATAAATTTAAGTCTGAAATTATACAGAATATACTTCTACTTCTACTTCTACTTAATATAATTATACTTCTACTGTAAAATGGTGCAGTTTTAACAACTCACAGGCTTATTGTAAATTATACTGTATAATCTATTTATATTTGGCCTTATCATTTTCATTATATGTAAATTCCCTGATTGAAGTTGCTTTAATATAACTGTTTGTTGGAGATTCTATTATGCTTATTTTCACTTATAATCTGAGTGGCCAGATTATTATGGCCACCTGGCATTTGTAGGCAAAATAGCAATACACTGCATCGTATGGGATATGGAAGCTGAAGGCCTGTACGAACACCTTTGCAGTCTGCAGTTACCGAGATAAAATGTCTCCAATTCGCACAGGAACACAGGATAGGACAGTTGAGCATTGGAAAAAAGTCATGTGGTCTGATGAATCATGTTTCAAGTTACATCATGCAGATGGCAGAGTGAGAATTTTGCGGAAACGACATGAAAGCATGCAACTCACATTCATGAGTACAACTCTGCAAGCGGGTGGGGGCAGTGATGGTTTGGGGCATGTTTTCCTGGCAGGATTTGGGCCCTTTAATTCATGTGGAACAGCATCTGAATAGCACAACATACCTAAGTATTGTTGCTGATCAAGTTCATCCTATCATGTTGATGGTGTATCCCAATGGAGATGGCTTCTTCCAACAAGACAATGCACCATGCCATGGTGCTCATATTGTGCAGGAGTGATTTCAAGAACGTGAGGGAGACTTTGCCTTGCTTAGGTGGCCCCCACAGTCACCAGATCTCAATCCAATTGAGCATTTGTGGGATGGAATTAAAAGAGCCATCAGGCAGCTTGTCCCACAACCATCAAATCTCACAGAATTAGACAGTGATATTCATCAGGTATCGTGTAATATTCCTAGCATCACCTTTCAACATCTCGTGGAGTTAATGCCAAGAAGAATCTCTGCAGTATTGAAGACAAAAGGTGGCCCAATGAAGTACTGATGGGGCGGTCATAATAATCTGGCCATGCAAAAAAAATAAATAAATAAAAATAAAAATAAATAATCTGGCCACGCAGTGTAAATTTCTGAGTTTCTATTACTAAGATGCACTTAATTTTGAATATATTCATATACAAATATATAAATTTCTGAATTTCTGAAACAGAAAAATTGAGAAAGTGCTTTCTTTTCATGGCACACTCATCCTATCCAATAAAAGAGAAATGTGCAAATTGACCATACCTCCACTACACCCACAAGCCATGCTCAAACAGCCAATCAGGAGCAAGTATGCAAATTAACCCAACCAATATCATGGAGGCCACAGAACTGGAGCAAGCAGGAGGCTTGGGTTGCCCCCAGTGATGGAGGAAGCCAAGCTTCCTGCCTGCCCTGGCTGGCCCTGGCCTCCACTCAAGGCTACAAAGTTTCAATTATGGGAGATAAATAAATCCCAGATACCAGGGCCTCCACTTAGGTTGCCAGGGGACATGGCCAGTCTGAAAACTGCCCAAACCACCACAGGCCCCTTGCTCAGGCTGCCCCACACTCCAAGGAAACCCTCACCTTGATCCAGGACATCATTCAGGGCAAACTAGTTGGCCCCCACCTGTGTAACAGGCCTCTATCCTCTCTAATAAAAGAGTAATATTTAAATTGACCATCACTCCAACACATAAGATATGGACACAAGATGGCCACCACAAGACGGCCAGCAGGGGAGGGCAGTTGGGAGGGACCAGGCCTGCAAGGGAGGGCAGTTGGGGGCTATCAAGCCTCCAGGGATGGGCAGTTAGGGGCAACCAGGCTGGCAGAGAAGGGAAGTTGGGGGTGACTGGGCCTGCAGGGAAGGGCAGTTGGAGGGGACCCAGGCCTGCGAGGGAGAACAGTTGGAGGATTAGGCCTGCAGGGGAGAGCAGTTTGGGGGACAAAGTCTGCAGGGGAGGGCAGTTAGGGGTCACCAGGCCTTTAGGGGAGGGCAGATAGGGGTGAGTGGGCCTGCAGGTGAGGGCATTTAGGAGCAATCAGGCTGGTAGGGGAGCAGACAGACATTAATCAGGCTGGCAGGAGAGTGATTAGGGTGTGATCATGCTGGCAGGCAGAAGTGGTTAGGGGCAATCAGAAAGTCAAGCAGGCTAGAATTTGGGAGCCAGTAGTCCTGGATTGTGAGAGGGATGTCCGACTGCCCGTTTAGGGATCCCAGATTGGAGAGGGTGTAGGCTGGGCTGAGGGACACACCCCCGATCCCCCATGCACAAGACTAGAGCAATACTCCCCTGGCAGCCGAGCCTGAGCTTCTCAGCAGAGGCTCTCTTCTCCGTCAGCTGCTGACTTTACTTGCAGGATGTAGAATAATTATTCCACAACACTAACGTGTGTACAATTAGGTCAAAGCATTGTGCAATTGTTTCCAGTTAATTTGTACAATTGAGGGTTTCAAGTGTTTGAGGATGTCAGCTCTCACAGAGCAGTGATTTTAACTATTGAGTTTAACCAAAGTCTCCAGTGACTCTTTCAATGCTGAATGTAAACTAATGGAGGAACCTGACCACCAAAGAGATTGTTTGCCCAGTGTCGAAGCACATTGTCTACAAATGGCAAATGAAATCATTTATAAGAAATTGACATTACTATGTTTTTTAAAAAGTTCTTTTAATTTTTCACTAAAAGGAGGAAGTTATTAGTTTTACTATTAAATATGGTAGATATTAAAATTCCTCTTAGAGAACCAGTGATCCAATGATCCCAGTTTGAGCTAAGTACACTGTGAGTATGAAATGAATTAGTGACAATCAAAACAGGCCTTAGTAACAGATATTTAAGAAGAAGTTACTATTGTTGCATTGATTTTAATATTTGTACATAAATGCTGACTTTTTGAGCATTATTTTGTATTGCTTGTACTTTAATACCTGTACAGTTCCAGAAATAAAAGTCTGGAAATCTTTTAAAAATAAATAAATAAAGTAGGAGGGAATGTAGACATATCTCTCCAAGAAAAAACATTCTCACAGTTGTTTTTAATAACAAGACATTGAATTAATTTAATATGTATCTTAATATATGTTCATTCAAATTTCTACTCATTCTGATAATCTGCCATCCTGGTGAAACCTTCCTTCCAATTTCTCTATTGGAGAAAAGAAAATATTGCTGCTTATAATGTTCCAACAACATATCATTCCCATGTGGCTTAGTGACAGCCACATTGCATTTTTTTTACAGTATATGAAAATTTCTTAAGCCAGACTCCTCTTCATCTTTGACCCAAAAACCTGATACAGTGCCTGGTTCAGACATAGGTGTGGCCATTAAACACACCTATTTATAGTTTGTAAAATAAATATTTTTGAATGAAAATGTCAGGTTCATCTGTACAGAGTAGAAGAGGCTACTTTGATTTTAGATTTCCCACAGTATACTATTTCCATCCTTCAAATTCAGTTTGAATAGAAAGATATGCTATCAAATTAAATATAATGGTCTTCATTTGCAGAATAAATTAAAATTAATTTTTTCTTAATGCTTAAAATTATATGTGCTTCATTGAAATAAGTAAGATATTTGAGGGATTAGGATCTTAGACCTGTCAAATAATTAGTGTTAGAATCATTGAAACATTTTTTATCATTTTAATATGTTTCAAATTAGAAATTAAAGAGAACTAGTGGATATGAAAAAGTAATGAGAATAAAACAATCCCGTAATCAAAATTGTAGCGTCTTTCTTCTTCTATCCATGTGAAGTAATAGAGAAAATTTGAAGATAATTATAAGAACAAGAGGTTTAATCGATTCTAAAATCATGGAATTGGAAATTGCAGCCTAGTATCCATCTGCTATGAGCACTCTGAATGAAATACGCCTTTGATTTGCTTTTGGATCAAGAAGGTACAAAACAATTATATTTCTTAGTGATTGTGAAAATAAGATTGACCCATACTCCTTTCTCTTGGGTGTAATCAGATAACCAGTTCTGAAATACTCATATAATTTATTTTATTTTATGTTTTTCTAATAGCATGAAAGTTTGGTCAAGGAAAGGTTCATGTGTAAGAGTAGGGATCATCACTATGGTTTTGCTAAAAAAAATTGATATTCTGTGATGTATTGTACACATTTCTAGAAGCCTCCATTTGTTCAATGATGATGTACTTTACAGACTACAATAACCTATTTATTTTCCTTCTTTCCCATATGTTTATTTTCCTTCTTTTTCTGAATCTATGTCATGAAAAGGATGAAAGAAGTGCTCTTAATTTGTATTTCCCTAATTGCTAGTGTGGTTGAACATCTTTTCATGAACTGTCACCTCATACCTGTTAGAGTGGCCATTATCAACAAGAGAAACAATAACAAGTGTTGGAGAGGTTGTGGAGAAAAAAGAAACTTCATTCACTGCTTGAGGGAATGTAGACTGATACAATCACTATGGAAATCAGTCTGGTGATTCCTCAAAAAGTTAAGAATAGAGCTATCAAATTACCCAGCAATCCCTCTCTGAAAAATTTGAAAACATCTATTCACAAGGATATATGCACCCACCACTATATTCATTGCAGCATTTTTCACTGTGGCCAAGACATGAAAACAACTAAGGTGTCCTGCAGTAGAGGACTGGATAAAAAATGTTTATATATATATATATATATATATATATATATATATATATATAGAGAGAGAGAGAGAGAGAGAGAGAGAGAGAGAGAGACTAGAATACTACTCAGCCATAAGAAAAGATGAAATACTGCCATTTGCAACAACAAGGATGGACCTTGAGAATATTACACAAAGTGAAATAGGTCAGAAAAAGCTAAGAACCATATGATTTCACTCATATTTGGGATATAAAACTGAAACTCATGAAGACAAACAGCAGTGATGGTTGCCAGAGGGAAGGGGGTGGGGGATGAATGAAGAGGAGGTCCTAATATATGGTGACAAGAGAAGATTTGACTTGGCATGGTGGGCATATGGTGCAATATACAGATCTTGTAACACAGAAACCCACACCTGAAATCTATATGGTCTTGTCAACCAATGTCACCCTAATAAATTTAATAAAAATTAAAAAAAAACAAGCAAAAAATGCCCTTATAAAGACTACTGAAACATTTGACATTTTTAAAGCAAATATGAAAGCTGAATAGTCACAGAACTAGTTTCTTAAGAATGCATAGTTACCATTTAAAAAGTTGGAGAATCTTTCAAGGGTTACTGACCTAAAGTACCAGTAGCATAAAAATTTCTCAGAAAGGACTAAACTAAAAATTTGAATAATTAAGAGAGAAACATTTACTCAAAGTTTGTATGAATCATTAGGACTGGAATGGATTAAAATGGTTAATTTTTAGTAGGACTGGGAAAGACACCAACCCAGTTTTGATTATCATAACTTTGAAATTTTCTTTTACAGTTATGTACATAACAGTTTACCATTTACTTGTTCTAAATATTTAAATAGATTTATAACATTTATTAAAATAATTATCCATATTTATTTTTATACTAGTTATAATGAACCATGGCACAAGCACATACACACACACACTCAGATGCACACACAGACTCAGCCTTTGGCTTCTGTGATTTTTGGCTATGGCTAAGCACCACTGCTAGCATGAAGAGCCAAATATGATCACAAGAAAATATGTAAGAGGCTAAAAATGTTTCTTGAATGCCAATACTGAAAACCCAAATCCCAGGGCAGGCATTTGGGCAGAAGGAATAAGTTTAGCATACTGAATGATTCTGGTTGATGTCTGGCCTGGCTCCTTTGTACATCTTTTCTGATTGGTCAGTAACTATGGCATTTGATTTTGGAATGTTTAAATGTCATTCATGATGATATATAAAATTATAAAGTGACAGACAATACGTAAGATGTATTCACAAGTTACTTCCATGTGTGATAACCTAGAAAAAGACCTACTGCAAATTCACAAGAATATTCATTTACTGCCGCATTGCTTGTGGAAAAACAATAGTTACAATGTAAATGCCCACTAATAGAATAACTAACACTGTGCAACAATAAAAATACCCTCATAATAAAAATAAAATAAAAATTTTAAAAAATGAACGAGGTAGATCTATTTATATTCTCATATAAAATTTATAAGATATATTCTTTATTGAAAAAAAGTTTCAAAAATAGCTACGGAATAATATTATTAGGGTAAAAAAACAAAATCTAAGAAATTAGTAACCCCTAATTCAAAGACAATGGTTCTAGAAGAAACACATTAAGCCAATGACAGTGCTTACCATTGTTGATGCTACACAATACCTGGAGGCAGGGCTGACTGTGAAAAGGGACTTTAATCTTATTTTCAGTATCTTCATTTTTATAGGAAAAAATTATCTTCATTTATCAGGTATCATTTGATTAATTTTTATATAAACTTATCAGGGATATTGGAAAAAGGCAAGGGTAGGGAGTATTTAGCAACATACATATGTGGTTTTCCCCCTACATGCCCAAGATAGTTCCTTCAAATATGACCCATATCTAGGCACATGACCAGGTAACTGACCTTATGCAAAACCTTTCACTCATTGATACAACAGAGTATGCTGGACAAGGAAAGACATGTTTTCTCACCAAATATGAACCTGCTTGAATGAGTTTCACCCTGGATATGTAACAGGTTACCTGCATGTGTCTGTTCTTTTTTTTCCCCCAGCCCAGTGGTTAAGGTGGTTCTTACTGACAAATGAAAATAAAACATAGTTTTCAGGGGGATATATAAGATTTCATAAAACAAGGTATAGACTAAGATATTACAGGGCTAATTTGGAAGACTGGGACAAAGGATCCATGGAATATAAATGTCCTCATTTTGGTGAATTAGTATATTGGATGTTAGATGGATTGAACCATGGACAATGGCAGAGAAGGTATGTTAACAGTAACCCTTGGCTAGAACACTTCCTTTGGGCAAACACTGGTCTATCTTCCTCTCTCAATAGGCATAGAATTCTTGGTTATATGCTGATGTGCTTCCTTGGAACTGTGCTTTCTAATGCACATTGGATAATAAATTAATTGTTGTCTCTTGATAGACAATAAGCTTTAAGAGGGTAGGGACCATGAATAATTTCACTCATCTTTATATGTGCATGAAACCTTGGAAGTAATTTACAAATGAATCAATGAATGAAATAAATATAATAGGTGAATTTACATAATGAGGGAGAATAAATTTTTTAATGAAATGTTGCTTAATACTTTTTACCTCAGAAAATAGAGATAAAGCCACTTTGTACATCATTATTGCTCTTTTATGAAAATAATGAAAACAAGTGTCTACTATATAGCACTTATTAATTAATTAGTCTGCAAATAAAATGTATGATGATAATGAATGACCTGTACCACAAATAACTGAAGTCACCACAAGGAATTTCAACCTGGGGACTTCTTACAAATGTGACAACTCCTAAAGCTAAGGAGCTGCATGAATGTGATACTATTGCCATGTTCTGGCTTTGATTACTTAAGGCACTGGCATAGCCACAGTAATGTCCGATACTCTGAAACAACCCTTAAGTAGAGCTTAGTTTATGCCAGACATTCATCTGAGGTCTTAACATGTGTAAACTTAATATGTATTCATAATAAAATAGGTAATACCTACTTATTATAGGAAACTTATAATTACAAAAGAATGAATTTCTGAATGAATTAAAAAAAATATATTTTATTGATTTTTTTTTACAGAGGGATAGAGAGTCAGAAACATCGATGAGAGGGAATCATCCATCAGCTGCCTCCTGCACACCCCCTACTGAGGATGTGCCTGCAAGCAAGGTACATGCCCTTGACCAGAATCGAACCTGGGACCCTTCAGTCCGCAGGCCCACGCTCTATCCACTGAGCCAAACCAGTTTCAGCTCTGAGTGAATTTTTTAATAAGTCTTTTATTTTAATACTTATGAGGTTATTTAGTCCTTGGAAGGTTACATCAAATTTTAAAAAATCTTTTATTATGCATTATCACAACTGAGATGATATATAATATAGTTATCTATATTTTCATATCTAATACATTTGGCTTTGCTTTTGCCATGTTATATGAATGTTGTTTTTTAAAATTAATTTACTAGATGCCTGGTGCATGACATTTGTGAACTGGGGGGGGGGGGGGGCCTCAGTCCGGCCTGTATGGATTCACAGTCCAGGACCCCTCGAGGGATGTTCACTTGCCAGATTAGACCTGATCCCCTATTTGGCTTAAACTGGCAGTCAGACATCCCTCTTGCAGTCTGGGGCTCTCGCAGTCCAGGACCACTTGCTCCTTACTGCCCACCTGCAATGGAGGTGGGAGAGGCTGCTGTGCTCGCCAGCCATGAACTGGCTGAGTGGCGCTTCCCCTGTGGGAGCCAACTGACCACCAGGGGGTATCTCCTGCATTGAGTGTCTGGCCCCTGGTGGTCAATGCCTGTCATAGTGACTTGTTTGGTCAATTTGCATATTAGTCTTTTATTACATAGGATTTTTTTTAGTTTTAGTTTTTCTAGTTTGCTTTTTCCTTAGTTTTTATTTTAGAGACTATATTTCCATTTTTTAAAGCTTCTAAACATTTTTAGAAGATGGGCATTTTATTTTTAATTCTAGGAGTTACCTTTTTTATGACAGACATAATTTAATCTATATTTATTTAATTTTTAAAGATAAGCACAAAAATTTTACATCATTATCCCTGATGCCTAATAGGGAATTTAGCAGGTTGGCCAATTTTAATCCATGTTCTAATCTTTGTTAATTGTTGGAGGTTTTAGATTCAACACATTGTTATATAGTTATTATATTAATCCTACAAACCTTTTCCATTAGTTGTTTTTGTATTTATCACTAAAACATATGACCACTACAATAAATGTAATTCAATATCAGATCTATAAGCATACTAATTGCACTTAGTAACAAAATAAATATTCATTTTACAGATGGGACAAAGTGGATTTACAGTAATTTGTATGGGAAAGAATATAATAATCTATACTAATAAAATAATAAAATGCAAATTGACCATACATTTGCAACAACCACCAGCCAATCAGGAGTGAGTATGCAAATTAATCCAACAAAGATGATGGGTTAATTTGCTTACACAGGTGCCTAGGACAGGGCTGGGTGGGATGCTTGTGTCATTGACCTGGTGATGATGTAGGTGTTCTGCACTCCCCAACCACTCCAGGCCTCTGGGAAACAGAGGAAAGACAGAAAGGTGGCTCCCAGCCAGAGCGAAAAGGTAACTGTGGCCTGAGTGAAGGTGATGCCAGAAGCCATGGGAAGGAAGCCCCATTCTTGTATGAATCTTTGTGCCCTGGGTCTCTTGTTAATAAATAACAATATAAGAATAGACTTTTTTTTTGCATACTCACAACTATAAACCTACATTCACCCCTTCCTGCATATTCCCTATAACTCTCTGAGGCAATATCTATTTGCATTTCTGTTCTCATAGTGAAAGACCTAAAATTCAAGAAGATTAGACAATTCCCTCAAGGTCAGTAAATAAAACTGAAAGTGCCCAAGTTGAGATTTGAATACAGCACTAGTCCAAAGAAGACTGAATGCTTATTTTTTTTCAGCTTCCTCCTCTAATATTACACTTCATTTTTTCCAGCATGTAGTTATGAAGTAGATAATATGTGATAGACAATCTGTTGAATAAAAGTGTAAGTCTTTCCTTGCCCTTATTGACCCAAATTGGATGTTGAATAGATTCAACTAAAGAAGCCATGGTGTTCAATTGTAATGAATATAATAATAAGAGAATTACAAAGTGCCAGAAAATTTATTGATAAGCACTGTACCTACTCTAGGCATCAGGGCAGGCTCTGAAGACACAGGGACTTTTGAGTTGACATATAAGGTGAGGAGAAGTTAGGCTGGTAAGAAAAAAACCCTGAAAGAAGGTAAATATGATAGAGTCCACTTTTGCTGGGAAAATGAAGCTGACAGATTTAAGGAAGAATGAGAGATGGGATAAAACCTAAGATTCAAGAGATGCCCATAGGTTCGATAACAGAACTTGCTGCTGCCCTAAAGTTTTGCTTTTAGCTTGTAGAATTTCCTCCCCCCCAATAGAGCTGTTGCTGGTTTGTGCCCTTTTTGTATCTATTCATAGGTATTAGCATGTGATGTTTAGAGCAGGCATATAGAGCATTGGAAATATGCTGTCATGTTATTGTGAAATTTAAAATGAGCATTTAGCTTCTAAAAGTATTTGCTGGTTGAAAAGAAAATTCTAAGAAGGCAGCTCTGCATTTACATTTGTTCAGCTGTTGGAATTGATGAAAAGTTCAGTGATGCTCAAACCCCCATCAAGTTATTAACATGTTCTTGTTGGTTTTTGAAGGGGCAGTCTCCAAAAAAAAAATCATTGGAATATTAATGAAAGTTTTACGATGAAATAAAAATCCTAGGGCTAGAACAAAAAACATACATTAACCAAAAATAATGGAGGGATACAATTTCCATGGCTACTAAAATATTATTCTGGTTTTTGTTAAACTGAGAAGTGAAATAGATATCTTGTAAAGAGGCATATGGAGTTTAGCCCAGTTACATTGGTTAAGAAGAAGCCCAAATCTCACTTTTTCATTTTCTAACATCTAAAACAGTGAACTGCTAGTATTTGAATCCCAAGACTACTAATAATTCTAGTAAGAATTTTAATCCTATGAATGCAATATAGGGGGAAATGATAAGCAAAGTCCTAATAGAACACACTATTCATAGTAATCCTATATAATAAAAGGGTAATATGCAAATAGGGTAAACAACAGAACAACTAATCAAAGCATAATACGCTAATGATATGCTAAGGCTACTCAATTACTCACTATGGCATGCACTGATCACCAGCGGGCAGACAGTCAACTGCTCAACCAGTTGCTATGATGTGCACTGACCACCAGGGAGCAGATGCTCTGACCCATAGGTTAGGTTGCTACTGGGGTCTGGTTGATTGGGACTGAGCAAAATGGGCCAGACATGCCCTGGAGCTCTCCCACAGTCCCTCCTCAGCCTGATTGTGCACCAGTGGGGTCCCTCATCCTGGTCTGTGCCCTCTCACAATCCAGGACCTTTAGGGGGATTTTGGAGAGCCAGTTTCAGCCGGATCCCACAGGCCACTCCCTGTGGGAGTGCATCAGACACAGGGCTCATAGCTGATGAGCACTGCTGTAGTAATGCAAGCATCTCTCAATAAGGACTGATTGGGTGCCAGCCCATGGCAGGCAGTGGGGCTAGATACAGGGCTGGTCAAACTATGGCCCACGGGCTGGATCCGGGGAATAAAACTATTGAATTAAAGAAAAAGACCTTACCCTTTTATGTAATGATGTTTACTTTTAATTTATATTAGTTCACACAAACACTCCATCCATGCTTTTGTTCTGGTCCTATGGTCCAGTTTAAGAACCCATTATGGCCCTCGAGTCCAAAAGTTTGCCCACCCCTGGGCTAGAATGAGCAGGAATGGCAGATAGGAGCAGCAGGTGGTGTTGGACTGCAGGTTTTGGCCAGACCCCTGCAGGTCACCCAGAGGGACCCACCCATGCATGAATTTATGCACCAGACTTCTAGTCTCTCTCTCTCTCTCTCTCTCTCTCTCTCTCTCTCTCTCTATATATATATATATATATATATATATATATATATATGATATATAACCAGAACGCCATAACAACCCAAACAACCATTTGCTATCATGCCCAATGAGGCCAGCCAACTGGCCCAATCAGGGGCAGGGTCAGCTGGCCAAACTCCCATGTTCCCTCCCCACCACTGGCTCCAATCAATCGGTCCTCATTGAAATGGGCAGGTTGGACCCAACCTGTGCACAAATTTGTGTGCCTTGCTTCTAGTCTATAAATAAATGATTTAAGCATAGGAATCATGGATCCTAACATTTTTGGAGATTTGAAACTGCAAATATAATGGATAGAAATCAGCTTCTTTTTATACATTTGTTAAATAAATACATTTTAGTTTAAAACACAATTGAAAGCATGACTTCAGAGAAAGGATATATATATATATATATATATATATATATATATATATATAAAGTAATACACGTTACTTATGAATAAACACCTAGATATGTTTATCTCATGTGCCTACCCTTCACCAAAAGAATAAAATAAAACAAAACAAGAAAATATAAACAACCAATAGCAATAACCTTATACCTCAGAAGGAAAATTTTAAGACTAGCAGTAGTGCTGTGTAATGTGTGCGAACATTTAAGAGGGAGTTTAAAAATTTTGGTGTTTAACAAAATATGTTCTGAGAGGTTAATGGGATAAGGTTTTGTAGAAGATTTACAAATAATTGTCTTCAGAACTTTGGTAAGTTTTTTATCTTTGTTAAGTGATTTTTTAATTGAATAAAATCTAGGCACATTCTAATTACAAAATCAGAAGCAGAGGAGTGATGCAGAGCTTGGAGTCTAGATTGAACTCTGTCATTTACAAGTAAGCACTTTGTTCATCTTCTTAATTTCCTCATGTGTTAAAATAGGAACAGAACTGTCTAATTTTCAGATTGTTTTCAGGGTTAACGCAGAATATTTTCAGAGATCTTAGTTCAGTAGCAAGTGTAGACCTTACAAAAATGATTAGATAATGAAGATGCCAACAGCGACAATATAATAAGAATGATGATGTAGGAAGAAAACCTCAGTTAAGTGAAGTTGTATAATCATCCCTTCATTTTAAACAGTTCCTTGATATTCTTCTTGAGTTAGAAATAATTAGGAAGTAAAAGATGTCAACTGTGAGACAGAAGCAAAGGCTGCCACATTCAGTAAGAGCAGGAGTAAGGCTGGGGGATGAGCCCTGACATTAAGTAACCTTCAGTGGAACCCCTGCTGGGCAGTCATACTCCAGAGCAAGTAACTGAATCATAGGCCATCAGATCTGGGAAGTTGCCTCTTCATGTCTGTTCTTAGAGCCGCAGCTGCTATTCACTTTCTTTTGAATCTTCCTCTCAAAAATAATTTATCTACTTGGCTTCCAGGAAACTTTTTTCCCTTGTGTTGTGTTTTTTTTTTTGTTTTGTTTTTTTGTTTGTTTCCTATTTCTCTGACTACGATTTCTCAGTATTTCTAGTATGGTTATTTTTTATAATCCCAACCCCTAAGTAATAGAATGCCTAAGGGCTCTTATCTTGGAATTCTTCCTTTCTTTATTCTTCACTCATTTTGTAGGTGAACTTCTCCAGCCAGGTGTTTCAAATATATATGATCCCCTGATAACTCTCATATTTACATCTCAGCCCTGGCTTGTTCCCAGAACTGCAGATTCCTGTCTCCACCCATCCACTCATCATTTCCACTTGTATATATAATTAGCATCTAAAATTCAACTCAATAAAGATGGTTTAACTCTAAATAATATCTACCCTTGCCCCCAGTCTTTCTTAACTCATTAAATTACAACTCAATTTTTCAATTGCTCAGGTCCCCAAACTCGTATGCATCCTTGATGTGTATTTTCCCCTCATAACCTAAATATAAACCACCGAAATAGTTTATAAGTTTGATTTTCAAATATAGTTGACCCTTGTACACTTGAAAGGGTTAGAGCCACTGACCCTCATGCAGTTGAAAATCCATGTATAACTTTTGACTCCCTCAAAACTTAACTACTATGGATGGAATGCCTTGGCGATAACTTGAGCAGTAGATCAATGCAAATTTTGCAAGTTCTATATACTATATACTATATACGTCATTCTTCCTATGAAATAAACTAAAGAAAAGAAGATGTTATTAAAAGTCATAAAGAAAAGAAATTATATTTACAATACCATATTTATTCATTGAAAAAAATCCCATATAATTAGGCCTACACAGTTTAAACTCATGTTGTTCAAGGGTCAACTGTATATCCATGACATGACCTCTGTCACCACTTTTATCCTACTCTTATCCGAATCTCCCTTGGTCCAAGCTATCGACTGCTGTCTCCTGGATTAAAATCGTGGCCTCCTTAAGTGGTTTCCCTGCTGCAACTTTTGCCCTCTACCATCTATTCTCAAAATAGCAACTGAAATGACCTTTTAAAGTAAGTTATACAATATCACTTCTCTGATCAAAACACTCCAAGATTTTCAGCATCACCCAGAATAAAACTGACCCACATTGACCTGGTTCCTCATTTCCTGTCTGACTCACTTCCTCTCACTTTCTCCTTGGTTACTGTTTGCCAGCCACATTGCCTTTTTTGTTCCACTAACACTCCAAGTATGCTCCTTTCTCAGGCCCTTTGAACTTACTAGAAGCTCTGCATAAAATGGCCTTGTCCCAAATATCCAAGGACTTGCCTGCTCACTTCATTCAGGTCACCTCTGCTCACATCACCAAAGAGATTTTTCTGTCTAGTACATTCTAAATAGTATCACCTCCATGCCCTTAACCCCTTATCTTGAGCTATTTTGCTGTTTAGAATATAGCATAGTCTAGGTTGTTTATCATTTTATCTTTTTTGGTTCTGCTATATTACTGATACCTATAAATGTGCCTTCTCATAGTTGATGAAAATTATTAAATGACTGAATGTCTGGAAAAGAATACAAGAGGGCAGTCTTATTCTACTATTGGGAGAGAGAATATTCTAATCCTTGGGTAGGGTCTTTGGAACCCAAGCTGAGTTGAAGAGTAAGGATCCAATAAACATCTGAATAAAATACGGCTGTGTTATAATTTAAAATACTCAATATTTTATCAGGCATTTCTTTCTAGTCATGCTATTATCAGTCAAGAGGAATTTTCAGCATAATTTTTGTAAAGGATAAGTCCTCCCATACATTACCTGTGAAATGCTTGTGAAGTTTTTTGTTGTTTTTTTTAAATGGATTCATGGCCCTGACTGGTATGACTTAGTTGATTGAGTGTCCTCCCATGCACCAAAACGTCAGATGGTTGATTTCAGGTCAGGGCACTTGCCAGAGTTGCAGGCTCAATCCTAAGTAGAGGCAGGTGGGAGGGATGGGGGAGGGGGAGCAGGAGTGCATGCAGGAAGCAGCTTATGGATGTTTCTTTCTCTCTCTCTTCCTCTTCTTTCCTCTCTCTCTCAAATCAATAAAAACATTTTTTTAAAATGTATTCATATGATTTCTGGCACAGAAGGCAATTTGAGCACACATTAAAATAAGATTTTTTGGAGCCAAGGAAGCCTCTTCTTTCTTTTTCCCTGAGGTCTCTATTCTCCCTTCCAGTAAGATCTTTTGGCACCAGCCTGGCTACACAAAGTCAACTGCACATATATTAATAGGAAAACAGCTGTTGAACTGTTTTAAAAGTAACACCGCCAACTAATATTAGGGCAATATATTTTAGTCTCTGAAGACAAATACTTTCAGTTTACCTTTGCATTATAACATTTGCACATTCATAAAAAGGAGGGAAGGGGAGGGTATTTGAAAGCAAGAATTGGAGCCCTTCAGAGGAGACTTTGAGTTACGATTCGGATCATTCACTCGAGAAGAAAAAAAAAATAACAGAGCCTAGATCATCTTAACCTTTTGCTTATTTTCTTTTCCATTTTAACCAACTTTGTTACCCAGGTACATGGGACTTACAAGCTTGGGGACAACTCATAATTACCAACTTCCCTGGATGGGCTCTTCTGTTTTGTTTCTTCTCCTCATACCTCTATGTCTCTCTCAATCCATTCATTATAAGTTCTCCTGATTCCAAGAATATTTCCCTTATATTTCTAATATGCGTTCATTTTGGCCTGTGAAATGCAACCTGTTGGTACCTTTTTCATTATTTCAGCTTAAACATGCTTCTATGTGTATGTAGTGAGTGTGTGCATGTCAGTGTATGTGAGTGTTCTGTGTTGCTCCACTAATTTGTAAGGTCATTGAGGGCAGAGAGTAGGTTTTGTATATTGGATCATCTCCCAAAGACTCTCACAGTGCTATGTATATAGTCAGCCTCCATACAGTCTCACTGAGGAGGTGGGTGTATGTGAGTAGGTACCGAAAGGTGTTAATGGTGAGGAGCCTAAGCTTTACAATCTGGACCTTCTGTCCACTTGTGTGACTTTTGCCAAGTTAACACATAAAAATGTCTTCCTCAAGAGATGGTTGAAGGAGTTGAGAGATAATACATATTTATTTGACTAGTTTAAACCTAATAAATGGTAAGTTCTTACTAAATATTGACTTGAAAGTGAGTGAGTGTAAATTTATTGATGGCTTATATGTGGTTGTTGTAGAGGAAGATTGTTTGAGGGACTACACTATTGTAGTATAAACTAAAAAACAGAGAGGCTGTGGAATAAGACTGACCTGAGTTCAACTCTAGCACTCACTAGCTATCTATCTATATATATATATATATATATATATATATATATATATATATATATATTTAAAGACTTTCAGATCTGTATTTTCCTTATGTAAACATGCATGCTTATCTCACAGAGATGTCATGAGGATCAAATGAGAATACTGTCAGAGATGCCCCAAAGAGTTTATAAATGTGAATTTGTTAATTTATTCCTGGGCCAGTCTCTCCTTGAGCTTCAGTGAATGAATTACATTTAAGCTCAGTATCTTGACTCTTCAGTTTTTGTTGTGGAGACAATTAGCTGACTGTTCACCTTGCTCTCCATCTAGGAATGCACAGCTAGACTACAGTACCTGAACTCCTCTCACTCAGTATGATTGCAATCTCTCTGATGGAATGTGAACAGAAGTGCTGCATGCTATGCCTATAAAGACCTTTTACTCATTCTCCACCAGTCTCCTTTCTCCTGGGTGCAGATAATGGCAGTGCACCTGGGATGATGGAGTAAAGGATGGCAGGGGGCATGGCTACTAGAATGACCAATCTGAATAACTACTTCCTTTTCATTAGCAACTCAAAGTCTGGAATTTCTATTATTGCAGTTTAGCTTCCTCTATTTTAATGTACTCCTCTTATCCCACCATCCAATTTCCATGCCTAAAGTTTCACTGTGGTATTAAGCACTCTATGAGTATTAATACTATTTCTACTAGCAGCAAATCAGTGTCTTATTTCTAGACCTGTTGATTCTCAAGTTAAAAGATTTCATATATTTTTGTTTATTTTTATGAATAATTATAACAATTCTCATATGTTATTTATGATTTACTTTTTGTCTTTGAGCATTCTTTGTCATATAATTTGTTAATTTTTCTATTGTGTTATTTATCTTACTCTTTAAAAAATATATTTTATTGATTTTCCACAGAAAGGAAAGAAGAGGGATAGAGAGCTAGAAATGTCGATGAGAGAGAAACATCGACCAGTTGCCTCCTGCACACCCCCCGCTGGGGATATGCCCGCAACCAATGTACATGCCCTTGACTGGAATCAAACCTGGGACCTTTCAGTCCACAGGCCAACGCTCTATCCACTGAGCCAAACTGGGTTCAGCTATCTTACTCTTTTAATATGTGAAAAGCTTTTTTGCATATAATCATTCTTACCTTTTTGTTATATTTATTGTCTTTGATAACAAATACTTAATGATATATAGCCACTAAGTTGAACAATCTCTTCCTTATGGGTTCTTTTTTTGATTTTGTGTTTTAGAAGCCATTATCAACCCTAAGATTAGAAATGCATTTTTTTGCTATTAAAAAATTGTGAGGCCCACTGCACACAATCTAACCCATACTTGCTTTCTGGGCTATCATGTCACTTTGTATTGCAATGTATTTACAATGACCTACAGCATTTTTAAAAATCAGGCAACTTTCCTTTTATTTCTAATTAAGTATACAAGATTTAAGTTATTTGAGAAATATTTTCTTCTCTAATATTCTAACTTGAATTATGTTAGTATATCTCTCATATCTCTTTAAGTTCTTTGTTTAATTTATTAATGTTCTTACCAATGCTTTGAAGATTTCATTAGCATGCTGTTTACCCCTTCAGATGCTATTAGTGAAGCTAGTCCAATAAAACAAAGTTAAACTGATCCTCCATTATCTGATTAGCCAGTCTGCACATTCCAGACTGACACCTTGCTACATTATATTCATCCCACGTTTGTGATATTCAGATACTTAAGATCTACATATTCAGCTAATTTAAATTCATTCAGCTATCAAGATTTCATGATATACTGTATCCAGCCCTTTACTGTGTGCTCTATCAAAATATAATATCAAATAATCATCTACCACCTTTCCTTTAACTAATATAATCTTTGTGATTTCAGCTAAAAAGTTTCTAGTTAGTTTAATCAATTTTATTTTTGTGATAGGCTCTTTATTGCCAGTGGTCTTGTTCTCTCAGAGTTGAATTATCTCCTAGGAATAATCTGGATAAATTTTCTTTATGATAAGGCTCAGAAAAAATATTGAGAAGTTTAGCAGGAATCATCTGATTAAAGGAGTAATTTAATTACAACATCAATCAATTAATCAATCAATCACTTAAGAAGTTTGTATGGAATCAAGCATACCCACAGTTGTGTGTGCTAGCGTGGATATAGACATATTAAACACTGATTGTTTTAGTCAGGGTTCTTTTAGTTACAACTTACAGAAGTATAACTCAAGCTAGTTAAGGCACCAAAGGGAATTCATTGGAAGATTCTGGGTTAACTCAGAGAAGTGAAGGAAGCTACACTATAGCCAAGAACTAGGAACATTAGAAATGAAATAAAAACCTGGGATTTGACACCATTAAGTTATGTCTTTATTTCTGTCTCTTTTCAGGTTAATTCTCTTTCTCCACATAGCAGTTAAAGCACTTCAGTCAGGGTTATCCAGAGAAAAGAACCAATATATCATGGAGACTGGCAAGTCCCACGGTCTGCAGGATGAGTTGGTAAGCTGGAGACTCAGGAGCGCCCATGGTGTGTTTACAGTCTAAAGACTGACAGGCTGAAAACTGAGGAAGAGCTAAGGTTTCAATTTGAGTCATAAGGCAAGAAAAAAGCCAATGTCAGGTTTAAAGGCAGTCAGAAATCTCTTTTATTTGGAGGAGGGTCAATCATTTTGTTCTATTCAGACCTTCAACTGATTGGATGGGGCCTTCACCTTAAAGAAGGTTATATATTTAGTCTTATCAACTTAAATATTAATCTCATCCAAAAACAACCTCATTGAAACACCCCAAATAATATTTGACCAAATGTCTGGGTAATTGCCCAATCAAATTGACAAGTTAACCATCACAGAACATATCTGCTATCATTTAGGAAGTCCCATCTTAATTAGTTGAATACCAAAGAGACAGGGTAGCTTCCCTATCTCTCCGGCTCCCATTTAAAAACTCCTAGAAAATAATTCATATTAGTTATCTTATAAACAAATCACCACTACTACCAGGATGCAGTATTATAATTGACCCGACCTTGTGTAGTATCTATGCTAAAATTCTAAACTCATAGTGTCCTATTGTGCTCACCTCTAAAAAATTTACCTTTTACTTCACCTTCCCATCATTGTGATTATCTATAAACATGTGACCACCCAGTGTGGACTATACCATTTCTATCATCTTAAGTGCAATGGGATATCGTAAGCCTTACCAAATAGATCTCTCTACCCACAACTGTTTCATCTCCCCTTTTCCTGTTGTATAGGATCTTGTGTCCCTTATATTCTAAGCCAATCCTCCATCTTTATTCTTGACTTTAACTTCTCATTTGTCCCCTTAGGCTTTAAACCATCTCTCCTCATATTTTCCCTAAATACCTTCTACCTCTTCTTTTTTACAGTTCCTTCTTTGTAACCTATAAACATGTTTATAATTTTCTCCCATTGCATACCTCTCTTGTTAGCTTACTTTTAAGAAATAAACATACTATTTCCCACACTTAATTTCCAATTGCCTCTTAAATTTTATGGCAAATTATTATCAAACTCAATGAACATGTTCCATAGCTTAGTTTAATAAATCTCTGCATTTTACAATGTTATTATTATGATCTTGTGCCACCCTACTCTCTGGTTTTTCTTTATCCTTCCTATGCCTTTTTTGGGGGGATAATTTGTGAATTCCTTTCTTCATTTTACAATCTCCCAGGTGATGACTCTCCTAACATTTCCTAAGTGATCTCATCCCCTTCCACAATTTCAGCTGCTATTTATAGGTTGATTATTCTGAAATCTACAAATATATATCTTCCATATAGAACTCTACTCTGATTTTTAAACCCAGTCTTCCAGTTTTTAAATATATATATCTATGTCACTATGCCCTAACAATTCAACATCATTAAATAAAAAATTGAAATGAACTATCTCAAACTGCTCCTCTATTAATATCCTCCTTATCTTCTTGAGTTTTAGGGCTTTCACCCACCCAGTCATTTAAGTTAAAAACCTGGGAATCAGTCTCGAGTTTTCCCCTTCTCTCACTACTATGCTTAACTGTTCAACAAGTATTCTTGATTGATTGTCCATAATATTTTGGGATTTATTTCCCAGTATAATGTTTTATATTACTTCTCTAGTTTGGGGTTTTATTATTTCTCTCCAGGACTAAAGAAATAGCCTTATAAATGGCTTCCTAGTGTTCATTTTATCCAATAACTCCTCCCCCAAATTTACTTTTTATGTAGCAGGTAGAGGGATTTATCTATTCAGAGACAAATCGTATGGGAGAGGAGGTTAGAGAGCAACCAAAGAACTTGTATGCATGCCTATTAGCATAACCAATGGACACAGACACTGGGGTGGTGGGGCTTGCCTGGGGTGGGAATGGCTTTTGCAGGGGAGTTAATTGGAGGAAAAAACATATGTAAAAATTTTTTTAAAAAATTTATATGTAACAAATCACATCTTTTCTTTCCCCTTTACTATCCTTCAATGCATTTTTTTCATTGCCTTGGCATAATGCAACTTTATGGACCTTAATATTAGATATAAGATATTCCATTTCAGACCTGGGAAGCATTATGCTAAGTGAAATAAGCCAGTCAGAGAAAGATAAATATCACATGATCTCACTCATTTGTGGAATATAATGAACAACATAAACTGATGAACCAAATTAGATCCAGAGACATAGAAGCATTGAACAGACCATTCAACCTCAAAGGGAAGGCAGGGGATAGATCAAACAAAGGACTTGTATGCATGCATATAAGGGTAACCCATAGACAAAGACAATAGGGGGGTGAGGCCATGTGTTGGGGAGTATGTGGGGGGTGGGAACAAATGGGGAGAAGTCAACAAGAAAAATGAGACATATGTAATACTTTAAACAATTAAGAATTAAATTTAAAAAAGATAGTCTACTGCCAATTGCCTTAACAGGGTACAAAATTTCTTATTTACCCCTCCAACTTCATTTTTTATAACTTCAGCAAGTAGAATTGAATATAGATCCCCATAATGTTGTTCCTTGTTTCTGTGCCTTTGTTCATGCTGTAACCTCTGTCTAGAATGCCCCTTCTTAACTTCACTTATTCATTCATTCTTTCAGACATACTTCAGGCATTATGTTGTGCAAAAGGTTCCCACCATCATTTTTTTACTAGATAAGGCACCTTTATTAGTAAGATTAAGGTAGGAAGCAGAAGCCACTCTAGGTATTTTTAAGCAGACTGGAATTTAGTACCAGAAATATGATTATCATATCACTACCAATTTCTTGCTAACCAGGAAAATCTAGGTTATGTTGAAGAAACAAATTAAGCGCAACTTGTTTAGCTTAGCATAACAACATATTGTGATTTTTCTCTCACTGTCTTATCCTCCACAGGTCAATTACAGGAAGTTTACTCTGCCTTATACAGTCTCAGGGACCCACCCAAGTTGGCAGAGACTCTAATATCTTAGACCTGAGCCTATTGGAACTTCTGGTCTTCTAAGGTGTTGCAGCAGGAAAATAGAGTTTTGAGAATCTCCAGCTTGTCACTGTTGGAAGTAACACTTACCATGACTACTTATTTCATTGGTCAGAATTGGTCACATGCTCCCTTTCAACTAAAAGGACACTGTGATGTCCAGTTTTCCATATGCCCCCCAAAAAGAGTACTGGATGCTGTTGAGCATTGTTTTCAAACAGTGAAAGCTGCTTTAAGAAACTGAAGCTATGGGGGGAGGTGGGAAGGATTTAAGCAATTTCCTCACATTTGAACAGTTAATACTTGGCAAAATTGAAGTTTAAATTGTATTATTATTCCAAAATGTCTGCTGCTCCTGTCTTTTGACTTTTGGTAGTTTCTCCATGGATTAGAATTACACACCCATCCTTTCAGACATTAGGTTTGCTTCTGGGCCAAGCAGGAATGAGCAGAAATAGCACATGCCACTGCTAAGAAGTCAGTTTAGCAGCATCTTGTGATTTCTCATTCTGCTTTTCATGAGAAGCTGTACCATGTGAGGGTGGCTATTTCTCAAATAGAAGCTGTACCATCAACCTGGAGTAAAGAGTATATGGAACAGAGCTTCAGGCAACCTGCAGGCAACATTTAACACAAGCAAGATATAAACTTGTGTTGTAAACTCTTGAGATTTTGGGATTGTCTGTAACCTTAGCTAAACTAGTAAAATCTAACTAACACAGATACTGAAGAAATCACAAAATCCAACCCAAAAATGAGCATCCAGGATTCAGGAAGGACTGGAATCTAGGTGCCTCTAAGGAATTTTAGTCAAGGCCCATGGACTTTTCATGGCCTTGTTATTAGAATAATTTATATCAAACTCCTTCTGATTATGTGTCTCTCTGATCAAGATCTAAATCCCCAAGGGAGAAAGAATAAGAGTCTTTCTGGTCTGGAATGGTCAATCTAGCTCTTTGCAAAGGAGAGTTGGGGTTGCTGGAAGGTAGACCAAAATAGCTGACAATCCCACTGGATCCACATGGAATGAGGAGGAAGTAATTCCCCAAAGCAAATCAGATGCTATCATCCAAAAAGGAAGGAAGAAAATGGCATCCATAATAGCATTCCACTGAAATAACAGTAATTATTTATCATTGGCATGTCTCCTTTATCCCTCTCATTCTCTCTCCTCCGCAACCACATGAAATCATTGTTCCATTCTCTGCTTTCCAAACCAAGCATCCTTAATAACCTTGTAGAAGTCTTTTGTTTGGGGGTACCCAGGTTCCCGTCTCCTCTGCTCAAATCAATAGGAAAAAATAAAGATAATCTACATTAATTTGGTTGCAGTTGTTTTAACATCCCCTGAAACCTTGAAGTTCAGCAATACTGGGCCAGCTTGAAGAAAACCTTTCTGACAGGAAAGCGAGTTTCAAAAAACAAAAATGTTCCCCAGTTTGCTAGGCTTATAAGCCTAGGGCAAGTTTAATTAAACTCAATGGAGCATTTTAAAGTGAAGAAAAAATTAGGACAGCAAGAAAAACGTGTTGATTGTTTCCTAATTATGCTGTGGACTTTCTCTCTAATGCATCCCCCCCCCTCCTCTCTCTCCCTAAATAAAACAACTGGCACGTTAAGTTTGCACAGAGAAGATTACATCTCAACCATGCATTCTATACCAGCCAGGCATGCTGCTTCCCATTTCACTACTGGGCTTGCTTTTCAGAAACTTTCACGCTTTTGCTATTTCATAGAGACACTTAATTCAATATGAGAAAGAGAGAGAGAGAGAGAGGGGGGGAGAGGGAGAGAGAGAGAGAGAAAGAGAGAGAGAGAGAGAGAGAGAGAGAGAGAGAGAGAGAGAGAGAGATTAAAGGAACATATTAGACTGTAGCAGTTTTTGTTAACAAGGACCAATTTGATTAGCACACCCCCAACATAAACTCCTTATTTTAAAACATTTAGTCTACTGAATGATCTATGTTTTTAAATATATACTAGTAATTAATTCACTTCCTAATTTTTACTTACAGGAAACATGCTTATACATAAATTGATCTTTTCAGAATAGGAATACCATATTCCTTAATAACCTTGTAGAAGTCTTTTGAAAGTTAGTGACTACACCTCACAAAAGGGGGATGACTCAAAATAAAATTCGATTAATTAATTACATCCAAAACAAAAGAGAAGGAAAAGCAGAAGTTATAATCCACTAGTGCCCTAGTGCATGGATTCATACACATTGAAAGGAAATTAATTAGAAGATGGCTGGTGGGGAGAACTGGGCAAGATGGGCCAGACATGTCCTGAAGCCAACCTCTTGCACCTGAGGCAGCGAGTGGGCTTGAAGGGCATCTGTGGAGTGAGAAGGGTCCCTTCTGCAGGTGGAGACCCTCAGTCTGGCCTGCAGGGATGGAGCCGAAACCATCTCTCCAATATCCCCCACGGTGTCCTGGATTATGAGAGGGTGGTTCTGGGTGACACACCCTGGAATTGGGCTTCCTCCTTTCTGGTTCTGGGTTGCATCACCCAAGAACCACCACTGCCAAGTCACTGAGCTTGGAAGCTCCTGAGTTGAGTGTCTGCTCCCTGGTGGTCAGTGTGCATCATAGCTACCGGTTAGATAGTCAAACATTTGCTTAGCCTTTTAATATATATAGAGATGATTTCACTAATAATGGCCTACTGTGTGCCAGGAACTGTACATGTAGTTTTCTTATGAGGAAATGGATGATCTACATTAGAATTTGAGACATAATAAAGAAATTCATGTGTCTTGGGGACTCCAGAGCCCCTGGTTGGGAATCTGAGTGCTGGAATATGTAGAGACTATTACAGCTCTCCAAGTCTCCTTCAGGGCCATCCAGGTGTGGACACAAAGGAAAAGGACTCCTTCAGGGCAAACCCTTGATTCAGGGGCCTGAAGCACATAAAGAAAAATCAATCTGTATAAATGGTGCCTGGCCTTTTAAAAATAATAGTTAACACTTAACTAATATTTACTGTGATCCAGACTGCTCTAAGGTGTTTACATATATTAACTAATTTTATCATCTTGACATTCTTCTGCGGCACAGAGAAGTTATGTGGTCATATCATTAATTAGTGCCAGAACAAGGATATGAAGTGATGAGTCTAGGCTCTTTAACTAGTAAAGTTTGCACATAGAAGACTTTTAACTAAACATACCTAATAGATAAAAATGCGGCAAGCATGCTAAACTCAGCAGTTCCCAACTTTTCAACACTAACCACCGCTCCCCGCCCCGTTTGTTTGTTTTTTCTCTACATGAACTCCTGCCTTGAAAGTTAGTGACTACACCTCACAAAAGGGGGATGACTCAAAATAAAATTCGGTTCATTTAATTTTGTTTAAAAGTAGATGTACTGCATAGATATTTGGATGATTCTGGGAAGAATATATGTCATAAAAGTATACTAATATTGATGTGGAGCTAGAACTGTCCCAAAATTTAGGAGTCCATGTAAATTGAACTATAAAGTCACTTTGGAATCTGATATATTAGATTTCGCTCCCTGTTAAAACCTATAGCATGCATTTCAACATTTTTCCCCACATAGTAATGGCTCTCTACAACAGTGATTCTCAAAATTTGGGTGAAAACAACTTGGAATACCACCAGGTGGTATATTAGAATCTCGAAGAGGAATATGCTGAACCTAAAGAAAACATTCAAGAGATTCGGAAATAAAAACAGCTAGGGCAGAGGATGAGGTTGCTCTGCACATCATCCTTCACAGCTCTCTGAGCCCAGTGGAGAGTCACCTGGCTAGGCTTATCAACAATTGTCAGCTATCCTTCCTCACCATCTACGCTGTGTGAAGACCTATCTATGAGCACTGATTATAGTCAGGCAACCCAACCTGAATGACAGCTTTAAACATGCATAAGATAGCACCTCCTAGAGTCAGCATAGAGAAACAGAAAAAGAATTAGGCTGAGAGCAAATGGTAATCCAGCTGTGGTACAATGTGGTCCAACTACAGGTGTGTTCAACTCATATAGCCTTCCTGGCTTCAACTTTCTTACCTGTTAAAAGTGGACATCTGGCCAAAACATGTATACAATCCATTTTCAACTCTACGTTAATCTGACTCTGAAGTAACAGATTGTACACTCCGGGGCCTGATATTATAAAATATAACATTTATCAAGTTTGGTGCTTTGAATAGATAGTTTCTGACAACAAAAAAACAAATAATTTAACCTGATGTTTGACCCCGTGAGAATGTTATCACCTTCTTCTTCTGACCTCCAATTCTATTCTTCAAATTATTCTAGTTTTATACTATTAGAACTCCCCTTAGACCTTAACACATTTTAAAAAATATACTTTTTATTATCTTGACTAGAAACCTATTATTTATCTCCTATAACTCCATATCTTCCTCTTTCAAAATATCACCCAAATTTCATGGCATAGTCAAATGTTACTTTCCTCTTTAGACCTTCCCAGATTTGATTAGACTTCTGGGCCAAAGGGAATCTTATTCTTCCACAGTCTTTTTCTTCCATCTCTCATATTGAATGTATTTTATAATGAAGTTCAGCTTTCTAAACTTCAGCATCATGATATTTGATGCCAGATAATTCTTTGCTATGGGGGTCTGTCCCCTGCATTGTAGGATGTTTAGCAGCATATCTCTCTACTCTCCAGATGTCAGTAACACTACTCTCACCAACTGAACAACCAAAAACTTCTCTGAACTTTGACAAATCTCCTTTGGGGACAAAATTGTACCCTGGTAGGAACCACTGTCTAGATATTTGTGTGCATATCTTAGCTTTTTCCCCCCACAGGACTTAGCTCAGTACCTGCTAACATAAATATTTGTAAAAGAATAACTTACTACCTCATTGTTGAATAATTATTTGTATAATGAATGGATTTGTATCTAATCAGTACAATTTAGCTATTAAGTATATTCTATTAAATCTTGAGTTAAGAGACAAACATTTGTGGTGGTCATCTGGAAAGATTGCTTGGCAAAGCTGATATTTGCCAAAAGTTCCTCTTAAGCTTGAACTTTGCTTGACTCCATGCTAAGGAATAAACAGCATTAATTCACCCTCTGGTTTCTCATCAGCTCTTCAAAAATACTTACCTCTTGTAGTTGCCCATTTAGTGTAGAAAAGTTGGCCTCTCCTTCCAGAGACATTACATTTGTGTTTGTCCAGCTAGCTAGAGCTGAAAACAATCTCAGGAAATAACAGCAGTGATGGTGGGGAGGGGCAGAGGGGAAAAGACCATAGCTTAGGACTCAGAGGTTCAAAAGAAAGACCCATCCTCCAGTGAATATATTTGCTACAACAAGTTCATTTGTCTCCATGTAGGTTACACCTTTCTGATTAGGTGAGGCATTTAAAAATATGGCTTGTTTTGGGATGAGAAGAGCTTCTGGCCCATAAAATGTAAGTAAAGAAGTTGAAATATGGATTGGGCTTTGGGTACAGGGTGGTTGAGCAATGTTTATGGGGTTGAGCCCCAATGAAGTTCTCCTATGGTCAGAGTCTGTGGGGTGCTGGAAGGGAGCTAGGTACCAGGTCAGTAAAGGTGAAGTTCTCTCTTAGAGATGCAATTGAGTTTTTGGAACCCATTAGCAACTGGACTGTAAAGCAAAAGGTGACATGATTTTGTATGTAAGTATCTCGGATGGGATTCCAAGTTTTAAAAGTGCCAGCTTGTTGAGTCAGCTGTTGTTTTGGATTATTTCCTCTCTTCTATTAACAAAGATAATTGAGATCTGACTTTGGAGTCTGTGCCACAAGATTGATGCTTGTTCTAAACTCATTGCCTGTTTTATTCCAGTTTAAAGCTCAGTCATTATCAGTTTCTCCCATTGCTTATCTCAACTAAGGATTTTATGGATTGGTCCTGGAAACTATTCAATATGCTTCTATATTAATGTTACAGTAACAACACTATAATGGTAACAGTAATTACCCCACCAAAGCAATAGATAAAATTTCCAGAGTACATGCTATGTGATGGGTATCATGCAAAATCTTTGCATATATTATTAATACTCTTACTCATGATATCTCTATGAGCCATTAGTTGCATTTTGAGGTTAAGGTTTCTAAGACTTAAATAATGCCATAAATGCCTGATTTAACACAGCTGACACTTGGGTAGATCTGTAATTTGAATCCAAATCTGCCTGATTCTATAAACTTCTCTTAACCAGGAAAGAATACTTTCCTCCATTGCTTTTAGTAGAATGCTTTTGATAGACAGTTATTAAAGTGGAGAATGTAACAATCATAGGATGGTACCCAACAATATCTCATTATCAGGCTATTAAGGGCTCCCTAATGCTGTCCTGTTCCTTCTGTCGGTTGAAATCATACTCTGCATACAGTTGTAGATGTTCCATATGAGCTTCCAGACCTCATCTCAAGTCCCAGTGGTCATATGTTATTTCTTTGAGATTTTGTAGTGAATGCAAGCTGGTAGAGATGCATTTTTTGTTGTTTGTTCATTGTTTCAGCTTCAGATATTATTATTAATTTTTCAAAAGAGAAAAATGAACACCATGTTTCTTGAAGTTGACTGACTTCTGAGAAAGAGAAGAGAGGCCCTAAAAGAATTAGAATCTTACCTAAGTAGATTGTTAGGGGTAGTGGCCCTCATAAACTATGTCTGCCTCAACCCTGACCTTTGTCCCAATCTCTGAATCAAAGCCCATGGAGCCTTTTTTGGGTTCCCACTTTGAATCTGGCCCAGGTCAATAACTAATATAAGGAAGTAGTGCTGAATTATCACAATTTTTTGTGTGCTGACTTATTAGAAATAAGGCAAGATAGATGAGTTGCCATATCTGCACACTTGATTACCCCCCTTTCCCCAATTTTTCTGAGGCTTCATTTTGGAGCTCTTTGCTATAGCATTTTAGTTCTAACTTTGGGCACTGAATCATGCTCCGATGTCCCATCAAACATCTCAGTAATGTGATAAATTCATCCAAAGTCTCACAGTGCCATCCTGCACGTGACAAATGCAATAACACGTCAGGTTCAGAATGATACCCGTATTAGGCAGATACTCCCTCTGCTGACAGCAGGTGTTTCTGCTTTATCTGAAAATAATTCACTGAATAGATAATTGGTGAATCCCCAGCGGGAAGAAAACTTGATTCTGTCTGAGCATAGGTTACCAAGTGTACCACCATAAAGTAATTGATTTTGTGATATATTAAGTGGGGATGTACTCAAGACTACTGAACTTTTCACTTAGGGCCTGGGGCTGAAGTTGAACTAGGCTCCCAAAGGTGGAAAACCCATGCATGACACGGGCAGGGCTTAACACTCCGACATCCAATTTAACTTTCATTTTCTTTATTAATCTAATATGTCCTACCTTTCACCAGGGCGTGATGTGCAGGGAGTTTCATTAAAATGGTTGAGTTGTTATTGGCGACAATCACCAAAGGAATGTATCACAAAAGTCAAGAAAATCTGAATCGTTTCTTATGCTGTTGTTTTAGAGAAGAGGTTTCAGATGCTGATAGGGAAGTTACTCTTGCTATAGGGCAAATTTAATTGCATTTTTAGAAACTTCTTTTAATCCTATAATGACAAAAAATTAAATCAGTGCTGACATTTTTTGTTGCCAGAAGAAGGTAGTAAAAGGGTAAAGAAATAATTGTTAGTTCTGAGAATATAATTAGCAACTTTAATGCTTTAATCTAAAAAATGCATATTTTGAGCCTGGGTGAATGATTAAAGAAAAGATATCGAAAGTCTTTGAAATTTTTAACTGTGTTTGTTTTTAATTGAGTTATGGTAACTATAATTAGCTCATTTGGTCCATTTATAATGTAAACAAATATGAATTTCTACAAGTTCAAGGATATTTCAGGGCAAATAGATCAACATCCTGACCTCTGACTCTCTGTATTAAGCCTTTCTCATGTCTGGCAGAAGTTTATTCTCTAATTGAGGGGGGAAGAAAGGAGGTTAAAGAACCAGGATCAAACATTGGGAGATCAGAGTAAGGTTGGGGTGTGTTTGGAGATATATTCCAAAGGAGTAATAGTTCCCATGAGTAGGCTGGGTTCCCTCTGTCCCATCAATGGAGGGTTATATTTCAGCTCCTCCTGAACGCCTTGGAAGGAGCCTGAAACTAGGTCCCAGTCACAAGCACTAGAGGAGGTGCCAGGTTGCAGATCAAGGAAAGCACATGCTGAGCCTTTATGAATGTTGAACATGATTATCCTGCTCTACATTTGTCCTGCTCTATCTATCCTGCTCCACCTTGACAGAACCACAAAACCTCATTACTATGCACTAGAAAAGGGAAATGAAAAAAAAGAAGAAAAGAAAACCCAGAGGGATCTTGCGAATGAACTTTTTGGGGGTCTTCTTTCTCTCAGAGGTACACATTAAAATTCTCTCTTTCATTCATTAATGTGAGTATAAGCTGCCTGAGAAAATAGCTGGTGGGACCTCCCTTAATGAATTGTGGGGCTTTTCTATGCTCCAGAGGCTTAAAATTGGGTTTCTTCCCACTGAGGATTTTTTAAAAATTCTCTTTCTGTCTTCTTAGGACTACATGTTTGGTTGTATTTCTAGGACACACCTAGGCTGTGATCTGCCACATCCAGTTCTAATTGTTCACCTGATTAGATTGGGCCACCAACAGGCAGGCAGGAGGGGCTGGTGTCAGAGATTCCCAGAAGTTCAGGTATTTTTCCAATATTATTTGAAAGTTTGTCATTCTGTCAGTCACATGTAATCAAACTTGTTCTTGTGAAGTTCCTCATACTGCTTGGTTTAGAATAGGCCAGAGATGAACATAAAAATGTTTCTCTCACATTCAGGATTTTACTTTAGTTTGAAAATAATAACAATTTTTGGCATTTCATAGTTCAAAATTTTTTTTATAATTCTCTTCTCAACTTACTTATTTTTTCTCTTATATCTTCCAGATGTGCTCAACCATTTTGTTCCACTACATTCATGCCCTTCTCCCACAATTCTTCTACATATCATCCATTTGGGATGATTTCTTAAAGTATTTTGTGTTGCCCGTTATCTTCCTAAGTACATTTCTATGTTTCCTAAAGAAATATAGTGTGTTTTTCACTTGTCTATATCTTCAGGGTCCAACAAATGGTAGATGCTCAATTCATCTTTTCATGAGAATGATGAACACCAACATGAAACCATGTCTTCATCACTTTGTTCCCATTCTTAACTTATGGAAAATAGGATAACCAGGAACCCCCACTCCTAATTCCAGATCCTTAACCTAATTTGTCTGGAATTGGTAGGAACATGGTGGTGGAGAGAGCTCTGCCAATCTAGTTAAGATCATGGAAGAAAGAGAAATGCTGAGATATATTTTCCCCGTGCAACTTGAGAATGAGGTGACAATGTGACAGCAATTTCCAGAGGAGCTTGTGGATCAGCCCCAAGAAGATGTCACAAGGCTTCCAGCTGGGAACCACAGAGACACTCAGCAGTGTGTGGCCATTCTGTTCCACCCCATTTGAGAAACACAGAGCTGTTTTTCTGATGGGAAAGGCATTTGGAAGTGTAGTGTAAAGGATGTTGTTTTGTTTCACCTTGAGAATTCTTTTAACTTGTGGTATTTAATTTACTTTTATTGAACCCCGTATATTTTAAACACAAACAAATAAAAAACCCACAGTGTGTCATATTATTTAGAATGGGATTAATTAGGCAAGTGTATACAGAAAAGAAGGTGGAATGGCATTTAAGGTTAGAAAAAAGGAGGCAAGTAATAAATACTTAAGAGCAATGATATAGTTACATAGAGCTTCAAAAACAGTTCTGGATCAGTCACTATTCATTTGTTTAATATTTATTGAGTGTCTACTATGCTGGGTATTATGCTAACACAGTTTTATCTGTTTGTTGTTTAATTTTGCAAAGTTACTCTATATATTTTATAAATCAATGAAATTTATAGTCTCACAGACTATCCAGTGTATTGGGGCATTAAAAAATTCTGCAGCATATTTACAGCCATGATATTCTGACTTCATACTGTTGATAGAGAGCTACTTTGTCAGGAATTTGTCAGTAGTCTTAAAAGTCAGATGATTTTTCTCAGTGGGACCCAAGGAAAATGTGGTGACAGGAATACCAAGATAAAATTCTTAAACACACACACACACACACACACACACACACACACACACACACACTGTTAAAGGCCTACCTTTAGCATCACATGCTCAATTTTGAATCTTATGGAAACATCTGACTGCTTGAGATTTAGGACCCATAGTGTAAGGAGTTAATACTGTACAATCCAAGTGAGCAAACTAATAAAGTAGAGCTGGTGTTACCTCTACAGAATCAGATCTGTTCCCCATTATTTGGTTCTGCTACTGAAGGAGAAAAATAAGTCTTGGATATTACAGCTGTCACTGTGACATCTGTTGTTTCAGGATCCATGACTGCTTTAGTCACCACCTGACCCAGATCATCACCATAACATCCTGTCCACTATTAAACTGCAAAGGCCCGAGCCCTCCAGGTGGTACTTCAAGGTTGACATGCCAAGGTGTTTGTCTCTGTCCCCACGACTGCCTCTCAACTGAAAAATACAGCCTCACTTTGTGCAGAATTGATGGCAAACCAAGTCTCCCAGGTTCAAGGGAGCAGCGGAGAGCAAGAGTTCTTGAGGCGTAGCCCCGTTCTGCTCTTAATCACTTGTCACAACTGCTGAAGGGCCTCAGAGCATTCAGAGGTGTCGCTTTTGTTCTTTGTGTCGGCTCCCTCCTTTTTCTTTGAACAGATGACTCCAGCTATTAAAACAATAACAAAACTGCATACACATAACCACGCTTATAAAACAGACAGGGAAGGAGCAAGTTCCTCTAACTAGAACTACATGTCTGCATGAGGGTCAAATCATTAAGGACTTAGCAGAATGGCTACTGCTAATATTGATGCAGAGTTGATGCATCTCAAAGAATATATTATGTCAGTTATCAGGCCTGCACATACATTTACAGGAATGTAATAAACGTGTAAAAGAAGGCATACCTCTGCTGTAAATAGCTTTCCTTCCAAGGGGTCATTCGCTTATTCACTCATTTAACCATCCTTTCTTTTGAATACTATAGAAACTCTCTATAATGTAGCAAGCACAGTGCTGGGAACTAAGGTTTATCAGCAGAATGGTTATAAAAATTTATTCTCTGCTCTCCTGTTGAACATGGCAAGGAAAAGCAGGGTTCACATATATTTTTTTGTGATATAAATTTCTCCCTAGGCTTTGAAAGATAGAGAAAAAGCTAGCCACTTCCAGTGGCATTGCCATTTGGTAGTCAGCAAGAAGCGGTTTACGTTCATTACATAATGAAGGCACTAAGGGATCCAAATCACAAAAGAACACAAAAGAGCCTCACGTGCGTGCTCCTCATCTGGCACACATCAATTCTCTTCCCTTACTTCCATTTCTCTACATTGTCTAGCTTTAACTCTGGTACCAGTTAAACACAAGATCCAAAACAAGTCACTTGAGTTCCTGAAACCTTGATTTCCTCATATGTAAGATTCCCTTTGTTAATATCTGAGATATATTTTAACCTGAAAAAAATATATATGCTACTTTCTAAGTTAAGCATAAATCTATTTTAATTCACAGTCTTGGTAGTGCCTCAGGACATTTGCAGTGGTGTGGCTAAGCATTGTGGTCCAGCAGGCAGGATGGGAAAACATAGGGTCTGTGCTACCCCAGCAGTCTCAGCATCATGAGTTTGCTACTCGCCTGGAGAGTCCCTGGCACCTGGGCCTGAACAAAGACGCACTATCTGGACCTGGCAATATTTACCCAACTCAGAGGCAAGAGAAGATGCTGGAGAGTGCACTTTGTGGATCTGCTTTTGCTATAGGTTTGTATTTGTAGTGTTAGGTCTTTCTTCTCTCCTCTCTCCTCTCCTCTCCTCTCCTCTCCTCTCCTCTCCTCTCCTCTCCTCTCCTCTCCTCTCCTCTCCTCTCCTCTCCTCTCCTCTTCTCTTTCCTAATCTTCCCTTCTTCCACCTCTCCTCCCCTCCTCTCCTCTTGTTTTCTCTTTCCTATTGACACAGTGCCTGAGAATTCAAGTACTTGCCACCAAGTGAGTGCTGGCATCTGGTAGAATTGCTGTACTGGTTATAATGACATGTACCCAGACATGGGTAACTGAGAAGGAGGAAAATCGCACTAAAAATTAAACCTTATATTCTATGTTCTCTATAACAAAAATTAGCTAAATATTTAATTAATCAGTCACAATCAATTATTATATCACAACCAAAAGAAAAAATGTTGGGCATAACTGAAAAAATCAATAAAAGCATCTAAAACCCTGGAATACTTTTCCTGTAAAACCCAAATTTTCAAACTCTGCTATAGTTAATTCGTGGCTCTTTCATTGCACAAACTTTTTTTTGCAAATAGCTAATATTCTGAGGTCTTTGATGACCAGATTAACTATTTTAAGAAATATGATGCTAAAAACCTCTATTTAGGTCCATGGGTTTCTGAAGTAGCAAGACTACAAGCATATTATGAGGGCTGTGCATGATAGGATATTTTCAAATATCAAATATTATTTAGGATCTTTTTTCCTGAACAGTAATTTGGAAATGAGATGCCCAGAAGACCAGCAGTTCATAGGCTGACTGGTCCTCCACATCCCTGTTGGTTCTCTGGAACTTTCTGGCTCCTTACCTCTATAAAATTGGGAGGACACATTCATTTCCACTAACAGGGATTTTAAAAGATCCTGTTAGTGCACAATAAAGAGTATTTTCTAGGGAAACAATTACAAAGGTATTTTCTATGCCCTTGTGACTGAGGAGAGTAGGAGAAAGAAACATATGTTTCTGGAATTTAATATATTTTTAAAGTTTGTACTTAAAAAGCTACCCCCAGAGTTCTTGATTATCTCAAAGTGAAGACAGTGTTAAATTACTTGCTTATGGTGACAACCTGTCAGATTGAACATGTAGCAGAAGGACAAGGGGGAATATCAGCAAACCCCAAATTGGATTCTGTGCAGTGGGAGCTGCAGGGTTTGAGGCTGCCCCGAAAGAATGAGACAGACATGGGTGGGTGGGACCTGGTGCCATGCCTCAATAAAAACTCCTAGTGCAGAGCATGATGGTTTTCTTTCGGATTCCCGTGTTAGCAGCCCCTCTTCTCTGTGACCATTTGTGTGTGTAGATTGGCACTCCCGGGAACACACATGAAGAAATCAAGGATCGTAAAAGATGAGGACTTGATGTTCTCAGAGTAAACATTGGGAAGTATCACGTTCATCTCACTGGAAACCACAAGGGTCTGTTGTTACATGATAGGTACCTGGGTTTACTCAAAACTTATAGGTCATGTGAAGTTTTAAAGCAGATGCAGTTGGTAAGAAAATAGTAGTGTTGATATATACCAAAGCTAATAGAGGGAAGGATGGAATCAGAGAAACTCCTTAAAGGATTAGAAATTTTGACAGTCTGCAGCTGTGCTGTCTGATCCAGTAGCCACAGTGGCTACTGAGCACTTCAAATCTGCCTATTCCAGATTGAGATGTGTAGTACGTGCAAAATCCAAGAGGATTTTGAAGATTTAGTATGAAAATGAAATGTAGAATATCTCATTAATAAATGTTTTATAGTGACCCCAAGTTAAAATAATAAATTTGCAATGATGAGCTAAAACTTACTAGAATTAATTTCAGCTGTTTTTGTTTTTGTTTTGTCTTTTTTTTTAATGTGTGTGTGTGTGTGTGTGTGTGTGTGTGTGTGTGTGTGTGTGTGTTTTAACTATGGCTACTAAAACCTTTAAAATTACCTATGTGGCTTGCATTTGTGGTGCACACTATATTTCTTTTGGGAAGTATCGGCCTAAAGGCTGTTCACATGAGCAAGCCCAATATATTTGACTGTGGAGGAATGTAAGAAGGATAGTTGTGTTAAGGATTTAAAAACCAGTGTTCCGCTGAAACCGGTTTGGCTCAGTGGTAGAGTGTCGGTCTGCGGACTGAAAGGTCCCAGGTTCGATTCCGGTCAAGGGCATGTACCTTGATTGTGGGCACATTCCCAGTAGGGGGTGTGCAAGAAGCAACTGGTCAATGTTTCTCTCTTATCGACATTTCTAGCTCTCTATCTCTCTCCCTTCCTCTCTGTAAAATATCAATAAAATACATTTTTTTAAAATAAAAAAATAAAAACCAGTGTTTCTAAAATAAATTCTATAGCACGGTACTATAACACAGCTTATTATTATGCACACCTTGCTAGGCCAGTGGTTGGCAAACAGCAGCTCTAGAGCCACATGCGGTTCTTTGGCCCCCTGAGTGTGGCTCTTCCACAAAATACCATGTGCAGACACGCACGTACAGTTCCATTTAAACTTCATGGCCCACGTGCAGCAGTTGGTTTTCAGCCTGGGCTAGTCTAATTTGAAGAAGTGGTTCTAATGCTTCTTCACACTCAAGGGGCCAAAGAGCAGTATGTGGCTTGAGAGCCGTGGTTTGCTGACCACTGGGCTATGCCATAGGTCAAATAGAGCATCCTATCCTTAATAAAACGATTTAACAAAATCCCATATACATATTTGCTTAGAAGAGAGGCATCATGTGCCTACTGGCATGAAGGAGGGGGCGGGAGGGGGCTCAATGAACGAAGGTGAAGGGATTAGCTAAAGAACATATGAGCATAACCCATAGACACAAACAGTGTGGTGATGACCAGAGGGAAGAAGTAGTGGGGGCTGGGTGGAGGTCCGTAAGGGGGTGGGGGTGGGGGAATGAGGACATCTGTAATAGTCCAAACAATAAAAATAAAGTTTAAAAAGCATAGTGTTCATGTTGGGAAAGCAAGCAATTCACTCAATATATAAAAGTACTTTTCAGCAACTCAACCACTAAAGAAATTTTTGAAACAATGAAAGGATGTGGACGTCCCCATGGATTCACTGTAAGAAAACCTATTGTCTTAAAGAAACCCCCCAAGAGAATTAAAGAAAGGTGTTGCTTTAATGGGATTTTGCCATGTGAGAACTGCACCATGTTCTAGGTAATTTCCAACAAGTTTAGCATCCCCCCAACACACACACACACACACACACACACACACACACACACACACACACTTTTTCTCCAGAAGGCTATTCTGTATGAGTTGGGTCTTCAAAGAGAAATTTGTTTTATTTCCCCATGAAGCCACTCAAAGGCTCCTCCACCTTAACCCCTCATGACATGAAGGACGCCTTCTCAGAGGACTATTCTCCCACTCTGTTTCTTATTGCTCATTGCTCCAGAGATGATTTTTCAATCCCAATGTAATTACCTCCATGATGGAGGAGGCTCCAGATGCATTTCTTTGCCCCTCTCTGTGACTGGAAAACGTATTCCATATTCAGTTAAAGTCAGTAATTAAAATAGCCTAATCTGCATTCACTTTGGAGCCACAGCCCGAATCTCTGCCTCCCACCACCTGGACGTGGGAGGGCTGCTGCTCTGAAACCCTCCGTGAAGCTCTCCGATTGGCTGGTCCATCGTTAGAACAGGTGAAATAATCTAATCTGGAATATTGCTCTCCTCACCTTTTTTTAATAAATGTTTTGCCTCACCACAGACCTTAATATAACAGCAGTAAAGGCAAGGGAGGAAATTGGAAACATGGCCAGGAGTGTGCCTTATGGTTCATAACAGCCCCAAATTGTGAGTGTTTATTAAAACTAACACCCTTTTGTGAGGACGTGGATCCAAATATCCAGTGGTTTCTCTTTGCTGATATCCCCTCTTTTTATAGCACCGAGCTTAAGTTTCAGTTTTAGGATTTAGTTAAGTTTCTAAAATAGTTTCTGACTGAAACATTAACCTAAGAATACACTTGTCCATGATTCAGCCCCATCACATATGTCCACCATTTATTTCAATCGGTAGATGCATATGGATGGATTACCTCTTGGGCCATGGGGGCACGAAGGAGTTAAGGCAGGTGGAGGAAGGGAGGAGTGAGGAGGCCAGAAAACTGCCTCACAAAATACAATTAAGGGCCTTTCCCAGGCCTGGGGCGCGCTGGTGCTGCCAGGGGGAGATGAGGACCAAGCACAATGTCCTCCTTGTCCACACACCTCCCTTTTGTTTCAGCAGCACTTTGGCTCCCACACATGCAAAAGTTTGAATTTCCTGTTGGCTCTGAGGTGAGATTTATAACATTTATTAAGGTTACTATTCATTGTGAATTTACTGGGCAATAAGCCTAAGAGCTTTTAGGGGCTTAATTGCCTATGTTTATGGGGGTTGCAAAGCTCCCCGCAGCGTCACTGTCAGCCAGGTTGGCCAAATGTGGCCCTCTTCGAGTATCCACATTGCACGTCCCAGTTTAAGGGAAAGGTCGGGGGACAGTTGAAGGGCTCAAAAGGAGACAATTGCCTTTGAGCATTAAGTTGGTTTTCTGCTCCGGCCGTTTTAGTCCACTTCCCTTTGGTCCATCTACCTCATTCTGGCGGTGTTTGAAGACACATTTGAGTTTTCTTTTTTCTCCATGAAGAAAGAAGGCATAATTAGAAATAATTGGGAGGAGGTAGAGGAAGACGGGATGGTAGAAATGGAAGTAAACATGTTACAAACATAATATGGACTAAATAAACATTCCCACACATACTGTCACATTTAATCTTCACAACAGCCCAGTAAGACAGATATTACTATTCCCACTTTGCAAATGAGGAAAGTAAGGCTTAGAGAAGTGAAATAACTTGCTAAAATTAAAACAGCTAAGAAATGGAAGAGCTGGGACTTAACTTCATTTTATAGCTCCACATGACATGTATTGCTCTTAGCAGCTAGTTGCTGCTCACAAGCTATTGATTCAGTTGTGTCACCAGGACATTTGAAAGTAAAGGGTGAAACTTTTTTTTTTTTGGGGGGGGGGTATGTGTTTATTTTGTTACAAAAAGGCAGCTTTTCCACAATGGTCTTATCCCTTGACCTCACCAAGCCCCTCCAGGATGGACTGTGCAAGAGCACAATAAGGCCAATTGAGCTATGCTTTGGGCTACACAATAAAAATAGATACTTGTCAATCCATTAAAGTGGCAGCTACTGAGGAAGCTCTGAAGTTTGATGAAAGAGTTGGGAAGAGAAAAGTCCTAGAGCCCATTTCATTTGTCTATTCATCTGTTCTAGGCACTGTGGTAGGCACTGAGGATGCTAGACATGCTAGACGCTGCCACACTCTTCCTGCTCCTTTCTTGCTGTGTAGATGTGGGCAGGATGCTGCTCAGGCCCTGTGTCTCTCTCAGCCTACACCACAGTCTGTCACTGTGACAAATTTCTCAGGCTGTTTCACATAAAGAAACAACCAACCAAAATGAAGGCAGAGAGTAAAAAAGCTGAGCAGGTGTTCTCTTTATATAAAACATATAAACAAACATAACATACATACATAAATATTGTCTTTGTTTAGAATACAAAAAAATAAATAAGTAGATACTGGATTCAGATATCCATGGTCAACCAAGGTCTCAAAACGTTAAATAGAAAATTCCAGAAATAAACAATTCATAAATTTTAAATTGTTCTTGAGTAACACAATGTAATCTCATGCAGTCTTGCTTCATCCCAACCAAGACTTGAACCATTCCCTTTTTCAGCATAACAATGCATGCCTTACTCACTGAGCAGCCTTCTAGATTACCAGCTGCCATGCCACCACAGTGCTTCTGTCCAAGTAACACTTCTTTTACCTATTAATAGCCCCAGAACACAAGAATGGTGATGCTGGCAACTTGAATATACCAAAGAGAAGCCATGAGCTGTTAAGTGCTCCTTTAAATGAAAAGGTAAAGGTTCTCTACTTGATAAGAAAAACAAAGCATGTGCTGAGGTTGCTAAAGTCAAATGTAAGAATGAATTTTCTACCCATGAAATTGTGAAGAAGGAAAAAGAAATGTTGCTAGTTTTACTGTTACACCTCAAACTGCAAAAGTTATGGCCACAGTGTTTGATAAGTGCTTAGTTAAGATGTAAAAGGCATTACATTTCTGGATGGAAGATGAACAGAAAATGGATTCTGATTCATGGCAACATGTTATTCCAGAGAGCAAGGAGCCTCTAAGAAGACTTCAGATAGATGTCCTCCTAAAGTGAGCCACTTACTACAAGTAAGGAATGACTGCACAGATTCAGGAATAGATTCAGACTGAAAATATACTAATTACTAGCAAGGCTGTGTCTGCTAATGAAGTTGCTGCCACATTTCTAGAAGAGTTGAAGAAGTTGATTAAGGAACAAGGTATGTATGTGTAGGAGAAACATTATATATATATATATATATATATATGTGTGTGTGTGTGTGTGTGTGTGTGTGTGTGTGTGTGTGTGTGTGTGTAGGCTTTGGTATATTCAGTTTCAGGTGTGTGTGTGGGGGTGCACATGTATGCACACACGTGCATGTGATCATACCTGCATCCAGTCCAAATTGTCAAATTGCCATTACAGATTTCTGACTTGACTTTCAACAAGAAGAAAACCTACTGGCACAAAATACTCAACTATTGAGCCATTCTTGTTGAAAATGCATTGTTCAGTCCTTTGCTAATTTATTGATGCAGCAGCAGAGGTAGAATCAGATTCAGTTATTCAGTGCAAGAATAAATTGGAATATTTTGGTGCATTTCTTTTTGTAAAAAGCCACTTTAAAACCTATGTATTGAAATGACAGAGTCTTAAATAGGGGTCTCTTTTTCTAAACAAAAGATATGCAAATTTCAATTCACGATTTATATTATGATAAAAACTGAAATACAAAAGAGTCATTATCTTGCAAAATGTAAAAGTACATTGCTTCATGAGTCTATAATGATATAATGGGATGTTGATGTAGTAAAAGGTGTCAGAAGGGAGACAATGACCTTACAATTTTAAGTCAGAAACATTAGAATGGAACAGTAAGTATCTATCCACCTAACTACCCATCTATCTATTGAATATTGCATATTTTGAAAGTTTGGGATGAGAAATAGTATATTTTTATCTTCTAATGTTGTAGCCATAATAAGGGAGTTGAGAGTGGGTAAGATGTGAAATGCTTTTCACATAATCATTCCAACTCTAAATTGGATAAAGATTTGCCTTGAATTTTAGATCAATAGGGCTATTTCTCATGAAAATCAGCAGTGCGTTATAAAGCTTGGAGACCATGCCTGCTCTAGCTTCAGGGCCAGTGCCTTAAGAGCACATCTCTGAAACTCCAATACTCCCTGAGTAAGAAAGACTGTGTTTAGTTTGCAGAGACTCTCAATTTTCAAAATGATGAGAGCAATTTTCAGCTGATCATTGTGTGTCGCTGAGAGAGGATGGGTCAACTTAAAGAGATTGCATGAGAACACAATGGATTTATTTTATCTGATTCTTGAGAAACTGCAGAAGACTGATATTTAGATTTGAGATTATTCTACTGGCTATTCTTTAAAAAAATGAGGGGTGTGTATGTGTGTGTGTGTGTGTGTGTGTGTGTGTGTGTGTTTCCAATGTAGATACAGTTTAAGTAATCAAGTGATCTACCACATGTGAAGCAGATGTACAGGCCTGTTCCACTACCAAACAGAGCAGAAGGCCTGCTTTAGCTTCATTTGGCAGGCATTTATATACTTGCTTCACTATTTGATCGTAACTTAAACAAAGGACGTTGGTCTCAGCCACCACTGATTTCAGGGCAACAGCTCTGCCTTATTTCTGAGAGGCAGCGGAATTGTGACACTTTGAACATCAGATGGTTGCACAGTGTGGAAGGGTTCTTAAATGTTTATTTATTGTTTTGATGAGCCAAACCCTCATTTTCTTGTTTCTGGGTATGCAACTGATTGCACTAAAAGTTGTAGGCAGAAGTACCTCACTTTTATACAAATGTCAGAACCTGGGCAGCAATTCCCAGAACTTCAGAATAAACCCAAACAAGCCAGGAACTCTAAATGAGGTCTAAGAAAATACTCTCAGACCAAACTCCCCATGATTTTCCAGTTCAGAAAGTTGCTGAGGGTCTTCAGCCAGGGGGAACTCATGGTTTATGACTTTTGCCTCTGTGCGACGCTCCTTCCTATTTCATCTTCACTTAATGTCATTAGTCTTCCTTCACAGAAACCTGAGCTTTCATTTTCTAATCTATCTAGATGATACGCTGACAGCATTTTCCCTGATCGAGACTTTACCATTTATGTCTCTGCCCCTGTTAGTCATTTTCAGAAATGAGATTTATACTATAAAGGATTAAATCAATTCTGACTTCCTTCAAATTTCTAGGTTTTCTGGGATTCTTGATGAACACAGAAACCATGGCCCCTCAGGGATGCTTTACTAAAAAGATCTTTCTTACCTTTGTTAGTTGGTCTTTCAGAACTGGTTGCCTCTCTGTGGATCATAGCAAGTCAAATTTTCTGTTTTGCTTGGCAACCATACCATGGAGGCTGAATGACTTGAATTATTTTTTTATTGGAGATAGATTAGTCAGCTATCAATTCTCTTCTTTGTTCTTCATCTTTTCTCCTCTCTCTACTTCCTAGTCCTAAAATGAGGACTCTTAGGAAACTTGTCAGCCCATTTCAATTTGAGCTTCTCATCATGAGTTAAATTATGACATTTTTAATAGCCAGGTTTCAAAGAGAGATATCATACCGATACAAATTAAATCACTGCTTATTTTATTCCTTCCTACTTTCTCTAATCTTCAACTGACTTGAGATACTCTTACTATTAAGTATCAGGCCTTGTACAAGGCAAGGGACTTTCCTTCTCTTCCTTTGTTCCTTCCATCAGTCCTTTCTCTCCCCCCCACCCCGCAACACACATTACTTTCATTGTATGCTTCATTGAATAGATTTTTTCATATTTTTCCTTAGTCACTGTGGATTTCCCTCTCTGATACTCATGGTGAGTAAATTTAAGAATAGCATTCCTTGATTTTTGTTTTTTTAATTATTATTATTACTACTATAATTATTTTGCCCTTCCATAAACCCTACCTATACCATGAGGTGTACTCTCTCAAAAGGACAGAGACCATGTTGACATATTCTTGGTCCTGTGTCTAGGTGACCAGACCCAGTGCCTTTAAGTCACTAGGACCATTTACCCAGCTAAATCGACGACTCTATATCATTTCATTTTCTGCCTGATGCCATCTATAACTGACCAGGATCATAATCCTTCTAGTTTGATTTCCTTTGTCAGGCCCTGCACTCATCCTCTTAGTCTAGGTCAAGGTAGACTGTTTGGCTTCCCTGGCTTTACCCTTATTATTACATAGATTCCAAGTCCTAGGATGGATCCTTTAAATCCATTGGAATCTTCTCTTTTGGGGAAACTACTATAGATGCAATTAAACTACACCTCTAGGATCTTTTACCCTTATCATCTTAGGTGGTTATTATAGGGTTTGCCACAGTTCTAAAGCCAAAGGGGGTGGAAGTGGGGTTTGTGTCAAACATTGTTTGTCTCAATTCAGAATGTCTTTTTTTCCACCAGTGTCATCTCTCTATTTTTAGCAAGGATTAAGTGTATGGATGTATAACTTTTGTATCTTGTATAGAGAAAGATTTAAATGTTCAGGATTGTGGCAATGGCTGCCTACTGTACTGCTTCTTCATGGCAATTACTTGGAGGTGGTAGAAGCTCTCTATAATTCTTTGGACTGAGATAGTATGGTGGCCTGCACACTTTCAGTTCTCATGTCACCATTTCTTCTGCTGACATTCCAAGACTGGAAAAGAACCAAGTTTACCCATACTGGAAAGGGGGAATTCCAGGCAAGACTTTAAGTTATAACAGATTTAAAAAGGGACATCCCAGACAACAGCCAGGGCACCTTACTCCTTTGTTAGTTGATAATGAGGGGTTTAGTAAGCAGGAAAGAAAAACAAATACCACTAAATCATAGTTTTAGGGATTCCATGAGTCACATCGTGTGGTGTGTTTACCACCATCAATACTCATGATAAGTATCTGCTGTATGCACAGGATACTCTATGATTCACAGAAGATGCAAAATGTTATATAAAATAGAGTTCGTTCTTTCCAGGGACTTTTGATGAGTCTAAGAGAGACCACCACAGATGTAATTGTTAGAAACTACCATGTAATAATTGTTTGGACAGCACTGAGGGTGTTCCAAAGAGAGTATAATGACTGAAACAAAGTAGAACCTTACCCAGGCACATTGCTGGCTTCATGGTGTGTGACCCATGCAGCCTCATGGGACCTCCTATTTGGTTTCATTCTCTGTTGACACTATCTTGATATTCTTAATAATTTAAACTTTGAATTTGCCTGTTGTAAGTCCTAAGGGACAATGGAGCATGTGCATGAGCAGAGGACACATGTGCAACGTGGGTGCCCATCTTTCTTTTTCCACCCAATTTTCTCCTAGAAGTCACAAAGCCACATGAGCACAGATTCTAGTGGTCACACAGTGTGTGGGACTTAAGGGAGACTCAAAGCAAGCACAGGTAGGAGTGTTGCAACTGTGTTTATAAGCAAAGGAGAGGGCTGTGGAGGCCAGGTTTTCCATTCCAACCAGAGTTTCCTCCACACATAGAACACAGAAAGAAGGCATGTTGTTCTAAGAAATGCAAACAATCAAGGAACCATATCATAGCCTTTGTTACTGGTGTTACTTCCACGTGTCAGCCAACTACTTATTTTGGAAGTGATGACATCTAAAGAAAAGAAATAATAGGGCAACCCATGTTTTCTTTTTCTTTTAGTGACTTCTTAAGTCATCGGTAAACTGAAAGTAGCAAGTTGGTAGTACACATAGGTATAAAGTGCAATAAAACCAGTTGAGTTAGTTTCCTGTAGCATTTTCACTATTTTGATAACAAAATACATTGGCATGTACAAACTGCAAAATAAAAAAAAATTGCACAATTCCAGTAATTTTGTATATAATTTAAATATTTTTACATTTGCATTTAAAACTGGAATTATGCAATAAAGGTGAATCGTCAAATTTATGCTGAGAATAAAATATTGTACTTTTCATTTACTTAGAGTGACATTAAATAGCAAAAATTATCATGTCAATGCGAAAAGAAAAAAATTATAACTTAATATGTTTCATAACATTTGTTTTCTGTTTTTTGAACAAGGGGTTCCTGTTTCCTTTTGTTGTGGTTTTAAATCCTCACTTGAGGATATTCTTTCCATTGATTTTTTTTTTTTTTAGAGAGAGAGAGTAAGGGAGGAAAAGAGGGGAAAAGAGAGGAATAGAGAGAGAGAGAGAGAGAGAGAGAGAGAGAGAGAGAGAGAGAGAGAGAGATTGTTTGCTTTCTACATGTGCCCTGACAGGGGCTGGGGATCAAACCATGGTGTGTACCCTTGACCGGTAATTGAACTGAAACCCTAGGGTGGGTGGGCCAATACTCTAACCACTTAGCAGCAGCAGCCAGGGCCACATTTTCATTTTTTATTGGGTAGCAAAGATTATGAAGTACCTACCTGAGATTCCTTAGAGAAGATGAAATCCAGAGATGAAAAGAACCTCTATTGGAAGTGCTACCTGTGTATCTTGAAATTTATTTCTCTAATTTGGTCCATGAGTACCAACATGGAAGTATGAACACCACCAAAATTTGTTGTATTGATTCTAAGCTTAAAAAGTTAAACCTACCCCAAATGTTTAATAATTTATTTTCTTCTGGGAACTCTATGCATTTTAAAATCTTTTATATATTCAACTTTTAAATTCTTATCTGACTTGGGATAAGAGGTAGGGTTAGGGAAGTTCACTTTTCTCCTGAGTCATATTTAAACTTCTGCTGTTTATTTGTAAGCTCCTTATAAATGCTTCTTTCCATTTCCACCCACTTCTAGTCCCTTACTGTTCACACCCTTGAACACTGCCTATGTCCTATTACATTTTGTCAGGTTCTCAGTTCCAACCCAGCAACCATCTCCATATCCCCTTTATGGAACTTGCCTCTGCCATCTCTTAAGTTACGCATACCGCCCTTTCTACCTGGAATAACATCATACAACCAACTGATTACTCCTATATCTTCGCTTCTCCCAATATAAAAAGGGGAGATTTCTCAGTCTCACTGCACTTCACCTTGGGTACGGATCCAGCAAAAGAGAGGTAGGAGGATTTTATAACTATAAAGCACTAACAAATATAGAGCATAATTATTAAAGTCATTTTAATTATATTAATAACAGTTAACACTTGCTTAGGGCTTGCTATATGACAGGAAGTGCTCTAAACCCTTGCATGTATTAATTACCTTATATTCTCTCCACAACACTGAGAGGTTAACTTGTTAAGCAGTTAATAAGTGGTGGAGGTGGGGTTTGGGGCAATTCTTCTTTTATGCCTTCCTGAGAAGAGATGCAGAAAAGTCTCATAAAATCATACATTAATATGCACTAATACTGGTCCATTACTATGCATTTTCAAAGACTCTACTTCCTTATACCAAAGAGGAAGCTGAAACCCCCAAGTTTTATATCAAAAGTTGCCCGCCAGATAAATCCACCCGCTGTTTTTCTCTATGGTTTTGCCTGGTTCCGTTTTGTTTTTTAATTTTGGAGAACAGATCTTCTCTGGGAAGTCAGATTTTACTTTGATTTTCCACCCGAGACCGGAGTGTAGAGAACATGCATGCCTGTGCTCTCTCCCACAGATGCTTACTCAAGCTGTGTGACCACCAGCCTACAAGACTGCACTGCAATTCACTTGGAACTTCCTACGGGACCACCCAGGAGCTGCAGCTGGTGCTGCGGACGTGGGCGCCTGTTTACATGAGAATGTGAGCTGAAGGAAGTGGACAGTACCTGCTTTCTACTGTCAGATACTTGATTCTTGGGGAAAGATATGACGTGTACTCTAGAAATATTCCTAGGTTTTAGGCTTAGTGACTTACCAAACATGAAGGTGTTTACTTCCCAGAATTGGGGCAGAAAGGGGCTTCTCCCAGGGCGCTGGCAGCTGCCGCTGGTCCAGCAGAGCCAGCTGTGGGTCTGGGAATGCGAATCAGACACAGTCCAAATGTGCTGATCCTCAGATAGACCACATTGAAAGAGCCATTTTTTTTCATACAAAGATTTTCGTTTCATCTTATCCTATGCACTATCTCTGGCTTCTCAGAGAGGAACAAAACTGGACTTATAAGGGAAAAATCATGTTCTTAAAACCTTTATTTTCCTGTATCTATTATGAATAACCAAGTTCATGCCTAGCCACCTCAGGAAGGCATTTGGCAATAGTCGCAAAAAGAAAGCTTTTTTCTGCTTAGTTGAATAACCGTTCCCCATAAAGCTGACTTGTGGAGTGAGGGGTGCATGTGGAAGCAAGAAAGGGTTTTATAGAGCGGCTTGCAATGCCTTTATAACACACTTTAGGCAACAGATTTTTTTTTTTTTGCTGAGCATGTTATCTTACTTCTATGTTTTTGTAAATCAAATCCTCCTTTACAATTTTGTTTTGAAACTCTTTAGAGGGTTCACAATTTAAAGGATTTCTAACATCTTCCATAGTAAATTCAGATTTTCAAAAATAAGTTTCTTTGAATTGAAGGAGATCTGAGTTAACAGCTTTGCCCCCTCACCTTTGCTCTCTTAACTGGACCACTCCATACCCTCCGGTGTTCATGCCGCAAACGGGTGCTGGGAAGGAGCAAAGAGAAGGCAACCCTAGAGCCAAACATGGAGCGGAGGCCCTTCCTCCCTTGTTAGGCAGGAAGCACATGTTTTGGAGGCGAAGTCTTAAGAGGGGAAGCACTCTAAAATCTATTGAATTGGTGCTATGTACCAGGCATTTAATCGCACAACAGCCCCAAGAGGGAAGAGGGAAATGAGAGAACACTTAATGAGCACCCATTATCCAATGGGCACCAAGCTAATAGCTTTACAATGTATTGTTTCATTTAGTCTTTATAATTAGGGTAGCCATAGTTGGCAAATTAAAATCTAGTTAGCATCTAGTTAAATCTGAATTTCGGATAAGCAACAGATATTTTCAGCATAAGGATGTCCCATACAATATTTGGTATATACTTATATAAATATTATTGTTTATTTAAAATTCATATTTAAAAGAGTGTCCTGTATTTTATCTGGCAATTTTATTTGTAATAACCCTATGAAGTAGGGATTATTATTATTATTCCTACGTTATAATTGAGGAATCTAAGACTTGGTGACATTAAGAAATTTGCCCAAGATAATATATAATGTCAGAGTTGGGATAACAATCTGGTTTTGTTTGATCCTAATTCTATACTACTAGCAATTATACCATAAGTCACCTTATCCTAGCTAATCCATAGAGTCTGTTTTATTCAGTCAGATGAACTTCCTCAAGAGACAAAACTTTAATTTTAAAAGCTGGATATTTATTAAAGATATACCTGGTCCCAGACCCTGTATGAGGGCTGAAGAGAAGAAAGGATGCAGGACCAAGATGACTGGTGCTGAGTGAGGGAAAGTGATGATGTCTCCAAAGATGAAGAGTCCTCCTTGTCAAACATCCTCATCTGCCGCCTTGTGGTGTTCCCAACGCCTTGAGTCCATGGTTCCAGCTTACACAGTGATGTTCTGAGTTTGGCAGTGATTCAGTTATCACGGCTCTTTCCTCACTGAGGACAAAGTGACCTTGGAAAATCTTCCCAGCGATGAAGCTACCTCTTCTCTCCCTCACCACTATATTTGAATCCTGCCTTGGGTAAACAAGATGATCAAGAAAGAATGAAAAGAAGGCAGGATCCAAGAAAGCAAGGATTGTAAGTTTAAAGAAGTTAAATCATCATAAAATGTTGTTTCCGTACTTCCCTTGTGTCAAGCATTATGTCAGAGGTCTTTAAAGCAATATTCCTAAGCATCTCAGGAAAGCAGTAAGGTGGAAATTACATCTCTATATTACAGATGAAAACACTGAAGCTCAAAGATGATAAAGGACATGCGAAAGGTCACATAGTTAGTAGGAAGTTCTGTCTCTCCTGAACTCCTGTTTTCTGTGTAGCACTAAGTCCCCTCCTTAAAGCAAAGGCAATTGAACATTCTTACCTCCATATGGGTAGGGAAACTCACCATTAAAGCGCAAGCAGGAAGAGATGAGGCTTAGAGCCTTCCTGAAAAGAAGCAGGGCTGAATCTAATGCTATTCTCTCATCTCTAAACTGAAGCTGCGGGTACACATGCCTGTTTTTGTAGCTAACATAAAAAATAGAAGTCAACACTGTGCAAATGCATATATAATAGTATAACTTAGAGTGTGTTTCCTTTTTCACTATATCATTTTACAAAATAGAAAATATTTGAGAAGAGAAACTTAGAAATGGACACACACAAAAGCTTACATTTTGATAGTAAGCTCCTTTTAAACGTTGAAGTTCTGTTTTTGATAAGAAAAAGCTTTTAAGAATGCTTTTTATGGAGTATTGTATATCTGTATTTATTATCAATCCCTTCCTACATTTTGCTTCTCCTATGCCACAATGCTAAGTTTCCCTTCATGTTTTCCCAATGGTTAACATTCTGCTTCTGAAAATTATCCATTACAATTTTATCAATTTTTGTATTTTGGTGAGACAGTATGAGGAAATGCCATGGTGAAATTAGATTTTTCTTTGACATCAGGCGCCCAGTCAGCAATCCAATCCCATGTGTTTCTATTGAGACATTAGGGTTTGATATAATTTTGGGCAGAAAACATTTTAAAAATGAAACAATTGAATTTTCTAGATGGTCTCAGGGACCACTTAGCTTAAGAGAATACACTTCCAAATCAAAAGCCTTTCAATCATTTTAAATATTATTTGGATGATATTTGCTCTGTGTGTCATAGCAGTTTGAATTTGTATTGAATGTTTGACCGGCTCATGCACACATAGATGATGTATGAAATTATTATTTCATATTTTTCTAGTGTTTGCATTGCAAGTGACATCTGGCTGACAGGAACTTGGAGAAATGGGATACGAAGTGAATGCTGCAGTTACAACAAGCATCATATTTATCAAAAGGTTTCAGGTTGGTCTGCCTTTGTTTAACATAGGAGACTTGGAGCAGTGACTGGAAAACACGCTTTTTTTTTGTAGCATGCATTTTTTAACTGAGTTGTTTAGTAAAAGAGTAGTCAAAGAATAAACACTAATTGCATTATTTGTCCTGCTTATGAAACTAAATATTATACATCCTAATTTTAAGAAAATGCACAAATTAGATTTGACATAATTTCCATACATTTTGCCTGTATTCAGAGAATTAACAGATTTTATGTTAGAAAAGCATGCATATTAAGCACTATTCATCATTACTCAGAAAAAGCACTGTGGAGGGAAAAAACAATTCAATGGCATTTTTTAGCTTTATTTTCTAACTTGTGAATGTGCAAAAGTAAATAAGACATGCGAAACATGTATTATAGTGTTTGCAAGCTCTGGCTCTGTTGAAATACACACATACTGGTATAAATAGACACATTCTCCTACTATCCCTTTCATGGAGATCATAGTACAAATTATAAATTTAGTCATGAAAAATATCATTCATTTAGAAAATATTTATGAACCTACTATGAACTGTGGACTAGCCAGGTGCTGGAGATAGGCCAAAGTACCAGACAATCCCTGCTCTTAATAAACTCACATCAGGTAACAGGAAATGTCAATATGAAACAACTCAGAATAATATAGGGTTACTGACACCATGATAACATTATGGGATCTGCCAAAACCGGTTTGGCTCAGTGGATAGAGCATAGGCCTGTGGACTGAAAGGTCCTGGGTTCGATTCCAGTCAAGGGCATGTACCTTGGTTACAGACACATCCCCAGTAGGGGGTGTGCAAGAGGCAGCTGATCAATGTTTCTCTCTCATCGATGTTTCTAACTCTCTATCCCTCTCTCTTCCTCTCTATAAAAAAATCAAAAAATATGTTAAAAAAAACATTATGGAGTCATTGACTAAGTAGAGGCAAAATAGCGATGGTGGTCACTCTATCAAAGACAGGTTGGGAAACAGAAAAGGTACTATAGAGGCCATTGTAAAATCCTTTCAATATGTAAAAGTAAGACATGCTTTTTATGTAAAACTTGAAATTTTCAGGAAAATAGAAAGATGGCAAAAAGCACTCTTATCATTATCACTTGAAGATGACTATGCCAACCTGCTTCTAACATTTCTTTCCTGTTGTTTCACAATAGCTACTTTTTGTTTAGAATTGAAAACATTGTGATAGTACTGCAAAATACATATTTAAAAAAGAGTGTTACTTAAAAAATACATCATTGTTAAATGCATTTTCATATAATTATTCCTATAGTTATTAATGTCTATATATTTGTCCAATTGATATTTAACACCATTAAATTAGCCATTACACTATTAGGATACTTAGTTTATTTTTCACTTCCTTCAAACAACAATAAGTTGATAACTTCTAAGAAAAAGTAATTCTGAAGAAGAGAGATAAATCTCCAATGGTGGAATTCCTGTAACAGAGTAAGACATGAAAAAGGTAAGTAACATTTATTCAACATCTGTTACTGTGCTATGTAATTCACTTTCACTGTTTTGTTTATTGCCACAGGAGTAAAATCTAAGTTTGTTATAGTAGAACAGGTTGTGGATTAACCTGGATCTGAGTTCAAATTTAATGCCCAACTTTATGCAGCTGTGTGATTTCCAGAAAACCAGTTCATCCCTCTGACCCTCAGCTTCCTCATTCAAGAATTGAGGCAGTATTATCATTCATTCATTTAACCATAGTGTAGTGAGCTCATTTTATGTGTAAGGTACCTTGGTACACATCACAACATAGAAGGAATGTAACATGTTGCTTGTCCTTGAGAGCTTACAGCCTCATGGCAGTCAGTCATGGAAATGGACCTGACAGGTCCCAGGGGAACACAGATGGCAAAAGAATTCATTCTTCCTGGTGGAGTAACATTTGGTCTAGATCCTAAATAATGAGAAGCAGGTTTTAACTTGTTCTTCAACAACAGAGTTCATTTGCTGCTAGTTAAGCGATCACATGCCTAGTGTTATGAATATTTACTCTCATCCCTGCCCTGAAGAAGCTTACCAGCTCCTCTAAGTCCTAATGCCTAGAAGAACATGGCTTCTATTTTATACACTAGCACACTAACTTAAGAAGTAAATGTGGTGATTCAGGGAAGATTGGTTTCTGCCAGAGTCCTTTCTTCTAAGAGATGAGTCTAACCTTGTAAACAAAGTGTCCTGTTGACCCATCCAGGGCCACCTTTTGATACTGTATTTTTAAAGCCTCATTAATCCGAACAGAACTGTTCCCAAAATGTCTGGGTTCTACCAAATGACAATAGTACTAAACAATGTACAGACATTCTCTGCAACCAAACTTAGACCCATACATATTAAGTCCTTCCCTGTTAAAAATTCCCAAATCTAAAATTAAAGTTGGACTACTCAGACCTAATGGCAAGTTTTCAAACATCAATAATTTAGCAATTTAAAATGCTTCAGACCCCATTAAAACTCTCATTTGAGCCAAAAGGATAATTTAGCAAATTTCTATCTTCCTTCTCCTCCCAAAATTTTCCCCAAAAGTGTATATTTTATGAAGATTTGCCCAATATGAAAAAGTAAATATATTTTCAAATTTCACCAATGAAGTCCAATTTTAAAATAAAAGTCTATGACTCTTGTCTTCTGTTATATCAGTTAGCTAGTGCCATTAGACTATCACATAACAATCCGCTACACATTTTAATTACTTAAAGCAATCACTTCTTTAGCTTTTGTGGGTTGAGTTCACTGAGATTTGGCTGGCCTGGCCTACAGGTGGCTCAGTTCCATGTGTCATTTGTCCCTTTCTTAGGACCTGTAGTTTAGTTTAGGCATTGTCCTTCTCATGGCAATGATAGTCACAAAAAACTGGGTCCAATTGCTTTTCAAAACTCTGCTTGCATCACATCTGCTAGCATCCTACTGGCCAGGCAAGTCACTTAACCAGGCCCAGAGTACCAGTAAAGTCACATGTCAATCAGCAAAGATACAGGAAGAAATGGAGCCACTAACTCAGTGTATCTGGAATGGCCAAAGCATTTTTCTACAAGGAAGAATGGAATTTAAATTCAATAGGTTTTCATTTTTTAAATTATCATTTATTTAAGCCTTCCATATTCCAAACATGGACTTATTGTCTGATTACCTGTATGCAGTCCTACAAAATGCCTTTGAACATTCCTATTATGCAAATAAAGAAATCATGGACAACAAGATGGCGGCAGAGGTAAAAGCCTAACTGCAGCCGCACTCAACAATTTCAAAAAATACAACTAAAATATAGAGTGGACACTATCCAGAACTACAGGAAAGTTGACTGACTAGGAATTCTACAACTAGAAGGAAAGAGAAAACCAGAAGGAAAACCAGAGGAGCTGTAAAAGCCTAAGGTACGGAGACATGGCGCGCGCGCGGGGAGAGGACGGAGCCGGAGAGGAGGGGCAGCTGAGTGCCTGGCTGGCGTTCCCTAGCGGGAAGGAGATAAAAGCTCCGGACTGTGCTGAACCCCAACTCCGACTGCACTGAACCCCAGTTCTGGGCGAGACCCCGGGGGTCCCAGGCTCATACAGAGGGAAACTGGGCTGTAAGGCTGAAGCTCAGCGGAGCCGCGAAAAGGCAGAGCCCTGGAGCTGCGCACATTGCATGCAGAGGAGGGACTGTTCGCTGAGCTGCTGAATTGCCCCAGCGGGAAGGACTCAAAAGCTCAGGACTGTGCTGAGCCCCAGTTCTGACTGCACTGAACCCCAGTCCTGGGCAAGACCCTCGGGCTCCAGCCTCATACAGAGGGAATCTGGGCTGTAAGGCAGAGGCTCAGGGGAGCAGCGGCGAAAAGCAGAGCTCCGGAGTCGCGCACATTGCACGCACAGAGGACAGACTGTTGTTTGGGCCTCGAGATTGCCCTAGCGGGAAGGAGACATAAGCTCCGGACTGTTCTTAACCCCACTTCCAACTGCTCTGAACCCCAGTTGTGGGCTTGTTGGGGGAGAGACTACACTGTCTGGTAGTGGGCGAAGCTCTAGGGCGCCTTTCTCTCAGAGGTGCTTGCAGCGACTACCAAAGGACAAGGAGAAACACTGAGACTCAGGAACCTCCGAGGGCGGGGCTAACCAGAAGCCAAGGCTGTAGGCTCCACCCTGAAACTCTGCCCCTTCCAAGCTGAAATCAGAGAGGCTTTTGAAGGTTTCCAAGTCTAGTGGAATAAGGTTGTCTCCTGGCATAGACACAGCTGATCCTCCCAACCTACCAACTCAGGGAAGCAGCGAAAATGCCGAAACGAGGAAACAGATCACAAATGAAAGAAATGGAGGACAAAAAGCGACTGGATATAGAGTTCAAAGCCACGCTTATAAGGTTGTTCAACAATCTCTTAGAAAAGGCCGATAAAATAAATGAAACCTATGAGGATATGATAAGGGATCAACAAGAAATAATGAAGGGTCAACTAGAAATAAAGAATACAATCTCTGAAATAAATAATATTATACAGAGTCCTAAAAACAGATTGGAAGATTGCAAGAATCAAGTCCAAGATTTGGAACACAAAGAGCCAGAGGACACTCCTCCACAGAAGCAAGAAGACAAGAGAATCCAGAAAGTTGAAGATAATGTAAGAAACCTCTGGGACAACTTCAAGCGAACCAACATCAGAATTATGGGCATCCCAGAAGATGACAGAGAGCAAGATACCGAAAACATATTGAAAGAAATAGTGACAGAAAACTTCCCCCACCTGGGGAAAGAAATAGACTTACACGTCCAGGAAGCACACAGAACCCCAAACAAAAGGAATCCAAAAAGAACCACACCAAGACACATCATAATTAAAATTCCAAGAGCTAAAGACAAAGAGAGAATATTAAAAGCAGCAAGACAAAAGCAGGTAGTTACCCTGCTATAAAGGGGCACCCATACGACTGTCAGCTGATTTCTCAACAGAAACCATGCAGGCCAGACGGGAATGGCAAGAAATATTCAAGGTGATGAATAACAAGAACCTACAGCCAAAAATACTCTACCCAGCAAAGCTATCACTCAGAATCGAAGGCCAGATAAAGAGCTTCACAAATAAATTTAAGCTAAAGGAATTCATCACTGCCAAGCCAGAATTATATGAATTGCTAAAAGGGGTTCTTTAGGAAGAGGAAGAAAATAAAGATAAAAATTATGAACAAACACGTAACTATCAACAAGTGAGTCTAAAAACCAAGGGAAGTAAAAATCATGATGAACAATATTAACTGGTGAATATAATAGAATCAGAGGTATGGAAGGGGAGTGGACTGATGATTCTTGGGGAAATGGGGAGTGGGGCGGGGCGGGAAGAGACTGAACATAAACTGCACCTATGGATGAGGACAATGGGGGATGGGGAAAGGGCAGAGAATTGAATGGACACTTGGTGTAGGGGAGCAATGGGGGGGGGGAGATGAGGAACATTTGTAATAATATGAACAATAAAGATTTATTTAAAAAAAAAAAAAGAAATCATGACTTGCTGTTGAGTACCATGCTTAAGCTTTAATGGTTGGTTAGTGAGAAAGTCTGGAATTAAATCCTGTCTGGACTCTGGGCTTTGTTTCTGTTCTCTTGATTACATAATGCTGCCTCTATGCAAAATTTCAACTGTATAATTTAAGAACAGGAACAAATTTTATAACTCATCTAATCTACTTGTTTCTTAGATGAAACAACTGAGTCCCAGAGAAATAATTTTCCATCTTTTTATCTTACAAATTAATAGAAAATTAAGGGACCAGAACTTGAGTCTCTTTGATTCTTCACTTTCTTTGCTACATCATTGGACACGTGTTCTTTTCATTGTACACAAATTTACTGAAAGTCTGTTATGTGCCAGTACTATGCTGATTTGATCTTCTGTTCTAAAAGTATATCCTGATACAGAATTAAAGAGAAATAGGTCATTTGAGTACCTATTATGCAATACAATGGACACCCATGTTTTTACAAAAATTTACCAAAAGATAACATTCCGAACTCTTCCATCTCTTATAACCAAAGTGTAAGACAGTTTTTCTCTTTGGCTCTAACTCATAGTGCATAGATGCCAAGTTGGTCTGAGTGGCAACCGGAGCTGTACATGCAGCCCAGACTCACTTCCGATGGTGAAGGTGGGCACCTCGCTCAACTCTGGCAGCTGTGTAACAACACTGAAGTCATACAGCTGCCAGGCCCCGAATTAATTAGAGCTGACCTTATGATGGATTTTGCAAACCATTCAAATAGATCTCTCCTTTTGAAAAGTTTTCAGGGTAAAAAAAGGAGAAAACAATAAAATGCCTCCAATTTGCAGTCCCTCCCTCTGAGATCTGCTACATGCAGCACCATGCTCGCCCCACCATTTAGTCATTATCCCCAGTGGGTCCTGCAAGCCCAAGACTGATGGAAAACAAACAAAATAAGGCTTAGAGAGTTGCTTGCAAGGGTTCAGAACCACCATCCCATGTTGCCAGGTCCATTGTGCTAGCAATGGGGGGAAAGTTGGAGGCAAACCTGCCTGGATATGGGAAGTATTCAAGCCAGTAATGTGACATTGTCCTCTCAAAAGAGAAAGTGTGGCACTTGCACCCAGGCTCAGTAAGGCCTGGCCCATCATAGGTGGTTAATAAATACATGTTGAATGAATGATGATTGCATGAAGGATGATTTCTTTAACGTCATTTCTTGTCTAGTGGTGTTTTACTTCCTTGATTTGGGGGGAAGTCTGTTTGCTCAGCATGCTGATATTACATAGATAGTAATGCTTTAGGCTTCATATTCAATCATTTAACCAATATGGAAGAGCGTTTACTGTGTTCCAGGCAGTTGTAATCTAATGAGATAACTCAGATATGAATATTGAATCCTGACTCTGCCACTTAGTGGCTCTTTCTGGACAGGTTATTTACCTCTTTGTGCCTCTGTTTCCTCCTATGTTAAAAATATTTAATAATGACACCTCATTACATTAATATATGTTAAGCACTTGGAATATTGTCTGACATTTATAAAGTGTTATGTAAATGTTTGTGCCTATTGCTGTGAGGCTTAAATGAGAAACTCCACATAAAGAGCTGGCACACATTAAGAACTTCATAAATGGCAGATATTATCATTACCCATATTGAGTAGCTTTAAAAATTATAACAATTTAAAGTTGATGTGGAAGAGGTGAGAAATGGGAGTGAGTGGGTTGGAAGGAGATTAAAACTGGGTCTCATGCAACTAAAAATCTGTTTCCTGATTCTCTCTCTCTCTCTCTCTCTCACACACACACACACACACACACACACCTTATAGTACTTTTAAGGGCATATTTAGGAGGAGGGGTGCCTGTGTCCCTAAATTAAATTTTCCTGAAAGTTTAAATTCATTTTCCAGATTCACTCTCATCTTAATGCCATATTTGCTCTGTTCAGCCTGGCTAGAATAAAGCTGGAGGGATTTTCCCAAAGACCAGGAGGAAATGCTATGCCAGCCTGGGTATCTCCAGGGGATAGGAGGAAAAGAAGCTCCTTTTGACTCTTGAAGGACTCTTTCCCATTCTCAGAGCCTGTCCACATCCATAGATTTATGCATTTTCCTTCACACGCATACTTCTTCCCTATAATCAAGTGTTTCTTTTTCTGTATTGCCCTGTCCCTTTGGATCCAATAAAACCATTAGAGATCTGTCATTAATCATTCTTAATTTTATTCCCTTCCTTCTTTCCCACTGGACTTCTACTAGGGCCTCTCTTCCTGCACATAATCACTCCAACCTGCTATTTTTCCTTCTCTGTGGGTTTCTCCCTCCATTTGAATAGCTCACTTATAAACAACATCATTGAGACTCAAGATAAGTAGATGTACAAGTGTCTCAGCACTTGAGGCTTCCCATCTGGGCGAATCCTCATCCTCCACTGAAGCATGTCTATGACTCAAGTTTCCAAAGCCCTCTTCAGCAGCGGATGAACGTCTGTTACCTCCCAGCGCACGCCAGCGAATGTAGCACCCACTGGAGCACAGGCCAGCCTTCAAACAGCCCCCAGACAGCCACTCACCCAGCATACACCTGTGCTGGGAAAGCGGGAAAGTGGTGATCATGATTGGAGGAGGAGCAGAAGAGAGAATAAGTACATTAGAACATGCATCTTATGGGCCACCACATAAAAGAGAGAGAGTAACAGTAAGCACAAATAAGAAAAAGTTGTTAAAACAAGATTGCAAAGAGTTGCTCTCTGTTTTTAAAAGAAACAGGAAAAAGGGTGGCCTTATATTGCAGTGGAAAGAGCTTTTCTAAACATGGCAAAGAACCACTTGACGAGGGAGATGAATAGTCTCAGAAACATGCAATCACGCAAGTTCTGAAAGCCACAGTATATTACAGAAGATAATAACTTATGTGGAGTGATTTAGGAAGAGAGTTTCCTAGAGATGAGGTTAGCAGTGGGGTGGGTTGGACTACACAAACACATATAATCTAAGGACTGGAAGGGGCGTTAAGGGCTCATGCCATCTGTTTCACAGAAGAGATTCAAACATTTGCCCAAAGTTACAAGGCTAGTTAGTGTTCAATACTACAGGCTTTCCAACTCTAAGAGCAGTGCTCTCTTCAGAAGCCCAATTTAATTTAGAGATTGTGTCTCACATTGATTTATCTTTTCTTTTTAGAAAGAGAACAAAGAGGAAGACAAAAACAGACAGAAGTGATAGGTACTTGGTTTACCATGTGGATCCTGATAAATCCAGGATGTGTATAGGCTAACCCTCTCTTCCGGGGGAGAAGGGGTAGTTAACTGTAACAGGTGACCATTAACCCCTGAGCTGAGTACTAAACCAGAGCCTGTGAAGACCTGCCCTTGTCTCTTTATTTTGTTGTTTAAAGGACTGTGTTCCACAGGCAGAGACAGAGCTGTGCTGAACAGTGACACTTACCATTTGCTTCTCCAAACACATTCTGTGGGAGGGCGTGGGATTTCACAGCAGTGAGAGCAAAACTATTCACAGCAGTACCATATGCTCCCCACCATCAGGAGTGGCGGGACTGGTCACTGGACTTGGCAGGCTGATCAACTGAATGGAAATTGTGAAGACCACAGTAGGAGTTTTCTCTTTGTGGGTTTTGGATGGTAAAATATTCAATCTGTTCCATAAGCAGAAATCAGAGTGAAAAATAGTTTTACACAAATATGGCACACACATGCATGTGTGTGTGCATGTGTGTGTGTGTGTGTGTGTGTGAGAGAGAGAGAGAGAGAGAGAAAGAGAGATAGAGACCCTTCTAGAAAAGGTAAGGAAAAACAAAGGCTCAGCATTTATCTTGTATTATCCTATAGAGAGTAGAAGGCCCAATACTGAATGCAAAAGGAGAAAAGACTAAGAAAGTAAAAGGTAGAGAATGATTATTTTTAGTATAAATTCCATGTTTTCAGAGTTTTTTCCCCTCTAAGAAAAAAAAATTGAGAAGAATGTCCCAAATGCCAAGACCATTTAATAGCAGAATTACAACTGACGATAAATGCAGCACTTTTTAAAGCTTGTCCTTTCTCTGTTATTAACTTTGTTCTTTCAGTTGTGCCAGAGAAAGCACAAGAGATAGAAATTGGCAGAAATATGGGTCTGAAGAACAGAAATTCAACTCAAATGAAAATACCGTGAAAACCTCTATTTAAAAAAGACTTTTGTTTAATGGCACAACTTTCATCATCAAGAAAAGGTTTATTTGAATGAAAAGTAAAATTTAGGACAGTCTATTATCTAATCATTAGTAATTCTGGGCACGTCTAGACTATTTTCTATTTCCAAAGTGGCTTGCAATCATTAGTTAATCCACTCAGCATGCTCAGTCTAAATTGTGTTATATGTGTATAATAGATAAGGACGGTTGTTGGTGAGAGGCAGCAGGACACGGTGGGCTGAGGCCTGGACTGGTAACTCCGGGGCTGGGAGTTCTCATCCTCACCACCCGGTCTGTCTGCAGGAGGAGCCAACCCCGTACTGCAGGCCTTCAAAACAAGGATTCAACCTGTTTAAAAAATAAATACAAATGCTCTCTAAAATATCCTTTTCCAATCACTGTTGGGAGACCAGGGGTTCTAATATTCCATTAAGTCTCTTAGGCATCAGGTGGGCCCAGCCTCCCTTTCTCCCACCGGTGAAAGTCATTTGAAGGAGCCAGTCTCTCGGTAAACATCTCCATGGAGGGCAGCACAGCGGTTAATAAGGGCCCCGGTAGATGCTAACCAATGTCCTTTTCAGTGAGAGGAAACAGTCTGGAGGGTTTAAATGCATTGGAACAAATCTTTTCTTTTTGGCCACCAATAATGGGAGTCTATATTGTTATCTGAGGTTTGCCAACTTCAATTTTCCTCTTGATAAGAAGAATGTGCTAAGCAAAATGTTGCTTTTAAATGTTCTTGTGCACTTTTTTTCTCCGAGATGAGCCAGCGCTTGTGCCCAGCAGAGCTTGTCCACATCACGCCTGGATGACAACCGCAGAGCTTTCTTTTTATTTTCATCTGTTTGCTCCCGCCCTATCCAAACACATTAATATGTGGTTCACATAATGTATTCCATATGTTTAATTAGCCATTACATGAAATGTAGGAAGGTGTGGCTTTCTAAATGCATTCTCCATTTTCTCCCAGTTTCCTGACTTTCAACTCATATTTTCTGGTGTTTTCTTTTGAGGGGGGGGAGAGGATCATTCATTTGTTTTTCATTCTTTTCACAATAAAGCATCTGTCCAGAGTAAACGTATCTAAGGGCTTCAAGTTTAGTTTGGTCTATTGACAGATTAGACCATTTTACACAATGTGTATAAAGCAGTCATTGCTCAATAAATGGGTATGCTTAATAAAATGTTACTTACATAAACTTGTGATGAGGAACTCCATTTTATAATGTTTTTGGATTTTAAAATTATATTCAAATGTCCACAGTTTCCTAATTTCTTCCTCAATAGTTTGCTTGGTAAAGATTTTAACTTACTAAATGGTATCTTATATGTCCTATATCTTTAAAAAATATATTTATTTAGTTTTTTATTTTATTTTTCCCCCTTCACCACTTCCTGTATCTTGATGTTTAAAAAAAAAAAAAAAAAGTTAGCACTAATGGATTACCAGTAACAAGGATCCCGGAATGCCCCCACAGAGCACATGGCCAGCTGTGGGGTGACTCACTGTGGCGTCACTGGGAGAGATTGTGAGGCCCAGAGCAGTGATGATGGTGCCAGTTCATGCCTTTTCAGTGAGAAAGCATTCAGGTTCCACAGAGTGTTAATCTGGCCACAAAATGGGAGACGGCTAAGTCTGCCTGGAATGTCTGGCTGCCGGTTGGCAGACGCAGCCCTTTCTTCACCTTGGATCCGCTGGGCTAAGGATGCTTTCATAGTAATTTTCCAATGTCTTCCTTGATCAGTAGACTGCAGCATTTTATCATTTTGTAGATTTTGTTTTCTTCATGGGTTATTACTTCCACTGAACTGCACTTAACATCTATTAGCTTAGGTCTCCAGAAGATCAAAGTCCCTCTGTATCTGATTATTCTGCTCTTTGCAATTTGTGTCTCCCCCACTCTCTCCTCCCCCCCTTTTCGCCCCCCACCAAACCCCACCAAACCAGGAGCCTTGCACATTTACAGATTTGGTTTCAGTGTCTTCCTCTGAATCTTTTACGGACATAAAAGCCTCATAAAGAGGACATTGTGCCTCCAGAAAGAATATGAGAGAAAAAAGTGAAGACAGCAATCGTAATTCTTGTATTATTTCTATCTCAATATGTATCTTTGAAAACTCATGTTTAATTTTTTTTTTCTTTTTGAAGCACGGATGAGGGAGGGAAGGAGGCGTAGAAGTTGGGAGGCAGAGAGGAATAAATGCTGATGTCATAGAATTAGGCCAGTATATAGAAGCTACATTCCTCTTGAGATGTATTTTCTTTTCTAAGTCATTCACGCTACTCCATTCCTTTTCTCCTGTCCTGTCTCCCCACATGTTGGTTAACATTTGTGCTCTCTTTTGTTGAGAACCTGTCCACAGGGCCAACATTCCATTCATTATATGGTTTACTATTAACCTTAATGACTAGGTTCTAATGGAGGACTTTATTCCCTTTCTTAACCTCTACTAAATAATGATGTTTCTCTAAATTTGGTCTCATAGCTATGATCTACCAAAGACCCTCTCTCAAATATACACCCTGGCTCAACAATAGACCAAAGCTGGCCCTATCGGGGCATTTGCACTAATCCTGGAAGGAATATTTTTAGAATCTACATTAGAGGCCCAGTACACATCTATCTGCAGACATAAAGTGGGTGCTTGTGAGTTGAGACAGGTATTAAAAACTTAAACTACATCTGGCAGCTGAAAAAAGTTAACTCTAAGGAGATTTGAATTTGAAGAGATTATTGAAATAACCATCAGGAGGGTTTTGTTTGTTTGTTTCCTTCCCCTTCCCCCAGGATATTTCTTCACCACAAATACTTAACACTATTCTCCTTGGGGAAAAAGAAAAGAAACCTGAGCAAGAGAGAGAGAAAACAACGTGGGAGCTAGGAGCTCTGGACCATGCCTTTTTCAGAGAGACTGAGTGCAGATCAAGATCACGTGGGGACCTTGTGAAGGTGAAGGTTCTGATGCAGTAGGTCAGAGGTGGGACCTGAACGTTTACTCCCAAGGGATTTAGATGCTGCTGACCCTGACCTGGGACCATACTTTAGCAAAGAGTTAGAGCATTTCTCGGTGCTTCAGCACTAGTCTGACACTACAGAAGGCCCCTCTACCTAGCACCAGGGACCATCTCCTTGTGAAACATTGGTCTCTGAGGAGGGATATGAGGGGCCCTCGAGCAATGGTTCTCAGAATTTCCTGTGTTTTACAACCCTCCATGAACTTTAAAAAACTCCAATGCTCTTATCCATATCCCATATCAATGAAATCAGAATCTGGGACTAGTAGACAGGTATCAGTAGTTTTAAAATTTTTTTCCAGGTGACTCCAATGTGTAGCTAAGTGTGAGAAACAATGATTTAAAAAAAATAATACTAACTAGAATAATACTAACAGCCGACATGAGGTGGCCACTTCTATACAAGTACCAGGCAATATATATATATATATATATATATATATATATATATATATTTCCCCCACTGAGTCATCAATGAAAAATATGATCAGATCAGGAAACTGAGGGAATTATGTAACTCATCCCCAGACAAATTGCTGATAGAGCTGATATTAGAAGACAAAAATTCAATGTCATCTGGGAGAAAGCATAAGATAGAGGGGAGGACTTGCTAGTTAACCACAGTGGTGTGAAACCAAGGCTTTCTTTTCTTTGTATTTTTTATTTTAAACCAACAGTTGGTAGGGCCATGTTTAAAAGGTAACCCCCCTTTCTTGCTGCACCTCCAATGTCAAAGACCCACTCCTGCCTTCCTGAATCATCACTTTTTCTCCCACCAGGCATATCTGAGGCACTAGACCAGCCGTGGGCAAACTATGGCCCGTGGGCCGGATCCTGCCCCTTTGGCTATTCTATCTGGCCCACAGAGCCGAAAGAGCAGAGGGTTCTCTTGCTCTCCCCTCCACTCCTTCACCAGCAGCCCAAGATGAGAGTGCCAGCATGGTCAGGTTGCTTTTGTTCCAGCGCTCCGGTCCAGTTTAAGAATCCATTGTGACCCTCAAGTCAAAAAGCTTGCCCACCCCTGCACTAGACCCTGAAGCTGAAGCTAACTGCCTTCAATTGCTGGCTTCTGGGCCCACTTGGCTCCAGGTAGTTTTCACTTCTTTCATTTCAGATTCCTTTGGCCTCTCTTGCCCCTAGCTGAGCAGCAGGGGGAGCTACAGCCACCAGGAAAAACAGCCTGTAAAACTGCCCCTAGAATAGGTAGGACTTCAATGTTCATTTCCAAAAAGAAAATAAATTCTAGCAGCTCTTCATCCTAAAGCTAAAGCCTACTGGCCTAACCCCCAGAGCCCAGGCAAACAGCCTGTCTGGGAGTGCCTACAGCAGAAAAATTAGAGGGTCCCTGAGACCACTGAGAAGGCTAGTGTGGGTACAATACTAGTAGTAGAGTTTTGATCGCCAACCAGTCCAGAAAGGAGCCATAAATAAGCAATTACATCTTCCTGAATGATGTTCATCACTCAAAAAAATTCAGCCACTATAATAAAATGTGTAGAATATAAGACAAGCTTTAAAAAACAACAAACAAACAAATAAAACCTCTGAGCAGTGACTTGAATAAAACTTTTTGTATCGCCGAAACCAGTTTGGCTCAGTGGATAGAGCGTCTGCCTACGGACTGGAAGGTCCCAGGTTCGATTCCGGTCAAGGGCATGTACCTTGGTTGCGGGTACATCCCCAGTAGGAGGTACGCAAGAGGCAGCTGATCGATGATTCTCTCTCATCGATGTTTCTAACTCTCCATCCCTCTCTTCCTCTCTTAAAAAATAAATAAAATATACATTTAAAAAAACTTTTTGTATCAATCCTCGGTTTTCTAGACTTTAAATGGGTATAGATCAGGGCAAATATATGTTCATTAAACTCAGATGTACCTGTTAGAAGACATAGGGTTGAATGAGGAGTCAGGAATTCTCAAGATAACACCATCATGTCCTAAGAATGTGAGGGACATTTGAAGACTCCTAGAGGGAGGGCATTCTCCCTAAGTTCACTGCAGAGCTGGGTGCCAATTAACCTTGAACCATAGATTCACAGAGTCTCATTCCCTCACCAGCGAGGCTTTTCAAAATTGCTGTGGCTCAGACCCTTAGATAGTGAAGTTCTCAGAGAGACCAGGGCATGTTACTGTGACCACATCAGGGTATCTACGTAGGACTGAAGCAGTGTACCAGCTCATTTCATAAGAGACCCCTATTTACCCAACTACACTGAACTGAGCCCCTACTTCATCCTCCTTCTGCAACCCTGCTACAGGAAGTCAGCAGGGGAAAGGGATGACTATCCGATACCCTGTTCCAGTCACAGGGAGAATACCTTTAGAATTCCTCTTCTACCTTTGCTTTTGGTGTTTCTGTCATTTCGGGCAAGAAGTGAAGGAGAGTGGAATCAGACCTTTTGTGTTAAATAGGTTTGGGTAATCATGATGCCAGGGGCCTTGAAACTGCCACCATGAGTTCATGCAACTCTTGAACAATTGATATGTAAACTTCATCCAGGGAATTGTGGTGCCTCTGCGATGGATTTTCAGAGTATGATCTATATGGCTTCGGATCCCTAGAGCAGAGTGATGTGAAAATATATTCGGTGCTTATTAACTCAACTTTCACTTGCTGCATTGTTTACAAATGCGTCCTAATTGTGTGCGGGCTTGCTTCTCTTCTCCTGGATACACTCAATCTAGTAAAGGACCTGGGCTATTGCATCGCAAGCAGACAGATTAGTAGTGGCACAAATGCATGCAAAAATACACAGACAAGGCTTTGCTCTGTAGTCAGAGCCTCCCTGGTAATTCTCCTGTGTCCTTGGAATCGAGTTGCCAGTTCACTTTCAGCAGCTAAGGAGTCTGCTTCTTCTCACTGAGCTCTGGCCGAGAGCCCCTACCTTACCTAGCATGCGAGAGCTGCGTGTTTCACCCTGCCCCACACCATCTACCTGGGACTCTGGGCCAGGCCCGGGACTCTGAAAACACACACAGTCTCCTCCTGGAGAAAACATTGCAGTTAAGGAAAGGCGAGGTGACAGTCTAAGAAAGCTGACTTTTTAAACAGGCTTTTGACATAATGGTAAGGCTTCAAAGGAAAGGTGATCTGTAGTTTGAGACACTTACCAGCCATAGCGCAGTCCAAGCTTTCCATCTGAGGGATCAGAGGCCAAGGATCAGAGGGGGTGCGGGTGGGTGGTCAGACCAGGGAGCTGTCCCTCCTCTCTAGAATTAGAAATTGCAATTCTGCATGTTTCCTTTCCAGATTTGAAGAAAAGAAAAGAAACAAAAAACAAAAAAACAGCGGTGGGCAGATTTTCACTAATGTCCTAATAGGCTGCCTGAAGCATGTAAGCATGCACAATAAATCTTGTTAAATGATGACCTGCAAAGGGAAATTGAGACTTTGTTCAAATTTGATGGAGAAAACACATGAACAAGCCCTACCATCTTGTTATGACCAGAAGGAGGCTCCCTCCAGGGAAGAGGTGGGGGGATCAATGTGCATTGGATGGCCAACCAATGTGGGAATCAGGAACACATTCAACCGTACTGTCCCTTTACCCTTGTGTCCCCAAATGCTGGGTCAGCAACTCTCTTAAGGACATCACACAAATAAGCAATTTGATATTTCCTTCCTGGGCTGCCTCTCTCCCCACCACATCCCACAATTGACAAGTGTGAAGGGTCAGAGATCAACTAAGCTTCTTCAGGAATTGGCTCCCATTTTTGTGGATATAGCTTTCTCTCTTCCCCTTCTCTGCTTGTGCTTTATATTTATTGCTAGGTCTACCTGCCAGATAAGAAATCAGATTTCCCTGTAATTCACTTTCTGGGGTGGACCGGGTTTTCACAAATTTGGACCAAAGAAATTACTCAAAAGCTCCCACCAACTTTGAAGCAGTTTTCCAAGTGGGGGCCACCTTTCTAGAGCCCCTGCTCCAGCCTGACCTTCGATGCTTTCCTTCCTGAGAAATGATCCACTCTCCTGCTTTTGATGGTGCTCTGGTTAGCAGGTGTGACAGATGCTGTTGATTTGCTCACTCAACACCTATTCCCACCCTCCTTCTCTCCTGCCCCCTTTCACGGTGGAAGCAGTAAAAGCTCCGCAGCACTTTCCCACTCACTCCCCCGGCGTCCCTGGGATCTGGGCAGAGGATGGAGGGGTTGCCGGTCTATTGGTGGGAATCCCCGGCAGGCAGCTATGGCAGTGCTTCTGGGAAAGTGGTTTGCTTCCTGACAAATGGGAGGAATGAAGTTGGTACCAAACTTCTCACCTTTTTTTCCTGCCAAATATACACACGACAATGGAAGGTACAGCCTCTATCTGGCTTTATGCAAATACTAAAGATATCAGAATGGAAATACAGAAGGAACTCAGGCTCTTGATACTTGGTTGAGTTACTATAGCTCCATGAATCTTGTATAGATGTCTTGGATTGCTAATCTGCCAAATCCTTATGTTAATATACACATGCCTGAAATATCAAGTATTATGTTACTTACAGATTAATATGTCCCTCAGTAGAATAAATAATATTAAAAAAGAAACAAATCAAAATTAGCTCTACACCCCATCCCTACCAAAAAGCTCTACCCTCCTGAGTTCCAAGCCCTGCATTAGGAGAAGTTATTTGCATGTTGCCTTTTTTTTTTTTTTTTTTTTTTGCCATTGTACAGATAGGACAACTCAAAGCTGGGGACTTAAAGCAGCCTTACCTAGGTCACAGAGTAAGCTGCTAAAAGCTGGGGGATACAGCCAAGAGCTCTGCAATCCCTGGCGAGGCCCTCCTCTGCTTTGTCTCTCCCCCCCAACTGGGAAAATGTCAAAGGATTTATCAAAAACAGCCCGAAGCTAGATTAGGTATTTTAATACCCAAAGCACTTAATTACTAATACAGTGTAAGGTACATTAACCTAATTGGAAACTTTTCTGCATATGGCATAGGTTTTTGTTTCTCCCCCTGAAAAAAAAATTAATAGTATTTTTTCCCAGCTCTTCTACTAGCCAGGCTCATCTTTAAGTGCTGTTATTGGTTTTTAAAGTTAGAAAACATAGTACAGCCAAGAGCTGAATTAATGTTATTCCCTCCTATAAAAGAAGGACAAATGAAATAAAAATAATGAAATGAGAGGAAAAGGAAAGATAAAATTCTAGTGGTAATTGCAGAGCTCAAGGAGTTAGCACACAGGGAAGCAGATAGGACACTGTCATCAGAACCCAGGAATCCTCCTTGGCGCCTCCTCTTCGCATCCCACGTCCAATCGGTACCACATCCTGCTGTGTCTACCATTTCTCAACATCCTCCTGCTACTCCCTTGGGCCAGGCCCTCCACATTCTCCTCTGATTACTGTGAGGGCCATCTAGTCAGTCTCTTGTCTCGTTCCAATCTGTTCCCGACGCTACAGTTGGAGAGACTTATAAAATGCAAATCAGATCTCTCAGTCCCCATTTTAAACCCTTCAGTGGTTCCCCATGGCCCTCAGGATAAGTCCAAACTTCTTGCTGGGACTTTAAATGCCCATCATTTTCTGTTTTATGTCTAGTTCTCCAGTCTTACACTTGATGCGTCAGCCATATCAAACTCCCAGCATTTCCCCAGACTGGTTATGCTTTTCCTCCCTTCTAAGCCATTGCAGAAACTGATCACTGCTGTGAGCTCCCCTTTCCTACTCTTCCTTTCCCTTCTTCCCACCAGTTCCCAAGTTAATTTCAAATCATCTTCCACTGCCCAACACCTCTTTTTCTGGAATCCTCCCATGACCATCTTCTCCCCAGACTGGGGAAAGGGCCTCTCTAATGTGTTCCCATAGCAACCTGGTAAAAAAAAAACACACTGAGATAATGCTGGAATTATGAGCTTATATATCTGTCTCCCCCTGAGGCATCTCAAAACAGGGAATGTGTTTTGTTCACCTTTGCATCAACAGCACTTACCACAGAGATTCTTATAAAACAGACACTTAGTAAAAATAATTGTTGAATGAATGAAAGAACACCAAACTGACCTTGTACCAAAGGCCATACAAAAGACTAAGAAGCAGGTGGGCAGGGAGGATGACTTTAATGTTCTTGAAGGCACAGAGAGATTGCTCACCCTGCACTTACATAGGAAAGCATAGGACCTGCCACCCAACACACGGGGTTTCAGCTTGTTCTCAATTCACATAATCGTGGAGATCTAGAAGCTAACCCACACTGTCTGAGAAGAAATGGATGTGGGAGATTCTTATAAAACCTTACAAGCCTACTGGATATTGAATGTAGGGAAAGGGGATTTTAGAATTCTAATTGTTTGTATCAAGTTTGGGGTCCTTTTCTCCTTACCCCTTCTTTAACTCTCCATTACTTTTTATTGTTAATGCCATTACCCTAGTATGTTAGCAACAAAATCAGAAGTACATTCAGGTTCTACTTCTCCTTTTTGAGCCAGATAACTTCATAAATTATCCACATACAGATAACTTGTAGAAGCCAACGCTGACATTTCATACTAGAACATTATGTATGAAGACACACTTAGTGGGGACTGATGACATTTTTCTGTACTCTTCTAATGTATCTTGTCACCTCTAAGTAACAAAGTAATTCGCACAATCTGTACTGATGTTAACCTTCAGCCAGCACTAGCTTAATCACAATGGATGGCCTGTGTGGAAAGACCATGCCTCTTAGGACCTTCAGGATCACTGGCCTTTATTCATTATCTCTCTATATATAACCCTAATTATGACCAAATGGCAGAACAACCGAACAACCAGTTGCTATGACGTGTGTTGACCAGAACATGGCAGGCATCGGCCACAGAGGGATGATGGTGGAGCAGGTGACTGGGGGCACCAGACCAACGTGGGGTGCTGGTCACTGTCATCAGGGTGAACCTCTGTTGGTTACTGAAAATTCTTTGCTCCTGGATACCGCAATCCTGCTGGGTGCTTGTACCTGCTGCTTGCATCCAGTGCCGATCTTGATCCCTTGGCACTGTCAGAGGGTGCATGCAGCAGCTGCCAGCCCTGATCACCCCTCAGTGTTTCTCTACCACCTCATGCTCCTGAGGGGCTATTGGGGCAGCAGCCACCATTCGCACCTGCTGCTGGCACCAGCCCCAATTGCTCCTTGTAGTCAGAGGGTGTGAGCAGGGGCAGCGCCATCAGTACATGGAGTAGCAGCGGGAGCGGGGCTGCTGGCAGACAGCGGACTGGGGTTTGTGATGGGAGGGACTGTGTGGGTGCATGAAGGATGGGCCGAAATCTGTCCCTGTACCCACCGCAGCCTCATGGCCCACAGTTCATTTCAAAGTGCACCATTTTGTGCACTGGGTCCCTAGTATAAGTATAATAGCTGATTAGGTCACCCTTCTTTCTTTCCACACCTGTGAGTAAAGCAGCTTGTGGTCCTGGTAGTCTATGGTGAACACACTTCTGAGAGGTTCACCTCAATGTCATGAAAGATGTGCGTAGAATTTCTGAAGCAACAAGCCAACTTCCTTTGAGAGGTCAATTATCTGGACGTGACTTCTGAACATAAGGGTGAGCATAATTCACTCACTTAGGAGTGAATTAATGAATATAAGACAGGCTGCATATAAGTTTGGGACAATAATCTGCTCGTGTATAAATTATCCCTCATGGCTCTTGACTTGTCTTTCCACAGCCAACTTGGACAGGAATTGGAGTTGTGCATGGGTAGTTTCCTACAAATATCCCCAAACACTGAGCCATAACTAAAGGAATATGCAGAGCCTTTAAAAGCAATGCAAAAGCAAAAAAGCAACAGAAGTGCCACCTCCAGCAAAGTCCTCTTCCAGGAGCTTTGTGAGATCTTGCATCTCATTTGGTCAATAAACATTTGTCGAGAGTTTAATGCAAGTAGGATGTGACACGGTGTGTGTGGACATATACTCATCCTAAGCTCTAAGGAGCTGTGTGTGGATGGTAAGAAATTCATCCAATAAACTCATGTATTGAGTGAAAAAAAATTGCATCAGTAAAACAAACAAATATAGAGTTAGAAAAAAGGATAATCACCAACCGTGATTACCTAGAAGGCTTTCTGAAATCTCAGCCAGTTGACCTGACCTTGCTGGAGTGACTAGCTAATCTCAGAGACTCATCTCCACCCTGCCCTCATCATACTCTCCCCACCCTCTATAGAGTCTATATTGCTTATGACTTAGGTCTAAACTGCTGTCATATTGAAATATCACCTTATAGACACTAAAGAATATGTAAAAATAATAACCAAGTTTTACTAACTTAAGTAATGGAAATTTGAGGTCTCTAAGCACTCCCCTATCTTTTCTTTTCCTGTAGACACAAACAGTACTATTCTCTCTCCATTCTCTCCTGAGGTAAAGTCTCAGTCCTTTCTCACATGACACTTTCCTGTTAACCTTAAAACAGGAAAGGACTGTATTTGCAAATGACGCCCAGGTACATGACACTTCTTCTAACAGACATTGTGTAATACTTATACACGCAAGTGATAAATCAGTAATATCCACATTATAAACATTGATTAACCCAATTGTAGTTCTTTTCCCCATGGTTTCTCTCTTTTCTTAGCCATGTGGTATTTGTTATCTTCTGTCTGCTTTCTTTTTAATACCTTTAAACATTTTTAAAAACCTAGAAAACTCTTTGTACCCCAAATCATAAGACTTTGTTCTTCCTCCTTAGCTCAGAACAAGGCCTCATAAAACCTGGTTAGCATGTGAACCCTCCATCTCCTCAAATCACTTCTCACCTTCCTCTTTTACTCCTCAGATTAAATCTAACTACTTCAAAAATTGTGCCCCATCACAGAGGATTTTAACTTTTTTTTTTTTAATATATTTTACTGATATTTTACAGAGAGGAAGGGAGAGAGATAGAGAGCTAGAAACGTCGATGAGAGAGAAACATCGACCAGCTGCCTCTCGCACACCCCCCACCGGGGATGTGCCCGCAACCAATGTACATGCCCTTGACCGGAATCGAACCCGGGACCCTTCAGTCCGCAGACCGACGCTCTACCACTGAGCCAAACCAGTTTCGGCTTGGATTTTAACTTTTTGAATCTTACTTGTGTGTGTGTGTATGTATGAGTGCACAAAAGAGTGGGGGGAGAGAGAGGAGAAAAGGGGAGAGAGAGAGAAAAGGGGAGGGGAAGAGAGGAGAAGGGTGGAAAGGGGAGGGGTGGAGAAGGGAGGGGAGAGACAGGAGCTTATGGCCCACCTTTTTACTTTTTATTGTTAATATTTTAATCAGGATGTAGGAAAGATTAACAAGGTGCCAGAGGAAGTATAGGAAGCTACTGCTTTTTTGCAGTCTAGTACAAACTGGCTTTCTTCTAAGCACGTGACAGCAGGGATATATATATATATATATATATATATATATATATATATATATATGGAGAGAGAGAGAGAGAGAGAGAGAGAGAGAGAGAGAGAGAGAGAGAGAGAGAACACTGATCAGCTGCTTTTTTATGTCTCCTACCAGGGATCAGGCCTGCAATCCAGACATGTGTCCCGACCTAGAATTGAACCAGCAACACTATGTGCCCAGGATGATACTCAACCTAGTAAGCCATACCAGCTAGGGCAACAGTAGTGTCTTTCCTACCACTTTCATTCATGAATGCTTACATATTGGACACATATTCACACACATATGCTCATGCTCACACAAATGCATATACATCATATACAAACTATCTTGACTAGGGATGAAAGTTGAACTGGAATCAATGGTAAAATCCCTTACTGTTGATCACAGTTATGGGAACTAAAGAGCAGTTCCAAAGCACCAAAACCCATCGGTTAAGAATATTCCCTTTGTTGATCCTTATCTACTTGATGTCTTAATTACTTGTTCTTTAAAAGAAGACTAACAATAATGCCTACTAAGAGGTCACACTAATTAATATCTGTGAAACTCTGAGAATAGAGAACAGGTCTTGCACATTGTGAGTGCTGTACAGATGTTTAGTAAATGGATAAAATAAACATGTAAATCCAGAGCCCCACACATGGCATGTGTCTCCTCTATATGTGTTGCTGAAAAATCTCTCTTCTGAGTTATTGCTTTCAAAAAGAGGAGCAATAAGTTCAAGGTTCTTTTCATGAACAGTTGTTGGGTAGCACTACCTCCCCATTTACCACCTTCTCCATGGTTGTAGTTAGTAAAAACCTTCATGGAAATACTTACATTGAAGCAAGTATAGCCTGCAACCACCTCTCCATCCTAAAGTTGGGTTAAGGCTTGAATATGTCCATCCTACAAAACTGTAAAGACACCAGCTTTCTTCCTAAAGCCAAGTGTGTTGCAAATTTTTATTGTGAGTGAACTACAGAAAGGAAAACATTTCTATCATGGCCCAGTACACAGGCATGCATGTTTATGGCTGAAATGAAAGCTTCCTAAAGCAATACTGCTGGCTATCTACAACACACTTGGATATTTATTCTTCCTTCTACTTCATATTTTAAAAATACTGTTTATGATTATTAAGTTGATTTCACCACCCACCAATGGGTCATGATCTGAAGTTTGACAAACAGCAAATCAGACCAAAAGTATCTTTAGCAATGGGCTAATAATAACGCATACAATCCTATAAAAGACTCTAAAAGTTATTTAATGGAAGAAAGATGACTATTGATTTGGGTCTGGGTGCTTACCTTTCTTTCTTCTTGAGAATTTAAATTGCAAAGATAAATCTCAGCTTCAGGGGTTGTTGTTTTTTGCTTGTGTGTTTGTTTGTTTTTGTTTTGTTTTAATGCCTTGACTCATGGAATAAAAGTAATGGCACCCCAGGCAGCATTCTGGGACACAGAGGTTTCTGTAAGAAAGTGTTTCCCAAAGTGTAGTATGCTTCATATACCCTCAGGGGTACATGAAGAGTTTGGTGGGGATACATGTTACACTGGAGTTAGGTGGGGATATGCACTGCACCGTGCTTAGCTGCGCCTAATCTATGTTCTCATGAGTCAAGTCAAGACAGTCTTGTGAGGCGTGAGATGGTCTGGTGTGCAAATAAATGTTATTTATAATATAACTTTTATTTATATTTTATTATGAATAATTTTATTTTTCATTTATTATTTTGTGTATGTACCAAAAAATAAAAAATAAAAATATTTTGATTGTTATTAAAATACATCCTTTTTTGACAAGGGGTACTCAGCGTTACAAAAATTATAGAAGGGGTACACATGTGTCAAAAGTTTGGGAAACACCACTCTAATACAAACAGCTATACTGAGGATTAGCCAGTTGAACTCTGAATGGGCATATAATTGAGTGTGGTGAGACAGGGATATCAACTACTTCTCTTCAGTCCTACTCATAATTTGCAAAAATTTGAAATACACTGACACTTTAAAATCTATGAGCTTTTTTGACAACTGATATCAAAATAATTTAATATTCACTTACTGGACAAGTTAAGTTGCCATGGTCTGGTTTCCTATATAACTAACATCAGTAATGGCTTACTTTTAGTACTTGACAACTTATAAAGTGTTTTAATGCAATTTTTTCAACCTTATAATAAACCTGTGAGGTATTTTCATACCTTGCATGTATAACTAATATCATTTAAGACTTACTGGTTCCTATTTTCATCATAAAGATGGATCATTTTGAAAGATATTGTTGGCTCATAGCAAAAGAATGCAATGCAAAAAAAAAAAAATCACCAGATTTGATCTCAAATACAAGAGTTAAAATTCACAGTGTGCTAAGAATCAGGTATGTAGAGCAGCTTAAGTGAAAGCTTGATGTGGTAAAAAGTAATGTGAACTTAAGACAGAGCTAGATTCAAATTTTGGCTTTAACACAAGCTGTGTGAACTTGGGCAAGTAGTGTAGATGCTCAGAACTTTAGTTTATTCATCAGTAAGATAGATATTATAATGAAACATCATTGGTCAATTAAAACTTCCACATAACTGTTATATCATTCCTGTTTCCTACTGTCTCTTATATTTTCTATACCATAGGCCTGATGCATGGCATTTGTGCACTGGAGGGGGATCCCTCAGCCTGACCTTCACACTTTCACAGTCTGAAACCCCTTGCTCTTTACTGCCCACCTGCTGGCTGCTCCTTACCAATTGGCTGGCTTCTCCTTGGCGCTGTAGAGGAGGTGGTAGAGGCTCCTGCCACTGCTGCTGCACTCACCAGCCATGAGCCCTGCTTCTGGCTAAACAGCACTCCCCATGTGAGAGTGCACTGACCACCAGGGGGAAGCTCCTGCATTGAACGTCTGCCCCCTTGTGGTCAGTGTGCATCATAGTGACCCATTGCTCTGGTAGTTCTGCTGAAAGGTCATTTGGGCTTTTATTATATAGATAAGTGCCAATTTTAAAAAGTAAATCTAGCCCTGGCCTGTGTTGTTCAATGGTTAGAGCTCAGCCCATGCACAGAAGGGTGGTAGGTTCAATTCCTGGTCAAGGGGCACACACCTAGGTTGCAGAATTGATGCCTGGTCTTGGTCAGGGTGCATGTGGGAGGCAAGCACTCAATGTTTCTCTCTCTCCCCCTTCCTCCCTCCTTTCTATTCTCTCTAAAAATGAATGGAATAAATAACCTCAGGTAAGGATTAAATAAAAGTAGATCTAAGTCACTAAGTCACTGTCCTATTTAAAAACCTTCTATGCTTTTCCATTGTCCTTCAAAGAGACCAAAGTCTTTGCCTGGGCCTACAATGCCCACATGATATGGTCCTTGCCCATCATTCCATCCTTACTTCATACCACTTCCTTTCCTATGTCACAAACATGTAACTAATTCTAGTATTCATTGGATTATTTGTAGCTCCAGACATTTTTCTGTTTAGAACCCATGTTCATTGTTTTTTGTTGTTTTTTTTTTCTGCCTGAAATAATTATCTCATCATAACTCCAATTCACTCCTTCAAGTCCTTTAGGTCTCCATGTAAATGTCACTACATAGAGAAAGACTTGATAAACTCCTAAACTACACCAGATCTTCATGTTCTATGCCCTCATGGTCTTTAGAGCCCACACATGTAATTAAATAATTGTTTGTGTAACTATTTGTGTAATATGGCTTCTCCCACAGGAGTTTAAATTCCAGGAGGACAAGAACTATGACTTTTTTTCATGGAACTTACTTCAGCATCTGGTTTCTGCAGTTACAGTCTTTTCACTTTAATCCCTGTAACTGGGTAATTTTGAAAAGTTACTTTCCTTCTCTGTGCCTCCCTTCTCTGTAATGTGAAGAATACCTAATAGTATTGACCGGCATAGAGTTACATGAAGATAAAATAAAAACACATAAAATTCTATAGTCTAGTGCTCCACACAGAATAATAGATACTAGCTATTGTAGGTGATAAATATTGAATTAACAAATATGTAAATGTTAGTACCATTCTTCCTCCAGTATGGAGAGAATACCTTAAGGGAAGTTATCATCAAAAGTATTGAAGGACATGTTGAGTAGACAAAGTTACAAGGGAAAGACATGCAAGTTTGTGTTTATCCAAATAGCCAACTCCTAATCTGGTCACCACTCATTTCTGAGGGTGATGGACCTATGGCTTCTTACCATTTAGAGTAAATTCTGATCATTGGGAAAGGAATGAAACATGTGGTGAGTTGAGGGTTTGGGTCCAGATCATGGTGTGGATAGCAAGGGGAAGCGGCACACTGTGTGCATAAGCATCCCAAGCCACTAGAGCGGGGATGGGCAAACTTTTTGACTCGAGGGCCACAATGGGTTCTTGAACTGGACCGGAGGGCCAGAACAAAAGCAACCTGACCAGCTGGCACTCTCATCTTGGGCTGCTGGTGAAGGAGCGGAGGGGAGAGCAAGAGAACCCTCAGCTCTTTGGCTCCACGGGCTAGATAGAACAGCTGAACGGGGGCCGGATCCGGTCGTAGTTTGTCCATGGCTGTGCTAGAGCTTGGTGGAGGCTGCCAATGAGGACTCAGAAGTATTAGGAAGATCTGGGGCTCAGAAGACCATGAAAGACTGGAACTAGGAAGTAGGAAGAACAAGAAGTAAAGGTAGTGAAAACTCCTGATCTCTAGCAGGAACCATAAAAGAGAAAGAAGTTCCTCACGACAAAAAGCACAGAATGAAAGTTGAAGCCAGTTTAGTCTGGGTTAACCAAAGACATCACTTTGCATCTTGAACTGGTAGCAAATGTGTGCAGTAGTTTAAAAAAATGCCTTTTCCTGGTATGAAGATGCACTGAGCTTGTTTGATAAACTGACATGGATAGGGTTTGACAGCAGTATTCATTGGGGATTTGAGCTGAAGATCATGAAAGATCATAGCTCATCAAGGCAACATGTAGTGAAGGTGGAGCTGAAGAATTGCCAGTAGGAACTGAAAGTAGATAACAGCTTTAAGGAGGCAGATTCTTAAATAAATAAATAAAATTTACAATATATTTTTATTGATTTCAGAGAGAAAGGGAAAAGGAAAGACAGAGAGAAACATAAATGATGACATAGAATCATTGATTGACTGCCTTCTGCACACCCCACACTGGGGATTGCAACCTGGGCATATGCCCTTGACCAGAATTGAACCCTGAACCCTATAGTCCACAAGCCAAGGCTCCATTCACTGAGCCAAACCAGCTAGGAAAAATAAATATTTTTAAAAAGTCAGTTGAGAATACTTAAGAGATCAAGAAAAGAGGTAATTGATATTGTTCAAGATTCAAGGTAAAACTTCACATATTCACTTCAAACTGAGACTATAACAGAGGTATAAACATGGCAGTTTTGGATCTGGTATGATTCCTGTGCACTCTCTCCAATCAAACCTTCTTACTTCGCTATTAATTTCTCGTCTCTGTCAAAGCCCCACATTGGGGACTTGTCTTCTCAAACACAGAATACCATTTGGAAGCCAGGAAGGAAGGAGTTAAATAAGCATGGTTGAGGCACAGCTGGGAGTCATTAACAATTAAGTTTTTGGACAGAAACCCAACAGGAAGCTGACAGGGGGCTGCAGAGACACAATGGCCTCTAAAGAGCAAAAACTTGATTCAGAAATGAATGAGCTGCCTTTACCAGTGAACCTTCAGCAAAACCCAAGTCCTCTCATTAAGAATGAAGAGCAGATATTGGTTAAGAGTGTATATTATGCTTAGCCATAAATCAGCATTCTTAATAAGGAAGATAATGAGTAAGTTAATAAATTCTAGATAATATTTTTTAAGAACTACATAAGATATGGAAGTGGTCCTGTCTTAGTTTAAAATCATAATTGGTGAGCCAACATTAGGTACCTTAGTGCCTTCAACCATTTGTCTTTCAGTTCAGTTTCTATTTTTTAGGATATAAAGTTTAATTTTGGTAAGTCTAGTACTGTACAATGACCTCAGAGTTCCCAGGTCCCTTTACAGTTTACTTTGCCCCTGCCTCTGATCCCCTCACATGAAAGATCCCATCTTCTTACTGATTACTCTGGTGTCTCTCTATCACACTAAGATCCATATCAGACCTTTATAGTTTCTTAATATCCTCTGATGAAACTCAATTCATAACAAACTTGCAGACATTTATGGATCACTTTATCATCTCCCACCAGTATTCTCTGAGAATCTTCTGAAAAAGTTTAGCCAGTCCTCATTTCTTTCCTCTACTTGTAGTCCTCAAAGATATGTTTCATCTCTATCATACCTGTTCACTTTGGCACATTATCTCATATTGTCTTTGAACTATTTGATTATCTAATATATAAAGTACTACCTTTCACTAAAAATTGCAAATAACTTGACAGGAGGAACATGTATAATGATTCATTTTTATCTTCTATACTTCTTCATACAGTGTTATATAAACAATACAATTAAAGGGTAATGAGTCCTTTCAAAACTGAACTGAGCACTTCCACATAATTGAAACTGCCCATGCTGCTTCAGAAGGAAGTAGGTAGAGAGGAACAAAAGAATATACTGATATATTAAATAGTAGGCTTGGCTAAAAAGCCTTCTCTGCATGAGACTCTTGAGGAACATATAATATAAAAAGTCAAATGGAAGAGTATACACCCAACATAATTTGTACTTTTTACATAAGACTTTAGACTAAATGAAATACAAGAAAGAGAACCATTTCCTGACATGATCACCATCACTACTGGGTAGCATAACACCTGACACAATAGAGGAACTCAATCATGTGATGAATGACTGATTCAATGAAAAGAATCAATGAAAATATTAGTAATTTGCTGAATTACCCAGAAATCTTTCTTAGGTGATTTGGGAAAATATTAATTTAATAATGGGAAGGAATATAATTTGAGGCTTCATAAAGGAATGTCATACTCAGGCAAAAGTTATGGCCTAAGAAGTAATAGGGAAGAGAATATAGTAAAACACTTTTTTTAAGAGAGAAGTCTAGAGGATGGTGTGACAAGGGTGATCACAAGCCACAGAGGGTTGTGAATATTGGAGAAGTGAATATGAAAATAAATATTGAGGTAGGGAATTTGGTGGAGTCAGAAATTTGAAAGGCCATCAGGAATTGTGGCAATTAGAAAAAATTAACCCAAACAGATTATTTGGATAGTCTATCAAGAAAAGAAAGGTATGAAAAAAGGGGCAGGGTTTTGCTTTGGCTAAATGTTATTAAGGAATATAATTTTTTGAGACCTACTCACACAGACTTCTGTGATGTTACACTCAAGCTCATATGTGCCTGTAGAACTTGGAAGGCATTTTACTGCCTTCATTTGGAAAGTGGAGCCATTGACCTCAAATCCTAGGAATGTGTTACTTTGTTCTCTTATTAATAATAACGAATTTCTACAGAACTAGCAATATACAAATGCAAGAGGCCTGGACTGAGTTGAAAGTGCTCTGAAAAATGGCTGGTCCAAATGATGATTGTCCTTGGAAATCTGTGCCAATGAGACCAGCTTCTAATCAGCCCAACAAAGTCATCTGATCAGTGTTCAAACTGAAAAAATCATTGAAACGTTTAGACAGAATCCCTCATGATTAAGTTGTGTCAAGAGCAAAATTCTAGATAAGGAGCCACATTTCACTGACACCAAGAACCACCTTCATCCTTTACCTCTTTGAAATGTCAGGTGGAATGCCTTAAGCAGACACAGAGGAGGATGTAGCTATGCTAGGTGGCTATCAATTTATGATCAATGCTCAAGATATTCTGGAAGAGGTGTAAGTAATGCCAATACACACGACTTTTGTGATAAGATGTTTTCTTTTTTGAGTGATAGCCCCACATTTTAACAGAGTCTTTGGCTAGAAAAAAAATGCGTCATATCTCTATCAGTTTTGATTTATATTCATTTTCCTGTATAAATGTGACACACATTTGTCAAGGAAAAGTATTTCATAGAAGCATCTTTTTAATGCTGTAGGTAAAAATTGCCTGTGCTTTCTTCTAATTAGAGCCTATAAAAAGCCAGTTCCCACGTGCATGAAAGCTCCCTAGGGTTACCAATAGCAGGCCTCATAGGAATGTTGGGTAATTCAGGCAGATTCTTTGGGGCCAATCTCATGCCATCTGCTCAGTATCCTCAAAAATGCTATACCAGAAGGCAGTTCTTCGAGTTCTTAAGCATCTTTTTGACTTGACTCAGTGTGGCTGATAAAAATAACCTACATATTTTGAATCACAATCCCATGCACACTTTCCTAAAAAAATTGGGCAAAAGTTTGTCAGTCTCTCTAGTCTCACTCATTGTCTGTCTCACAAACTGTGCTTAGCCCTAAGAATCACTCTCCTACTGACTGTATATTGGGAGATGTTGTCATCTTGTTAAAGAGTGTGCCAAGTGGATGTCTCTCTTTGATCACTTGCCCTCTGTTTCTGTGGACTTAGAGTTGGGGCAGCTTCTTTTGTTTGAGTGATTAGTCCCTATCGGGTGAACAGAGGTGCTCTTGCTATCAGGGTGAGAGGAATGTCCTTAATTATGTATTATCTACTTTTATAAACCCTACTCAAATGTAGAAGGAGGCAAGCAGAAACCAAGATGATATGTTAAGATTCCAAATGTTTTCTGTGAAAAGAACATATTCTTTATCAGAGCCTGAGAAAGTGTCCTTTTCCCTTTTTCTTCAGCATATGAAATATTTACTTGCTGGGCCGTCTCTGAAATAACCATTTTCCATAAAGCTATAGCAGCCCAGCCCATCAGTGTGCTAGTTAATTAAGTGTGACCTAAACCAACTTGACTTGAGTTCTGCATTAAATGCACAAAACCCATTTGAGCTGACCAGCAGCAGAAGTGGTACTCAGAGAAATTGGAAAGGATTTCTCCCAAATGCTTTCTACTTACTTACAGCACTCAAGTAATGGTTGAAGATTAGCATATGACATGACAGATTACATTAAGTCATGTCTTGCCAGTGCTTTATGACAGCACTATCACATTAGCTTCTTAGCACTGGCACATCGAGGCATGCAAATGTTTTCAGACCCTCTTATTCAAATCTACAAGCTGACATGGCAGCCTTGATATGATTATTAGTCATTTGAGAGACTTTAATTCACGTCATCAGATAACAGGTTCTGCTAAAAGGTTAGAGAAACTGTCTGTTTTTAATGAGGCTCTCAAAAAAGACCCTCAAAAACCCTCTTACACAGCAAGAGTTGGTTTGACTTTATTGACAAGATGCACCCCTTCCAAGAATGAACTTGAGTGGAATAACTAAATAGGCATCCAGACATTGGAAATATTGTCTATTATTTTAGGGAAGACCATCTTGGTTGATTGTAGTTTTCTCCTCCCTCATGTGTATTGCCTCCAGCCCATTCCAATTTGACTATGGCCTTCAGTATACAGTGTGGATGACCCTCAGATATTTTTAGAATCTGACATCCACTATGAGTCTAATAGGCATAAAGATAATTATTCCTAGAACATTTGTTACAGTTTGGGCATATGCACTGCCGTAGCTCACAGTAATGGGTTAATGGTGTCTGCCCAAGCATGGCATGACTAAGTGGTAATGTGATTTAAGATCATTGGAGTTTGTAATCCGTAGTCTGTTTGCTGTAAATCGGTTTTGTAGTCAAATGTTTTGTTTTATAATGCAGTGATCTGCACTTAGACCCCCATAGAAACCCTCTTTTCAAAATGCTTCCACATAGATCAATGGAGTTTGGCACCAATGATGATCTTGTTAGAATGAAGGAAGATGGTATTAAGGAAATGAGCTGGTGCACTGGGATGAACGGAGAGGCAGGGAGAGACCTCTGCAGGTGAAAAAGGTGTTTGATGAAGGAGGAACGAGAACCCCCCCCCACACACACACACACATGCACACACGCGCGCGCGCGCACACACACACACACACACACACACAGACACACACACACACACACACACACAGTTTCTGAAACCTGGGCAAGTGAATGCAAAGTCACTTTCCTATTACTTTCATTTTAAATTGTTAGGTTCCAATTGTTAGGTTCCAAAACAGTGAATACCAAAAACCACTGCTGGAAAGCTTCTAAGGAGCAGACAATGAGTGTTGAGCAGTCACTGGAGCTGTTGTTTTAAAAACTATGCAGTGAAGTTATCCACTCAGATTCTGGAGGAAAGAAAAATGTAGTTTCTAAGAAAATATTCAAAATTATGGGAGTTGTAGTTGAGTTTGTTTATTGCTATGTGCAGGTGGAAAATATATATTGCCTTGACTGAATTACAAATCTAATATTCTTCATCTTGCCATTTTCTCCAACTTTCTCTTCCCTGTGTCTCTTCAATTCAACAGCTGCTTTTTGAGATCTTCTTGTATATGCTCTAGCTCTGAGTTTTCTTGGAGTATTTTGTTAAATAACCTAAATTATAAAGTGCTTTCTAAAGTTATCTTGGCTGGAAAAGGTAAGCTACCAAATATGGAAACTTTAAAGGAGCATTGATAAACTGTAATGCAAACAAGCGATGATTTAACTAAAAGCTGCTCTAAAAAAGGGTTTGAAGAGAGCAAAGCAATCAAGAAAAAGGCATTACCTTTTATAAAGCAGTCTGTTCTCTCCCCTCCTCCTTCCATCACCCTCTTTGCCCCATTTGCACCCTTATCGTACCAGCCCGTGACCATGAAACTTCACTCTACTAGACCAAGCTTCAATGCACTCTGCGTGTTTGACAGAAGATGGCTCTCTGGAGAATTTCAAAGGCCATCAGGAAAATGCTACTGATCTTCCCCTGCTTATCCACTGCTTCCTGCCACTCTGGCCCACAAAGGAAGATCTGGGTGGATATTTCAGTTGTGCAAGCATGTTGTGTCTGCCCTTCCATAGGTTCTGTCCAGTACTAGAAACTCAAGTCGAGTATACAGTGTGTGTCCTTCATTGCCCTTTCCATTCAAAATTGACCTCCTTTTCAATTTCAACCTCACTATTTAAAAAAATCTTCCATTCCTCTCTTCAGTGATTTACTGATGAATATAACTAGATCTCAAGTTCCAAATATGGTGGTAGTGTCTTACTCATCTCTGTATGCCCATACCTCATACCAGTGCCTGAAGTATGGCATGTGATCAGTACATGTTTAGTGATTAAATGAATGAGTAAATAGATAAATAAGTTCGGAAACTATCATAATCCTACAGGGAGCTGTTTTCTCATTCCTGGTTGTATTTTCCTTTGTCCCTCCTAGAAAATTAGTGTTTATCTATTGATGGCCTCTTCTGCCTGCCTATATTCCTCATCACAGGCATGTGTGTGTGTGTGCGCGCGCGTGTGTGTGTGGGTGTGTGCGTGTGCAAGAGCCTGTGTGCTTGTGTGTCCGTATTCCATATCACATATTAGGAATTTAGTAATTTTTGACTCATAGACACTTGCCATAGATTGTACTAAAATTGTGAGCAATGCACAGCAACTCTTGGTGCTCTAATCTCCTCTGCTTCCTTGGCATTGCAGCCACCACTGGAACTTGGATCTGATCACCTGCACAAACTTCCCTTTGATAGTGGTACCGGATCCTCCCAATATTTTTTAAATAAAGGACTTAAAAAATGTTCTGAATATGTTCTTGGCTCACCTGCTTGTTCTATGGGCCTCAGAGACCAAATCCTAGCTCTCTGGTCTCCAAAACATATAAAGAGTACACAAATAATTTAAGGGAATATCATTTGGATGCCAACATTTAACATCCCCCCAAATTTGTACTGGCTTAAGCCAATTTCCAAGCACAGTGTTCTCTCATTTCTATTCCTCTCCACTTCAGGGTTTTAAAAGAAAACAAACATCTGCATGCATAGATTAGAGCCCTCCCATAAACACATGTTCCTATCAAAACCAATCAAAATGGAAAAAAGAAAGAACAGAATATTATACATTTTTTTTAGACCTAATGTCTGATTTTCATTAGGTTTAACCTTATTTCTTTTAGATCCCAGGCAGAGACCCAATATTTATTTTCCTGGCTGGGCCCTGTTCTTGCCAATATTTCACTCTGGCTCCTGGAGGCCTTTCTAAGGAGTTCAAGGCCCTCACACTCCCTTTTCTTTCTTGCTGCCCTTGGAGACACACATTTGTCACGTGCACCCTTCGTTTCATCTCAGAGTTAATTCCAAGCCCTTTCTTTCCTCCTATTCACTACTTCTTAATTTCTCCCTTTCTTATTGGATTTATGACTGAATACTTTAATTTATTCATCAGACAATGTCTTTGTAGCTCGCTTTTTCTAGTAATTTACACTGGACCATATGCTTTCTGCTGCTGCCTCCTATTATATTGATCTGTAAAGCTTCTGGGGGCAATGATTAGCATGAAAGAAGCTCAGCAAATGAAAGTTATATTGTATCCTATTTGTTCTCTTTTGAACAAAATATAATTCAGAGTTCTTCAAGTGGTATCAGATGTGTGTATTTTTTTTTAAATTCTGGCAGGGTTTTGTATGATTTCAGTTATATATATATATATATATATATATATATATATATATACACAGTTATACATATATTCAGTACACACACACACACACACACACACACACAGACACACACACACTTGGAGCAAAGGTAGGTTTGTAGCTGTTTGTATAGGAAATATGACAATAATTCAGAAATAATAATACAAGAATAAACACTTCTAAGTATGTGTTTCATGTACTCACAACAGTAAACTTACTTTTCCCCTACCCTGTATGTGGGTGTATGTGTATTGTATGTGTATACACACACACACACATACACACACACACACACATATAGACACTAAAGACAAAACATTATATTTTAAAATGCACATGGACTTGAAATTAATATAATCCTTAGATGAAGTTCAATAGCTTGTATTTTGTAGACCATGCTGATTCACAGTCAAAATTTCTCCAAAAATTTCGTATAAAAGTCAAAATTTCTCCTAAAATTCCATATAAGAGGAGCTGAAACCACATAGCATAATTGCTAATATTTGTGTGCAGAAAGTATTCTCTGTTAGATTGTTCAGATCCATTTGCATAGGCCAAATGAGATGAGATATTTGTTAACTTTAAAGATAGTACAAATACCAATGTAGAAATTAAACACACTCCAGGGGTACTCAACTCCCTGAGTACTGATATATTCATGCATAAAACAAAAGTAACATCAATGCCTACCCTTAATAATGTCCTGAGCAACACAGGAGAAAATGTGTGCAAATAAACTTTATCAATAGAAAAGGTTTACAAAATATTGATAAATATAATTTAAGATATAAAATGTAAAATTCGTATTCTTTGTTCTCTCTTCATAGTTTTTGTTCTTTGGGCTTCATGGGGAATAAGGCATGTTTATTTGAATTTCATAAGCAAAGCCTTGGCTAGAGTTATCTGTGCTAACTAGTAACATGATATGTCAACTTAAAGATATCAGTGAACCAAAATTATTCAGTGCCACTATTTCGAAATAAGATCTTAAAATTTGCCAAAACCGGTTTGGCTCAGTGGATAGAGCTTCGGCTTGTGGACTGAAAGGTCCCAGGTTCAATTCCAGTCAAAGGCATGTACCTTGGTTGCTGGCACATCCCCAGTAGGGGGTGTGCAAGAGGCAACTGATTGATGATTCTCTCTCATCAATGTTTCTAAATCTCTAACCCTCTCTCTTCCTCTCTGTAAAAAATCAATAAAATATATTTTTAAATAGATCTTAAAATCTGTGCTTTGTCAATTTTCAACAAAATTATATAATAATCAATAAGTAGTCATGCAACCTCTAAGTTGTTTTTATGGGGCATGGCACATTGAATGCTGGAGATTTTATATCTCCATCTCATTTTAGAAATTAACCCTAAACCCAATCCATAAATCTGAGTATCAACTTCCTCAGATTAGAGGAGCCAGCGACAATAAGCCCTGCTAAGAAGGCTGAAACACAGTTTAACTTGACTTCTGCCACAAGCTCTCAACATTACCTCAAGCGCTTTCCTCTCTGAGTCTGTGAAAGAATGGAACTGGATCAGGGGATTGCAAAGTGTTTATCAACAGAACCCTGACTACAAATGCAATGCATATGAAGGCCCACTTATGAAACATATACAGGTGGAACTGTTGGACTTGAAATATGGGTGGGGGGTATCTAAATCCCTGCTCACATGAGCTCTACTCATCCTATAGCATGTCAACATCCTGCATTTAGAGTCCACAATGCACCTCAGAGAATCATTGGATGAAATTATTTGCCATATTTCCTTTGGCTTCTTGTGGGGAAGTCTTTTCCCCCTCTATGCTATCCAAAACCTAGCTCAAAGTATTTTCTGTCTTCTCTTCACAAATCTCAAAGTTTTATTTTCTATTCTTTTTATTTTGAGAAGTTTAAGAGACATGAAAAGAGAAAACAAGGAAAATAGTAAAACATGAACAGTTTCTCTTACTTTCTTTCATTTTAAAGAAATAAAACTTGCTCTGGCCAGTGTTGTTCAGTAAGTTGGAGCATCATCCCCTACACTGAAGGGTCACAGGTTCTATGGTTTTGATTCTCAGTCAGGACGCATGCCTAGGTTTCGAGTTTGATTCTCAGCCCCAGTTGGATCTCTCTTCCTATCCCTGTCCCCACACCCCCGCCCTCTCAAAAATCATTCTACTCTCTCAAAAATCAAAGGCAAAATATCATCAGGAAAGGAGTAAAATAATATATATATATATAAATATATATATATATATATATATATATATATATATATATATATACAATAAAACTTTACTTACATATATTTAACAATTGATATTATATATCCTAGTACATATGCAAGATTAATTTTTGAATACATTTATTTAGTAGTAATTATTTTATTAAATGTTAAAAACATTTATTTATTTATTTTTATTTCCCCAAAGAAAGCCATTATTATAAGTATGCTATGCACCACTCCCATCTATAAGTTAATCCAAGACAAAGCAAAACTTATATGTTTTCATAAATAATATGTGACATCTTTTCTGATGTGATTTTATAATAGACTAGAGGCCCAATACAAAAAGATTTGGGCATGAACTGTCCTTCCTTCCCCTGGCTGCTGGCACTGCTTTCACTCTAGCCAGAGCCACCTTTCTGCCTTCCCACACTTCCCAGAAGCCTGGAGCAGCTGGGGTGGTGCAGGATGCCAGCATTGTCACCATGGCAATGACAAAAGCATCCCAATCCACCCCTGGCTTCTCAGTGCCTGCATATTCAACTTATCCTACCATCTTTGTTGGACTAATTTGCATACTCACTCCTGATTGGCCAGTGGGTGTTGCAAATATATGGCCAATCTGCATCTTACTCTTTTATTAGTGTAGACACTAGAGGTCCAGTTCATGAAATTTGTGCAGGTAGTGGGATGGTCCCTCAGCCCGAACTGAACCCTCTCCAATCCAGGTGTGCCCTCAGGAGATGTCCTACTGACAGTCTGGCCTCCCTCTGCATACTAGAGGCCTGGTACATGGATTCATGTCTGGTGGGGTCCCTTGGCCTGCATGCAGTCCAACATCCCTTAAGGGGTCCTGGATTGTGGGAGGGTGTGGGCCAGGCTGAGGGACCCGACTGGTTTGTACATAATTTCTTAATTACACTAAGTTTGAGAATTTAAAAAAAAATATCTTATGTCATTAGGATTTTCTTTTCTATGATAGCAATTTGATATATTGGTTTACTTTCTGACTTTGTTAATTATATTCTTTGTTTACTGTTTTTTAAAGTTTTTAAATATATTCTGGAAATCAATTGTTAATCAATTATATATTATCCATTGCAAATGTCCCCTCCAGCCTGAAACCATTAGTTTATTTTTATATTACTATAATCCCTATTTTACTGGCAAGGGAATAGGCTAGAAGACAGTTGAGAAATGAATTCTAAAAATTCAGGTTAAAGAGTAAAATATATGAATAACCAAGAAAATTTCACAAAGAGGTGATGTGGTTGAGGCAGTTTCTTGCAGCTGCAGGACTAAGGTTTCCATATTTTTGCTGGCTTTTCAAACCAAGGGCTCAACAGGTCCTCACTGAAATATCAACTTTTGAATTACGTCCATGATGTTAAATATACTAAAGACAAAGTGTGGGATATAGAATAAAAGTACATGATCCAGGATATCTATAAAACAAGGTGGTAAATATAATGCAGAAATGAGTAGGAATATAATAAATACACTATAATGACTAATATTTATAAATAATAAGAACTAATACTTATGATAAAATATTAGTTAATATTTCTTTTATGGTTAATAAAAATCATTGAAAACAAGTAAGGATAGATTACAACTTCAGAAACCCCTGCTGGCCTGATCGCTCACAACTGCCCTCTCCTGCTGGCCTGATTTCTCCCCACTGTCCTCCCCTGCTGGACATCTTGTGGCAGCCATCTTGTGTCCACATGGGGCAGCCATCTTTGACCACATGGGAGCAGCCATCTTGTGTTTTGGAGTGTTGGTCAATTTGCATGTTTCTCTCTTATTAGATAGGATTGCTTTTCTAGTAGTCTTTACCTGGTCCATCTTCTCCCATACCATTATTTGATACCTTCTTTATCATTTACTTTCAAACTAGTCTCTTAAAATAGTATATACCGTATTTGCCGGCGTATAAGACGACTTTTTGGCCCTGAAAAATATGCCTCCAAGTGGGGGGTAGTCTTATATGGCGAGTATATAACAAACTCTGTATTTTTAGTGGAAATGTTAGGGGGTCGTCTTATACACCCAGTCGTCTTATACGCCGGCAAATACTTATTTTTCAGGGCCAAAAATCGTCTTATACGCCGGCAAATATGGTATCTGAGTTATATTTGATCTAATATGAGAGTCTCTTTTTAAATTCTTGAATTTGCTGCATCTATGAGTTATTATTTATATATTTATTCTTACCCCACAATATTGGCTTTCTGTCCCTTTGTTTTTGCTTTCTGTTAGATGATAAGCTTTGCTTGTTTCTTCCCCCAACTTTCTCCTCCTTTTAAGGATGACTATTCCAAGTTTATTATTTTACTGACAAATATTTACTTAAATGGATATTTTTCTAAAAATGTTAGAGTAAATCAGTATTTTTTTGAATAAGATAAAATCTCTAGCATATTTTAAACTTCCTTTTAAATGAACACTTCTTGATTCTGAAGTTGTAATCTATCCTTACTTGTTTTCAATGATTTTTATCAACCATAAAAGAAATATTAACTAATATTTTTTCATAAGTATTAGTCCTTATTATTTATAAATATTAGTCATAATAGTATATTTATTATATTCCTACTCATTTCTGCATTATATTTACCACCTTGTTTTATAGACATCCTGGATCATGTACTTTTATTCTGCACTCCACACTTTGTCTTTAGTATATTTAACATCATGGAAGTAATTCTAAAGTTGATATTTCAGTGAGGACCTGTGGGTAGCAAACTTAGTGATCTCTGAGTTGTCTGTTAATATCCCTATTTTAATTCCACCTTCAAGCAATAGTTCTTTAATTCTAGGTGTATGACAATTTTTGTTCAAAATAAAATATATTAATTAGATTTTTTCAAATATATCTTATTTCTATTGATGAGACTATTGCTAAATTTATTATCATTTCCTTTGGGCTAATCTCTCTTTCTTCTAATGGCTATTGTGGTTTTGTTTCTTACCTATGATATTTTATGTTTCCCTACAGTGTTCCTAAGTATAAGCTTATTTTGAATTCTACCAACCATTCAATGTGCTCTTTCAATTTAAATTTTTGTTTTTGTCATATCTGAAAATTTCTTAACTGTTTCTCCTCAAATATTATCTACTTGCCAGTCTTTCTGTGCTCTACTTTCAAAACTCCTATCAGAAGTAAATGAACTTCTGCCAATTTCTGCCACTAAGTACAGCTAGGAAACCCTGGACATTTCATATAAAATCATCTTTAAGCACATCGGAAGGTGAAGAGAAGAAGGTAGACAGTTTAGAACTTCAAGACCTTGGGAACAACATGGTAGTGAATTCCACGAGCTTTATTCTTACCACATATATCTCAGACGGGTTGCTGGAGGAACCATAGTCCCAGAACTAAGGGCATAAACAAAAAGCTCATGCAAAATTTACTCCTTCTAGCCAAAAGACTGGGAAAAGAGCAACCTCGCAAAACAGAAAACTTTTACTATACAGTAATAATGTATTCCAGCCAGATACCGCAGAAAAATCTATGTCTGAACCCCGACTTCTCCCTCATGGGGCATGTAGAGTACCACCCTTGCCTTATTGGTAAGGTGTTTTCCTGCCCTTTCCCTTTCTCCCCTGCCCAAGGATGTAACTGAGAAGACTGAGTTCTTAAGGAAGACTTTTAACCAGGAATAGTAACAAGGAAACTTCCACCTCTGTATCACTGGGGACCATGTGGGGAACCTAGACTTCCCCCACCACCTGGTGTAAACAGGCAGTCTTTTCTTTTTAAAAAAATATATTTTATTGACTTTACAGAGAGGAAGGGAGGACAGAGAGTCAGAAACACCGATGGATGAGAGAGAAACATCTATGAGCTGCCTCCTGCACACCCCGCACTGGGGATGTGCCCACAACTAAGGTACATGCCCTTGATTGGAATCAAACCCGCAGGCCCACGATCTATCCACCGAGCCAAACTGACCCTGGCAAAACAGGCAAGCTTTTCTTCTCTCTGGGGTGGTGTTGGAAGAGACATAGTGGAGAGCCAGAACTTTCATCACCTTCCCGAAGCCTGCCCACCACTGAAGTGGGAAGCCTAGACTCCCACCCCCACCAGGCAATAACAACAAGGTGGTGCTTCTCTTCCCCTCTTGAACAGCATCAGAGGAGGCCTGCTAAACAGAGGATTTAAATACGATGCCATCTTAAATACATAATGCTCCACATCACAGGATACAAGTGAAAATCACTCATTATACCACCAACAACGGAAATCTCAATATGAATGAGAAAAGAGAATCAGCAGATGCCAATGCTGAGATGATACAGATATTGGAATAATCATACAAAGAATTTAAAGCAGTCATTATAAAAATGCTATGAATCAGCAATCACAGAGATGCTTGAAACAAATGAAAGCCTCAGCAGAAACATAGAGATTTTTAAAAAAAAATTGAAATTTTTGAATTTTTAAATTGAAATACACTTTTTTATCTTAAATAAATTTAATCATTTTTTTAAAAAAAATACACAATAGTTAAAATGAGAAACTTAATGAGTGAGCTAAATAACAGAATGGAGAAGACAGAGGAAAGAACCAGTGAACATGAGGGTAGAACATTATAAATCCCCCAATCTGAAGAGAGAAATATAGACTAAAAAAATAAATAAAAAATAATAATGGAGCCCCAGGAACCTCCAGACTAACCAAAGTTCTAACATCTGTGAAATCCATGTCCAAGGAATGGGGGTAGGAAAGGACTGAATAAGTATTTGAGAAAAATAATGATTGAGAATTTCCCAGATTTATAAAAGCAAATTAAAAACAAAATGTAAATCCATAGATTCAAGAAGCTAAGAAACCTCAGAATAAACAAACAAACAAAAAAAAGCATAACAAGATAATAATCAAAACTTCTGAAAATTAAAGACAAAGAAAAAAATGTCTGAAGGCAGAAGAAACAATTTGAATAGCAATGACTTTTAGATCAGTAAAAAAATCAAGGTCAAAATCAACAGTAATAAGTCAAGTTGATAATATGTAACTTTGATATGATATGATATGATAAAATGGCATTTTCCCTCTGTGGATTTCCTCCTAAAATTTATAACCCCAGTCTAATTATGAGAGGAAGATCAGATAAATCCCAGTTGAGAAATATTCTACAAAATACCTGACCAGTATGCCTCAAAACTGTTAAGGTCATCACAAACAAAGGAAGTCTGAGATACTGCCATAGCCAAGAGGAACCTAAGGAGACAAGACAATTATATTAGTATCTTGAATGGGATCCTGGGATAGAAAAAGGATATTAGGTCAAAACTAATAAAAAGAGAATAAAGTGTGAACTTTAGTTAATAATAATGGATCAATATTGATTTATTATAACAAAGATACCATCATATCAATATAAGATGTTAATAATAGGAAAAATTAAGTGTGGGATATATGGAAACTCTCCTGTAATACCTTTGCAATATTTTATATAAATGTAAAACTGTTCTAAAAATAAAGTTTATTTTTAAAATAAGTAACATATCTAAATATATCAATTAAATTACAATAATTTCTAGTCACTATGTTGTACACCTGACACTAATATGATATTGTATTTCAGTTGTAATTTAAAAAATAAATAAAAGATTAAAGACAGTTTGGAAGAATGGATTAAAAACATGACAAGTATATCCTGTCTATGAGAAATTCACTTTAATATCCTATATAATATAAGCCTAATATGCCAAGTGTCCAGTCATCTGGTCATCTATTCAACCAATCAAAATGTAATATGCTAATGATATGCTAAGGCCACACAATTGCTTGCTATAACGTGCACTGATCATCAAAGGGCTGGTGCTGCCACTGGTGGGTTAGCTTGCTGCTGGGGTCCGGCCAATCAGGACTGAGTGAAGTGGGTCAGACACATCCTGGAGCCCTCCTGTGGTCCCTTCCCAGTTAGCCAACTGCTTGTGATCCCTCCCCATGGAAAGCCACGCCCATGAATGGCCCCCAACACCCTGATCGGAGGCCAGGCCAGGGGGAAAACCACCCTCAGCCCCTCTCCCCTGCTGGCCCTACCAGATGGGGGCACACCTGGGTGGGCTGGCCAAATCCCACATGTGCACGAATTCATGCACTGGGCCTCTAGTATAGATATAGGCAAATTGAAAGTAAAATGTTGGAAAATATATAAATACAAAGAAAGCAGGAGTGGTTATATTAATATCAGAATAAGTAGACTTCAGAGCAAAGAAAATTGTGTATTGCAAGGAGATATTCCACAATTATACACATACTAGAGGCCCAGTGCATGAAAATCATGCTGGGGGGTGGTGGAGGTGAGAGGATGGCCCTTTCAGCCTGGCCTGCATCCTCATGCAATCCAGGACCCTTTTCTTTAGGCCAGGGGTGGGCAAACTTTTTGACTCGAGGGCCACAATGGGTTCTTAAACTGGACCAGAGGTCCAGAACAACAACAACAAAAAAGCAACCTGACCATGCTGGCACTCTCATCTTGGGCTGCTGGTGAAGGAGCGGAGGGGAGAGCAAGAGAACTCTCCACTCTTTTGGCTCCGTGGGCAGGATAGAACAGCCGAACAGGCTGGATCCGGCCCACGGGCCGTAGTTTGCCCATCAGATTGGGCCTAAACAGGCAGTTTGATATCTGGGACTACTGGCTCCTAACCGCTCACACGCCTGCCTACCTGATCACCCCTAAACACTTGCCTGCCTGCCTGCCTGCCTGCCTGATTGCCCCTAACCACTCACCTGCCTGCCTGATCACCCTAACCACTCATCTGCTGGCCTGATCACCCCTAATCACTGTCTGCCTGCCTGATTGCCCATAACTGCCAGCCTGCATGCCTAATCACCCCTAACTGCTTGCCTGCCTGACTGATTGCCCCTAACCACTCATTTGCCTGATTGTCCCTAACCACTCACCTGTCTGATTTCCCCCACCACTCGCCTGCCTGTCTGATCGCCCCTAACCACTCACCTGTCTGCCTGATCATCTTTAACCACTCATCTTCCTGCCTGATTAACCTATCCATTTGCCTGCTTGCCTGATAGCCCCTAAACACCTTTGGCTTGGCCCACACCGCCACGGCTTTATCTGGAAGGATGTCCAGAATGACATCTGGAAGGTTGTTTGGCTGTCCAGTCTAATTATCATATTATGCTTTTATTATTATAGATAGTGTGCCAATGGTAAATTCTCAGTTTTTATGTTATAGGAAATGTAATTTTAATGTTCTCCCATTGGGTGAAAGTAGATAAGGCTATATAGGACCTCAGTTTGCTATTTTTGCAAATGCTTGTGAATCTATTGTTATCTACATAATAAAAGCCCAGCAACCATTACAACAGAATGACTGGAATGACTGGTTGCTATGACGCACTGGCCACAAAGTCTGCCACCAGCACCACTGCTGAGCCTGAGCCCAAAGGCCCCAGGACCAGATGCATGGCTGCCATCAAGGTGCCAATAAAGAAGGATGTGAAGGTGGCCAGTGTGAGGGTGCAGCTTGAGATGAAGGCTCTGTGGGATGAATTCAATCACCTGGGCACTGAGATGATCATCACCAAGTCTGGCAGGTCAGGTCGGCCCTCTCCCCATTGCGACGCTCCCCATGTGGTGCCAGTCTTGGGCACAGCCTGTCCACCTGCAGGCCCAGCTCTTTAATTCTCCAAGTCCTAGCTCTAGCAACAGCTGCCTGGTGCACCAGCCTGGAGGATACCCAGGAGGCCAGGAAAGTGGCAGAGAAAAACCCTCTGGACCTGCCCCCCGACCACCAGCTCAAGACCCAGTACTGCCAGAAACGGACCAGCTCAGAGCACACAGAGCTTTGGGACAAGGCAACCACCTGTGAGGGGCCTTGCCACCAGCCAGCTGCCAGTGGATCCCACCTCAAAGGAAACTCGGTCTTTGGTTCCTTAGTTCAGTCTGTCCCAGCTAAAGAGGAGCAGAAATGCACATTTTAGGGGTGAATTAAGACTCTAAAACAGTGTGTTCTGTTCATCGGGGATTGCTACCCAGTTGTTTTAGGCCTGAATTCCAGGTGATTGTGGGACCTGGCTCTGCCACCAGAGACAGCATCTTCCAATTGGCCCGTATTTGTTGTAAGGGCCCAAAGAGAAGAAGGGAAACAAGTTTTTTTGATACAATGGATTTGACCAACAGACAAAGGCAAGTGCTGAGCTGTGTTTAATGTATACACAGAGACACCAGCTGTGAGTCTCCTTGGCCAAAAGGAGCTCAGAGCCTGTTTGCAGAGCATTCTGGTGGTTTCTGTTTCCTCGCTAAGGTCGTCCTCCCTAGGAATCCTGGGGTCCATGCTCAGCTCCAGCCCACTGGGTCTTCTCCGGGCCCCTGCTCCCAACCAGCCCCACCCCTGATTGGCTCAGCCCCTGGCCAGCCAACCTCCTGCAGCCCCTCTCCCAAGCCTGCCCAGCCCAATCAGCCCCTATTGGGGTGAGCCAGCCAGACCCCACCATGCATGAATTCCTGCACCAGGCCTCTAGTTTTCAAATAAAATATTTGAAAAACTATGAGATGTTAGTTGCAGCTTCTTATTCTATTACTTAAATTTCTTGACTATTCTTCATTGGTTCCATTTCTCCTTTCTCTATGTTCTCTTAGGGGAGTTTTCCTCTGTTCTATTTTCCAATTTATTAATTCTCTATTTAGCTATATTTCTTCACTTATCTATCTAGATTTTATGAAACTGGCAACATTGTTATTTATTTATTTATATATTTATTTATTATTTTCATTCTGCCTGTTTATTCTTGCTTCATAATATCATTTTATAATTTATCTTATCTCTAAATCCCTGGGAGAAAAAAATTCCCTTTGTTGTACATTGTCTCTCATTGATAATAAAATTCCTCATATTCTATGATTGCTTCCCTTTTTATGTGGCTAGGTTTTGGTGGCTGACTGTGAGGTGGTTTTGCAGTTGCTATGTAACTGGGTCCTATAGTTTCCTAATTAATATCTCTGCTCTTTACTTTCCCACACCACACAGCTCAAATTCAAGCCCAACTCATGAATTTGGATTTCTATCCATCACATATTATTATTTACTAGAGGCCCAGTACATGGATTTGTGTACCAGTGGTATCCTTCAGTCTGGCCTGCAGGGATTGGGCTAAAACTCTCCAACATCTCCCAAGGGGTCCCAGATTGCAAGAGGGTGCAGCCAGGCTGAGGGACCCCACCAGTGCACAACCAGAGCTGGGGAGGGACCACAGGAGGGCTCCATGGTGTCTCCAGCCCATCTCGCTCAGTCCAGATCTGTTGGACTTGAACAACAAGCTAACCTACTGGTGGAGTGTCCACCCCCCCTGGTGGTTAGTGCACATCATAGCAACTGGTCAAATGGTCGAATGATACTTAGCATATTAGATTTTTATTACATACCGTGTTTCCCCGGAAATAAGACATCCTCCGAAAATAAGACCTATTTACAATTTTCCTTCTGAGTGAAATATAAGGTATCCCCCTGAAAATAAGGCCCCTAGGCTCTGTCTCAGAATGAAAATTAATTTACCATAAACTGGTGGCTAGGGCCGCCCCAGCTGGCATCTAGCAACCAGTGACTTTATGCAGAGTCCTGATGTCACTGCTGTGTGAATGGAGAGAAATCAGAGTGGAAACTTTGTTGAAACCTAAACTGCAAGAAGTTGTGACTTGGGTGAAGAATTCATGGGAGAAAATCACTGACAGTTGCATTGCAAATGCACTGTGAATAGGCTACCTTGACAAGAAGTACTCATTTAAAGACAGTGCTATTGCTAAACATGAGAGATTTGGTCCACTGATTCTGAAAGAAACGGAGTCACAAGAAATTCAGCAGGAAATTCAGGAATTAGATTGTTATGATGATGTTCCAGAAGATGATGACATGATTGTCATTGAATAAATGAGTAAATTCTTGATACTGTAGGATTCACAGTTTATCTGGCTTGTGTTGACAACTACCGTACTACCGTACCGTATACAGGTAATAAATTTCCTTTATTTTAATTTAATAATAAATGTGTACCATAATCTTCTTCATGGAAAAATAAGACATCCCCTGAAAATAAGACCTAGTGCATCTTTGGGAGCAAAAATTAATATAAGACACTGTCTTATTTTCAGGGAAACCGGGTAGGATATTATGTAATGGGCCAAGGTGACCACCCAATCAGAAGATAGATAAAATTAAATTCCCTTTTAGGAAAGTATCTTATTCTTTCCTCCCAACTTTAGACTATGGTTCCAATTTTACATCCCTTTAAACACAACAATTCTAAAGTTGAATTTTCAGCTATTATCATCATGTGATTGTTAAAACTTCTCTCCTAAAAGTTTTCTTCATAACTTATTTGACTTCTAACTAGTACTATGGATTCTTTTTTTAAAAAAATATATTTTATTGATTTTTCACATAGAGGAAGAGAGAGGGATAGAGAGTAAGAAACATCAATGAGAGAGAATCATCGATCAGCCGCCTCCTTCATACCCCCTACTGGGGATGTGCCCGCTACCAAGGCACATGCCCTTGACCGGAATTGAACTCGGGACCTTTCAGTCTGCAGGCCAACGCTCTATCCACTGAGCCAAACCGGTCCCAGCTGTACTATGGATTCTTAAACTTGTCTTATACCTGAAGCCTTTCTTTCTTTTATTCAAGAACAATTCTATGTTTTTTAAAAGAAACACTAACAATTTTAATTGGTTTTCTAGTATTTGGAACAGAAGAGGATGATGTTTAATATTTTCTCAATATCACCAGTTTGCCCCAGAAAGTTTTTGTATATTTCCTTTTTCCATGTACTCCTGGGTTTACCCAAGCTCTCTTTCCCTTTTTAAGGCAGGAGCCATTGCTCTTCAAACTTTGTATTCCTTATGCTACCTATAATATTTCCTAGCCCAAAGCAATTTTTTTGTTGAGTAAATGCATTAATTAAAGAAATAAATGACTGGACAAGGTTTTTTCTTGCCACACCTTACTTTTGATGAATACCTCTGTTTTGGCATATACCTCAGATAAGATTTATTATCTCTAGATTTCTGAAGTTCTGTTAACTTCTCCAGGACCACAGGATAGAGCTGAATAAAAATAACACAGCAAAACATTCACAAAATTATTAATTATATCTACTTCCAAGTATATACCATGGTTTAAACTGACTCCATAATTTCTACCTGACAGTAATTTAGACAAAATTGTCTTTACCCACTAAAAGCAGAGGGACAGTAGGTTTACACAATTAGTCAAGAAGAGACCTCCAGACACAGAGGAAGATGGATCTGAAAAAAATAAAAGGAGATATGAAAAGCCACGAAATGAAGAACTAATTCTGTTTATTTTTAGTGATTATAAAACATAGCTTGAACAAATATCTGTCCATGTTCTATATTCCCTGTAACCTTTTTATGTCCTCTCTCAAATATTTATTTTCAGGAATTATACTAAAAATAAACCCAAGGTTATGGTTTTCACATCATGCTGAGAGTCTCATCTTTTCTAATCATTTCATTACATACAATAATAGTTAGTTGTCTTAAGATTATTGTGGCCCATGCAAGGCTGTCCTCACTTGACTCAGAAACCTTTCTAGCCTCATATTCCATCATAAAGGCTACTCTGTTCTCAAATGACTTCTCAGAATTATCTAGACAAGTCAGGCATTCTTCATGTCTCTGTCCTTTTGCAGTTCATTCTGGAAAAAGAGAGTGTTTTCTTCTTGTCTGACTGACAAATACCTACCTAAATATCAAAGCCAGGCTCTAAGCCTACCTATCGTTGTTTTCTTCTTGGGCAAAGTTTAAGATTTTTTTTAGAAATTCTACCATGAAATTTATTAAAGCCTTTTATTTAACAATTATAATATAAAATAATATTGTGGGTCGTTCTTGGCCATAGACTAGACATTTTTTAAGGCAGATATTTTCAGGGCAATAATTGACACCTACAACTAACAGCATTTGATAAAACAAAACTATTTCCTGGAACTTTGATACAGAAGGATCATTTCTCTATGAATTCTGACTCTAATGAGTGGATGACGTAGGGTGAGAGCTCAGTAACAGATCCCTTCAGTTTGCTAGGGCCCCTTCACCAAGACTCTGTACGTGTGGTTGCCTGATGACTGTATCTGCTCATTTCTGCCTTAGTTGACCAGTGAATATTTGGCCCATTATCAGAGCAACCATATCATTTATCACAGAATGAAAGTAGGGACTGTTAATTATTCCAGAACAATGGTTATAAATTAATGCTGCTCTGAGAAAACTGGGATGTTTGACTACTCTACCTATTGACTGATTAACCTAGTATGGTTTGCCTGATACTATTTATAGCCCCGTATTTTTCTTTTTCTTTTTTTTTAAATATGGTTTATTGATATTTTACAGAGAGGAAGGGAGAGAGATAGAGAGCTAGAATCATCGATGAGAAAGAAACATTGACCAGCTGCCACTTGCACACCCCTTACTGAGGAATGTGCCCGCAACCAAGGTACATGCCCTTGACTGGAATCGAACCTGGGACCTTTCAGTCCCCAGACTGATGCTCTACCACTGAGCCAAACAGGTTCCGGCGAGGCCAGTATTTTTCTAACTAAAGGTTATATTCTTTTATAATAGCAACTACTACTTTTAGAACACCCAATATAGACTAGAGTCTATAATAAACTACTTATTTTTGATAAGATAAGGAAATTAAGAATATAGATTAAGTGATTTGTCCAAGACCACCCAACTATGGATTGGTAGATATAAGATTTGAACATGGGTCTGTCTTGCCACAAGACACCTTTCTGTTTTGCCACTAAGTCCTTATTTTATTTTATTTTATTTTATTTTATTTTATTTTATTTTATTTATTACTAGAGGCCTGGTGCATGAATTCGTGCACTCATCAGGTCCAGTCGGCTCATCCCAATAGTGGCCAATTAGGGGCAGGACCGGCAAGGGCAAGGGGCCAGAGTTGTGCAGGTCATTCTGCTAGTCAGTCACTCGCCTTTTATTATATAGGATTATTATTTTTTAATATATGTTATTGATTTTTTACAGAGGGTAAGGGAGAGGGATACAGAGTTAGAAACATCAATGAGAGAAAACATCAATCAGCTGCCTCCTGCACACCCCCTACTGGGGATATCCCCACAACCAAGGTATATGCCCTTGACTGGAATTGAACCTGGGACCCTTCAATCTGCAGGTCAATGCTCTATCCACTGAACCATACCAGTTAGGGACTAAGTCTTTATTTTATACACATCAAAGAGTCATATAAATTCTTTTACTCTAGGCAATTTTTACCATATGAAAATCTCCCTTAATATAAGTGAGACATTTGATGGCCCTAGGAACATTTTAAAGGATTGAAAATGTTCTTTGTTATGATAAGATTTAAATGGAAGAGCTTAGATTTTCTTTTCTGACCACACCACTTTCCAGGGGTTTCATACCTGTCTTACTGCTTTCTCTTTCTTCTGTTACCCTTCCCCTTTCATCCTTTTTTATCTACTTTTCCTTCTCACTATTAAAGTCCTATGCATGATTGAGATTCCATGAATCTCTTACTCAGTGAAACAGGTTTAGGTGTTGATTCAGCTCTTCAGTATGCTAATATGTGGAGCTCGCAGCAATTTTGACACTCCACACCTGATGAACTAGTGGTTGGCTGCATTGCAGTTCTTATGTTTCCCTAGGTTGCTCTAAGTTTAACACTTACAGACACGGGTGCAACTCCAGGGATAAGACCAGTTTTTCCAGGGGTTAGAGAAACCCCGGGCTGAGTTTAGATTAACTACCCCTGTTAGCAGCACTTCCTGCTCTGACATGCAGGGTGGCCTTCAGTGAGCCAGAGCTTCCCACCAACAGGGAAATGCTTAGAGGCCTGGCTCAGTGGCCACAAGTTCCAGGTGTGATGTGGGAAAATGCCTGAGATAAGAGACAATAAAAGTGGTAGGAACTGTGAAAAATCTATTATACAGGAGGTTAAAGGAGAGAGATTAACTCTGTAAGTTGTCAGCTCATTTTCTTACTGTGCTATCATGAGTTTTAAGTAAAAAAAAAAAAAATCTGTTTGATCTCCTGTATTGGAGATGTATTTCAAGGCCTGTATCTGTCACTGAAATCTACCAAGTGTACTTCAGCTATAAATCTCTATCCTTGAATGTACACATGCAATTATCTTAGAGAGATCTGGCTTCCATAAAAATGACAATTGTCATTCCTGGACTTGCTTGCCTTTATAATGTTTATGCTCTAAAAATAATCTTCAATTGATAGGTAACAGAAAAATATATGCCATTATCATATTAAATGTCATGTCTTTAAATGTCTATTAGTAGTCAGGATAAAACAATCTTTTCATTTAAACTTTATTTCTTCCAGTGAGGCAGCACTGGAAAGTCATTACTTTACAATTTAAATGTCATGAGATTTCATGGGTTAGAAGCATTTTGGATTTTCATGCATCCCAATTGTGATGTTGTTTCTAATTATGAGTATAATAATGCCTTGAGACAATGAGCTGTTTCCTCCAAGCTGCTGTGCTATAGTCCAAAAATTGTATAATTCTGCCTTTGCCAGAGTTGGGTTTCCGTACCACACCAAGTTACTATTCAATGACTGTGCTCTGTATTTGAGATATGATGCCACTTTCCAAACTAAACTAAAAATAAGCTTCAAAAAAAAAAAAGCGTTACAATGTAAGTCAATATAGTAGGATCCAATAGTCATGAAAACTCTCATGAGTTTTGTACTTGTATAAATCAGGTCATAAAAATACTGTGGGGCATGGATGGTGCCTAATATATTCTGTAGCACATTGTAGGTATTAATATACTTTTAAAGGAATTAATAATATTTGTTAATAATCATATGTGATATATATTGAGTGCTCACAAGATATGCATTGCTGTTCACATTGTTGCACATACAACATCTTGTTGTTGTTGTTGTTTTTCTCTCTCATTAAACCTCTGTGAGATAGATAGTACAAATGAGAATTATAGCATACAGAGAAATTGAATAACTAGCTCAAGATCTCAGATGAAATAGGTAATAGAGCATACACACAAGCATTTTGGCCAGAGTCCCAAGTCCATGATCTTAGTACTATATTGTGCTGAAAGAACGTTTTGATGTTTCTATGTTAACTAACTGCCAGCTTTATAGCTTTTGTTCCAATGTTAATGGTAATAGTAATAAGTGGTTATTTTGTGTAAAACCCAATGCATATATTTGACATACTTTATTTTACTTTAAAATTTTATCATCTCAGAAGTTGCTCTTACTATTCTGATGATACTGATGAAGTAATGAACTGCCATAGAAGTCAGGAACAAGCCCCAGGTTATATAACATAAATGTTTGTGTGTGTGTGTGTATACAATACATATATATACAACACACACATATACATATATACAATACATATATAATTTAATATATATGTATATTTACATATACATATCTATATGCATATATATGCATATACAACACACATATATAATTTAATGTAGGGAATAATTGCTTCATTGTTCTTGTGGAGCTGGCAAGACCAAAATCACCAAAGCAGGCAGACAGGAGACTCAATGGAAGCTACACTGCAGTCTTGGGGCTTAGGTAATGGATTGATTATGAAGATCTAACTTTGGTGCTCATTAAATATCCCACCAAACAGCATTCAGAGAAGAACCTTCAGCAACCCACAAGGATGGTATTCAAACTGTATTTACTAGGGATTTCACTAGACTTGGGCGACGAAGTCCAATCTGGAATTATTGGACTTTTCAGAGTTTGTGATGGGAAATTCTGGAATGAAGTAGGTCTGCTATTAACCCCCCTGCTCCTGGTACCCAGCCTATAATCTACTCACTTTTGTTACCATTCCCATCCCCATCTTCTACAGTGGGACTTTCCACTGTCCACATAGTCTATAGACTGGATTTGTGGTACAGCATTGGATGACAAAACTTGGGGGGAAACATGAGGGAGAAGTCTGTTCAGGTTCAGACAATTTGAGCAAAGAAATCAAGAGTCTGGGGTATCCAGACTGGGTCTAGGGAGCAGGCATAAGTTCCTGGTGGGAACCTCCCCATCATCCTCACAGTCCTCAGATGTAACACCTGGGGAGGCTTACAGCCACCACGGCAAGGTGATCTGAAGTGTGGGAGCAGGCCTAAACTGGCAGGTCCTGAACTGTGAGAGGGTACAGGCTGCCCTGAGGGACCCCTCAAGTACACAAATTGTTGTGCACTGGGCCTTTAGTCTATGTATATAAAAGCCTAAGCAACCAAACAACTGAATGACCAAACGACTGAACAACTGGTCAACTAGTCACTATGACAAACACTGACCATCAGGGGGCAGATGCTCAATGCAGGAGCTGCCCCCTGCTGTCCAGTGCACTCTCACAGCCAATGTTCTGTAGCCAGCCACAATCCCTCCCCCTCAGCCAACTTCCCATGGCCTCAATAGACCCTGATTGCTGACCAGGTCATGGGACCCCACCCATGCATAAATTTGTGCACGAGGCCTCTAGTTAATAATATAAGCTACCTAGAAAGAATTGAATTTTCTCACATATTCTTCTCTTGTCATGTTGCTGAGAGAATCTAAGGGCAATAATCCCACATATCAATGATATTGGATTTTCTATCATCCTAACCATAAAACAGTAGAATCTTCTTGGAAGATTTCTGGAGACTAGAGGAGAGCTTTTCTACAGAACTGGAATATTCAGCTTTGTGCTTAAGATACCAGAGACCTCCCTGGACTGGACATATCTTCACAACCATAACTTTTCTCAATCCTCCCCAGCCAATCCCCCTTTCAGGACTTGATGCCAACCATTGCTTTTTCCATTCCTTCTCTTCTACCTTTCATAGCTGTCAGTTTCCTCCCCTCTCCCCCCCCCCCCCATGATCACTCTCCTCACAAGCTGCCCTTCACTTTTCGAAAGACTCTGGAACACTCACTCTCATGATGTCCTCTCCATCAGGCTTTTATCATCTCACACTCAATAGTTCTAATTTGCTCAAGGTGGTGATTGAATTATGCTGCTATTGTATAAAGCTTCCATCTCTGTATTCTGAAAGCCCAGAATAACACTGGCCTGAAGGCATTGGGGACACGGAGCCTTCTGCGGATGACTCTTACAATCCTGGCAGGAAGCATCTTCATATCTGTACTAGGCAGTGTGCAGTGTGAGACCTAGAAGAACAGAGGAGAGAATTATGTGCACAGAGCATTGTTTATGGGTTACAACAAACCCTACATGTAGAGGACCTGCAGATAATAGTTGATTGAGTTCAGACATTATCTCCTAATATGCCTGTCAATGTGAATAGGTAACCAGGATATAATTACATATGTTAAAAAAAAAAAACCACAACCTTCTGATGATTATGATGCTTATAAATTCTGAGAACTAACAAAATTAAAAGAAAATGGTAAAAGCATGATTTTGCTATGTAAGAATAATAACCATTATAGAAATTATATTGTGCTATTTGGTTTTTATACCTTATTACTATACCACAACAATTATGCATTTTCTTATGCATACTTTACCACAATTCTTATATGTTTAATTTGGTTGTATACTATTTGTCTTCGCTTATGTTCAGTTTTCAGAATTTGTTGTTTAGTATTATAATTTTTTAAAATGCAGCATGATTAATTGTTCTCCTAAAAAAAACACAAATTAAAGAACCTGAATACTAATCCAAAGTGACATGGTAATGCACAATATCCTTGTCAAAATCACACATGTAATTTATGTACATGCTTTGAAACTCCATGATATTTTGTTTGCATGTATTATAAAATATATATTAATAACAGATTATTTGAAAGAATACATACTTTATTAAATAGAGCATAAGCTTTATTCTGAATTTGAAGTAAAGTTAAGGATGAGGTAGGGGATTGTAAAGACTTCAAAACAACTAGATTTTCACCACATTTTAGGTGGAAGAGAATAGGAGCCATCCTTTCTCTTAGAGAGCCACTTGGCTTGAAGGAAGGGTTTTGTGGTTAAGAACATGGACTCTGGGGCCCAATGGTGTGAGTTTGAATCTCAGTTCTATTATTTATTACATAATTATTTAACCTTTCTCTGACTTATTCCCAAAAAGTGTGACTTGGAAATAATAACAAAAACTATGACATAGGATTGTTATGTCACAGATTAAACATCTTTTACATATTTTATGTCAAATAAAATATATTTTACATAATTTTTATGACATAGGATTGTTATGTCAAAGACTAAACATCTTTACATATTTTTATGTCAAATAAAACATCTTTTGTATATTTTTATGACAGGATTATTATGTCAAAGAATAAACATCTTTTACATATTTTTTTTTACCAACTCAGTTTTCCCTTCCTCAAAATGATAGCAGAACTGGGAAGTCATATAATAAGGACATTTTTAATGTTTCTGGCAAGTAAATGTCTTACCTTATTTGTGATGAGTGATAAACAGAGATAAGTAGACTCCCATGGAAATATTAAATGTCTTTAACTAAAGGCTCCCAAATGCTAGACTCAGTAGCTCTCTATTTACCCCAGTGGATTCCAATAACCCAGTGGATTCCAATATTAAGTTTAAAGTTATAAAGTTATAATGAATATTATTTTCTATTTAAGCAGAAGGCCAAGGTTGAGTTTAGTCAGGACTATTAATATTATCAATTGAAGATTGCATTTATTTGTGACCAAGCATTATAAGTCTCTCAAGTCTCTCTCTCTCTCTCTCTCTCTCTCTCTCTCTCTCTCTCTCTCTCTTATACATGCAATATATATATAAACATATGTATGTGTATGGATATTCTGTATATGTATATATGAATATATATGCATATATGTACATATAATTAAAATAGAAAAATAGTAAAGTGATAGACTAGCAATAGTGGCACACATATGTGTGACATACACAGCACACACACACACACACACACACACACACAAATAGAAGCAGGTACTAAAATTGAATACTCAGTCATTTGGGAAATCTTTCTACTTACATAGAAGACCACAACAGCCTAGGCACCATTATTCATCAGGTGACAGGTTCCCAAGCTGGAGATATGATATCTGAAAAGAAATAAATAGTCTTACACATGCAAATAATCTTGCAAACAAAAAAACAAACTAAAAGTGATGGCTGTTGTCACTTCTTGAGCAACTTAAACAAAATTCTTGTATTTCACTGAATTAATGGAGAAAAGAACCCTGGGAATGCTAGATTTAAGCCTGCCTTAGCTTCTGAGCATGTCTGTGTCTTTATGCCAGTTACTTAAACTCTCTGAGCTTCAGTTTCCTCATGAGGAGATTTGATTAGAATATTCATAAGGCATTTTCTAGACCAGTTGTTCTCAACCTTTCTGACGCCTCTACCCTTAGCAGAGCTGCCTAAGACCATTAGAAAACACAGATATTTACATTACAATTTATAGCAGTAGCAAAATGAAGTAGCAACAAAAATAATTTTATGGTTGGGGGTCACCACAACATGAGGAACTATAGTAAAAGGTTGAGGCATTAGAAAGGTTGAGAACCACTGTTCTAGACATAAGATTATATGACTTTAAATTATATACATGTGAGGAGTTTGAAGAAGATGAAGACAAATCAATTTTGACAGGAAATATAACTTGTGTGATCTGAAATAATAGTACTAAAAGAACTGAAATAAAAATATAAACTCTAGATTAAATTTCTTAGAAAGTTACAAATAATTAACATCTTATTAGACTGCTATGTACTCTTACTCAGTAAAGTTTTATATCTATTTTTCCATAACACCTGAAAATAGACCTTTGCTCACGATGAACAATTGTCATCTCACATTTAATGCTCACCACCTCTCTTTTTTAAATATTGATATAAAGGGGGAATAAAAACCACCTTCCTTTCATAAGTGCCACAGCTTGAAAATTACTAGTCCCAAAATATGCCACAAAAGTAAAATGAAATTTAAGGATTTTGTTTATCTTCAAATCTGGTTTAATTATTTAAGTCCTTAAAATTGTGGCATGTTTATACTAAGCAAAATTAGAACCCTATTTTTTGATAACTAAATAAGATATTGGAATTTCATGGCCAAAAATATTTTATGGCCTCCTCGTTGAAAATAAATACTTTTTCATTTTATTGTCTGATTACTATATGTTAGCCAAAGTGCTAAGTACTTATTTAACCCTTACCATAACCTATTGCAAGAGATACTATAAACTATTTTATAGATGAGAAAACTGAAATGTAGAAATTTTATTCATATATTTGGTAGATGCCAAATTTCAAATTCAAAAATTTTATCTAGTTGGGCATTAAAGTTTATCTACTTAAATATGTAAATATGTTTTTATTGTTTTTTATGAAGGGAGAGGAAGAAGAAAGAGGAATATTGATGAGAGAGAAACATTAATCGGCTGCCTCCCGCATGCACCATACTGGAGATTGAACCCACAACCAGGGCATGTGCTCCAAGCTCTTGGTGTGTAGGATGATGCTCAATCACACTGGCCAGGGGAAATCTTATCTACTTTTGAAAAATTAACTGGCAAGAGTGTAAATGCTTAGTTTCCAACAGTTTATTTTAATTTGAATATTTACCATATTGCGGGAATACTTTAGATTTGATGTATCTATTTCTTCTGTGCTACATGTGTATTCTTTCCCTCAATGGTGCTTTTGAATTTTATAAGAGAATAATATCCTCTAATCAATGATAATATCTTGAGAGCATTTTATTTGACAAATTCCTACATAAACTTACTATGTACCAAACATCAACCTTTTACAGATATCAACTTAATTAATTTTCATTCTAATAAAATAAGCCAATGTTATTATTATTATTATTATTATTATATCCAGTTTGAGTTTACAGATAAGAAAACTGAGCCACAGACAAGGTAGGACACTTGAACAACATGGTACAGCTGGTAAATGGCAGACTCAAGTATTCTGGCCAAGTCTGAGATTTTAACTAGTTTATTGCACTTGATTTTTTTTTTCTGTTTTAATTTCCAATATTATCTTCTCACTTCACAGTTTTAAAGGTTTGAGCTTAAATGAACTACTCTGGCTATTGACAGATATTTGCCAGCTCTCACAGGACTGAGTGGTGAGCTCATACAGAAATAGCCAGAAATAATGCCCAGCACTTTAAAATCTGCTGCAAGCTAGACCCTGGACAAATGCCACAGGCAACACAATTCGCAGAAAAACAAATACGGCTATGTTATTCACTGTATTTCATTTTATTAACATCATAGATAGTTTTGTGGTGACTTTTTTTAGATAATTTTTGCAGGAACAAGAATTCTAGGATGGGAAGCGGCAAGCATAGAGTTTAGCTTTGAAGTTTGTCCATTCTAGTTATTAAGAGTTAATTTCTCACAGCATGGCGGCCTTTCGCAAAGGATTGATGTTTGAGTCCTTCTTGGCTCCAGGCCACAGATGAGCCCCTTCTTTTTGAAAGCTCAGCTAACATGAAGGCCATCAGCTCACTGATGGGTGGGGGGTCCTGAAAGGTGGGTAAAATTTGGCAATACACCAACCATATCAAGGGAACACCCCCACTTTCCCTGCCCTCTGCTTTTCTTACTCCCCATAGGGTGCCTAAGAAAACAATCACGTTATATTAGCTTTGCTTTCATAAAAAACTCAACTAACATATTTAACACACCGGCTATGGGTTCATTAAGGGCTGCCTTGCGAAGTTGGCTCTGATACTAAGCAATATGAGGAGGAAGAAGCAAATTGTATTGAAAAAATCAGGAATTTCCAGCTGTTAGAATGAAACACCCAAGGGCTGTGAAGATGTAATGTCTCAAGAACGGAAAGAAAAGTGCTGACAACATTGCGTTTCTGATGGCACCCACAGTTAGTATTTATGCAGGTGATCCTGAGGAGCTAAAGCTTCCTTCCCAGTTGGGGGACAGATGCTGTAACTGTAGTGATCCGTGGGTGCATAGAGAGATCCCAGGGAGAGCACAAAGTGAGAGGGATGGAGCGTTCCTGAAGATGTGAATATCAAAGGCGGAGGCTGGTAGAGGACATAGTCAATCAGCTTAGCTGGTGATGGCAGGGTCCGGCTGTGATAAGAAGAAAAAAATGAGACAAAATATGAGGAAAATATGATTAAAAAAAAGCATATTTTTGAGCTGCTGTGTTTGAGACAGCATGGTTCAGTGCCCAGGCTCTCTCCATGGTTCAGTCTCAAACTGAGCTGGCTCTGAGCGCTCTCCCTGCTCGGGAAGGCTGCTCCTCCAAGACACGGCTGACATTTTTGGCGGGGTAGTCTGCAGAAGTTTGCATTGGCACCCTCTGGATTGAAACTGGACTCTGGATAAACAAAGTTCTGCAGTTCCTACTGCTGCCAGACCCTGAAACTCCATAAACATGAGTATTCACCCTCCACCACCACCACCCCCCCAAAAAAAAAAACCACCCCCAGTGAAAATGAAAAGAAAATGAAACTGCATTGGAGATTGTTTCCCTTGAATAAACACCAAACATACTCTGAAAACCAAAGCTGCTCTCCTCTCTGATATTAAACCCAGTAATTACACCATGAAACCTAAGCCTATAAATTCAAGCTCGGGAAGGTAAAATTGTGGAGGGGGAGAAACCTAATAAAATGTGTCCACTCTGCACATGTATAGACCTTTTTTCTTCTGAACGCTCTTCGGTGAGATATAAACCTCACTCCGCTGCAGTGAAAGTCATTACACCCCACGGTTCCTGCGATGTACCTCCCTTTCACACTCGGAATGCTTGACTCGAAAGCATAAGCATTCCAGGTACAAGGAAAATCGATGCCCTTCAATATGTTCAAGTTTATTTTGTATGTCTGGGAATGTGTGTTTCCCCCTACAGCTGAATTGATAAGACCTTTGAAGAGAGAAGCTGAGGCTTTGTCATTCTAACAAGTAGCCGGCCTACCAGGAGGCTAAGTGTCTGAAGAGAAGCTATGTTGTTTCAAATCAGGCCCAATTTTTGGATGTCTTGTTTGCTCAGGTGGCCATGGTCCTCCTAAATGAACTAATATCATTCAGGCTTCCCCAGCACTGTGGTGAGAGTGACGCTCTTCCTCTGGCCGCTAAGAATGAAGTGCAGGCACCATGCTTCGAAACTGACAATTAGGTGGACACATTGGGAGGAAGAGGTTTTATCCTTACCTTTTTATCCGCACTTGGCCTCATTCTGAAAGTGGCCTGAGTTTGCTAATAATGAGGAGAGAGAGAACCTTGAGTTTCAGTTCAGAATTCATTTAATTCACTTAATGTTTTAATATAGAGAAAGGTTTGGACCATTAAAAGTAAACTTAAAGATAAAATGTTTCTTATGCTTCAGAAAAAAAAGACCTCATCCTGTTTAATGGAGTGTTTTATATACCAGAGAGGATAAAGCTCATATAGCAGAGAAATAAATGAACTCTCAGACCACTTGGCCAAATTTATACCTTACAACGAGATTCCTCAGTTTTGTATTTAAAGGGAATCTGTCCACTGTTCAGAATATTGCTTTGTACTTTTGTCCTTTCTCCCCAATCTGTCCTATTAATAATATCTTTCTCCTTCCTTCTGGAAAGATACGATTAGGTTATTATATTGCCTTTTTTTAAAAAATGTGGCTTTCTGCTTCCTTAATTTAGGTCACAGCTACAGTGATGCCAACCATGCCTCGTGCTGGGCCATCTTGCCACACTTGTAGGTGCACTTGCAGGATTGCGAGGTCAATGCCTCCCAGCCTTCTGGGGGGCGTACCCCATCCACTGACCCAAACTGGAAGCAATTTAAACTTCGCTTGTAGCCTTTTCTTTCTCTTCCACGTTCTATATCTATGTGTTCTCAAACCTTCTTTTCCTCAGGCAAAGACAGATGAGAGTCGCCACATTTTACTGTCATGGCACTACAGCGAGTTTATTCTGCAGATGATAGTTTTTCACACACCTGTGGGCACACAGATAAGCAGGGTGGTGCATGCAAAACTTTTATTAAAGGCGAAGATCTGCCAGAGACACAGCTACGGGGGACTGTGAGCTCCCATCCCAGGGGGTCCCCTTCACTCTTCCCTCCAAACTCTATGCAGTAAAGTGTTACAGTTTAATTTGTACAACTGTCCATTAGATCCATTCTGAGTGCAAATATAGAGCAACATAATTATTAGGTATAAGCCACATTTCTGAGTTGAACAGGAGAAATAGAGTCCCACCTTTCAGATAGGCAAATATTTGCAAAATGACAACAATGAAAACAAGATATCTGTAGTCATTTTAGAATGGGGTGTTAGCTACAATTTTCAATCACTATGTTGGCCAAATGACAGTTTTACATTTGGGTAATGGAAAAGAGGATGTGTTATCATGGAGAACAGGAATTTGGGTAGAACTAGAACAGGAGGCTGAGAGAAAGAGATGCAAAAATAAATAATGAGAGAGGCCCCTGGTCTAGTTATAATTTTTAGTTCTGTGTCACAATGTAGTCACTCCATAAGTATATGCTGAAATATCAGGTGATTATTTGATGGGGTTAACATTTATATAGGGTCTTAGACACAAAGAACACAATATAATCAGTTCACTTATAAATTTCAATTGGGGTGGGCAGAACAAAGCAGAAATGAATAATAGTTGTCGTCGACCACACTCACAATGGATAGATTTACATCTCAGAATGCTCATCTGTTAATTTAAAACAGCAGATATATTTGGCAAAAGCAGTTATATTAAATATGTGTAATTATCTCTCTCATAGAAAAGTATCAGAAATGATATTAATGTGGAATGAAGTTGGATTATCTTAAAGGTTATTGTTATAAAGTAAGGGTCAGGTGAGAAATATTCTCCAATAGAATCATAAATGAGAGGGTCAGTCTGTAACAATGAGTAACTAACCAGAGTCACAGGACTCTCTCCTGGATAATGCTGGATCAAGGTGCACCTGCATTCCAAAACCTAGCAGCTGTGGTATGACTGTAGTACAGGTTTTAGATAACTAAACTTTTAAAATATGTTACATAACTCTCTTTACTTTCTTCAGTAAAACTTTGGAGTCACTTGGAGTCATTAACAGCCAACTTACAAATAACATAGAGGATATTTTCTAACAACTTGTCCCCAGAACCCTAGTTGTACATTTTTATATGGTTAAGACTAAGTAAAGGGCACATACAGCTATTTAAACTATAAATTTACCAAAAGTAACTGTTAAGAATCAAGGGAAAAATTAGAGAAAAATTACAATAAAGTCCTTGTTCTTTTGCTTCACAGTGAAAGTGGTGGGGAAAGGGCACAATCTGCTCAGTAATTCTGAATCTTTTCTTCAACAATTCCCCTGCTGTCCTCCCAGTCCACTCACCTGTTATTGAGTTTTATCACCCTGCACTTGACATTTCTTCATATGGAAAGGACCAGTCTTATCTCTAGTATTTCAAGGTGTGGATTTACCTGTTGTGAATTCCTGGTAAAGACCACATGCTCTCTAACTTCCAGAATTCCCTCAACATTCTCTGTCTCTTCCTGCTCCATTTTTTGGTTTTAATCCTATATAATAAAAGACTAATGTGCAAATTGATCAAACAGTGGAACTACCGGTTGCTATGACATGCACTGACCACCAGGGAGCAGATGCTCAATACAGGAGCTGCCCCCCTGGTGATCAGTGTGCTCCCACAAAGGAAGCACTGCTAAGCCAAAAGCCAGTGTCACTAGGGCTCCAGGCTGGCAAGTGCAGCAGAGGTGCCGAGAGCCTCTCCTGCCTCTGTGGCAGCTCTAAGGACCTCTTGGGGGATGTCCGACTGCTGGCTTCGGTCTGCTCTCCTAAGTCAGCAGTCAGACATCCCTTGAGGGGTCCCGAACTGTGAGAGGTTGCAGGCTGGGCTGAGGAAACCCCCCCCCCAAGTGCACAAATCTTGTACATATAATACTTATTTGATTATATGCACATATATTTATTTTATTATCATTATATAATACACAACACACACACACACACACACACACACACACACACACACACACACACATCCTGTATTAAGGGAGCCATGAGAGGAAAGGAAGGTAGAGTCACATATAGTACTCCCCTCTTATCCACAGAGAATATGTTCCAAGACCTCCATTCAGTCTTATAACCACAAATAGTACTGAACCCAATCTGTCCACCCCCCCCAATAAATGCATACTTATGATCCTATATAATAAAGTGGTAATATAAAAATTGACCCTCACACCCTCATAAGATGGCTGCTATGACCAGGCTGGCAGGGGGGTTAGTGAGGTACAACCAAATGACTGAACAGCAGGCTATGTGGGGCAACCAGGTCAGTAGGGGGGGGACTTTGAGGGTTGATCAGGCTGGCCAGGCAGGACAGTTGGGGGGCCAGGCCAGTAGGGGGGCAGTTAGGGGTGACTAGGCCAGCAGAGGGGGGCAGTTGGAGGTAACCAGGCCATTAGCAGGGCGGGGGGGGGGAGTAAGAGGTGACCAGGCCAGCAGGGGGCAATTAGGGGCAACCAGGCCGGCAAGGGGGTGCAGTTGGGGGAGACCAGGGTGGCTGCGAGGGCAGTAAAGAGTGGCCAGGCAGGTAAGCGATTAGGAGCCAGCAGTCCAGGATTGTAAGAGGGATGACCGATTGCCCGGATCAGGCCTAAACAAGCAGTCAGATATCCCACAAGGTGTCTGGATTGGAAAAGGTGCAGGCTGGGCCAAAGGGGACCCTCCCCCCCCCAAGTGCACAATTTTCATGCACCAGGCCTCTACTAAAGTATAAATGATAAGTTAGGCACAATAAAAGACTAACAACATTAATTAATAAAATATTACAATTATAGCAATGTGGTTTAACGAAAGTTATGTGAATGTGGTCTCTAGAAGTATCTTATTATACTCTACTCACCCTTCTTCTTGTGATGATGCGAGATGATACAATGCCTACATGATGAAATGAAGTGAAGTAAGTGATGTGGGCATTGTGACATACCACTAGGTTACAAAAGCGTTACTTGAACACAAGCCCTATGATATTGTGGCAGCAGTGATCTGATAATTGAGATGGCCATTAAATGACTAATGGGCAGGTAGTATATACAGACAAAGGGATGATTTATATCTTGGGCCAGATGGAGCGAGATGGTGAGAGATTTCAACATAAAATTTAAAACTTATGAATTGTTCACTTCTGGAATTTTTCATTTAATAGTTTAGGACCATGATTGACCACAAGTAACTGAAACGCAGAAAGCAAAACTGGGGAAAAGAAGGACCATTGTTTTAAGTCTGCAATTTTGAATCAGACTTTTGAAATGGTCTTGGATGAAGAAGTACTTCATCCTCACTGGAATGGAGAAATATTTCATGCTCATTAGTAGGGGAAAGAGTAGTGAGGAGTGCTAGAGTATAGTACTGTCCATTTCTGAGTTGCTCTGCATGTTTTCTATTCTTCCCTATTTTCTGTTTATTCTTACACAAAAGCATTACCCTGATTTTTATACCTCTATTTTATTTTTTTTCATATCTTCTTATACAAGTTGCCCTCATTCTTCTTTAATTTTTAGCTAGTTTCATTTTACTTTTCATTATGTAAAATATGTACGGTACATGTTTTGAGTTACTAAACTAGATTTTTAAGAGATATAGTGTTCTACATATTTGGGAAGATGTAGTTATGAGACTTCATTATAAAGAGAAGTATGGGATATGTTGGAGAGATTTTTCAAGCTTACTAGTCTCATCAAATTTATACATTATAAAAAAGAGTATAAATTTAAGAGTAATTTTGATAAAAACCTCATTTTCAATATTAAAACTTTTTATCCAGGAACATGAAAAAATCACCTCATGGATCCAAGGTTTCTCATACATCTTCATAAAAATTTTATATTTATTTTTAAGTATAAATTCTGTGTATACAGGGGTAGGCAAAAGTAGGTATACAGCTGTAATATAAATAAATACAATACTATATAATAAAAGAGTAATATACAAATTGACCATCACTCCAACAAACAAGATGGCTGTATCCATGTGGACATAAGATGGCCAACAGGGAAGGGCAGTTGGGAGGGACCAGGCCTGCAAGAAAGGGCAGTTGGAAGCAATCAAGCTTGCAGGAGAGGGCAGTTAGGGGTAACAGGCAGGCTGGCAGGAGAGCAGTTAGGCATCAATCAGGCTGGCAGGGGAGTCATTAGGGGGTGATCAGACTGGCAGGCATAGTGGTTAGGGGCAATCAGAAAGGCAGGCAGACAAGCAATTGGGACCCAACAATCCTGGATTTTGAGAGGGATACCAGATTAGAGCGGCTGCAGGCTGGGCTGAGGGACACAAGCCCCCATACACAAATTTCGTGCACCAGGCCTCTAGTAATTAGGAAATATGCATATAAGTATAAAATTGTGTTTCACATACTAACAACTGTAAACCTAATTTTTCCTACCCTAGCATTTTGATAACCTTATTTTTATAGTTTTGTTTCCTATTAAGAGTTAGATATTTGTTTTATATAACCTTTAATTGGTTTTTATTGAAATACTAGAGGCGTAATGCACAAAATTTGAACAAAAATAGGCCTTCCTTCCCCTGCTGCCAGCACTGACTTCCCTCTGACACCCGAAACCTGGGCTTCCCTTGCAGCCCTGGATTCTTCCAGAAGGTCATCTGGAAGAACATCTAGTCTAATTAGCATATTACATTTTTGTTATTATAGATTTGTTACTTTGTATATTAATTGTGTAAATGATCCAATTACAGAATTACTTAATATTAATTTGAATATCTTTCAATTTTTCTTTTGGATTTTCTAAGTAGGAATTTATAGGTAAGAAATTATATTACAGGCAAATAATTTTTCTGTCCAAATATTTATATCTCTTATTCTTTTCCTTCTATTTTTACAGAGGCTAGAATTTCCAGTGTTAATAAATTTCATTCTTGTCCTATACTTTTTTAAAATATATTTTCATAACTATTTTCAGATTTTTACTTATTTATTTATTTTTAAATATAATTTATTTATTTTTTACAGAGAGGAAAGGAGAGGGATAGAGAGAAACATCGATCAGCCACTTCCTGTTCATTCCTCACTGGGTAAGTGCCCACAACCAAGGTACATGCCCTTGACCAGAATCAAACCCCAGACCCTTGAGTACATAGGCCAATGCTCTAGCCACTGAACCAAAACGGTCAGGGCTTCACATTTTTAAATAATAATGGGTGATGCTATAGTAAATAGTGAATCTGTGTGTGTGTTTTTGTTTTTATAATAAAGTTGTATTAAAAGTTTCAGAAGTTTTCTATAAAAATAATAAATAAAGTGTATTATATGTGTTGACAAAATTATATATTTAATAGCATGTTAAGGGTTCTCTAGCAGATACAGACAGTTCATAATAGAAAACATAATAATAAGGGACCATAAACACAAAAATCATTTTAAAATTGGAAATATACTATAACTATTTAATAGTTAAAACATTTCAAAGTTATTCAAAAATAGAAACTTAATATATTGAAAGCATTAATTGCTTTCCCTACTTGCAGTCTTTATCTTTGCTTGGTAGTAAATATTCCAGACACAAATCATTTTTGCCTTTTATAAAAATTGAATTTATTGGGGTAATATTGGTCCATACAGGTTTCAAGTGTACACCTCAACAAAACATCATCTGCACACTTCATGCTACACGAATTGCTCCTAGCTAGTTCTCTTTCTGTCACTATTCCATCACCCCCTTTTCCTACCTCCACATACCCCTCACCACCTTTCCCTCTGACTGTCATCACACTGCTGTCTATGTTTATGTAATATATATATATATAAGGCTTGGTGCAGAAGTATGTGCATGGGGTGTGTGTATGTATATATTTGGGGGCGGGGTGATCAGCCTGGCCTGTACCCTTTCACAATCGAGGACCACTGGCTTCTAACTTCCCACCTGCCTGCCTGCCTGCTTTATCACCCCTAACAACTTGCCTGCTTGCCTGATCACCCCTAAGGGCCTCTGCCTCAGCCCCTGCCTGCTGTGGTAGCCGCCTTTGCCTCAGTCCTGTTCACCATGGATTCATTGGGAAGGTCATCCAGAAGGATGTCCAGAAGGTCATTCGGATGTACAGTCTAATTAGCATAGTATTATTTTATTATTATAGATATATATTAGTGACCCAATGCATGGATTCATGCACATTGAAAGGAAATTAATTAGAAGGTGGCTGGTGGGGTGGGACTGGGTGAGATGGCTTAGACACACCCTGGAGCCAACCTCTTCTGTGCCCTCCCCAGTGTTTGCAGAGTGAGTGGGTGGGGTCCTTTGGCCTGGTCTGCAGGGATGGGACCAACGCAGGCTTTCCGACATCCCCCAAGGGGTCCTGTAGTGCAAGAGTGCGCTTTGCAAAGTTGCTGTCATGCAGGGTGTGGAACACAAACACAAGTGTGCAGTAAACCAGATTCAGGGCCGACAGTGCTCCTGCAACAACATAACCCTCAGGCAAAGGTGGATAGTGCAACCCCACAAGGAATTGGGCTCCCTCCTCTCTGGTTTTGGGGCGTGTCACCCTAGAATCCCCACTGCCATGTCACTGCAGCTCAGCAACTCCTGCATTGAGCATCTGCCCTCTGATAGTCAGCATGTCATAGCAACAGGTCAGATGGTTGGGCACTTAGCATATTAGCCAAATATTCTATATAATAAAGATGTAATATACAAATTGACCATCACTACAACACACAATGGCCACCCCCATGTGGTCAAAGATGGCTGCCCCCATGTGCACACAAGATGGCCAGAGGGGGAGGGCAGTTAGGAGGGAACAGGCCTAAGAGGGAGGGCAATTGGGGGTGACCAAGCTGGTAGAAGAGGGTAGTTAGGGACAATTGGGCTGGCAGGAGAGCAGTTAGGAGTTGATCAGGCTGGCAGGAAGAAGGTTAGGGACAACCAGGCAGGTAAGCAGGTGAGTGGTTGGGAGTCAGCCATCCAGGACCTTGAGAGGGCAGTTGGACATCCCTTGAGGAATCCCATATTGGAGAGGATTCAGGCTGGGCTGAGAAACACCCCCTGCCCCATGCAAAAATTTTGTGCACTGAGCCTCTACTCTAGTACTCTATTCTAGTATATATACCGTGTTTCCCCAAAAATAAGACATCCTCCAAAAATAAGACTATTTCATGGAAACATAATACATCCCCTGAAAATAAGACCTAGTGCATCTTTAGGAGCAAAAATTAATATCAGACACTGTCTTATTTTCTGGGAAACCAGGTAATATATAAATCCCTTTATCTTCTTTTAGCCATTTGGGGTTCTGTATGTCATATATATTTCAATGATAATGCCTTTAATGTTTAACAATTAAAAAGGCTGTTGGCTCAAGTTATTAGTTTGTTTAATCATCCTCTTTTTAACACAGATGAGTTACAAAAATAGAAAGTAAAACAATACCATTTAAAAATTCCGTGTAATTTCAATAAAAATACTTTGTAATATGAATGATTCTTATTTTATTCAGAAAGGAACATTCTTGAAATAAAAAAATAAAAAAATTTGCAATAAAAAACAATGGTAAAAAATGTTCCATGCTTGATAATAAGTATATTTCTAAAAATAACAAAAATAATTATAAAGTTATTAAATAATGTTCATTAATTTGTTATTCAACACACACTGAGTGTAGAGTGTCCAGACTTAGCATATAACAATATAGGATACAAGTTAAATTTGTATTTCATACTTTTTAACATAAGTTGGTCCCATGTAATATTTGAAATACAGCTATATTTTTAAAGTTTGTTGTTTATTTGAAACTCAAATATAACTAGAAGTACTATATTTTATCTGGCACCTTAACCAAATGCCTGTATGTACATGCATTTGTATCCTGTGTACCACTAAAGTACTTAATGGAGAAAGATACAATTTCTGCCCTCATAGAACCAAAATGAGCAAACAAAGATCAATAATATACAGCTTGAAACAAATCTGGGAGTATTTGAGTATCTAATATATAATTAAGATATTATTTCAAGTTAGTGGGAGAGCAGCAAAATTATGTTCCAAATATGAATGGCATAATTGGCTTTCTATTAGAAACAGAACTAATAAAAAGTTAAATTTTGAACAATTAAAAAAATACCTTAAAAGTTTAAGAAAATATGAGAATATTTTTAAATCTCTTTAGGATGGAGGGGATGAATGGTGTTTTATACAAGATACAAAATGGAAAATATGCAAAGGAAAATATTGGTATATTTTACATTAACTTAAGTTTTTCAACAAGTTTATAAATACAAATAATAGATTGATAAAGCCAAAACCGGTTTGGCTCAGTGGATAGAGCATTGGCCTGCAGACTGAAAGGTCTTAAGTTTGATTTTGATCCAGGGCAGGTACCTTGGTTGTGGGCACATCCCCAGTGGGGGGTGCGCAAGAGGCAGCTGATCAATGATTCTCTCTCATCGATGTTTCTAACTCTCTATCCCCCTCTCTTCCTCTCTGAAAAATCAATAAAATATATTTAAAAATAGATTGGAATTGGAGAACATCATGCTGAGTGAAATATGCCAGTCAATGAAAGAGAAACACCACATGACCTCACTCATTTATGGATATTAAAGAACATTATAAACTAATGAACAGAAAGATAGATATAGTGACAGTAAAACAACAAGCAGACTGTCAAATGACAGCAGGGTTGGGGGTAGGGAGATCTGGGGGAGATAAGAGATCAACAGAAGGACTGGTATGCATGCATATAAGTACAACTAATGGACACAAAACTCTGGGGAGGGAGGGCATGTAGAGGGGGCGGGCAATGGTAAGCTATGTACACATATAATACCTTAATTTAAAAAAATAGATTGGTAGAAAACATTTTAGCACATGTAAGAATAGAATATTCAATATTAATGTTTATTTTTAAATAATCTGTACAAATCAAAAAGAAAAAAAAAACTAAACATAAGAAACTATAAGAATAGGAGTTTAAAAGCCTATTAAAAAAAGAAAATTCAAGTCAAAAATAAGTTGACAGTTTTCACTTTTGACATTAATAAGGAGCAAGATAAAATATACAATGTTCAAAAAAGTGTGAGAAAATGAGCACTCCATTTGGAGCATATACAGTGATGTAGTACAATTTTTTGGAGAATACTTTGGCATTATTTTAACAAAATATTGTTACATATACTCTTTGATTAAGAAATTTCACCTACCAAAATATTTACACATGTGCACAAATATAAATTTCTGTGATCATAATTGCTGCATTGTTTTTATTTTTAAAATAGAAACAACCTAAACACTAAGCTTAGGACACTGAATAATGGCTCCCAAAGTTATCAAATTCTAATGTCTGGAACATGTGATTGTTACTTTCTTTGACCAAAAAAGGATTATAATTTAGTTATAAACTAAATTATAACTTATAAATTAAAAATATAATGTAGATATTTTGTGATTAGGTTATTCTTGCTATCTGCATGGGCTCTGAATGCAATCTCAAGCATCCTTATAGGAAGGAGGCAGAGAAGATTTGACATGCAAAGGAGAAGGCCAACTTAAGATGGAGCAGAGAGAGTTGAAGGTGCTACCTTTGAAAATTGGAGTGATGTGGCCACAAGCCAAGGAATGCTAGTAGCCATCAAAAGCTGGAACATGTAAGTAATGGATTCTTTCCTAAACCCTCTGGAAGGAGTGAAACCCTGTTGACAATTTGATTTCAGACCATTGGCACTGATTTCACACTTCTGGTTTACAGACTGTGAAAGAATAAATTTTCTGTTGCTTTAAGCCACTTAGTTTGTGCTAAGTTGTTATAGTGGCCACAAGAAACTAATATACCCATCAAAAGGGCAATAGTGCTATAAATTATGTTATCTCTGTATGTGAGAATCTAATCATTGCAATAAATGATATGTCTATATATTTACATGGAAGCATTATAAAATAAATTGAAGTTGTGTAATATCTACTGGTATAGTTTAATCTCATGTATGTAAAAAAATAAACCTATGAATGTGTATATATAAATATGGATATTGATGCTTATCTAGATGTTACTTTTATGATAGCTAAGATTTGGAAATAATCTAAATACCCATCAGCAAATAAGTGGATTAAAAAACTGTGGTACGTCTACACAATGGAATACTACACTCCTATAAAAAAGAAGGAACTTTTACCATTTGAAAAAACATGGGATATAACTGAGAGCACTACACTAAGTTAAATAAACCAGTCAGAGAAAGATAAATATCACATAATCTCACCCATATCCTATCTAATAAGGAGGTAATATGCTAATTGACTTCTTCACTCTCAAAGATGGTGGCACTCACAGCCAATAAGGAGGGAATATGCTAATTGACCACCCTGCCCTCAAAGATAGTGGCCATAAGATGGTGGCTCCCAGTCCCATCAACCCCGCTGGAGCAGTGGCCACTCTGAACACCTGCTTCCAGAGTCCCCAGTCCCCTCAGCCCCCCAGCTGCCCAGGGCAGGCCTGAGGTGCATGCAATCCTCTGATGGATGCTGCCCGTGGTTCAGATAACCAGAGCCGGCTGAGGCTTGCACTGCCTGCAATGGCAGCAGCAGAGGTGTGATGGGACATTGCCTCCCCTTGATCACTGGGTCACCTCCTGCCCCTGAGGGATCCTAGACTATGAGAGGGGGCAGGTGGGGCTAAGGGAGCCCCATTCCAGTGCATGAGTTTTCATGCACCAGGTCTATAGTGTGGGATATAACAATCAACATAATTTGATAAACAAGAATAGAGACAAATGGTAGGAGAGGTGGGGGGGGTATTAGAGAGCAACCAAAGGAACTGTATGCATGCATATTAGCATAACCAATGGACACAGACACTGGTGCAGTGGGAATGGCAGGGGAGGGGGGTCAATCAGGAAAAAGGAGACATATGTAAAACTTTAAACAAAAAAAAAAGGAGAATAAAAAAAAATGTTGCTAAAACCGGTTTGACTCAGTGGATGGAGTGTCAGCCTGTGAACTGAAAGGTCCCAGGTTCGATTCTGGTCAAGGGCACATACTTTGGTTGTGGGCACATCCCCAGTAGGAGGTATGCAGGAGGCAGCTGATTGATGTTTCTCTCTCATCAATGTTTCTAACTCTCTATCCTTCTCCCTTCCTCTCTATATAAAAAAAAATCAATAAAAATATTTTAAAAATAGATGTTATTTTTAAATGTAAGTGCAGTATTTACATATAGGAGGAATGCAGGTTGGGGGAGAAGAAAGGAAAATTTTCATAATATTATATTGTTTAATATTTTGTAACATGCATGAATTTATATATTTTATGTTTCTTTTTATAAAGAAAAAAATGTGATAGGAATTCCCCAAACTGCATCTTTACAGATTCCAAATATACAATTTCTGAGTACTTATTAAATATTTATTCCTTTACTAGACTTAATGTTGCTTGAGAGTAAAACTTCGACTGTCTTGTTCACGTAGGTTTCCAGCATCTAATGGACTGCTGTCACATATACTAAAAAATAAAATATAATAATGTATGCAATGAATGATGGGCTGTAGCATCTATCAGTAGCAGCCAAAGGTGAGCACACCCATGAACTGACAGCAAAGGCAGGCAATACCTTAAGGTATGACAGCACATCCCTTCGTTTCCTGAGTTCTTCCCATCCAAAAATATGACAGCCCAGCAGCTTAAGCAGGAAGGTACACCCAAATGCCCCACCTCTGTTTCCATCAGAGCGTAGCTCACTGTCATAAGCTTAGACTATTTTGTGGGGATCCCAGCTGGTGCTGCTCTGATTGCAATGCCGAGGATGGAGTCTTGTCATTCAGTACCTGTATGGTGCATCAGTGATTGCAGACCCAGGCAAATCTAGAATGCCATTTGTAGAAACAAGTATGACTCCTTTTCTGCAGAAGTTTCCAGGGCACATAGCAGTGTCTTTCCCATCCATTCACCCTTGAGGAGAAGGGCTTGCATTCCTGAAACTAGATAGGGAACTGAGCCAGTTGACTTTCTTGGGTGGTTAGTGTCCTATACTCCCTGTGGCTATCATGGACAGGGTCCGTGAGGGATGAGTGCATGAAGTCTCTGGTGCATAATGAGTTTAAGGAAAAATTAGTCTGGAAAAAAAATTCCTTTGCTCTCCTATGTCTAAGTGATATTTATAGAAGCTGTGAGTTAAATTTCACTTCACCAATTTTGTCCTTTACATTGAAAATCTAGAAAAGATTATCTCCTTCTAAATACTTTTTTGTGTTTAGATATTTCTCTTGCAGTTTTGTATTACATTTTAAAAATAGACTAGCCTATGCCTATACTCATGTTGACTATGGTATTTTAAACTTGATTTCTGAGGCTGCTGACAGATTTTGAAAGATTTAACAACTGGCAGCAAGAAAAATTCCCATAGAATCAGTTCTATGAATTTTTTCTCCTGGAAAAAAAAGGGCATCATTTAGCAGGTAATATATTGCAATAAAAATATGGTTATGTAATAATGGTTCATTAATATGACAAATCATAACATAACCTTTCCTATTAAATGTGAAATGCAATTTATTGAAATGAAGACATCTTCCTTATGGCATGTTTCCATAGTTGTTGGCTTGAAAGGATTTTTTATTATTATTCAAAACAGTCATTTTGATTTGCACAGGAGATAACAGTTGTTCATGACATTTTTATTTCTGCATAAACAGATTTCTATTTTGGCAAAGGTTAATACAGTAGGAATTTGTTTTTACTTTTGGATATACGGTGATACCACCAGAGCACTTTGTTTGGTATGGAACCACTAATTTATCCTTTATGCCTTTACGATCTTGTCAGTGCTGCATGTCTCCCTTAGTTTTTCTAATCTAAAATAATCCCAGTGAAATCCTTTGATTGTCTGTTTGGACCTGCTCCATTCCTAAAGCAGGAATGTAATGGGCTTTATGGCACTTACTTGGGAGTAATTTATCCAGCAGAGTGACTATAGATACTTGTTTTAATAAGAATATGCTTTATGGTAAGTGGGGACTGCTATTTAATTAGCCAAAGGGAAAGTAGTTCATGATACAATCTGTTCAAATCATCTTGGACATTAAACAAAAAGTCAGGCTAAGTTATTTATGTACATGCACTTTATTTGTAGCTGCTTTGAGCAAACCTCTTCTCTCAAACTTTATAGCATTTTCTGAGTGAGCTGAATTGTGGTGGGGGAGGCATGGGGAAGAAAAGGACATGAGAGCATCCTATAAAATTTTTGAGAAAGAAACAGAAGTTTTACTTATTGCTATTAAGGTTGTGAGCACAGACATACCAAATGGAAAACAGCAGAGATCTATGATTTATTCTCTTCCATTTGGTAGTTTGCATGTTTAGTGCATAGTTGGTGAAAGAATGTTCCAGGATGTCAGTGAGGCATTATGGAATTCTGTGTGTGTGTGTGTGTGTGTGTGTGTGTGTGTGTGTGTGTTTCAGTATGTGCCTTTTCTTTAGATTTTCATACCTTTTATAGGAATACTAGAGCCCTGATGCACAAAATCTATGCACTAGTAGGCCTTCCTTCCCCTGGTTGCCAGCACATGGGCTTCCTCTGGCACCAGAGACTTGGGATTCCCTGGCATCTCCAACTTTGTTTGGAAGGTTGTCTGGAAGGACATCCGGTCTAATTAGCATATTATACTTTTATTATTATAGATGTTTCTGAAATTTTTTGACAAATAAGTAATGGGTAACTCATTATTCAAAAATTGCCATAAATATGTTTTTGGATGGTTAAAAAAAAGGAGAACAAAAATGTAATTCCTAGGATATCACCTCCAGGTGATGGTTTGCTCAGTAGTTACACCTTACTTTTCTCTCTTCATTGGTAAAAACAATTGTTACTTATTTAAAGCCAAAGAACCCAGGTGCTGGAATCTGAGGACAGGGAAATGTGTACCCTCTCACTTCATAGTGCTGCAGAGATTTGAGGGGTCAATGTCTAGTGTCTAGTGTAAGTTGGTACTTGCTTGTATAACTCCTTAAGCATGAGGTTAGGGTTATGATCATGTTTGCATATCTTGGCAAACATGTTGTCAGGGTTCCCTGAGTGAAGTCTGTGTGAATTGGTCTTCAGCTCTCCAATGGGATACAGTTTTCTCTTCCTGCCTCCCATTCCTCTATCATTTTTTTCTATAGTACATGTCTTGCTCTTTTCAAATTTCTCTAAAAACTATAACTCACAGACAACACAGTATGGTGAATGCCAGAGGGAAGGGGGTGGGAGGCGGTAGAAGAAGGTTAAAAGGGGAAATTCAATAAAAATTGCAACTAAAATGAAAGAGCTTAAAATCCCAGTTTGTCCCTGCCATCTAAGTAACAAAAGCACTGTCTTCACAATCCACCTGTCTCAGCAGCAGTGCAAACACCTGGCACCTGGACTAGAATCATAGAGAACTCTGTGTGTGAAGAACTCTTGTGGCCATCCAGTAAATTGATGTCAAGGGCGAACCTTCACACACTGTTGTATAATTTTCATTCCACACCCTTAATTTCTCTTTCCCATCAGCAGGTTTTCTCCCTCTCCCTTCTGTTCTCCTGGGGAAATCTTTTCAGCTGCCTAAACAAATGCCCCAAGGATGGTTCATATTAAATCACATCCTAGACAGCTCAGGGAAGTTGGAGTCATTCCTCGTTGAACAATTGACTGCCCCATAGTCCTAGTCATCAGGAAACAGGAGGTTCAGTTACTCCATGAAATGAGGGCATGGCTGAGTCTGTGTTCAGCGCTTTTATCGAAAGAAGACAGAAAAGGAAATACTAAAGACCAAATTTTCCCTCAACTCTGCATTCTCACACATCCCTCAATGACTTGGAAACTTGTCTGACATGAGACAATGTGCAGAGCAAGCTGGCCACTCCCCTTCCTCCTCCTGAAGATGTGTAAACAGCTGGTGCATGCAGTCTCCCTGGCTGGAGGGAAGTGACTGCATGACTGATGTTAACCAAATAGAAGCCTCTACCAGGAATTCAGAAAATATTGCATGCACAATGAGATAAAGGGTCCAGCATGGTTCATGGCTATTTCAGGTATTGTGCCAAGAGTTAAGGTGTCTAAGCCAATGCTTTATTTTTTTAAATACTCACTGGAGGAGGAGATATTTTTATTAATTTGAGAGAGTAAGGAAGGGAGAAGGAAGGGAAAGAGAGAGAGAGACATCAATTGGTTGTCTCTACAACATCCTGACCAGGGATGGAACCTTTTGATTTGCAGAGTTTCCCAAACTTTTGACATATGTGTACCCCATCTATAATTTTCGTAACGCTGAGTACCCCTCATCAAAAAAATGGATGCATTTAATAACAATCAAAATATATTTATTTTTTATTTTTGGTACATAAACAAAATAATAATAAATGAAAAATAAAATTACTCATAATAAAATATAAATAAAAGTTATATTATAAATAACATTTATTTGCACACCAGACCATCTCATGCCTCACAAGACTGTCTTGACTTGACTCATGAGAACATAGAATTAGGTGCGGCTAAGCACGGTGCAGTGCATATCCCCACCAAACTCCAGTGCAATACCCCCACCAAACTCTTCTTCACCCTTGGGGGTACGCATACCACACTTTGGGAAACACTGATTTAGGGGATGAAACTCCAATCAACTGAACCAGCTAGCCAGGGCTCAACCATTATTTTGAAGGTGTTGTATTCTTTTTTTCTTTTTTTCCTCTCCTTTGGAATTCTTTCTTTTCCTTTGCTTTTCTGAGTAGCCATGCAGTGTTCAAAGGTCTTGGCTATTAAAAAGAAGCTTAGATACACAGTGGAGACCTAAATGAAGACATCTGATTTTTCAAGTAACACTTATGAAGTGAGTCTGAGTGGCATTAATCCAAATGGTGAGTGCAGTGAATTAAATATACTGTCCCTGTCATCTGGGGCAGAGTTAGCCTTGCTGACATTGATGCTGATTAAGCCATGGTCAGCTTCATCTTGTTACAATGGTGCTACTCAACCAACCTGTTGACAAAACGGAATGAGAAATGTAAAACATACTGAAAATCAGGTAAACATGGAGCATAGTAGAAATGAATTAGGTGGGCTGATTTCTCTTTTATCATCAAATTTGGGGTGCTGGAAGTCCTAAAATCCTCAGGGTTTAGGAAGAGTGGAGTAGATGTCTATTTCTAGATCAAGAGTTATGCTTATATTCACCATTACGGCATTTTCACATTGTATCACTTACTGCTTTCTTTCTCATAAGAGTGCAAGTTCCTTGTGAACAGACCTCATATCTACTTTTTTAATCCACAGCACCTTCTACAATTTCTAAAACAGGATAAATCCTCAATAACTGTTCCACACTGGAGAAGAAGTGAATGAATAAAGGAATGAATAGGAGTGGAATCTCTGTGCACTAAGTCTTAGTTGTTCTTTTCTTTACCAGGTCACTTAGCAACTTGGATGATATTCTTTCCTATATAAGTAAACATCTGGAAAAGAAAAATTTTGTTATAACTACTCAAAATGGAGGCCAACCTGAAGTAGCTTCATTAAAATTGTTATATTGCACAAACTTGAGTCTCTTAATAATAATAAATGGTCTGTACCAGTTGGTGGTTTTCTAGTCTTACTTGATATTACTTATTAAACATTTCCTGACATCATTTTTATTCTTATTTTTATTTTTTATATATTTAATTGATCTTCTACAGAGAGGAAGAGAGAGGGACAGAGAGTTAGAAACACCGATGAGAGAGAAACATTGATCAGCCGCCTCCTGCACACCCTCCACAGGGGATGTGCCCGCAACCAAGGCACATGTCCCTTGACTGGAATCAAACCTGGGACCCCCCTAGTCCTCAGGCCGACACTCCATTCACTGAGCCAAACCGGTTTTGGCCTGACATCATTATTAAAGGAAAAAGGAGACATAGATTATGGGGATTAAAAATATAATTCTATTTTTGTTATTGTTCATAATTATAATCCAATTCTTAGAGGTTCCATGCTGAGTTCAGTAGATATAATCTGAACTTTGTTCTCTTTGACTTAGTAAAACATGTTGCTATTTCTGTTTCTGGGAGGGCAACAAAAACAAGTAATTAACCAGTTTTAGAAGCTGCTAGAAACAATCTTTAAAATATAACTTCTTTTAAAGCAACTGACAGCAATTATTTCCTTCCTCTGTCATTTGCTATGGAAATGGAACAGGACATATAGTATTATCTTCATTTTGCAGAGAAAACTGAGGTTCATGAATTCATTTATTTGGTCCTCACATAGGATGCTACCTCTGCATAACCCACAGAAACTGTTGGACTGCACAGCTAAACTTGGTTTCCTCTCAAGTACCTCACATCCTAATTGAGGCACTATTGCCCTTATACTTTAGTAACCAGGGTCTCTACATGAAGCCCTGAGCTTTAGAAGGCCCTACCATTCTCTTCTGTTATTCTCTCCATGGGGTTAAGAGTCTGTGGGGCCACGGAAATGTGCTCACCCAGTATTTGAGCCACTTTCCCTTCTAAACTACCCACCACATATCTTGGACCCAGATGGAGGGAGCTGCCCAATGGAGGAAGCCCAACTTCCTGGGCTTTTGTAGTGCCTCTTCACTAGGTTCACCCTCTCATGGGCACAGCGGTCATTCCTAGGCCCAATAGGTTCCTTTCTGAAAGGCCCTTAAGATATGAGAGAGAACAAAGGATGGGAAGAGAAAAGTGGACAGCTCCAGGCAAAAATTAGGGACAGACTTGAGAAGGAGGAGGTAGAGAAGTCAGCAATTACACTACCTGTAGCAGGAGATATGATGGAAATGAAGAGAGAATGCTATGGGAAGGCTGAAAAAGGACACTTATCGCATCTAGGATATGAGGATGGGGGAAAGAGGTGCTAGCCGAGGCTTTTAGAGAAGTTGAGCCATAGAGGCTGTGTAAGAATTACTGTATGGGGCTGGGGGGGGGGGGGCAGAAAAGGAATGGAGAACTGGTTGGTGGGAAAAGATGTGTAAAGTCGTAGAGTATTACTTGAAGATTCATGGACCTGTAAGTTCTGACAGAGCTGAAGGGACAGAGAAAGGGGAATGAATAAGTTAAGAGGGGAGAGAGGTATAATTGTTGATATTTGGCTGCTAGCATTCATTATTCTTTGTTATGGCAATATGAATCTGATTCCACTTGGGTTCTCCCCCACAGTGTAGCATTGAGCAGGACTAATAGGATGCCTTGCTTTCTTTCTATTAGCCTGAAGACAGAATTAGTGACAGAAAACACTGAGGTCCAGAAGCATTTTTTCCATGTGGAACAGTCAAGCAACTTCTAACTTTGAGCCCTTCTAACTTTGAACAGCTTGGTTCCTTCAAGCTCTGAATCTGATCTGGGCCTTCCTTTCAACCTATGAACAATGCATGCCCTTTTATCAAAGTGGATTTAGTTAAGCAAGTCATAGTCAGGATCAATTTATTGACTTCATAAAGCCCCAGCTAGTAGAACAAAGCAAGGCCCAGAATGCCATGCTATGGTATGTGAACTTTATTTTGAAGACAGCGAAGAATCATAATAAAAATAAATATGTACAAAATGGCTAAGTATCTTGTTGAAATGTTTGGACACTCTGATTTACCAACTTCATCAGTATCTGGAATTCTCCATAGAGATAAAGTGCTAAACAGGTAGCTCTCAGTAAGACACAAAACAGTGATAACTGTTATTTTTTGTCCTATTATTATAAAAGCAAATACCGTTAAGTGAGTAACTGACTATTAAGCTCAAAGCACTCTTTATATTTCCCTCTTTTTATATTTGGAACATGAAATAGTTGTCGCCTAGATTAAGATGTTTATAACTACATAAGAGTAGTACCATGTATGCTTCTTTGTAATTTTTCATATTTTGTGCATAAATATTACAAATTCTTTAAGAATTAGGTAAGAATAAACTTGTTCATTCTGAAAGCATGTTTTAGTATAATTTGTCTGTTCGCCTTAACTATAAATTATTTTAATATGTTTCAAAGAGGAAAAACAATTGTGATAGGTTTAACTCTTGAGTGGATTTATTTTTTTCACTTAACAACTCTTTATTAAGATATTTAAATATAAGTGCCTATATGAGTTACATTTTATAAGGACTCACTCAATCCAGTGAGTGACAAGAAGATTGTGCATGCACATTGTTTTACCATCACCCTGACGATTCTAAGATTAGACTTTTTGATTAAATCTCTTCAGACCTTTGAAAATACAATAGTTCCAGTGATCTGGCAAATTGGGGAGATTATGTGTGGCTGTCCATCTAGGGGGATATGCCTGTGTGTATCTTTGTCGTTTTTTGCAGGTGGGAGCCCACCAGGTAAAAATGAGACCTCGATGCCCTTATGACGTTCTTAGCTATTGTACTGTAAAGACAACAGTCTACATGTTTTGAGATTTACAGTTTCCTGGAGATTTTCCACAAAAAGTTTTGACGTAGTACAGTACACTTGATCAACTGTCACCACGGAGATTTGACGGAAATTCAGGAAATGGAAGGATCTATTTTGAACCTTGGAAATGCTAGGTCTTCTCTTTGGCTACAACAAAGAAAAATAAACCTTTCCTTATAGAGAAGATCTGTGGAACACTGAGGTTGAAATTCCAAGCTCTGCATTACTAAGACTTCTGGACATTGTCACAAAACTGCTAAGAGGCATTTGCAGCTCTTTGCAAAGCTTGCCAGAAGACAACTTTAGTGAGAACTGGAATTTTACGATCACAGATATTACACCTGACACCATCTCATGGTTAAAAATGAATTTGGAAAGATACAAGGACTCAATTAGCAAAGCAATGACGAATCAGCAGCATTCCAGAAATCCTCATTCTGTGATTCTTTGACATTTATAGCTGTGTGACTTTAAGGAAGATGCCTAATCTTATTCTGTCTCAGTTTTCTCATGTTTAAACAGAGCTAAGAATACCTACTTCTTAACATTACTGAGACAATTTCAGGAGGTAATGTATATAAAGAGCAAAATGAAATTCCTGGCATATAGTAGGAGTTGAATAGATGCTGTGTCCTTTCTGCTCTTGTTAGTGTCTTATATACTTTACTCCTAGAAGAAGGGAAGGCTCTTTAAAAGGTACCATTTATTTGACCAATAATAGGAATAAAAAGAGCCCTTACCTATTATTAAAGACCTACTTTGTTCCGGATTAATGATATATTATGTCTGTATAAGATGGTTATGTTAAGTCAATCTTATTATCTCCATTTTACAGATAAAAAATAAAATCTAGAGAGGCTAAATGACTCTACCAGGGACATATAGCTAGTAAGTGAAGCTGCATGTGATTCTGGGCCTGATTCCAAAGTCCTTGCTCTTTCTATTTGTCCACACTTACCAGTTAGGAGATTGTGACTTAGAAGTTGACCAGTCATTTACACTAATGGCTGTAAGAATGGATACAACATAAAAAAAATTTAAGCATTAGAGACTTTAATATTTAATGGGATTTCTTTTCTTATACCTCTTACCATTAATGATAAACATTTTATTCCTTAATTTTCTTTAAAATCCCTTGGTTTAAAAACTCCACTTCAACTCTGGTATTTGTCCATTTTCCCATGATGTCTCACTTGCCAATATACACATCCTGCCCCTTGAATACTGCACAGAGTGCTCAAGGATTTTTTGTCAAAGAGCATCAGGCTGGTAGAAGAGCTAAACCTCATGTTTATACCTTATTCCATGGGTTGGAGCATTATATGCATGAATATCACTTGGCCTCAGGGTCCAGTCATATCAGGCGTTCACAGTTAACTTTATTATTTGGTAGAGCCAAGAATGCCTTATCCTGGATTCTCCAATGGGGATTTGCCTTCAACTTCATGCTGTCTATAGCCTTTGCTAGTATGAGAAAGCTTGATTAGTTCTCATCAATGATCATGATCCACTGTACTTATATTTTATTGTCATTTCTTATATATGTGAGTATATATACATGGATGTCCAGCTGCACCAATTGAGAAGGGCTAAAGGTTAGTTTAATAAGTGATTTTTCTGAATAATTATTTCCTGCACTGGAGTTATTATGGAGAATAGTAAGCTCTGTTTCATCCTTTCCTGTTCTCTGCTTCTACCTGCCTGTTAAGAGAAGCATGGTGTGAGCAAGTACCCTGTGCAGTCTCAGCACTGAGCACACTGGTATGTTATGGTAACTTGCCATTTTACCCTCTTGCAAGTCATTCTGTACAACATTGTAAATACCAATAGAATATTTGTATAAAAGCATGTAAATACAAGCTATTTTATTTTTAAAGACTTTGCATTTGAGATTGGGTTATTTTTCAGATGAAGAGAGATAAGGAAGATTATTGTTTTCACCTTTAGCTTCATATTGACTGATATGTTTTCTGTGGGTAAAATTGAAATATATTTATTCCAGAGTTTTTACCATTTTTTGTCCTTAGGCATTCTAGGGTACATATCCAACTTCTTCTAAGAGACAGGCCAATGGACAGATCCTTTCTGCTTGGATCAGTTATCCACACTGTCATCCATTAGCACTACTTATAATAACAAATTCAAGTTTAGAATTGAATTATTTCTTTCCCTTTTATTTCTCTAAGGAGAAAAAGTTAATTTTCTTCTTGTATATCTGAGAAATACATATATATGGAACTCAATCATTGAGCCTACTCCAGTGGGTGACAATGTCATAAGTCAACTAAGATAAATGAAATGAATGATAAGACTGCTAAACATGTTGGAGAAACTGACTGAATAAATTAATGAATGAAGTCTAGTGAGAAATATGACAGGGTTCAATTCCTACATCAATGAAACCAGTGAATTTCCAATGCTTCATATAATAACAGTAACCACCTTATTAGGTTTGGAGAAGCATTGGATGAATTAATATATGGCAAGCATTTAAAACAGGGCTGGGCACATAAAAGAACTATGTGTTTGCTATTCAATATTGCCTTAGAGCAATGACTAAATTCTCTACATTCTTGTGCAAACATCTTTACTAATAATGAAGTAGTATTTTCAGGTTTCCAGAGGTTAACATAAAACATAACTATTATAGTCTTTATAAATCATGACAGTTATGCTGTTTCTGATAAGCAGTAATAATTATGCCAACCCTAATATGGGAGTAATGTAACAATTCAATATAGCCTTAAAACTGAAACATTGGAATGGTTACTTTTTGAAAGCTTAAAATCTCATTCTTGGAAAGTTCACGAAAAAAAAATTGAACAACAAATTATTTAGTTGATCTAGTTATTCTTTATACCAGAATAAGTTAAATAATTTATTTAAAATATGTAAACATACTACACTTAAGAAATTAGACCATTATAGAATAAGCTAGAGTTCTCTTAATTCCCAGAGGTGACTACATTGGGAATATGTGTTGTCTAGATAGTATCTAATCTTTTTCCTTCTCCCTAATCCCACTGGCTGTGTGTTGTGCCTTTTTTTTTTTTTTTTTTTTTTTTTTACTAAAAGTGCAAGTATGATTATGACAATAGCATTGATTTTCAGGTGTGGCTTTAGAATTAGACTCATTGCTTTAAAGTAACATATTGTATAATTCGTTTTTGTAATTCTGTTTAGAATTTCCCCAGGCTTTCCAATACTTATAAAGAAACACACAACAGGGGAATAACTCCTGAGGCAGCACTCAGATGGCGGAAATTCTACAATCGCTTATTAAATTGGCCTCCTAAATCCTGAGCGGATTTAGTAAGATGGAATTTCAAAGGACATTAGAAAGTGTTGAATACCATTTTACTGAAAAGAAAACTGGAGTTTAGAAAATTATATCTACTGGGGCTCCTTTGGGAAGCCTCTTTTTTCTTCTACCTCTTTACCTTTCCCTTCTCTGAGTATCTTGCAGAAGAAAGAGAAAAAAAAAAGTTCAACATCAAACTAAAGAAATCATTCAAACCTTTGTTCTTGTTTACTTAACATTCACCACTTGACTCTTTTATGATGCTTCTTGGTTCTAAAATTATTAGAATTTCTAAGCAATCCCATGATTGACAGGGATTTTTTAGGTGTTAATAAGTGTCATAAAACTTTAGTGTGTCATGCAAGGTCTCAATCTGGCAGTGAATTTTGCAATAAAACTTTTGCAAATTGCCAGAAAGTTGTTTGTCCATCTTCAAGCAGTTTAGAAAAGAGTGGAAGAGAAATAGGAATCTCATTGTACTAGGGAAACTTTGACAGTGGGAGGAAGAAGTTGCCTTGTTTTGCACAGTGTTCTAAAGGCCATGAAGAATGGGTGCTATATGGCCCCATAGACTAGGAGGACACAGAGCAATTTCTTCACTTTCCAGCTACTTCACTTCAGCAACATATTACCATCTCTGTCCTTGAAATTCTTTATTCAATGAGGATAATAGCATTAACCACTTTATGGTTTTGGGGAACACTGAATGAGTTAACATATGGCAAGCATTTAAAATAGTGCTGGGACATGAAAGAACTATGTGTTTTCTAGAGGATATTATTTTAGAGCGATGGCTCAATTCTCTAAATTCTTGTCCAGATATCTTTACTGAAAATAGTGTTTTGAGGTTTCAAATATTAGCATAAAACATAATTATTATACTCATCATATGTACTCAGAGTGTGACTATAAGTAGGACATCCCATTTTGTTGTTGTTGCTGGACACAGTCTAGGGAAAAGATGAAGAACTCAAACTCTATGAGATGCCTTCATACCTGCAGAAAGCAGATGTAAGCGAAGTTGAATCCCAGGAGGGATAGATGGTGCACATTGGAGAGAAAGGTGGTGTCTTTAGCAAAGATCTTGGTTTTGAACTTGGTTAAATTGAATTATAGGTAGATGTTAGCCTCAGATCTTACTTTCCTAAGTCTTAACATTTAGGTTCAGGTATGGTAAATTCTAAAGAAAATCTAAAGGTTCTTCTAAAGAATTTTTCCAAAGATAAGCATCAGCTTAGTGAGTAAAAAACGCACTTTCCTAGTAGCTGCATGGCAGTCTGATTTTTGTAAGAAGCTGACCTTTGAACTGTATGACTGTTGAATGACCATCTCTTTTGTAAGATCGCTGTGTGTTTTAGTGAGAGATACAGGAATAAACAGGGTCAGAACATAGTGTTTATATTGTCCATATTGGAGAGCTGCCTGTTTACTTTTTCCTTCTTGAAGCCAGTGATTTGTGTGTGTGTGTGTGCGAATCTGTTTATAGATGGCACTTTTTTGTGTAGTGAAATTACTGGGTCAGAGGAAAGAAAACTGAAATGTGCTACCTACTATATCTTAGGCCTGTACTAGGGATATGATATAGTATCTCTTTTATCCTTATGATAATTTTGGGGGATAAACACTCTTATTTTGAATAAGAGAAAGCTGAAGTTCAGGCTAGCTACGCTTCCTAGTAAGAAATAAAACCTGGATTCAGCATAGGTCTGACTCCAAGACACCTGCTCTTGCTCTTCATAGAGAACTCATTTGTGAGGTGTGCATACCTTTAGGAGTTCTTTAGTTGCTAAGTAAGGGACGAAGCCACAGGAAACAGATAGGTGAAATTTGTTTCTGGATTCCCTTCCATCTGTCTCCCTATCATCATCCTTTCCAATTATTCACTCCGATTTCCATTTTTCTCCTTCTGCTCTAAACTCAACAAATCCAAATTCAACACGTTTGCAAAACCTGGTTTTCTAAGTCTCATTAATCAAGACCATGCTTGGTAACCAGAACTAACCTGATAGACCAGTTTATAATAAATCTCTTCATCTCAAATTGCAGTGGTGTATTTGCAGTCTACTCTGCTGCTTCCAAACACCATCAGGACACTTTAACATTGAGCATGCCAGCGTAAATTTAAAACTGACACGAAGCAGAGGTAGAACATCACTCTTATGTATTTCTTTATAAACAACTTTCACAAAAATAAGTGTAATACGATTTCCTCTTTGCTCTTCTTGATCCAAAGACAAGTCCTTGTTTGAAACTTGAAGACTGATAACTTCCATATCCAGGTCACATTGAGCACTTCTTTGTTTCTCCATTCCCCCCTAGAATCCTGTGTCGTTTGTGTTTCCCTCAATCCCTGTAGATAATAGACATGTTTGCAAGCAGGGTTTGGTAATTTTATTAACAGGTAGTCCTCTCTTTCGTCATTAGCATCTGCATAAGTTACAGTGAAACAGAGATTGGAGCTGGGAAATTTCAAGGCCAAGATCCATGTGTTCAAATTGTTTTGTTTGTTTATTAAAGTGCAATAATAGGCAGATTATCAGGCATCACTGAGTCTTTAGTTTCCTTGACTGTAAAATGGAAAGAATAATAGAATTTAGTTCATGGAGTTATTGTGACAATTCAACAAGACAGTTTTTGCCAACACTTCATACGTTCTGTCAATTATATCTCAATAAAGCTAGAGTAAAAACACTTCAGACAGGATCCGGCACATAGTAATTTATCATTATATCTGGCAAAACTTTAGATTATCAAAGCCAGCAGTATCAAGCCTGTGATTTGTATAGACTGAAGTAGAACAATTAATATTACATCAAATGTGTATGGTGAAATTAATATTAACTCCAGCTTATTCAACTTGTAATCTAGCCTTATTTCTGTAAGAGAACCTTTAAAAATCATGTAATTGGCTATCATTTATTCAGTTATTTTCACAAATAACTGTTGAACACATACTACTTATCAGAGAATTTATGCTGAAAATGTCCAGGTTACTAAACATTATCAAAAGATCATTTTAGCCCTGGCTGGTGTGGCTCAGTTGGTTGAGTGTCATCATGTGCACTGAAAGGTCACTAGTTTAATTCCTGGTTTAATGCCCAGGTTGTGAGTTCAAACCCTGGTCAGGGTGAGTACAGGAGGCAGACTCAATAGTTCTCTCTCTCTCTCCATCTCCCTCTCTCTCCTCCTTCCTCTCTCTAAAGTCAATAAAAACATATTACAATTATTTTAAAGGTAACATGATTCATTTATATAAATATTACTATTTTTATTTAAAATTTGATGCCTTGTAGTTGCATTCAGTGAATAAGAGCTTTCCTTGATCTGATTAAAAATGCTTATTAGAAGTCAGAGCTAATTTTTAGTCTGTGTTCAGATTGGTGAATCCAATGTGATTTTTACTACTCTGGATAATTCCCTTAAGTCATTGTGATATAGAATATAGTATATTGTTACATAGATTCTAATATATGATAACATCTGTTTTATGCTGAAAGAGCTCATTGATTTTTTTCACTCCTGAATCTTCAGCATTTGTAACAGTTCTTGATATACCTTGGTAATTAAATGTTTTGCTACTACATACTAGATTGTGTGCTAGATTCTAGTAACATAAGTAAGAAGTGGCTCCTACTAAGAGGTGCTAACCATAAATTGGGAGAGAAAATAAGTAATTCAATTAAAATGAGGTAGAAAAAAAATGCTGGGGGTACAATAATGGCAATTCTGCCTAAAGAATTTAGAAATGAAAAAATGAACTTCATAATTTAGGAGTTTTCCAGATCAGCATGAATTCAAGTTGGAAGACATTTTAGGGAGGAAGAAAAACGAGAATAGGAGTTATGGAAAACTCTGGAACCAAGATCTTCAATGATCACAGTCCATGTGTGATAGAAGATCACTAAGCAAAAAGGCAGGAGATGAGGCAGCAGCCAGGTCATGGAAAGTCTTTGTGTCTTTGAGAAACAAATTCTTCTCTTGGACACACAGGTGAATTATTAATGTAGAGTTATTAAAATGGAATGATATGTTTTTTTCATTGTAAAAAGATTAGCCCAGCAATAATATGAGCATTTTTTATCATAATAAGACTGAAGAAAATCAACAGGTAACTTCCCCTCATTTAGGTAGAAGTAACCAAAGTATGAATTAAGGCAGGGTCAGCAGTGGCAGTTTAGGAAAAAAAAATAATAGATAGGATAAAAAGAACCTACTGACATGAGTGAGGCAAACAAATGAGAATCCAAAAAATGTAAATTGAATTTTGTAAAAAATAAGATTTTTATGTAGAGATGTCCTGTGGGTGGTTAACTAATACATGTATGGATTTGTAGTTCCGAAGATAAATTTGGGCTGGTGGCATATCTGTCACTTTCAGGGTTTGTAAAATAATCCAGAGAGACTTAAAAATTAGAAGAATAAAAGGTATGAGTTCAAATTTCAGGTTTATCAGTTAGAAAAGAAGCCTCCAAATTTGGATGGATAGGCACTCTCATTGTACAAAATGATTAGTTGAGGTGTGAAAGGAAATGCTTCATTTTCTATGTACGCTTGTTGTTCATAGTAATAATAAGAATCAAGTTAACTTTTACAGAGATTTAATAACAGATTAAAACAGTCCTCACTCAGTCCATGTTTTAGCAGAACAGGTGTCATCGAAGGGTGCTTGGAAGAAGAGTAATAATTCTGTAAGGCAAAAAGGTTATTAGAGTCACCTTCAACTTGTTTGTTTTACCCATTTTGTGGTATGCTAATTTATGTAGGGCCAGTGATATGAATTTATAGATTATGTTATCATATTTAACTTAAGTAATTCTTCTAAAATGAACTCACAAATTTTCCAGCAAAGAAATAACACTGATGAAAGATAGACACAGAGATGGACATGGAAAATATTTCCACTCACAGAATAAACTCTATGAGCTAAAACAAATCGAAAATTTATTTGGACTTTCCACTATTTCTTCCAAAATTAGTAAAAAAAAATGAAATTACTCTCCCCTCTAACAGTTACCAGTCTTCTCTCTGTATCTATCATCCACTATCATAACAATAAACCTCAGATGAATATACCTTCAGCTATTAGCCAATGATCTTTAAAAATGTTTGTTTTGTTATCTCATTCCTAGAAATTTATATTTTGTACATATATTTTAATAAAATCGGAGAATATGAAGTAATATAATTGATAAAGTATACAAAGAGAAGGTCAATTTGGAATATTTTGAGTTTGTAGGTGGCAATGAACAATCAACAAGATTTGGAGAGAGGTAAGTAAACAACTGAAGGAGTCTTGGAGTAAAGGGATTGCTATTGCTTCCATCCCTTTTCCATATTAGCTGAAAAAGGGATTCTCTGCATTTCTCTGTGTAGCTCATCTCTGAAAAGAAAGCCACAACCTCCTCATCACACTATTGATTATATTATTTAAATTAAATCTTTGAGCCATAGCAGGTCACAGAGGCAAGAGAAGACAATTTTAACAATGTGATAATTTTATTAAATGTTTGAGCCTTAGTGCCAGAAGTTACAAGTGCATTCTTTGGTCCTACTTTCACAGACCATTATGCAAGCAATCTGTTTTTGTTTGGACTATTTTATTTCAATCATGTAACATAATAGACTTTCATAATAAGAAATCCATGAAGAAAAGTTGACTTATCAATATGCTTCCATTTAATCATAGGCACTTTCATACGAACAACATTGATACATGTTGTAAGCTGTGGTGTTCACACTGGAATATTGTCCATCCTTAAGATTCGTGAATCTTTCAATAGCTGTGCCGATGCTAAGTGATCAGAGAGAGCGATGGTAACTAAGAAACTTAAAGGTATACAGAAGCAAATCCTAAATGAAAACTGTAGTGTGAATTCCATTTACTTTTTTAAAAAATAACTGAATTTATTGGGGTGACATTGGTTAGTAAAATTACATAGGTTTCAGTTGACAATTCTATAATACATAATCTGTATATTGTAGTCTATGGTTTACACCTAAAGTCAAATCTCCTTCATTACCATTTATCTCCCTTTTATCTTCTCTTTTACCTTCCTCTACCCCCTTTCCCTCTGGTAATCACTATATTGCATGTCTGACATAATTTTATCTTAATCCCTTCACCTTTTTTTTTTTTTATCCAGCTCCCAATTCATTTCCCCTCTATTAGTTATCAGTCTGTTTTCTGGATCTATGTGTTTGTTTCAAGTTTTTTTTCATTAGATTCCACATATTAATGAAATCATATGGTATTTGGCTTTCTCTTGCTTACTTCCCTCAACATAATACTCTCCCAGTCCTTCTATACTATAGCAAAAGGTAAGATTCCCTTCTTTTTTATAGCCAAGTAGTATTCCATTGTGTAAATGTACCACTTCTTTTTAATCCATTCATTTACAGGATGACCTAGTGGTCCACTTACTTTTTAATACTTGAATTGCTTTGGTGAATTGCAATTTCCAGAAAGTCAATGGAATATAAACCCTTTAAGGGGAAGTAGTCACAGTACATTGAGCATAATCAAAGATTAGCCTTGCAATGACTGCCTGACATACAAATTAGATGACTATTGACTAATGGAATGACTAAAAATTTTAAAGAGAAAAATTTACAGTATGCTAAATTAGTTCTGACTTTCTTTTAAGGAAATGAGTATTTTAAATAACTTTTTGTGGAAAAAGTAATAACATTTTTAGCAGAGCTGGAAATAAAAATGAACAGTATTTGCCTAGTGGGTTGCATAATATAAATACTAGTATTTGCCCTTTAAGATTCTTGGTGGGTGAGCAAAAGACAGGTAAATCCAAAAATAGGGAAGAATATGACAATAAGTGGTGGGCCTGTTCATTGTGGTAGAAAAGATTAAGAAGTTGGGTAATGATTATAAAAAACTTAGCTATGAGAAAATTTAAAAAATCACCTCCATTAACTTATTATAATAATTACCTGCCATCAATGGCACATGTAACTAGTTATAGGAAAAACTTTACAATCATCCCAGGGATTGAGAACTTTATCTAACCATAACATTTCTAAACTTGCTTCCAAATTGGCTTAAGAAGTTGAGGTAAACAAGCTCTCTAAACAAAAGATAAATATAAACCTGTAATTCATACTTAATTTTTCTTAGGAGTCCAGTTCCCCTAAGGGCAGGTCCAACAATGAATGATGAGGCTCAGGAGAAATGACCACTCAGGAAGAAGTTTGGTCCCAGGGCCAATTATGAGATCTACAATTATAAGCACTTACCCTTACCAAGGGGGAGGGGATGTTTATTAGATTGAAAACACTTTCAAGAAATTAATCAGGTGATATTGGACACAAAAAAAAGAGTAAGAGTAAGAAAACCATTATCTTCTGATTAGAGGAAGGGTAGGCCAGTGAGAGAGAAGGGCTGTATTCCAAAGACTGCCCATGGAAAGGCTCCAGCTGGAACAAAACTTTAGTCTCGTGTTCATCTAAGTGGAAGCATGTGTACCTGGGGCCACCTTTGTGACTCTCCTGCAGCATTTGAATATTGTGCAAATCAATTATACATTTTAATAAATAAAAAAATCAAGAGCAGTACATTTTATCTTCAATCTATGTTGAACAAGTTTATAGTGGGAGTTGACTGAGATTTATTTTGTGCTTAAAAATGGACCATCATCTTGCTTATTTTTGTTACTGTTTTCTACCTGTACTAACAGCTCCTACCAGATGAAATATGTTACAAACAAAACCACCTGCACGTGGTCTCCTTTCCTCCCTGCTGAGTCACGGACTAGTTCTCCTTTTGCTGGCTTTTGTTCCCAGGTGTATCCCCAGGCTCTGGTCCCCTTTGCCTACTCTTCTTTCCTGAGGCTAGGCTTTTCATCTTGACATGTATGCCTCCTCTTCTGACTTCTGTTCTCACTAGCATGTGGCATCTTCTGGAAGGTTTTCCATTCTCTTGGATTTCCTCCCTCTAATATCTCTCTTAATTCTTCAGCTAATATGTCCACACGTTGGGCCCTCTGTACTTGGTCTCTCTGTCAAATGACATAGTTCTAGAAAGAGAAATGAAGAGCAAGGTTTCATAAGCTAGTTCTTGTTCAAACTTTCCTCTAAGACATACTGAAGTTTCATCTTTGAGCCTATTCCAGAATTCATATCTTAAGAACTTCTGGGATTGGGTTAAGTATGTTCAGCATACTTTTCTTTAAAAAAATGGATATATACAGCAGGCAATTTCTCTTAACTAGACACTTAAGAAACCGCCTCCAGTTTGCTGAAAATGGAACATCGTGCAATTAGTATTTACGGATGCAGTTGTGGGGAAGTCAATATCAGGAAGCAGATGGGTAGGGGAAGGGGAAAGGGGGTACAGAGTGTTGTTTGTCTTTTGTGGATGACCAAGGGGAAAAAAAAGAATAAAAGTGGCACCACTCTTTCAGTCATTGTGTAAGAGTACAAAAATAGCCAACTGAGATACATCCTATTTCATGCTCCTCCCACCTCTGGATATTTAGGCTCTAAATCTGCCACCTCTGACTGTGACCCTGGCCTGGTAGTTATGATGTTAAATACCAGCAGGCATAACTCCTGGCAGAAAGCAAAGGACGTGCATATTCTAGGTACCAACAGCATAGAGGGCAAAAAAGACAGCAAAAGAAGGTTTCATGGAGAACAATAGTAACAGCAAATGACAAGAGGCCGAGAGGACTGAGTCCTGTCTGTCTGAGGACTGCTGTTGATGGTATGTATAGCAGTTCCTGGACCTGGTGGTAGAACACACACATCTCTGGGAATCAAAGCAGAACCTAATTATGAATGAAGCCCAGTGGATTTCCCCTCGTGACCTGGTCCCATTAGTATTGTCAGTGGCTGCATCTTGTATCCATTAGGCCTTTGGGGAGCCAGCTGCATAATAAGGGTTTTGTGAGTTCCAAAAATTATGATATTTGGCATCTCTGCACTTACATCTTCCTGTAACAATGTATTTTATTGTTTGGAGAAAGAAGGATTAAATTCACTTGAAGCAAAAGTGGTGAAAGCTTTTAGTGATTTTTATGGGTATATGTGAATATACATTTGGCCAATTCCACCGCTGAAAGGTTTCTTTGTATGGTAGCAGTGGTCTCTCCCTGGGAGGCTCCCTCTCGTGCCCACTTGCCCTCCTGGCTCCCACTAGCAATGCTCCTCCTCCTCTAACCTCTTCCCTCCTCCCTCTGAGGGAGAGAAGCTAAACAGAGGTTAGCCATTTTGTTCCTTGGGAGGAGAATTTTTTTCTTTGGATACAGGTGATTAAACAACAAAGGGACATGCTACCCACTCGCTCCCATTATCTCTGCATATCAATGGGCTGTGTTTCAAAGGTGACCTTGTAAGGAACCCAAAAGCGGCAAGCTGCCCGTGGGAAGCAGCAGATATCTAATCTGGCCGGACCGACAAGGGTTGTGGGCCAGACCACTCAGACATCATCATAACTGGAGGCTCCTATTTACTCTCAGCCTACCTCTGCCTCTCCTCACGTCAGGTAGTCCACACAACCAAAACCCAGGGCAGCAATGTCCTTGCACCCAAATCAACAGGCCCCCAGATCAAATTTAAGCTTCAAGTCCCAAGCACGTGCAGAATCAAATGAAAGCACCTGCTGCTTAGAGCTTGCGGAAGGGCCCACTCCTGATAGGTTTAAATGGAGAAGTTATTCACCCGTGAGTTTCCTAGTGTCTGGAGGTTAAAAGGCAGGTCCTTGGCCCCATAATTCTAATAAAAGTATTTGTGATGGTGGTGGTGGTGGTGGTAGTGGTGGTGGTGTGTGTGTGAAAGAGAGAGAGAGTGTGTGTGAATATCTCTTGCAAACTAGGACGTTCTTGGCAGGAATTTAAAATGTAAGGGCTATAAACTAATAAATGTGCTTTGAACAGTGTGCCAGGTTTACAGTCAAGAGAGGGCAGTGCACGGCGCTATTAAGGATAACAAGAAGAAGAATCCTCTGATGGGAACCCTAATAACTGTGGTAGCATGCTGTAATGAAGAGCACTAGAAAATGGATGAGGTATAACAAAATTATTCATAAAGAGAAATGGGAAAGGATGTCATGCTGAGTGGTTACACGCAGTTATAGAGACACTAACAAGTTTATCACGAGAAGCTGAGTGCTGGTAGGTCCACATGTGTTTTCTAACCAGCACAAAGAGAGGCTGTTTGTATCTCGAAGAGCCGGAGAGCCTGGGAGTTGGAGGCGTGCTAAATCTTGCCGCTGATTTTTAATAATTCAGAACCAAATACAGCGATAACGGTTCGTGTAGGTCAGTGTGATGAACAAAGCGGCCTCACTCCGGGTTGTTTGATGGAGGGTTCTCAGCCGCGTTGCTAACTGCTATGCTTGACCGCTACCTCCGGGGTTCTTTTTGATACGATATTATCCTCCTCACACACTGCGCTTTCTACACGCCCGTTTATGATGGGAAGCCACGAGCTCGGAGGAAAAACACTAAAAGAATTTTCAAATGAGCCCGTGAGCTCCTGCTCCGAAATCGCGGTGATGTTGGGAAAACGGCGGCAGCTAGGCCTGCTCCCAGAGCTCTGCAGTCCAGTTTTCTAGGAGCCACCGTCAATCAAAGACTCGGCTGGGAAGTCTCCCAACAAGCCCTGCCACTAAGAAGTCTGGCCACGGTGTTGCCATTATCTGATGCCGACCGCCGCGCAAAGGCAGCAGATGAGTGTGATGTTGAACAGGCTGATTGCACACAATTTGAAACACACATGGATACGCAATCATTGTATGGACACGAGGGGCATGCGGGTTCCTCTATTCCCGTGAATTTCCCTCCAGGATAAATTTAAATAGTGCAACGATGCCAGTGTGTCTTAAATTTAACCCGTGGGAAGAAGTTTTTAACTTAAGAGATTTGAGGCATTCAGACTTTTTTTTTTTTTTTTTAGACCAAAGTCATATCAGGGCATGGCTGGGAGGATCGGTGGCAATGTCTTAGGCCAAGAAAAATCATTGGAAGTCTTTTTCTACTGAAATTGGCCTGAAGGAATTTTTAAGATTTCATTTTAGTGGAAACTGAACCGATGCTATATGAAGAGAGACCAGAAAGCCCACGTTAGAATGCTTTGCAGAATTCTGCTGCTTTGACAGTGTAACTTCTTGACTGACTTGAACCCCATGGAATGAACACGTGGCTCAGTTTCTGTCCTCTTCAGAGACCTAACATGATATCATGTGTGCTTTTTAGCAGCACCAATGTAAGGATTGGACAGTGGGTGGGTTTTCAGCGTATTAGTCTTTGGTATACTTCTTGCCCTCCTTTCTCTGCTCTTCTCTGGCATTTCAAAATATACAGTTACACATTTTGGAAGCATTTAGGAAGTAAAGACACAGATTATGGATGAGTGGACTCCCTTTGACCCTGCCCCCCACCCCCAATCCTTGAGAACTTTGTGCAGCGAGGGCTTACTTGACAGCTAGAGCCACCTCGATGCAAAACCTTGTCACACAATATTCAGTTACACCCGACCTCTCGCTCGGAGGTTCTGAATGGGTGTGAGATAGGTTCCATCCTTCTCAAGTGCCACTTGCCCTGGATTTATTTAGTGGGGCTACCAGCCCGAAACAGAGGCAGAGTTTTTACTCCCAGGTTATAAATGCTATCATTGTGTGGATACTGATTCTCCAAGGTAAGCCACCTGCCCAGGGAGGGTTGGGTTTCTTAGAGAATTTCCCACTAAAAGTTTGCTTGAGGTTAAGCATTTTTGAATGGAGAGATTGAGGGCAGGGGCTGTGTGTGGGGTTCACACTGAGACCTCAATATTTGTTTCTTAACTTGAGAAAACAAATCATCATCTGCTCTCCTGAAAGAGCCTTGCATACCGGTGGAGCAGCGACAACCTTAATGCTGAGAGCGAAAAATGTTCCACTCCCCCCCCATCTCATTAATTAAAACAATATTGTACAGTTTAATAACTTAGAAGTAACAAGAAAATTCACCTTCTTCACTTAATTTGAGCTTCAGAACACTGTAGGATATATATTATCAAATCCACTTTATAGGTGAGCAAACGAAGGCTTATAAACAATGAGACTTGCCGCCCAGATCCAAACTGGATGAGTTGGAATGTGAATGGAGGCCACTCTCAGGCCACTGACTTCTGCCTCCAAAACATGCATAGGTCCGATATTAACTACTTTACTTGATTCTTTTCATAGCTACCTTGGGAAAATTCAAAGCAGAGATCTCAGAGATGAAGACAGAGGTAGGTGAATTTGAGGAAGCTGGGTACATTTGTGCCATGGCATTATATTGTGGGGGTGGATCTGGGTAGATTTCTAGGACATGGGGGGCTAGAGAAGGAAGAGACACTAAATGTTCCTAATAGAGGAGAGAATAGAGAGGGGGTAGGACAGGAGCTTGAAGAAACTCAAAAGACCAACTTCCTCCCAAGTTTGCCTTGGGGAGCAATACAACCAGAACCGATTAGCACAGGCCATAATGCTTGTTACGTGAAAGTGAATAACACTTATTGAGGGGAGACTAATGCAAGGAAAGCTTTCATTCCAAGGAGCGATTAAAATTCAGCTTGGTAAAGGTTTCTGGTTCTCTGTATTCCTAGGTCATGTAGGGCATTAGTTAATATGATAGAATTATAGCACAGTTCTCCTGGAAAGAACATGTTAAAGAAATGAGCATCGTAGAAAGGAGGAACAATGAGAAGTACTAGGAAATGTTTCAAAGACACTGTTAGTTGGAAGAAATGTCACATGTAACTTCAGACTAACTGTTTCTATGATAGAAAATTAATTTTGAAAAATGTAAGCAGTGCCCACAGTGGGGCCCCAGCTGGGATTTGAAATAAGCCTCCCTTAAGCAGGACACAATAATTTTCTTTGGTTTCTAAAATATCAGCTTTCATGGGCAATAAAAATGTTTATTTAATGCAACTGACCTTAGCCTGTGTATCAGATATAATCATAGTTCCAAGCATTAAATCCTGGCGCTAGCCACAGGTATGTGTGTGATGACTGCTGTAGGTGGAGGTCACCTCTCGCTGAGACACGCTGAAGAAAGGGATCGCAATGATAAGAATGCCAAAAGCATGTCCCATCTCATTCTCCATGCTGAATTCCCACCAATATTGCCAGCCGCATTTTGTCTACGAAACAGATTTATGGTTCTAAAAAGCAGAACACACTTATCAAATGAATTTATTTTAAATACTGAAGCCAAATTGGAATTTTTCATTGCATCTGTGACTTCTTACAATAAATCTGGATATAGTTTTGTACCCACTTCCAGTCTGGAAAAAGATCTATCTTACTAAGTATTCATCTACCCACCTTCCTCTGTGAACCACGTATGCCTCCATCTCCCTCACCCAAATGGGAGTCTACAAAATCTACAGCTGTGTTAGTATTTTCAGTGCCTGAGAAGTTAGGTTGGCTTAGTCCTTTGTTCTTTATATCACTGGCATCTGAGGAATTGTCATAGTCTAAAGAACGTTATACCCTATAAATCTACTTTTTTTTTTTTTTTTTTTTTTTTTTTTTACATAGAGATAAAGTAGGCCTTCGGTAAGACATTTGGTTGTAAATAACTAACTAGACATACACCTTGCTGCCTGGATTAAGCTTTGGCAACATAAACTGTAGAGATCTTATTCAAATGATGCTTTTTGATATTGGCAATTTACAACTACATAGCTTATGTAGCCAACAACTAAGTAATTTAATGTGATTTTAGAATTCATAGAAGTTTAGGCTTTTTTAAGCCTTTTTTAAACTTTTTAAAATTTTATGAAGTATATGCACATGCAAAAACCTCATAAATGAAAAATGTACAACTCAATAACTTATCACAAAGCAAACACCTCCGTGACTACCAACCAGGCCTACAAATTGAAGGCACGACAAAGTGTTTTTCAAATAGCCATTAATTAATTAAGCAGATAGTTTGTGTGCCTGTACTGTGCTAGGCACTATCCTATGTCTACTTACTGCAAGTGACAAAGACAAACAATACACAAATAAGTATTTAACAGATATGTGGAAAGAAATAGAGCAAGATAAGGGAGAGTGAAGGTAGGTAGCTATTTTATATGTAGGGTTACCGGGACAGTCTCTGAAGGACAGGGATCCTATTTGGTTATCATCTATATCCCTGGATGCCTTGTCTAAAGTATCAATTAACAAAGATCTATCAAATAAATAGGACATTGAGAAAATCAAATATCTGTGACAGAGCAAAGCAACCCCAAAACACACAAACAGAAAACAACAAAAACAATTGCAAATTAGTTGGCTTTGTGAACAAAAAGGCGAGGCAAATGGCATTTTGTCAAGGCAGAAGAAAAAATTGGCCATTAAACTTCAGACAATGTGTAGCATTAGGGCAGGAAATGTGATTCATTTTCAGGCACTTCCTCCTGAACTATTGCACTGAGCTAAGATTGTACAAGTTCAAGAGGCATCTAAATGTAGACACCAGACTATTAAATTTGAACCAAAAAGTGTTCACTCATCCATAGCTGCCCTTCACTTTCCTAAATGTTTTCAAAATTGATGATTGTGTATTTTTGAAATGCCAGTGGAAGATAAATAAGAAATGGACTGGACACAAAGTATTATTAAAAGTAAAAAGCTCAAGAAACTATTTTTCAGTTTTAATATTGGCGCTGCTATTAACCCACCAACTATCACTTGAAGCCTCTAAAGATAAGAGGAACTAACTAAGAAGGGAAAGATCTTTCCTTGATCCTGAGGCCCAGGTCAATCAGCAATGTTATTTTGTTATTTGGCAAAAGATGCAGAACCCACATGTAAAAACTGGCTCAGAGTTTCAATTAAAATAGAATCCAAATGGAAAATCTCAAGGGTCAATTTAATTGAAGAAAAAAAAATGAAAACAAATATTTCCCAGGCTTGTTTTTTTTTTTTTTTGCTTTAGACATCTAAGTATATAGCCTTTTAAGAGAATGAAAGGGGAAAGAGAGAGAGAGAGAGAGAGAGAGAGAGAGAGAGAGAGAGAGAGAGAGAGAGAGAGAAAGAGAAAAAGAGAAGGAAGGCGAGAGAGAAGGAACCTTGACTTTGACATTTTAAAGAATATTAGAAAATTGCAAAAAGCAGGATTAAAATGTCTGTAAAACTCTCACATTACTTCTTTATTATGCCAGTTAAAATTTTTCTTGTTAGACTAGCCTCTGTATTTTGTTTATTTTTTATATCCATTGCAAATTGATATTTCAAGCATTGCACCCTACACGTAGTAGTCCTTCAATAAATGTATCCTGATGATATTGATTTTACTAAATCCATTTCCCACTTCCTTTTTAATGACTCCTAATAATCCTCATAATTAAGTTAAGTCAATAGTAACACAAGTGTGGAATTCGGCATTAAAAACCCATGTAATTATTCATTCCATCAATCAATAAATATTAATTGCACTTCAAGCAGTGTGTTTATATGCCTGGAGTTTAGCTATGAACAAGGCATACATGGTTCTTTCTGTAAGTATTATAAAGTCCAGCGAGGCTAACATTTAAAAATCTTTACCATTATCATCCTGGATAGCACCATCTTCATCATTATGGCTCACACAGACTGAGAACTTTCTCTTTTATCCTTTTACATATGTTAACTCATTTAATCTTCACAATAACATTTTAAGTAGATAATAACATTAGCCTCATATTTTTTTATGAGAAAACTAAAACCCTAAACAAAATTAAGGAATAAAAAGTGGATTCCAATACAGTGCTAAAAGTGTGAACCATAATGTGATGGTTAAAATAACGCAGCTACCAGTATTGGCAGAGAAATAGGATCAAGATCCCGCCCCCCCCCCCCCCCCCCCGTACTCCATCCCTCTGCTTAAAGAAAGAAAAATCTGAAAGTATTTTTATTTTAAATTTTATCTTTTCCCCTTCTAACTTTTCAAGGAGAGAATCACTGGTGATAGTGATTACAGTGTTTTATATACTTGATGTTTGGGGAGTTATTTATTAAGATAGAGAAGGGGATACAGATCGTGTGATGTGATCCAGAGCCTTCCAAAATGAGGGGAAAGGGCACACCAATTGAGATGTAAGCAAAGGAGCTCTCCTTGGGAATTTAGAGCCCTCTGTTTTATTTTCTGACCTCACTACATAGACTTCCACACCATCCCGGCCTGCCATTGGATAAAAACTGTGTCCAGCAACCCCTGGGACCCAACCAATTTATCATCTACTCTGCTGGAGAGATTTTTGGTTGCTTGCATCCCGTCTTGTGCTGTAGGGTCTAGCAGAGCCAAAGGGTTACTAATTGCCATGTTAAATTCTCCTGGCCTCAGCTCTTCTCTCCCTGGTGTCTCTCAATCTCCCGGTCCAATTGGGGACATCGGAGGAATTTATCTGCACGCCGGGAGCTCGAAAAGCATTTACTGCTAGTTTGTCTGTATCAGCAGAGGAGAAAGGTGGTTTCAGTCGGGGTGACTGTGCTCTGCATTTTATGATGCTGTTTCATAATAGGAGGTTGCAATCTTCTGCTTACTGTAAGATAAAAGGGAAAGAAATTCACAACAACTCGTGTTTGGGGAAACATTTTGTTGAATTTAAGGTTATCCATCAAGATAACAGTTATTACTAATGCCCTTATCTGATGTTGTCTAAATAAAATCCATTAACTGACTTTACATTCCCTGGTACAGTTGCAATAACTTTATTATAGCTGTCAATACGCTGCTGAAAATAATAATTCTAGCATTGATTTCTACTTCTTCTTTGCTTAAAGACCCTTTGGCATCTCCACCGAATTTCTGGAGTTTTTTAAAAAAAATGTGTGACTTTAGGTGGAGGATTTAAAAAGCCAGCCTGGGAACAAGAGTCTGTAGGTGACCTTCCTTATGCAATATTTTAGACAATTTAATTCTGTCTCAGAAAATATAGAATCGGTGACTCAGAGTGAATTTTTTTCTCTCCATCCACTTTCAAGTTTAAAAATATTTTTAGACAGCATGAAATGTATTTGCCTCATTTTCACAAATATCATATAAACACAGATACGCCTGCTCTGTCATGGCTCACCACGACACCATCCCTGATCCGACCTATGCATTTTTAAGTTGACCTAAGAGCACACATCAACTCCTCCCACAGCTGACTCCAATGTGAAATATTACAATTTCTCCTAGTGAGAATCTGTTTCACATATATTTGACGGGTAACGGGGCTTTGTTTTTCCAACACTGGGAAGAAGAGCAGTGCTCTTTGCATCACCATGCATGAGGAAGAGGAACAACTCTTGTTTCAGGGCAAACGTAGGAGAAGTGGCCTAGAGCTGCCAGATACATTGAATATTACATTACTGACTGAGGAGGTAGGAAATGCGATGTAGGTACAGTCTATAGTGAAGGTCTGTTCCAAAGGAACATGGATTTGAAGGACCTGCTGTTGCTCTTTCCAAGTCCTTTATGCCACCTTCCAACTCAATGCTCTCCTTATTCTCCCCCAAACCAAATGCTGGGTGTTAACAAATGCCCATCGTCACTGCACAAAGAGGAGTTAGAGATCTGGCTTTTATTCCTGTCCTGGCCATGCCTTACTCTCTTCCCTAGTTCTGTTTCTTTCTCTTTTAAACTCATGGTCTTTTTAGAGGCCTGGCATCTAACATGGTAGAAAGAACAGCAGCAGCTCTGGAGTTAGAGAAATCTGAGTGCTGGTACTGACTCTGCCACACACACAAAAAAAGTCTAAGACCTTGGGCAAATTATTTCACCTTTTGGAGATTCACATTTCTTATCTGCAAAATGGAAATAAAATTGCCTACCTTGCAGAGTTGTTTGTGAGAATTTAATTAAACCTCATAAATAGTCACCAGCACAGCATAAGTCACATTGTAGGGACCCAATTATAATAATAATGGAACATAAATAGATAAGTGAAAACATAGGGTATTGAGATCTGGTATCTTTGTTTTTCTTTTTCTCAGTGGATGCAATGTCGCTTCTGGAGGAATATTATTTGTCTAGTAAAAGAGGGATTCATTTTTAGATACCATCCCCCTTCACTAAACGACAATGAAGTTTACATCTATTTCTCAGCTTCTTTGATGCAAATATTGAGTGAGATAGTAAGGAAATTAAATTGTTACGTGAGTCCAATTGAGAAGCTTAAAAAGTAATTGCTTTATAGGCAGTTTAAGAAGTGTAGTAATTTGATTTTAATTTTCTTGGTTAAAGCACAGTCTGAACCCCAATCAGCTATTTGGAATTGATTCTGTCATTTTACTCTGGGAACCTCACTTTCAGCTTCTATAAAGTGTGGGGTTAGATCTGGGTGAGGTCAAAGTTCACTTCAGTTCCTGAAGGCAGGCATGATGGGTCTGTGATACACAGGTGGAGAAATCTGATCATGAGCTCAGAAAAGAACACTTCTGTCCCTATATCTACATCATTTCAGGCTCACAGAAGTCACCTGCAATGTGATGTTCATGATGCTGCTTTAGTCATCTTCAGAAAGAGGAAAACCATCCATTCATCTCAGATTAATTTATTTCTGAAGATTAATGTGAGGAAGCCAGACTCCTAAGTTTCCTTGTTTAAAAACAGTTATATGCCTATATAATAAAGAGGTAATATGCAAATTGACCATCACTCCAACACACAAGTTGGCCACCCCCATGTGGTCAAAGATGGCCACCTCCATGTGAACATAAGATGGCTGCTACAAGATAGCCAGCAGGAGAGGGCAGTTGCGGGTGACCAGCCCAGCAGGGGAGGGCATTTGGAGGCAACAAGGCCTGCAGGGGGAGGCAGTTAGGGGTGACCAGGCCTTCAAGGGAGGGCAGTTAGGGTTGTCTAGGTCTGCAGGTGAGGGCAGTTAGGGGTGACCAGGCTGTCAGGGGAGAGCAGTTAGAGGCAATCAGGATGGCAGGGGAGAAGTTAGGCATCAATCAGGCTGCCTGGGTAGTGGTTAGGGGGTGATCAGGCTGGCAGATGGGGCGGTTGAGAGCCAGTAGTCCTGGATTGGAGAGGGTGCAGGCTGGGCTGAGGGACACACCTGCTCCTCATCCTTTCTGCCCTCATGCACAAATTTCATGCACTGGGCCTCTTGTATTTTATAATTGGCCTACCAATGCTTACTATTAAGACAGGTGTCCATATGATGTGCTTAAATTAGAAGAATTGGTCTTAATTTTTTTTTTAACATGCTGTGACTTTCCTCAGTGTCTTTACCTCCTTATCCTTGGATCTTTTATCTATAAAACAGGGGGCTTAAACTAGGTTATGCCAGATTTTTCTTCAGCAATGAGAGTTATAATAATAATTATAAAAAGGAAGAGGACAGCAGCTTCTGAATGAATCCAGTATTATGATTACATGTGAGACCCTGAAGTTTGCCTCAGTTCAAAGAACTGGCTATGTGACCTTGGGCACTTTAATTTCCTCAACTGTAAAATGGGAATATGAGTAATATGAACCTCAGAGAGCTTTTTTAAAGGTTAATTGAATAATATACGTAAAGTGTTTGCCGCAGTTGAAGAATGAATGTCAGCCAGTAGTAGTAATCGTGGTGACTAGGAATAAGATCCTTAATTTAATTCCCATGGCTGCTACTTTATAAGTATTAATATCCATATTTTATAGAAATAACTGAAGTTCAGCGCAGTTAAGTAATTTTAAAAATCATGACTAGGAAGTAAGAGTCAGATTTTAAAACCAGGTCTGTCTACTTTTAACCAGTAAAAAGGATACTTTCTACCTGTTTAATTTTATGAAAATTCTACTTTGATTAGTATAAAATGTCACGTATGTGTTTGTTGTCCTATCTTTTGTATCTGAAAGCACTTTATACAATGTAACTAACAAAATACTCATCATGTCTTATTGATTGGTTCTTTTTTCATTTGTCTGACCAACAGCAGAGAGTGAGCCATATAAGGACAAAAAATCATGGTTTACAAGGCCAAAACACCTGGCACATACTAAATGTATAAGAAATATCTTTAGCCGAAACCGGTTTGGCTCAGTGGTAGAGCATCAGCCTGCGGACTGAAAGGTCCCGGGTTCGATTCTGGTCAAGGGCATGTACATTGGTTGCGGGCATATCCCCGGAAGGGGGTGTGCAGGAGGCAACTGGTCGATGTTTCTCTCTCATTGACATTTCTGGCTCTCTATCTTTCTCCCTTCCTCTCTGTAAAATATCAATAAAATATATATTTTTTTAAAAAGAAATATCTTTAGAAAAATATATTTTAAGAAAACAAAGAGTCTGTGGCAAACAAAACAGAAAAATTTCATTGGGTTCACTTGGCTTTATGAAAAAAAAAGAAAAGAAAAAGAAAGAAAGAAAGAAAGAAAGAAAGAAAGAAAGAAAGAAAGAAAGAAAGAAAGAAAGAGAGACTAGTTTAATAGCATTTTGTCAGGGCCATAGGGTAAACAGACATTGAAGGTAAGATACTATTTATTTTAGGGTAACAAATGAGATTTGTTTTGAGGAGTTTGCTGCTGAAACAATTGCTTTGAACGAAGATTTTACTGGTTCTTACAATGATCATAATTCAAATTAATCAATTTTATATACAGAGTCGTTTTAAACTCAGAGACCTGGCTATTAAATTTGGACCAAATACAGGCAGTTCTGTTTCAAAGACATTCTAGGAGAAATTCACAATGGTTGATGTTTCATATTAAAATTTATACCATCCATCATCCTAATAGATTATCCATATGATTTGTCCATCGTATTATGAGAACAAAATGCTATCTTGTCTCCTTGATCCGGTGTCTTAAAAGAAAGAAAGAAAGAAAGAAAGAAAGCTACACTGTTTCTTTTCTAGTTTTTTTTTTCTTTGAAGTTGTTCATAGCACACAAGGTCTGGCATTGGGAGTAATTAGAGTAAACCATGCAGAAATCCCAAAGGGAGCAGGCAGGTAGGATAATGTTTGCTGCATTAAAAACTTAAAAAGAAAGCTCAGATTTTAGAGGACGAGAAGGTGAATAAATCCTTACTAGGAAGATTAAGTGAGTGAATAGGTTTTACCTGTCTAAATTAGACCCCCTGTCCATATTCTGAGATATAATCCTAATTATGGGGAACATTTGAGACAGAATTTTTAGTAATTAACAGTGCTGTACACATGATAGAAAGACAAATGTTTTGAATATTATGACCCACAGTAGTTGTGCACTAAAATCACATGAGACACCAGTCTCCACCCCAGGCCCAAGGAAGCTGGATCTCCAATCTCTGGGGATGGGTTTAGGACGCTGCCCCTAACAGGTTCCTTGGGAGATTGTAAGGCTCTATAGATAGACAGAACCCTTACAAAGAAATCCTTTATTTCCTCCAACAGAAATTTAAGTTTTTCAGTTTCAGTAATTCTCCCTTATTTGGGGGGATATGTTCTAAGACCCCCATTGTATGGCTTAAACTGAGGAGAGTGCTGATATCTCTGTGTGTGTGTGTGTGTGTGTGTGTGTGTGTGTGTATGTGTGTGTGTGTGTGTGTGTGTGTGTGTGTGCGTGTGTGTTTTCTTCTATACATACATATCAATGATACCTTTTCTATCTTAACTTATCTAACTTATGCTCTGTGGCCATAACTTTTGCAGTTTGAGGTGTGACTGCAAAATGAGCACAGATTTCTTTTCCCTTCTTCACAATTTCACAGGCAGAAGATTTATTCTTACCACAGATTTTAACAGCCTGAGCATATGGTTTTTTACTTTCCTTATTAATTAGAGAACTTTCGCCTTTTCACTTAAAAGAGGCACTTTATGGCTTCTCTTTGGCATATTCCAAATGCCAGCATCACTCCGCTCACACTTTGTGGCCATTACGAAGTAGAACAAGGGCTACTTAATCACAAGCACTAGGATAGTGGACAGTCCTGGGCAGTCGATTAGATAGCCAAAATGACTATTAAGGGACCCACTCACAGGAGCATCTGCAGCGTTGAGACACTGGACAAAGGGGTGGCTCATGTCACCGATAGGACAGAGGGAGACTGTGTGAGATTCCATCACATCACCCAGAACAACTTAAACCATGAATTGTTTATTTCTGGAGTTCTCATTTAATATTTTAGGACTGAGGTTGACCACACCTAACTGAAAAAGTGGAAAGTGAAACTGCAGATAAGGAGTCTACCAAAATTTGGTTTGTGTCAAATGTACCACATGCATAATGCTTCCATATTTCCTTTCCTTATGAAGGCAGAATGATTCAAAGTATTTACAAACAGAAAAAAATGATTAAATAGGATTTTAGGATTTACCAAAGAAAATATGTCCCAAACATTACATTGGAACATATTTAGACTAAAAATTATTTTCTGTTTAGCTCAAATTTAAATTTAACTGGATGTCCTATATTTTATCTGGCTACTTTTATGCAAAACACACACACACACACACACATAAGTCACAGCCCGAAGGTAGCTAGTGCACCATTTGCAAATGATCTCACTTGTGAATTGATTTGGGGCGCATTATATTTGTCCCCTAAAATAATATAATTAATGTAAACCTTGAAAATAGTGTCTTTGTTTAGCAAACAAGAATGCAAAAGTAGCATTAATAATGTAACAGTCTCTGTTACATACATGCTATTCCTTTTTAAAATTCACTTTTAATTCAATGCAGTGTTATTATTTTTAAAGAACTAGTCTTTTATTCACTGAAAGAAACTTAACTGTCTGCCAAACTCAGAGTGTGTTTAATTTTCCACCTAGACAAGTGAAGTCTAAAAAAAAAATTACCAATACTAAAATGGATGTGGCTACGGAGACCTACAGGAAGTCTACAGAAAGTAGGTGATGATAAGCATCTCTCTGGCCTGGAGATCTGTGTCTGTGTTCTAAACAGGGCATCAGGTGTGGCCACAATCCGAACAGATGTTTCCACATGTGGGAGTTGGGGTTTGAGTCTCTATTGGCTACCTCTGCCTTTCCCCTTGTATCCTTCATTGTGGCGGTGTGTGTTTTTAAGCTGTGGAACTTTTTTGCCTTACTTTGTGCTTCTATTTGGTAGAGCTGTGGGCTGTGGTGTGCTATTTTTTTTCTTGCATATTTTTATATGATTGTTAAGAACTTTTTCCTTTAATTTTGGTCTTGCTGTTTTGAGACTCCTGAATCACTTTCTGGTCACCGTTTTAGGGTATGATTTTATAGCAGCAAGAGGGAGGAGGAAAAGTAACAGTAGAGACATTATTCTGAAGGGAGAAAAAAAGCCTCAGTCAATAGCAGATGACCTTGCCCTTGGTCTGCCTTGACATGGGAAGTTGAACTGCCCCAGGAAATCATTAACAGACAAGTAGTGACTGTTTTGTCAGGTCTTATTGTTTAATTAGGTCACAACTTAGATCCCAATTCTAAAATCCTTTTGGCACATGCCATAATTCTCAGTACTTTGCATCAAATATTTCCTAGCAGCTGCCTATATGAGGCAAAAAGCAAGTACATTCATTATTTGAACTTTTTTTTTTTAAATAACAGAGTGAAAAGTTTTTAGTGGTCAATCACTCAAACTTTTTATGGAAGTAATTGCACCCTGTGGCTCCCAAATGCTTAATTTAGCCACAAGGCTTTTCTGAATCACATTTTTTGTTCTACAGTCTACAGCATATCTGGAGAATAACAACTCTTTAGTCTTCCCAACAGTATGGCCTGCTTTGAAGATGTTTTCTTGGTGTTCATGGACTATGTCTCGAACCTCTCCAGATACTGAGAATCTGAATCAAAGTTCTAGACCTGGGCAGGAGAAGGTTTGTGGCAAACGTGATATATTTGACTCTGGCCCACAGCTGGGGTTTCTGGAGACACATCACAGAGATTACTGCCATCCAAAAATTAGGAAGTGGAAAGATCTGGAAAATCCCGGTGGATAAAACATTTTCCCTACGTTTCAATTGCTAGATATTTTCTTTGTAAAACACCTACATGTTGGCACTTATCACTCTTTCTGCAAGGAGAACATGACACAGAACAATGAATCTATTTATTGAGATTTTTTTTTCTCTACAAAAGCAGCCTGCATTCCATTTTTCTTAATTTTATTCCATTGCCACTAGTGATGCTACTATAAACAAGGCTTCCCATTTCCCCTTTTTCCCCTGTTTTTATGTTAAAATTCATCAATGATATCTGTTCCTCCTTAATAGCCATTTAACCAAGCTCAATGTATTGAGTTGTGTTAATTTACATCTCTCTTTCCATTTCCTAGGTCTGTACATTTGCAACTTTGCTTTTCCAAATTTTATTTCTTCTTTTCAGTATTTTCCAAAAGGGTAACAAGTCGTATGCAAGTTTTTAAGAGGGTGGTATGGAAATACTCAGGACAGACACTACCCAGATTGCTGAGTTTAATAAGAGGGCAGGGGAAAAACTTTCTTGGCTGAGGAAGAATGTTACGTAGAGAACCTGAGAGGAGTGGAAACAAATGAACAAAACTGCAAGCAGTGAGTTCAATATGAAAGGAAGGCAAAATGTGAGGTTGAGTGATAGATAATAAAGCAAGAGAAAAGTACGGCTCAAATTATAAAGGGCATTGCACACCATAACAGGGTTTGGTTTTCATCATAAAGGTAAAGGGCAATAATAAAGGGCTTTAAGAAGAAGAACTAATCTGATTTCTTTTTGAAAGATTACTCTGGCAATGTGTGGGAAATGGATAGAATAGAGTAAAGTTGGAGTTAGAGAGTAGTAGGAGGTTATTTAGTAAACTGGGCAACAAATAGAGCCCAAAACTCAGGTAGTGATAATGTAAAAGTTAGGCAGATAGAATCCATACAAGTTGGTGACTAGTTAAATAATAACAATATAAGTGAGCCATAATGCAGTGAAGGAAGACTCTCAGTCTTCAGGCATGAGAAAATAAGGGAATTGTGGAGGTAAATTTATTCATTTATTGAGAAAGAAAGTACCAAGATTAAGTTCCATTCTGAATAGGGGGTCAATTCCATTTTGGATCTGTTGAGTATCTGACGTCTGCCATACACTTAGGTGCAGATACCTAATTGGCTGAGTCAAAATATGGAATGCATCAGTCTATAGAATAAATGAGTCTTGAGAGTAAATGAGATCACCCAGAGAGAAGTTTCAGAATGAGAGTTGAGAGTCCAGAGCATTTGAAATGTGGACAAAAGGAAATTAAGCCATGAAGCATAGTGCTAAGGAATATACATAAAAGTAGGAATAAATGAAAGAGAACATTATGCCATTAAGAGAAGAAAGAATTTCAAGACCTGCTCAATACTATTAGTTAGAGAAGTGGGTATTAAAAGGTTCATTGCATCTAGTTGCAGGGCAGTCATGAATTATTTCGTTGGAAATGGTTTCATGCAAGTAATTATTGTAGAACCAATTTTTATGAAATTTGTAGAGTCAGGTTTGATCATTTCTGAATTTCAAATAATTTTACCATTTAATCTAAGTTATATTTACTGTTTCAAAATTTTTCATAATATTGTCTAATTATCACTTTAATCTCTATTGAACACATGATGTCTCCTATTTCATTCTGATGTTGGTAATTTGCCACTTTTCTTTTTTCTCTTGTCTAATTTTTTGTATTGATTTTAGAGAGAAACAGAGAAGGAAAGAGAGATATAAACAGCAATAATGAGAGAGAATCATTATCTGATTCCTGCATACCCCCTACTGGTAGATCAAGCCCGCAACCCAGGCATGTGTCCTGGACCAGAATCAAAACCAGGACCCTTTAGTCTACAGACCAACACTCTACCTACTGAGCCAAACCAGCTAGTGTGCCTCTTTTCTTTTTCTTTTTTATCTTGATAAATCAGTCTAGTTAAAATTTTATCATTTTTGTTTCTTTGTTTTTCAACAAAAGATTATTTTATTTCATTGGTTCTCTTTATTCTTATTATATTTTACCATTAGTTTGTTTTCTTTATTATTTCCTTCCTTATACTTTATCAGAGATTAATTTACTCTTTATTTTAGTTTCTTAATGTGAACTTAGATCAGTGATTTTAGAATTTTTATCTTTTCCACTACAGTCAATTAGAGCTATAAAATGTGTTCCTAACAATTTAACTGCATCCATGATTTTCATACGCAGTGTTTATAATTTTCTTTCATTTCAAAATATTTTCTAACTTTCCTTGTGATTTCTTCTTTTTTTCATGAGCTATTTAAAACATGCTATTTGTTCCAGATATCTTTGTTATCATTTCTAATTTTATTATTCGTATGTAGATAACATATACTATATAATTTTATTTACAATGCAATCTAGATAAATGTTTATGCTTACTTGAATAAAAGTGTATTCTGCTTGTTATTTATACCAAGTTTAGTATAGCTTGTCTTCTATATTCTTACTTTCTGTAAATACTTTATCAATGTATGTTCTTTAATTTTATTCATATTTTGTTTTATGTATTTTGAAACCTTATTATTAAGTGCATACATATTTAGGTTTGTTTTGCTTCTTTCGTGTATTAACATCATGAAGTTCCAAGTAACACACCTTATTTGTTCTGAAATCTATTTTATCTGATTTTAGTGATAGCCATTCCCTCTTATTTTATGCTAAAAGTTTATATAACTTTTCTTTTTTTGTTTTTAACTTATCTTTTTTTTTAATATATAAAGTGAGGTTTTTGTTAGCACAGAATTGGCTCTTTCATTATATAGTTTGACAATTTCTTTTAATCAGAGTGCTCAGATCATTTATATTTAGTATAATTATCAGTATGACTGGGTTTAAATGATCAACTTGCTATATTTTCCTATTGTGATATTTGTGTGATTCCCCCCCTTTTTATTCTTTTTCTGATTTCTTATGGATTGAGTATTTTTAGAGTTCCATTTCACCTCTGGTATTGGCTTACTAACTATACCTTTTTGCTTTGTTTTTAGCGGTTACTCTAGAACAGGGGAGGGAAACATCCAGCCTGTAGGCCATAAAGGCCAGTGAAATCATTTGGTCTGGCCCTGCCAAGGCATTAGAGATGAGTTAATTTAGTGTTTGACCAAATAACAGACCAATGTTAAGTTGATAATTTTGTGTGTCCCATGAATGATACTATAAATATTCAAATGGCTCTTGGCATAAAAAAGGTTCCCTACTCCTGTTCTAGAGCTTACAAAGTACATTTTACTTATCACAATTGTTTTTCCATTAAAAAATAAAAAAGTAGCTAATCACACCTGTTTATTAAAGGGGATGGTGGTGGTGGTTCCCAAGATGTATAGGAATTTAGTACTAGAACCAGGAAAGTTCCATGCACACAGGAATGAGAAGGATCACTGTTTTTCACATTAATATAAAAATATTATGCTGAAACCAGTTTGGCTCAGTGGATAGAGCATCAGCCTGTGGATTCAAGGGTCCCAGGTTTGATTTCAGACAAGGGCATGTACCTTGGTTGCAGGCACATCCCTGGTAAGGGGTGTGCAAGAGGCGGCTGATTGATGTTTCTCTCTCATCGATGTTTCTGACTTTCTATCCCTCTCCCTTCCTCTCTGTAAAAAATCAATAAAATATATATTTAAAAAAGAATATTAAAGTGACATGTCATAGACCCATCGATACATTATTATTTTATTTGCTTTCAACATTAAATTATTTTTAAAGAATCTTTTAAAATATAAGAAAATTTATTTTTTACTCACATATCTATAATTTATTATTTCCCTTTCAGAGATGGAAGGAAGGAGTTTGGGAGGGAAGGAGAGATTAATGAAAAAAGAGGCTGGTTAGTGATGATTATGAGAATATCGTTGGGCAAATCAGTGAAGTGCCAGTATGCAACAAGTAGAATAATTGACTCTAATAATAATGTATCTGGAGGATAAAGTTTGGTTTAAGTTAAAGTCAAGAAACAGATTGAGTAAAATGGTGAATATAAGAGAGCTGTTCATAAGAAAACAAGTATGTCATAGTCCATAATAGGAATATCACAGAGGGTGTGGACAATATGGATAAGAAATACTCTCTACTTTTGCCCACTCTAGGTCTGTCCTAGCTTTCATGTGTAACTTCCAGAGTCACTTTGATTTGAAATGAGCCCAACTGGCAGTTTAGGATAGAGTAATACCTCATCTATAATAATAAAAGCATAATATGCTAATTAGACTGGACAGCAGAACAACTTTCCAGGTGTCATTCCGAATGTCCTTCTGGACGACATTCCTGATGAAGCTGCAGCAACAGGGGCTGAGGCAGAGGTGATTAGGGACAATCAGGCAGGCAGGCAGGCAGAGTGTTAGAAGTGATCAGGCAGGCAAGAGGACAGTTAGGGATGATCAGGCAGACTAATCTAGTGACTATGGGTGATCAGGCAGGCAGGCAGGTGAGCAGTGAGGAGCCACCAGTCCCAGATTATGAGAGGGTGCAGGCTGGGCTGAGGGGCCCCTCACCCCATGCACAAACTCTGTGCCCTGGGCCTCTAGTTTCATTTATAAAAATATAGCAGAACCTGGGTGTAAGTTGCCCAAGATGGAGAAGAAGACAAAATATCTTAATTAGTGCAGAATAGACAACACTAAGGTGGTGCAGAGAGTAAGTGGAAGTGACTGAGAAAGATAAATATTCAAGGAAACAAAGAAAGAATGAATTTAGAGAGGTTGGTAAAACCTGCAACAACAAAAAAGAAGAAGACAAAGAGGTCAGGCAAGAAAGCACACATAGGATGCTGGGTTTTTATGTACTAAGTTATCAAAATACACCTGGACTTATGTGAAAGAATTATATTTAGCCTGCCATCATGACTTAGTGGTTCAGGGTCAACCTGTGAACCAGGAACTCATGGTGCAATTCCTACTCAGGGCACATGCCCCCATAGCGGGCATGCAGGAAATAGCCTAACTATGATTCTCTCTTCTCATTGATGTTTCTATCTCTATCTCCCTTCCTCTCTGAAATATATATATATATATACATATATATATACATATATATATATATATATATATATATATATATATATATGTATATATATATATCTCAGTGCACACAATCCATTCACTGGGGAGGGGTGTCCTTCAGCCCAGCCTGCCCCCTCTCATAGTCTGGGAGCTCTCATGAGATGTTCTACTGATGGCTTAGGCCTGCTTCCCGTGCGGGAGACAACTGGGCTGATTAGGAGAAAACGCCACCCTATCACCCTACTGCTGCTGCCACTGCCAGCCACCACATCCACCAAGTTGTTTTCATCAACATGGACTCCAGACCCTTTACCACGAAAAAATGACTACTTTCTTTGGGCATTTTCAAGATGTCTCTTTCATAGGATATGACATTTCTTTCTTTTCTTTCTTTTTTTTTAATCCTCACCTGAGGATAGTTTTCCATTGATTTTCAGAGAGAGTGCAAGAGAGAGGGAAAGACTGAGAGAAACATCAATGTGAGAGGGACACTTCGATTGGTTGCCTCCTGCATGAGCTCTGACCTGGGCCCTGACTAGGGAGGAGCCTGCAACCTAGGTATATGCCCTTGATCAGAATGAATCCCAGACTCTGAGATCAGCAGGCCAAGGCTTTATCCACTGAGCAAACCCGGCTAGGGCAGGATATGACATTGCTTAGCCCCTCCAGCAGCAGACCTTCCTTTTTTCTCCAGGAGTGTGGTAGAAAAACCCTATATCACCTTCTTTGATTCTTATAACACAAGTTATCAAAACACTGCAAGTGGCATCCCCGGAGCTTAGCCAATGAGCTGTCAGAAAAGGTGTTTACTTTACAGCTTACTCGCAGGGGTGGGACTGCTGGAAGGCTGCAGTGTATCCACTCTGGGCCTGCTCCAGCCATGCCACAGTGGCTGGGGCAGGCCCCCCTGTGTGTGTGTCTACTTCGGGCTTGCACCATCCATGGCTTGCCTCACCACGCACACAGTCTCCTTCTGCCCATCTGCATGCACAGGCTCCTCCTGAACAGTTGTGACTGTTACAGTGTCCCAGCTGATTTGCATATTATCTCTCTCTCTCTCTCTCTCTCTCTCTCTCTCTCTCTCTCTATATATATATATATATATATATATATAATATTTATTCCCTTGTTCATTAATTTTATAATGTCATCAAAAGCATATAGATTTATGAAAAGATAATAGATAACAAACCAAAAGAATTATATATATATATATATATATATATATATATATATATATATAATGTTTTCATTAGGAAATAGAACACTAAGCAAATCCTGTTTAGCATCTATGAGCAGATTTATCATATGGTTACTAAAATAAGTTACATTCAATCTTCAGTCTGTATTTTTATTCTGTATATCTCTAGATTCTGACCTTAGGGACTGCACACATCTACTTAAAGTCACATGTACTCTATGAGAATCAGAATTAAAAATTATAGCTTCTTCATCTAATAAGACAATCAGCTATTACATCCCTGAGGGAAAATTTTCCCCAATAATATTTCATTCACATTCCATAGGAAGGGATTCGGTGCTATTGTTTTAACAAATGTGTTGGTCACTTCTTCACAAATGGGTGTCATACTGCAGCACTGCAGGGGTGGCCTGTTCCCTTAACCCACTCAGAGGGCTAATAATCCTGAATTCCTAGGCAGACATCCATCAGCTGACCCTCCTGGAGCTTTCATTATTAGATAACATGCCTCTTTGCTCCAATCAAGCCACCCTGCTTACTATTCTCTGTATATGACTTCAGCGCATATTGCTCTGAATCATAGCATGTCAGAGCTGAAAAGGCTGTTAGAGATGTAGACCAGCCCTCCTCAATTTATACCTGAGGAAACACATTTCAGTAGTCCTTCAAAGCCAAGCTCAAAACTTACCTCCCACAGATTGCTTTCCCTACTGGAACCACTCATTTTTTTATTTTTATTTTTACTTTTTTTTTACTTCTCTTGCTAGTATATCTTTTGGTCCAGGAAGAAGAAAGTCCTGGATAAGTCCATGTGCTGCCCCTGGCCTCCATTTTCTTTGTTATAATAGGAAAGAATGGGATTTGCTTTCTAAAGTCCCACTTTACTATCATATACAGGGAAGGGTAAAAGTTGGTTTACAGTTATGAGTACACAAAAAATGTATTCTTGTAGTTTTATTACTTAATTAATTTATTATTGTATTAGTTATTATTATGATTATGGATATTAATCTACTTTTCCCCACCCCAGAATTTGACCAATTGTGAAGTCTCATACTCTTAATAATAATTCTTGGTAATGTATGCTTCATAAAATACCTTATTCACTAAACTTGATGCACAGTGGTACTTGTCCCTCACTGCAGTGCCCAGTGTGTCTGAGGTCAAGGTTCAGTTACCACAGACCTGTGCAAAGTGAAGAATCAGTGCCAGTCTGCATGTGTTTCAGCTAACATGAAACAAAGCAAAGCCAGAGGCACCTGTATTTTCTACTTATCAGTAGTTTTGTTTTCCTTTTGGAACTCACTCAACCTGATTTTCTTGGGGAACGATTTTTCCCTTAATCAATAAACTGTAGTTGAAGGGCATTGACCTTCCCTGGCAAAAGGTGATCACATGACCAGAGCTAGACCAATCAGATGTTTTCCTTGTAAATTCATTACAGCCATAGCAGCACAAGAATTGAAAAGGGCTAAAGTGAATTCACCTGGTGGCCTCCTTATGAAAGGCTTGTTCACTAGGTCCTATGTACAAGTCACTGTTAGAGCTGATCTGGTTCCTGTACTTCCTAAGGTCTGATTCTTTAACCTTTTTTCGGATTCTAAGAACAACCGTTTATCATTGTACTAAGTCCTGTTTTTGCTTAAGTTATGCAGAATTATTTTGTGTTGTAAAGAACAGAAATATCTTAACTGATGCAGGGTTTCTGGTTTTGCCTAAACCGGTATATTTGTTTTCTCCTACAAACTTCACAAGCCAACAGTATTCCCTGACTGCCCCTCCAATTTCTGAACACCTACTTGTTTCTTACCCTTTACAATTGACTCTCACCCCATTTAAAATCCACCTTTGAAAGTTATTGCTCAATATAAAGGCTTTTTTTGGTAATTTCTCAACCTTTTAGACATTTCCTTGCAATATATGATTGCATGGGAATTCCCATCCACCTTTGTTCTCTTCTGTGGTAGTAAACCAATCTGGTCCCCTCTTCTCTAGGATCTCTTCCATTTTCTTTTATAAGTCCACTTTCTTTATTTCATAAATATTGACATATATAATGCTTCTGATACTGACCCTCATATTCTACTATGGCCTATGTGTTTCAGGTTGATTCTTCCTTTCCAACCCCAGGGTACATGTTAGTCTTCTGAGAGTAAATGAAAGATTAACTAGAACACACATAGCTTCTTGGATTTTAAATTTTCCTTGACTCTTAGGGAGGAGAATTAATATGTTTATATTGATTCAATATTAGGATGAAATTTTTAAGATGAGAAATGTTCTTTTTCAGTGTCTTACTTGAGAGACACCTATCAGCTCCTCACCATTCAACCTTCTTCACTCAGAGAACAGGCTTGCTGGGATAGCATTCTTTCTGCCAGGAGACACAATCTGCCATAGCATTTGAGAAGCACTGCCCAGGATGATCATACTTACTCTTTTAGTTTAGCAAAGTGGTTAACAGTGTGGGCTCTGAAAGCAGATGGGTACAGCTCCATACTCCATACAGTTACTAGAGAGGTGACTTTGAGCTACTTATTTACCTCTCCGAGCCTAAGCGCCCTCATCTACAGAATGGGAAGAGAATATTTACCTTATAGGGTTGGCATAAGAATTAAATGAGATAATGTATGTAAAATGAAATGCATCCAATGCAAATTAATTGTTGTAACAAATTGCTATTCATCTGTATAAATAATGGGCAATTTTTTTCTTAAATGTTTTTATTGATTTTCTTTCTTTTTTAAAATTAATTTCAGAGAGGAAGGGACAGGAAGAGAGAGATTTAAATATCAATGATGAGAGCTCCACCCTGCGGATGGAGCTCCCAACCTGGCCATGTGCCCTAACCCATAATCAAACCATGACTTCCTGGTTATAAGCCTATCCTCAACCCCTGAGACACACCAGCGAGGCTGTTTTTATTGATTTTAGAGGGAGGGAGAGAGAGAGAGAGAGAGAAAGAGAGAGAGAGAGATCGGTTGCCCCTCATATGCACCCCAACTGGGGACTAAACCCTCAACCTGGGCATGAGTCCCAACTGGGAATCAAATCTGAGACCATTTGGTGTGGTGCTCAGGACAATGCTCAACCAACTGAGTATACCAGCCAGGACATGGCCAAATTTTTATTTCTAGCCCTCTGATTATTTAGTTGCCTTCAGATTTCTTTATTTTTATCATCAGTATCACCATCCTGTCCAGCATTAATACATAAAACCTGACTCTTTCATCTGAATTACCACCGCATGTCCGTCCACTTTCATGACTAGACTAAAACTCAGAATGTTGCTTCTGCAATTTCACACTTAAATCCTGTCTTTTTTATTTTTCCCATTTGGTAATAATGGATACACCTATATTAACACATCAGTATCATCTAAAGTCCTTAGAGTTGACTCTTGATGTTGTACATTCTATGGCTTTTGGTAACTGTATAATGACAAATATTCATCATGTATCATACAAAATAGTCTCACTGCCCTAAAAATCCTCTCTGCTCTATCTATTCATACCTTCCTATCACATATACCTAATGAGGTGTCTGTTAGGTCTTTTGCTAATCTTTTATTGAATTGTTTGCTTCCTCATTATTGAATTTAAGACCTCTTTGTACATTCTGGTTTACACTATTTTATCAAATATGTCTTTTGCAAATACTTTTCTCACAGGTCTATTATAGCTTACCTTCTTATTCTCAAGGCAGACGGTATATTTCACAGAGCAGAAAAGTTTTAATGAAGTCCAGTTTATCAGTTATTCCTTTCATTGATCATGCCTCTGGTATTGTATCTAAAATGTCATTGTTATACCCAAGGTCCCCTAGATTTTCCCCTACTGTTATCTTCTAGGAATATAAAATTTTTGAATTTTACATTTAGGTCTGTGATCCATTTCACAATAATTTTTTGAAAAATATAGACAATGTGTTTAGGTTATTTCTTTTTTTAAATCTGATTAGATTTTTATTCTGTACCTTACCAGCTTTTTACAAATTACCTGAATTTCTTAAGTCTCCATTTGTCACATTTTTCAAACCTTCTGAAGTATTCTTCTGCATGAAATTTATCAGAAGATGAGTTATAGGCAAATACCAACCCACATGTGGCACCAGTGCTGCCACATCGAACTTGGAAACAGAGATCTAGATAAAGTACAGCAGAAGGGAAAAGTTCTGTGGCTGTTTTATTTCTAAATAATATGGTTAAATTCAAATAGCTTCCAACAAAATGATCTTTCAAATACATTAAGTCCTAGAAGATCCAAGATGGCAGCAGAGTAGGTGAAAGTTACCTCCTCCTAGAAAAAAAAAGGAATTACAACTAAATTATAGAACAGTCAACCTCAATAACCATCTGAGGACTGCACAAAAGTGTAACTAAGGACATACAGAAGATGCTATGTTGCAACTGGTAAGAAAGGCACAGTCTCAAAAAGGACTGGCCCTGCACCCACATATGCTGGTTGAAAGCCCAAAGGAATATTTCAGCTGCAAAGATCTCCCCTGAGGAGCAAGAGGTCTCAACACCAAGCTGGGCTCCCCAGCCCAGAGTACGGAGTCAGGAAGAAGAGCTTCATAACATCTGGATATGAAATTCAGTGGGAGTCTGCTAGAAACCTAGAGTCCCTCTTATAGGGCCAGCATACAAAATGTCATTCTCAGGCACTCATCCAGAGAAAGGGTGACTGCTTAAAGCACACAGGAGTTGTACAGGGAGAGACTGAGTTGTATGGCCTAGCGGAGAGGGCTGGAGGGACAGCTGCCATTGTCTCTGTGCTTATTCCTTCCCCCACACTGCCCACAGGCACCATCTTTCTTTTCTTCTTCTCTTTTTTATTGCCTAATCTTGTTAATTTTATTTTATATTTTATTAATGTTTATTGCATGTAATATTATTATATTTAAGATCATTATTCTTGGATAATTGGTGTTTATTGTAAATATTTCTTCCTTTTCTACATCCAGGTACCTTCCCAGGCGCACTCTGTAGTTTATTGCATGTAACATTATTATATTTAAGATCGTTTTTATTGAGATATTAAAATAAAAAATAAAAAATAGGTTATTTCTTTGCATGTGAATGTCCAGCCTTTCCAGTTTCATTTGTTGAAAAGACAGTCTTTTCTCTATTTCATTGCCTTTGCTCCTTTGTCAAAAGCCACTTGCCTATATTTATTATATTTTTCTGTTTAACCCCATAGTTGTTGCTTTAAGTTTTTTATTGACTATTACCTGGTTAATAAAATAATTAACTATTAAAATAATTTCCTACATGATTTCTCCCTAGGCCATTCTCTCCCCATTCACTCCTATTCTGTCCCAGTCCTAGATTAATCTTCCCAAAATATAGCTATCATGGAACTATCAGTGACATTCCATTGGCAATAAGCCTTTGAAGTTATAAAAGCTTAAAACCATAGCTTATGAAGTTGGAAGGAACTGAAATTATTAGTCTAGCTTTTCTCCAAGTTCATTGTCACTAAGTTTAATATCTCAGTGAAGAGGTCAAGCTGTTTTTAATTTTGGCATTCTCAGAGACAGGATTTCTCTGTCTCAAAAAGAAGCCCATTTCAATTTTTAACAGCTCCAGGTGTTAATAATTTTTTTAAATATTGAACTAAAAGTTTGTCTTTATCTACTTTCTTCCATTGGTTCAAATTCTTCCTGCCATAACTTCTAGAATGAGATCAGTCTATCTATAGGTGACTTAAGACCACAGGCTCTGCAGCCAGACAGCAAGTGTTCCAATACCAACTCTGTAATTTTTAATTTCACTACTGATAATACTGAAAATTATTTCATGATGTTGTTATAAATATTAAGTGAATTAATATTTGTAAAGGGGCTTATACCACTTCTTGGCATGTACAACCACTAAATATGTGTTAGCTGTCATTATTGGCTACTTTTTCATGTGATATTTTTCTTTAAAATATTCTCAGATAATTATATATCTTTTCCTCTTTTCTATTTATCTCCTTCAATCTTATCACATACAGTCTTATTACATGTGAACAGTGATTCCAGTATCAGAAAGATTAGTGTTTGAATACCAGCTTTGCTACTTTTTGATGTGTAAGTTTAAGCACATTACTTAACCTTCTTTGGTCACGTGTAAAAAAGAGGGAACCTTTGTTTTAGGCTAAACAATGGCCCCCAAAGATACCCAAGTTCTAATTCCTGGAACCTGTGATCATAACTTTATATGGCAGAAGATGCAATTAAATTGAGGGAGAGCATTGTGAATTATCCAGGCAAACCCTAAGTGGAATGACATGTGTCATTAGAGGGAGGAGAAGGGAGATTTGACTGCAGAAGAGGAGGAGGCAATGTGACCAACAGCATCTTGTAATGTAAAAACCCCGTTCCCTTCCCTCAGACAGCACATAAAATAGTGGGACCAGCCAGGTGCCATATGATACGCAACTTAAGCAGCACAAAAAAAGTTCACTGTTCACTCAAAATAGAAAAGAGTTTTTCCAAATAAGAAAGGAGAACCTGAGCTATTGCTGGGCACTGGTTTCATATAAGGGAATGAATGGTCCAAGTCCAGGACATTGTTTGGATAATCCTGGGAACTGCCAACAGGTCATAGGATAGCTATTTCCACAAAGCCATTGTTTTATGTCACTGGGGTCCATCATATTTTTACAGAAATAATAAAAAACTAATACAATTTTTTATCAAACTATGTTTTTATAGGATCAAATGAGAAAATATGTCTCTATATCTATCTATATTTAGTGCCTAGCTCAGTGCTTTAAACAAAATAAATATACCATGTCCAAATACTTTTAAAAAATCACTCAGACCACAAAAGAAAATGCATTGAAAGAGGTTAAAGACATGGAGGTAGCAAATTACGTGTTTATTGCATATTCCACATAAGAAATGAATGTGACTGCTTAGAGAGAAGTACAACTATTTCAAGTATTTTTAGAAGGTCAGAAATTTTGCATAGATTACATGGAGAGGAGTAGAGGAGAAGAAGACTTAAGAGTCCATATTGACTTCCAGCTTCCTGGCCTGAACAGCCTATCTATTCTTCCCTTTTTACTTTGATGGCCTACAAGGTTCACTTTTACTAAAGGTTAAATCATTAGGCTATAGCAATTAACAAAATACCTGGTCCACTTTTCCACTGGCTTAATATTTACTTGTTCTGAGACCATCACAACCTGCAAATGATTAAGCCATGTTTTACTTTTTTTTTTAATTCAGCATATACCTTCTTAGTTAAGTTGATTCCTTAAGTGTCTTAACTTTACTTAGAAAACTACAGGACTTTGAAAAAAGGGATAGAGGAAGACATAAACAAATGGAAGAATATACCCTGTTCATGGATTAGTAGAATCAACATCATAAAAAATGTCCGTACTTCATAAAGCAATCGATAGATTCAATGCAATCCCCATTAAAATATCAACATCATATTTCAAAGACCAGGAAAAACTCTCCAAAACTTCATCTGGAATAAATAAAAGACCCCAAATAGCTGCAGCAATATTAAGAAAGAAGAACAAAGTTGAAAAAATCATAATACCAGTTATCAAGCTATATTACTAAGCCACTGTGCTCAAAACTGCTTGGTACTGGCATAAGAACAGACATATAGACCAATAGAATAGAACAGAAAACCCAGAAATTGACCCAAGCCATTATGCTCAATTAATATTTGACAAAGGAGGCAAGAGAAAACAATGGATTCAAGACAGTCTTTTCAATAAATGGTGGTTTTTTTTTAATTGGACAGATACATGCAAAAAAATGAAACTAGACCACCAACTTACACCATACACAAAAATAAACTCAAAATGGGTAAAGAACTTAAAAGTAAGATGAGAAATCATAAAAATCTTAGAAGAATCCAGAGGCAGCAAAATAACAGAAATATGTTGTAGCAATATCTTTACTGAGACAGCTCTAAGGACAATGGAAACTAAAGAGAAAGTAAGCAAATAGGACTACATCAAAATAAAAAGCTTCTGCACAGTGAAAGAAATCATCAACAAAACAACAAGAAAGCCCACTGCATGGGAGAACATATTTGCCAATGTTATCACCGATAAGGGTTTAATCTCCAACATTTACAGGGAACTCATATAATTTAACAAAAGAAATATAAGCAGTTCAATTAAAAAAATGGGCAATGGACCTAAATAGACGCTTTTTGAAAGAGGACATACAGAAGGCAGGAGACATATGAAAACATGCTCTAAGTCACTAATCATGTGAGAGATGCAAATCAAAGTGACAATGAGGTAACATCTCACACTTGTCAGAATGGTTATCAACAACAAATCAACAATGGAAAAGAGCTGGCTAGTATGTGGAGAAAGAAAAAGAACCTTAGTGCACTGCTGGTGGGAATGCAGACTGGTGCAACCACTGTGGAAAACAGTATAGAGTTTCCTCAAAAAATTAAAAATGGAACTCCCATTTGACCCAATAATCCCACTTCTAGGAATATATCTCAAGTCATCAGAAACACCTATCAGAAAGAATATATGTATCCCAATGTTCATAGCAGCACAACTTACAATAGCTAAGATTTGGAAACAGCTAGGTGCCCATCAGCAGATGAGTGGATTAAAAGACTGGTACATCTACACAATGGAATACTATGCTGCTGTAAAAAAAACAACAACAAAAAAAACAAAACAAAACAAAAAAAAACACTTACCATATACAACAGCATGGATGGACCTGTAAAGCATTATACTAAGTGAAATAAGCCAGAAATAAGGAGAAAGATAAATATCACATGATCTCACTCATTTGTGGAATATAATGAACAGCACAAACTGAAGACAAAAATAAAGCCAGAAGTACCCTGACCAGTTTGGCTCAGTGCATAAAGCATCAGCCTACAGACTGAAGGGTCCCAGGTTCGGTTCCTGTCAAGAGCATGTACCTTGATTGCGGACACATCCCCAGTCGGGGGTGTGCAGAAGATAGCTGATTGATGTTTCTCTCTCATCAATAATTCTCTCTATCTCTCTCCCATCCTCTCTGTAAAAAAAAAATAATAATATATATAATATTATATAATATTAATTAGTAATAATACACACACACACACACACACACACACACACACACACACACACACATTTAAATAGAGCCAGAAGCATGGACCAACCATCCAACCTAAGAGGGGAGGCAGGGGAGGAGAAAGAGGGGTAAGAGACCAACTAAAGAACTTGTATGCATGCACATGAGCATAATCAATGGTCACAGACAGTAGGGCATTGGTGGCATGTGCTGGGGAGTAGGAACAGTCAGGGAGAGGCTAATGGGAGGGAAAGGAGATTTATGTATTAAACAATAAAGAATTTAAATTTTAAAAATAAAATAATAAAATAAATTTCAGCATGTGTTTCTTTAATATAAACACTTAAGGCACTTACAACTTCGTTCTATGACTTCAAAATGGCCTGAAGTCTGGCACAATGACAAAAATCTCAGGACCTTCCCAGGCACCATACTCCATATTCCCTGGAAGAGAACAGTCAGAAATCAAGGACTTGGTTCAGGAGACAAAGTACGCCTTCCAGAAATATTTGGCAACAGTGTGGCTGCTCTGCCTTGCCCCTGAATAATTTAATCAAGTGACAAATATGTACATGGATCTCTCATGGAGTGACCAGAAAAAAAAAGTAAAATTGGAAAAGAAAAAACAACAACAACAACAACAACCCAGCAATGAAAACGACATAAAGCTATTGTGTTTGTGTGTCCACAGTTTATGTGATTGATATTAGATATAAATTTTTTTTTCTCTTTGGCACAATAATTACTCTAACAATTTTTCCCTAATCTCAGATCTGTGCATACCTGCACATTGCAAATGTTTTCAGATGACTCATTATAATCATCACGGAATATGTATTGAGAACCCACTGGGCACAGAGAACTGTACTAGGCATGTGATCAAGAAAGAGCCTACTTCCAGCCAAGTCCTTTTGTTTCCATCCTGTTCTGGGAGTAATAACATACCTAAGGAAAGTGGAATTCTACACATAATCAAACTTATTATCTGATTTGATCACTATTTTGATTGCTACTTATGATTTATAATAGAGGTCATTATTTTATTACATACTTTCCGTATATAATTAAGTTACTTTAAATGAAGACTTTCATTCAGTTCAAGTTAGTAAGAATAATGTATTTCTGATTTTCTCATCAACTGAAGAGAAACTGAGCACAAAAAATGTATTATGCTATTTAACAGTTATTTTTACAATTTTAGAATGTATTGTATAAAAATTAGAAGATTGATGGCATTTGGTGTGAGATAAATTTCATTGTTTCAAAAATTATCAGAAATATGTCAAAGAAAGCAAGTTCCTCACATTCCATGCGGGGCTTGAATTCTCTGATGACATTACAAGTTTCAAGTTTTAACAGGTAAAAAAGATCACATTATTATGGTTGTACATATGTTTTGCAAAATACAAAAGGGCTTAAATGATAAAGAAAAATCAGTACCTTTCACACCAGAATTTCATGCTTTTCATTGTCACTGAGTTGGTTTATGTATCAGGTAAACTTTAATCTTAAAATATCTTTCACAGGCATGATTTCCTCCAGAGACTATTGTCTTGATATCCTCATAAGTGAAACAAGAATAAATATTTTGTTCCATAAAGTATTCCTCCCATGACTATTCCTATCTCTCAAACTTGTTTTTGTGTGAAGGAAGTTGTAACCAATTTTTCAGAGATGTTTTTAGCTCTTCAAAAAGCTTCCCTTTCTCTTAAACAGGAATCCTTGACTAATACCCTAAACATTGGGGTGGAGGTATTCTGATATCAGACCAGCTTAATTTAGTATCCAATGTCCGTAACAAATAGCAGCTTGGTTTCTATCCCTTTATTTTCCTACTCTCTTCTTCTCTAATCATTCATTTCCTCTTTCCCTGTGCCCTCCCTCTTTTGCTCTCCCCTGTGCATGATGGAAACCTGTGTCAGAGCAGAAAGTGGAAGAATGTCAGCAGCCGCTCACTGTTCCTTCCAGCTCTGATCTGGCCAGTGCAGGTGCCTCACCCTTCTGCTGGAACCATTTAGTACCAAAGCCATTGAGGTATGTTCTGTGCACCTCCTGAGACAACAAGTCTTCCTTATGGTGCCAGAATCTTCTTGATAAGCTCAGCCCAACGAAGTAGTCAAATATACATTCTCTATGATCACAAAATAATAATAATAATAAAAATAATAATAATAATAATAATCTGGACTATATTTGGGCTATATTTAAACTGAGTTTTAAATGATAAGGTCCGCATGTGCTTCCTTTCTGATAGAGAAGAAGCAGTTTACTTTCCCATTGGTTTCTATTTTTTGTTATCAGAATTCTTGGGTTAGTCATGCCCTAATTCATTCATTCACGAATGCAAATCTGGGTATTTTTGCATTCTGAGCTCTTCCTTAACTCTTTTGTAGTGTTTACGGAGCCTTCGGGACTAACAGAGGCAGACAGTCAGGTTTGTTCGGTTCACCCTAACTTCTCCACCCTCCAGAGTCCAGCTCATCTTCCCATTATGGAGAATTGCACTGCAAAGGTAGGGTCCTGGCCTCCAGCTGGGACCAAACTTTCTCCTTTCATGAAAAGATCCATTTCCTATACTCAACCCAAAAGAAATTCAATGGACTGCAACTCTTGTAAAGATTTATTTATTGTCTAGACCAGGCCCACTATACGGGAAAAGCTCATGATTCCTTATTAAAAATTGTATATGCCAATCCTGATGATGATTTCCACTCACTTTATAGTAGTATTTAAATGCAGTGTTGATCTTCCTCATAGAAAGTCTCAAACCTCTGAATGTAGAACTTAGTAATAACCTGGGAATATAAATAAGCAGTGGCCCAAGCTTTGCCCTCCTTTTATTTTTCTCCCACTGTCTAAACCCTTGGGATAATGAACTGGGCTTTGTGTCAAAACACGCCAGACCTAACATGTTACCTCTCTTATGCAAACACACAGATAAGTTAATACTGGCCTGGGTTTATGTTACTCTACCTCCAAGAGATCCCAGGGGATTTCTACTTTGATTGGAAAAGAGATATAGATTATTTCCCATTTTTTAAGTTAAAGTTTATTCATTAGATAAATGTATATTTTATTTCCATGATGATGATGGTAGCCAAAAGAAATAGTCTATAGGCAGTATCTGATGAGTCAGTAGCTCTAACTTGTGCTCAAACTTTATTTCTAAGTCAAATGTTTAGAATTTTCCATAGATACAGCATGTTAACTGGTGGTTTGTTTCACATAGACACACACACAAACTTGTTTAACTCTGAAATATATGTACTCTGAAATGCAGTACTAGCAGTATCAGTTCATCTATGTCTAAGTATCATATATTACTCAGAGTCCATGAGAAAACACACATATGTATACCATGAACATATTCCCCTCCTTTTTCATGTTATAACATAATTTTTTAAAAGTAAGTACTTTAGAGGTACTAGTTAACGAGATATTTATTAGCTTCTTAAATGACTCTCAATAAATCAACTCTTCACCTATTCAAAATGAAGAATCGAGGGCAGGAAACTTATGGAGACAAAGTCACTATATCTAATCTACATGTAAACTTGATGGTTTAGCAACATCAAGATGAGGAATAACATATAGATTGTGCAGCCAGAAAAAGTAGATACCAGCTGCACCATTTATTGGCTGTTGCCCTTATTAAATCTCAATTTTTATAGGCAAAATGGGAATAATAGTAGCATCTACTGTGTAAGGCTTCTTGGGAATTAGTTGAGATGATACATGAAAAACATAATGCTTATCCCAGAAAATACTAGTTACGATTATACAGGCACTTTTTGCTAACTGCCTTATAATTTTCTCTTCTCTAGAATTTCTTCTAACCAGAAGTGGATCTCAATAACAATGTTTCTAATACTTGATAGTCCACTTAACCATTGCTATTTGGGAATGGACAATGTCTCAAGTCTGGCTACTTATATTTGCTCTCCCAGAATTTTGGGTTGTGAATTGAAAGCCTTAGAATGGAATCTGGAACTGATTTCACTTTAATGGCACCAATCAAGAAATGGTTGAGGTTCAAAAATTCTTGCTGTTCAGATTCCAAAGGTTCAATATCCCTACTTCTTACAGTTCTTAAGGCTTATTGATCTCTTCCTTGGATTCCATGAGATACTTTGGATCCCTCCAGTAGAGATGTATCACCGCTTGTTGACTAAGTAAAACAAGCTTTAATTAGTTTTTGAAACTTACAAAAAATTTAACATTAATTAGTACTAGTCATTGTAGTGATTAAGAATGACACCATTACTAGGAGTGATGTAATTACAGGGGAAGTGCAAACCAAACTGGTTCTTATTCAATGTGTTACACAACCTGGTCCCACCTTTATGTGTAGTTTACATACTTAATGATAGAGTTCAGATTTTATTCTTGCATAGCTGGCTTCATAGAACCTATCTGATATGGCAGAGGGAGGTCACTCATTAAATATTTGTTGAATAAATGGAAGAAATTATAAAAGAAATAGACTAGATATGTAAGAGTCTCATGTATACAGTGAGAACGAAGGCTTTTGGAAAGTACTTTAAAACAATGTTTTAATAGGCAATGGTAACAAATGTGTACATCTCATGGTGCCACTGAGGTATGGAATATGTATGGATTCATTAATAAATAAATGTTTAAGCTAAATCCCAAATAACAGGGGTTGAAAGGGTGATGTTTTAGAATTATAATTGTAAAAACCCTAAAAGTAGATGAGTCACTAACATTAAAAAAAAAAGTCTTCATTAATAACAGATCTTTCTCTACTTGTCAAACACAGCCAATCCCTGCCACCTCCATAACACTGCAGCTGTGCAGGTCATATAGCACAGTGACTCCTGAAGGTGGCCTTTCGTTTGAGAATTTGAATCCAAAGGCTGCTGAGTGCAGCTGTTGCAAGCTTTCGAGTTGAATTGGCTTTTGAAACTTGCAGGTTTATCGAGGAGGTACTGGTTACTTGATGAGGGTTATAACTTCGGATGCTGGTCACTTGAAAAGTCAAAATGCTATGATGATGAGAGGCTGGAAAAACACCTGTGGAAACAATCTCTTTAAAAGTCCTTCTTGCCAAGGAAACTAGGAGTTCTGTGTGGAGGTTCAGATATAAATACCCAGCAGATTAGACTACTCTCCTGAACTTTCTACATGGAACTATCTGGCAGAAAGTTAACCTGGCCTTGCTCCTGTTCTATTGTTTGAAAAAGGCAGAGATTCTTTTATGGGAAAATGGGAGGAGAACAAGAATGTATTTTAATTTATTTTTATGATAAATATCATTAAATAAAAAATTGAACTATATATTTTTATTTTCAGTTTGATGCTCATAATGCAAGAAAGAGTCATTTAATAGGAGATTGAAATGAGCATTTACTAACAATGAAGTCATTATTTTAATGAAATCTGATCAACTTTCCTGAATAATTTGGGATTTTTTTTAAACAACATATTTTAAGGCAGGGGGAAAAAAAGGAAAAAGAAAAGACCATACGTTTGGCAGAAATGAAAAATGGTTACTATGGCAGCTTGATTTGGACATGGAAAACCTGTTTCAAGCTATTCATAAACCCAACTCTTGCAAACTATTTATTATGTACAATAAATTATATGAAACATATAATGAAAAAAAAAATGAGAGTGACTTGTTTTAGAACTCGGAGAGTTAATGAAAACTACTTGAGAAGAAAGGGCTGGGCAAGATGTGGATCCTGGTGTTCCCTGCTGAACTGGCTTAATGAATTTTTATCCTCAATAAGAGGACCCCCCAGTCTTCACTGGTTGACACAAACATCACATTCTTTAAGGAAGAAAAACTATGGAATGTACCCTAACCACATAAAGTGCACCATTTTCACAATTCAAATGCAATTTGTTTAGCCTATATTCTTCATGCCTGAGTGGACATAGATTTTTCCTTACATACTCAAGATGAAACTTGGAAATAGTGATGCAGGGAGAAATGTATTGGCAACCCCCATATTCTGAGATGCTTATTCTATATGCTTAGAAAGGACAATATGATTACATTTTCTAAGTGGAACATGTTTGTTTCTGTGAGTTCAGAAAAGTTGGCAATTCTGTGTAAAAAAAAAAAGTGAATTTCTGCATATGCATGACCCAAGATAAAGATTTGGTTTATGATATCAAAGGCAAGCAATCTAATTGTCAACACAAATTTGCATTCTCTAAATAAGAATCATTAGAAGCAATAGGCAATCAAGTATACAAGCATTTCATAGGGATAATAAATGCCATAGAAACTTTACTGTGGGACAAATAGGTTTGAATGGGAATAGGATCGGTGACATATTTCAGTATTACAAAATCTGAAGGTTTGTGCTTTGTAGAAAGAAAACAATTTGAAAGAGGAAGGAGAAGTAAGGAGAGAGAAAGGTCATAAAGCAGAGGTCCAGTGGGCAGGACAGTGCATGAAAGCTGGGCTTAGTATGTGTTCAAGTATTATCTTACAAAAGAATTCAACCTGTGTGCAAAAAAACCTATTCAAGAAATGTGGGCGGTAAGGAAAAGAAAGTAAAATTCTATAATTCAGTTACTAAGTTTATGAAGTAGTCAAAATAAACTCTCTCTCTATAAGCAAGATTAAACAGAGCTATATGCCTGAAGCCAGACCACCTGGGTTGAAATACAAGTTCTACATTTAAAACCTGTGTCTCTGTGCCACAATTTCTTCCTATATAAAATGGGTATGGGCAATATTATAGCCAACAAATATAATTCTCACAGTGAATAAATAAGTTTCTACTTATAAAACACTTAGAATATTACCTAACACAAAGTAAGCATTTATCAAGGGTTATTAATTTAATTTTTTAATAAATTACTTGTCTAATTTCTAATGCACTAAAATACCTTTTATCAAATAAATTTGAAAATTAACTTCCTTTTAACATATTTTACATTAAATTAATTTTAAAAGTTGTATAACTGCCATACAATAAGCTGCACATATTTAAAGTATAAAATGTGATATTTATATTATAAAACCATCTTCATAGTCAAGATAGAGAACATATCTAACACCCTCAAAAGTTTTCTCTTGCCCTAGTGTAATTCCTCATATCCATTTCTAGTCCCCGCCTCATTATGCATTAGTTTGCATTTTCTACAATTTTATATAAATAGAGTCACACAATATCTGTTCTTTTGGTCAAGTTGGTGATCTGCCTTCTTTAGTACAGTGTAAATATGTTGCTATTAATCCATGTGTTTTGCATGCTTATTCATTTTTATTGCTGAGTTGTATTTTTCCTCAATATAACATGTATGGATATACTAGTGTTTGTGTATCCATTCACCTGCTGATGGACATTTGGGATATTTCGTGTTGTTAGCTATCCTACCTAATAAAAGAGTGATATGCAAATTAACCATCACTTGGCTCAAGCCACGCCCACCAGCCATGCCCACCAGTCAATCAGAGCAAGTATGCAAATAAATTCAACCAAGATGGCTGCAGCCACAGAGAGCAGTTGAGAGGCTTGGGTTTCAATGGAGGAAGCCAAGCTTTCCACACACCCTGGCCTGCCTAGGCCTCCACTCAAGGATACAAAGTTTCCATTATAGAAGATAAATCCCTAGAAAAATGGCAGCAGCCACAGAACTGGAAAGAGCAGGCTAGGGTTTCCCCAGCAATGGAGGAAGCTAAGCTTTCCACCTGCCCTGGCCGGCCTAGGCCTCCACTCAAGGCTACAAAATGCAATTATAGAAGATACATAAAACCAAACAGAAATGGCAGCAGCTGGCGTGAGCAGGGGCCTTGGCTCCACTCCAGGCTACAAAGTTTCAATTGTAGGAGGTAAATAAATTTCAGATATCAGGGCCTCTGCTTGGGTCACCAGGGGGTGTGGCTGGCCTGCAAACCACCATAGACCCCTCACCCAGGCCACCCCATACCCCAAGGGAACCCCCACCCTGATCGAGGACACCCTTTAGGGCAAACCAGCTGGCCCCCACCCATGCACCAGGCCTCTATCCTATCTAATAAAAGAGTAATATGCAGATTGACAATCACTCCAACACACAAGATGGCTGCCCCCATGTGGTCAAAGGTCCTGCCCCCATATGGACACAAGATGGCCACCACAAGATGGCCAGCAGGTGAGGGCAGTGGGAGGGACCAGGTCTGCAAGGGAGGACAGTTAGGGGTGACCAGGCTGGCAGAGGAGGGAAATTGGGGACAAACAGGCTGGCAGGGGAGCAGTTAGGCATCAATCAGGGTGGCATGGGAGTAGTTAGGGGATGATCAGGCTGGCATGCAGAAGCGGGTAGGGATAATTAGGCAGGCAGGCAGGTGAGCAGTTTGGAGCCAGTAGTCCTAGTTTGTGAGAGGGATGTCCGACTGCCCGTTTTGACCTGATCCCAGTGTCCCTCAGCCTAGCCTATACCCTCTCTAATCTGGGACCCTTTGAGGGATGTCCGACTGCCCAATTAGTTCCGATCCTGCGATCGGGCCTAAACGGGCAGTCGGACATCCCTCTCACAATCCAGGACTGCTGGCTCCCAAGTGCATACTTGCCTGCCTGCCTTTCTGATTGCCCCTAAGACCTTCAGCCTGCTAGCTTGATCACCACCTAACCACTCCCCTGCCAGCCTGATTGATGCCTAACTTCTCCCCTGCCATCCTAATTGCCCCAACTGCCCTCCCCTGCAGGACTGGTCACTCCCAACTCCTCTCCCCTGCAGGCTTGATAACCCCCAAATGTCCTCCCTTGCAGACCTGATCCCTCCCAACTGCCCTTCCCTACAGGCCCAGTTGCCCCCAACTTTCCTCCTCTGCTGGTCTGATCACCCCTAACTGCTTTCCCCTGCAGGCTGGTAACCTTCAAATGCCCTCCCTTGTAGGCCTGGTCCCTCCTAACTGCCCTACCCTGCTGGCCATTTTGTGGCAGCCATCTTTGAACTCATGGGGGCAACCATCTTGTGTGTTGGAGTGACAGTCAATTTGCATATTACTCTTTTATTAGAAAGGATAGAGGCCTGGTGCTCAGGCAGGATCTTGTTGGTTTGCCCTGAATGGTGTCCTGGCTTAGGTTAGGGGTTCCCTTGGGATGTGGTGTGGTCTGGGAAAGGGGCCTGTGGTGGTTTGCAGGTTAGCCACACCCCCCAGCAACCCAAGTGGAGGCCCTGGTATCTGGGATTTATTTACCTTCTATAATTGAAACTTTGTAGCCTTGAGCAGAGGCCAGGATCATCCAGGGCTGATGGGAAGCTTGGCTTCCTCCATGGCCTGGGGCAACCCAAGTCTCCTGGTCTCTCCAGCTCCATTGCTGCCACAATTTTTGTTGGGATTTACTTACCTTCTAGAATTGAAACTTTGTAGCCTTGAGTGAAGGCCAGGGACAGCCATGAAAGGCTTCCTGCATCTCAGGTGGCAACGCAACCTTCCTGCTTGCTCCATGGCCCTAGCCAGCTTAGTTTGGTTAATTTGCATACTTGTTCCTGATTGGCTGGTGGGCGTTGCTTGTGGACGTAGCAGAGGTAAGGTCAATTAATATGTTTCTCTTATATAAATACACACACACACACACACACACACACACACACACACACACACACATTTTTATGCCTTTATAAATTTCTAGAGGCCCAATGCACAACATTTGTATATTGGGGCAGGAGGGAGCCCTAGCCCAGCATGTGCCCTCTTTCATTCCCAGAGCCCTAGGGGAGTGTCCGATTAAGCTGGCAGTCAAACACAAAGGGTACTGCATTGGCAGGATAGGCTCCCACCACCACTGCTGTGCTTGCCAGCCATAAAATCAGCTTCTGACCGAGTAGTGTTCCCTCTGTGGGAGCACACTGATCACTGAAGGACAGCTTCTACATTGAGCATCTGCCCCTGGTGGTCAGTATGTGTAATAACAACCAGTCATTCTGCAGTTCAGTCTATTTGCATATTAGCCTTTTATTAATAGGATATTGACTTTTAATTTCAATTGATTTATGTCAGCATCTAAAAATATGTTAATTTTGTATATTGATCTTTTATCCTGCCAATTTGCTTAATTCACTCATGGTTCCATAGGATTTTGTATATAGATAATTGTGCATATGTGAATAATGTGGGTCTTGCTGTTCCCTGTCTAATGCATTCCTTTTTTTCCCCTTTTAATATTTTGCCATCTAGATCCTCCAGTACAATTTGAGAAGTAACGATAGTATACATTCTTCCTTGTTCCTGATCTTATGGGGAAACCATTTACTCCTTCATCATTTAAAATCATTATGATGTTAGATTTAGGTTTTTTACAGATACCTAGATGCCATTTGACAATTTGAGTAAGTTCCCATATATTCCTAGGTTGCAGATATTTTTTATTGGAAGTGGATGCTGCATTTTGTCCAGTGTTTTCATATGTCTACTGAGATGACCATATGATTTTCATATTTAATTTGTTAATATGATAAATTATATTGATTGATTTTTAAATGTTAAATCAATTTTCTATCTCTGGCATAAACCTCCCTTGGTCACAATGTATTCACTCTTTGTATTTTGTTGATTGAGTTTGCCAACATTTGTAAAGAGTTATTAAATGCTGCAGTGAAGCTTTCTGGGCTTATGGCTTTCATTGTGGAAATGTTTAACTACAGTATAATTTCTTTAATATGTGTAGGGCCATCTAGGTTATCTATTTCTTTTGAATGAGCTATCATAGTTTGTGACTTGGAAGAAATATATCTATTTCATCTAATTGTCAGATTGTTTGATACTAAGCTATTATGATGTTCCAGTTTCAGGATTCTTTCAGTATCTGTGCTTTCAACTCTCTCGTCCGTAATATTATTAATTTGGAGCTTCTCTTTTTTTTCTTTTCCTTTTTCTGTTTACCTAGTTAGAGGTGTATCAATTTTACTGATCATTTCAAATGAACAGTTTTTGTGGGTCATTTATCTTATCTATTAAAAAAAATTATGTTTATACTATGATTTTCATTATTTCCTTTATTCTGCTTTGTTTCTAGTTTCTTAAGCTGAAAATACTGATTTATACCTTTATTTCTAATGTAGGCTGTACATTTAGTGACATACATTTCCCTCTAAACATGACTTTCAATTCATCCCACAAATGTTAATATATTATGGGTTTATGTTTATTTATTTCAAAATACTTTCTAATTTCCATTTGACTTCTTATTAGACCCATGAGTTATTTAGAATTTGGTTAGTTAATTCCAAATATTTGGGGAATTTCCAAAGATCTTTCTGCTATTGACCTCACTTACATTTTATTGCAATAGCATTATAGTCAGAACATAAGCTTTTAATTTTTAAATATATTTTATTGATTTTTTACAAAGAGGAAGAGAGAGGGATAGAGAGTTAGAAACATCGATGAGAGAGAATTATTGATCAGCTGCCTCTTGCAACCTGGGACCTTTCAGTCAGCAGGCCAATGCTCTATCCACTGAGCCAAACTGGTTTCGGCTGCTTTTAATTTTAATTTTTCAAGTTTATTGATATTTGTTTTATTACATAAAACATAATTTATCTTTATAAATGCCTTGTGTACGCCTTGGGAAAAATAATGTGTATTGTGCTGTCTTTGGATCAGGAGTTTTAAAATATCATCTGTGTCTAAATGGTTGATGTTTTTTTGTTTTTTTGTTTTATAATATATATCTTCATTAATTTCTCCTTACTTGTTTTTCAATTATCAAGAAAAATGTTAGCCAAAATGGGTTTGGCTCAGTGGATAGAGCGTTGGCCTGCAGACTGAACCGTCCCAGGTTCAATTTTGGTCAAGGGCATGTACCTTGGTTGCAGGCACATCCCCAGTAGGGGGTGTGCAAGAGGTGTGCAAGATCAATGATTCTCTCTCATCTATGTTTCTAACTCTCTATCCCTCTCTCTTCCTCTCTGTAAAAAATCAATTATTAAATATATTAAATATTTATTTATAAATATTTAATTATATATAAATAATTATTATAAATAATTATTTATAAATATTTATAAATATATTGAATAATTATTAAATATATTAAATATATTAAAAAGCAGTTTTAAAAACAGAAAAATGTTAAAATTTTCATCTGTAATTATATATTTGTTTATTTCTCCTTGAAGTTCTATGAATTTTGTGTTATGTATATTGGAATTCTGTTTTTAAATAGATAAACATTTAGGACCATTATGTGCTCATGATGACTTCAACCATATCTAATTATCAAAATACTTCTTTATTCATGGTAATATTCTTTGCTCTGCTTTGTCTGATATTAACATGACCATCCCAAATTTCTTTTGATTGGTACTAGTATAGTTTATATGCCTTCTTCAATCCTTTACTTTTAATTTATTTCCCTCTTTATATTTAAAATGTATTGTTTGTAGGCACAGGAGTACTGTTTTATCCAATATTTTAATCTGTGCCTTTTAGTTTAAAATTTTAAACTAGTTACCTTTAATGTAAATATTGATGTTGGCTTATAAGCTATCATTTTCTACTAATTTCTAATTATCACATGTTCTATATTTTCCTTTTTTTGAAATCTGCCTTCTTTCTAGTCAGAGTATTTTGACTTATCAACTATAACATTTTGTGTTACTTTAGTAGTTTACAGTATGCATAATTTAGTTATCACAGTCTATTTTAAAATGGCATTATGCCATTTCACACATAAGAACTTACAACAGTATCTTTTAATTTATTATCACCTAGCCTATGTGCTATAATTTACTTCAACATGTGTTATAGACTGCACAATACATTATTTTTTTTTCGTTAAGTGCACAACTGCCTTTTAAAATTATTTAAATAAAAAACATATTTTATATTTACCTATATAGTTACTATTACAGTTCTTCAGTGTTAGATGAAGATTTTCCTCTGATATAATGTTCCTTTTGCTTGAAGACACTTGTTAAAACATTTATTATATTTCAGGTGAGCCAATAATAATTTTTTATATGTCTAAGATGTCTTAATTTTGCTTTATTTTTGAAAGATATTTTACCTGGGTATAAAATTCTAGGTTGATTCTTCTTACAATATCTTTAAAATGTTGCTTCTTTTGTCTTCTGATCTGCATCCTTTTTCCCCCTGAAAAGAAGTTTCAATAAATTGTGAGGGGGGGTTTTCTCAGCATGTAATGTTTTTCTTTTCTCTTATTGCATTTAAGAATTTCTATATATTACTGGTTTTAATAAAATTTATTATAAGTATTGGTATCTTTTTTCAAGTTTACTATGCTTGGAATTCGTTGAGTTTCTTGGATTTGTTGTTTTAGATACTTAAGTAAATTTGAAAATACTTCAACCATTATTTGACCAAATATTTTTTTTCTTATCCCTCTGCCTTCCTTTCTCCCCTCTTTTGAAACTCCAATTACTTGTATGTTAGACTGTTTAAAATAAATTCACAGTTAATTATTTTTATTTTAATCTCTTTTCTCTGAGTTTTATTTTTATTAGTCTCTGTTTTTCTCCATGTTTATTATCTTTTCTTTTGAAATATCTATCAGTAGCTATCAATCCAATGCAATATTGTTATTATAGTTTTTCATCTAAGCTTTGAAGTCTCTACCTGAATTCTATTTGGGACTTTCTTATATCTTCCTTCTACTTCACATGCTCACCCCCCTCCACGCTTCTAGAAGATAAAGAATATAATTATAATATCTGTTTTAATGCACCTATTTTATTCATTGCATCATCTTTGTAATTTCTTGATTACTTTATTTTTATTCTCATTTGCCCTTGTGTTTTTCTGCTTCTTAATATGCCTTGTAATATTTTACTGTAAGACAAACATTGCAAAACTTGACTTACATTGTGTTGAATATTATACTATTTCTATGAATATTCTTCAGTATGACCTAGGTTGCAGTTAGGTTGCTTAGAAAAACTTTGATCCTTTTGGATCTTGCTTTTAAACTTTATTAGGTGGGACCAGAGAAGTGTTTAGTCTGCAATTGATTTTGTCCTAATGCTGAGGCAAAATACTATTAGTGCTCTACTTATGCCCCAAACATTATGAGTTTTTCCTATTCTGCTGGGAGGAACAGAACTATTCCTTTCTCTGTGAGCTCTGAGCATTGCTCTTTTTTCCCCTAATATTTCCTTACCCAAATGAAAATAGTTTTCTCACACTTTTATACTGATTAGAACTCAGCTAGACGTAAAGGAGGACCTTGTGGAGATCTTTGGAACTTTCTCTCTATGCAGATCTTTCCTATCTATTACCTTTCTCTGGAAACTTCTGCTTCCTCAGCTTCTCTTATAAACCCAGTTTTTCCTCAACTCACAGAGACCATTGGACGTAGCCTAGGTTTCCCCTCTCTTTGTCACAACCTGAAAACTCTCTCCAGAGAGTGAGTCAGAGAAAATGTATTATTTCAATGATATGTATGTTAGACTGTTTAAAATAAACCCACAGCTAATCCTGTCAAAAAATGTTGTCCTTCATTATTGATGTTTAATATCTCAAAAGCTTTTATTTCATATATACCATTCAGTTTTCCTGATGTTTCAATAGAAAACTAACTGATTTCTGTTACTCATTCTTGGCTGAAATAATAACCTCTTTGAAAGAATATCTCTCTTTTTATTTCCTCAATTAATCCTTCAGTTGATTAATTTTATCTCTTTTCTTTCTCTGATAGTTTATGGGCAGTGGGCTGTGCGCTGTGCTTTAATATACAAAGAGACTATAGTCACATCTTTCAATCTCTTTTATGACTAAATAAAAAAATGTTACAGTGATTGGCCAAAGAACATGTATGCATAATCCATAGACCCAAACAACAATGTGGCCATAGCCAGAGGGAAGCAGCACAGGAGAGGGCTAGAGGGGGGCTGCTGGGTGAGGGTGGTCAAGGGTGGGGGAATGGGAATACCCATAATAGTGTCAACAATTTAAAAAGTTAAAAAAAATAAATGAAAACATATATAAAGGATGTCCCAAAACATGTATACACACTTAATTTTATATGTTAATCTTGACTAGGATATGGTGCCCAGTTGTTTAATTAAACACCAGTCTAGATGCTGCTGTGTGTATATATGTTTTTGGGACACTATATATATATATATATATATATATATATATATATATATATATATATTACAATCGCATCTTTCCATCTGTTTTCACAATTAACCTCTTGAAAGTCATAAAATGTCTCTTTTGTATTATTGTGATAGCTCTTTAACTATTATTTTTTATCTGTCCCTTATCAATCTATAATCTTTTCTCAACCAAGTAACCAGAATAATCTCTTTAATAGCTCTTGGGGCCGGGGGGGGGGGGGGGATGCCACTCTTCTGATAAGAACCTGCAATATCTCTCTATTTTAGCAATAGTAAAGTTAATCTATAGATATAGAAGCCTAAGAAACTGAATAACTGGTCGACCAGTAACTATGACTTTCACTGACCACCACGGGACAGAGGCTCAATGCACAGGATCGGGCTCCCTTCTGTTTGGATTGGGCCTGCCAGGATTGGGACGAAACTGGCTATCCAACATCCCCGAGGGGTCCTGGATTGTGAGAGGGCGCAGGTCAGGCCTAGGGACTATCTTGCTTCTGCTATCCTTTCAATATCATCTCTAACTAATTTCCCTGTGGGTTACTCCTTTTTAGTTAACAGGTTTTCTTGCTGTTCTTTGAGCTAACCAGACACAGCATGCCTTGAGGCCTTTTCACTTGCTATATTTTCTGCTTGGAAGACTATTACCTCCAAAATCTGGATGGCTTAATCTCTTGTCAACTTCAGCATTTTCTCAGGTGTGTCATTTTACCTCTTTTAAGTTGCACTTAATGCCACCCACCACTTCAGCCCAGACACTTTTAATATACTTTTGTGGTTCGTTTTTGTCCTAGTCCTTATCACCATCTGATAATTACTATGTTCAAGTCTCTAGGATTCCTTGCTATTCCCTGAACATAACAAGTACTTTCTAGCCTCTTTTAATATTCACTATTCCCTCTTCTTGAGTCTTTTAGTTAGATATACATATACATTTCTCTCCTTTAAGTCTGTCTTCAAATGTTATCTTCTCCATATGATCTTTATTAATTATTGCATTTAAAATGGAATCTCTTACTATGTACCCTGGCTTTACATATCCCCCTTTCTGGTTTGTTTTTCTCAAGAGAAGTTACAAAATGTTTCATTATACATTTAATATTTTTGTGTTTTATTTTCACTGTGTTGTCATCAGAAATCAGAAATACTTTTGGTAGGTCCTTGTAAATTATAGCTGATTGAATTTCATAAATAATCATTTTTTAATTTTTACATTTAAATATATATTTTTTTGATTTTATATAGAAGGAAGGGTGAGAGAGAAACATGATGTGTGAGAGAAACATTGATTAGTTGCCACCTGTACACACCCTGAGTGAGGATCTAACCCACAACCTGGGTATGTGCCCTGACCAGGAATTGAACAGGTAATCTTTAGGTGCAAGGGATAATGCTCAATCAAAAATAATCATTTTAGCTGGCTGGGCATGGTTTAGTGGTTGAGCATTGACCTATGAACAAGAAGGTGGCGGTTCTGTTCCCTATCAGGGCACATGCCCAGATTGTGAGCTTGATTCTCAGTGTGGGTTATTCAGGAGGCATCTGATCAATGATTGCCTCTCATCATTGATGTTTCTATCTCTCCCTTCATCTCTGAAATCAATAAAAATATATTTAAAATAATAATACTTACTTTACTTATATGCATATATGCATAGCCCATGGACACAGACAATAGAATGGTGAAGGTCTGGGAGGGGTAGGTATGAGGTGGAGGGGTCAGTGGGGAAAAAAAAGAACACAAATAAACAAAGGGGATATCTGTAATATTTTTAACAATAAAGATAATTTCTTTAAATGACCGCTTGTAAGTGAAAGTTTAGATTTTGTCTCAGGTTCTTTCCATGAGAAGATGGTATTTATTCATTGGACAGCATGTTTACAGAGAAAATTGTAAAGTATTATTTCTGTACTTAAATCAGAAATTTATAATCAAAGAGTGAGATACAAAATATCATGTTTCTGTTGGAACAACTGAAAGTTGGGGTGGGAGTGGAGGGTGAATGTACAGGGAAGCTTTTCTTATTAAATAATATTGGTGAATTGAAAAAAGTAATTTTTAAAGGACTGAGTTTGTAACCCAAAGAGAATATTCAGACAAATTTAAAATATTTTTTTACATTATATATAGATTCAAAATATCCAAGTTGCATTTTCCCTTTCAGAATTCTATTTTATGGAGATAGAAATATTCTTACATAGTTAGGATTTCAGAAGTAATTAGTATATCTAAGCACCCAATGTTGATATTACAAAGTCTACATAATAAAACAGTTTCTGGTATTTTACCTCAAAAACAAACACCTCATTCATCTTAATTTGCATACAAACCTTTCAATTCTACCAAAGTTTTCAGTCTCACAGCAGAATAGAATGTCAATATAGTCAAGGAAAAAAAAAACTTTTATTAGTTAGTACCCTGATGGGGATAGGTACTAACATTGGTTTATTTTCACCATACCTAAGACCTATTATTAATCCTTATTACATCTCTGTTAAGTGAGTGACTGTGATCACTTTAGAGATGAAGAAACTGAGGTGAAAAGAGTAATTGGCTCCAAAATCAAGAGCTTGGATGTGAGCCTTGGCCAAGTAGCTCAGTTGGTTAGAGTGACATCCCAATACACCAAGGTTGCAGGTTAGATAGCCAGTTAAGGCAAAAACAAGAATCAAATAATGAATGCATCGATAAACAAATCATTCTCTCTCTCTCTCTCTCTCTCTCTCTCTCTCTCTCTCTCTCTCTCCCCCCCCCCTTTTTCTCTATCTCTAAAAATCAATAAATAAAAATTTTTAAAAAGAGCTAGAATTTGAACACAGTTTCCTCTTCCTCTTCAGCCCACCTACACTGTGTTGTTTCACAGTCATCAGTAAGAATGGTAGTTGAGTGTCTACCACCAGTAAGGGGAGAATATAATCTGACACAAATCCTCGAAAAGACTAATAATAGGACCACAGGCCATCTTGCATACAACAATCAGTGTTAAGAACATCATCTCTGGATAGCACCGCACAGTCATTAATGTTCATAATGATAAAACTAAGTCATCAAAAAAAGATTAATTACATTCCATCCACTCTGTTTAAGAAGGCAGGGAAGTGTGAAATCCATTTTAGAAAGATTTCCATCAAAAATGATTAAAATATTCAGCTATCCAGAATGATTCATTCCCTGGGGTTTCCACATAGCCAAATATGTAAATGGAAAAGCACAAATATTGCCCATTTTCCCCAAAACAAAACAAACAAGCAAACCACACACACACACACACACACACACACACACACACACACACACACACATATTGTTTTGTACTGAAAGTAATATATGCTATAGATATCACAGAAATAATTTATTACATAAGAAAACCTAGAACTTGACTATTCATTAGAGAAATAAAAAATTAGATGATATCAACTGCTTACAATATAGAACATCAAAGAGAGTAAATATTGATGAAACTAGAAACAATCTCTCAGTGTTAAAAAGACAGGGAGTGAAGAGGTATAAAATTAAACAAACAAAAACTATCAAAAGCATTCAGAGTGGAGGGTGGATGGGAATAATTGCTTAATGTGTATGAGTTGGCCTTTGAAACTAGATAAATGTGCTGTTTGTCAATATTATGAATATACTAGAATTGTTCACTTTAAAATGGTTAATTTTGTTATATAAATTTTACCATTTGGCTATGCTAGAGACCTGATGCATGAAATTCATGTAAGAGGTTGGGCCCCCATCACCGTGGCAGCTGCCTGCCTACCACAGCGGCTTCAAAGCTCTGCCTTCAACCCTGCTGCCATGGCTTCTGGTCTAATTAGGATATTATGCTTTTATTATCCTATATAATAAAGAGGTAATATACAAATTGACTGTCACTCCAACACACAAGATGCCCACCCCCATGTGGTCAAAGATGACCACCACATGTGGACACAAGATGGCTGCCCTCAAGATGGCCAACAGGGGAGGGCAGTTAGGAGGGACCAGGCATGCAAGGGAGGGCAGTTGGGGTGATCAGACCTCGAGGGAAGGACAGTTGGGGAGGACTAGACCAGCAGGGGAAGACAACTGGGGGCAACCAGGCCAGCAGGAGAGGGCAGTTAGGGGGAACCAAGCCTATAGGATAGGGCAGTTGGGGGCAGCCAGGCCAGCAGGAAAGGGCACTTAGGAGTGATCAAGCCTTCAGGGGAGAGCAGTTGGGGGTGACCAAGCCTACAGGGGAGGGCAGTTAGGAGCAATTGGGCCAGTAGGCATTGATCAGGCTGGCAGGGGAGTGGTTAGGGGATGGTGAGGCTGGCAGGCAGAAACAGTTAAGGGCAATCAGGCAAGCAGGCAGGTGAGCAGTTGGGAGCCAGCAGTCCTGAACTGTGAGAGGGATGTCTCACAATACCATTGGGATCAGGCTTAAACAGGCAATTGGAGATCCCTCGAGGGGTCCTAGATTGGAAAGGGGTCCCAGATTGGCTGGGCTGAGGGACACACACATACATACACACACACACACACACACACACACACACACACACACACACACACACAGACACTCTGCATGAATTTTGTGTACCAGCCTCTAGTTATACATACATGAAAATAAAACAAAGATGTGTGAAAGACTTAAATGTCATCAAGGCCAAGTATAGGGATACTTATTTTTTTTAAATCCTCACCCAAGGGTATTTTTCTATTGATTTTTAGAGAGAGTGAGAGAGTGAAATACAGAAAGAAATACTGATGTGAAAGAAACACATTGATTGGTTGCCTCTTGCATGTGCCCTGACCAGGGCCAAGGCTACCGAGGAGCCTGAAAAATGAGGTACACACTCTTGATTTGAATCAAACCCAGGAGCATTCGGTCCTCAGGCCAACACTCTATCCACTGAGCTAAACCAGCTAGGGCTGGGGAGACTCTTAATTGAAATTAATTTCAAAATAAAGACGGGACAATGATTGGTCCAAATCACCAGTGCCCAATTAATATCGTCTATCCCTAGCACCTATCCCTATGACAGGAAATTTACAAATAATATTACTTTTAACCCCGGCCAGCATAGCTCAATGGTTGAGCATTGACCTATGAACCAGGCAGTCACGGTTCAATTCCCAGTCAGGGCACATGCCTGAGTTGCAGGATCAATCAGGAGGCAGCCAATCAATGATTATCTCTCATCATTGATGTTTCTATCTCTCTCTCTCTCCCTTCCTCTCTGAAATAAATTTAAAAATATTGTTTTTAAATATTTTTAAAGTACTTTTAAGACAGGTAACAGGAAAAGTAATCAAATCCTGATACAAGACAACATTAACCTTTGTCAGCTAGGTAGATCACAGGATGTATACATGACAATGAACTCACTAGCAGAGACCACATATACTTCATCTTTATGTCCTCAGCATCTGGTATAGTGCCTTTCGTAGGAAATGATGAGTGTTGATTGGATGACAGTTTAACAAGGGGAATAATGGTGGAATAAAATGACCCTCAGATCACACTTGATGTTGACCAGTGAAGGACTGAACGCAGGAATCCTAATTGCCATTTCCAAACCAAAGCAAGCAACTAAGTATGGCTCATTTCTTGCCAGTAGGACCCTCTACTCACCAGTAAAAATACCAGTAAGGAAGCCAGTGAAAAAAGTATCTCCCTGGGCTTCACCTCCAAGATATTCTGGTTCAGGAGGTCCCAGAGAGGCCCTGGAATTACTCAGGTGGTTTCATGCATGTGGTCTGTGGACCACACTTTTAGAAAATGGAAGCTCGGGGCTGGGAATTGTCAATGTCTTTTTACACAAGAGAATATAGGATAAGTAACCACTGCATTCTTTTGACCTGTTTTCATTCAATATCAGAAGAATTTTATAACAACTAAAACAGTCCCTAAAATGAAAATGTTTTTGTAGTGTCATGTCACTAGATAGAGGTGCTATTTGCTCAATATTATGGATATTAAAACATTGACAATGCTAAAGAAAGCGTCTCTCACAGGAGTGCTTGAGTAAATTCCTTTGCAGAAAGTAGGATTTCAATTGGCTGGCTCCTAGGTTTCCTTCCCAGTCAGATTCTCAGTTTTCATCATAAAAACTGGTTGAGGGAGGTGAAGAGGCAGATGATTCATGTATAGAGTATCCCCAAAAATGTATGCACATTTTAATAGCTGACAACTCATTTGATTTTCACTCCTTTTCAAATTTAACTGATTTGAAATAATGGATGAAGCCAGACTAAACTTTTAACAAAGAAAATTTATCTTAATGTGCCACTAGGCTTTTTTTTTAATGGGGATATAAAAGATAAAAGTTTATAGTACAAAACAGGCAACAGGCCATGAATTGAGGGCACAAAAATACCAAATGAAATGATTCTTGATGTTTTCAGTTCCATCGCTTTGCTTTATCAGCAGTGCCTGGACCAAAGCAGTCATCAGTTTGAAAACAGGCATTGGCAAAAAAAATTTATTCATTTCTGTAGATTCTTTTAAAGTTTGAAAATTAACTGTATATTAATAAACACTGACTTTATAATCATTCAGAGTGTGTATACATTTTTGGGACACCCTGAATATATACAACTGCTTTGAAAAATGTGGATTACCATAAAAATGTGAAGTATTTTTTTCTTGTTGTGCCACAATGTCTATGCCTGTTCATTGTAGCAGCAAAAAGAAACTAATACCTTTCCCCAGATTCTTTCCATCCTGCTCCCAGGATACTTTCCCAACTTCATCTCCAGCCTCTCTCCCTCCTATCTCCTCAAACCACAGTGGAAGAATCACTGTTTTACAAATATTTTTGAAATGCTGCTTCTGCTACTCCTCTCTACTCCTGCTCTTCATCCTTCTGATAAGTTACTAAACTCCTACGCAGGCTCCCAGGTTCCACTTAAATTCCCTTTATTTAGGACAGCACTGTTCCTTCTTTCACTGAATTTCTACCACTTGGAATATAATTAAGCATTTATTGAAGCCTGTTGCCCTTACAGAGCATAAACCCCTCTCTCTCTAAAATGCTAATTTACATATTTCTAGTTTTAAGCCAGTGCCTAAACTACTATGCTAATAAATGTTTACTGAAGGGCTTTATTTTAAACATTCATCCCCATGAAATGTATAAGTGCGAAAAAGGCAATCCACATCAATCAGATGAGGCATTTTCCACATAATATGGACATCAGATTTACCACAGTTAGGCAATCTTCTCACCTATACTATCCCCAGACATTTTTTTAAGTTGTTATAGGATCAGAAGTAATAATGATACATTGGCTAAAATCACTAATTAGATCTGGGTTAAACTTTATAAATCTACTTTTAGGTAATAAATAATATATATTTTGAAATATTTTTATTATTCATGATTTGGAGGCAGAAATCCAACATCATTTTTTGAAGGTTTCTAATTTTGTTATGCCATTTTTATGAAAATATTTAAAGAAAATATCATATACTAGTTCCAATAAGGGAATTTGGAAAACAAACTGTATTTGTAAAATAAAGCAGGTATGATGCTCTCAGGACCCATTTTGTACTTAGTTTTAATAATTTTACTTACTTTAATGTTAATAGACTTTCAAGGTAGAAAACTTATAAAATTCAGAAAATTTAAGGAAAATAAGATTAAACAAGAGATTTTTGTTTTCCCCACTAAAAGATAACCTCTTTTACATTTTGGACAATTTCTGTCCCCCTCCCACTCAAATACATACACACCAACACAAATTTTATGGTCAGCATTATACTGTCATTTGAAATATCCATTGAAAACATGTTCTTAATCAACAGCATACAATCTCACTAACAAATTGATTGATCCAGAATGAATCAATCCAGAATGTCTTATCTTTGGACCTTTCGATTATTTCCATTGTTTTCTTTTATAATATACACTTTCAGTGAAAATGCTTGCACATGACTCACTGACTTTCCACTCCATCTTTAAGTTATACGCTCAGGTGTGGAGCTACTTTGTAAACACTATGAACATTTGGAATAGTCTGAGGAGGACAGGTATTAGTTCTTCCTTGAATGTCTGGTAAAACTCCTCTGTGAAGCCCTCTGGCCCCGGGTTTTTGTTTGCTGGAAGCTTTTTGATGAATGCTTCAGTTTCCTCCATAGTTAACAGCCTATTGAGATTTTTAGATTCTTCCTGATTGAGTTTTGGAAGGTTATATTTTTCTAGGAATATGTCCATTTTCTCCAGGTTGTCTAGTTTGTTGGAATCGAATTGTTCATAGTACTTTTTAACAATCCTTCATATTTCTGTGGGATCTGTTATTATTCTGCCTCTTTCATTTCTGATTTAGACATTTTTAGCTATTTTCAAAGTGCTTTGCCTGAAGTTGGCACCATATTACACTTCCACCAACCATGCATTAGAGTCCCTCTCTCAATGCACAGTGGCAAACATGAATATTAATAGTAAAAACCAAACAGAAATCTTTTCCACCAAATTTAATGGGCAAAAATTGAGATACTGATTTACTCTTGTTCTCCTTTGGTTTACTTGTAAAGTTACAGATATTCATATATCTGTATCATTCATTTGTAGTTCTTTTAGTTTGCTGGGTTTTACTTTTACAGTTGAACATTTCTTTTTTAATATATTTTTATACATTTCAGAGAGGAAGGGAGAGGGAAAGGAAGATAGAAACATAAATGATGAGAGAGCATCATTGATTGGCTGCCTCCTACATGCCCCACAATGGGGATCGACTCCACAACCTGGGCATGTGCCCTGACCAGGAATTGAACCGTGACCTCCTGGGTTCATAGGTCAATGCTCAACCACTGAACCACACACTGGTCCAACCAGTTTGAACATTTCTTCACCAAAGGCACAATGGGGGATACAATCATTATTTTGTTAACTGGTCAGTCATCCACAATAAGCTATGAACTTGCATATATGCTGAAATATATTAATCAAAATTACAAGGTTGAAGTAGGTAGGGTGTTATTTCTATCTTTGCATATACATCTCATTTAATTGTATGGTTAAATTAATTGGCACTGCTCCTGTTGTATGATATTATGCATTATCCTTTATTTATGTAAAATAAAATCCCTTATACATTATTAATATAAAATAACCTATACATTTTTAAAATGTTGTCACTGAATTATGTAAATCTATATCTATGTAAATAACTTTTTAAAAGTAATTTTAAAAATAAACATATGCTTACTAAGGGGAAAAAAGCATTTTAATCTTTAAAATTCTTCCTACTATTTTTGGGGGGGCAAATGTGAATTGGGAAGGGAAACATTTTTAAGAAAGAGGATACAATCCCCAACTTATTTCAATATTTTTATTAAAATTAAAGAAACATTTGTGGCATTATGTGGTATTTACAGAGCTATAAAATGGTAGCTTTTTTCTTAAGAAAATAATATGACAATAAATATGAATGACTTTTCCAAGAGCACTGAAAGACATTGTGCAATAATAAATACACATTTCCTATTACTGTACCAAAATATTGTTTTTAACAAACTGAAAGTTGTTAGTCCAAAGAAAAAGTTCTGGACAGCTTTATTTTTATATTAAAACAAACCTTCAAATTAACCAAGTTTCTTCAACTTCTATGATTATCAAAATACCCTCCACAGATTATTTATAAAATCACACCTTTACTAATATGATATCTATTTCCACTTAATACCTTTGGGACTGGAAACTACATCTCCTGTCTGAGTAACTGCCAAGAGCTTATTTGTGATGTGGTCTGTGAACAGGATCCCATTCTACAAGGCACTGTATAGTCATAAACTTCTGAATTTCATATAGTGGATGTTTTCCCTCAATTAAGCTTTTTAATATAAAATAAAACATTTATTAAAATAAGTAATATAAATACATTTCTACATTTTTAACATTCTCATAGTATATTAACAGCAGGACACAATTTTAGAACAAGAATTAAATAAACACAACTCTCTAGAAGCTATACCTTAGGTGATAGATACACTTTACCCTAGTCTATTTTATTTAATCCTACTTTCTTTGTTTCACAAAACCAACTTCTTCCTTTCCTTGTGATGATTAAGCTGATAAAACTGTGGACTGGGCTCAGTGTTCTAGAAGTATCATTGGTCTTGATAGCTTGAATCTTCTGATATGAGAATATACCTTCTTTTACCATTGGTATTCGGACCTCTCTACCTCATCTCTCTATTTTCTTAAAAAAGGGAAAATTGCCTTCTCTTCAATTATTTTCTTTCTCTGTTTTTCACTGTAAGCTTACAAATAGCAAAAGAAAGAGCTGTTTCAGCTCTTATTGATTCTGCAAAATCTCTCTCTGGTGGGCTTCCTCTCATCTGCTCCTAGTCTCACCATGGTGGTCTCATTGAAGGCCCATTGCTTCCGGATTCAACTAGTCTCCCTTTGTCCGTGGTTTCACTTTCTATGCTTTCAGTTACCCACCGTCAACCAAGGTGTGAATATTTTAGAAATATGTAGTAATTTTTACATTTTAAATTGTGTGCCATCCTTAGAAGTGTGATGAAATCTCTAGCTGTTTCTCTTCGAACTGCCCAGGACAGGAATCATTCATTTGTCCAGTGGATCTATGCTGAGCACACTACTCACTGGCAGCCACTTAGTAGCCATCTTGGTTATCACACTGGTTATGAGAGAGGGAAAGAGACCACACTTACACAACTTTTATTATAGAATATTGTTATTCTATTTCATTACTAGTTACTGTTAATTTCTTCCTTGCTTAATTTATAAATTAAACTCTATCATAGTTACATATGTATAGGACAAAGCATAGTATATATATAGCTTTTGATATTCTAAGCCATCCACTTAGGGTGTTGGAACTTACTAGTACTCTCCCTGCAAAGTGGGAACTATTGTACCTTCTTGTGCCTCTTCTATTTATAAAGGAACCTCCTACATCGCTTCAACTCTACCACCTCCTCTCTGCCTCTGCTACCACCCTGTGAAGGTTCTTCTCAGGACTTTCCTCTGATTAAATACTTCTAGGCCAGCAATTTCTAAATAACATCCTGGAAACATTTAGTGGCATCGTGTGGCTATCATCATGCTAATCTGGGGTATTTTCTTCAGATGATTGTACTTTTTCTGAGCTACACTTACAACATCAAATACTGAGAATTTTTCAACTTTTGCCTCTTACTTCTTGCATCTTCCTGATGGGTTAGCCGGGACACTGAATTTTGTGTCTCCTGTCCTTGAATTCTCTCAGAGCCACTATTAGCACTATATATTTGCTTTCTTTTGGAAATAAATTGAGCTTTCCTTACATAAAATTCTTTTTCCTCTCTAAATGAAAGCATACTTTAAAATATATATATTTTTATTGATTTCAGAGAGGAAGGGAGAGGGAGAGAGAGATAGAAACATCAATGATGAGAGAGAAGCATTGACTGCTACCTCCTACACACTCCCCATTGGGGATCGAGCCCTCAACCCAGGCATATGCCCTTGACCAGAATCAAACCCGCAACCCTTCTGTCTGCGGCCAATGCTCCATCCACTGAGCCAAGCCAGCTAGGGCATGAAAGCATATTTATAAACTTATACAAGTTTAACTAGTATATGTAAGTAGCTCTTCAAATTTAGAATGCCATTTATTTTGCCACAACACTGATTCACAGAACTTTTTTTTTGTCTGACTACACACTAAAATAAATAAATAAATAAATAAATAAATAAATAAACAAAACAAAACGACAACAAAACACACACACACATCCTTCCTTAAACACTGATTCCTTTTTCCTCTTTGCATTCCTCTTTTAATAACACAAATCCTGACTTACGTAATGGATATATCTGGCTGAATGTGGGAGGATCAATTAATTTATTCCAAAAATTCTTATCCCTGTTATAGTTGAAATTTATGATATTGATAAATTACTTTTATCTTCCAAATTCATTTCTTAGATGAGCTATCCCTTTTCTCAGAACCTACTTTTAAAAACAGTGTTTTAAAAGAAATACTATCATCTATCTTCAGCTACACAATAGCTTCCATGTAGCACTGCCATTAAGATTTCAATAAAAATTTGTTTTTTTTAAATTTCAATCCAATTCAATAAGCATCAATTAATGCTTTCTCACTAGACTATAACTCTGCACTACATAGGAAGAGAAGTTTACAAAAGGAAAGACACAATCAAAGAACCAGATGCACAAATGAAATCATCAGAATACAATTCAAGACTTGGCATAATTGTGCCAATTTGTATGTACTGTTTGTCATAGGAACTTAATAGACATTTACTGTTCTTATGTGTCTATGGTTATGGCAGTGTAGGTTATCTGAGAAACATGGAAATAATATGCCTCAAAGAAGATACTTAGGACAAAGTAAGATGGACTATAGCTCACATTTTGGGTAAAAAACGGAAATGAAGAAATCATCTATTTCAGGCAAGAAGAAAAAAAAATGGGGAACAACTTGGGAAATAAAAAATGTGGGTTCAGAGGACAGTTTTGTTATGTTAAGCTTTCAATTGGCTGAACAACACAAGTCATTCCAGAAAAATGTGTGTGTGTTTTTCCAGATATTTGTTCTTGGCATTACGTCCCTTGTTCTCCCACCCCCATATATTTTCATAAAGCAAATGCTTTGTCATATTCTTCCTCTTCATGGGATTGATTTTGGCTCATTTCACTGCTTCTGTTTGCATGGTCACAGCTGTCCATGAGAGTCTTTCTTTTCCCAAATGGTCTGACTAAGCAGGGCTCATGACAAATAATGGGCAGCCCAAGGACCGGCCCTAATGGAGCTTGCAAGTTTTTTACTTTGGAGCAAAGCCAGTTTTGCTACTAGCAAGGCTTATGAGAGTTTGTTTTTCTTCTAATGTTGCAGCTAAATTTCCATTAAAATAATAATTGTTCAAAAGAGAAAAAAAATAAGATGCTATTCTTTTATTTATTTTTTTTTTTACTGTCAAATACATTGGGGAAATTAGAAGATAATACTGCTAAAAGTCTCTCTCAACCCACAACTCTGCTGCAACTGCCTCTGCTAGGGTCCCTATGGTCTAAAGAAACTCATATTTCTATGAGTTTTATTTCAAATTCATTATCCCTGACCTCCCGACCTCCCTACCATCCCTGATACCTGAACCAAGCCCATGCTTTTCCCTTGGTTTCTAGCATGAAGCACTCTTCTGATTTGCCTACTATCTATCCAGAGTATTTTTTCTTCCCCCCACCCCCACCCCTCGTGTCCTCCAAATGCAGATATTTTCCAAGATCCTGTTATTATCTCTCTCTTTTTTTGTTTGTTTCTGGTTTCTCTCTCTTTTTTTAAAAAAAATATTTTATTGATTTTTTACAGAGGAAGGAAAAGAGAGGGATAGAGAGCTAGAAACATCGATGAGAGAGAAACATCAATCAGCTGCTTCCTGCACACCTCCTACTGGGGATGTGCCACAACCAAAGTACATGCCCTTGATTGGAATTGAACCTGGGACCTTTCAGTCTGCAGGCTGATGCTCTATCCACTGAGCAAACTGGTTTCAGCTAGATTCTCTCTTACAGTAATTTTATTTACCATAATATCTTTTCTGTTCAGACAAACCATAAATAACCGTCTTCCCCGCTACACTATAATCCAGCATTTCCAACTATTGGTTGAACATTGCCATTTAATAATTTCAAATGTATTGTATCCACTAATCATTTCCTTTTTGAGTGTTTATTATTGAGTAATTTCCAGCACATCATGAATTATTATCATACCAGTCACTTGAACTTGAAACTTGAGAGTAATTATGGACTATTTTATTTTCCTCATCACCTAAGTCTGTTCAGCTATCAAGCCTTACAATGATTAGATCACTTCAGACCTTATTATTTCCTTCATTCCTGGCCAATTTATTTCTAGGCTCCTCCTTACCTCTACCCAATTCAGCAAATGCTGCTCAATCAAACCTCCTAAGGACCAGCTATAATAATAGTAAAAAGTTTTCAGTGCTCTTCTTTGCTTAACAAAGCTATGGACCATTGGTTTTCAACCAAGATCAGTCACAATATGACCGCAATCCTACTCCAGCCTCTCTCTCAGGGCTCCCATTATGTGTCTCGGGATCCTGAGCTGCTAGTTTGAGCTTGGCTTATGAGCACTTAGGAAGAACGGGAGGATGAATTATCTAACTGACCATATTGAAGGGAGCAGGGTAAACTTTTGACGCTGTGCCTACTTTTTCCTTCTGAGTTCCCTTTTGCCATTTCCACACCCTTAAATCTTGCCTATATGTCAAGGTTTAGTCCAATGTCCACTTCTCCAGTCCAATGATCTTTCTCTGTCATTAGAGGGGTGACTCTCAGGGCATTTTACTTTTAGAGTTACAATTTCATTATCATTCTCTGCCTTTTATTAAAATTTTCAGTAAATAAAACTATCTTCTATTTTTTTTTAAATGGGCAGGCATGATGAGCTTTTATTTGAATGTAATGGGCACACACACACAACCAACATGTGCAGAGAAATTTTATATGAATAAGAAACTTAGGATTTATATAGTGTATTTCCTCTCAAAATGTATCTAGTATGTTCTCACTTTTTCACAACATGTTATAATGCAGGAAGAAATCAGAATTTTATCTCACTTGTAATGTTCTCCATTGGAAAATTGAGGGCAACTAGCAAAATGAGGTTTATGTCTGAGACTTCAGATGTCCCACCTCTCCCACACTACTTTCCACAAAGCACACCTTTGCTCTTGGCATTCTAGGCAGGTTGGATGATTGTTTGGTTAATATCCATTTTCCCTGGATGTGAATGAAAGGATGTTAAGGAATATCCCACTGGATTATTAGCTCTCTGGGGTTGTGATCTTCAGAACAACACCAGCACCCAGTTTAACTCTGCATTATTTTGTTAATTTAATTAACTGCACTGCCTATGTTTTTTCAACACCATAGGTAGAAATATGAAAGCTGTTCCTAGTATTAGTTGCAAAAGTTTATTTTTCAAAGGTGATTTTTTCTCAAGCTACAAAAATCACTGTGTTGTAGATTAAGGACTTTTCTCAAGGGCTTTATTGGTTTATTTATTTACAGAGTTTGACTATAGCTTAGAAGATAGCATCAGTAACTGAGCACAGAGAAAGAGTAATTGGGCACTGTTTTAAAATTTACTGATGGCTTCCTACAGCCGTAATACTTTAACATGGGCAGTGTGAGTAACATCTCTGAACATTTTTTACCCTTATTTATTTGTTAGATGATGACTGATATCATTGAGTGCATAAGGATATAGTTAATGACCACTGAGCATACTTAACATGCTCTAAATTCTGGAGAGGTTTTTTTGTTGTTGTTGTTCTGTTTGTTTATTTCTATTAGTTTAAGTGATCTCCTTTTTTTACTTCCTGATCTCAAAATGACTCCACTAAAAAACTAATATCTCTCCAAAATATATGCACACAGACTGGTTGACAATACAAATTGGTAAACCCTATGAGTAGATATTGCAATCTAAAGAATATCACCATAGGCCAAGATCAAAAATGAGAAAAAGACATTTCTGAATACCATAAAGGCAATAGATAACACGCCAGGCTTAAACAGAATTGGTGAATTAATATTCTCTCTGTATATACTAATACATATTATTTTGCTCCTCCATATCCTTCTCTCAACACAGTGTATGTTTTTTACAATATTAATATTTTATCTATAGTTGATTGCTTTAATTTTTATTATACCATATTCCTCATAGCAATATTTATGATGAAATCCTTGGTCTGTTAAACATACCTCGCTCATGGAAAGACTTAATGTTCTTCATGCCTCTGGTGTCGCTAACAATTATTGGATTTAGGCTCATGGAAGTCTGTTTCAAAGTATAGATTCCAGAAACTTTTTTTTTGTGGTATTTAGCATTAAAATGAAATAACAAGGCACATTAACCCATCTGACAAGCTATTTCAAGATATCATGATTCTGAAATATGAATATAAAAATAAAAAGCATTATCTTAGCCTAGTCCTTTCCATTTGTGTCTCTGTGTAATTTTCTCAGATTAGTGTTGGTGGACTGCTGTTTAAACAGGTCAATGCAAATTAACCTCGTAATTTCCTTTGTAATAAAAGTCTGTTCTCCACTCGCCTAATCTGTGGTTAAGTATTATTCAGGCTGTTCCTATTAAGGACAGAAGAATCATAAGAGAAAGGGTGGTAAGTATAATTGACTATCATCTACGTCAGATATGAGCTTTAAATCACTCCTTTCTTTTACATTAGTTTAACATAAATTTTATAAAACACTTGCTATCATCTTTGAAAGAGCCGTACTCTATGTTTATTTTAATAATTTCTTAGAAAATAATAAAGAATCAACTTCCAATGCACATCATAGTATGTAAGGTATTTTTGTTAATATTGTAGAAATTTATCTCTAAGGCCAATCACCCAACACTAAGAAAAACATGCACAAACTTGTAAATGACATTAATTATATTTTATTACAGAGAGGATGTTATAAATTAAATACATAATTTGGCCTTCTTAATGATGATAATAGCAATGGTCAATAATATTAGATACCATTTATTAAGTGTTACCATCTGCCAAATTTTTAGGTTAATACTAATCCTCACAACAACCCTGATATGTATTATTCCTATTTTGCAGGCAATTAAATCAAAGCTAAGAGAGGTTATATAACTCAATGCTTCATGTTAGAAAATTATAGAGTTGGGGTACAGAACGATGTCTCTCTGGCTTAAGTGCCCCTATTCTTGGATATCTTGTTTCCCACCTAAGACTCCTTAAAACTAGCTCCAACAATTCAGAAAATATAAACTTACTTACTGGTATTTATATGCTAATTAATTGAGTTAATTAATTGACAACATTTTTCTATAAAGTTTTTTTTCTTACAAATATTTGTAAATATAACCCTAAATACTGATTTTTATGGATTTTATTTCAATCTTAGGCATTTCATCAAAGTATACCCTAAACTCTGACCACAATTCAGCACCCATAGCCAACATTGATGACCTTGTCAGTTGCCCAGCTCTATACACATTTACCTATGTTTAGAGGGACAATTACAGCCTCTAGCTCCTTCAGCAAAGCAGGAAGCTTATCTCATTCATTTCTTATCTTCAGCATCTCTCATCATGTTTGCTATTAAATGAATGGATATCTTATAGTTCGCTACATGGACCCCAAGTTCCTTGAATGCTATGACCACATCTAAGGTTTCTAATGCTGTGCCTCAGGGCCTAGAGGTATTTTAGCTTTGTATTTTACCCACATGATGAAATGTGACAAAGAGATGAGTTAATCATTCAATAAAATTGATCAACTTCTTAAACAGAAAGAGGCAAAGCAGAATAGCATCCCAAAAAGAGAATAAGAGCAATAAATAAACAACAAATCTTGCCACCAAGTGATCCTTTATGGAATTATTTGGGTAATAATAAACAATACCAATAATAATAGCTATTATTCAATGTCCAATTATATCCCAGAAACTGTGCAAAATTCTTTATATGTAAAGTTTATCTTATTTAGTTCTTCAAAACTGTGAATAATATATTTCTGTTTTTGAGATGAAGAACTTGAAATTCAGATATGTTACTGTTATAAAATACAAAGCTACAATTTGAACATAGGTTTGTCTTCCTTTAGTTCATATGCTTTGCCATATAACAAAACTGGAATTAATCTAGAAAAATAAGTTTCCTAAATCTTATAAAATGCCACTGATACTTTTACATACTTTGTGTAAGTACAGATTTACATCAGTTTAATTATTTTTTATAAATTACATATTTATAAATACATTCTGCACCAAAATATTTTATGGAATTATTTTTTAAAATATATTTTATTGATTTTTTTACGGAGAGGAAGAGAGAGGGATAGAGAGTTAGAAACATCAATGAGAGAGAATCATTGATCAGCTGCCTCCTGCACAGCCCTACTGGGGATGTGCCAGTAACCAAGGTACATGCCCTTGACCTGAATAGAATCTGGGACCCTTCAGTCCTCAGGCAAACGCTCTATCCACTGATCCACACCGGTTTCAGCAATTTTATGGAATTGTTAAGTGTACATCCAACAAATGAAAACCAAATAAGGTAACTATTGGCCACATAGTTATTGTTAGATCTGTTTCATGGAGGAGTGGATATGTCTGTGTGTTTGAATACCCACAATATTAAGAGAACTTAATTCTTGAGTCTGATGATGCTTTCTACTTTTCTACTAGGTTAACTAAAGAAGAAAGTCCTCAAAACAAATTGTATATATTGTAAACTAGCTTATACCCTATCTAATGAAAGACAAATTGGGGAACATTTAAAATGTACAAACACCAATTTTGGGTGATATATATTAGAAATTCCTGTAACCTTATTATGCTATTATCCAAATAAAAGATGATTATAGAAAAGAAGAATAAAATACTAAGCAAGTAGCTTGCTCTTTACCTAAGCTCACCTTGTAAGATGTCTCCTTTCTGGTTCTACTTGTTACAACCTCTTAATTTAGTTTGTGTTTATGTAATTATTTGTCCATTTCAGAAAGAAAATTACCAGTTAAATGACTAATTTTTTAAAAAAGAAACCAACTATATTTCAGAGGTCCTGCCAATGTGTAATGTCTTCTAACACTGGCCAAAAATAGCAGTAGACTAATTCTGAAATAACTGTTTTCTCTGCAGAATTCTTGAAGCTATTCTCATTTGCCCTCCTTTCCTGAATCCTCCACCTCCAAACACCCACCCCGGAAAAAAAGAAAAACAGATTACAGTAAATTTTGGCAAGGGATTCTATTTGCATCATTTTCTTAGAAGTCACGTGCTTTGGATTTCCTCTTGTTTATGATATATTAAAATGCCTTCCAGATGTTTTTAATTATAAAAAAAAAAGTTTTCAAGAAAGCAGGGTAATCCATAATAAAATTTCCTCTTTATTTTTAATGGCCAATAAATTAGTATATCCCAGCTTATCAAACTGCCCCATAATTCTGAGGACGACCTCTTTAAGAAAGGTCAGGCATTGAGTTAGACAGCTAGGTTTGGGCAGAGGCAGAGTTTTACCAAGAACACTTTTAGCTCCTGTTTCCAATTGAGGCTGCTCCCTGCCTGGGGCCTAGCCCGATGTAAAAGCCCATTGGCTGGAATTGCTTAAATGTCCCACACAAATATAAACACCTCCACAGTGTTGGGAAGATGAAAGGAACAGCTTATTGATATTGTATATGCTAACGTTTGGATGTGGGACAGGAAAGACAGCATTTAACTGCTGGTATGCAATGTTGAAACTGGGCCGCATGAAGAGGTTTTCATTTACTGAGGTTGGATGCATGCCCAGACTGCCATAGTAGAATTTGGGGAAAAACACAGAAAGGAGGAGAACCACGGAATGGTTTTGGGGAACATCCATCCACGTGGGACAGAAGAATAAATATATGTGAAGACCATTTTTTTTTTCTTTCAGAAATGAAAGGACTAGCCAGTAGAAAACTTGTGAGCCTCCCAAATCCCAACCTGGCCCTCTCCATTTTATAGTTGAAGGTAACTGGCTGTTCATCCTCATTTTGATTCAGAGTAAAGAACAAAACTGTCATTTGGCTGAAAAGGAGAGAGGCAGGGCAGGGCAGGGCAGGGCAGGAAGAAACCTTAGCTTGCTTTGCCTGTTGTTATTTTAAGCTTAGCAAAGGGAATAAATGTGTTTTTCTTTCACTAACATTACCAAAAGAGAAGGAGCTTTGTGGATTATAGGCATGGTGGCTTTTTAAAATGTATCTGCAGAACATCTGCCGCGTGGGACTGAATAAGAAAACTTTTAGGAAGTTGAGATTTTGTGACTCATAAAATTTAAATTTAAATGGGACATTCATTGGCTTCATTTAAGGAAGCATTTTCTGATCATTAACTCTCTCATCACTCTACTCCACCTCATCTCTTTGTTAATACCTTTCAGCACATTTGACAAATATGAGTGTGTTGATAATGGCTTTGGAGAGATAGTTCATCAAAATAGGTGGTGTCTGCAAGGAAGTGATGTTTGCGTAAATGTTAAATAAAGAGAGATAGTGTGACTCACACAAACTAGTCATTCAATCTGTATCTATTGAGTTCCCACAATGTACAAAGAAGAAAGAGACTCCAGCAGAAGGGAGAAATTTAGAGATGAGAGACATTTCACTGGATTAGAGTGGAGCGGGCAACAAAGGAAAGTTATGTGGGTACTCTAGAGACATCCAGTTCAAACGTCAGAACAATGGAGTTCACAAAAAAGAACATGAGTAATTTACTAGGTGTCTTGAGGAAAGAAAGAAAAATTCATTCAAGACTTTTAATTTTGCAAACATGCACAAAATAAATAGCAGATAGGGCCAAAGTTCTATAGTTCTGCAGTCAAAATATGCCTGTTGGTGATGAAGAGAAGATCCAGAACAAATCAATGCAGTGGGTTATCTATCAGCTGCAGTCATAACAGTGTAGCAAGAAAAGTACTGGATTAAAGAAAGTAGCACTGGTGACTATTCATGATGACTACGTGATCCAATTTTAACTTAAAAATCTGGAAGAATCTTTTGGAAAATGTCACATCTGGAAGGTGAGGTCAACAAATGGACCAGGTGAAATGGGGCAAGTTAGGAAACTTCCATCTTTACTGAATTGATGAGACCTTTGTAAGTTACTAAATAGCATCAACTTAATGGACAGAGGTAAAAAAAATATAGATTGAGGGGTTCAACCACTGAGTTCAGGAAACATTTATTTCTAACTTCCTACGGGTTAGGCCTCATTCAGGCACTGTTAAAGAAACAAAGACTATCACGGACAGTGTAGCAAGAATTCCCTTGGCTCTTCTAGCCCCCCAAATATACCTGCTGATGTGGCTTCCATCAAAACCCAGCTCTCCTAGATATAGGAAGCCCATTGTAATCACTCAAGCTTTCATTTTTAGGAGACATCAAGTGAAGGAAGAATGAAAATGACCAGCCTTTCCTTCTGCCAAATCAAAGCTGTAATACAAGAGGAGAGGTAAATGTCCCTGTCGGATCATTCTTACAACTAAATAGCATTGCCCAGATTCTCTCTAGCATATTCCTGGTCCTGCAGATTATTGTTTTGCATTTCAGGTGTGACATGATTAGAAATAACTTGAATGCAGCCCCAAACTACTTCTTTGTCCTCTTCTCCCATCCTGTCTTGCTCTTTCCATTCTAGGCACATTGGTCTTCTTCCCCCTTACAGAACACACTAAGCATGCTGGGACCATGGACTATTATCATTGCACTTCCCTTTGTCTGAATATTCTTATCTGGACATCTGCATGGCTCACACTCTGACCTCCTTAGGTGTCTGCTCAAATGTGACTTTATCAGCCGAAACCGGTTTGGCTCAGTGGTAGTGTCAGTCTGCGGACTGAAAGGTCCCAGGTTTGATTCCTGTCAAGGGCATGTACCTTGGCTGCGGGCACATCCCCGGTAGGGGGTGTGCAAGAGGCAGCTGGTCGATGTTTCTCTCTCATCGACATTTCTAGCTCTCTAGCTCTCTCTCTTCTTCTCTGTAAAATATCAACAAAAATATTAAAAATAAATAAATAATATATATATATTTAAAAAATAAAATAAAATGTGACTTTATCAAAGTGGCCTTTCTCGACCACATGATAGCTCCCCTCCTCACTGCCACCACCCACCCCCTCTATCGTGCTTTATTTGTTTTCAGATTACTTATCACTACCAGATAAACTATGTTATTTTTAGATTATTTCTTTTCTTCTGCTAATTAAATGTAAGCTCAATAAAATAAAAGGGGGGGGGGGGTCTCTGTCTATTTTGTTCATTCTAGTTTCCTAAGGTCAGAATGGTGGCTGGCTCATAGGAGTTGTTCAATAAATATTTGTTGAATTTATTAATTAATGCCCAAGGAAGCACAAAACACACTTGGACCACCGACCAAAGAAGAGTGATTGGAGCTGGACAAAACATGAGGAGCTTAGAGAAGATATTGTGTATCACTATGTTCCCAGCTCAGTGATGCTGGTGGAGGAGAGAGGGAAAGATGGAGGGTAGGGAGCATGATGAGAGAGAGGAAGGAGGGACGAAGTGCTTTTCAAAAGACATACAATATCAAACAATAATGATAACTAAGAATAACTACTAGGATTAGTAAAAGCTTTGGAAACCAAATCATTATGAGAATAGTTTAAGTAAATAGTGACTTTCTCAACATAAAGAAAACAAAGCATCAAGGAGATAGGAGTAGGGGTTAGGGGATAGAACAATATAGTCCTCTTTATTTTTTTAAATTAAGTCTTTATTATTTAAAGTATTACATATGTCCCTTTATTTCCCCCATTGACCCCTTCTATCTCACCCTACCACCCACCCCAGGCCTTCACTACCCTATTGTCTGTGGCATGGGATATATATATATCCCATGACTAATATGCAAAGTGCCCTCATGGGAGTTTGACAGGAAGACCAAGAGTTCTATTGCTTGCTATGACATGCACTGACCATCAGGGGGGTGGTATGGAATGAAGCGAGGCTCCTGGTTGGCAGCCAGAAGGTCCCAATCAACCCTGATTGCCAGCAGGCCAGGGATCCTACCCCGTGCATAAATTTCGTGCAGTGGGCCTCTAGTATGCATATAAGTTCTTTGATCTCTTCCCACCTTCCCCTGAGGTTCAGAAGTCTGTTTTATGCTTTTATGTCATCTGTTAATATGTATTCTGAAATAGTGAGTAGATTTATTTTCTATGGTTCAGAGGACAGAAAGTTTTGACAATTTTGTTTCAATATTCTAATTGTTAGAGATGTCCTATAGTAGAGTAAACTCCATCACTGTGTTAAATCAGGAATAATTTTGGAGAGATGTCATAAATTAGATTTCTGTTTTAGGTGACAGATTATACCAGATGACTCATAAGTATCTCCCAAACTAGGTTTTTGCATATGCACACAGATACACACATTCATTGGGTTTTAATTACTGCAAATCATCCAGCTAGTTTATAAAATAGAGGACACCCAAATAAATAATAAATTTTGTTTTCATTATAAGTACATTCCATGGAATATTTAGAAAAAAACCTATACCAACGATTTCTTTGTTGTCTATTTGAAATTCAAATTTAACTGGGCATCCTGTATTTTATCTGGCAACTTTAAGTTATGGGGAACACCAAAATAAAAGTATGTGCATGAGTCTTCAGGACTCAGAATTTACATAATTAGTGTAATAAATATAAAGCAGGGGGATATCATGACAGAATTCATTCACAAATTTATAGCTATTAAAGCTTTGGGGCAGACTAAGGTTATTGATCTTACAGCCATACCAGCAAGTGAGGTTGTTTTTGTTTTTCAATCACCTTTGACTGATTTTTTTCAGTTTTTGAGAATTCTAAAATGTATTTGTTTTAATGTTGCTTTTTTTGTTTTTGGCCATATTCTTCCTAAATTTTTACAGATTTTGAGCTAAATGATTTGGCTTTCTTAGTATCTTCTTATCAAATCTACCTTACAATTCCATGTTATTTATTTGGCACATTTCTTTAGTTCTAGTTATTAACATTAACACTGACAAATGGTTGTATTCACTTTTAATAGACTATGATCTCAAAATTACAATTACAGTGAAATTAAAATAACCACTAAATAGTTACCAAAACAAATTACAAAATTGTGTTTTTTTATTTTGGATGAATTAAAGCATCTCTCAAAACTGACAAAAGAAGGAGGATATTTCTGTTTAGCAGCTAATGTTGTGCTATTATAAGGCTAATGCATAAAATTTTGAAATGATAGGATTTGGGATAATTCTTAAATTGTAAATTAATTTTAAATGATTATTTCAAATTTTGTGCATAAAATGAAGTAATTAATATTTTAAGTTACAATGTTTCAATTTGCCCATTTTAAATATTTACATGAAATTCAGTGGCCTTGTATAAAGCCACCCTGGATCTCAAAAGCCTTTATTTTTGACAGAAATATAAGCAGAAGTGAAACAATTACAAAAAATTTATTCAGTGTAGTATCAAGTCTAAATCCAAAAATTCAAAGACTGGAGAACTCATCATGGGATAGAGCAGGTAGAAGAGCTTCACTGAGAAATGAGGGCTTACTTTGTGTCTTGTAGGATGGGCTGGGAACATATATTTGGAGAGGAGGAGGAAGGTAAGACCAAATAATAATATTCAAAAACTTTTGACAGGAAAATAAGAATCAGGACAGGAGAGATAATATATAAATATTCCATTTGGAAGTGGGACATGATCATGAATGGGAAACACAGGTTTATTGATCAGGATATTAAAGGCCACCCTACAGAATGTAGACTTGATATCATGGCCTATAGAGTTATCATATACACCTACAAAAAAATGGGCATCACAAGAGTGGTGTTTCTGGTGCTGTGGGTGGTTAAGTCAGCTCAACAAAACAACTTGGAACACTGATGCTATCTAACCAAATCTCAGAGGACGGCAACTGACAGTATCATTCTTTGAGAACTTCTTTTAAAAGGTCATCTTTCTTTACAGATATTTGAGCTTGAAGAGTTACTGCTATTCAGAATGAATACCCACAAACTTCTGACCATGGATAACAGATCAATATTTAGGCCTCTGAAAATTGCAAGTGGGTCATGGTTGGCTTTGTGACCAGAGGTGAGAGAAGAGCTCGATCCTGCATCCTCTCCACAGGCAGGTTCCCACTGACAGCCGCAGGGATGTGGCCTATGTCAAGGTTCTCAGCTCAGACACTAAGATTACTCTCTAAGCATTAATCTCTTTTGAGGCCAGGCATACTGTTCAAAGAGATGCTACTTCTGGGCCAGTCTCCCCGACTAAGGAGGAAGGCATGTTAGTGAGATATATTTTTGCCAGCTGGTCCATCAGAGAATATTTATTTGTTCATTAATTTCTTTTATGAAAATTGTACAAGTTGCACAGTACAGTAGCTTCTGATCATTTATTGCCCAGCTTTACGCTACGTGACTGGATGGGAAGTACAACTCCAGAACGGAGCTCTCTTATTCCCTGCGTAAGCGGTTATGCTGCAATTTACAGGATAAAGACATTCTTTTTAGACACTGTAATTAGCACTTGTCTTATTTATACATCTTCCTTAACATTGTGTCCCCTTTAAAATATTTTTATTTAAAATGACATGCAAGGAAATAGTTCGGTATGCGTTAGGGAAAAAGAAACAACAAACCGCTGATAAATCCATCTGTTGAAAACCACAGTACACAAATTAAAAGAGTAAGTTAACATTATATGTCTTAATCTCTTAGCACCATTGTTCGTGCTTATTGTTTCTTGCAGAATAGTCCAAAGATATTTTTTCCAGTAGACCAACTTCTTTTAGTTGACACCCTGGAAATGCTTTTCTTGTTTTAAATAGGTCTATTATGCTCTCAGACACCTACATATTTAGTAAGTCCAGCCTTTGTAAAATGACTGGTCTATATGGCTTTGTTCCTCCATTATTTATTTTGTCCTCTCCAGCTCCCCTTTCAGACAATTCATAGTTACCGAAAGATTTATTAAATTCCTCACCGAAGTTTCCCAGCCAAATGCAAACTCCGATTCTGCCTCTAGCAGAGCAAGATGCGGTAACTCAACAGTTCTGAAGATTTCTATTCTTAATTCTTAAATGTTTCCCTTCCTTCATCCCTTGTGAGATAGGTGAGAAAAGCAATTGCCCCCACTGCTTAATGCATCACAACTCGGAAACTCACTCTATCCTTGTAATTTTGAATCCCAGCCCAGCTGGCGGTTCCTGGATTTCAGACACTGAATATGAGTTCAGCACTTTTAAATCAATCACTCTGAACAGTATTTCTGTCAAAGGGAAACCTTTTCTTTTTTGGGCAGAAAGGCTTTCCTGATTTCCACTGCAGCCCTGGAGAACTGAACAGTCTCATAAATGAAACCAGGATGTAGGAGAAAAATTAAACTAGATATAATTTTCTAACGTTGTCATTGGAAGAGTCCCGTTCCACTTACTGTTCAGTAAGACGAAGGCACCTCTGTGCCCTGTGAGATTTTTCAAACAGTTCCTCCCTTCCAGGCTAATGGCTGGTTGCAATTTGACTAGCGAGGGGTTACTTGGGTGAGGTAAAAATAGAAAGAGGAATGAAATATTCCTTGGATTTAATTCCTCTACCTTAAAAGTATCCCTCAAATCATTAAAATGCTTTTATAATTAGGTTACTTTATAAATTTTGTTTATCATGGCTCTTAGCTGGTTATGCTCTCCTCTGAAAATCCCCAGTATTGACATTGGGAATGGTGGGGCAGTACATAGACCTCTTGGCTTAGCCAGATGTGACACAGCAGCTTCAGAAATAACATATCTTACTTCTTTTGCCAAGACAAGTTTAAATCTGAAGCCTTAAAGACAAAGGAAGTCAAAACTCTGAAAATAATATAAAAGATAAACTCGGTTTGGGTTCCTAAATAATAACAAAACATTATAATTTTTACTATCCAGAGAGTAAACTATTCTTTACCCTTTACATCTATCTCTGAATAAGTACCATACATGATCCATTGTGCCCTAACATTGGGGTAACACAGAAGTTTGTGGTTCCTATATTCTCTGCTTTCTGCTATGCTTTATTTAATGTATTGGGGGGTCCCCCATTATGTAAAATAACCTAAAATATGTACAAAAATTTCTCAGATTTTTATGAAAAGTCCATGGAGAGGTGCTAATTTTCTCCACAAGTGTGCACTAAAGAATATTTACAAATGTTATTTCCTGACATTTTTCATACAAATGACTGTTTTCTATGCCTTGATTTCTTTGCTATGTCCCAAAAATTCCATATAATCCCTTAGACATCTTGAAATAATTTTATCTATAGATAACCATTGATTTGTGGACATTAAACATGAGACTTTTGAGCTCTAACTCATACTGGGGTTGGCATTTACAGGTAAATGGGAACAGTGAAGAAAAAAAGATTTAAACACATATGAAGTTGAACATAGCTGACAAATTTATGGAAATAATATTGGAATAAGTACATTCATTCATTCAATATTTATCCAACACATATTTATTGAGTGTTTACTATTATTGAGTATGGAGCGCCAGGCATTATATTAGCTATTGAAATTCAGCAGTAAAAGAAACTAACATGGTTTCTGACTTTATGAATTCAGGACATTGGCCTCTTTGAAGCGGGAGGACCAAGCTCTTGAATTCTTTAAAGAAACATCGCTGGACCCAATTGCTGTAGAATTCTAAAAGTCTAATATAAACGTGCAGCAGTAAGCAAGGAGTGCTCGGGAAAGGCACTATAAAAGTAGAAAGCTAAGGAAATCATAGAAGGTTTGAACTAAAAGGCACCTTAAAGAGCATTTATCCCAGCCTCTTTATTAACTCAGATGAAATCTTTGTTTGTGTTTCCACAATGGTTAACGGCTGAGCTGAGTCCAGAACACACTTCTGTGGACACGCACCTATTTTTATTACAAAATCCAACTTCTAAGTGCATTCACCGCACAACATAGGTGTTGTGGGTTGAATTGTACCCACCCCCAAAAGTCACAGGTTGAAAAACCAAACTCCAGTTCCTCTGAATGTGACCTTATTTGGAAACACAGTCATTGCAGATGCAATTAAAGTAAGATGAAGTCACACTGGCCCAGGGTGGGCCCCTAAATTAATATGGCTGGTGTCCTTGTAAGAAGGACGTGCACACAGTGAGAACACTATGTAAACACTGGTGTTACACTGTGACAAACCAATAACTTACCCAAAGCTAGGAGAGAGTCCTGGAAGAGTGTCTTGCCTATCACCTACAGAGAGAGCATGAACTTTGCTGACACCTTGACTGCAGACTGATAACCTCCAGAACTGTGAGACAATACATTTAGGTGGCTTAGGTGACACATTTTGGTGGCACATCCTTACCAGAATCTCATGAAACTAATATAGAGGGTAATTCCATTTGAGGCTTACTCACGGGTTTTTTCATTCATTTACTTATTCACCACACAAGTATCTATTGAGCATCTACTACGTGCCAAGCCCTGCACAAAAGATGGGAAATGGAAAGATGAATAAAACCCAATTCCTATCTTCAAAAAATACACGAATATTCCAAACTGCTAAATAATTATGCTGTGAGGTTCCTCCCACCCCATCTGGGATCCACTTCCGTCTGTGTGGTTCTTTCCCAGCAAAATGATTTATTCTTCCAATCAACACTGAAAGACGAGATTCCACTTCTATCTTGGGTCCAGCCTCTTCCCTGGAAATATGTGAAACTGTTGCTTCCCAGGAGTAGTAACTCTCTCCAATCAGTGAGTCATGGGTTGGGGGTAGAATCCAGGCCAGTGACAGTCCCTTAGCATGCTATTAAACCAAGCATCTCAAATCCACCCACCAGAGGACTGACAGAGCCCAGCACCGAGTCGCTGTCATGCATTATCAGGGCCATAAAGTGAGTTTTTAAAATTTTAAAGTTTTCCAATAAAATATACAAAAGTTGATTATTTAGCAGTTTATCAACTTTACCCTCCTGTGGCAAAGGGAGCAGACAATAAAATTGTTCAAAGGAGGCTTCAAAACTACTTTCTGCCATTTTTATTGCAATTTTAAAGAGGACTAAAACAGTTCCCTCCGTAGACCCCTGGCTGGCTTTGCTGTTTCCACCCCTGAGAGCGCGCTTGCATTCCTACAGCTGATGCTGCTGGAGTCAGTCCCTCTCTACTCTTGCAGGGACGTGCGGTCACAGCTTCCAGGGCTGTGCCTGTGACATCCAGAAGCCAGAGGAATTATAGGATCTCTGGCCCACGGACCCAACTGTGGGGCGAGTCAAGACTGAAATTGTCCCTACTTCAAAATGACGCTTTGCCTTTCCCCATTTCCCAGTGACTGACTGCCCCCGATCTTCCTGTCCCCACTGCCTCAGATGTTGCCCTCGCGCCAGCAACAGTAAGAATGAATCTAAAAGGATGACAAAAGTAGGCAAAGGTTATACTCCCCTTTGGTGATCCCTCTTTATGAGGATGATAGGAGCCCCGCATATGCACTACAGGGAAGGAGATAAATAAATCTCGCTTCTCCAAAGTTGTGAGGAGCATTCATGCTATTTATGTTTCTAGAAATCCCACTGGAAAAGCCTGGAAGATGAACTTTCAGTGGATTTATGAGGGTCTTATTACCCATGGTTTTTAGTGCAGTTGCTATTTTTTACTTAAAGCCAAATCCCTTTAAACCTCACCTTTTTATCCAGAAAAATAAAATATAGGCTCATAATGTCCAGAGTATTCCCTTTAAATGGCAAAGAACAAGCCAGAGGTCTGGTTCATATAAGATCTCTTTAAGTCATTTTGGCCTTTTAGCATTTTCATTTCATTGTCTCCTCTCAGCTGCAAGAGATCACAACAAGTAGAAGTGTTTCCTCTGTGGGCTTACATAGGACTTCCCAGAATTAAGCACCAGCTCATCAGTTTGGAGCGATGGGAGAGTCTACAATGACACCCGGGGAGTAGGTGGTCCAAAGTGAAAAACAAAGGAAAACCCGAGCTCAAGTAAATGGTTATGAGGCCACAGGAGGAAAAAAAATTAAGGAACATATTGTGATTAGAGTTAAATGTCCATTCACTTGTTCATTAATGTCTTCAAAAATATTTATTGACAACCTATTAGGTGTTGACTTTGGTGCTATTCTCTAGGAGTATAATGTTGCACAAGAGGCATGCTTACTTTCCCCAAAGAGCTCACAGTTTGATTTTAATTGATTTTTAGGGTGAGAGGAAAGGTGAGGGAGAAAGAGAAAACAAAACAAAACATCAATGTGAAAGTGAAGCACCTATCAGCTGTCTCCTGCATGCCCCCTTATCAGGGATCGAGTCTGAAACTCAGGCGTGTGCCCTGACCAGGAATCAAACCAGCGACTTTTTTGGTTCACAGGAGGCCACCCAATCAACTGAGTCACACTGGCCAGGGCAGAGTTCACAGTTTGATCAAAGGAAGGGAGCCATCAAATGATGATATACATACCGTAAATCAATTAAAAGTACAAGTGAAAGCTGTGAAGGATAATTATAAAGTGTGATAAGGGCATAAAGTGAGCAGTTTTACCTAATCTGGGGTGGAGATAGTAGGGCCAAAGTCTCAGGGAAGGCTTGCTTGAAAAAGTAATTATTGAACTAAGGTTTAGAGAAAATGTGGAAGTCAGTGACACAAGCCAAAGTTAAGGATGGGGTTGGGCATGAGGTAGGGGCACTCACAGGAAAAGGGTAGAAAAAGGGCAGACATTCTTGTCAGAGTAAGAAGGGCACATTCAAAGAACTTAAAGAAGACCTGTGTACCTGAACACCTGGGGAGAAAGGTGGGAAGTAAAGCTGGAGTGGTTGGTAGGAGGCAGCCAGTCCATGCAGGGTTTGGCAGCCCTATGAAAGCTTTGGAAGTGATCCAAAGAGCAATGGAGAGCAATAGGAAGGTTGAAAGCAGGGAAAGTAACATGAGGAGAAAACCATTGTACCTGCTAAGATCAGGTGGAATTAGCTGCAATTTACAAAAATGTCATGCTATTCCCTTACTCAACTCCCAGCCTAGTACTGAATCTCCTAGAAGCTCAAAGTTATCCCAGTTTACCATAGGAAGTCTAAAGGCTAATTTTATTTTCTTGTATAGTGATTGGACAATTTTATACTCCTCAGTAAACGGGATGGCAAATCATTACTAAAAATGCATCAATATGGACCGCACATCTAGCAAGATTAGCAACTAATGATAGACTTAGAAAGCTAATGTTTCAGTTGAAATCTCAGCAGAGTCACCTGCCAGGAGAGTAAGTAAAACTTTTTGAATATATTTATGTATTACCTTTAATTTGCTTTAGTATTTGTAACCAACTTTTAACACAGTACATACTCAACACTATCAAAGACTATCAAAAGTGATAGCAATGTAGTTTAAATTGTTTACCTTCAGGAATAATGAGCTGACCCATAACAACAGAGCAATAACCACACTTCCATGTTACTGGCCAAGAAAACCTGGCTATTACCCAAATTGGGGCAAATCACACCACAAACACATGTTCATTTTGGCTGCCCCTCCTTACTTAACTAAATGTTTATTTCAAATTATCTGAGCTCCCCACGTTCATTTTCTACTCTACTCTTCAATACAGTGTGGTTGGGAGACTCTTTCCAAAACTTGAATCTGCCAGTGCCATTTTTGCCTGATTCAAAGCCCCTGCTGGCTTCTCATTGCTCGGAGGCTGAAGACCAAACTCTGTAACTGGGAGTAGGAGGCTCTCTGGTGTGGTTCAGCTCCACCTACCTATCCCACCCTGTGCTCCCCACCACTTTCTGTGCCTGGCACTTCACCTGAGAAAAATGGTGCTTCGAAAAAGATTCAGCCCCTGTCCTCAAAGACACACATGGTCTGATAAGAGCTGTTACGTTACATGACATGGATTCCATTACTGTTGAGTAAATTAGTAACTTTTGGCAGAATAACTACCAGATGCTAGTAGAACACATGATTGACACTTAATCCAGGCTCATAGAACATGGGAAGTTGCTCTGAATTCAATGTCATCAAACATGTAGCTTCAAGAATGAAGGTCACACAATTTAAAACGTAATGATAGGTGTTCTGACACTGGTCTCTCTTTTTTTTTTCTTTTATGTTAATCTTGCTTCCCATGTTGTATTGTAATCTCCTTAAAGGCAAAGACCATTACTTACACTTACAGATTCTGAACATTGTTTATAAGGTGCCAACTACGTGGCATGTGCTTGCAAATAAATACATATTGATCAATTAGTAGGACACTAAAGTCTTACTTTGGAATGTTGTTGGGGCAAGGGAGAGAGTGGAAAAATGCTAGATATACCAAGTCAACCAGGAATAAAAAAACATGGCTATGTGGGAAAGGTTGGCACAAAGATAGAGCTTTACTAGTAATCAAATTTTTTCAATTTAACAGTGATAATAATATAATGACTACATGATTTAATTGGAAGGTAGGAGCCAGAAAAAAAGACCTCACTAACTCACACTAATGAGAGGTAGGCCCACTGCAGCCCAACAGAGGTTATTAGTAATTAATTTCTATTTTTAAAATATGTGATTAGCTCACTCCTGCCAACATACACAAGTTGACTGCAACACAGAATACATTTTGTCTTTTCATTTTGTCAAGTGTAGTTGCATTTTAACTATTTATGATAATACTTAATAGTATATTAGTAAGTGTCTTGTAGTGTGGCATGTAAAAATAATGAAGTCTTAGTAAGATGAGAACATGATAGAGCTCTCAGCTATTAAATCTTTGCTGAGATGTGAAGTGAGACTGCATGGTTCTTTGTGAGAACTTGGGGTTTGCAGATTAGGGAAGTGAAAATTAACAAAGTTTTTTCTGAATTACATTTATGAAGTATAGATGTGGTGTTTTTAAAATGCATTGAAATGATTAATATGTTTGAATATGAAAAATATGCTAAGATTCATGTTTCTTTTAAGTGGGCTTTTTTTGAAGAAATTAAGCCCCCCTCCCAAAAAAAAAGGCCTCAGCTGGCTTTCTATCTTTTATATACTTTATTTTTACTTCTGACTCCCATATAACACATTCTATCTCCAGAATATTAAGAATAATTTGAGCATGTGAAGGTCTTTTTTAAAAAATTTCAAATTAATCTTTCTTATGGTTATGGATGGAATTATAATCATTTCCTGAGGAAAAATAAGATTAATGTTTTAAAAGTTATAGAAGACTTGACTTCATATTTTTGCTATTGGTATATTTTACATAATTTTTTTACTTAAATATTCTGTTACATCCAAGTTTCCAATTTTAAATTCCAGAAATAAATTTTACAAGATTCAGTTGAATAAATGTCTGCTAAAAGACTCCACCAAAATCTACCTCCAAAAACTAGCCTCCCTACCCCAACAACAACAACAACAACAAAATCAATAAGGGCCTTCATTCTCTACAGCAGTGCTTTGTTCTTTTCTACCATTTTCAAAGTGTTTGCCCAGTTTCTTTGTCTTGGTAATTGAAAATGTTTCCCAGTTCTTTTCAGGCTTTCTTTGCATTCTATGTCTTCCCTTTCTTGGACTAGCTCCTTCTTCATTTTCTTCCAATTTCGTTCTCATCCCTCTGCTCTCTCACAACTCATCCCTCATTCTTTTCAAAAACCTTTCTGGCACTGTATCCTTCTTGTAATTGGTCCTATTCCCTCACCCACTACTTTTATGAGGGTTTTTTTTTCCACCTTGTACCACACTCATGCAGGGCTGAAATAGGGGTTTGGGTTTTGTCCTATTACTACAATACTGAGAATATCTATGTTTTGAGGTTGTAAATTTCAAGTGGTCAACTTTTATTATAACATTTGTCACTTTAAGTTTATTGGTGAGAGAATATGAATTCAATGCCCATAATAGGAGTGATCATGAAAAGCATGATCTATTATATTATTGTAAAAATATAAAAATTCAGAGATAAAGATTTACCATTATTTTAAAGATTGATGGTTAATGCGATCTTTATCAGCCCAGCCAGTGTGGTTCAGTGATTGCGTGTTGACCCAGGAACCAGGAGGCCACTAGTTCAATTCCTAGTCAGGGCACATGCCTCGTCCCCAGTGTAGGGTATGCAGAAGGCAGCCAATTGATACTGTTTCTCTCTCATCAATGACTCTACCTTTCTATCCTTCTCCCTTTCTCTCTCTCTCAAATCAATAGAAATATATTTTTAAATTATAAATAAATATCAAAATACTAGCCTGAATAACTATTTTGGCATCTCATCTTTTATTTATGTGGTTTGTATATAAAATGAAAAGAATACGTAAAAATATACATATTATCACTCATATGGATTAAATTTTTTATTTGCCTTATACAAATAGTTGATAATGACTTATCTGGAAGCTTTCTTGTAAGCATCATTCGTTCCTGTCATGAACAGGGAGGAGATACGCAAGGCATGGTTTCTAAAGAACATGGCTAAAACAAACAACTTTAAAATCTGACGAGCCAGGTTTCCTCCTCAGGCAATCCAGGCAACTCATGTGATAGAGAATCCAAGGTGAACGATACTTGGGAGAGTTCATCAGGAGGTTTGATGACGGTCGTAGTACCTCCATCATCATATCAGCAATTGAGGCAGGTGCTCTGTCCCAGGTGAGACACTGACCAGAATAAAGAAGAATGGAATCAGATTTAGGATTAAGTCTTACCAGAATAAAAATTTTCAAGAAAGTGGGCAGAAACCAATAAAAAACTCAGTGGAGGAACTTGGACACTTGAGAAGCTCAATGGTCATAATAGGGGCACTGGGCCCTTGGTCTAATTAGTAGCACATGAATCATATGAGAGCAGTGGTTAGGACTAGAGTGATCAGATCCCAGGGCACTGGGGCTGTGAGGGAAGAAATATTGCCTACTCTGAATCCAGACTGCTTTGGGAACTCTGATGAGTGTCACTCCTCAGGAGAAGTAATTAAGAGACACAGCGGGTAGGACAGAATCACAAGCTGACAAGCAGTGATTTCCAAAGTGAAATATCTATGTCTATATATGTATCCATTTATGTACACAAATAAATATGCACTTATGAATGAGTATGTACATATACCAATGCAACACATCTACTCTGCATCTTACATCAGAGAATCTGTGGCACAGAAAGTCTAGGCTAACATGTAGAAATATCGCTCCTTTATTTACTCCAAATGCTTTCAGACACCTGTGTAATTTGATACGTTCTACATTCTAGTGTTCTTCCATTTCAAGTACACTAGGTACATACTAGAGAACAAAGAGAGGAAATGATTTTTATAAGGACTTCCATTTCTAAGCAATGACAGGCTACATAGCTCAAAAATTCTCCCAACAATGAAACACCTAGAAATTATATAGATCTATATATATAATACACATCATTTTAAATGTACAGACCAGCTCACAAGAAAGTTAGGAAAAGCCCCATGGTTCAAAAATAGGAAATTGGTAAGCAGTGCAGTGAACTAGAGCTGATACTCTTCAGAGCTAGTAAAAAGCGTTTACCAGTCTTATCAAACACAGAATAAGAGGCAAGACCTAGTAACCTTGTTAAGAAAGAGAGTTATAACTGGGACTGCATTTGTAAATCTGGAACCAGACAACACAAATTTAAAAACACTGCCCATTCTTACAGGAAAATGACAAGGATGCTTTTTTTATATAAACATAAGTTCTAAGAGGGGGAATTATACCCTTGAGAATATATAACCTCATGCTTTCTTTTAGGCAGGTGTGCTTTTAAATTTATACTATCAATATGAGCAAATTGGAAAATTCACATGACATGCCCAACTTGGGTAGCTGTGTACAGCAAACACAAAACGTTTAAGGAAGGTTAGACTCTCAACAGGTAAACCTCTGAGTTCACAATTCAGAATTTACAAAACATACTATAATACAATTCACTGTAAACAAAAGTGATCACACTTAGGAAACAGTTATTTAAAATGATTGAATTTAAAAGTTAGTAAAAGTAAGATATAAGAATAAGAAAGTATCAAAAAAAGACTGGTGAGTTATCAAAAAGAAGGAAATAGGACATGAAAATTTTAAATATGGTTGTTGAAAATAAAACTAATGAACTATTTAAACAGAAGATTCGATATAGCTAAAGAGAGAATTAAGAAATAGGATGATAGATCTCTTTTATACAGCATAGAGAGCTAAAGTGAAGGGTAATATGGAAGAGAGTTTAGGAGATATAGCTGATGAAATTAGAAAGTCAAATATATATTCTAAAGGAGTACAGAAGAAGAGGACAGAAACAATGGAGAAGACACAATATTGAAATAATTGAAAAATTGTTCAAAAATGGATCTGACCATCATCAGATTCAATTATCAAGCACAAGTAATCTCGAACATACATACAACTGAATCCACATGTAGGTACCTCATAATGAAACTAAAGAACATCATATTTTTTAAACCTTCTAAAAATAGTCAAAGAAAAGAAAAAAAAACCTTTGAAAAAATAAAATTATACTGACAACAAATTATCAATAGCAGCACTAGAAATCAAAAGCAAGTAGATTAATAATAATCTTGTGGAAACCAAATAGCCATCAAATAAGACTGAATGCTGCTGTAACCTTCCTGCAGAGATGAATAGACTCTTTAACCAAACTTTAGCTCAGATATGATGACTGATCCTGCTACACAACAGCAAGCGGCTATAGGAAGTTGTATTAATCACAGAATGAGACTTTATGGAGAGAGAAGACTCTTAAGCAGTCCTAAAAGCATCTTGAGGGAGTATGATAAGGAGACTTATGATGGTTAAGTGTTTAGGGGCTGAGATGAAGCTGTCTTTGCATGATCTAGAGATTGTACAACTTGAATTTTCTGCCACCACCAAAGGAGGAGACATCATAGCCAGGTAAAAATACATTGTGTCCCATCAAAGGTGAAGGCTAACCCTGACTGAGGAGCTGTTGAAACAGGCACAGAACAAAGTTAGCAGAATCCATGACTTAATATTGCTTACCAATTGATGATTGGATGGAGATGGGACTTTCAAAAATATTGAATATGAGGATCACAGCATTACAGTTGTTGTAATCGATCATGAGATGCTAATCATCCTTTCTGAGTTGAAAAAAGATAAAATTGGATTTTTAAATAGAAAAACAGTGAAGATAACCACCCTTTCTATAACTTGGTTTTGTATAACAGGTTTCAATCTTTTAAAACCCTATTTTAATAATTTTTGGGTGTGTTATCTATTTTAACTTGGGGCAGGGAGGTGAGGGTGACTTAAATAATTTTAACTTATATATCATTAGGTCATAGTATTTGTGCCTGTTATAGGGTATTTTAGAAGAGTGGGTGTGGAAGATTTCAGCAAGGCAATAGTTCCAATGGTTAAGATGTGTCATACCTATAATGTGTTCTATTATATATTCAGTAATTCACCTAAGAGTAAGGGTGATTGATACCTCAGTTAAATTTAGTGGAATCTCCAAGTATAGCTCTAATTTGAGCCCCAGTATTGATTAAAGCTATGAAGATTTACCCATTGATATAACTCAGTACACATTTAAGTTAATTTAGAACCTATATTACACAGACACAAAAACCAATCATCAACCTTTTGTCTTTTTGTTGTACAATTTTTTTTAGTAAATTTAGATTTCCAGTTGGGTCAAAAATAACATTTGTGTTAGTTTTGTTGTTTCCTGACCCTATATTCAGTGTTGTTGTTGTTTTACTTCAATTTTTTGTTTTGTTTTGGTTTTGTGGTTATTGGATATAATTTGGGGAGGTCCTCTCCACCTTGTTCACATTTACAAGTTTCTTCCTCCAGAGGGTTCATACTAGTATCATCAGTGTTAGGGTTCTCCCACAGGGGTGCCAAAGATGTTATCTCTACAGTCCTGAGTATAAAGATCTTTTGTGTGTGTGTGTGTGTGTGTGTGTGTGTGTGTGTGTGTGTGTGACAGAAGCATAGTTAAAAATAGCAGCAACATGTTTAGAGTGTTAGTGAGAAATCTATCCTTAGGAGTACGGATCTCAGCAGGCTTCATGTAAGTGTCCTTGCCCCATATGAATGACCACCCCATGGGCCTGTATATTTCATAGGATATTGTTCTGTCTTTCCCCTGAGAGCTCTATGGAATAGAAACCAGTGCTTGGTTGAGACACAAAAACCCAACAGTCCCAAAGTAAGAGTGGTTCCCATTGTCCGAGCACCCATCATGGCTTATACTGCAATCATGACAAACAATTCAATCTGAGACATTCAGATACCAGTAGGTTTGTGCTAAGCACACAACCCATATGCCTGTCCTTCAATGCCAATTACCAAAACTTTCAACTTAGGTTCAGTGGACTCAGCAAACTCAGTACAAAGAAGCAGAGTTCAAAGCACCACCTTTCCAGGAGGCAGCAACACAACTTACAGGACATGCTAGTCAGCAGGCAGCAGTGCCACTTATCAAGCCAAAGCAAGAGAATCATTACTCCGGTGGTGTAGCCAGTGCCTAGATACTTTCCTGACTTCACCAATTATTGTGGTCCCTCAAAGATGGAATGCATTTAAGTTTGATTTAAATTTGAACCAAATAATGTTGAAACTAATAATGCCACACCTACCAAGAGGACACAGATAGCTCTGTTACTCACATAATGAAGCTTTCTGGGAGAGCAGAACAGGCTTCCCAGCAGGGAGGGGCAAATGTCTGGGGTTAATGGTGGATCCGGGGATGGGAATGGGATGAGAATTCTCTCACCTGGACCTGGGTTTGTATGATGGGAACTCCCTGCTATCTCTAACAGGGGGAGCATCCAGGCCTTCTTAGAAGCTTTCTCTCAGATCTGTGACAGGAGACGGGCAAGTGGTAAGCCTTGAAAGGGGTCAGTAGTCAAACTTTAAATATGGAACCAGACTATTGCATACATGATTAAACTAACTATTAGTCAAGAATGGGAGTAAAGTAAAAGATGCTCAGAGGGCAGGGGGGCAGGGAGGGAGGGAAGAGATTAACCGAAGAACTTATATGCATTTATGCATAACCCAAGGATACAGACAATAGTGAAAGCCTGGGGAGGGGAAAATGGGAGGGAAGTAGGGGTTACATGGGGGAAAGAGGAGGACTTCTATGAAACATTCCATAATAAAGATAAATAAATAAATAAACTTCTGAAAAATAAACTGAGCCTGGCCCGTGTGGCTCGGTGGTTGAGCTTTGACCCATGAACCAGGAGGTCACGGCAGAATTCCCAGCCAGGGCACATGTCCGGGTTTTGGGCTAGATCCCCAGTAGGGGAGGCATGTAGGAAGCAGCCTATCAATGACTCTTTCATCGTTGATGTTTCTATCTGTCTCCCTCTCCCTTCCGCTCTGAAATCAATAAAAACATATTTTTTTAAAAAATAAAATAAAAACTGAGTTTTTAAATGCATTAAATTGAATCCCTATCACTGACTGGATTTACACTTCTCTCTGCTTCCCTTCTTTTTATCTCAATTTTTTTATCTCTTCCAGTTCCTTTAGCTTTTTGTCTTGTTGGTCTCAGTAGTCATGAAACCCCCAAGAGATAGGTGAGAAAAATAAGATTTTAAATATGCTTTTCATAAGACACAGCAGCCATGGAATATAAATGGCATTCAATTTCAGACTGGCATTGGAATGAGGATGGCTGGGTGTAACTCCTAACTTCTAGAAATGGAGTCCCAGCCACAGACCTCTCCGCCAGCTCCCCAGCGGATCAGAGCCATGTCCTGGTGCGAAGGGAGAAAGGGCTGCCATGGCTCAGGTCAGGGTAGCCATTCTGTGTGTGGCTGTCCTCCCAAGGTCTGGCAAGCGTATCAGGAAGTCCTGTCTCCATGCCGGTGTCTTGGGTATAAAACTTTAAATTCCATCACAGTGGCTGCCATTAACTGATGAGATCAATTAAGCAAGCAGCACTACCTGCTGAAAACTGACCTAGCCAAGGCACGGATGCGGGGATCCGTGTGAAAGGGAGGAAACAAAGAGGCAGCAGACTGGGTTTCCCCCAAGCTCTGCTTTCAGGAGTGAGTTCCATCAGCGTTCTGCTTTCCTCTGCTTCGAACAACTGCTTCCCCAGCAACTCTGAAAACCCCCGCTTGGCCTCATTCCTTAACCTCACTAAGTTATTACAGTTAATACTACAGTTAATGGTTTCTGGAAAGACGATATCTATCAGCATCTGAGTGTACACATTTTGGCCTAAATATTGAGAAATCGCCGGTATGTAATGCAAAGCCTGGGTGTGCCTGCCTGTAAAAAGTAGCTCATTAGGATTAATCTTTTACAGAGTGACTAATGCGAAGGGAACGAGGCCCTTTCCTCTGCGACTCGGCCCGCGGAGGTTTTGCCCACGCTTTCAAATGCTTCTCTTTGGAATGCAGCTGGTCACTCGTGAAGGCCCTACTCAAACAGATGGAACTTAAAAACCTTGGTGTGTGTGTGTGTGTGTGTGTGTGTGTGTGTGTGTGTGTGTGTAATTGTGTATATTCTAGCACGTTCTTGAAAATCAAATAGCAGAACCTAAAACAGAAGACTGATGCCAAAACGCATGCCCAGGTGGGGAGAAGTGTGCGGGGGACTGGCCCAGCCTACATCCAGAGCCTCAAGTGCAGCCTGGTTAGAACTCTGTGTTACCTTCTGTTCCCATTCCTGAGCTCTGCCAGACTTATGTCTGAAAAAGCATCTTTAAGAAGCAGTATATTTGTTACATTGTCCCTGAGAACACTTTTCTTTCACCTTGGTTCCTGCTTTTAACTTGAGCCGAATGACTTGCTCTCTCGAGCTCCTCTTTCAGGAGGGGAGACCAAGAGGGCACGAGGCAGGTGGCATTATGCTGAGGATAACAGGCTGGCTACTGTAGGGGGGCAGCTATTTTTTTCTGCTAAAATTAACATAAGACAATAAGAGGGGTTTTTTTTTGGTCTGTGTGCTGTAGTCAGCTAATAGAAGTCAAATTCTTGTCCAGGGTAATGTCATTGTTAGTCTCCGGAGGGAAAGTAAAAGGGGGAGGTGGAGAATTGCTGCTTTATCAATAAAAGCACACAGAGCTGAATATGTACACAAATAAATTTTCAGCATAATTTATGACATTTCATCATGTTGAACTGCATTCCAAGTAATTCACCCTGGCAGATTTACTCTCAAAATGGAAATCTTTGTATTTTTCTGGCCTTCATCAAATAAAATGAGTTTATGTTCAGCTGTAGTCCATATACTTGGTAATCTGTCTGACTGGCTAAGGTTATTAGCAATTTGAGAAATAAACCCATTTGGATTTTCAGAGAGAGTTAACAGAAATAGGAGATTGGTATGATGATCTCTTAAAAATCACAATGTAACACATAAAGATGAGATTTAAGCAACCAGATTTTCCATACACCAATAATACCAGGGGAATTCAAACGCAAACTCCCTCAATTAATTTCCAGGGATGAAGTGGTGGGTATTGAAGTCAATGAAAGATATATTTTACAAAGCTGAGAGGTCAGTTCAATACAGACAAGCCAAACAAACGGTGTGCTGTGTTTAGAGTCTCTGTGGTTAAAATGCAACCCAATCAATGGGGTGAAAGATTATGTAAGATTCTTCAGTCTGGTCAGAGTGACATAGAGTGCAGGGGTCACAGACAAGGGATCCTGAAGGTCTCCAGTGATACAATGTTAGACTTCTAAGGGCAAAAGATTATGTAGCACAATCCCATCTATACTAGTATATATAAAAGCCTAAGGAACCAAACAACCAGTGGACCTGTTGCTATGATATACACTGACCACCAGAGGGCAGATGCTCAATGCAGGGGCTGCCACCTGGTGGTCAGTCAGTGCACTCCCACAACCAACCTCTCACAGCCAGCCAATCACCCACAGTCCTTCTCTCTGGCCAGCTGGCCCCCCTGATCTGCCTGGATCACTGGCCATGCCAAGGAGCCCAACCTGTGCATAAATTCATGCACCAGGCCTATAGTAGTTCTATAGAGGAAATTGAAGCTTGAAAAGATTAGGTGGCTGAATAGCACCACACAGCTGATCTGTATAGGTGTTCTCTCTCTTGCAGATAGTTAGATCATTTTAACTCTCCCATCACATGCTTTCAGGAAGTAATGGTTTTCTTCACATGGTTTCTTTTGACATTATATTTTGTAATGGGCATAATGATAATTCTTGGGTAAAATACTGATGTAATTTTCAAAATTGTTATTATTTTCAGCTTTCATTTAGCATCTTGAAACATTTTTTTAAAAAGGCAGGTAGCATTTTTACATTTGTATTCAACTTTTCAATTTACAAAATATGAATATCTAAGACTTGCCAATAATATAAATTACTTATCACTTAACCCATTTACAGATAAATTATTGAAGCTGATCAAGATTAATTGACATGGCCAATTACATAACCAGGTCATACAATGAAGCAAGGAAAAAGTCAAAACTTGAACCCAGCACTTTTTTATTGTTTACATCACTTAAGTTGTAGATAGATAACTAAGGTAAAGGGGTCAACTCACAAAATGAGGAGGAATTGAGGTGTTCACTTGCTATGTTCCTGTAAGACCTTCCCTTGGTGGCTATCAAACTGAAACCCCATCTTACTTTATACTAGTTTGGGAACATTCATTAAATGATCTCTTGAAGTCTCAATCGTCTCATCTGTTTAATGGGAATAGTAGCCATAGGTTTTCTATAACCAATGACAACTGATGGTTTGGCACCAATTCGACATTGGCAGGAATCCTCAATCAGGGTGCAGTGAAGAGGGAAACTTTATTCAGTGCAAACAGCTCAATTGTGATGCAACAGGACTGTGGGATAGTTCAGTAGTATTATGGCTCAATTATGAAGCAGCAGGACTGTGAGGTGGCCCTGGGGCCTGCCAGCTCTGCTCTGTTCCACTGCTCTTCTCTGCCCAGTCTACTATGCTTAGATGAGACCTTTAGGTGTTTTTAGTAAGGCAAACAGTATCTTCAGTCTTTGGAGGAAAGGAAAAGTGTGCTTTGACAGTCAGAGGAAAGCTGACTTACATAGAGAAGTCCTTGCCCCTGGCCCCTGATTGGTCTGTCCTAATGCAAATGAGGACGTCCAAATCCTTGCAGTTTGGTTCTGATTGGTTAGAGTACAGCTGCTACTCTGATTGGTTGTTGAAGATGATATGGGGATAGATATACTCGTAAAGCTTTGGCTGGACAGTGAAAGTCTCAGTTCTATTGGATGAAAGACAATTCTAGAAACTAACTTCTTTATAAGGATGGGCTCACATGGCAAGAACACAGTGCAGTCAGGCGGTTGAGTGCAGGATGCAAACAGTTCAGTATAAGCTTCTCCTTGAAGTGCAGCTTGCATGAGAGGGCTGTGTTTAGAAATGGTTGCCAAACTTTTTTTTTCAATTTAATTTTTAATTTGAGCCCAGTTAGCCACCAGGAGCTACAGGAGCTCTTATAGATATCTTCTTTCTCAGGTCCACACTATTAAGTGGCTAATATACTATAAAAAACAGAGTGTGTATCTCATTGTTTGGTATATAATAGACACTGAATATTTAAATAACTGTCACCATTCTATTTTTCTGAGATGAAAGCTGTGAATTTGCTCTTCTGTGTTAAGGTCTCTGTTTCCACATGCCTCTCATATGCTGAGCATCTTGCTCTGCTGTTGTTTCTCTGATATTTAATATAATTGTATGTAAATCTTGTAGCATGGGCTCTGGTACTTCTTTGGCAAGCTAACTACATTATCTGATACTCCACCAAAGAATTTACCTAGTCCAGTGGTACAGGAAAAGTTGGTTATACTTAATTTACTGAAAAAGTGATATAATACTGAATTTTTTTTTAACTTTAAGAGTTTTGATGATATCCAATTTTTTTATTTTATATACTAAGTTTAGCTATTTCATAAGATCCAACTCAACTTTTCAAAAACTGATATTTGTGTAATTTGCATTAATTTATTTACAAGTGAAGTTAAATTAAAAATACATATATGTTTCCTACAGTTAGTTGACTAAGGAAGAGAAAACTCAGGTCTGGGTTACAGATATTTCAGTACGATATTCAGCCACCACCTAAAAGTATTTGCAAAAAAACAAAAACATATGCAAAAGTACAGAGGCAGAGGAGGGCATGGTATACTTGGTGATTGCCAAATGCTAAGTCCTAGTTGTAGTATAGATGCTTGTTGGGGAGTGATGGGAATTAATGCTACCAGTTTGGTAGTCAGGAATGGGGCAGAAAGAGACACACACTCCACACTAAGGCAAGGGGATTTTACCAAATGGACCCTAGAGGTGCCCTTAACCTTATGATAAAAGAAGATGAAAGCATCAGATTTGCATTGAAAGCATTTAAGTCTAGCAGAAGCAAAGATGGAGTGAGGTATCACTTGTGTTTTCTAGGCCATAACAGCCTGAAAGTATGGTTTGGTTTGCTTAGCAGTCAAAAGGCATAATTTCCCTTACTATTCACAGACCACTCCCACTTCCCCCCCCCCATAAATAGGTCTGTGAGTCCTCAAAGGTATCTCCTACAAAATCTAGTTCCTTTGATTATTCTGTGATAGTCATATTTCCTTCTTCCCAATTTAAATGTGTAGGATCTGGCCAAAACTGGTATGGCTCAATGGATAGAGCATTGGTCTGCAGACTGAAGGGTCCCAGGTTTGATTCCAGTCAAGGGCATGTACATTGCTTGTGGGCACATCCCCAGAAGGGGGTGTGCAGGAGGCAGCTGGTCAATGTTTCACTCTCATCAATGTTTCTAGCTTTCTATCCCTCTCCCTTCCTCTCTGTAAAAACTCAATAAAATATATATTTTTTAAAATAAAAATAAATGTGTACGATCTGGAGCAAGACTGCCTGGAGATAAATCCTATCTCATTCACTTACTAGCTAAGGGAACACAATCAAGTTATGAGGGCTAAATAAGTATGTGTAAATTACTTAAGTCAGTACCTAGCACAGCAAATGCTTAATAAATATTACACATAATAATTGTAATTTCTATTACAAAAGTATTTTACATACTATGGGTCAGAAATCCATTAGTAGTCCATAAATCAACTTCGTAAGACTAAGCAGCATATCCTATCTAATAAAAGAGCAATATGCAAATTGACCATCACTCCAACACACAAGATGGCTTCCCCCATGTGTACACAAGATGGCCACCATAAGATGACCAGCAGAGGAGGGAAGCTGGGAGGGGCCATGCCTGCAAGGGAGGGCAGTTGAGGGCAATCAAGCCTGCAGGGGAGGGCAGTTAGGGTTGACCAGACCTGCAGGGGAGGGAAATAAGAGGGAAAAAGGCTGTCAGGGTAGCAGTTAGGCATCAATCAGGCTGGCAGGAGAGTGGTTAGCAGGTGATCATGCTGGTAGGCAGAGGGGCGACCAGGGAGGCAGGCAAGTGAGCAGTTGGGAGCTACCAGTCCTGGATTATGAGAGGGTTGTTTGACTGCCATTTAATGGGCAGTCGGACATCCCTCGAGGGGTCCCAGATTGGAGAGGGTGCAGGCAGGGCTGAAGGACACACAAGCACAAATTTTGCACTGGGCCTCTAGTTTTTTAATGAAGGAATATAGGATACAATATAATAAAAATATTTGAATATAGAAAACATCACAGTGTATTTCATGATCATAGAAAGCCATTGTTTTATGCATCCATGCACTGATGCCAACCAATGTTTATTGAGTTCCTCCTATATTCCAAGAACTAGGAGTTATGCACACAGCAGTAAAAACTACATATTTGATGATTTTTCACCTTTAAGTACAGTTGCCCATGGTTATCAATGCCCAGTACTGCATTGTTGCTAATGAACAAAGGCAAAGGCTGCTTTCCTGTGGCCACCCGAAGACTACAAAGGGCCTTGAGGACTCTGCTGAGGACACCTCTTTCCCTGGCTGCAGGAGGTGCTGAAATCTAAGTTGTCAAGGGCTATCTTTTCTTTCTTTCTTTTTTTAAATAAATCTTTATTGTTCAGGTTATTTACAATTGTTTCTCCTTTTTCTCCCCTATAGCTCCCTTCCACCAGATTCCTACCCCACCCTCTGCCCTTACTCCCTCCCCACACCATTGTCCTCATCCATAGGTTATACGATTTTAATCCAGTCTCTTTCTGCACCCCCACACCCATTTCACCCTGATAATTATCAATCCACTCCCTTTCTTTGCCCCTGATTCTATTATATTCAAAGGGCTATCTTTTCGATGTCCTGTCAAGACTGAGGTGAAATTATATTTTGGTTTTCATCTACAGCTATCTGAGACTCAGGCAAAAGTCTATGATGCTTGATAGAGGACCACCTGAGTACATATATACCAACATCTTCAGAATCGCCTCTTTCCTCTGACATTAGCCCACTTTGCTTGAATCCAACTCCCTTCTCTGTTGCTATTATCCTTTAATGATTTTTACTTGTTTGTTTCTCTTGAAGGTTCTAAATCTCTCAGAATAATGGAGCCCTAGTGGGAAGCCTTGTCTACCTGGGCCTGCCTCAATATGCCTATATCCTATGGTAAACACAATTAACCTCATGCCATATCAGAGTCTATTGCAATAGTCTTGGCAAAATATGACAAGGGCCTGAACCAAGTCACTGGCAGTGTTAATTGAGAGGCGGTAACATTAAGGGAATTCAAGACTGTAGTCACTATGCATCCATTCAAGGGTAATATTCAAAACTAGAGGCCTAGTGCACGGAATTTGTGCACTCAGGGGTGGGGGTCCCTCAGCCTGGCCTGTGCCCTCTTGCATTCCAGGAGCCCTCGGGGGATGTCCGACTGCCACAGAGGTGGGAGAGGCTCCCGCCACGGGCTGCACTTGCCAGCCTTGAACCGGGCTTCTGGCTGAGTGTTGCTTCCCATGCGGTCAGTTGAGCGTCTGCCCCCTGGTGGTCAGCATGCATCATAGTGACTGGTCGTTCTGCTACCCAGTTGATTTGTATATTAGCCTTTTATTATATAGGATATGTAACAACCAGTTTGGCAAGATCACTGACCAACAAAATAATGCCATGAACAGTTAGAAAAACCCCCATATAGAACAGTGCAGCTGTGAGCCATAGTGTACTGGCTAAATCTCAGCTTTGACTTCCATGACTCTCCGGGTCATATTTTCAAAAGATCAAGTTAACAGAAATTTCTGAGCAATAGCATGGAGGCTAGAGGACAATAAGGGGAGTTTGGTTATTAAAATGGCCCAGCAGAGGGCAGATAGCTGAGAATTATCAGGGGTTGTGTGGCTGGGCCCAAATGAGTGGGTAACTCTGTTTAATGATCACAGCTTACGAACCCCTGGAGGAGACCTAGCCCTTGAGAATTCACCATAAAAGTAACCTCCTATATCATACACAGCCTTTTAGCTTTTATAATCATACAAAGCCTTTTTGGCACACAGAGACTTCACCTATTAATCTGACTTTGCCTAATCGGACTTGGAGAAGGCAAGGCTTTTTACAATTCATGAAATTAGAACATCATTCTTAAGTTGATGATAAGCCTGCTAACTGTTCATTCTGACTTGGCCCAGAAATGCCCTGAAACATTTCACAGGGCTAGACCTTTCAAACTGAAAGATTAATTTTGATATGGAAAAAAGAAATAAGTTGCATTCCTATTGCATTTGATCTTTGAAATGGTAAAATTCCTGATTATCTGAGGCTCAAAACCTGTTTTAAAAAAAATTCACTAACTTTGCAAGTTTTATCAGGTAGTACAAAGAACAAATAACTAACCTGATCAACACCAGCATCTCCTCTAGATTCTCCTAAGTATTAAAACATAACTTGAACGTTTACATTGGTTGGAGTTGTGTGTTTTCCTTTAGTCTCTGAGTTAAACATTAGCTATTTTTACCCTACCCTATTCTGTTATCACATACAGATACAAAATTATACTTGCCTGTTGACAGAGAGAGACGAGTGGGGGGAGGGGGAGTTAATGACAGAAAGTGTTTTGTAGGTGTTTTGAGAGCCCAGAGGGGAAACAGGAATGCTGTTTGCAATTTTTCTGTATCTTATCTATGTCCTCCCTGACTAATATTCTTTCTTCTAGATTCTTTCATACATTTTAAAAGGTCCAGTTCCTCTTTGTTCCTCATAAAGGAGTTGTGGAATGAGGATTCCTACTTGGTTAGACGTGCTCCGACAAGAACACTAACAGCAGCACAGAAAGCACAAACCGTTAAGGATTTCACCTTTTAAGAAATGACAGAATAATTACAGGACAACATGTCCTTCATGAGTAAAAACAACCAAACTAAAGTGCTTTCAAGGCTGGCATGGCCTACTTCTCTCCTGGCAAGCTGCATAAATCATCCGCTGTGAAGGGACTGTTTCGGGGGCACCTGGCACACGTGTGCGGTGTGTGCGTGTCCCTCTGTGAGTGTGTGCATGCTGTGCATGTTGGAATGCGCATGGACACCTCATGGGTTAATGCACTCCGTTTCAGCTTAGTTGAACCTCCGATAATAACCCCCAATACATTTTACCGCCATCTCTCTCCCCCCTTAATCTTTAAACCTCAGGCTGCTTTAAGGGGAAAATTTAATCCATATATGTCTGCCTCATTTTCATTTAAATCGTCAAAAAAAAAAGTTGTTTTAAAAGAGTTCTTTGATGTCCTAGACTCCCTTGAGCTTTTTCTTAGCCCATTTTCTTAAAAAAACAGGAATTAGCATTTTCCCAGGTATAGAGGAGCTCTTTCTCCCTCCCCAAATACAACCCCCCACCGTGCCCAACCCGGATCTCAACTGGAAAAAAAAAAAAAAAAAATATATATATATATATATATATATATATATATATACACACACATATAGTTTGGAGTTACAGAGGGAGTGCTGGTAGAGAAACTAGCTTATCTGAGGATCAAAATGCATTTACAAATATGAACTCTTAATGCAGGGGCCCCGCATTGAGGTTAATAATTAACATTTCTGCTCTCTCAAGACTGACTCTACCCAAAGGACCTCCCGGAAAGTGCTTCGCCTACCCACCCTGGACAGTGCCTGTTTTCTGGAAAATTCAGAGACATGGCTCTAAACGAAAGCAGGTTTTTCTGCCTTTTGTATTTTTGATGGACCTATAGATATGCCCATGTTGAAATCCATATATATTTTTGCCTTCTGGGTGGTACTTTGCTTCTTTGCTTTACCCCTAATGTGTATCATTTCATTCTGGTTTTCACATTCAGGGCAGAGCTTCTTAATCATTTTTAGATACACAAAAGTGGGTATATTCCATCTTACTGTGCACAGTATTATCCAAAGAATAATCTATGTTTGTCTAAACCTCAAGAATTCCCACAGTGAAGGCCTAACTTTAATCAATGGAGAAATCTCAGAAAATTGCTTAGGAGAAATGCAGTTAGGGAAAGAGAGCAAATGTTAAAGTTCCAGAATTCTTACTGTTTTGAAGACTTTTAAAATAAGGGAGTTATGTTTCAAGTACACTTTTTTCTCCTTCTTCCTCAACACTGGTGAAGCTTTCATTTCAGATTAAATTCAATTCCTATCAGAGGAGATGAGTGTCTAATTGCTGTTACTATGAATCCTCCTGAAGAAATCCACAATCGTCATACACCAAGTAGCAAGTTACTTTGGTATCTGGGTGTAGGATTCCAGTTCCGGAAGCTCAGAATCAATGGTGTATTCCTATAATGTTCTTTCAAATGCAGGGAAGGCTGATCACATCGTCCCATTTAAAACCTTCGGTGGCTGCCCGTTGCCTTAAGAATAAAGATCAAAGTTCAGACTAAAGCGCCGGCCACGCTCTGTGGGATCTCATTACTGCCGATGCCTCTGCTGCATCGTTGTGCATGCTGTATCAGAGCCCCAGAAGTACCCTGTCTCTTCGTTACTGCCACATGTATGCATGTCCCTGTGCCTTTGTGGAGGCTGATGCCTATCACCGGGTGCTCACCTACCTTTTATGCCTGCTGGACTGTTCCCCTCATTCTTCAAGACACATAGCTCCCCCAGGCAGGATTATTACAATTTTCTGTTTACCTCTCGGTCTTCCCCGTGACAATCTAAGCTTTTGAAGGGGAGGCATTGTAAGTATTAGTTGTTATATTGTCAGCACCTGGCACAATATCTGGCAGAGGGATGTCCTGGGAATAGCAATCTGCACTCATCAGCCACTCTCATCCACAGTCAGGCTGGGCTCTGGGTCTTCCAGCTCGACCAAAGCAGCCTAGCTCCCATCTGTTGACAGTCTTGAGTTTTCATGGCAGTACCTGTTAGGCATGTATTAGATGTTTACTAAATGGATGGGTGGATGGATAGATGGGTAAATGGGTGAATGGGTGATTACGGTGAAATAATCTCAGACTTCCAGCCAAATGAGTAAATCCACCAATATTCCCTTACATACAGTGTTTCCATGCTAGGTCCAATGAGGTCTGAGAGCTATAAAGAAGTAAATAATTCAATGTCCACTTGGAGGAGTTTGGGATTAGATAGTGAGCCGGAGCTTAAATAGACAAAAAACAACAACAACAGCACAGAAATTCCAGACCCAAACAATATAAATCTCTCAGGCAACTTTAGAGGCTAAAGCAATAGAAGATATTCCAAACTTAAGTCAGGAGAGTTAGTGACTTTTTACATAATATCTTAAATAACACAGTATTTTTAACTTGTCAGGTGGTCTTCCATCGATAGCCTTCTTTAATATCCACCATTGCCATGCCTGGAAAGTATTACTGTGCACGCTTTAAGGAAACATGAGGTAAAATAACCCTAATAATAGCTTTATTGTTGTTTTAATAACAACAACAATAAATAGATGAGTTAAGTGATCAGTCCAAGTTTTTATAGCTAGAAAGCAGCAGAGCCAAAGAAGAATCCATATCTATCCACCACGGGCAGGTCTCCGGGTTGTGGGTTGAAGGAGCTTTTTCAGAAAAAAAGGAAGACATAATTACAAATATAAAATCAGAAAGTAAATATTTACTTAGAATGAGGGAAAAAATCACAAAATAATGATTAATTAATTGCATGACATACACTGATGATTATTTCCCCCGACACTATTTTGGCTGTTTGCTCTGTTCAAACTTTCAAACCTGGGGTTTGTCCTATGTCCATCTGTCAGGAACAAAGCTATGGTAACCAGCCAGCTTGGCATAGTTAGAAACAAAGTCACTAAGACTGGGATAAGAATTGGCCTCCACTTAAGTTGAGTGCAAATTTAGAACACCCGGCAATATTCAGTTATGACCTCACCTACAAACTCCCTTAAACGGCAATTTGGTATAAGCACATGTTTAAAAAAAAAAAAAAAAAAAAAAAAGGTTTTCTTTGGAAAGTCATTGAGTGGTCCTTGAGATAATCAGAAAGCTTATGGTGCTGGGATTGGGGTGGAGGGGTATCATCTTTTTCAGATATGCCTCACTCCTGAGTCAATGTTAACCAAAACAATGGCTCCTTACTATCATTTATTATTTTATGTCCAGTTCTAAACATAGTACATGGCTGCAGACAGCACATAAATCATATTCGGTGAGCGACTGGAGGAATGAATGGCAAGGGATGTTTTATATTAAGGAATAGCATCCAGCGCAGTGATGTTGTAGCACCCACTCCTATGTTCCAGAGAGAGTCCTTTGAGAAGGATTTCCTAACAGACAGCTGTTGGAAAGAGTCTATGAAGCAGGACAGTTTATAATGAGGAGAGAGTAGAAGGGAGGTAATGTGTTCAGTTAGCAAATGAGCAAGAGTTTCTGGGACTTTTATACAATTCTCTTGGCTGTACCATAGAAAAATTCTTCTTTTCACAACACAGGAAAATGGGTCTTTGCTAATTTGCCAGATATTTCTGTTGATTTCATTGTAAAATTCTTGTTGATTTCGTAAGAGGAACAATCCCAGTTCACCTTTTCTGCCCTCATTTTCCTTTCCAGTTCTCATACCTGTTTGTCAATTGGCTGAAATTTTTCATTAGCCCTCAAGAGTTGATAATGTTACGAAGTGCCTTGTAAATACACCTTAGTTCACTATCCAAAGTAAAACCAAGAAGGCAAGGCAGAGGAGCCCTGTCTTTCCTCTCTCGCCATTGGTGCCCATTGTAGTCATGCACTTTCAAATGCATGTCAATCCTGTTCTTTAGGTTGGGATATGCTCACGTATAGCACCTTCTGCTGACTTTGGTAATCACTTCCCAAATTAATCCACATATAAAAACAGTGGTTCCATTGTCTGTATGGTTCATTGAGTTTTTGACCTTGTATCTGTTTTTTTTGCAGCCACATAACGAACCGCAGGTCTTCTGGGGCTCAGTTGGGGAATACAACTTTATGTCTGGCATTTGCTTCTCCTTCCATAGAGCTCAGTTACTGACTCTTTTGCATACCAAAATGTTTTGATCTTGGTTTCCCTCCTATGCACCTTTTCTAATTCCTCTCTAGTACAAATTTCCTGTAATGTGATATCTGTATGGGGAGCCTAACTGTAGGATTGATATGCTCTGACCTTTGCTGTTAAAATCATTTGTGAAATCTGCTGCATGGCCTTTTCACTTTCAGTTTTCTGTCATTACTTCCTTCCGTTATTTTGGTTCATTCACATCTGTGTTTGCTTATTGTGCACCCAAATATGTCAGATATTTCAATGTCAAAAGAGGAAAAAGTACTCAGACACACAATCATCTTCTTTTCTAAATTATCACATGGTAATGATCCTTAAACAGACTTCAGAGTCCTGTGAAAAGATGGTTATAAAAAAAAGAACAATCAAATATGGTAAAACTCAATGAATGAACTTCTTGATAAACTAGCTAGCCTGAATGCAAGGAGATCCAAAGGGCATTATTGTAATCTTTTTTGACATTTTTTATTCAGTGCTTTTTATCATTTATCCCCCTAATCTTTGCCCAGACAATTTCTATTAGCCTTTCAGTTTTCAAATTCTGAAGTGCTTTGTGAAGCTTTAAAACACTCTTCAAACTCTATACTTATTTGCTCCATAGCTATCTTTCCCAAAAAACTATGGACTTCATAAGAAGGATAGGGAGTTTATCTGGTTGTTTATTGCTGTGTCCAATTTGAGAAGATAGAGGGTGCTCGCTCAATGCATATTTTTGAAGAATAATGAATGAACCTCACCTTATTCTTTTCATTAATCACTAATCTTCAATATGGACCTTTTGTTTTATTCTTAGAGCTATAGTACATCCTAACTTCCACTTTTGTCTATTATGTCTTTTTTCTTTTTTTGTTGACTTTCAAGTTCAGAGACTTCTTCTTATTTTCCTCCAAACACTGTCTACCTCTCAACTGCTTCTAAGCCGTTGCTTTCCATAGTGGAGGCAGATCTGTGTCTTTTAGGCCTGGAATAGAAACAAGGGTGCCAATTCGAGAAACATGATTCAATATTGTAGTGCAAATTGTAGATGGGCTCCTGGGATGGGAAGTTGTTCCCTGCCCACTGAATACTTTTCTGTCAGTTACCCATAGAAGTAACAGATATTATTTAACCAAGACATCAAGCATAATTCTGAAAGCAAAACATATTTAATTAAAAAAATAATTTGACAGAATAAGGAGATAAAAGTGGTAGACAAGTAAGAAAGGTTGTGATGATAGATAAACAGAATAAGAATGAGAGGATAAATTTGAGAGCCAGAAATTTGGGGATTAACATCAGTGTGGTTCATTAAAACCAATTATAGGAATACTGGTTAACTGCTTTTGATTTAGAAAGGCTGGGTTTTATTCACTAGCTGTGTGATCTCAGACAAATTACTTAACCTCTCTGAGTGTGGCAGTTTATTACCTCACAGGATCTCTGTAATGTGTAAATTGGTTGATGCATACATAACCAAGTATTTAGATCAGTGATCACTAAATAGGAGTTGTTATAGTAATGACTTGCTTCAACTATTGGAAAAGCTTTTCCTCAAGAATTATAGTAGGAAGAAAAAACAAAAAAACAAAAAGAGCAGGAGTGGAAAAGGGAGTATTAACTACACCAGCTTCCATTTTCAGTTTCTTTGGAATTATTCTACTTTCCACACTATCCAATCACCACCATCAGTCAGGAACCAAAGAAATGAGTACAATTTTTAGCTCTTCAAGGTCCATTTCAATTAATGAAGTAAAATGATTGCATTTTAGGAACTGACTGTTGTCCCTGGTCATTTCAAACGAGTCAGGGAATATCAGCTGAAAATGGAATGTAGCCAGCACATAGCAAAGCTCTCTCAAAACAGCATCGCCAAAATGATGAGGGTTGATATTGCCCAGGCCATGATGAGTGTGCTTTGGGGCCCTTCCCTATTGGACACTTAGTTATTGATGCTCTGACTGGAAAGCTCTAGGAGAAAGCCTAGTTTGGTCCTGTGGTTCCTCTCGGGCAGAATGGAGAACCTGGAGAGGCCCATTTTTCTCAGGCAGCTTGCCTCTAAGCTACAGACTATACCATGGTGGTGAAATGATAAACACTGATGATTACCACCTCACATTTGCATCTATATTCATAAAATGGAATGCACACTATGTCGTAAATCCAGCGCCCTTGTTTATTATTTCTTTGTGTAACATAAAACAGGGCTCTGAACAAATAATCTTCCCCTAATGTTTAATGTTTAGGCTAGGCTCTTGTTTTTTTGCTTTGAGACATGTTCAAAATCTTCAAAAGGCCTGCTAAACACTATTTCTTGTTCTTGAAATACAATGTTTTGAACTCTATTATTCCATCTTCATCTGCTCCCCATGTAATCTCATAGCAAGGAGTCATTTTCAAGAAATACTGTTCCTATGTGGCTTTCTTGTTCTAACTCAAGACCAAATTCTGGACTATTGTAAAGTTTAGAAAAGCTGCCTCAAAAATCTGAATACTTAGCTATATTTGCCACATAGATTTTGTGACATTTCTTTAAGTACTAAACCCTGGATAAGCCCATACCATCCATTTCTCTAAACATTGGCTCAATAATGCAGAAGTTATTTTAAATGGCCAAGACCAAGTGTGATTATATGAAACATTTCTCCCTATTTTTCTCAAACCCTAGAAGCTGACTGCTCTGGAAAACCAGTCTTGAGATGATCAGAACAGGTGTAGAAAGTCTTCCAGGTTAAAATCTTCCCCCCATATGGGCAGTGTGTGCCCAGGCTGGCCCAAATTCTCTGATCTCTCCATGAGTAGTTTGGCGTGGTGTTGAATTCCTGCTGTGGTCTTGGGGTCCACTAGGTATTTTTTGCTTTGGTGCATAGTAAATCTACATTGGACACCTATAAATTTCTGAGCCTACTCTAGGCCTCTTCTTTTCATAACATGGCGGGTTATGGCAATACACCTATAATTACTCATCTCCTTATTTGTTATTACTATCTCTTCAGGAGTAGGGGTTTCTCGCAAGTTCCATTTAAAATACATGTGTTTTGCACTCTATTAATATTGAACTATGTCATATCTTCTATATTCTCTGACTTCTATATGTATCTTTTAATATATAACATGGAAAGTTATAGAGAGCTAGGGGTGTCACTTATCTGGTAATCAAAGAGTGAAATGGATCAAAAGAAATGGGGTTTTGGTCAGGCATGACATCATTAGGTTGCTCTTGGCTTTTGAGGCTGGGGCTCTTATTTTACACAGGGTAGAAGAAGCTGTCTTTAAAAATGCATGGCCAGCCACCAAGGCAAAGCACAACGGATGCTGTTTAAATGGAGATTGTGTCTCTGCAACAGCCAGTAAACTTTTTTGGAAAGAAGTATTCATCAAAAACTTAGCATCAACTTTGTATGTAAATGTATACTAAAAATAAACCATGCATTATGGATGATAGGTACATGGCACTGGCTCAGCATTTTGCAGACAAGTTGGAAAGCAAGCCTCTTACCTACAAAACATTTCATCCAAACGTCCATTTCCATTTCCAACCAATGTGCTGTGTTGTATTTTTTTTTCCTACCAGAGAGCCTCCAGACTAGTTGTCGGGTGACAGACACTCTGCCTTATCACTAGCTCCATGTAGCCCAACATATGGAAAAGTAAAAAAAGGATCTGCAGCCCAAACAATGTGCTTCTGTTGCTTGTTTCCAAGCATTCTGTTGGGCTGGTGCTCTCACTGTCCCATTGATAATGTTTTCTGGTCTTAAAAAGCGATGAAATCAAACATAAGTTAGAAAAGTATCCAAGAGGAACAAAGGAAAATGTGGAAAATATCTGTGGTCTCAAATGATATGTTTTCATTGAAAATGTTTGCAGATCTACAGTATTTGAAATGTATGGCTCTCCTTTGGAAAATTTAACTTTCAATGTAGGCGAGCTCCTCAGTAGAGAACTATAGGGGTATCAATGGGTGACAAGTTAACACAAACTGTTTTAGAGAAAGCACTCCAAGCATTTCAATATTTGACACCATAGAGTCCCTTCAATGTTTTTTGGCACTATAGAGTCTCTTGTTTTTTTTTTTTCTTTCTCTCTTTCTGCATATTGGCTTCTGCCTCTACATTCCATATGTAGATCAGTCCTTTCGTATAGCCCTAGACCCAAACTATGAAGCCCCAGTTCAGAGCTGAAAAGATGTCGTCCATCCCATTGTTTGGCTCTCCATCCTGCGGTCTGGGCCATGTCCCACATGTTTGGCAGAGGGACCAGCTTCCAAGACATTTCTTCAGAAAGCTGCAGAGTTTGCCTGCCCTCATGAACATTTTAATTAGGTCTTTTAAGATTCCATCCTGCAAAAGCAGCTGTTTGCTGTCAGCAGAGCACTTTTCTGAGCACTGTTTTGGTAAATGGAGATCCTTTCTCCGGTACAGAAATTCTGACCCCATCCTTTGCCCTATTGCCTGAGCACATTGGCACAAGCAAGAGAGGCTCTGAGCACAGATCAGCTTTTGAAAAATCTGAGGGGGGCCAAGATGACAGCCTCTGATACAGGCAAGCATAGCAGAAGGTTATTAATTATCCATAACTACAACCGTTTCTGTGTGCACTCTTTTTACCTGCTGGGCTTAGGTCTGTGATACTCAGACTTTACCCATGGTGGGAATCTCCAAAAGGATCATCCTTCGGAACATTCTTTAAGCACTTGCAGTGTGAAAACACTGGGGGAAGTGCTAAGAACCAAAAGGAGAAAACAGATTTCCCAGCCTCTAGAGACTCACAATCTAGATGAGAAAGAATTGGACAAAAAGTCAAAATACTAAGAACACTGTGCTTCATGCCATGTGAATCATGGAAATTATATGTGCCACAAGATTTTTTGGAATGGCAGTATTTCAGTCTGGGACTGTGGCTCCACGCAGATTTCAATGTCTTGGAATAGGACATGGAGTTCTTGAAGATGAGGACTAGGGTTCAATGCGATAAATCCTGATGGGGTTAGATTTCAATAAGCTAAAAACAACAAGGTTTTAAAGTAGTGGATTCCCTATGTGTTGGAAGTGTGTACACTTTCTTATTTCTAGTAAGAAACTAGAATATAGGGGTGCCCAGCCCTGTCTCAGAGTGAATTAAGTGGAGCTATGAGGGAGCCATGTAGATGTAGCTGCTGAGGTCCTTGTTTGCACAGGAAAGCCTTCATAGATAAGAAGAAAAAAAACACTGAGGCAGCAGGCTCCTGCTTTGAACTGTGCAGATGTGAGATGTGCAAAGAATGTTACAAGCCCCCTGCTTTGACACAGATAAGAGGAACAGGAAGAAGATAGAGCTCTGGGTCGGAAGGCAGAGAGCCTCGAGAATAGCCAATGCTTGTGCATTTCAACCAGTGAAGGATTCTAGCAACCAGGATGTGAGAGAGTTGGGGAGAGGAAGAATAGCAGTAAGAGCTCTAGTTTCAGAGAAGGGGGATGATATGTGCTGGCAGAGGAAAAGCCAGGAACCTTGAGAACAGATTGGCTTACTAGGAGAATCATTTTTCCCTGGAGACCTTATACCCACAAAGGGAATATGAACTAAGAACTTTCTAAAACCACCTTCTCTATCTCTAGCCCGGGGGTGGGCAAACTTTTTGACTCGAGGGCCACAATGGGTTCTTAAACTGGACCGGAGGGCCGGAACAAAAGCAACCTGACCATGCTGGCACTCTCATCTTGGGCTGCTGGTGAAGGAGTGGAGGGGAGAGCAAGAGAACCCTCTGCTCTTTCGGCTCTTTGGGCCGGATAGAACAGCCCAATGGGCCGGATCCGGCTCGCGGGCCGTAGTTTGCCACGGCTGCTAGCCGTTTCCACCCTGGCTGCAGCCTAATTAACTTGGAGACTCCTGGTGCCTGGTTGACCAGTGGGCTCCATTTTAATTTGATTGTGTTGAAATTGAATTGCTAAACCCCCAGAAGTTGACCCAGGATTGACTCCGCTCCTGTGGACTATGTAAAAGGATTCAATGTCCCTAGAATCACACACATTTCCAGAGGAAGCCAGGGGCTAGGGCAGTGGTCGGCAAACTCATTAGTCAACGACAGAACCAAATATCAACAGTACAATGATTGAAATTTCTTTTGAGAGCCAAATTTTTTAAACGTAAACTTCTTCCAATGCCACTTCTTCAAAATAGACTTGCCCAGGCCGTGATATTTTGTGGAAGAGCCACACTCAAGGGGCCAAAGAGCCGCATGTGGCCTGCGAGCCACATTTTGCAGACCACGGGGCTAGGGCATGCTGGTTCTTTGTGTCTGTTTTGGGCAGCTGATGCATTCTGGGAGACATAAATTCTTCAAGCATTAAGTTTGTCTTGTTGTAGCCCAAGCATAATAGCGGAGCCTTTAGTAAATTTTTAACTTGTCATTAAAAATGCCTTTCATATCAGAATTTTCAAGGGCACCGATAGCTGAACAAAAGGAAAAGGCAAGCGTAGGAATTATAAAAAATAAGTGATCATTCATTTTGAATACAAAAGGGAAATGCACCTCTGTCAAGGTGTTTCAAGAAATAAAAAAGTGCATTTTTTTGCTGATAGATTGCTATTAAGAACCCCTCTAAACCTCACAGCCATAAGAACACTGCCTTGCCACTCTTTTTATAAAGAAGAAAAATGAATGAAGTTGGAGGATATTGAACTTACAATGTGTTTTCAATTGTAGATCGTGGCACTTTCATCCCAAAATTTGGGGAAGATAACTTTTAATTACAGTAATAAGAACCACATGGGCAATGATTGATGTGAACCTGATGTGTCCTATTCCTTTATTAATCTTTTTAATTAGAGGCAAAAGCATGTTTTATCTGCGGGGAAGGAGATGAGATGGACCGTGATGCTCTGCTGCATGTTGGAACTTGGAAACCTGATTGTTCACCCGGAGTCCCTGTTAACCTGGGACCAGAAGGTGAAGGACCCAAAGCTAGAAACACATTTCCAGCTGGGAATGGCTTTTCTTACATCTCTGGCTGCATCTGCATGAGCAACATTATGTTTTTTTCCCCTATTGAATTGGTTTTTGCTGGCATTGTTAAAACGGGGGCGGTAGAGAGAGAATTTAAATTGTTGCCACACCAGGGTTGGGAGTTCACATCTGCCATGAAGGTAGGGGTGAAGAACTGAGACGGCAGATGGCAGGGAACCCGAAAGGGGAGCCCAGGGTATGATAGAAGCATGTCAGAAAGTGTGCTTAAGCCGCAGAAACAAAATAATGAAGTCAGCATTATCTGGGATTGCTAGTAAAATAGGAAAGCAGAGTTGGAAAAAATTAAAAGAAAAACTGAGTAAACAGTCAACAGTTATGATGCATGATATAACATGAATTTTAAAGGTTGATAGATGGCAATTCTTTGGGCTCTATATTATAGAATTATATATTCATCCAACAAATGTTTATTGAGATTTTTACTACATATCAGACTGTGCCAGACCCTATGGATGCTATTGTTGTTAAGAGAACATCGAAGAGTCGTCATCTCACGAATGATATAGATTCATGTGTGAATATGGAGACACAATACAGGAATGATCTAATTGCCTGGTGGTGAAGAGGTCAGGGTAGATCTTGACAGGGTGAGTAGCACATGAGGACTATTGAATAAGAATATGAATTTTCTGGGTGTTTTGGAAGAAAGCATAGCCACTGAAAGCTAAGGAGTTATAAAGTAGAATTTCCTGTTCAGAAAACTACACAAAGTGGGGTGTGGGTCTGGATTTGGCGAATGGTGTGCAGTGAGGCTTGAGACGTAGGTGGGGGCCAAGCCAAAAAGGGACTTCATCGTGTGGGTGATGGGAATCCACAGAGGGAGCTTAAATAAGAAGTCATTAAGGTGTGGGGAGCACATGCTACAGAGTCAGAGAGACTCTGGATAATAGATTTGGCCTTTACTAAGTGCCCAGTTGTGACAGCATGAATGATGTGGAGAGGTGTCTGAATCCTAACTCCACTTACCACTCACTCCAAGCCTCAGTGCTTGTCAATAAGAGGGAACAATACCTCCCTGAGAGTTTCAGTGGAGAGACAATAATCAGGTATATAAAAGTGGTTGGCATGTAGTGGATGTTCAATAAATCTTATTTTCATTTACTTGCATTATTCTTGGTTCAACAGAGATTTGTAACAGAGAACTTCTATTTTTAAAATGCATGTTATTTTTTCATTAGTCGGGGCGCTAGCCCCATTCAGCAAGAGTTTTAAGGGGGAAAATGACAGAAGTGTTTTCTAATGAACTAAGCTGTTCCCGAACAACTAAGTTTTTGATAGCACACTTATTACATGTAGTGCAGTTAAAATAGGTCAGTCCAATAAATGCTTTAGAAGAAAAAGGAGGCTTTGGGAGGGAAGTGAATTGTTAGGAGCTGTGTGGAGAGTCTTCCTAGAAGACTGGATGTTGACAAGCTCTATTTGAATAGACAAAATCCTGCTTCTTCTTTTTGAAACCTAGGTTGGAACCATCTGCATAAGTTTTCCTTCCATGTATGTGGCATCAGGTGAAGGTAGTAAGAAAAGCAGAGCACAGTGGCTTTGCTGAGACTGAAGACAAGGCCAGGCCAGGCCACAGAGTCTGAGAAGTGCTGAGGAGGGAGTCAAACTATTCATCTGGGATTCAGAAGACTTCAGGGTGGAGGGACGACTCTCCCCAACCCCTCCCCACAGTTAATGGACAGCAGCACCAGAGCTAGGGACTGGAAGATGGTGTTTCATCCATCCATGCACACATTTCCTGAGAGTGTTTCTCTGGTCCTTTCATTCTCCCATGCTGGTGTGTTTTATTTGTTTTATGATCCTGTTTGTATTCTTAGACTTTGATCAAGATGGGACACAGAGCTGAAAAAGATAAGTTTTGGCTTTCCTTTTTCAAAAAATTAAAGAGCTTTTAAGTCAGTGCTCCTGAACATGACCTGCCCTGGGAGCTCTCTGCATCTGGCATGCGGTTCTGTATATGTGTGGGGGAGAGGAGCCACAAGGGTGTGTTCCAATTTCTTCAACTACACTATGTTCCACAGCAAATGTCAAATTTTCTTGGCTCTCCTCGTGTATATCATGACCTGGAGGAGTCAAACTGTGGAGCTTTGCAAGAGAAAGGGAATATGGCAGAGAAAAACAAGCATGGGCTTCCCCTTGGGGAAAGGGACCTATTATTAAGTAAAAAATCTTTTCCCAGATAACACATGATCAGTTTCTTCAGAGTTCACTGTTGTCTTTAGTGTGATTTGTTGTCAACACACAAGAGCCCCGTCAATCACCTTATTTTTTCTTTTTTTTTTAAAGGACAAACAGGTGTTGCTTTGTCCAAATTAAGAAGCACAGAATGAAAAGGAGGAGAAGAAGAAGAAGGAGGAAAAGGAAGAGGAGGAGGAAGAGGAGGAGGAGGAGGAGGAGAAGGAGAAGGAGAAGGAGAAGGAGAAGGAGAAGAAGAAGCACAGAATGAGAATTTAGTCCAGTGGTTTTTGTTGCTCTCAAGGGTGTCAGCAATGACATTTCTACTAATGATTGAATAGAATCAGTGAACTTGTGTGGCAACATTTCTGATAGAAGCTGCTGGCCAACTGGTGTTTTAGGGTGCCTGATACTCCCTCATTCTACTCCCTTATTAACCTTGTTGGACATCCCTTCTCGTACTTTTTAATTGAGCCAACCAACCTCTGGCTCCTGAGAGTCTACTGACATGCCATTGGAGTAGGGAAGATTCTGAGATGGCATGCAATAAAAATTTGATTTAACCAGCATTTCATGTTAAATTGGAGAAACTCCAGTTTTATGGGACCTAGAATGGAAATCGCTGGTTAGGTCTGATGATATTCTGATTCTTCATGCTCAAATAAGAAAGGCTGGCAGAAAAGATATTTTGGAGTTCAGATGTCAGATGCAATCTCCTCTTTCTATGGTCATGCCAGCTCTGGACAGTTACCCAGGACAGCTATGTACATGCCTGTGACAAATCCCTTGTCCTTTCTCTTCTCTTCATCTCCAACCTTTACTTCTGCATTTCCTCCACAGACTTGCTTTCCCAACTCATCATCAGATGTTGAATATTTTCTTATTTGTCTAAAATTTAAGCTTTAATTTTAGACCATTTAGGTCCTTTTGAGTTCTAGCCAGCAGAAAACTGCTCCAAGACTAACTTCATTGCTTAAAGATTACTGACTTGATGGAAATTTGGAAGCCTGAAGGGAACCGTGGAAAATGTTTTGACTTGTGTTTTTCCAACTATTTTAGTTCTGCCAACTAAAGATCAGTAGGGAGGAAGATAAAAGAAAAAAATCCCTCATTAATTTAATCCCATCCAATTCATCTATCCCAGGGTCTCATTAATTAATAAGTCATGTTAGGCAACAAACTTATTGAACACTTACTCTATAGGCTAAGCAATATACTAGGAGTTAGAGATGCAAAAATTGGTTAGATATTATCCCAAGTGGATCAATAGCTCTTAGTTGGCTCTTTTGAATCTGCATTTTTAATAATCAGTGAATTCTGAGGTGGTCTGAGGGCTAAATTTTATGAGACTCTGGTTAGCAATGATTCAAGTTTCTGAACTGTAAATTTATTTTCAAAATAGTGAAATAAAATAATATTGAATTCCCTTAATTTTTGCTGTCTAGTCCTGTCCTCAATATAGATCTTGAGCCCAGTTGTTTTTGATAGACAGAAAACATTTGTTGACAGTATCTCAATTGATATTAATGGTTCCAAATGAATCATCTTTTAATGATAGGAATTGTCTACCTTTACTCTCCTGGTGCTACAAATCTCTTCTTCTATAGTTCATGCATAAATCTCCTGTTTTCAAAATTAAAAACAAAAAGCAAAACAAAACAAACAAAAAAAAACACACACACACAAAAAAGAAAACAGTGCTCACTGTTAAAGAGAGCAGAAGGTGGGGGAGGCTTTCATTTTCTTCAAGTGCCTCAACATTAGTGAAGGCAGCAGATCTGAGCCGTTTATGTAATTCTTTGCTCATGAGAAGAACCAGCTTTCTCCAATCAGTCTTGGCACTGGTTTCTTAGTGTTCTTTCCTCAAGCCTATAATTAGAGTGTTGATTTAAGTCCTAACAAAGTACTTAAAAAGGTACAGGACACTCTAGACCTGCCGAGGAAAAATAGAAGGCTCTGCTCTTCTAAACTAGTGACTCTTGGACTGGACATGGAGAACCCCAGGTCAAGATTGTGAATGTGCCCCAAGCAAAACATAGTCTACATTTTCAGACCTTGGAACAGCTCTTTGACAAGGGCATCAGTTCAGCCCTATAACCTGCTCAGATAAAAAATATAATAGTGATCATGTGTTCGTGTGCTATTGCATTTAAAGTGTTAGCATAGAACTCTGTAATGATGTAAGTATATATGATTAAACAAGAGAGCTTTGACATTTGGCATCCTTAACAGTTAAGATTATGGCTTTTGTATGAGCATATGACCCCAAGAGCCAGGCCAGTGATTTGCAAAGCAGATGTTCAGCCAGTACCCATAAGTTTATCTCTGCTGGTTGGTCATGGCTGGCATCTTTTCTATTTGGCTGTGTATCCATTCTGGTCAGCTAAAGGACTTACTTGTTTTATACATTTCTTATTATCATCCCAGTGATTTGTGATTTTGTGAAGATGTACTCCTGAGTATTATGAATGAATGGCCCCAGCTGGATCACTGTAATCAGATCTGGAGGGAGCTCTTATATTTTTCAACGAGACTTCACAATACAATATGTCTTATTGATGTTCACAAAAATAAGGATTTACAAAGTGTTGAGACATATTTGCTAGGAATTCTAGAATCTGCTAAATTGTACTTCAAATTAGGCAAGCACAAGCTGTTTACATATTTTAAAACCTGAGCACACCATGGTTATTTTCTGTTAGCCCTATCAAAAATAGGTTTATAAAAAGATTCTGTTGAAACTATGATTTCAACAATCTATGGGGCTAGAATTAGGGATACCATGAAGAATAATATAGCCATGGCCCCTGTTCTCACAAAGCTTACATTCTGATTGAATAACATTGCAGTATCTAAATTTAAAATATATTTTTAACAGTCACTAGGAAGTGGTAGTCACATGACTATTACTGCTATTACTTCAATAGTTTTTGCTATCACTTTACCTCTCTCACTACTCATGTTTGCCAAACCCTACTATTGCTCTCATGCTCTCAGACACACTTCAGTCTGTTCATATACTTGTCCAGATTTTTATCAAACAATTACTATGCTACACACATTATTTTAAGCATTTTACACATATCATTTAATGTAATATACCCAGTAATACTGTGAAAGAAGTGCTATGACCAATTCCATTTTGCAGATTAGTAAACTTAATATTATGGAATGTAAGTAAATTTTTCAAGATGATAGAATTAATGATGATAAAGCCTCAATTCAAATGCAAGCAGTCTTACTTCAGAAGACAATGGTTCAAGGTTCTCTAGAATGAAATAGAATATATAATATATATTAGAGGCCCAGTGCATGAGTTCGTGCTCAGGTAGGGTCCCTCAGTCTGACTGGCAATTGAGGCCAATCGGGGGTGGGTGGGGTGGACAGGTGTGGGGGAGGGTCTGTAGACAGTTGGTTGGCCAGCCTCACCCCTGATTTGGGGGGGGGGGGGAGATGATCAGGGGTGTGGCTGGCTGGTGGGAGGGGCCCTGGGAAGTTGGGGAGGACAATCCCAGATCAAGGCCCCAATCGCCTTCCCCAACCTCCCAGGGCCCCTCCCACCAGCCAGCCCCACCCCTGATCTACCAGTCCCCACCTCTAGTAGTTGGCAGCCACATGGTTGGTTCGAACTCCACCCAGTTGAACTCCTACCCAAAGAGACAATTTGAATATTAGCCTTTTAATATAGAGGATAATAAATGCCAAGTGTCCATCAGGGTAATGACATCAAGTAGCAACTTTCAGCAACCTCTCCCTAGCAACTAGCCTCCTTGCAGTTTCTTCAGCCCAGAACACGACTTGTTTTATAGCCAGGAGCAAACATTTTACACTTTAACCAAATGTCTGTGAGGTGTTTTCCCATGCCTCATCTCATTTGATCTTCACAGAAGTCCTGGAGTAGTTAGATAGGAGACTTGGTAGAATCCTATTTTCTTTTCATAAGCCAGAAAAATGGGGATTTAGAAACTTGACCTGACTGAAAAAAAAGTAAGAAATGGTGGAACTTGAAAATGACTTCATTTTCTCACTATGCAGAATATAGTCAAACACTGCTGCAGTTAAATATTTTACCCTTTGTTCTCCCTGCATGATCTATAATAATAATCTGCTTCATGTTGATACTTATTGCTGTGCTGCTAAAAATTATCTGAGGGAGAAGTTTGGGTGATCCATTGGGCTGGAAAAAGTTTAGCTAAGTCAGAAAGCATATCTAACTAAGCAAGTTTATTCTATATATATGTAGAAGGCTAAATTGACTTGCACATGTATGATACATATAAGCTCTCCCAGGTGCCAATTGCACGCATGTGTTTCCATCTGTCATTGTTGATCATGAATTTAGTTGACACTTCTATTATAGAGAAAGGGTAAATAGTGATATTAAAATATTTATTCTAATTAATTTATATATATATATATATATATATATATATATATATATATAAGTATATATATATATATATAAGAAATTTTATTATAGAAATTGTTTTTCATGATTATGGAGTCCTATCAGTCTCACAATCTGCTGTCTGCAAGCTGGAAAATCAGGAAAACTGGTGGTGTAATTTAGCACAAAGTCTGAAGGCCTGAGAATCCAGGGCCAATGATATAGGTACCAGTGTGAGAACCAGAAGACTGATGTCCAAAGGCAGGAGAAGATGGATTTCTCATTTCAAGAACACTTCCTCTAATTTTGTTGTTCTATTCAAGCCCTGAAAGCATAGGATGCTGCCTACCTGCCTTGATGAGATCAATCTTCTTTATTCAGTCAACTAATACAAATGCTAATCTTCTCCAAAGACAGCCTCAGAGATACACCCGTAAGTGTTTTACCAGCTATCTGGACATATCTTAGCCTGTGGGACCTATTACATTAAAAAAAAAAAAACCATCACAAGGTGCTTGTCATTTGATAAGCCAGCCAACTTTACTCATAGAAAGTTGACTTTTTAGACTGTGTTTATATTCCTGAGGCACTGAAACATTCCTTTTGGTAACTTTCATCAATTGGGCTGCTTCTTTCTTTTACTGTGATCCAGAATAAGCCTAGTCTATTTTGACAGGCCATTGTTTTGTCCTTCTATCTCTGAATTTTCTCTTTTAAAGTATCTTTTTCTTCAGAGATGTCATTGATGTCTATAGCCAAATTTGTCCCACGGATGTGATTTACTTTACTTGAAAAATAGTGGACTTCAAAGAAGTTTTTTTGTAATAGTATCAACAATAAAAATAAATAAATAAAATATAGCTAATATTTCAAAATCGGGTAGTGGATCCCATATTTTTTAAAAAAATAATTGTCTAAGTGTTACTCACTTTCTTGCATAGTTTCAATCACTCAAGTAACCATTATTCCATTAGATGTCTTCTCTACTTTGTGGCATCTCAGTAATTCATTATCCTGCTTAGACTTTTATTTTTTTAAGTATATTTTATTGATTTTTTACAGAGTGAAAGGGAGAGGGATAGAGAGCTAGAAACATGATGAGAGAGAAACATTGATCAGCTGCCTCCTGCACATCCCCTGCTGGGGATGCGCCCATAACCAAGGCACATGACCTTGACCGGAATCGAACCCAGGACCTCTCAGTCCACAGACTGATGCTCTATCCACTGAGCCAAACCAGTCAGGCCTTTTATTTTTCTTAAGACAAAAATTAATATTTTATATGCATTTTTCTATCAAAAGATGGAAGAATAAAGAAGGACTGAGAAATCTGCATTTTCAAGAAAAATGGGAATAAGAATAATTCTTTAAGAATTGAAATCTATTCTTTATATCTGGCCTGTTTGGTTCACATTTATTACTTGCTCAGCTCCTGTAAGACTTTTGTGTTCATAAGCAAGGCTTTAATTTTGTTTTTTCTAAAACATATTTGCCAAGCCTCTTACTATTGTTCTCATCCTCTTGAAATCATGTTAGTCTCTTCATAAGCTTCTCCAAATATGTTTTACCAAGAACTGAAGACATTGAATTTTTTATCTAAAATCACAAGTGTGTGACTTAAACATGTATTTCTTCTGCTTTACCCAAACATAAAATTTTGTCCACTTACTACATGTTAAATATCAGGACAAAAAGGTGACAGTCATCCAGGTAAATTTTCTTTGATGCTCATATAAAAGTGAAAAGAATACAAAACTTCTAAATATGATATGGGAAGACCAGGTGAGGGTCAGGTCTTGAAACACAAAATGCAGATTTTTCCTGTTGGCTTTCTCAACCAAGGTGTCAAAATGTCATGAACCAAATGAGAATTTCTATAGAGCATTTTCAGGCATTGTATTTTAAGAGGGGGTAAAATGGTCTTTAATAACTATAACTGGACAAGAGCTCATCTTTATAGCCCATTATATTGATAGAAAGAGCAACTAATGACCCCTCATTAAAAGCTAAAGCCTCCAATTATTTTATTATTGTTATTTAACATCTATTGAGTTTGAGTTTTAATTTTACCCAGTTGGTCCTATAAATGTAAAGTTCAGTTGATATGGAATGTAATTCAGGCTTCTTTTTGGACTAATATTTAGAGTCTTTTTGGCAATTCCTTACTTCTCCCACCATACACATACACACACACACAAACAGAGGACAGCACACAATTATGTTCCTTTCCTTAGTATACTTTATTTTATTTATTATTCCTGTAACAGAAAAATATGGAGAGAACTTGCTAGAAGAAATAAATGGAAACATGGCTTTATTCTAATTAACTGTTGAAATAGGATTCTTTTAGCTCTTCTGAAACCTACAGTAAACAGGTAAAGAATTTGATATGATATATGGTTCAGAAGTAAATCAAATTTTGTTTTCTCATTTCCTGAGTTTTCAACCATTGTATCACGATTAAATAACGGATTTCGGTGTGGAGGGGGAACAAACAAACAAAGTGGATCATCATGCCTTCAAACTAAACAGGCTAACCACAGGATGCCCATAGCACAGTGTCACTTTTTGATAGTATAGAAAAAGCCTGTCTCCTCCTAACCCCTTAAGAAAACAATTTTGAAACTATTTATGATGTAATAATGGCGGCCTTGATAGCAAGGCATCCCTGCAAGCTTGAAGTGTGTACCTACTTTTTCATGGAACATTCAGAGTCTTCGTGTGATTCATTCAATTTTTTACACTTATTCATGAAGTCCCTGCTATGGGTACTAGGCATTTGCTATAGAGCAAGAATAAAGCCCATGCCACCCGTCCTTATTAAGCTACAGAACTAGAAACCTCTGGGATGTTCATATTCAGAGATTACATTCCAAATATTTAACATTAAAGTCCCTGCCTAATCAGAACAAATACCAACAAATCAGAATGAATTCTAGATAGTTTGCCATATCATTACTCATAGGTTTCACTGTCAGCCTAGGTCTTATCTCCCCTATTGGGAACGATTAAAAATGTTCTAATATATTTTCTTGATAAGATCTCCAAAATCTTGAGATAACAGAAAAATGCAACTTTAATTATGGGCAATGCTGTCCCCTCTTTTTCACTTTCACACAGCTACTCTGTTTCCTCTTCTCTTCCTGACAAAGCTGCCCATCTATCTTGAAGGGCCATTCTAAACTGTCACCAATGGATTTCATGGAATTCCTGTGGAATGTATTATGATTGTTCTCTAGTTAGTCAAATGAGCTCAAGATCTGCCAATAGATTTTTTTTTAATGCCAGAGGCAATATTAGGATTAAAAATTCTTTGGAAAGAACCTTCTTTCCAAACATGATTGTTTTTTTGCTCTGTCACTCGTTCCCTTTTGCTCTCCTGCCTCTAATTTCCCCATTAATAAAATATAGATCAAGATATTTAGAAAAAACTCTAGAATACCTAAATTGGGAGAAGGGGTGGAAAGAAAGCTGTAGCTTCCCCCTGCATAGTCAATGATCCTTTGGAAAGTTATCAACAACCTGATAGTGGGGCTGAACACAGTTAAAGGTAAAAAAAAAAAGGGCCCTCAATATCTTCTTTAGACTCACATCTTTAATATTGTTTTCCTCACTTGAAATTATGTTTTCTATATATGGCAATAAATTTAAATAATCAAGAATTACTGCAGTACAACATATTATTAATAAAGCATTTTAATAATAATAGATAATGATTATTTATTATAATAGGAACACAACTTCCAAAAGAATTCCAAAAGAATTTTAATTTATTAAAGTAAGTGATAAGGCATTAAAAATAAGATTGCACCATATTTAACACAATAGACTAGAAGAACAAGAAAAAAACACAATAAACTAAAAACACAAATTATCTTAAGGGCTATTAAATGCTATATATTTTTCACATTTTTTAACAACTTTACAGATGCATATTTTACATATCATATTTCAAGCATACAATAGCACTTTTGTTAAATTGAGCAAGTTGTGTAATCATTACCATAAATCAATTTTAGAACATTTTCATCACCCCAATAAAACCTGTTATGCCTATTTACTGTTAATCTCCATTCCTACCCCTTGCCCCAGGCAACCATAATGTACTTCCTGTATCTATATATTCCTCATTCTGGACATTTAATATAAATACAAGCATAAAACATATGGCCTCTGGTGTTGACTTACTATAATGCTTTTGAGATTTGTTTTTGTCAGAGTACATATAAGTAGTTTGTTCCTTTTTACTGCTGAGTAGCATTCCATTGTATAGATATATCTTATTTTGTCTAGACATTCACCAGCTGATGGGCATTTAGGTTGTTTCCAACTTTTTTACTATTGTGATAATACTGATATTAAGATGGTGAATAGCCATAGGTGGTTTGACTCAATGGATAAAACATTGTCCTGTGAACCTCAGGTTCGTTTCTGGTCAAGGGCACATGCCCAGGTTGTGGGCTCCATCCCTAGTATGGGGCATGCAGGAAGTAGCTGATCAATGGTTCTCTCTCATCATTGATGTTTCTCTCTCTCTCTCTCTCCTCCCTCCTTCATCTCTGAAATCAATAAAAATGTTTAAAAGGATAATAAAAAGATGGTGAGTAATTTAAAAGTTTGGGTATATTTTGCATGTGCCTAGGACTGGAAAGTCTGGGTCATATGAGAGAGTGAATTAAATTGGGAGTTGGGAGGGGAGGGGGAAGTCATTGAATTCAGGCAGATCTAAGTTTAGCTACAACAATTGCATTGCACTGCAACATTCTTTTTTCATCTGTAAAATGAAGGCAGAATTTCTATCACTCTGGGTAATCATGAGATGCAAATGAAATATAAGTTAAATTCCCAGTCTAGAGTCAGAGCATGGAAGTTATTTGGTAGCTATTATTAACAAAACATTATAATTAGGGAAGAAAAATTTAAGATTACAATTCTTCTCAAATTATCAGAACTCAAAGTAACCATGTTTCAGGCCAGGCTTAACTCATTGTAGACATGAACAGATACTTAACTTTTTTGAGACTTCAGTTTTCTAATCCATATAGTAGATCTTTCAGGATTGTTTGAAGGACCATATAGGTGAAGGAAATTCATATACATACATACATACATACACACACACACACACACACACACACACACACACACACATATATATATATATATATATATATATATATATATATATATATATGGTTGACTTTGAATGCTTATATTCAAATTATAGCCACTGAAATTATTTTGGGGAGCTTTTTTCTATATATTTCTTTTGGATAACTTGATTTTTCGTTTGTTTAAGCCTTTTTAGAAGCCCAGGCATAAAAAATGGACATTTATATAGTCCTCTTTTCATAGCTGAGTTTCAGGCTAAAGCATCATAATTTAAATGACAGCTAATATTTATTGAGCATTCATGAATATGTGACACATTAAGACAAGCATTTAATATAGCTATTACATGAAATCTTCCCAATAATCTTATCAGTAGAAATCCATATTGGTAGATTCCCCTTTTTATAGGTAAAGAATCGTTCATTTATAGAGATTGAGTGGATAAGAGGCAGAACCAGGGCTAGACTCTCTGCCTCCAAGACCATCTTCACCACTCAGCTCTAATGCCTTATGTTCTACATTAGGAGCAAGCTCAACCCACTTGAGTCCCAGCCCACTTGCACTCCAAAGCATATGTGCTTTGTTCAATGTGACTTCTAAAATCAGATTAAATCTAACACTTACTCCCCTTCTTACCATCTTGCCCACTCAACAGAGTTGGTGGGAAATCCAACTTCAACTAATTTTCTGGAATCCTTTTATGTCTTTGAATTGTGTAAGAGTCCTGGAGCTCATGCAATCCAAGAATTTAAGAAATTGTGGAAGAGTCCCTTATCCTCTTGCTTTCAGTCCATAATGATCACTGCTGAGATGCATTATATCTATGTGCGTCCAAGGCTAGCAGATTCTTTGCTAGTGGCATCTACCTCTTCTTTTCTCACACCCTGTCTCTGAAGACTTTTCCATGACTTACCAGGTCTCTGTACTTAGTGTTTCTGTCCCATCTTTAAGCTGTACATCTTGAGGATGTTGGAATCTCCGTGATGAGGCTACTCCTCTTTGTATCCTTCTCTTTCCAAAGAGAACCTTAAAGGGTTTAAGTTTTGCAAACCAAAGACCTCTCAACTCTCCCCTGAGGAAAGTGAAGCTAAAACCACCAAAAATTAAAACCTGGACTGCCCTCTTTCAAAAGTGTCAGAAAAAAAGATTCCCCATATTTCATGGTAAAGCTGTAAGGCATAGTTAATTTTCAGTGTGGTTATTCTGCACATTAAATTTTCAAGAAGTCATTGTGCTACAGGTATGTCAGATATTTGAAAAAGTAGATCAGAGAGTGAGCTGACACTCTGCTCATATTTCACAAACTCTGAAAGGGGCCTAGCTGTTCACTAAATCTTTGATTCCTACTATACAAAACGATGACATTGTAACAGGAAGTATGTGTCTGAAGAGCTGCTAGTCCCTGGAGTTACTGTCAGGAATAGTTGCTGGCACAAGCATAAGTACAAGTAGTACAATTTATAAAAACTTTTTTCCTCCTTATTTTCCCATTTTCCTTTTCCTGGGTGTATTTCTTTGTTTTGTCTAATTATATTTAGCAACACAATTAAAAAGTGGCAAAATAGGTGCCAAAGTTGCTAATTATATAATTATAAGGGCATAAAGCAGCTTTGTGAGGGGAGGTGAAAAACTCATTTGTTCCAATTAGAAAATAAAAAGAGCTCTGCATCTGGTCTCTGCGCTTGACTCTGGCCTCCATTCCCCTTTAGAGGGCATCACTGGTCAGTATTTTCAAAGTAGGGCAGCAAGGTCACCAGCTGAGTGAAAGGCCAATGTGCTTGCTTCACCTAAAAACTTGAGTGAGCGTCAGGAAGAAGGAGATAGGCTATCCTGGGTAAGGGACTCCATGGTTTCAAATGAAAGCTTAGACCTTTTTTGAGACAATTTCTTTTGATCCTGATACCCTGTACAATGTTATAAATTGTATATGGGATTCAGCCAATCCTAGAAAGAAATCTGCTCAGCGTCATTTTCATCACAAATGTGTCTCTTTATCTGAAAGACTTTTAAATAGGTGTTTTAACAGCATTTTAGGAAGTATAGGGCTGAAACAGTGATATCCTTCCCCAAAATGTTATCTTCCCTCAGCACAGAAAAGTTGGTTAAAATTGGAGGAGGTAGATTTAATAGATTTACTTAGCCCTCATTAAAGATCAGGAAATATCTTGCCTGCCTTCCTTGATCCCTTTTTCTCTCTCTTTTCTCCCTGTTTTGTCCCTTTCTATTTCATTCAAATGCCTTTTTTAAAAAATTAAGAATGTTATAAGTTAAATGTTACATGCAGGAAATACTTATCATGCATGGGTAATGTTCAAACACAAACAATACAATAAACACCATGTAACCTACTACACAGCGAGATGAGTAAAACACAATTGTTTTTCCTAAAGTTAATCACTATCCTAAACTTTATGCTCTGTATTTTCTAATTTTTCTTCATAGGTCTAACCACATATGTATTTCTTCCTAAACAATATGTTGTACAATATAAGAATTGTATTTTATTCTTTAGATCCAGTAATCCATACTAAGTAATCCATACTTTTTTTTTTATCTAACATTGTTTCTGAAGCCCATCCTTGACAGTGTCTGTGGATAAATTTTATATTTTTTCACTATATTATACACTACTAGAGGCCCCTTGCACAAAATTTGTGCATGAGGAGGGAAGGGGGAGTGTGTATCTCTCAACCCAGCCTGCACCCTCTCCAATCTGGGACCCCTTGAGGGATGTCTGACTGCCCCTTTAGGCCCAATCCCACTGGCATTGGGCCTAAACAGGCAGTTGGACATCCCTCTCACAATCCAGGACTGCTGGCTCTCAACTGCTCACCTGACTGCATACCTGATTGCCCCTAAACACCTCTGCCTGTCAGCCTGATCACCCCCTAACCATTCCCTTGCTAACCTGATCAATGCCTAACTTCTTCCCTACTGGCTTGATTGCCCCAAAAGGCACTCCCCTGCCAGCCTGGTCACCCCAACTGTCCTCTCATGCTGGCCTGGTCACCACTAACTTCCCTCCCTTGCAGGCTTGGTCACCCCCAACTGCCTTCCCCTGTTGGCCCAATCACCACTAACTTCCTTCTCTTGCCAGCCTGGATGCCCCTAACTGCCTTCCCCTGCTGGCCCAATTGCCCCTAAACTGCCACAAGCCGGGCTGATGGCTATGCTAAGGATATCTGACTGTGGAGTAGGCAGACATCCCCTGAGGGATATCTCCTCCCATTTTGTGCCTTGCCTTATTTTCTTCATACTAACTTTTGAAGAAAGAATATCAACTTTATTGACAAGAAATTTATTAAACTTTACCTTTATGATCTTTAGAGGGTCTAGTTTAAGAAAGACTTTCCTATGCCAGGCTCATTAAAATGTTTTCCTAACTTTCTTCCAAAAGCTTGTATGTTTTACTTTCCACATCTAAGCCATTATACCACAAGAATTGTGTGTGTTGTGAAGTTAGACTTTTATATATCTAAACTCATTAGTATAATACTAATTTATTAAATTCCCCATGTTTTCTTCATTAGATTTCATCACTAGTTTTTTATAAATTAAATTTCATATAATTATGTTTGGGTATATATCAGATTCTCTAGTAAATGCATTGGTTTATTTGTCTGTCTTTGACCAGTACCATAATGTCTAGTTTAATTTTAACAAATCTTAATATATGTTAATGCTTTTTAAGAAATATTCTGGCCTGTTTTTGTTTTCTTATTTCACATATAAATTTCAAAATCATCATATTCATCCTCTACACACAGAAAAAGAAATCTTGGAAATTTGATTGGCATTGCATTAAATCTATGGATCAAATTGGGAAGATTGATTCATTTATGAAACTGAGTTTTTCTATCCTTGAACATATAGCACATCTCTAAATTTTGTCTTCATTAATATATTTGAATGAATATTAAAAATTATTCCATAAAGCTAACATGTCTTCTGTTAGATTTGTTCCTTGATCCCTCATATTTTGTGTAGTTATCCCATATAATAAAAACATAGGTGCCCTGACCAGTTTGGCTCAGTGGATAGAGCGTCGGCCTGCGGACTGAAGCGTCCCAGGTTCTATTCCAGTCAAGAGCATGTACATTGGTTGTGGGCACATCCCCAGCAGGTGTGCAGGAGGCAACTGGTTGATGTTTCTCTCTCATCGATATTTCTAGCTCTCTATCCCTCTCACTTCCTCTCTGTAAAAAAAAACAAAACAAAACAAAAAAAAAAAAAAAAAACCACAATAAAATATATATTTTTTAAAGCATAGGTAGCATCATGCCCTTATGTGACACCCTCACATCATCACAAGATGGCCACCCCCATGTCATCACAAGATGGCCACCACAAGATTGCTACACACAAGATGACCATCAAAAGATGGCTGCCATAAGATGGCCAGCAGGAGAGGACAGTTGTGGACAACCAGGCCAGCAGGGGAAGGCAGTTGGGGGTGAGATCAGGCTGGCAGGGGAGGCAGCTGGGGACGATCAAGCCAGCAGGGGAGGGCAGTTGGGGGTGCCCGAGCTGGCATGGGAAGGCAGTTAGAGGAAACCAGGCCAACAGGAGAGGGCAGTTGGTGGTGAAGGGCCAACAGGGGAAGAAGTTGGGGGCAACCAGGCCTGCAAGGTAGGGCAGTTGGGGGAGACCAGGCCAGCAGGGGAGGGTGATTGGGGGTGATCAGGCTGGCAGGGGAGCAGTTAGGCATCAATGAGTCCAGCAGAGGAATGGTTAGGGGGTGATCAGGCTGGCAGGCAGGTGAGTGGTTAGGAGCCAGCAGTCCCAGATTATGACAGGGATGTCCAACTGCTGGTTTAGGTCTGATCTAAAACTGGCAGTCGAACATCCCCCAAGGGGTCTCAGATTGGAGAGAATGCAGGCTGGACTGAGGAACACCTCCCCAGTGCATAAATTTCATACACCAGGTCTCTAGTTTTAAATAATGACCTTTTAAGTTTTATTTAATTATTACTGGTATAGAGAAATGCAACTAGCTCTTTTTATATCTGGAATTTTTGTAAATCTTCTTATTAATTCTAATAATTTGGCAGTACTTTTCAGGGAATAATCTTTGTAGATCTTTGTACACAGTTATGTTCTCAGTGCAATGTTCTTTCTTTTTTACCAATTCTAGTTTTTTATGTGTTTTTTGGTTTTCTCCTTATTTTTGGTCTTTTGCACTGATGAGAGGCTCAACTATAATGATGAATGGAAGTGTTGATAGTTGGCATTTTATCAGTTTCCTGATTTTAAAAGATATGTTTTGAAATTTACCATTAAGTATGATTATTACAATAGGATTTATTTAAGATACCCTTTATCAGTTTCTTAAAAAGTTACTTCTATTTTAATATTAAGAATGTTAAGAATGTTTTTCATGAATAAAATTTGAACAATATCAATTATGCTGTATCCATTGAAATTTTATTTTTACTATTTTTTCTTTTTCCATTGAAATTTTATGAATGTTTCCCTTTACACTATTAAATATGTAAAGTATATGCTAATGGAATATTAATTCTGAGTCACTTTTTTATTTCTCTAATAATCCTACCAAAGAATTGATATATTTTCTTTTTTATACATGGTGGGTTAAGTTTTTTGTTTGTTTGTTTTTCTTTACACTAATGTATGAGACTGGCTTGTGATTTACCTTTCTCATGTAGTTCTAACTAAACAGTTAACTGAACAGGCTGCATGGGGCAACCAACCCGGCAGGGGGTTAGTGAGGGGCAACCAAATGAACAAGCAACAGGCTGTGTGGGGCAACCAGGCTGGCAGGGGAGGGCAGTTAGGGGTGATCAGGCAGGCAGGAAGGTGTGCAGTTAGGAGACAGCAGTCTCAGATTGTGAAAGGGATGTCCCATATTGGAGAGGTGCAGGCTGGGCTGACAGGGACTCCCCACCATGCAAGAATTTCATGCACCAGGCCTCTAGTCTCATTATAATATGCTAATGCTTTTTTATCAGTATTCTTTCTACTTTATCCTTTTATTTCAAGTACTTTTTAGTCTTACATTTTAGATATTTTTCTTGTAATACATATACATGGATGATTTTTAAAACTCCAATATCTAATATTTATCTTTTAAATGAAATGTTTTGTTCATTTAAATGTATTGTGATTACCAGTTTCTCAATTTTATTTTGTGCATTTTTTAAATATTATTTTTAATAAACCTTTATCTGGGGAAATGTCTTGAGATGTAGTTTCTTGAGGCTTTCATCTCTATATATATTTATTACTTACTACTTAGAACTTATAAACCATAATGTCTTTTAATATACTCTGTGCATTTGGCCCCCTTTTTTGTTTGTTTTATTTTTATTTTTCCCCAAGGTATGTAGAGTGAATATATACTGAGTGGCCAGATTATTATGATCTCTGAACACATAATAATCTGGCCACTCAGTATATATATATATATATATATATATATATATATATATATATATATATATTAGAGGCCCAGTGCATGAATTCATACATGGTAGGGTCTGGCCAGCCTGGCCAGGGGGAGGGAACATGGGAAGTTGGTCAGCCTGCCTGCTGATTGAACTCCTGGTTGAGGGAACAATTTGCATATCAGCCTTTAATTATATAGAATATACACTGAGTGGCCAGATTATTATGCATTCAGAAATCATAATAATCTGGCCACTCAGTATATATAGACTATAATCCTGAGTGAGGGCTGATTTATGAATTAACAGGAAAAACATTTCCCTCTATCAAAATATAAAGTTGGTTTTTTGTTTGTTTTTATTTCTTATTGTGTTTTTTGGGGTATTTTTTTCCTGTTCTCCTATAAAACATGTTTTGAGTGAAGACCTTTGTGCTTTTGGTGTTATGTAATGCTGTCCTACCAGATTCCCCAAGAGATGGTCTCTAACATTTGCCACTTATTTTTGCCCCTCAAATTCATCAAAACCAAACTTCAGATGCCCAAGAAATAGCACTGCTTCTCAGTTATTTTGGTTTTGTTTGTTTTTGTTTAGGACTTCAAATCCCTTACTACTCTGGATTCTTGTTATTGCTCATGTTTGGGTCTTGAGGAATTCCTCTACTTTTTTTCCAACTCAGTTAAACTTTTTTTTTAAATTTCACATATATTTATATAGATTTTTTAGTAGAATAATTGTTTAAGATATCTATTTTGTCATGCTGTTAATTCTGAAAATTCTATGTCATTCTTTATTAAGTACTATATTTATGTTAAATTTGAATATTGAAAAAAATATAAAGTTCATTAAATCATAAAAATTTTAGTTCTAATTCATGACACAACTACCCAAAAATGGTAGTAGATGTGAGAGTATCCATGAATTATGAAATTAAAAATAATTTGTTATAAGTTTATTAGTCTGCATACATACAGTACTGGAAGATAGAAACACAAGAAAATAAAGGTAGAAGCCAGATATTCACCCATGTATTCATTCAGATAGCAGGTAGTCATTCTGTTCTTGCTCTAGGTCAGAAATTGGGCTTGGCACTGATTGAAGAATTGGGCACAAGACAGATAGCATGCTTGCCTTCACAGAGCTTTGTGCCTGAAAGTAGGGTAAGGTACACATAACAAACTGAAGGGGTCTAAATGGAGAAAAGCCAACACATGAACAAGAGCTGGTGTGCGCTAATAGGAAAGCCATAGGCTTTAAGAGGAATGTAAAAAGTAAAAGAAGGTTAAGAAAATAGCAGGCTTTCACATGGCAGTGACATTATATGCTAAACCTAAATTCTTGAAAGGCAAATAGGATCTCTTAAAGAGATCATGATGTCTAGGTAAGAATGAGCATTTAGGTAAATGACTTTTACTAGGTCTTCAGAGTTTTAAAATATCTGTAATAGAACTTTTGCACCTGTTGTGTATGCCAAACTATGGTAGATAAAGTATTGTGAATTAGTAATGAATGAACTAGAACTGAGATCCCAGGTGTCACTTTTGTTTTAGGTAGATAAAAAGTCTTGCATTGAACTTCAATCATATGTGGGTATTACACACCTCTTATCATTGGTCACTTTTCAGATGTCAAAGTATCTCCTTTTTCACATTTTCTGCTACCAGAACTGTAATCCAATAATAATTTTCCTGGTAAGTGCTTCTCACATGCCACGAGGGAGCAATTGCTTTGCTGCACTGCACTTAAAGGAGTTTAAACTAAAAAGACACAAATTTCACTTTCCTATCTAGTAGGGTTGTGAATATGCTAAGAAAAAAATTATTTAAATTATTGAATTTTCACTCCTATGAGACATCAACATAATTGCAGAGCAGGCACCTTGAATTTTTTATATACTTATTTATTAATAAAGAAGAACTTTTTATTCATACTCCAAAAGACTGGTCCAGTGGAACAAAACAATAATGCAATGAAACCTCTGGTTCATTAAATTGGAATGCCACGATTGAATTACTAATTTACGTTGTTTTTAATTTCGTGTTTTAAAATATACTGTTCTCAAATATAGGAGAAAACTGTTCCCTGGGAGCCAGCTTACCTCCAACTCTGACTAGGAAAGCTTTATCTGTCCCTGGAGAACCTGGAAGTAGGGGGATCAACGCAGTTTCACAGGAGCACACCATGAAACATTCACAGACATGTTCCTACATTACAGGAGGCTTACTAAACATAGCCAACCACTGAAGAATGCACATAGCATTTTAAGGCTTTTCAAAAGCATTTTCATAAAGAAAAAGATAGATTTTGAAAATCTGACTTCAGTGGTGTCGCAGATATGTTTGCCAAGAATGTATACTCTAAGACAAGGATATGTGAACAATTTGTAGGGGATTAGCACTTTGGAAGGAAGAGAAAGGAACGAAGAGAAGGAAAAAGAGGGAAGAGGAGAGGAGGGGAGGGGAGGGGAAGAAAAGGGAGAGAAGGCGAAGGGGAGGGGAGGGGAGGGGAGGGAAGAGGAGGGAAGGGAAAGGAAGAGGAGGGAAGGGAATGGAAGAGGAGGGAAGGAGAGGGAAAGGAAAAGAAGGGGAGTGGAGGGGAGAGAAAGGAAAAGGAGGGGAGGGGAGGGAAAGAGAGGGAAGAGAAAAGGAGGGAAGGCTAGGGAAAAGAAATGGAGGGAATGGGAGGGAGAGGAGTGGAGGGGAGGAGAGGAGAGGGAAGGGGAGGCGAGGGGAGGGAAGGGGGATGGGATTGATGGAGAGGCTGGCTGTGCTGCACTCTCAGAGAAGGCCTTAAGCAAGCTCCTGGCAGCTCTGGAACTGGACTGACCTTCAGAGTTGGGAAGAATCACCCTTTGACCTCTGGATGGACTGACCGTGGGATGCAGATTGTCCCTGGGAATGGGCATGAGCTGGGTCGAGGTAAGAATGCAATCATGGCCGTTTCAGAGGAGGGCTGCAACTGAGGACTGTCCACTGGTAGTGTTGACAGCACCCACACAAAAATAAGTCTTTCAGTCCTGAAGGAAGATCCAGGTGCTGCATCATAAGATACATGGTTAAAAAGAATTTAAACAAATTTGTCCAAAATTAATGAAGGATAAATACCTGACTTGGGAGATTTTTAGATCATTAAACATTATCCTTCATTCATTTAGCAACCAGGCCTTCAGTACTTAACCATACAGTCATTTTGACAGATGCTATGGAACTGTGGGCATGAATCAATCACAGCAGGAAGGAAGCACTGAGCATCCACCATAGGCCAAGTGTTTTATGTAGGTTTGTCATCCAAACTTCACAAAACCCTTATGAAGTGGGTATTAACTCTGATAAGGAACCTGAGATTTTATGAGTGTTAACAATTTGTCCAGGACCACAAAGTAAGTATATGGCAGATCAGGGAGGGAGCGCATTCTGCCTGAGTCCAAAACCCAGGCAGTTTCTAGAGGAAAGCATTGTGTGCTGTCACCAGGTCCAGTCCGACAGCCATGACAAAGTAAAACCAAGCACGCACCATGCACAGGCAGAGTGCCCAGAGACCTGGAGGAAGAGACAACGAATTCTCCCTGGAAGACTGTCCTGGAAGTACCTGGAAGACCCAGTAGGGTTCCCCTGGTTAGAGTCAAAGGGAGAAGGGGGTGGTAAACGGAAGGAGACACATGCTGATTAGAGACATAGACTCATTCTTCACAAGGGATTCATTCTAATCGTTCTGCAACTAAGCCACATTCTGGTTAAAGCACTTACTCTGCACCTCAGTCCTTCCCACTTCAGCTGGAGATCCTTATTGTGGCACTCAAGGCCGAAGGCCATTAACATAGTCCCATCCTTACTCCCTTTGCAGCCCCCTGCTCTTAACTTCCCTGGGTTTAAAACTGACGCTTCACTCAGGCTGAACCACTGCCATTTCCCTCAGGCCTTGCTCTGTGTCTTTGTGTATTTCTGTCACTGTCCATTTCTCTTTTTGTTTCTTTCTCAGACTCTCTCAAACTCCTTCTCTCTTTGAGTTGTCATTGCTCACTCTTGGGATACTCTACACCTCACTGCTTGCACCTGGCTAATCCACATGTCTGCTCACTTGTCTCTCTGGGAAGACTTCGCTGGGTTTGGTGCTTCCTCCCTGTCCCCCACAACACCCTGTGCCCAGTCCCCCCATCACAGTGTTTCTCATGCTCTATTGACACAGGAGGTCAATGGTATCTGCAATGGTATCTGCTCCTCACTAGACTGTTAGCTGATAGAGAGAAGGAACCATGTCATATTTATACTCTACTACTTTCTCCAAGCAGCATCTAGTGCATAGTAGGTATTTAATCATATTATGAAAAAGGAAGGGAGGTAGAGAGGGAAAAAGGAAGGAAAGAAAGGAAGAAATTGGTCAGCTAAACAAAGAGAGAACTATATCTGTCAATTCAGATTTATAAAATATCTCTTGTAACTGGCTATTGTGAGGCTTACTAATAGCTTTTAGATTAATATGAGAAATTTAAGTCATTCCAATTTCAGAATATTTTATTTTTTAAAATAAATCTTTATTGTTCATATTATTATAAATGTTCCTCATCCACCCCCCCCTCCATTGCTCCCCTCTACTAAGTTTCCATCCCACACACTGCCCTTTCCCCACTCCACATTGTCCTCATCCCTAGGTGCATTTTATGTTCAGTCTCTTCCGCCCCCCCTCCCCATTTCCCCGAGAATCATCAGTCCACTCCCCTTCCATACCTCTGATTCTATTATATTCACCGGATAATATTGTTCCTCATGTTTTTAATTCCCTTGGTTTTTAGAGTCACTTGTTGATAGTTAGATATTTGTTGTTCATAATTTTTATCTTTATTTTCTTCCTCTTCCTAAAGAACCCCTTTCAGCAATTCATATAATTCTGGCTTGGTAGTGATGAACTCCTTTAGCTTAAATTTATTTGTGAAGCTCTTTATCTGGCCTTCAATTGGGTAGAGTATTTTTGGCTATAGGTTCTTGCTAGTCATCATCTTGAATATTTCTTGCCATTCCCGTCTGGCCTGCATGGTTTCTGTTGAGAAATCAGCTGACAGTAGTATGGGTGCTCCATTATAGGTAACTACCTGCTTTTCTCTTGCTGCTTTTAATATTCTTTCTTTGTCTTTTGCTCTTGGAATTTTAATTATGATGTGTCTTGGTGTGGTCCTCTTTGGATTCCTTTTGTTTGGGGTTCTGTGTGCTTCCTGGACTTGTAAGTCTATTTCTTTCCCCAGATGGAGGAAGATTTTGTCACTATTTCTTTCGATATGTTTTTGGTATCTTACTTTCTGTCATCTTCTGGGACGCCCATAATTCTGATGAGGGATAGAGAGTTAGAAACATCGATGAGAGAGAAACATCTATCAGCTACCTCCTGTACACCCCCATTGGGAATGTGCCCCCAGCAACTAAGGTATGTGCCGTGACTGGAATCGATCCCAGGACCCTTGAATCCACAGGCTGATGCTCTATCCACTGAGCCTCCCCCGGCTCTTAAGGGGTAGCAGCTGATGCTCACACCTGCTGATGGCACCAGCCCCACTTGCACCCATTGCTGGTGCCAGCCCCAATTGCTGGTGCCAGCCCCAATTGTTGAACATCTTCAACTTTCTGGATTCTCTTGTCTTCTTGCTTCTGCAGAGGAGTGTCTTCTGGCTCTTTGTGTTCCAAATCTTGGACTTTATTCTTACAATCTTCCATCTGTATAATATTTTTTATTTCAGAGAATGTATTCTTTATTTCTAGTTGATCCTTTATCATTTCTTGTTGATCCCTTATCACTTCTTGTTAATCCTTCATCATTTCTTGTTGATACTTTATTATTTCTAGTTGATCTCTTTTCATATCTTCATAGGTCTCATTTATTTTATTGGCCTTTTCTAGGCGATACTTGAACAACCTTATAAGTGTGGTTTTGAACTCTATATCCAGTCGCTTTTTGTCCTCCATTTCCTTCATTTGTGATCTATTTCCTGGTCTCGGCATTTTCGCTGCTTCCCTGAGTTGGTAGGTTGTGTGGATCAGCTGTTTCTATGCTAGGAGACAGCCTTATTCCACTAGACTTGGAAACCTGCAAAAGCCTCTGTTTTCAGCTTGGATGGGGCGGAGTTTCAGGGTGAAGCCTACAGTCTTGGCTTCTGGTTAGCCCCGCCCTCTGAGGTTCCTGAGTCTCAATGTAGCTCAGTGTCCCTTGGTATTCACTGCAAGCACCTCTGAGAGAAAGACACCCTAGAGTTTTGCCCGCTACCAGACAGTCTAGTTTCTCCCCCAGTGAGCCCCCAACTGGGATGCAGTACAGTTGAAAGTGGGATTAAGAGCAGTCTGGAGCTTATGTCTACTTCCTGCTAGGGCAATCCCGTGGCCCAATCAATGGTCTGTCCTCTGTGCAGGACTAGGGGGCTCTACCTTTCGCTGCTCCCCTGAGCTTCTGCCTTACAGCCCAGATTACCTCTGTATGAGGCTCGGGCCTGAGGGTCTCGCCCAGGACTGGGGTTCAGTGCAGTCAGAACTGGGTCTCAGCATAGTCTGGAGCTTTTGCCTCTTTCCCGCTAGGGCAATACAGCAGCTCAGTGAACAGTTCCGTCCTCTGCGCGTAAATGTGTGAGAATCTGGGGCTCTGCCTTTTGCTGCATCCCTGAGCTTCCGCCTTACAGCCCAGATTCCCTCTGTATGAGCCTGGGACCCCAGGGTCTCGCCCAGAACTGGGGTTCAGTGCAGTCGGAGTTGGGGTTCAGCACAGTCTGGAGCTTTTATCTCCTTCCCGCTAGGGAACGCCAGCCAGGCACTCAGCCGCCCCTCCTTCTCCGGCTCCGTCCTCTCCCCGCGCGTGCACCGTGTCTCCATACCTTAGGCTTTCACAGCTCCTCTGATTGTCCTTCTGGTTTTCTCTTTCCTTCTAGTTTTAGAATTTCCAGTCAGTCAACTTTCCTGTAGTTCTGGATAATGTAAACTTTATATTTTGGTTGTATTTTTTGAACTTGTTGAGTAAGGCTGCAGTTAGGTGTTTACCTCTGCCGCCATCTTGTTGTTTTTTTCCCAATTTCAGAATATTTTAAAGGGAATATTAAAATATCTCTCTTAGACTAGAGAATGTTTGGTAGTAATTTTGAGAGAGAAAAATAAAAATTCTTAATATATTCAATCCATCATAATGTCTGTATATTGTTATGGTCTTGACATTTGATATCCCTAATGAAAAGTAGATATTTTTAGATTTGTTCTTTGTTGTGTTTTTTTTGTTTTTTTTTTTTTTACTTTCTATGCCATTCAAATCGACCTTCTCCCCCACAATTTTGTAACTCTTCAATTATAAAACTACTAGAGGCCCAATGCAAAAAATTCATGCAAGGGGGAGGGGGATCCCCTTAGCCCAGCCTGCACCCTCTCCAATCTGGGACATCCCTCTCACAATTCTGGACCACTGGCTCCTAACTGCTCACCCACCTGCCTGCCTGATCACCCCTAACTGACCTCCCTATAGGCCTGGTCACCTCCAACTGACCAACCTCCTGCCTTCCTGGTTGCCCCCCACCTGCCCCCCCCAACTGGCCTGGTCGCCCCTAACTGCCCCCACCAACCTAGTTTTCCCTTACTGCCCCCACCCCCCATGCTGGCCTGGTTACCCCCAACCCCCCCCCCCTGCTGGCCTGGTCACCCCAACTGCCCCCTACAACTAGCCTGGTTGCCCCTAACTGCCTCCCACTCCAGTCAGCCTGATTGCCCCTTACTGCCCTTCCTGCTGGCCTGGTTGCTCTCAACTGCCCTTCTTGCTGGCCTGCTTGCCCCTAACTGCCCCCTACCCCCCTGGTTGCCTTCAACTGCCTCCCTCTGTTGGCCTAGTTGCCCCTAACTGTCCCCACACTGGTCTGGTTTTCCATTACTGTCCCTCCTGCCAGCCTAGTCATCCCCAACTGCCCCTTCTGTAGGCCTGGTCGCACACAACTCCCCATCCCTTGCTGGCCTGGTCCCCCCACACAGCCTGCTATTCAGTCGTTTGGTTGTTCCTCACTAACCCCCCTGCCAGCCTGATCATACCACACAGCCTGCTATTCAGTCGTTTGGTTGTCCCTCACTAACCCCTCTGCTGGCCTTGTCGCCCATACAGCCTGCTGTTAGGTTGTCCCTCTGGTTGTTTCAGTCATGATGGACCCTGGCTTCTTATATATTAAAATTATAGGCTTATTATAGAAACTAGTGGCCCAGTGCATGAAATTTGGACACAGAGAGGGGGTTCTCTCAGCCCAGCCTACACTCTCTCCAATCAGGGATACCTTGGGGGATATCCAACTGCTGGTTTAGGCCCAATCCCTGTCAGACATGCCTCTCACAATCTTGGACTACTGGATACAAACTACTCTCCTGCCTGCCTGCCTGATCATCTCTAACTGCTTCTGCCTGCCTGCCTGATCACCCTTAATCTCTCTGCTTGCCTGCCTTATCACCACTAACTGCCCTCCTCTGCTAACCTGCTCTCATCCTCAGTTGCCCACCCTTGTTGGTCAATTTGATTCTGATTGGCCAGTTTCTATGCCAGTCAGCATCAAAAGCTCTACTTCCTAGGCAGCCATTGGCTCCTCACAATTCACCCAGATTTAGTCCTGATTGTTTGGTTTCTAAGCCAGTCAGTGTCTCCAGGCCTATCACCGGGTCTGATCAGAGAAGTGGGTCTGATCAGCAGCCCCTGTGGAGGCCTGGAGAGAAATGAGGCTCGGCTGCTGGCAAAGCCCGAATGGAAAGAGACAGGCAGCAGCTGATGAACAGCTTCCATGGAGGCTGTGTATCAGACACTGCCTCTCTCTCTTCATGCCTCTCTCCAGGCCTAATCTGCAGTCCCCAGCAGTCAGTTCTGGGTTGCTGTGCCCACACCAGGGTCAGTCAGTGCTGGGTTGCCACAACAACTCAACACTGGCTGCAGGACTCCGGTGTTTGGTTGAGCCTTCAGTCCATTGGTATGGATTCTGGGTTTTTATATATTAGGATTTTAGAAACTATAGAGATATATAAAGAAGGGGGTCCCAGAAGATGACAGAGAGCAAGATATCAAAAACATATTGAAAGAAATAGTGACAGAAAACTTCCCCCACCTGGGGAAAGAAATAGACTTACAAGTTCAGGAAGCACAGAGAATCCCAAACAAAAAGAATCCAAAGAGGACTAAACCAAGACACATCATAATTAAAATTCCAAGAGCAAAAGACAAAGAAAGAATATTAAAAGCAGCAAGAGAAAAGCAGGTAGTTACCTATAAAGGAGCACCCATACAACTGTCAACTGATTTCTCAACAGAAACCATGCAGGCCAGACGGGAATGGCAAGAAATATTCAAGATGATGACTAGCAAGAACCTACAGCCAAAAATACTCTACCCAGCAAAGCTATCACTCAGAATTGAAGGCCAGATAAAGAGCTTCACAAATAAATTTAAGCTAAAGGAGTTCATCACCACCAAACCAGAATTAAATGAATTGCTGAAAGGGGTTCTTTAGGAAGAGGAAGAAAATAAAGATAAAAATTATGAACAACAAATATCTAACTATTAACAAGTGACTCTAAAAACCAAGGGAATTGAAAAACGTGAGGAACAATATTAACTGGTGAATATAATAGAATCAGAGGTATGGAAGGGGAGTGGACTGACGATTCTCTGGGAAGAGGGGAGTGAGGGGGGGCGGAAGAGACTGAACATAAACTGTGCACCTATGGATGAGGACAATGTGGGGTGGGGAAAGGGCAGAGGGTTGGATGGGAACCTGGTGGAGGGGGAAAAATGAGGAAAATTTGTAATAATATGAACAATAAAGATTTATTTTTTAAAAAAGAAAGAAAGAAATATATAAAGAAGAAACTCACCCCAAACGCTTCTACATATATTTCAATTATAAATATTTCTCCCCCTTCTCCTTCTATTTTTTCTGTACTTTATAACAAAACTGAGCTATGTATTCAATTTTACATTCTGTTTTTTCTTCCAGAAAGCATAATAAAAACTACTCCCCAAGTCATTAAAAATTTCTCAAAAGAGGATTTTTAAGTTGGTGTGAGTTATTTTAATTTCATAAGCACATCATAATATATTTAATAATTCCCTTGTGCTAGGACATTTAGTTAGGTTCTATTTATTTTTTTGATAGAAATGTAACTAAAAAATAAATTCAATATAGCTTGAGTAGTGATTTTAGTTGTACTCACCTCTCTCTTTTAGCTGTAGTTATTTTGACTACTATTAATTTTTTTAAAAAAAAGAAAGAAAGAAAAGCTTCACTTTACTATCCTGAAACTTATTGCCACTTAAGAAAATTCTGAGACTAATATGATATTCCTTACAACAATAACAAAAACAAAACAAAACACATATTTATTTATTTATCATACATTAATTGTTGTGCTGTTACTTAGGTCTAAAAACTATAGAGACCTTCAGAGAGAGGACTTCTAAGAGCTTATAGTTTAATCTGGTAACTAGTCCTGCACAGGAATATACTGGTGGAAGACTGTGGGCTCAATGTCATGAGAGCCCAGACTATTAATATTATATGATGTTTGAAAGGAGAGAGCTTTTCTACAGAGGTGCTATAGAAGAACTTGCTTGTCATTTGTTTATGTATGTACATTTGTCAAAAAGTAAAATATAATTATTTTGTTCCAAATTCTCAATTAGCCAATTTCAAAGCTATAATTAATAACTAGTAATATTCATTCAAAATTACTATTCAGCCAAAACCAGTTTGGCTCAGTGGATAGAGCATAGGCCTACAGACTGAAGGGTCCCAGGTTCAATTCTGTTCAAGGGCATGTACCTTGGTTGCTTGCGGGCACATCCCCAGTAGTTGGTGTGCAAGAGGCAGTTGATCAATGTTTCTCTCCCATATATGTTTCTAACTCTCTATCCCTCTTCCTTCCTCTCTGGAAAAAAAAATCAATAAAAATATATTTTAAAAAGTACTATTCAGAAAATAAATTTTAGTTTTCAAAAATTAAATTATAAGAAAAATTATGACTTGAAAATGTCTACAAAGAAAATGAGTACTTTATAAAAATATAATGGTTTATAATATTAAAGTTTATCTCTCTACTATATTTAATTTCTGAAAAATTGTTGGGTTTTATATACATTTTTAAAAAATATTTTGTAATGATTCAAATTTCTCCACTGAGATATAAAGGAACATATTTCTCCAAGAAGAAAAATCATTCTCCTACTATTGCAAATGTTTGTATATTTAGTTTACTTTGAAGTTGCCTTTTATTTGTCCTCATGTCAGGCAAGAGCTCCGTTTTTATTTCTCTTAAGGTCCAACTCATTATAAGATTGTCGAGTTGGAAGAAAGTGTCAATTTCTGCGCTTTCCTCCTCAAGCATGCCCTGGTTTTAGCTTTGGAGGTCATGCTCCTGGAACACACTAATTTGCCTCTCATGTCATGACCACTTAAAAAAAACTACCCATGCTGCATACTACATAGGTTCTCTCTGGAGGAGGTCTCATACCTTGACTACTTCTGAAGGTTTAAAGACGGTCCCAAGTCTGAGTGCCACTCTGAATTCAGTGTCCATGGCATTTTCAAGAATTACCTTTTCATGCCTTGTTGGCTGGAACACCAAAAGTTTATTTCCATAAAATGATAACTGTAAATGCAAAGAAGATGCCAATTATAAAATATGAACCAGATTTCTAAATAATACAGCATACACTTTTCATTACCCTTTTAGCTTTGTTATTTTCATCTGCTTACATGGGGGAAAGCAGGGTGTATTCTAATGTGTTTTATATTTCTGGAACATATAATGTTTAAGGTAGTCTTCTTACTAGAACAATTTCTTCTAATAGGATCCTGTTCAGGAAGAGAGACCAAGAGTCATACCGCTGAGGTAAGAAACACAGCTGTTTCTTGCCAGGATTTGTTCAAAGACGAGCTCCATTAATGATAAACAAATGATTTATAACCCATGAGTTCACATGTGAAAGTCATTGTGCTCTGAGTAAGTAATTGGCTATAGGTTCAGTAGAGCTAATGTGCTATAACCTGTGAGCATTGTTCATACAGTGTTAATACTTGGGGTCATCATTAGGCAGATAGACATCATGGCATACACTTCTCTATTTTACAAAAGAATATTATTTTAATGTTTTTATATCCTTGGCTCCATTTCTCTTCTATAGCCATAATTTCCACCCAAATATTTTGTTTCTTGGATTTGCTATTTTCTTATACTGTCCTACGTTTTCCAAAGCTAAGAGTAAGTAGTTGGATTGCTCTCATCAGCTCTCCTCAGAACTCTGAACAGATTCATCCTCATCCATTCTAGCATCTGGGAGATTGTGATGCATCTGGGAGCATAGTTTACAGTGGATAACAGACACTAACAAAAGGATAGCCAGGCAAGGAAGAGGGGGCAGCCATCTTTACAGAGAAAATCCTGGTTTCTGCACAAGAAAATGACCCTGTGTTAGACTTTCAGAAATAAAATAATCACTCACAGATGAAACAACTATATTAATTAATCCACATAAGAATTTCCTCATCAGTAAATTAATCATATTTAACATTTATTAAAACCAAAAAGAATCACATGAGATTCACAAAACACATGGTGACCATTTCAGTAATTTACATACACACTGCAACCAAATTATTTGTAAGCAAGGTATGTTTAACACTGAATAGTGAAGATATTTGGGGACCTGACGAGAGGAAAGGATATTAGTTTAGTGTTTCATGGGGTGGAAAGCTCTTTTCTTTCATTTTGCTTTTAAACTTATAACTTGAAAATAGATACATTTTAAGAGGTTTGGGGGATTGGGTTAAATATAACAACAGGTTATTGCAGGTTTCTAGAAAAACATGATATGCCCATGTCCTCTTACAGTTTATTTAAACCTGGATTCTGTTCCCTCTTAATTAATTGACTGTATTTTCACCAAAATAAAATAATGTTATTTAAGCACTGCTCCTCCTTCATATGGAAAATTAATGGGTGGGCCACTATCCCAAACACCAAAGAAGTGAACAGATCTACCTTTAGAGGAAATTGAACCTGACATGTTCTGGAAAATACCACAGTCTTTCACGATGTAGTGGTGGGAGCCACAAAACTTATGATTTGAAAATCTAAGGATTGACTTCATTATAATGGTATAGAGCACGTTACTCTCGATAGAAGGACTCTGAAGTCTGCAATTCTCTTCACTGGCACTCTTCCTTACGCTGTGCTGTACAGAACATGTGCAGTACTATTCTGAGTTTTCCTGAAGTGAAACAACTTTATGGAAATCATATGCAAAATGTTTCTCAAGTTTTTTGCAGTTTACTTTTTTATGAGTCTGTTAAAAAATTTAAGAGAAGCCTTGTTGACATTTTATATGCTTATTTTTCTCTCAAAGAAAATTGGAGGATTTTTAATTTTTCATATCTAAGATGATAAAAGGTGAAATAATGCCATAATTCTTGTTCAATTTGATATTTGGTTGTTTTCTTTTTTATGAGTTTTATTTATCTTGTAACCAGTCTTGAATGTCTCATCTAAAAAAATATTATTTCACTTTTTCTTTTTTGCAGAATTTGCCAAAGTTAAGTATCTAGAGAGAAAACCTGATATAAAAAATATCGAAATTCTCAAAATACTACCTCTGAAAATTTTAATAAATGTTAATATTTTAAATAATATTAGTAAAAATTTTAAGTACCCCAATGGTGAATACTTTAAAATAAAGAAATGAACATAGTGTTCTGAATATATTTGAATATTGTATTAAATATTATCTCCCTCCCAATGTTTTTATGAAATGGAATACTTTTCATAGAAAAATAGGGCTACAGCCATTTATTACTTTGTATAATGTTTTATTCATCAAAATGACACTAAGATTTTTATACTTCGCCAAATACTTTACTAATCCAAATACTTCAAAGTCCCTTTGTGATCTCTAAAGAGAGAAACGTTATGACATTTGTAGATACAACAATTCATTAGGTTTAACACAACTATTAGTTCTTTAATTAAATATTGACTTGAACTGCCAGCCTCTACTTCAAGTGAAAGAGTGATCTTTTATCAGCAAATGGTTGGACTGATTCACTGCATTTACTCAACCAGCTTCACATAATTGAGTGCCTCCTATATGCAACTCAACATTTTGGCACCGTGTGTATACATAGTGATGTGGCAGGAAATGGAAATAAGAGTGTTTTATTTGATTTTGTTATTATTACAAAAATAAGAATTAAAATGCCATCAAAAAAGGTTGATAAAGGCTTCTGGTCCATGTGGAAAAATAGGAAAATGCAGTGCTTGCAACTTCCTATAGCCACATCAAAATTACAACTAAACTACAGAACAACCATCATTCAGAACTGCCTGAAATACACCTGAACAGGAGTCCTACAACTTAGGATATAAAGAACCACACTGAGACTGTTAAGAGGAGCAGAGACATGTGGAACAGGCTGCTCCCATGCCCACATCTGGCAGATAAACATCAGGAGAGATATCTCAGCTTTGGAAGTTTCCTATAAAAAGTAAGGGATCTGAGCCCCACACCAGGCCCCTAGCCTAGGGTTTCAATGCCAAGAAAAGAAGTCCCCATAACGTCTGGTTGTAAAAAAACAGTGAGGATTGTGGCTGAGTAACACTAAGGGCTGCTGGAGTACCAGGCATTTCTCTTAAAAGGCCCATGCATGGACTTACTCGGACTCAACTCTCTCTGAGATCCAGCACTGGAGCAGCAGTTGAAAAGCACCAGGGACATTGGTGGAGGGACTGAATTATCTGGCACCAGAGTGGGAGCTTGGGGGAGAGGGCAGTTTTCTCTGAGCCTGAAGTGCTGGAAGAGGTCACTGTTCCTTTTCTGAGCCTTTCTACCATAGAGCCAGCAGCCAAGTACCATATCTGAGTCTGCATCTCCTGGGAAACCTTAGAACCAGCACACCCTGTGAAGAGTTTCAGAGCATGTCTCCCCAAGCAACATACTCAAGGAGAGGACTCAGCACACACCAGAGCCCCACCGAAGTCCTACTCCATGGGGTGGGTCCTTGCACAGCTGATCCTCTGCAATGCTCACAGCCATTCTTTATAGCCCAAAGGCTTTGGTAAATACCTCCCATTGATGTGCCAATAGCAATCAAGTCTCAACTGCAATAGGAGGGTATACACACCCCTGGGAGGGGGGATGGTTATCTGGATTGCCTGGCTTGAGTGAATGGGGAAGTTGTGCCACTGAACCCTACAGGGTACCTACCACATAAAAGGTCATTCTACCAAGCCTGGGATAGGTATCAAAGAGAAACAAAAATAGGAAGGCTGCTAAAATGAGGAGACAGAGAAACATGTCAAGAAACAAAGCAAGAAAAGAGCTAACCAAAATGGAAAAAAGCAATCTACTAGATGCAGAGTTCAAAACCCTGGTTATAAGGATGTTCAATGAACTTAGAGGAAGGATAGATAAATTTAGTGAAAACTGCAATAGTATGAAAAAGGACATGGTAACCTTAAAAAACAACCAGTCAGAAATGAAAGATATACTAACTGATATGAAGAATACATTACAGGTAGTCAACAGTGAAGTGGATAAAGCAGAGGATTAAGTCATAGATTTGGAAGCTAAAAAAATTAACCCTGGTAAGAGTAGCTCAGTTGGTTGGAGCATCTTCCAATACACTGGAAGGAAGGCTGTGAGTTCTATTTCAAGTCATGGCACATACCTAGTTTTTTATTTGATTCCCATTTGGGACACCTTCAAGAGGCAACCAATCAATGTATCTCTCACCTCTCTCTCTCTCCTTTCTGAAATCAATTTTAAAAAAACATACACAAAAAATAAAGCAGCCTGGCCAGTGTGTTGCCCAGTGGTTGAGTTTTGACCTATGAACCAGGAGATAATGGTTTGATTCTTAGACAGGACACATCTCCATGTTGTGGGCTTGATCCCCCAATAGGGGGCATGCAGGAGGCAACGGATCAATGATTCTCATCATTGATGTTTCTATCTCTCTCTTCTTCTCCATTCCTCTCTGAAACCAATACATTATTTAAAAAATAATAATTAAATTCTATTTTTTAAAAATATTTTTAAAGAAAAAAATTCCCATCAAAACAGCAAAAAAAAAAAAAAAAAAAAAAAAATGAGGATAGTGCAAGAAGCCTCTGGGACAACTTCAAGTGTACCAACATTCACATCATGGGGTGCTGAAAGGAGAGGAACAAGCAAGAAATTGAAAAACTATTTTCAAAAACATTGGCAAAATCTTCCCTAACCTGATGAAAAAAGAAATATATAGACATATAAGTCCAGGAAGCAGAGAGAGTCCAAAATAAGATGAACCTAAAGAGGCTCACAACAAGACACATCGTAATCAAAATGCAAAAGTTTAAAGATAAAGACAAAACCATTAAAAAAAAAAGCAAGAGAAAAGCAGTTAGTTACCCATAAGAAAGTTCATAAGACTGTCAGCTGTTTCTGCAACAGAAACTTTACAGGTCAGAAGTTTTTAGAAAAAAAATATCCAAAGTGATGAAAAGCAAGGACCTACAACCAAGATTGCTCTACCCAGCAAAGCTGTCATTTAGAATTGAAGGATAAGCCCCCCGAGAAGAAAAAGCTAAAGTTCATCACCACCAAACCAGTATTACATGAAATGAATGATAAAAAATATAAAAAAATATGAACAATAAAAAGGCAATAAATACATATCAATCAACAATTGAATTTAAAAAAACAAATGAGCAGGCAGAACAGAAACAGACTCATAGATACAGAGAATATTTTGACTGTTGCCAGATGGGAAGGGGACTGAGGGCATAGGTGAAAAAGGTGAAGGGGTTCAGAAGTACAAATTGGCAGTTAGAGAATAGTCATGGGGATGTAAACTATAGCATAGAGAATATAGTTAATAATATTCTAATAACTATGTATTATGGGTATGAGATTTATCAGGATGATCACATAGTAAGTTATAAAATGTCTAATCACTGAGTTGTACACCTGAAACTAATATGATTTTATATGTCAACTGTAATTGAAAAATAAAAAATGATATTTAAAAAGGCTGATGAGCTCTTTCTAAATAGGCAAGCATGTAGCAGCTGTGGGAGGAGGAGATAGAATGGTGGCATTTTAAAAAATGGGCATTTGGTTTTATAGATAGATTCATGAAAAATAAAAACAAGATGAACTATTGAGTCAACAAATTATTATCATAGTTATTTTTATGAAATGATCTTGCTCTGCTTTTGTATTAAGTTGCAAATTTGTCACTCAATAACAGTTCTTCCTTGAAATGACTTTAATATGGTTATATATTAATTCTATTGCTACTAGTCTCCTGAAATAGAAGATTGACTTGACCTGTGGCTTGGGCTAGAGAGATTGTGTCCTGTGTCACATCAGTATATTAACACTAAGTTTAAACCTCATAGAGGAAAGACTAGCACAGGCAAAACAACATCATTGCTATTTTTCTAACTTCCAGCACTTCATTAACTATGGCACCTCATAGGGGTTATATAACTGTGAGCATAACTTTGTAAAGTTTATAAACATAACAGAGAGCCTTCTCACGGGTGTCCTAGGCCAGGCCGCATGCGTCGCTCCTTGAGGTCACCCAAAGTTCCTTCTCCAGACACAGCTTACCCTTTAGTTGCAAACGGAGGCAGGCTGCCCACATTGGCTGTCCCAGCGCTAACCCCTCAGAGATCATACTCAGCAGCCCTGTACTTCTGCCAGCATGCCGCCAGAGGAAGATTGATTGCCTCTTAATAATGTTTCTCGTAAGTTTCACCAATCTGGGTCTTTTTCCAGTTCCCAGGTTCTTAGCACTTGACCCCCACAATGTGGCATTCCTTGAGGCCCTGGCCTGACAAGACCACAGAGAGAAAACTGAAATCATAGTCAGCAGTGCAGTCAGACTCTTGGACCTTCCTCTAGGTTATGAGCACCCACTGTGGTAGACACTCACAACTTCCTGCTGCAGGACACTGCAGCCACACCTCCAACCTTGGGTACGGCTTAGAAAATGTCCCCTAAACTCACCACAACCAGCCATTATTAGGCAGAGTGGCGTGATAAGCTAAGGCTGTTCCTTAATAATCATCATGGAAATCCTGGTTTTTAGCCTCCCTTATTATGGAAACACACACATACGGAAATTTAAGGTTATAAGAAACAGAGACCACCAGGGATTTCTTATTAGGAATTATCCCTCCCAGGGCCTTGATGTTAAGATTTCATATCCTGGACTACAGTCTTAACCCTAATCATATTTTGGCACTGTTATTACATGATCTTAAAATATGAAATAGTAAAGTATAGTGGGTGCTAATGCATGCCTGTGTGTGTATGCACTGATGGATAGAATGTCCCAGCTTTTTATAAGTGTGGGGGCAGTGGACAGGACCACCACCCACCTTACAGGGTAATCATTCCACATTAGGCTGTTACTCTTTGACATTACATTTTAGGGTTATTATTTGAACCACTGAAGGCCTGGTGCATGAAAGTTCATGCACTGGATGGGAGTCCCTCAGCCTGGCCTGCCCCTTCTCACAGTCAGGAAGCCCTCAGGGGTAGAAGGTGACCCAGTGATCAGGGGAAGGCAAGGTCCCCATCACAACTCTGCAGCTGCCACTGCCAGCAGTGCAAGCCTTGGCTGGCCCTGGTTACCTGAGTCTCAGGCAGCCCTGGTCAGCTGGGAGCTGCCATCTGAGGCTTGCCTGTGTCTTGGGCCAGCCTTGAGGGGATGGGGGGTTGAGGAGACTGGGGGACTCCTGAGGCAGGCAGGGCTGAGGGGACTGGGCACCTCCATCTTGTGACTGTGGGTGCCGCTATCTTTGAGGGCATGACAGTCAATTAGCATATTCCCTCTTTATTAGATTGGATAATTAATTCAAATGGCCACAGTAACTGTGTTTTATGGTACTTCACTGGGTTCCCTTCTTACCTCATCCTTTTAATTTTGGAGTCACTAGGAATGGTTCCTTCCCCAAAATTTCTGTGCTATTTAATGAAACATGGTAAATGATGTTTTGCTTTCAAATCTCTTTTTCCCTCTCAACATGATTTTATAGACCATTTTTTAAACAAACACATATACAGATCACCCTACCTCCCTTTGTCCAAACCTAGGCTGCAGATAGCCCTGTTTGATTGAAGGGAAATGGTTTATTCCTACAACCACCCTTCAAAACAGGGAATTTTCTTAATTAAGAACTCACCCTGCCTGAGATCCTCTAAGAAAGTTTCTTCCAAAAATAATCTGGGATCCTAAGAGCCAACGATTTTGGTAGTAATCAGACTGGAGTTTGAATCCTGAATCTGGCATTTAATTACTTGGTGACCCTGAACAAGTTATGTAATCCTTTAAGCTTCAATTGCATCAATAAAATGAAGGTCATACAAATTACTTGACTTAAGGATTTAGCAAGTTAAGATATGTCTAATAATACTCAGAAATGGACAGCATACAGTAAGTGCTTAATAAGTAGCAGTAAGGATTTGGAGGGCCATTTCAAACTTTTATGCCCAAAACTTTTATTCCTATATAATCACACGTTACTCGTTGTCTACTTTTCCTTTTTAAAATAAAACAACAAAAATATCTTTTCTAACCCACCCCCGTGTTCTACTTACCGTTTCCTTTCTCACAGTCCAGAAACTGTTAGGTTAGATGTGATTTAAGAAAAGACTTTTAGTCACAGACCTCTCCTCTGCCACTTCCTCTTTCCATCTGCTGACACTGCCCCAAAGAGGAGCAACAACTGCATTGAAGAAACTCTCTGTTGGTTTTATCTTTACACCTGGGACCCACATGCAAGCTGAGTTATTTTCTCTCAATGTGGTGTAGAGACATGAACTCTAAAAAGAAAATGTGAAATATTTATTTTACACGAAAATAATATTTCTTTGTCATAAAAATTAAGGAAAAAATGATGAACTCTTCAGATTCTTTTTTAGTAGATTTCTAAGTGATGGTTGCTCCTTCTGACGGTCAGCTCTATAGCTGTTGCCCAAGCACCATTGTGCTATTGCCTTATAGCACAATGAATATTCCAATCAAAATGTAACCTTTAAAGGTAGGAATAGACAGAAAAGGCCACTTAGGAACAAAAGAGTCGGCAAGAATGCCATGGTATAAAGTTGTATCCCTAGGGTCTTTCCACTCATAATGCTTTTGATAACAGAATTTGAGCCAAACCGTGAAGTTAATCTAAAAACTTCTCAACGGCAAAGAGTTCTGTTTTTCTATACCTATACCGTGGCCTAAAACCCCACAAGTAGTCACAGAGTGACACAGAGACAGAATTATAACCCAGAATTACTTATTCTTTCACAAACAAGCACTTTTGAGCACCTACTATCGACAGAGCATTAAGAGAGGCTCAGGTGTACATTGGTGAAGCAAATGGTCATAGATTTTACATCATGGAGCTTAGAGTTGACAAGTCAGACAGCAAACCATCAGCAAATAAGTTAGGTAATGATACACATACATACAGTGATAAATTCCACCAAAGAGAGAGGTTGGTGTGGGCAGCATACTTAGATCAGATGTTCCAAGGCCTCTCTAAGCAGGGGCTGGGTCAGCCAATGACTGTAAAATAACAGGTCAGCCCTGGAGAGGGTCAGAGTTCTAAACAGAGGAGAAACCAAGAACAAAGGCTTCGAGGCAGAACAGACTTGGTGTGTAAACAGACAGAAAGGAAGAGGATACAGTAATCTGACAGGTGTACCTCCAAATCTTGGCTTTGCGGTGTATTTGTTGAGCAAGTTATTTTGAAGCAGTGAATATTGTGGTTAGAAGCCTGAACTATAGAGTCAAGTCAACAGGGATCACTTGGCTTAACCACTTTTCAGATGTGTATTCTTTAATTACTTACCCTCTCTTGCTACTTAATTTCCTTCTCTGTAAAATTGGGGTCATAATACCTAATTTATTAGATTTTTGTTAGGATTGTATAAGATTAAATGTAATCGTGTAGAGGGGGGCTTGTTGCATAGGAAGCAAGGATAATAAATGTTAATTTACTCCTATTGTTCTTCTTATAATAATAATGTTAGTAGTATTACTGCTCTCTGAGCCTCACAGGGTTAAAATGAAGATATTGCTAAAATAAAGCCCAACTGGTAGGAATCTGTTTGAGAGTGATATGAGATAATATAGGTAAAGTTATTAGCATATAGTGCCTATTACATATATTTAATGCTCTGGTAGCTATTACTACTGTGTTGTTGTTTTTAAGTAATAGTAGTATTGGCTGTAAGTTAAAACTAGTATCAAGTCTATACATTTTCTAAGTGTACTGAACCCAAAATATTCTAAGAGTATTGAAATAGTCTTAGAACTGAGCTTTAGCCTACATTGCATTTGGTCCAAGTCCATAGTCTATACATGAAAATGCACATTTGTTACAACCAAGTTTTCGTATTTGTTACAGGGCCATCCTCACTTGTCTCCTGTAGGACCAAAATGCACACTTAAATGGGCTTGTTGGTGTTTGTCACGTGACCTTGTTAATACCATTCTTTTTGGCTTCAGAGGGAAAAGAGGGAACAGTTAGATATGGGCCATTTCCAAACTTCAACCATCTCAATCTCATCAACTTGTATTATAAATAAGGGAGCAAAGAAGTCATTAGTGCAAGATAAAAGCTGAAGTTTGTTTCACCATCATACACCATAAGTCTTTTGTATTGCGGTAGATATAGTTAACAAATGACCAAATAGGATTTTCCCTTTTCCCAACTCTTGTCTGTCACATCAACTCTCTGTATATATTTGATGAAAGAGGTATTAAAGCCCCCCAGAATTATGTGCAGAGACATAGAAGTCAGAGTGGAGGTTTGTTCTTAAAGACTGGGTTTCTTTTCTTTAAATATATATGTATTTTTGTTGTTGTTGTTGTTGTTGTTGTTGATTTTTTAAGAGAGAGAAAGGAAAGGGATAGTGGGGTAGAAACATCAATGAGAAACATCTATTGGCTGCCCCCTGCATGCCCACTACTGGGAATTGAGCCCGCAACCTGGGCACTTACTCTAACAGGGAATCAAACCGGGACTTTTTTGAATCAACCATTGAGCAACACTGGCTGAGCAGGAATAGATTTCTTATAGCTAAAATGCTTGCATTTCAGGATTTATGGCTTTTCAGGCTTAACATTATTTAAAAACCTGTTTCTAGGTGCTTTAGTGAAACTGCAAAAGTCCCTGATTCTAAGGCACACTTATTGGTACTTTCCCCCACTAAATAAAGCAAGAGGGCAACTACAGTTTATTTCCTCAGAACGCATGCATTCACTTTCTCACCAATGTAATGAAAGGAGCTCTGGAACTGAAATCAGAAAACCCAGCTGACTAAACCTACTAACTAGGAAACCTTGGACAAGTTGCTTAAATTCCTCACAACGTTTATTTCTCTATGTACAGAGTGGTAGAGTTGAATTATATGATCTCCAAGTTTATTTCCATCCATAAAGATTTAAGCCTTCAATTGTAATCAATTCTATGAGCTCTCTCAGTTATTATGTCCTGAATTTTGATGAAATGCATATTTCTAAGTACTGAATAGAGGCCAACTCTTATGAATGGAAGGGTACTGTGAAAGCCATAGTCTCTGTAATAACATCATTGTTTCATCAAGCATAAGTCAAACCCAAACCTCAGCTTGCCAATAACTTCTGGCTGTTCTCAATGCATGCATGTGTACATAGCACACCTGTGTTAAGCACCTTCCCCGTTGAGCACAATTATTTCAGGGTTACAATTCCCTTCAAGTGGGTCTAGGGCAGGGGTGATGAAAACTCCACCACCATCTTTCACTATGCGTGTATGCTTGGGAGAGGTCTTCAGGTTACAATTTGTCAAGAAATATATGAGGTGGTTTAGAGTCTTCTTTTTCTCTTTGTCTCCTGACTACCCCCACTCAATTTATAATCTCTTTGTCATTTGAAGTGAAAAGAATAGAGAATAAAAGCAAAATCACCTTTTCCACTAAAGCATTAAGCTTATCCAAGGATAACGCGCACATTTTTTTTTTGCCTTTCAGGATAACATGTAGGTACTGAAACTGTTTACTTTCCTTTTTTCAACCCTCTTGCTGCAGGGATGGGGCACAGGATTTAATTAGTGTGCCATTGAGTTCATTCAGCAAGAAATGTAGAGAAGTGGCAACAGCTGAACAATATTCTTTATCAATGTGCTGGGGAAGAAGAGGCTGTCTGCGGAGCATTCTTTTCATACTTTGTAGCTCTAAAAGTAGCCAGTTAATTAGATTCCATGGTTACTGCTATTGTAATATCTGCTTATTTGAAGTGCAAAGATAATCATCAATTGTACACTCTTGACTACACTATTAATGGCTTTAATACCCACATTGTGTTTACATTTTGCATTGCAACGAACACTTAGCTATTGTGGTTTTCAACATGTAGCAATTCAGTGAATACTGTCTCCATGTAATGCCCTTGCCATCTCATTCTGCAGCATTAAGTGTTGTTTTTCTAGCGAGGTCTTGAAATGTGGGGCATTATGTATGAGTTATGCTAATTTGTTAGGGCAATGAATACATTAATTTCATTAGTAAATGGCCTCAAAGCAATAATTACCAGTGTAGGTGTGTCAGAAGCGATCATGCTCAGTTTTGCTAGTTAATTACTAAGATTTTGTTCCGAGGGGCCCAGAGTTGACATCCAGCTTCAATTTAGCCATAAATAAAGTCCTGAAGTATGTAGAGATGAAGAAAGGAAGCCAAGAACTTGTTTTGCACTCACATACTTCCAGTTTTTGTCCAGTGTAACTGCCAATAAGATGCCAAAATAATTAATGTCAGTAATATAAAGTTTTAGTATACCCTAAAAAAGCACATTTTATTAAAAATAGCAATTACGTTTTCTTGATACCCTTCTTTGCTTACATAACTGGATTTTAAATGATCCACAAAATAGTGTGTAACTTGCTAAGATGAATTCCACTTAGAGTTGTTGTCTGCAGTTCCTTTTCAAAGCTAAAGTCACTTTATTTTTTTTTAGAAATAAATGGAATTTTCCTCTAATGGATTAATTGGCTCCCTGAGCCTGCTATATTATTATACTACTTGAACCATTTGCTGCTAAGCAGTAATAGTACACCCCATATTCCAGTATTAATTTCCACAAAAAATTTGACATTCTTTTTATAATCATACACCTGTTGGAGCCATTTAATGCGTATCCATTTGCTAAAATGATGAGTGGAGGTCGTTTAAAACTGAGAAATCACTGGGGCTGTTTATGGAATTTTGGAATCCTAACCAAGACTCGGTGTCCTGGTGTTCTGCTCTAATGGGAAAATAATACTCTCCCAAATTGTTTGAGGAAAGGAATACAGTGGAGTTTGAAAAGCGGATGACACATATGTGTAAAGAAAGGGCATGTGAGCCACGAGAGGGAAAGGGGCAAAGCAAAAGCAGGCTAAGAGGATAGAAGAGGAAGCCATTGAGAAAAAAAATGTAGGAAAGAAGCTAGAAGGAGGCTTCTTGCTGATCAAAAGTGTTTGTTTGTTTGGGGCAGTGCTTTTTATTTATTTTATTTTATTGTTGACATTATTACAGATGTCCCCCATTACCTCCCTTTGTCTCCTCCCACCCAGACCCTCTGGCCTAATCCCATTGTTATCTGTGTCCATGGGCTAGTAAAAAAAGGGGGGGAAAAAGCATGAATAATTTTATAAGTGATTGTTGGGGAGTCAAATACCAACCAGAATTCTAAACATAATAATGAAGGTGACGAGGAGCTGGACTGCTAAGACAGTGATTTTCTTCTAGATTCTTTCTGTCTCATAGGAGATGGCTGGTGCTTCTGTTCCCCTGTCCAATTTCCACACAGTGACTCTGCCATGCAGCCTCCGGATTTCATCTCAGCTTTTGGCTTTGATTGTGTACCAATTTGGGGATCTGGGGGGCATATCTAGATTTCAGCTAGATTATTGAAATCTGAACCTGGGCTTCCATGTGCAACAAACCATTCTACCCTTAGGATTTAGAAAAGACAAATATTGTCTTATTCCAAAGCAAGTTTTTATTTACCTGCAAAAACAACTGACATTAAATACTATTAATTTTAATAGATCACGGCAGTTTGGATAAAGATCAAACAGTCTGTCAGTTTGGTGAGGATGATCCTCAATGTTAAGGATTAGTTGAAAAAGATCTTTTCCTTATTTCTGAAGTTAATTCAGGACTCCAGACTTTAGAAATGAGTCTGATTTAGACTATCAGAGTCTAGACATTATTTAAGGATATTTGCTTAAGATGAATTTATCTTGAGTAGGATCCTTGATGGTGACCTTGACTTGTCTAGCTAATGCCTACATTTAAAACTCACTCACAGACGTGAATTGCTGTCTTTGGGAAATGCACACAGGGAAAGTGAGAGGTCACGGACTGAGGACTTTAAATGAAGAGGTAAGACTTTACTCACTCATTTAAAAGGAGAGGTTAGGGGCATTAAATCTGAGTTACGGAGACGAGGAACGGGGGCTTCTGTAATACACAGCTCCAGAGCTGCCCCATTCACATCATATTCTGAATGAGAGCCAACACCAGGACGGTGCCATGCACAGCCTGCGAGGCCAGACACAGCAGCCTGCTCCGGACACCAACGTCAGGAATGAGTAAATCTGGGTTTCTCTAAGCTCTGCCATTACTCCTGGTATTGCCATGGAGAAGTCACATACTCTCCTTGAGCCACAGTCTTCTCATTTGGTAAAATGGCAGTAATAAAATGTTACCTGCTTCATGGAGGCGTCATGAAAGTTGAATGAACTAAAACATGTTAAGAAGCCCATCACATGTCCAGAACCCAATTAATTTCATTATCATTATTATTACTATTAGTAGCACTAATTTTATTATTGTTGTTATTATTGGGTAATGCCAGAGCACCATAAAACTGGAAGCCTAGCCCTGGCTGGTTTGGCTCAGTGGATAGAACGTCGGCCTGTGGAATGAAGGGTCCCAGGTTCGATTCTGGTCAAGGGCACATGCCAGAGTTACAGGCTTAATCCCCAACAGGGGGTGTGCAGGAGGTAGCCAGTCAACAATTCTTCCTCAACATTGATGTTTCTATCTCTCCCTTTCCCTATATTTTATATAAAATATAAAAATTTTAAAACAAACAAAAATCTGGAAGCCTAAATGTGGAGACACACCATCTCGGCCCAGCTCTCAGTGTCAGTTCAGATAATGAGAATTTGCTCATGTTAACTCGTTGCAGATTTCCAGGCTATGAGCCTTTTAGATTTAGTGCCCTACTACAATGATTTGAAATATTCATCCAGCTCCTTCAAAGGCCTTCCATTGTTTCCCATTATTCCTTTTCTTTCACTTTTTCTTGTGTTTTTTCCTCCCCCCCCCCCCCAGTTCCTCCACCACCTTCCCTATTCTCTCTGTTTCCTCAACTACTGTCACATTTGCCAGGTTAATCCTAGTACTCCTGTTCGTCCCCAGGTCCTGAACAGCACATGTGAACAGAGACCTGACCTGCACAGAAATCTCTGCACAGTGAAGATGGAGCCAACTGGTTTTAAGGAGAAATATCCAAAAGGAATTAAACCCGAATATTATTCCCTGGAACCTCTTTCTTCTAGCCTGTCACAAGGTACTTAAACTGTTACTACAAATTTTGCATGCTGCTATGCACCATCAATTGTGCTAAGTCTTTACATAATTTTATTATTTAATAATCACTAACTTATAGGTATAAATATTATTGCTCCTTTAGGGATGATAAAACCAAGTTTGGAGAGAGTTTGAGTTACTTGCCCAAGTTCATACAGCTGGTACGTATTGAAATATTTATTTAAACCCAGATATGACTGCAAAGCCTTCTCTTAACCACCACCTTCTACTCCTTTTCCACTAGATTTTATAGATTCTTACTGTTTGAGTCAAGTGCATTATTCAAACATAAGCCTGGGATCATTGCATGGGAGAAAAAATAAAGAGAGCTCTACCACTATGCATAACCTGTTTATCTCCTTACAGCTCAGAATGCTTGTTAGTCCTTTCTTATTGTTGTTTTTGTTGTTGTTGTTGTTGTTGTCATCGTCTTTTATGAATGCCTCCCCGCAGCCACCTCCACTCAGGGTGGTTGCCAATATGTAGGCTCTAGGCTCCTGGGAAATAGAGGAGTTAATACTGGAGGTGAGTGAAGCTAAAACCAAGGATTATGTCAAATATTATCATATTTCATACAGATGCATTTATTATTTTCAAATGTCTAGAGTGGTGGATATTACTAATAATACAGATTTTTAAAGCACAGACATGGAGGATCATGAGACTTTGTAACAAAATGAAGTGGATTTTCCCAAAAGAAAATATGCAGAACCATTGAATGCCATATTTTGTCCTCAAGAATTTTTAAACTTAACCAGGACAGCCGATTTGGCTCAGTGGATAGAGCATCGGTCTCGGACTGAAAGGTCCCAGGTTCGATTCCGGTCAAGGGCATGTACATTGGTTGCGGGCACATCCCCGGTGAGGGTGTGTGCAGGAGGCAGCTGGTCAATGTTTCTCTCTCATTGACATTTCTAGCTCTCTATCCCTCTCCCTTCCTCTCTGTGGATAATCAATAAAATATATTTTTAAAAATAATAAATAAATAAACTTAACCAGGACAAAAACACAGGTACCAAAGAGTAGCCTATCTCTCTTTAATGAAAGGATGTGTATATTGATTCTTCGAAGCCCTAAAACAAATGGTAGACCTCTACAGCTTTATGTGGAAAGAACAGGCTCAGGTTTATAAGGAGGGCAAAGGCAAGTAGATGCTTCTGTCATCCATCTTGCAAATTCTGCTGATGTCATTGCCCTTCTCTTTAAAGCACCTTGAATTTACTAAGAGAAAAGAAAAAATACATCCAGAGTTAAACCAAATCACAGCTGGAAAATGCAACAGAGGTCTTTGCCTTCATGTCTTATCTGCACACGCGCTATTAGCAGCAGCCTGCGGTCTGTGGTGCTTTGTGTGATGCTCCAGTGAGTGGAGTTGGAGAGAGCTTGATGGAGAGATTGAGTGTCCACTGAAGGCCTCTTGCTCATTAGAACTTGGAAATGGAAACACAGCATGGTCTCATAAGCAATACCCCTAAAGCCTAGCCCAGCGAAACCACATTACCTCAGATTAATCCACATTCCAGTATCCTCTTTCCCGCTACCAGATCACTGCCTTGTTCCAGCACATCTGAACACTGCCCCAACCCCTGAAGCAGGAGCCAGGGCCTGCCTGAGTGGATAGCATCTCATGGCTTCTCAGAGAGCTGCTCATTCTGCCAGGATGCCCACACTGCAGAAATCCCCAAGCTGTCCTGTTAAAGTAGCCCAGAGACCCCTGCCAGGTGGGAAAGCCTCCTGTGGTGAAGACAATGCAGTTGTCTTTCTGGCCCACTACACACCCAAGAGAAGCAACGCGTAGCGAGGGAACCTGGAAGGTGAATCTAGAAGTTGTTAAACTGTTGGCCTCTCTGCTTATTCACTTGGATCTAGGTGAAATCTGAACTTCGGAATTTGAAATTAATATTTATGGCACAATTTAATACTCATTTAGTAATGTAAAGAATCTGATTGAAAGATGTGGTTAGACACAAGCCCCACCAGAAACTCATTTATTAACAGAATCCAACGCTAAGTAAAATAAACAGCTTTGCTTTCTCCTGACATTTTATAACCACCGTAAGGGAAAGGTGGAGAGGGGAATTGGGTTTCCATGCGGATTTAATTCAAGAACTTCCCGAGAAAGTGCTTGAAGGCAATACAGTAGTGAGCCAACTTTCTTCTGTTAAGTCACACAAAAAATAGATTGTACCAAATAGAGGGGATCAACCACAGCTGCAAAGAGGAAATTTAGAATTATCATCATACCAGTATCAGAAGGTCCTTTATGGTTATAGCTTCATAAAAGTTCACAGTTAGACTATTTGCTGCCAACTAATAAAAAAGTAATGAAAAATTTTGCAGATTTTTTGTGTAGACAGCAGTTACCTAATCCCCAAATCCTGATGAATTCATATATTCAAAATATTTAAAAGGCAAAATACACCCAAGAATTTATTTGTGATCCCTTTAAAGGCATAGGTCTTAACTTCATTAAGAGATAAGAAACAACTCTATTGCTTGACTGTACATCAATATGTGTTTGAAAATAAATTCTGATTTCTTTATTGCCCAAACATTTAAAGAAGAAACCATAATTAACCGATGACACTCCGGGGTGAATGTTATTAGGTAAAAGTGAAGGCCTTGTCCCTTTAATGCCCCTTAATATGTGTTACTACCCAGAAACCCCAGGCTTCCGTGTCTTTTTGTGATTATAAGGAGGTCTTTTTTACATTCATTTTTTAAAGTGAATTCCAACAAGAGAGTTTTTGTATTTATTGTACTAAACACATCCATCCATTTAGGACAAAATAGTTCCTATTGGTTGGGCAAAAGGAAGCAAAGGAAAAGCTCTTGAAAATACCTTTTTGCTATTTTTGGTGCTGAGTTTGTTTTCCCCTAGTGTATTTTTTATTACAAAAGTGCAGACACCTTCTGTGTGTTTCATAAGTGTCTCCATGTATCCTTTCCTGTTCACATCACTCTCTGAGCCCTGCGCCATCCGCTGGCCCAGTCTGTCTTGAGCCTCAAACAGATTTCCCCTAACCTTTACTTTTCATTAGAGAGCACAAAGCGGGAGGCAGTGCGGGAGGAGGAGAATTAAAATTGGAGGTGTTTCAAGCGTCTGCACTACATTATGCCACTATATGAAAAAGTCATATAGTTTAAAATGAAAGGTGAAGTATGGTGCTTGTGATCTGGCATTAAAATTCATTGCTGCGCAGAGCTCATAAAAGTCTGTATACAAATGTTGTTGTTATTATTTATGAATAATAATTGTATGATAATGTTTCCTCTTTCGTTAATTATTTGTGTAGTGGTCTAACTACATTTAGTTATTGTCATTATTTATAAAACCTGTACATCTATTGAGCTCTATGTGCCACTCACTGTCTCAACATACTTTACATACATTTATCTCAGTTAATCTTTACAATAACTAATATGTGTAAAATGAGTGATAGTTTCTAACTTTTCCTATGTCATTGAGCTAGTGAGTAATGAGTTGAGATTCCTACCCAGGTCAGTCAGATCAAAAGCCCAATATCTTAACTAGTTCCCTCCATAAATCATTGCCATTCCCAGACCCATTTAAATAAGTAAAGAGTCGCCTTTTGCAGGACTGAAAGAAAACAATTAACTTATAAATGTCTCGTGGTTATCCAGCAGTGGACCGGGAAAAGGAAAGCAGACATTTCTGAATATGGCTCACTGCCTTGACCGCAAAACCACGTAGTCTCAACTCTTTGATGATCTTTTCTTTCGGAGTGGTTATTAACATTGGAAAGCTTGAACGACCATGATGGAAGTCTAGATTAGCACCAATTGCATTTTTTTATTAACAAAAATATAAGCTTACCCAAGAGAGCGACTGCCTGGGAGGTATGAAAGAAATATCCAGACAGAGGATCAAAATAAAACAAACTCAATTTAAAAGCCCCCCTTTCACCATAAATTCAGTGTGCCAGAGGTCAGCTCAGACCCCTGCGTGCAAATGAAGCAATGAAGCAGAGTACATCAGTACATCTCTTGCTTAACACAGATGTTTTACTCTCCTCTGACAACCGCTTTAAAAAAAAAAACAAAAAAAAACACAGGATTCTATGATACATAAAATGAAATGCTATCAGCTTGGCGTTTTTATGAATTATAAGATCTTTCGAATGCTTTTTTTTTTCAGTGAGCATGTGAATCAACTAGTAACAGGACACACACACCCCAACACACACACACACACACACACACACACACACACACACACACACCACAAAACAGAAGAAACTAAAAGCTCTCCAGAGCACCTCTCCTGGTCCCCACCCTGCTGTTTGCATCCTGTGCTGCCAAGATGGATTTCAGGAGGGCAAACCACCTAAGTACCCCTGGACGAGCCCATTGTTCTGACTTTGCAGGCGTATCATTTTTCACCTGCGCACAGTTGCCAAACCCCGGCAAGATGCCCTGGTGAAAAACCTGTGTCTCCTCTCCGTCCGCAGCCGCCCTGCATGTCCCCTCAGTCCCAGCCATTCCATCATCTCCGTGGAATCGCCTGGAGCTGTTTGTTGAACTGCTCCATGTTACTCTTTGACTGAGAAAGAGACAAATGTTCCATATTATCTTTAATTTCCATAAAATTGTTTTAATCTTTGCTTTATAATAAATGTATAACAGTGCCCTCGGGGAATCTCTGTTTTGTATTATAGGTGTCTCCATGGGAGTTATGTGCAAGATAGAAGGGCTCAGTGTTTGCCTTTCACCCAAAGGACTAGAAAGATACTTTGAAACAAAAGATTCCTCTGGGACTCATCCATAAGTATAAAATGGAAAATTTCCTTTCCCCAGTGTACCTCCATCCAACCTCCCCATCCTGGAGACATGAATATTAGCCAAATCAGGTCAGGAACATAAGCAGCAAGAGCTGAAAGATGTGTACCCTTCTCACTGTCCCAGCTTTTGGTATTTAATAGATGATAGATTGATGATAGATGATAGATAGATAGATAGATAGATAGATGATAGATAGATGATAATATGACAGAGATAGAGAGATAGAGATAGAGATGATAGAGATAGAGATAGAGAATATATATATATACTGATATACATCATAATTATATAATACATAAACATCATCATAAAATGTAATTAACTAAACTAAAAGCCTTCACCAAAGTGTCAGTTTTAAATATTTTAGTTCCCATGGTTCTTAATATACCCGAGTGATGAAAATGGGGGGAAAAGGAGGGTATGGAATGGGGACAGCCCCATGAATACATTTTTCTGACATTTTGTTTATTATCATTTTATCTAGGCTAGTGGTAAATGGATGGACTTGTCAGCAGAAATCTCTTGGTGAAGTAAATAAAGAATCTTAATAGGCAAGGAGAATAGAACTAACGGCAAATTGCTCACAAACAGATCTAATTTATTGGTTTCTGTTTCACTGGGATTCTGTTCTGGATTCTGACTTCCCCAGAAGAAACAGCTGAAGGAAGACACAGATCCACAGGCAGAGAAAGCGCTCTGTCTGGTAGAAAAGCGGAACTTTCGGGGGATTCTCTGCGCAGCCTCACCCCAGCTTTTTCCAAAAGTGAAGCTGCCCTTTTGCTCCATGTAAAGCTAAAGCCTGGACGATCGCTTCTATTTTTATTTTCTGGTCTCTGTTAATAAGCCCATGCTGCATTCATGAAAGAAATGTATTGAATGTGGCCACACCAGTTATAATATTATGGCTATTTGGGTTTAAGCATAATAAAGATACCAACAAGGGCTCCTCAGTTATTAATATTTTTTTCCAGGTTAAAAGGCAGCAATAAATCATAAAGAGCATTTCCAAGCAGTAGCACTTTTATAGAAAATTGCTTGCTATTTAAACAAAATATTTGCTCTTCATCACAGGAAAATATGTGGGTGCTTCTGAATAAGGAGCTATTTTACCCACTCGCTGCCTCCTATAATTAGCCCCATCTGACTTGAATTTTTTTTTCTTGCCTGGCCCACAGCAAAATGTGGGGTTAAAATTTGCTTTGGCCAAATGGGCAGTGCTGTCACTAGCAGCCTATGTTATTCCATGGAATCGAGGGCTCTGGAGTTAAATATTTGTTCTTCTGCATCCATTCTTCTGAATGGGCTGGAGACCTCCATATAGCTCTCTCCTGGGCATAGGTTTAAAAAGATAGACAAGGGAGTTTTGATCCAATAGGTGTGAGTAGGAATTTCTCCCCACCTCTTGTCAATATAGAATCTCCTTCACTTATGCCCTTAGGAAAATACCCCTTATGAACACTGAGCCCAGAGGTCTGCACAGGATGGGGCCATTTATCTTCAAAAGTTGGCTTATTTACATCTCTGGGTGGGAGTTGGGAGGAGAAGGTCACACAGATATTAACCTATCTTTCTTCACTCTTGGATTAGACATGCAGGTTAGCAGGAAGTAATGGATATTTTTGACTCTTGCATAGTGCTCATTTGACCTTCTCCACTTCATTATAGTCTCTTAAAGAAGCCAACAAATTTGACTGACTGCATTTCAATGATCACATAGCTAGATGGTTTCTTGTTTATTAATTTATGCTGGAAAGAAAATATAATCATGAAGATCTGTTTATTCATGCCCTTTGGCCCAAAATAACCATGTAGGTGGCAGATGGGATCAGGGCCATAGGTGAAAACTAACTCACCTTTTTCTGGGCTGCTTGAGGTATCAATTTCATATTCTGAGTTAAACGTGTTTTCTTCCTCTTGAAAATAAGTTCCTAAAATGAGTTCCTGGCATTCCAAGTAATGATTGTAAATCTACCAAGTTAATTTATAAACCAATAAAGTCCTGTCAAGTCTCCTTCTCATCGTCTTGAAAACAGGTCTGCGGGGGGGGGGGGGGGGGGGAGACCAGCTAGTTACTAAAGAAATATATTCTTGCTTCTCACATATTCTTCTTAATACTTGCTTTAGAGTCAGCGTCTGTGCTCTGTGGAATACGGAAATCTCTCCAAACACAGAAGGTATTTGGGGTGATAATGGTTTACATTGTTAGATAGTAAGGCTTTAAGGAAATTAACAATAAATGCATCATTATTTTCTCCAAACTGCCATCAGATTAAATTCTAAATTCTAAATGAAAAGCTGAGGCATTCAGTTCTTCGGATGCATGGCATAAAATCAAGAGACAGTATTTATGATATCCCCCCTCCCTTTTCTCAGTAAGCACCTTGTAAATTTGTCTGAAATTCTCAAATTTTGCATTAATTGAGGCTTCTTGCCTATTCAGTTGAGTTTTTGTGTGAAAATATATCAAACCATAGCACACAAAAAGCTGCTCTCTCAAGCCACATTTCATGACATGATTTCATCAGATGGTCTTAATTTTCTGCATGACATTATCTTTCAAGCTGACATAAGACTGGGCTGTGATATTTTCATACTCAAGACAGAACTATGCAGCCTAACTATGTTTCTGCTTGTGTGGGAATTTAGGGCACTTTTACTTTGAGGAATCAAACAAAACCTTCCCAAAATAAAAATAAAAAGGTTTCCTTTACGCTTTGAATGGCTTTGTTCTTGCCTTTTAACTTAAGAAACACTCTGAGCTATTTTAAATGATGCTGTAGTATTCGAATCAGTGGTCTCAATACATGTGAGATGTATTTATCTCTTGAAGTTCCTGAAATCCAGCCCAATTAGTCAAGGAGACTTGACTATTTTACTTGGCCACTATCCATATAATTGTAGATGTGTAAAAAGAGAGAGAGATGTTTTTATGAACAAAGAGATTTAATATTTTAAATCTTGAAATTCAGACTAAATTTATCACTAACCTTGGAGTTGGAGCCCTTAACTCCTTTACACGCCAGCTCTCACTGGGCTAGTCACCCAGCTTTGTGTCAATGTCACTTTTCATTAAGCACATAATTCTGGATGGAGTGTCCACAAGATGTGAGGTGCTTTGGGGGTACATAAATTTGAAACTTTGAGTATATACATTTGAAAATATTCATCTATTAGTCTAGAAATACAGAAGGTTAGAATTGGAAAGGAATCTTAAAGTTGTCTGACCTATTATAAATTTGAGGGAAATGAGACCATGTTGTGTCATTGAGGCATTCAGGATGTGATGCAGAAGTCCTGGGGAAGAACTGGAATTTCGCTCTACTCTCAGTCCCATCCTCTTCCTAACTTACTGAAGTTTCACAAATGAAAGTTCTTTTTTGTTTGGTTGGTTGGCTGCTTCTTCATTTTAATAAAAAGGAGGTAATGCACTGGATTGTTTCAGATAAGCATAGGTCACATCAGAGTCTTGGCATGGTAAGAACACAATAAAAATTCTAGCTCCTGAATATTGCATCGAAAATGCTCATGTCAAGGTCATCAACGACCTCTGTATTTCCAAGTCCACTGATGCATTTTACTACATGTCTCATTAACATCTGACAGAGTTCATCAGTCCCCACTTGAAAGATATTCTTCAAGTGGCTGCTAGGATACCACCTGTATGGTTTCTCTCTCCTTGGCCATGCCTTCTCCATCTCCTTTTCCATTCTCCTCTCTTCCTGACCTCTGATCCCAAGGTGCTACAGGCTCACTATCCAGAGTTTTTGCCTTCATTTTCTACACTCACTCACCCTGTGAGTTTATTCAGCCATCCCTACAGCGCTTAGTACCATGTACATGCTGACAGTGTCCTGGCATATATCTTCAGACATAACCTCTTCTCTGATCTTCAGATGATAGGTCAAACTGTCTACTCATTATCACCACTTAAATATTTAATATACATTGTATCAGTTAAGAAAGCGTTCTGCTAGGAAAAATTAGCCAATATATATATATATATATATATATATATATATATATATATATATGAAAGAATTTTGCTTGGAATAACAGAAAGCTTGTTTAACATGACTTATGTCACTCTGTCCAGGAATAAGATTATTACTTTATGATGACATTAAGAACCCATTCTTCTTACCTCTTTCGCCTTTATGATACATATTTAGTTATCATCATCATGGATGGCTGCTACAATCAAGTGTCCTTTCTATATTCCAGGAAGAAGGTGGAAAGGACAAAAAGTATACAGGAGGAAAAAGCCTTCTCTTCATGAAAATAAGCCTTGTTTATTTTTTCTTTCTTTACAAGAAGTTAAGCCAGGATCTTTTACCTCTATCTTACTAGCCAGAACTCTATCAGATGGAGGTTGGGAATTGAATAATTTCTTTTTTTTTTCAGTTTCCATTCCAAAGGAAAGAAGGCACAGGGGAATGAAAGAATGTTGACTGGGGTGAAGTACATTATCTGCAACTGCACTTCACACTTCAGATGTGCTCTACATCTAAGTAAGTTGCTCCTGCATTTTTCATACTCACTCTAAAACCTTTTTGTCATCATCATTGACTTCTCTCTTCCTCTCATACCACACATCAAATTCAGCAGCAAGACTTTTTCGGTTGACCTTTCAAATATATCCAGAATCCAACCATTTTGTACCAATCTCTTCCATTCGCCCCTTAGTCTGAGCCTTTGTCATCTCCTGTTTGGATTAGTAGAGACCCTTGTAACTGGTCTCCTGGTATCCCTGCGTTCCCAATGTAGGTTATTCTCCACTCAGAGACCACGTATTCTTTAAAACCTAGCTCATGTCACTTCTAGCTCAGAACCTTCCCATGACTCTCTTACAACCCACCTTATTCAATATCGGATTCCAGATCCTCACAGATGACAGGCAGTGACCTCCTTGACCTTGCCCCGTTCCCTTTGGCTCTCCCTCTGCTACAGCCACATCCAACTTCCTTGTGGTTCTTCCAGCACATCACTGCATTCTCCTGTCTTGTGCCTTTGTCTAAAACACGCCACTCCTACATGTCTGCAGGCCTTACTCCCCCACTTTCTTTAAGTCCCTGATTAAACCTGATGCTATCATAGAGGCTTTTCCTGAATTCTTTACATAAAGTAGCAATCCCACCTTACTCCATCTTTTTTTTTTGTCTCTCTACATTGCTTTAATTTTCTTTTGGGCCACAAGATAGATAGATAGATAGATAGATAGATAGATAGATAGATAGATAATAGATAGATAGATCATGGATAGATAGATATTTGTACGGGTCTGTGAATTTTCTGTTCCCCCAACTAGCATATACTTGCTAAGATGCTGGGGACTTTGTTTCATGAGTTGCCTGCCCATGGCACTCACTCAGTATACACAGAGCAACTTAATGCTTACAGGTGTCAAAACAATGTGAGATACAGCGTATGCACTATTTGATTTAATTCTCACAACCTCATGAGGTAGGTTTTATCACCAACAATAAAAACAGAGGTTCAGGGAAGCTTGCAAGTTACCTGAGATCTCACAGTTTATAAGTGGCAGAACTGGACTTGAGTCCATATGTATCTGATTCCAAAGCCCAAGCTCTTAACCCCACCTTTCATTGCCTTTCAATAAATATTGAAAGAATGATGGATATATTTACAGAAAAACAAAAGCCTAACTGGATTTTCCTTGTTCCCTGGAGCTTCTCACAGTTTAATTCCATTTGCATTGGATGCTGAATTGTAGCCTTTTGTTTCCTCTGTTTTCTAATTTTTAGAAGGAGCATTTCACAAGCCTCAAGAATCCTCTAAAAGGAGCCTTCTGGAATGAGTCCACACTCCTACCCCACCATGGAGGCCTGGTCTTTTACAACAGTTTGGATATTCTCTCTCTATCTTTTAAAAGATAATAAAACAGTATTAGCACTACCTAATCTAATGGACTAGGGTGGAGGCAATGGAGACATATTTGTAGGATTGACTGTTTTCTTTGGATTCTCACTTTGTAATTTAACTGGCTGCCTGGCATTTCTTCTGGTGAGAAATTTGAAGGAAATTTTAAACAAGGTTGAAGAATCTACTCCTTAGGAAAGTTGAAAACTAGAAATGATAAATTATGCAAATTATCATGGGACCTAGGCTGCAAAGAAATTAAGCTAGATTTACTTAACAAATGTTTTCATTAAAAGAGAAAGTCAATACCACTGGTCTTTGATATATTTTTCTGTGACTGGTGCGTTATTGAGAAAAATTGTGAAGAAATTTGGCATACATGAACTGAATTCTGTCTACAGCATGGGACAGAAAAATTGATAATCCAAACTGGTGTATTTGTCTGTGTGCATATATACATGTGCAGGTAGCCTGTATTCTAAGTGGAGAAGGTTTGTCTGGGTCAGTCAAACAGGGTCACCTGCTTCCAGTCAGAACGTCAATTGGTTAAAACTTTGTTTATCTGAACTTATCAAATATAAGATGCTTCCTATCAGAAAGCCACACTAATGAACATGATTGGTTCACTTGCTCTGGCATCTTAACAATAAGTGAATTAATTTTTAACTCATTTTATTTAAAAAGGAAATGAAAAGTTAAAAGTTAGAAAGACCATGGAGAAGGTGGACTGAATCTTCAATCTCAGTAGATAAACATATATAGCAAATCCCATAGAACAGTAACCATGTAGTTCCTAGGTGCCTTTGACATTATCTAAACAGCCCCCAGGCCATGAGTTAGTAGATGCAGGTTTTTTACACAAATCTCAATGCTCAACCTCTGATCCTTGATATTGACTTGCTAATTCTTTTCTTTTTCATACTGGAATGGCTGAGAGGTTACTATGAGTCAGGACATATTTTAAGGAATTTAATTATATATTAGCAAAATTTACACCTCTGAAGCAGGGGTTATTATAATCTTCTGGCACATAGTAGGGTTTCAGAAAATATTGCAAAAATTAAGCAGAGAGACTAGGTCACTTAGCCAGGAAGGGCTAGAGCCTCATTCAAACCCAGGCAGTCTGGCTCTAGAGCCTGGGTCTGTCACCACTGTGCAGTACTGTGCCTGAAAATGGCAGAGCATTCTTGCTGATTAGACAGCAACTAGTGCCTGCTAAGTCATTAAAGTATACAAGGTCTGCTCCAGCTACTCAGAGTTCATCACCTGCCATGATCGCTGAAATGCCATTTTGAAGGAAGCTCTAGACAGGAGTCCAGAGACCCAGTTTCAAGTAACAGCTCCGTCACAAGCCAGCAGCATGACACTGGACAAGTTGGTGCCTCTCAGCTCTACAGTGTCCTCAACTGTAAAATGAGGGAGATGGACACTAAATGATTTTAAGGTCCCTTTTAGCTATAACATGTTATGAGTCTTCTTCCTCTATTATCTGTTCCTATTTCTATCATACTTTAAAAGTTAGAGCAATTGGTTTCTTGAACAAATCCATGCACTACAAAGCCATGGATGATACTTCGAAATACTTTGCAGTGATATTGAAGCGACTGCCTGTGTCATGTCCATGACTACTTTCAGGGACTCAATGTCTAGAGTAGGAGACAAACAAAAACTAATGATGCTCCAGTTTCATGAAAGGACTGGCACAGCCTTCTTATTCCAGGATGATTTGTACAAGAGGAAGTCACTTAAAGAGAATCCACTAGGCAATAGTAGGGGGAGGGGAGTACTCTGATTTTATATTGAAAAAGAATCTAAAATATATGAAAATAGTATACATTTTATCTCATAATAACACAGTTTATGTTACATTTCCAACTAGTTTTAATTTCTAAATTGAACAGACAATGAATTATATTTTTAAATTTTGGGGTAATATTTTTCCAACAATATTTAAGATAGCCTGATTGGACAAATTTTATTTCAAATTTGATATGCTGTGTTATCATTAATATATATATATATATATATATATATATATATATATATATATATGTTTGCAATAGTCAGGAACCTTTCGGTTTTCCTAGAGGCCTTTAATAATCCTTAAATATGAACATCATTCTCATTTGAAACTTCATTTACTCTTCTTGCTCATTTTTTAAAAAATTAACTGGTTGATTTTTCGTTTGTTATTGGTTTTGCTGGTCACTCAGAGAATTATACAACATCATCATCATCAATTTTATTTTTTCAAGATTTTCTACTTTAGCTCCATAATATAGTTGTTGTATTTACATTCTGTGGTACATTTGACAATGAAATGCTGATCAAGTGAAACTTTGGCTTGTTGGAAAGAGACAGATTCTGAGCCACGCTAGATAAATAAGGATTTTTGTGTGAGAACTAATGGCAATTGCTCAGTACATTAGAAAATATTTTCTTATCGTGTCAACTTTTGCTTCCCTATGCTGCCTCATAACTGCAAGAACTCAGACACAAACACTTAGATATCAATGATTTCCAGTATAACACAGGTAATTATGATAACCATCCTATATAATAAAAGGCTAATATGCAAATAGAGGAAAAACTAGAACAACCAAACAATCAATCCCTATGATATGCGCTGACCACCAGGGGGCATATGTGTAATGACCAACGCGTGGCACTGGTTGCTGTCATCAGGGTGAACCTTTAATGTTTACTGAAAATTCTTTGCTCCTGTGTACGACAGTCCCACCTGGCACTTGCAACCACTGCCAGCACAGGAGCCGCCCACTCACACCCACTGCTGGTGGTGCTCAGGGCCAATCCTGATCACTTGGCACCATCAGTGGGTGCAAGCAGAGGCTGCTGGCCCTGATCACCCCTGAGGGCTTCTCCACCTCCCACTACTCCTGAGGGGTGATTGGGACAGCAGCTGCCTATCTCACCCATTGCTGGTGCCAGCCCCAATCACTGGGCACCATCTGGCGGTGTGAGCAGGGCCTGCACTTTTAGCGCATGGGATCAGCAGCAGCGAGAATGGGGCTGCCAACAGACAGGGGATGGAGGGCCATGGCAGGAGGGGACAGGCAGGGTCACAGAGGACGAGCTGAGACCCACCTTGTTCCTTGCAGCCCACAGTTCCTTTCAATGTGCACAAATTTGTGCACTGGGCCCCTAGTATTTAATAAGATTTATAGATACATACCCCCTCATTGATCTACTTTCACTTGAATACTTAATTGTGCTCCTACACATATTTACAAGGCCAAGGTCTCTTTTGTCAAGAAAGTAATAATTCATTTCAATGGCTAAATACCTTGTACATTCACTTTTTGGGGAGCTACTAGAAAACTTTGTCTTAGATGTTCCACGCTGCAGAATAAACCTCAGAGAGCTTCTTTGTTATTCACCACCAACCTGAAAATGGCTCAGCCATTTTTATTACATATTGAAAATAGAGTATTTATTGGACATATAATTAAGGTTAATGACATTTTTAAGGGAAAGATATTTCTTTATCCTCCTAACAATGATGTGAGTGCCAGATGTTTGCCTACTGTTCATACTATTACAGCAGCATAATTCATTTAGAAAATGCCTAGCATGTTGTAAGAGCTTAATAAATATTAACAAATTAAGTATAGCAAGGAACATATCCTAATATTCCTCGGTTGTTCTTTCCTGGGCTCCAAACGCAGAACAGTAGAAGAGGTGGAGAATGGAGAATCCAGTGAAATTGCTAATGGAGAAAGAGACATCAGGAGACAGATAATAAAATGATGGAGAAAAAGCACCAAAAAGTTTCTTCACTAACTCACCAAGACACAGATACTCTCTCCCTCTATTTTCTTCTATCCTTAACATGCTGCTCTTGTTGGAATGACCACCCAGTGAAAGGAGTTTTTAGGGGTAAAATAGGCTGGTTTATATTGTAATTTGTTTTTAGATGTGTCTTTCCCATTTGGCCGTGAGAACTTTCATTCAGCGAGTTGGTCATGTTCTTCCCTCTACCCCTGGCACCTAGCAAAGTGCCTAACATGTCATGAGTACTTAACAAATCTCTGTTGAATGAAATAATGAGCCCTGGTGGATAATATGGATAGCTTTTAGAACTGTGTCTCATACGTAAAGCAAACTGTGCACTGTAGGACTGGGCTTGGATCAATGTGTGTGATTGTCAGTTCTGGAGCAAAAACTAAGACCACTCAACAACCAGGTATTTTGCTTTTGGAAACACTCACTCACTATCTACTACTTTAAGGCATTAACAAAACGATAGCTGGGTCGTGGCCTCTTGATCTCAAACTCTTTCAGAAATCTTTATTTTTATTTTAGTTTTCTTTCTCTGCTCCTGATGTTTCCTAGTATTTTACAACCATCCTGTGACATCTTGCCTCTGTGTGGCCTAAAATGCTTTGTAATGGCATCGGCTAGGTGTAGTCAGGCACAGAGGCAAAAGGCATGGATCCAGATGCCCTCAGGGAGTTCCTTTTAGCAGTAAAAGTCCCTGAGGTGGAGCCTGAGAGTAGGACTTCCGAATTTCTACACTTCTCTTGACCAGAACCTAGCAGTTAAAACCATTTCTAAACAAGGACAGCAGAGAGAGAAAAGGGTCAGGTAACAATATTGGTGGATGCTGTACCAAGTGACAGGGAACAGGAAAATATTATGTCTATGTTTGTGTCCTGACTGGATGAGCAGCAAGGAGGGAAGGGAAGCCAAGGGTTCCCAGCAAAGATATTTTAGTCAATATTCTTCCCAAATAAACAGTTCTACTGTTAATAAAGAAAGGTTTATTTTGACAATGATCAGCTAAAGTGGAGATGCTCTGCAGTAAATTACACTTTAAGGCAAGTTTAAGGGGTTAGAAGGGTCTAGAAAAATTTATAACTAGCTGCCTTCTGCTTTTATGCCCTGCTAGTACCACTATCCTCCAAATCCTTCCCTCTCCCAAACCCCAGGGAAGAGCAAATTCTCATTGGTCCAGGTTAGTAGCCTGTGATGACTTTTTTGGCATCCAAACCAAAGTCAGCTCAGTCTACCAGTTCAATTTCAGGTTCACAGATCCTGGGGTGATGTTTTGGCTACTGGCTTAAATGTGTTAATTTTTTAACACTCACCAGGTCGCCTTTTGAAGTTAACACCCTTTTAGGGAAAGTAAGGGAAATTCACACCTCTTCAAAGGCAACTGTTTTCAGAAGACTTACAAGAGCTTAGTGTATGTTGATCCCTGTTGAAGCTCATCGCTTGGAAAAGCATAAAACATTCACTCTGGAATCTTTTTTTGAAGATCACATAGATGAAGAATGAGTTTATTCATCTGTTAAAAATATTTATTAAAGACACAGCATCAGATGTTCCCATGCTGGGAATTATAGGGATACCAAAGTTATTTCTCTCCTCCAGGAAGATGAGTTCTCAGGAGAGTCAATGCACTTTTCCGTGCACATCCTGTCTTCTGCACTAGATTTCTGCAGGCATATGCCAATTTAGCACCTATATTTTACGTATGTATTTCTTTAAATCTCTGATTTTCACTTAGAGCTTTGCCTAGAGAACCTATTTAAAAAAAACGTTTGCTGATTGTCACTCCAAAGTTCCAGTTCTGGGAAATTTAGAAAATTTGACTTTCATCCTTGTCTTCATATTCATTCTGATCCACAAGTCAAGAGGTATCATGCAGGCCAAGCAGCACTTGAAAAGATGCTCAACAATCAGCAGTCATTAGGGAAATGTAAATCAAAACTACAGTGAGATACCACCTCACATCCATTAGGATAGCCACTATCAAAAACCAGAAAAACAAAACAAAACAGAAAATTAGTGTTGACAAGAATATAAAGAAATTGGAATGCTTGTGCACTGCTGGTGAGAATTTAAAATGGTGCCGCTTCTATGAAAAAGAGTATGACAGTTCTTCAAAATATTAAAAAATAGAGTTACCATTTGATCTAGCAATTCTACTTCTTAGAATATATCCTAAAAAAGTGGAAGCAGGAACTCAAACAGGTATTTGTACACCTGTTTTCATCACAACATGATTCACATTAGCTTAACTGTCAAACTACAGAAGGAATGTAGGAGAGGGATGGGAGGGTAAGAGATCAACCAAAGGACTTGTATGAATGCAAATATAAGCACAACCAACAGATGCAAGACACTGGGGCAGGGGGGTGGAGGGGCAAGTACTAGGGAGGTGGAGGGACAAGTACTAGGGAAGTGGGGGAGGAGAGACAGGGCAGAGGTCAATGGGGAGGGGAAAAAGGGAGGCATATATACTACTATTCGTAATACTTTAAACAATAAAATAAAATAAAAAGTTGGAAGCAATTCAGTTGCCCATCAATAGATGAGTGGATAAACAAGACATGGTATATGTATACAATATTACTCAGTTTTTAAAAGAAGGGAAATTTTAACACATAATACAACATGGGTGATCCTTGAGGACATTATGCTGAGTAAATAGGCCAGTTACAAAAAGACAATAATGTAGGATTCCATTTATATGAGTTACTTAGGGTAGTCAAATTCATAGAGATAGAAAGTACAATGGTGTTTGCCAGTGGCTAGGGGGAGAGGGAGATAGAGAATTGTTTTAATGGGTATAGCGTTTTAGTTTCACAAGGTGAAAAGAACTCTGGGGTTGGTTGCACAACATTGTGAATGTGCTGCATGCTACTGAACTGTTCGTTTAAAAAGGGTTAAGATAAAAAATGTTATGTGTATTTTACCACAATTAAAATAAGATATCATTCGCAATAATAAGTGAATCAGTTATGTAGGTGAAATGCAGAAGGATGCCTAATTCCCTCAGTATTCTTAAATGTAAATGATGTAGGTCACAAATAAAACATCACTCTGATTTTTATGAGCTGCAATATTGGAATTGTATCAATTTCAGAGTCCATTAACTTTTGATAACCAGGGTGGTTAGTGATATATAATAGAATCTGTGTGTATAGACATGTGCAGGTGTATGAACACACCCGGCCCCACCCCACCAGTGTGTACATTAAATATGGTGATGCTTAAAGGAAGGAAAGGCACATGTTAAATACTAAGGGGGTAATAACAATTCTTCTTTAGAGAACTGATGCAATTTAAATGCATCGTGGCAAATATTTAATCGTAAAATATTCATTTTATCAGAAATACATCTTTAAAATGAGGCTTTAAGAAAATGCTGTTCTTGTTCCTAGTATTGCTCCATCCAAGTGCATTTTTTTTCAGTTTATTCTCAGTCATATCAGTGCAGTTTTGTAACACAGACATAAAAATTTATTGTAAATAATATAGCTGGGAATTTGGAGAGTATATGCTATTAGGGAAGAACTTTTTTTCCTTTTCATTGCGTTTTTTGTGTGTTTGGTTTATTTTTAAGGAAAAAAAATCCCTAAACACTGTGAAGAAATTTTTATGTCTACTATCTACAGTAGGAAAATGTGGAATTAGGACAGCTATAAAATATAAAAACTCTAGACCTGCGTATGATTATCCATATTAAATTGAAGTAAGTTTACTTTATATTTCTCACTGTGAATTTCTCGCTTGCAAAACAAGATTTCCCCCCTTTAGTCTTTTCAGCTTCACAAATCCAAATGCCTGGGAAGATTTGGGAACTAAAGGCTAGTTTTGATTGCTGTTATTCTTTTAAAATGTTAATATTTAATAACATTAATTTAAACCAAATAATCCAATTAGATTGGCTAGATTGGCTTTTCTAGTCATTATCTGTAGCAGGGAAAGAAAAGGCAAAAATTCAAAATACCTGAATATTATATAAAAATCTTTTTTGGTTAAAGATTTTTAACCAAAAGAATAGGTTTTCATGAAAGACTAAAGTTTGGTTCTTCAATAGAAAAAAATATATATACACATATGTACATATTACATATGTCTGTGTACTTATACAAATGAATATAATCTCTTTAATTGATAGAAAAAATAATTGGACGTTAATACCACATACCCCATGAGTTGCAGGTGTTTGTTCAGGAGTCCCTCAGTGTCTTTCCTTTTTTCGAACCCATACCTAACCAGTTGCTAATCAGTCACTATCCCATTTGGCTATTACTGTCTTACTAATTTCGGGCTTAATTATTTCTCCACTCAAATTAGTGCAGTCATACCTCTGACTCTGGAATTCCTCCAAATACACATTTTACTGGTGTGAAATCAATCTTCATTCAATCATCCAGTCTTCACCATGCCCTTCTCTATATCATGAAATCCCAGTGGAATACTTGCTCTTCTACATTTAGTCCAGCCCCTTACTTGTCTTTGAAGTCCTCCAAAATCTGGACCTTCCTTGTGGACCATCACGTCTAGCCACACTTGGCTTTTTGTAGTTTTGGAACATTTTCTCCTGCGCTTCTGCTATTTTTTCCATGTGGAACCCAAGGAACAATTTATTGCTTATTGAAATGCCATCCTTTCTTCAGAAACCAAAACCAAGACTTCTTTCCATGAAGTCTTTCCTTATCACATTAAGTAAAAATGATGCCTTTTCTCTGAATTCCTGAGTCAGACTTCTCCTTCTCCTGCATGGAACTGATACTCAAGATGTTTTATTCCTGAACTTTTGTATATAACACCTTATCTCCCACATTTTTTCCAGGAGCTGTGCTTCCTCTATTTTCACATTTCTGTAGAGCTTAGTGTTCTGTGTTTTACATAATAAGTATTTATTGATGGAATATATTTGGTTTACTCAATTTCCCTAGTCAATTGAGTAAATTTGTTGAGTTAATTTAATTAATTAAATTTCCAGTAGAGAAAACATTTCATGGATTATTGTACAATGAATTCAGGAAGCATTTATTGGGATACTTCCTTTGTTCCAGGTAAGCCTTAGGTATTATAAGATGAGGAGGCTCAGACCAATAAACCTCAGGCCATCAAAGGAACTGAGTCAGGAAACCAATGCGTGGGGAATGGCTGCCAGTATGCAATCTTCACACAAACTGAAGACAAGCCTGTGCACTCATAGAGCCACAGAAAAGAGGAGAATAAATGCAGCTTTTATGATTCTTTTGAAACTGAAAATACTCTATTCAATACAGAACATCAATCTTTATAGTTCCTATTTTCCTCAGGATTCTTTCTCTCCCCAGTGAAGTCTGATGTCAAACTCTCCTTCCATTTTACTGATTTGCTCTTTCTTTCTGACAGTTTTTAGAATTTGCTTTTTGTCTTTTATGTTCTCAAATGTTAACTATCAATGTCCAAGTGTAACGTTTTCCCCTCAGCATCATTTTGTTTGTCAAAACATGATTCTTTTAAATAAGATATATTTTATTTAGTTTTAGTCAATTCTCAGATACTTCAAAAAGTATTTTCTCTCCCATTCTACCTCTCCTTCTGGGTCTTCTATTATCCATATGTTGATATTTCTTCTTCTATCTGCTATATCTTCTAATCTTTTATGCCTTGTTTTTGTTCCCCTTTTGTCTTCTGAGAGAAACTTTTGACCAGATTCTCCAACTCACTAATTTATCTTTGAAAAAAATCTACTTATTGAGATAATTAATAAATTAAATTTTATTTATTTAAAATATTTATTAGAATTAATGTGATTTTCATTGATATTTGCTTTGTCATGGTGCTTCTGGATCTCATACAGTTCAGAAGAATACTAGCTACACCTTTGCCCTTCCACTTTACAAATCATCCAGACCTCCATATGTCCCACTAGCACTCTGGCTGGAAATGGTACCAATGTTTTTCTGCCTCGTAGTGATATGGGGATGAACATAGGTACTAAAAAGCCTTAGTCAGTGTATAAGTCAGGCTTTGGTCAGAGAAGCAGAACCACCAGGTCAGATAGATGGTGATATAGGCATAGAAATATATTTAACAAATAGATATATAAATTATAATTTAATATTTACATATATATGTATATCTATCCCATGTTACATCTATATGACTCAATGAGATAGAGAGAGACAAAGAAATTTAATACAGGAATTTTTTTCTTACCCAGTTATGTGAGCAAACTGAACAGTTTCTATAATGTTGCTTTTATAACATGTTATGCTAGGGCCTAAAGACCTAGCAGTAAGGAGTTGAGAAGGGCAGTGGATGTAACATGAGGAAAGCAAGAATAAGGAGAACCCACCAATATGTGTTGTAACCCACATATTGTTTCTCTCTTTGAGAATCCATGTCAGTTTTTAATGCCTACAACCGTCCTAGATGATAGTCATGTCTTGCACAATAAGTTAGTTTTCCTCTTAACATCTGGTCCAGAAGTTGATAAAACTGAGGGAGAATCCAGGGGAAAATAGAGCAGTAGCAGGCTGAGCTGCTTCCCACACCAGTGAAGTCCGTCCACAAATGGGGGAAAAGGTACATGAGCTGCAAAATTACCTAATGACCATGCCCTACTCTTTTGAGACTTTAAAACAATATGACTACTGCTTCACTCCCATCCTCCAACCATCAAATAATAAAAAGGTCTCTTGTGGCACACCTTAATCCATAGAATACAGGGAAAGGTCATCTGGGAAATGTAATTCAGCCTTGCCAAATATCTATGTTTCTTCATTCTCTCATCATATTCCACCTGTCATCCCCACTAAATTAAGTGTTAGAATGTCTTTCCTATTCCAAGGAAAAGGTATAAACTCTTATAGAAATGAATATATCCTTAAACTATACCTCAGAATTTCTACTTACATTGATTCTTTAAAATTCCACAGATCAATTTCAACCAACTGACAAAAACACACACATAGTATATCAACCAGGGTCCTGGCAGAAACAGATGGCATCCTCAAATTAGGTAGATTTGAAGACAATTTGCAAAGAGACTACTTAAAAAGCAGTGGGCAGGTTATAAGAAATCCACAGGGACAGTGCAGTGCTCTGAGGTTAGCGGCAGAGGTACTCTTGCCATACCCTCGCTCAGAGGAATGGGAGAAGTCACAAGGACCCTGATGGAGACAGTCACATAGAAAGAGGGGCCTGCAGAAAACCAGGGACCTTCATGGAGTGATACAGCCAGAAGAACACGGACTTTGAGATTGGTCTCTCTCCTCCTTTCCTCTGATCTACCATGTGGGCTTCCCATTTGCCATACATCACAAAAGCCAGAAGGCAAAAGAATCAATTCTCTCTTTCCCAGGGCAGAATAGTGTGGAGGAGAATGGAAAGTATATGAGAAAGAGTAAATGGACAAGATTCAGCAAAACCATCATCTTTTTCATCATCATCATCATCATCATCATCATCGTCATCATCCACACAGAAACTAGAAACACTTAAAATGTACTTGGGCCATCTCTGTTATTTTAGAAGTGAAAAGGAGCAATGTGTTGAGTTGTGATGATTTATTACAATTTAAGATTCCTTCAGGTTAGGGATAGCTTACTCATGTCATGTACCTAATACCTAGCACAATGTCTGGCTCATAGTAGGTGCTCAATGAATGTTAACTGATTTGATTGAAACACATAAGAGAGAGACACAATTTAAACACTAGAATTCCAATTTTGCGCCACCATTTCTGAATACCATCTTAATTTTCAAGTATCAGAGATGCTAAAAATTAAACAATTTAGCTTTCTTTGTTTGCTCCCACCCCTAACATAAGGGATAAGATTCAGAAAGCAGGAAAGGAGAACATGAAAGACCCTGGGTGATTTACCAAATGTGTAATTAGCCCTCAATTAATCTGAATAGGCTGCAACAGGTCCCACCTCTGTTGAATCTCTTAGTACTGAGCATAAGTTCTTTCTCATGTCTTCACGTTGCACAATAGCCAAGCAAGTGCTGAAGCCTTCTTACATTTGGAAAATGACTCCATTTTTCTAATACAGGTTTCTCTTTTAAACTCTTTGTGAATGATTTATTGTAGTAGCAAATCAGATCATGATAAGATAAAGGTTTTTAGAGGTCATTAAAGAGTTTTGGGGGAAGTTCCTACAAAGATGCTAGTCTTACACGGCCTGAGTGATAAGGCAACTTAACAATTTATGTCAAAGTTTGCAAAGTGTGTTTGATAAACAGTTTGCTCCGCAGGCATCAATCATACTTGCTCTCCGTGGTGTGTTGTATTTTTCATGAAGTGAACTTCAGTGACTTTGCCCATCTCGAGGTTTTTGAGATTGTGGCTTGCTAAAGAGAGCTTCTCATCTCCCCCCCGCACAGTTGCATTTCAAATCTCATAATGGAGCCGCCATAATGCAGGTTGCCAACATGGGAACCCTCAGTAGGATTGATTAGAAAAGTCTGAGGAAGCCGGTGCATTCGGGAAGGGAGGATTCAAACGGCCCTTGGATCAGAGAAAATAGGTATAGGGGGAAGAGAAAAAAGATAAAGTATGCATGTGAATGCACACTTATACATGCACAGCATTTCTAGGTGGTATAAGGATCAAATGGAGATGATGACATTCCATAAATACAAAGTGAGGCACTACATAGGGAGGCATTCTGGATACGAGGTAGAGAGCTGATTTCCAATACCAGCTCTAGTCTTTGCTATGCGTCATCTGGAAAATGAGGATAATAATACCTGCACCATGTACTTCGTAACGTTGTTCAGAGATCAGACAGGGAAGCACAGGAATTTCCTCTGCAAACTACATCACCAGGCAAATACGGGCTATCACTATACACGTTGGCTCAAGAGAGAGGCTATCATTATTGTTCTTCCATAATTTAAAAAGTAAAATACCCAAGACCACAGGACAGCTTGGTTAACACACATTCATTTGGCTTTCTAAAAATCTTACCATTTTAGAGAGCATTCATAACTGCTTCTAAATCACTTCTCAAAATTGCCCTGAGCTGAAATAATATTTCTGAGTGCACGTTAAAAGCCTATAAATGCTTCTGTTCCTGAACAAAGTGAAATCAGGTTACGTTAATAGAAGTATTAATTAATTTGCTCTAATTTTATTCAGCAGAACTAGCATTACTGAAGAGTCTTTCCCCATTCTTGAGTACCCTAAAGTGCGTGAGGCTTCAGAGACGAGGGGCTCCGGCTGCAGCACCTACCGGTTGAGGATGAACATGCCGACGATTATTCTCTAATTTGGAAACCTGAGCCGTCGCTGGGAAGTGCTGTGGGGTGTGTTATAATGAAAATACCAATCCACATTAGCCATGGTTGCCATAAGCAAAAATCTTAATATCTTGGCCAAACCTACTTAAGGTTCATGTAATAAACCCGCATTCCTAATTTTATTAGTGATGTGCCAAGTTAAGCACTTTGCTGGCCTTTAGACAGATTTATAGCTTGACTGGGCTGAATTAGTGGTGACTGACAAGAGGACATTGTTTTATAGGATGCTATTTAGATAAAAAACCTGCAGGGTGTTTCTGTAATGTTGTCACTTCAAGTCCGAACAGGAAAAAAAGAAATGTGTATGAAGGAGGACTCTTCATTAGCTTTTATGAGTTTAATCGAGTGCAGTCAAATGCTGCCTTATAAGGCAAGACATTTTAATGTACAGAGACAACCTTATCTCTCTTCCGGGTTTCAGAATAAAACAATCTCTCAGACTTAGTGCGTCCAAAAAAAAAAAAAATTCTATGAGTTAATCTTTACGAAGCACTTAGAACAACAGTGCCTGGCACATGGCAGGCACTTTCTGTGTTTGTGAAGTTCGTTAAATAAATAACATTGAAATCTGTTTTTCTCATTCTACAGTTTATATCTACACGTTTATTTTTTTTAATCACATTCAGCCGCTCTCCCCCCTCTTACCAACATGTTCTTGCGGGCGGGGCTTTCCCAATTGTTAGTCAGTATTTCTCCCCGTGGTTTTTAAAACTTAGATGCCACCTGGTACAAGGAGGAAGATCAGACCCTGCTATTCATTCAAGGTCATCAGAGCTAACCTTCCTGCTGGGTTTTCATACTGAAAGTAATCTGCCTCCCAGGTATAGGAGATTGTGTTGGCTTCGGGTGGTTCTGGTGACGATGAGAGGTTTTGGGCCTCATTGTACATCCCTGTTAACAGCTGAATGATTTCGTGAACACAGACCCTGGCGGCCCTCTTGGTTCGGTAACCGGGAAACAAGTCTTCTTTAGAAACTAATGCCAAGGCCTGTAAATGTATTTTCCCCATGACCCAAACAGGTCATTGGCCTGAATGTCAAATTCATTAATCCAAATCCTGACCCCTCTCTCTTTTCTCATTAAAAAAAGATTCCCTGAACTCACTCTTCTTTTCTTGGACAAAGATAAAGATAACTATGTACAAAGCTGACTTTATATCTCTAAATCAGGTCTCCTAAAGAGCATCTTACAGTCTGTGTGAAACTCTTTAACAACAAGCCAGAGAAAAGAAGCCAGCCAATAATTGTGATATTGTTCTCACATTTAACAAAATATGCTCCCATTGCCTATATATCATTAGCAGATTCCAACAAATGTAGAGGTAAATTCTAAAACGTAGCTTTGATTTCACTTGAGCATCCCTGGACACTTTGGGTTCGGGTGGGAATTTATTGGAATGCTATAATGTCTTTCACTGGCATTTTCATATTTTATCTAAGGAACTTGAAATATTCACAAAGTATGTGCTATTTTTCCCAGTTCTTCACTAGCTGTACTTATTATCTGCATTTGCCCAAGTATAAACCCAGCAGTTAAGGAACTTATGCAAGGTCACTAGGAAATGAGTGGCCCCCTGCGACCCCAAACTCTGCTTTTTATGGGATTTGTTTCCACAAACATGGTGCCTTCCCTGCGGGCTCACAGCCACTTTGGTAATCCAGGTACAAGGAATACACATTAGGCATCATCTGCTCTAACTCTCATTCTCAATGCACCTAACATTTTTGTTGAAAGTCTGGTTATAAAGTGCAGACTGTCTGGATCTGGATCCCCCGCCCCCCCGCGCTGTTCCTCAAATAAGTGATGATTACTCAGAGGCTCACTTCTCTCACATATAAAATAAAATAAAGTTAATAGTAGTATCCCTGTCATTGGGCTAGTTTGAGGATTGCATGGGAAATTAAATGTGAAGTTCTTAAAACAGTGCCTGGCACACAGTATATGTAAGCATTACTATCATTATTAAGCTTTTTTATTTGAAATGAAGAAAAATCCAAGTTAGACCAGGCCTGACTTCTGCTCTGTTTTATCTGTGTGGTTACCTTCTAGACAAGCATGACAATGAGCTTAGCATGTGCAAACACAGGTACAGGGGGTAAAGTCCTGAAAACTGTCACTGATTCTGATATCCCTGCTTCTGTATTGACTGTTCACTCCAGCATTCCGATATAAATATATGTGTGCGTGTGCATGTTTCTGTGTGTATCCATGTGTGCATAAATGTATGTAACATGTACATATTTCCTATGATGGAACTAAGTGATAAAAATGAATGTGAATTGCCAGGGCTGACTGGCAGACCCTGAGCAATGGATGAATGATTACTCTGACACACGTTTCTGTGAGAGGGCTAAGGGACTGCTTGGTGATAGGAACCTAACAGCATCATTCACCTGCCTCCTTAGGCTTTTATGTAATAACAGCTTGAACTAAAATTAAGTATTAGATACTATCAGCAGGGTAAGCATGCTTGAGAAGACACATGCATCTGTAGTGTCCTTTAATCAAGGACATCTGAAGACTGAGCATGAAGATTCCAGTAAACACCTGGGGGCTCAGACTTGTTTGGAAAAGTCAAGGCAAGGGCAGCCGTGTCCCTTTAGCCAATTCCTGTCCCATGCCTCCCCACAGTGAATGAGTGAATAGGAACCTGGCACTAAACTATTGTTTCATTGGTACTGTATTATAATCCCTACAATACTGCTTTTATTTCCCAACTTTTTGTTCTATGTGTGTTCATGTCTAACTCCTGGGTAGGGAGTTATCTATTTGAATTCTAGTGTGAAAAACAGTCCTCATAACTGCACTAATGCTGTGACTTCTTTCTCCCTTCTCTTCTTTTCCTCCTCCCCTCCCCTTCTCTAGGCCTTAGATGGCAGATGAGCCTTCCTCTCCCCTCCTCTGCCCCATTAATTGTGCTACTTGCTTTCTGGGGCTTGGATAAAGTCACATGGCTGAGATGCCACCTCTAATCCCATTTTCCATTTGTATGCTGGATTTTACTAACCACTTTTTAAATAAAAATACAGCATGATTCTAATGTACTAAGGAGTTCCACGGATAACCATATAATTTCAAAATGATACTGATTTTGTTTATATGCCGCATAATCTTTTACAGTCCTTAGTCTTTATTTGAAGCATTGCAAAGTGGATTTTTATGAAAGGTATTATAAAGGACTCCTTGTTTCTTCATAACAGATCTGAACGTTAACTGATCAGAGTTCAGATAAATAGTCTTTACTCTCCATTAAAATATTAAAAAGCCTTTGGTAAGAAACTGGCATAAAGATCCTTCATTCTTGTTTAATGAACACTTGTTGGCAAGTATAACACTTTAATAGCTTTGCAGAATGAATTTTGTGTGTGCATCCTCCATTTCCCTGTCAGACACTTGTCCAGGTGCTGGAAATTTATTGGGGGAAGCATATTTTTACTCATTAGTTTTGTATTTGATTACAGAACAGTAAAATATGAACCACCAAGTCCCTGAGGCATAGCTGTGTACATTGAGATTAGTAATTGCATGTCACCGTGTTTTCCATTGGAATTTATATGGACAGAGAGGATAGGTGTTTCTTAAGTAGGTTTAAAAGCAGAGCAAATTTGTATTTAATCTATTTTTGCAGCTATAGTTTTCCTAATGGAGAAAAGGTTAGGCTATATCATATATTTTAAATGTAGTTTTAATTTATTTTTCTCTCTTTTCTATTTTTTTCCCTTCACAGTTGAAGTAGATCAGATTTTCATGCTAACCACTGCTAAAAAAAAAATAAAAGCAGTGCCTATAAGAGGACATGATATAAAACCTGTCAACAGAGACCAGTTTTGCCTACATTCCAGCAAGCACAAGGAGGAGGGATGATTATAGGTGTAGACAAGCTTTGCCATTCAAAGAAAGAGCTTAAATACAAAACAGAGATTACAGGTTGGTCTTCAAGATACATATTTCTTTTAATCTACAAAGTTTGGGATTTTTTTAAAAGATATCATTAGAAATGATATTTTAAGTGCAACTTGGGCTAAAAAGATTGTAGTTTTTCCCTTAAACAAGTTATATAATGGGAGACTTGTGGTCTCCCATTATATATGGGGGCTTTGTATGACCCCTTTCAACCATTTGTAATAATATTGAATAATTTCTTTTAGTTATGCTTGCAAAGAGAAATTATCACTTGTTGTCCTGCAGTATAATAGTAATACTAAAAGAGGTGCATTAAATAAGTGCTTTTGCTATAGACTGTGCTATGATTAAGCAGTGCCAATCATGTTGTGTGCTCTTTTCTATAAAGATGTTCATGAATGCAACTTCCAAAACAGAATCTAATGAGGTACTTAATGGTCACAAAACTGGCACATTTGACAATTAATGTTCCTTACCGATATTTTGCTGAAGCGGCATAGTGATAAACAGGGGCACAAAGTTAACTAAACATATTCTTGAGCCACTGGTTAAAATAAAAGCACAAAAAGAACGTTAGTAATGTTGTTTACTATACAGCGAATTGAACACTTGATTGTATTCTTCTAGGATCACCAAGAAAACATGGACAAAGAGTAACTATGCTGAGAAGCAGAAGCCTATTTTCACATGAAGGGCACCAGGGGGTTTCTGTGACTTATCTCCTCATGCTGTACCCCATCGACAGAAATTAAGGTACTTCACTCCCAAGATTCTTAGCTCCCAAAGAGTAAATACTGTTAGGTCGCTGAAGGAGGAATGCATGAGGCCAGAATGGTGAAGGATTACCAGAATTTATTCGATCATCTGCATACCAGGTGGCAGTGCTTGGTGGCTCCAGCACTTCAACGATGGGAGTTAGCGGTGTTTAAAGGACTTTTGGCGGGCTTTTTCTGGGCAGAGAATTTTCTCTGTGCATGTCCAGATTCTGGAAAGTCCGGAGGGGAGAGATAATGGTCTTAGCAAGTGGCTTGTGGTCTAGACAAGTGGAATGTCCATTGTGAAGTGATCTAAAGGTCAGTTCCCAGGAGAGGGGGTATTGATTCAGTTGATCGATCAAACCTAACAAATACAATTTTTGAGCACTTACTATGTGCCAGGTACTTCATTCCACATTTTATCATTGCATCCCTATGACAACTTCATACACAAATTCTATTACACAAATAATTGTCCTGGTTTTAAAGATTAAGTTACTGAGGTTTGAAAAGTTAAGTCTTTCATATAGTATATTAGCAAAAGAGGCCATTTAGAAGAAAGGTTATGGTATCCAAAGCTACAGTCTACTGAGTACATGAAACAAGTTTGAATCCATGATCTACTTTTGATTTTGTAGCTATATGAGACACCCTCTTTCATCCTAAGTTTTCTTATCTATAACATGAGGGTAATAATACTTTAGAGTGTTTAAGGATTAGAAATTATATCTTTAATGCATCTTGAGCTATGACTCAAATATTTTAAATGACTATGAAGTAGTAGTTCTTCCCCCTCGTCCTCTCTCCTACACCCCTCACCCCCAACACACACACATACCGGGCTGCCAAAGAATTCAGCGGAAGTGAAATTGGAAGACAGATACTCCTGTCTGCAAAACTTAGGACTTTTCCAATATTCCACTTTATCTTTTAAAACATGAGTTAAAGGTAATTCTTTATCTCACAGCACACAAAGCAAGTTTAAATTGTAATTGAGAGATACCTGAGTCTTTAAATGTGACATGATTTTACAAGTGTCTTTAATAAAAGTGCACTAAAGGACTAGTCAACCTCATGACTCCAAACCTGGCTTTGTATGACCCCTTTCAACCATTTGTAATAATATTGAATAAAATTCTGTTGCTCAAAACACATGCAGAAATTGATTTTTTTTCCTTTTCCCTCAGTTACTAGTAATGGAATCTGATCTGGGGTGTGTGGGAGTGTGCACAGTTCTTGACATTATATTGAGTGGTTGACTTGAAACCCTTTTTTAATGGAGAACAATGTAGATTAAAATTAAAATGTATAAATGGTTGGAAAAATAACCTAAAATCGTTTCTAGATATTACTCTTTCAAAAGAAGAAAAGATTAAATAGTGTAATTTAAAAACTACCACTTCTAGTTTTTTTTTCTTAAGTTACATCAGTGTTTCATGGCAGATGGATCATATTTATTTTTATTGTTGTTGTTTGTAAATTCCCAGGGACTTCAAAAGGGCCATGCCTACTAAGAATAGTGTGCATTTCACAGCTGAGATTTAAGGGATTTAAGGGGCTCAGAAAAGCTGAGAGATAATTGAAGACTCACAGGGGAGGCATTGAAGGGATCAGAACAGCAAAGGGAGGCTCAAGGAGGATTGTAGGAGCTCCAAAGGAGCTGTGAGTGGATCTGTGTAACAAACAGAAGTCAAAGGGGCTCCTAATGGCAGAGGAATGATTAGAGAGATATTAGAATGTCATGAGGACAACAAGAAAGAGGATATAAGTATGGCTAACTTACCCCCGGAATGCTACATTCATCCTAGGCAACTTCACCTATCCCTATTAGACTAAACCCAGGGCAGACCATAAATCCAACTGTCTGCTGAACATCTCTGGGTTGGCTAATAGGCACTTTACACTCAGCATGCTCCAGATTAAATTCATCATATCTCCTCCCTGGCGCATAACTTAGGTGTCAGAGTAGCTCAAAGAATCTCTTCAAGTCATACCCTCCATTTATAATCTCCTGGTTCTTAGATGGCATTCTGGTACTTGGCTTCTCTCTCTGCTTAGCTACCTTGGGTTGATACGTTGGTTTCAGTGCCTGCCTATACTGCACGTTCACATTTACTCTATGCTCTACAGTCCCAGGGGTCACCCCTGGGTCTCACCAAGCCCACATCCCTAGGGTAATCCACTAACTCGCTTTCTGCTTGTCTGAGAGGAATGTTATCCCTTTATCTAATCTAGAAATTGGAACTTGTTTTAGATTCCTTCTTCCTCCGTATTCTCTCTGCCTAATAAGCCACCAGGTCTTATCAATTCTACCTCAGAAGTCTTTCTCTCATTCCTTTATGTCACTCTTATCTTTTTTCCCCACTCTCATTTACTTGAATTCATTATTTTATCAACCTTTAACTGGAACATTGAAAAAGTTTCCTTATCCTACCTGGTTTTCCTCTCTGCACTATCAACCCCCATTTCCCACTCTTTTCCCCTAAATCAAAGTTCTCAAATATAAATAAAAGTATATCAAATTAATTATCCCAATTAAAACCTGTCAGTGTCTCCCCATTGCCTTTAAGACAAAGTCCAAACTTTTTAACATGGCATCCAAATTCCTTCCAGATTCACCACCTTCCTTCTCCAATATTGCTGTCTGCCATTCTTCGTGTCTCATGTCACCCACAAGCCACACTAGACTACTTGCAAGATAATGCCATGTCTTTCTTCCACACCTTTGCTATCCCCTATATTTGAAATGCTTGGATGCTTTTCTCTCAGTCCCCTCCCATCCCACTGTCAACTGCATGAATAACTCTTGGTCATGACTCAGCTCAAGTGTCAACCCAATTGAGAAAGCCTTCCATGAGACTCTTCAATTCAATCTCTGTAAACATGGTTAGACATACTCGAATTGTATTACCATGGAAGGAAAGGGACCACAAATGCCCAAACCTTGCAAGTAGATCCACACATTAGAATGGGAACAGTTTGGGAGTGGGGCCCTAGCCAGTTTGGCTCAGTGGATAGAGCATCGGTTGCAGACCAAATGGCCCCAGATTGAAGGCTCCTCCCTGTCCCAGACCCTGGTCAGGGCTCGTGCAGAAGGCAACCAATCGATGTGTTCCTCTCAGATGGATATTTCTTTGTCTTTCCCCACTTTTCTGAGAGAGAGAAGGAGAGAGAGAGAGAGAGAGAGAGAGAGAGAGAGAGAGAGAGAGAGAGAGAAAAATGGAGACTTACATTAAAGAGTGGGCTGATCCTGTGCAGGAGTGCCTCCACACTGTGACTGAAGACCTCAGCTTAGGGACTGAGTGAGGCCAGACCCCAGTGGAGAAAGTGCATTGTAGCTTTGCTATGGGGGGACTGTGCAGCCAGCGCCAGGCGGAACATGACACCTTCCATGCTCCAGCTGATATTAATTCTGTCAGAGTGGCAGCTTTTCTTGACATTTGGCCTAATTTTTCCCTTTAATTTTATTCAAAGCAATTTGAAGAGCAATTACTACACCATTAATGCCTTACTTTTGTTCCACCTTTTCTCACTCTTCTCTAGAAAATTTCTCTCCTTGATATTTGCAGACTGCCCGTGTTTGTAAATTGTCAAACACATCCATGTTAATTGTTGCTTAGTCAGCCCTCTTTCCAGTTTATCTCCTTAACCTTTCTCTGTATTCCAGGCCATTTGTTACATAAGCATTTCGCTTGCCCAGGCATACTCTCATCTTTCTGACATGAAAGCATCCTCATTCAAATGGGGAACTCAGGAGGCGGCTCTCTCGGTGTCCTATATATCACTGTTGGCCAACACAGGGCAAACCGCTGCAGAATCATAGTTTCTCATCCTCTCTACAAGGGGCCAGCTCCATCTGTTCCTCTGGGCGGGGGGGGGGGAAGGGGGGGAACCCACAGCTTCCTTTCTCAAATTATAATGACCTCCTTGTTCAGGGTGGTAGTAAGCAATCAAATCCCAAGACTGAAGACTTTTGTTTGATTTTATAGCTTAGTAGTGGCAGGCAGCAGCTTTAAAGGCAGAGCGAGTCCAGATTTGGAGTCTATTTTTGCTGTGCAAACTTGGGCAAGTTTCTTAACTTCCACAAGCTTCAGTTTTCCCATCTGTAAAATGGGCATAGTCTAGAACTCAAAAAGCTTCAGTAAGAAGAAAATTAATGTAATGTCACCTACAAAGTAATTATTCAACAAATGTGTGGATCATTGCTATACATGTAGAAAAACTCTCCAACCCTGATTCTGCATTAGGGCATATTTTTTCTTTTTCTTTTTTCTTTTTTTTTTTTTTTGGGGGGGGGGCGGTGGGTAGTTATAAAGGCTGGCATTTTCTGAGATTTAGCAATTGGCCAGGCTTGGTGGGTTGTATTTTCCCAAAGCCATTGTGTTCTCTTCTACCCAAACCAGCAACAGATTTGTCTGGCTATCTCACCCACTTTTTAGAAAATTACCTGATGTGAAAGTCTAGGAAGTTCCTGTCACCATTCACTTAAAATCCTTATTGATCCACGTCATCTCTGGATGGAGATTATAATTAAATGTACTTGGTGAGTGCTACCCCGTTGTCCTCCTCAACTCATACCAGAAAAGTGTTGAAAGGGCATTTACAGATGAAAATGTAAAGGCAAATTCTGATTGCCCAGAAGTGTTTTGAGCATTGACACCAACATGGCTCAGGCACATCTACCATCTTATTTCTTTTCATCTTCACACTAAACCTATAAGGTGGGTATCATTATCCTCACGTTACATAAGAGGAAACTAAGGCTCATTGTTTACAATTACATTAGAGCTAGTTATGTGGATCTCTTCATACCACATCTCATGCACTGACCAGTCTCCCAAGCAATAGGCTCCAAATAATAATAATAATAATAATAATAATAATAATAAGGGGGGTGAGGAAGGAGATTTTCAAGACCTCTTTGGTCACCATGTTGTTTCTTAGCACCTTTAAATTTGAAACCAACATGTCTGGATTTGAATGCTGGCTTCACCTATCATGAACTACGTTATTCAAGGCACCTTTTTAAAGCTAGGGTAAGCCACATTTCTATCTGTAAAATGAATATGATAATCCCCTCTGTGGGATAGGCTTTAGTGTGAGATGATTTTATCTGAACTCTTTCTGATATGGAGCATGGGTGTCACTTTACCCCTCTGGACCTCAATCCCCTCCCCTGCAAAATGGGGCTAATATAATATCTCCCTCAAGGAATGGCCCCTAAAGACCTGTAAGTAAAACCCAAATGCAAATAAACCAAATGGTGGAACAACCAAACAACTGGTTGCTATGACAGGCGGTGACCACCAGCGAGCACACAGGGAACATGTCAGGCATCAGCAGCAGGAGGCGGAGCACAGAACATGGTGGGCATCAGCCACTGCGGGATGATGGTGGAGCAGGTGAGCAAGGACGCCAGAGCAAGGCTGGGAGCAGGTCACTGTCATCAGGGCAAGCCTCTGATAATTACTGAAAATTCTTTGCTCCCGTGTGCTGCAGTCCCACCTGGTGCTCACAGCTGCTGCTGCTGGTGCCGGCCCCACTTGCACCCACTGCCGGGCCCCTGCACTGGTCCCAATTGCTCACCATCATCAGTGGGTGCAAACAGTGGCTGCCAGCCTCAGTCACCCCTGAGGGCTTCTCCACTTCCCCCTGCTCCTGAGGTATGATTGGGACAGCAGCTGCAACTTGCATCTACTGACAGCATAGAGTGATTGGGGCTGGCACCAGCAGCAAGTGCAAATGGAGCCAGTGCCATCAGTGCATGGGAGCAGCGGTGGGAGTGGGCTGCAGACAGATGGGGGACCAGAGTCCACCGTTGGGAGGGGCCAGGCAGGGGCATAGAAGATGGCCGAAACCCACCCCTGTGCCCAACACAGCCTTGGGGCCCACAATTCCTTTCAAGGTGCACAAATTCGTGCACTGGGCCCCTAGTTATTGTATAATTCTTTCAAATGTAGCCATGTGAAACTATAATTTATAGAAGTAGCCCATTTTCTACAGCCAGTGTGATAAAAGTCAGTCTAATGAAGCACAGGGTTGACCCTCAGCTTTAATTATCAATTTAGTATTTCTGGTTCAAACTCCAATAGTCAAACTTGTTTACTACATTTTGAAAGCTCTTGCCCTCTTCATCAGAGGCTATGTTAAACTCTAGTGAATGCAAATACTTTTTGTGATGTGTCAGATATATTTGTGAATGAAACCGAAGTCATTCCAACAAGTGACACAAACAGATTGGGGTAGCCTGGGTGAACTTCATAGAACAAAATACAAGATTCTTAGTATGTCTTTCCTTTTTCTGTGGCCCAGTCCCTTCGCCTGTTGTCATGGGTGATATTCAGTGGGCAGGTACTGTCACCTGTCACTCACGATTACCCAGGGTTTTCAGCCCCAAACCCTTGGGAGAGCTCTCAAGAGAATATTGCCATTCTGAGATTCCATACCCACCTCTTGTGCGATTCATCTCCACTTGAAACTGAACAGAATCCCATTAGTTATCACTTCAGGTAGTAAATCAGTTTCTCATATGTGAAAAGAATGCTGCAACCCAAGTCCCTCTTTTTTGTCTGGATTGCCAGAGGGTTATTACAGATGGTATTGAACTCATAAGAATAATTTTAGCATTACTGCAACAAAAAAGCTTTTTGTAAATGCATAACCTTGTTTTTCTTAAAAAGCCCTGAATAAATGTAAAGTCACATTGCAGGTTTAAGTGCAATAGCTCTTCTCTCTCTCTCTCTCTCTCTCTCTCTCTCTCTCTGCTTCCTTTAACTTTCAAAGCATTTATTCAGTCCCTAGCTTTAAAGTCAAGGCAATGTGCTGATTGACTGTGCTGACATAATTGTGTTAATGACAAGACACGACGGCTACATTGTTAGATAGGTCACTTATCATCACTATTTATTTAGTTCCCTCTGCCAAGTCTGAATTCTACTTTTTATACATTGTGGTTAGAGTCAGTCATTTAAAGTGCTTCAGTGTTGAAACAACATTTTTTTACAAGTCTTTTAGCTGTAGTTCAGGAGAAAAAAGTCTTCTACAGCATCATTAAACAGGGTTCAAAGTAAGTCCTTGCTGAAAGATGTGAAGTTTGAGCTCTTAGGAAATGAAATCTTTGATCTCCAAAATGATTAGTGAAAACATTTTTGTACACAGGCCCATTTTTATCTCATGTTAAGAAAAATAATACAATTTAATCTACATTATACTTTTCATTCTGATGCCTCAAGTCAACCTCTGTCGCTAGAGTCTAGAAATGCCCTTTGCTCTTTGCTAAAGGAAGGGACTGGAGACAGACGGATCTGTCAAGCATCAGAGCTCTTTGGAAGAACACAGAAGGACCTTACTTACTATATTTTGAAAGGATGATATTTTAGAAATATGACATTCTCAAGATCTTTTTTGTTTTTCAGGTGAAAGCTAATAGAGTTAACATGAAAAAAAGAAAAAAGAAGACATAACCATGAGTCATTAGACTGGGCTATTAACTCAAGAGTCCATTCCAAGGCCATCCCGTAGCAATAGGCCTCTGGAATAAGAAAGGGGAATAAATGCTAACACAGGTTTAACAAACTGTGGACAGGCCTGCCCCAAACTGATGTAAAAGTGGAGTTGGTTGAAATGAATGGTCCAACTGTCTTTCAGTTCACAGGTCTGACTTTCGTTCTAAGCTCATCTTTAATTTTGTTTGGTTTACATGCATTTTAAAAGCAATATTTCATTATTGACTAGGTGCCAGACACACTATTTTAGGCTCTTGGATATAGTTGTGAACAAAACCTAGTTCTTATCCTCATGGAACGTTCATTCTATGGATGAGATGCTGTAGCATGCTTGCACGTGAAGGCTCTGAACTCGGGCTAGAATTTCTCTAGGTTATGAGTAGGGATGTAATTGCTGGGTCATGTGTTAGGCTCATCTTTGGTTTTACTGACTTTACCGAACTGGGCTCCAACATGATCTTATCATTTTATATGGATGAGAGCTCCTCCTCATCTCACCAACCCTTGGTGTTTTTATACATTTAGATTTTGTAAATCTGATGGGTGAGAACTGTTATCCCATTATAAATTAAACTTGTATTTCATGCAAGTTTTTTTGTGGTTCAGTCGCCCAGCTTGTTGTTGGTTGTTGGCCACTGTTTCCTCTTTTGCTTATTCATGTCACCAGCTCAATTTTTGGTTTTCACTTGATTATTTTTAAATTGTGGTTCTTGTCTTTTTCTCACTGATTTGTTGGAAGTTTTTATGTGTTCAAGCTCATGATGCTTGTCTATTATGTGTAACAAATGATTTTACCTGGTCTGAGCTTTTTTTTTTTTTTTTCTCTTTAGTTTATCAATTGTGAGATGGAAGTTTTTAATGCTGACAAATGTTTCCACTTTTTCCTGTAGCTTTTCTATTAAATTGCTTTTTCTTACCCTCAGATCATAGAGACATTCTCTAATTTTTTCTAAATGTTTTTAAGTTTTGCTTTTATACTTAGGCCTCTAATTCACAAGGAATGGACTTATATGTTTGGTATGAGGTAAGAGTTCAATGGATAACTGGAGTTAATATGGCAGACAATGGTTTTATAGTGCCACTTCAGTCATACATTATACTGGTAGTTCTGTATATTCATAGATCTCTTCTGGATACTAGGTCCACTGACCTCTGTCCTACTAGGCCAAATTGTCTATTCTTCACTCAGTAACACAATGTATTAATTAATTTTTAAGTAGAATTATAATGATAATGCTTCTTGATATAAAGCATAACATACTCATCTTATTCCTCTAATCATCTTAACTTTTTGCATTTCCATAATAGTTTTATAATAAGTTGTCAGATTATATTTTAAAATTCTTATTTAAATTTTGATTAGATTTCCTAGATTACTTTGGGGGGAAATTGTATCATAAAGTCTTCTGATTCATGAACATGTCCTTTCTAGACATTTAAATCCTTTTAAAATTTTAAATTTTTCTCCTTTAAGGATTTCACTTCTCAAATATTTTGTTGGAATTTCCTTCCTAAATATTTGTCAAATTGTTGTTAATTTATAGGAATGCACTGAATTTTTATATTCTGATAATTTATCTTAAAACCTTGTTGAAGTCTCTTTGAAATCTCAAATTTTGCTAGTACATGCTTTTGTATTTTTTTAAAAAATACCATTAATAAATTATAAGTATTTTATTTCCTTATTTTTAATTTATTTTTAAATTTGTTCATATGTAATAGATTCATCTAGGATCTCCAGCACAAAAATAAATGCAAGTAGTGTTAATGTTCTATCTTGCCTCTGAAAATTTCAAAATATTTCACTATAATGTATGATGTCTGTTTTAGATTTAGTAATGTTATTTTTCATTAGGAAGAAATTTTTCTATTTCTAGGTTCCTTAAGATTTTATGACAAAGAAATGTTGAGTTTCATTATATATATATATATATATATATATATATATATATATATATATATAATTGCTTTTAGGGAGAAATCTCATGTGGTTTTTCTCCATTAATTTTTTACTATATTTTACAGAGAGGAAGGGAGAGAGATAGAGAGCTAGAAATGTCTATGAGAGAGAAACATCTACTAGCTGCCTCTTGCACACCCCCTACCGGGCATGTGCCCGCGACCAAGGTACATGCCCTTGACCAGAATCGAACCTGGGACCTTTCAGTCCACAGACCGACGCTCTACCACTCACCCAAACCGGTTTCGGCCTACATAGATTTCTTAATATTAAGCCAACCTTGCATTCCTGAGATACACTCAACTTGGTCATGATGTATTGTTTAATACATTAATATCTTGTTGGATATATTTTATTTACAATTTGTTTGGATTTACTATCTTAAATTGTGGTAAAATACACATAAGATAAAATTGATTACTTTAACAATTTTAATGTGTACAGTTCAATATTGTTAAATAAATTCATATTGTTATACAGCCAATCTCCAGAAATTCTTCATCTTGAAAAATGGAAACTCCATACTCAAATAACTACTTTACATTTCCTCCCCTCCTGAGTCCTCAATAACCATCATTCTATTTTCTGTCTCTATAAATTTGACTATTCTAGGACCCTTATGTAAGTGGAGTCATAGATTATTTGTCCTTTTGTGACTATCTTATTTCATCTAGCATACTGTTCTCAAAGTTCATAGGTTCACTCATTTTGTTATGTGTCAGAATTTCCTTCCTTTTTAAAGCTGAATAATATTTCATTATACATATATTAGAGGCCTAGTGCACACATTTGTGCACTAGGCCCACTCTGATCAGTCTGCTCTGATCAGGGTGTGGGGGCTGATTGGGGGCAGGCCTAGCCAGGGGAAGGGGCCACAGGCAGTTGGTGGGTCACCCCTACCCCCTGGTTGAACTCCTGGTCGAACTTCCATTGAGGGAACAATTTGCATATTAGCCTTTTATTATATAGAATATGTTTGTGTGTGTATATATATATACCACATTTTCTTTGCCCATTCATCCATTAATGGACATTGGAATTGCCTATACATTTTTGCTATTGTAAGTAATGCTGTTATGAACATGATATACAAATATCTCATTTATTTATGACTTATCAAAAATACTTGTCTGGTTTAGATATTAAGTTATAATAGCCTAATAAAATTAAAGAAGAACTATTTACTTCCTAAAATGATTTATGTTTGATTGGAACTATCTGTCCCTTGAATATTTAGTGGATATGATCTTTAAAATCAGTTAGTTTTATTATAGTGTAGTTTTTTACTATTTATACAAGTTATTTACTGTTTCCAGGTCTATTCAGATTCTTTATTACTTTTTTTGTCAGTTGTGGTAAATTATAGTTTTCTAGAAATTATTTTACATTATCTAATTTTCTGATATATTCACATAACATCTCACACAATTTTTATTAAATTTATGTACTTTACACTTATGCTTTAGTTTTTATTCTTAATATTTCTTTTTATATTTACTTCTTTATCTTTTATTGAATCTTTTTCCTCTTCAACCAATTTTGTCACAGGTTTGATTATATTTTAGTGTTTTCAAAGTATCACTAGGATTTTTAAGTTTTTTTTTCCTTTTGTATCTCTTTTATTAAATTTTGCTCTGATTTTTAACATTTTATTTTTATTAATTTTACATATATTGCATACTGTACAAGGCATTAGTAGTACTATTTTCACAGTAAATATTTTTATTTACCTACATTATTTAACACTGGTCAATGATCTCTTCCTTTCTTTTTTTTTTTTTCCTCTTTCTCTCTCTTTGCTTTTTGTTTTTGACATTGAGCTTTCTTTAAAGTAGGTTGTTCTGCTACTAGAAAAACTAGCAAAGAAACCATTTACACAACAGATTATAGTTTCAGCAGAGCAATTTGCCTCATGCAGGCTCAGACAAGGTGACCATGAAGGGAGTCTGAAAACCTGAATTTTATGCTAGACTCACACATAGCTGGCTATAGAATATGAAACAACTTTTTCAACTTGCCTATATTCATATTCTTTTATCTTTAAAATGAGGGGATTAGGATTATATACAGTTAATTCTAATTTTAGTTTTTGGTTATTCTGACATTTTTCTTTGCAAGTCCTACTCTAATGGACTTTGCCATCATATTATATTATCTATTATATTAATTATTAATTAAATTTTACTTAATAAAATAAATTTAATTATATTAAATTATTTTAATGCAATTAGAGCTACAAGTATAGTTAACAAAAATATTTTGTTATTGCTACTCAAATTTAAAAAAGTTTAACAAACTAAATATTTTAATTTTCTCTAAATTATTATATAAAACTTATATTGTCAGTTACATTTAATATTTTAATGAATATGAAAATTTTTGTTGTTTTCTGATTATCTGTGATGTTTCCTTCTAATGCTAAACACATATTCACATATAGAGAGATAAAAAGGCAAGCTATTTTATGTTTCCAGTTATCTCAGAAGGTAGAGTAAAATTCTCAAAAAAGTATTTCAATTCACTTAATTTAAAAAATAAACATAACCCATACCATTTTGAGTGCTTGGTAGAAAAATAAGAAAAAAAATAATTAGATTAGGTTGAAAATAAAATTTAAAGAACAAATAAAATTTATTTATTGTGCATAATAAGAATTTCTTAAGTAGTGAATTAATGTCATGTGAAAAATCAAGGGGTTCATTTTTAGAGTCATCTGAACAGAAATGCATTTGAAAGTGAATGATATTGCATCATGACAATATGGGAAAATCAGAATTTTTGAATTCATGTTGAAACTAAAAAGAATTTTTTTAAATATTTTTTTATTGATTTTTTTACAGAGAGGAAATGAGAAGGATAGAGAGCTAGAGACATAGATGAGAGAGAAACATTGACCAGCTGCCTCCTGCACACCCCCCACCAGGGATGTGCCCACAACCAAGGTATATGCCCTTGACCCGAATCAACCTGGGACCTTTCAGACCACAGACTGATGCTCCATCGCTGAGCCAAACCAGCTTTGGCAAAAGAAGATTTTATGGAACAGGTCAGCACTTTTGTCATCACAAGCCAATGATGTAGATTTAGCATCTGCCAGAATTATTCCATTGTAACCATGTAGAAACTAATGCTTATGTAGGGAAGTTCAAGGCAAGGAATGTTCGAGTCTGCTTTAAATACTGTTCTCTGTTATTTTCCTTAATCTTAAAAACTTTGTACTGAGATCTATTCCTAATGTTTGACTTATTAAAGTTAGGCATTATCAGCATTATCACTTATGAAGTAAAAGCAAATTATATTGTTATGCCTATGTCCACAGTCCAAAACCGAACTCACCCTGAGAACAATTAGATATGATTAACTTGGAAGGAAGAAAAATTTTGAAGTTTTCTAATTAGTTCTCAAAAATCAACTTCCCTATATTTTTCTCTTGGGTGTATATTTCAAATACTCATTCCTCTTCTAAGTGCATCTAATGGTTTCTCGCTCATATCCCATCAAAAAGTTCAGCCTTTCCTAGACTTTCCTGTGGAAAAAAAGCATCATTGATTTTGGCAATTGAGAGTGAACACTGGGAACAAAAGGAACAAGTCTTATCTGCATGAAAGAAGTCTGGGGTTCTTCCGGGAGGATCTTCAGCATGTCTCAGAGCCTTCTAAATCATATTTCATACATTTTACTCTCAATATCAAAACCATACATGTTCGTGGTATAAAAGGTTGGAGAAATAGATAAAGTGTAAGAAAGGAAAAATAAAAAGTAACAGTAATGTTATGACGGATATATCTGTTTATTCTATGGCGCATTTCATTTTATAGGTGTACTAGGATGTATTCATTTCCCAGTTGATGAAAATTTAGGCCATTTCTAAATTTTGAATACTTTAAATACTTTAGATGTATATTATTGCCCATAGATCTTTATGTCCATAGCTAATTATTTTCTTATGATGAATTACTAGCCATGGAATTAGGTATGCCTTTGACAAAGTACTTTATAGCTCTAGGTAAGGTTTCAAAATTACCCAGAAAACAATTTTATGTACTCCCTGCAATAGCCATTTTTCAGCAAGTTCAATAGATTTGGTATTATAGCTTTCTTTGTTCTTTTCCAATTTTTAGAACAAATGCATCTATTAATTTCATATGCATTTTTTTCCACAACTTATTCTTGAAATAAAGAAGTTTATTGTGGAGAAAGGATTTTAGCAGAGATTGGCCCCAGTGAAATGCGATACTTGCTCCACCTGAGCACATCAGCTTCCTCGCTTCTCCAGTTGAAAGGGTGGCTCACTTATTTGCATCTAAAGTGCCATAGCTTATTCTCCACGTAGCTGGCCCACCAAAGCCCCACAACCTATGTCATTGAGAGATCTGATTTATGCCGACAAGCTGAAGCTATTGATCATCTTCTGATGTCAATGATTTCCCTCTGACAGGGAAGGATTGTTCGGCCCTGCATGGAGGACACTAAAGTCTCTACAGGAGTCTCACGTAGGAGACTCAAGTTCCTAGAATCTGAATTTACTGTACGGCTGTGTATTATTACATTGTGTAATGAAAATGAAAAAAAAAAATCAATGCCGGACTTAATGCCCAGAGCGATGATGTTGTGTATTCATTAAACAGCATCAACTTTTCAAAAAATATCATAGTATGTCAAAACCCTCTTAGATGATTTCTATAACCTCAAGGTTTTCTAGAAACAAATATATTGTAGACAAGTGCTCGACTTTCTTGCAAAAGTTAATAATTTAATCATAACAAATTTTTATGCGCCCTGATGATGTTTTTTTTTTGTTTTGTTTCCTGTGCTAAGTATTCTTTAAAAATCTTTCAGTGGTAAATGAAATTGCATTATGACTGTTAGCAAACTCCTACTAGCTTATTCAACATGCAAACCATGTTTATCAGACACAGGCAGTAGAATGTATTAGTGAGGAATGTAATGGCTCCAATCCATCTTCTCCACTTAATAGCCACAATCTTGGGCAATTTAGTTAACCTCTCAAGGCCTCAGTTTTCTCTGTAAAATGGGGATAATTTAAATCTTACTTCAAGAAGTGCTACAAGGATTAAGTAAGATAACATGTGCTTATAACAATGCCTAAAACCTAATAAGTGCTCTATAGACAGTATTGATTGATATAATTCTTCCATAGATTCAACATTTTGCTCAACACAATAATATATATATTTACTAATTTCTAATTTACAACATAGCATAGGAAATAAGATATGTATGCAAAGCCTACAAATTCTTCAAGATTAAATGCATTAATGTCTTCATTAATCTCATCTTGTTCAAGGTAATCTTTCCCACTGCACCTTACATGAACTTCTTTTTATCATGTTCTACCAAGTTTTATAATTAATTATGTACATGCCTAATTCTTTCCTACCAGATTCTGATCTCCTTGAAGCTGATTTATTTCATCCTTCTCCTCCGTGCTTTGTCCATTGAATGAATGAATGAATGAACGAACAAGTAAATGACTAACAATACAAAGCAATATTTGGCAATCGCCACAAGGACATCACAAGCAAAACACTGCAGACTTTCACCTTCATCTCCTCCCATGAAAACTGGAGAGGTCCAGGAAAATCCTCTCCTGATTTGCCTTATTAGGGATCGTTTTATGAAAAACTTGGCACTGGAAGAGTTTCTTAAAATGATTGAACAAGGCACTCAGTCTTGCCTCACTGGGGCCTCAGCTTCTTTAATCAGCCTTTTCTAACCCTGTCTCTACCATGTGAAACTCAGGAACCATGCATTTCTTTGCGGAATACATGCCTCTTTAAATGTACAGAAATAGCCCGAGCATTGATTTTGAAAATGTACTTCACCCCCACAGCACATGTCCTAGGAAACAGAGAGCTCTCTACGACAGAGACGCACATTATGTGCGAAAAGATAACTTCATAATGGTTTCTGGATTGTTAAAATCGGAGGAAACCAATCCTTTTAGAGGAAAGTTACAGTAAATGTCACCGTATGAATAAACATTGTAGTGACATGCTTAAGCCTGTTTTTACTTGTTATGATTATGTTGCCCGACTCTTACAGCAGAAGTGCCTCTCTCCGCTTTTCCCTCACATTAACATTTACGACGGAGGGGCAGCGCTCCCCTCTGCTCACATCAGCCAAAACGGGCCCTTTTTCACCCAGCAATATTTCAACAGTGAGCGACCAGCACAAACCCAGCTTGCTATGGACCCCAGCATGTGCCACCAGCTTTACCCCAGCCAACAGAACTGCCATTTGAAATCCATCTGCTACATTTCATGGACCTAAATTTTGACCTAGCGGGTAGTCGCGGAGTTCAAACTGAGCAGAAGGGAGCAGGGGGTTCTAAAGGGAAACATTCTTCAGCGCTCCTCGGCGGCGTTCCCCGAGACATGAAACACCTAAGACAGCACCGCGAGGCATATTTTTCCCGTGCAGAAGAAAGCAGGAAAGAGAACACGCCTCCCCACCCTTTCTTTATATTCCAATGAGATTTGCTAGTTTAACCGGGGCTGCAGTACAAAAGCACTTGTGGTTCATGTTATATTAATAGTGTGGCCTGATTATCAAAAACCATTACTCTTGGTTATCTTGCAGCGGCTGTACCGAGCTGCTATAAGTCAGAGTGACTGCCCACACAGCGTTTGCTCCATGCTTATGATAACAGTATCCTTAATGCAAAAGTGCATTTGTAAAATTATTGCCTTTTAAAGATCAGATGTGTTATAAATGAGATGTGATCACGCAATTGCCTTTCCCTGCATATATATAAAAAAAAGAATTAAATACATAAATTAAACATCAGTATCCTCCTTTGTCATAGCTTCACCGGGGTCAGTTTACTTGTGGTCAAACTCAGAGGGATGGCTTTCAAAGCAGATGCGCCGTTAGCTGAATCCTGGCCAGGGGCACAGCGGTGGTTTTTCTTCCTGGCTTTGATGCTGTCTTCTGTAGCACTGCTTTCTCTCTGGGCCTGGGGAATCCAACCCTTTTTTTATGCTGGTTGAGGGGTGCTTTGTTTAGTTTAGTTTTGTTTTTTAAATGCAGTCATGATAATGGATCTGAAACCTTCAAATCATTGTTTCCGGTCCTTTGCAGAACTCCATGTGGCTCTGAGTGGCTGCATTCACAGCTCCCTCGTGCAAACGCCACGCCTGTGGTTGACTTTCATTCCGCCCTCCCAGACTATGACACTTTCACAGGCTCGGCCTTTTGTAAGAGAGAAGAAACAAAGATCAGGAAGGGAAGCAACTCTATTAAAGTAAAAAAAAAAAAAAACAAAAAAAACAAAAAAAACCCTCAGTTTTCATGCTCACCAATCTTCTTCTCTGGGTTATATGTTTCATTATACATGTTGCACCGACTGGGAATAAGAGCTATGGCTTTACTTATGAAAACGCAAGGGACTCTATTACTGCCCATCTCTCAAGCTCCCAAGTTCCCTTATAAACAAACATGCAAGCAAGCGGTAAATATACAGGGCTCTGCCTTCCCTTATGTTTTTTCCTATCTGAGCAACATTTTCGAGTCCTTGATTGTTATAGACAGTTAAGCTTTTCGGCCCTAATTCATTAAAAAAATATATTCCTGACAAGTTGTTTGAAATGTGGTCCCGTAAGCTTTCTCTGTCTTTTAGAAACTGTTTCATATCTCTATCTAAGAAGAAAAGCCAGCCAAGATTTACATTTTAATTTAGTTAACCAAATAGTTCAGACTGTGTTCTCCAAAGACAAAGACTGGTCTGTAAGTGGGCCGGATTTTCCTGTATTTTATTGCTGTAATTTGCATGAGAAACACCAGATCCTGTATAATTGTTGCTTTGTTGTTGTGATCCGAGTAGCTGTTTCCAATGTCAATAATTATAACTTGAAATGAAATTTAGTAGCAGTTAGGGGGTGGGGAGTGGAGGCGGCTGCCAGCCAGTCAGAATTTCACATCAAACTAACCACAGTCTAGCCTTCTAATGCGATGCGAGCGGCAACCAGCTTCCAGCAAAACTCCGCGCAAAGTAAACAGAACAAGCAAGTCACTTGAGCTTTGCCACACTATACATCTTGTGTTATGACATTCTGTTTGGTGTCTAATGAAGAACTAGCATGTTTTATATATGATGGCTCCTAATTGCTTCATTACCCATGCAAATCATAAAGGCAAACTGTGTCTTATCATAAAATCTGTAACTAGGCCATTTAAAAGCCGGGCTCAGAAAAGCATGATTATGTCCATGCTTCTTTCGCTCCTGCCTTCTTTTTTTTTCTTTTCCTTTTTATGACTTTGTATTAAGTTGGAGCATTTTCTCTGTGGTCATTTGTTCCTTTAGATTAGTCTTCAGTTAAGATAAGCATGTAATGGATGAAGCGAGGGGCCGCGTGTCGAGATTGCTGCCGCTGCTGCGGCTGCTGCTCTTGGCCCAGCTGCGTCAGCAGACCCACCCACCCACCCCTTGGCCCCGGTGATCCCAACTTATCTGCGAAGAAGGACACTGTGAGGGGAGGCTGCAAAGTCAGGGATCCGCCCTAGCGCCATGCGCCTGCGTGGGCCCTTGGTCAACCTGGGCAGATGCCACTGCTGGGACTCACTGCTGGGCCCACCTTATTAAAGGGAACAAGAACGCAACAGGAGAGGAAAAAAGGAAACGCAAGTGTAAGCTGGGGAGAGCACTGACCACCTTCTGAGAGCCCCCCCAGCAGAGTGAGCTGTAGTGATAGACAGTCACGTCTTTGTTACTGGAAATTTGGGGCCTCCTGAGCTCCTTATTCCAGGTAATTAACACCTCAGCCTTGACTTAAGGCTGCTTTTCACATTCTCCTAATAACCAGCCCATAGCGAATAGGCAGCATGTTGTTGCTTTTCTTATCAAAGGGAAAAGGCAAGTCTTCCATGAAGGAATTTGATTATATATATATATATATATATATATATATAATAACATGAAATTAAAATCTTACAATGCTGTTTTCAAGGATTGCAGGCATACAGACTGGAAGAGAAGACAGGGGCAATCTGTTACAGTAAATATAATTCCAGACTAACTAGCAGAGGTGGTGTCATGGAAACAAAGAAATTCTGCCTGTGCACTAATTCCTCACCGCAGCTGTTGGGGTGTTAGATTAGGAGGCTGTACACCTTTCCGAGGAATATTAAAGCAGACTGTCTCACCGCCTGTGTCTGTCCTCGTAGCCTCATTCTTGCTGCTAGCAGAGCATGTCCCAACTGTTGTCAATTTATCAATGTAACCTGCACTGGTGGGCACAGTGTGAGCAGCCATTAGGACAGGTGCCTCTATCCATCACAGCCAGTCACTTATTCCACCTTGTCAAGGAAACTAAATGGAGCTTTTGGAGAAATGTAAACAACTCTCTAATGGACAATCAAAGCGCCACTTTCTGAAGCAAACAAGAAGAAGAAATCTGACAAGACATTTTTTTTGGAGGGGGGTACTATTTAAGTGTTCTTTAAAAGAACTTTTTAATGGCTGTGGTTTTAAAACAAGAGGGCGGAGTGGACGTAAGGAAAAGTAAAGGGAACTGGTAAAGTCACGAAAACAGAGCCCTTCTTGTGGGCAGAGATTGAGAAATTAGGCTGAAGAGAAAGGTGACGTGTTGAGTAGACTATTCGGGGGCGGGGGGAGGAGGGACAGAGTTGACAAGAGAGTTAACTTTAAAAAAAAGATTAATAGAAAATGAAGGCTTGTGGTTATTTTTTATTAACGTTTAGAGTTCCAAATCTGCACGAGGAGAGCAGAAAAACACTATTTAAATATCCACTCCCCAAGACCACCCTTCATGGCAGAAGCCTAACTAAACAGATGGCTGTTCCACCGTGTCCCCGAACGTGGAAAAGTCAGCTTTGTCAAACCAGGAGAGGAAGCAAATTCCTCAGAAAATGCCCTCGCTTTCACCCCCTGCTTGGGACTATTCTTAGCTGATCAGCATCCCCCTGCTGTGACGGTGCTGAAGGGGAGGAGACAACCTTCAAAGCAGCAGTTGCAGCAAGTCTGGCCCAGTTCTGGGATGCACCTTGAATGTCACTGACGTGGCGAGGTGGCCAGGGCGCACCGTGGAGCGCAGGTGTTCCTGGCGCCGCTTGCCCGTGCCTTTAGGCAGATGGACAGAGCCACACTGAGCCAGCTGAAGCTTCTGGGTGGGCTTCCAGAGACACTCTGTGGTTATCCATTCTGGAGGCAACAAAGGCAAGCGTGGCTGCCAATAGCTGCGTCATAGGGGGAGGAGAGGTGGCCAATCTCAGAGCTGAATGCAAATAAAGAGAAAAAAGAGAGATGCTCTGGGAAGAGGGTACCTTCCGGGTATCAGGTAGCAGCAAGGGGCCAACCAGTCACTGCAACCTTCCTTGCTGACATTTCTGGGATAGAATAGTAGAATAGGAAGCCTGATTTGGGAGCCTTGATATTGGCCCCGACTCTCATGAGAAAATGCCTTCCCTGGTGGCGGTCACCTACTTTGTTCTCGATAGTTTTCATTCCTAATTTATGTTTGCCCTGGGATCTAGAGGTCCACATGCTATTCACATAACGTGAGCAAATGGTGGATGTTATCAGCCTTAGAGTGGTACTATGACCCAGTTTTCTAGTTAAATCGTCCCAACAGTCAGGACCAAAATGGAGGGTGGTGGAAACAAGCCACCCGCTGCATGGAGTGTACATCTTTGTTTCTGGTTGGGTGAGCCACTCTCCAAACCAGTGCCCTCCACTGGGACTTTCTGCAATCATGGAAATATTTGGCGATGCCCAGTGTGGACACCACTAGCTGCCTTTGGCTTCTGAGCACATGAAATGTGGCTAGCATGAGTGAGGAACTAACTATTTAACTTGTATTTTATTTTAATTAATTCAAATTTAAATAGCCCCATGTGACGAGAGACTACCCTTGGAAAAGGCAGCCTTGACCCATTTCCTGAAAAAATTTGACTGTGTCTGAATCAGATAAAGTTCTGCTGGAGCTATGCTGTCCAGAATAGTCGCCCACATGTAGTATTTAAATGAATTATAATGATAAATAAGTTAATATTTAGATCTTGAGTTTCACCAGCCCCATCTGCAGGGCTCACTGACCACACATACCTAAGGGATACTGTATTAGCCAACCACAAAAACAGAATATTTCATTTTTATAGCAAGCTGTATTGGACAGAGCTGCAGTGGGAGTCATGTAGACATCAAAGCAAGAAGCAACTAACCCACTAGAAAACCATCCCATAATTCAATATAATGTGCACTGGGTATCTACTTCTTTTTACCAGGAGCTATGTCAAATGCTGCAGCTACAGTGGTAAATAATAAATGGATAGTCCTGTCTACATGAAACTTAGAAACTAGTAGAAATTCAGAAGTAATTATTGACTGGAGAGTATTATGCTAAGCGAAATAAGCCAGTCAGAGAAAGATCAGTATCACATGATCTCACTCACATGTGGAATCTAATGAACAAAGTAAACTGATGAACAAAATAGGTCCAGAGACATAGAAGCATGGAATACACTGTCGAATCTCAGAGGGAAGGAGGGGGAGGAAGAGTGTGTGTGTGGGGGGGGGGGGGGGAGATCAACCAAAGAACTTGTATGTATATATGCATAACCCATGGACACAGATCATAGGCCTGGGGTGGGGACGGGGGTGAGCTTGAAGAGGTCAATGATGGGGAAAAAGACATATATGTAATATTTTCAACAATGAAGATTTAAAAGAAAAGAAAATATATATCTGTAATCTGTAAAATATGGGAGAACAATATACATCATACATAATGGGGCCATTTGGACTCGAAATAGGTGGTACATGCTTTGGGTACATGCTAAATTCTCCAGAGACTTTTGAAAATAGAATTCCTAAAATAAAAGCCAGATCAATGTAATAAAATATATTTAAAAACAAAAGTAAATATTGTAGTATTATACAGTTATTATAAGAGGTGACTAAGTAGAGCTATAGTAGGACATGAAAAGATCAGCTAACCCAACTTCAAGGGTCAAAAAAATTGTCCCTGAAGAACTATCCATGCTGAGTCAGGGGCAAAGAAGGCATTACCAGCCATGTTAGAAGCTGAAGGGTATTTGCAAGGGGTGAAATGGCTAGAAAGGTAAGCAAAAACTAAATCACATGGGGCCTTGTCAACCCAAAGTGCAGACCTTAATCTCAGAGCCCTGGGATCCACTGAAGGGTTTTAAGCAGGGAAGTGAAGGAGTCACGAACCCACTTTTGAAAATCCCCTGACTTCACCTGAGAAAAAAAAGATTTTCCATAAGGTGCAAGACAGTAGACCAGTTAAAAGAATATCGCACTAACTCAGACATCACAGGCTGGTGGCCTAGAGTATGTAGGAGTGGAGATGAAAAAAAAAAAGTGAGTCAATTTGAGAAATATTTAGAAATAAAAACACTTAATCCTTCATGGCTCCATGAAGTGTGCTCACCTATCCAGGTTACAATTATTTATTCAATTTTAACTATCTGAAAATGAAAATAACAAACAATAGGAAGCTTTTATATTGCTCATTCTGTTAATGTTTCCCCATAAATGAGATCTGTATCATCGATGTTATATATTATAGATTAATATCCTCTTATAGCCATAGGCCAAGCTTATTTCAGTTTTCACAGCACTCAGTGTAGCTTCATAAGCAGATTGGTGATTAATTAAAGTGTTCTGGTACTTTGGAAAGGCGGTTTAATACTCTTTAGATAGAAGAGTGAGGTATTGTCTATGTTTCAAGATGTATTTTTTCTTTAAGTAAGACTTGAACTTCAGTTTTTCAATAGAAGTTGACACATTGGGTCATCTTAGTAAGAAAACTTCAAATTTCTCAGTTTTACATTTAAGATCTCAATAACTTGCCTTTTAATTAGGCACATATATTTACTGGAAAATTTAATTTTGCTTATATAATTTAGGCATTTGCATTCATTAATTGATTATGATGGATATTTACTGACCACTGCTTTATAGCTTTCAATAGGAGGTTAGTATTTTGTTGTTGTTATTTTATTTTATTCTTAAACATATTTTTATTGATTTCAGAGAGGAAGAGAGTTGGAAACATTAATGATGAGAGAGAATCATTGGTCAGCTGCCTCCTGTACATCCCCTACTGGGGATCAAGCCCATAACTGGAGCATGTGCCCTTGACAGGTATCAAACTAGAACCCTTCAGTCCACAGGCTGACACTCTATCCATTGAGTCAAACCAGCTAGGGCAATAGGAAGCTAGTTAACTTCAGATTAAATGATTTTCTTATCCCCAATGGCAAAGTAAGGAAGAACAGAGAAATAATGGGCTAGCCTAGAATAGAATCATATACACTAAGTCTTCACTTAACACCCTGTAACTTTAAGCACAAACATACCACGAAACCAATTTTCCCATAGGCCAATTTAAATAAACAAGAGTTCAGTTCTCATGACGTCTCATCAATGTTGTCACAAAACAACGTTGAATGAAATGATGCTTTTTTGAGAACCTGCTGTACAAGTGGAAGTTAGTCACGAACCACTTCGTGGCTTCCTTGGAGCTTTACATTCCAAGTCCAGCCACCTCAGAAGTTAACATCTGAACTGGGAAACCAAGGTATTTATTCCCACCTGCAGCCTACTAGCAACTTTGGTCAAACAATCCAGAAGTATGAAGTATTTGAAACCTGGAATACTCAATACTGTTATTGCCATTTGCACCCTCGAGTTGCATTATGTGTCTTCACATTCATGAATTTGACATTCATGGTTTTCCTTATCTGTGCGTGACCGTGAATAAAGTCAATCACAATGGCATCAAAAGGATTATAATATAAACAAACCCAGAGAAGCTATGTCAGTCACCAAGGGCCCCCAATTAGTAAATTTGCAAACCAGGGTTTGTGCGAGTGTCTCTGACCACATTATCCTGCTCCCAACAACACAGTGATTTAAACGTTATTGAGGCATGAAATTCCATGGCTGGGGCAGAACTGAATGAGTTCGCTGGTGGGATGCCTGGTGGGGACCACCCAGGACCTCCTCCCCTCGGGACTTGATTGCTCTCCACTCCCTACAAGGAACAAATAAACATAATTGCTCGATGTGAAACACTGCTGAAAAGTAAAATAATTGTTTGGACTGGTGATAAAACTGAAGAGAAGGTCACCCTTCTTAAGAACTGAGAGCTTTCCAGAGGTCTCAGTCAATGACTCTCTTACTGGGATCAGGTGCCATGCCAGTGGAGAAAGCAGAGGGTGTGGCTGTGCAGTTCAGAAGCAGCTCTGAGTCATTTCTCTGCTGATGAGCCCGGCAGTTTACTGTCTGTGTAATCACTGCTCTGTTCGGATGTAGTAGATGTGATTTGTGTCTGACTGGCACCATGTGACTGGATCGTATAAGTCACAGTCACTTCATGAACGTTACGTTATTAATGCCAAGAATATGTATGTAGATGTCTGTATATCAGGTACCATTTGACATAGGAAAACTTACTGTAAAACTAAATTCTCCAACTCACAATTTTTTATTGAGTTACAATAAAAGGAGGAGGATAAAAATCTAGGGATGGCTTTTCTATGTGCTGATTATTTTAGTTCTGATGGGAAAACTACCTGCTGAAGGTGTGGAAATCACACCACAATTCAAAAAGCATGTGCCATTTTTAGGGAGTAAAATCTAAATTACCATAGATGTTCTCTTCCTCCTGAGACATTCTCCCAGGTTCTGTTTTAGCCACCTAGGTCCCAAGGCAGTCTTCACTGGACTATCTTGTTCTGTTTGAGTGGGCAAAAATGGGTTGGAGAATGTAGAAAGCTGGGGTGCTTTAAAGAGAATTCCTAAAATCAATGTTTTTCTCCTTCCTGCCCCAACTCTCTACCTTCCTCATTAAGAAAATCTGTACTATACAAAAGACTCTTAGTTTGCCAAATGATGCATATAAGGTGGAGTTTGGGTGGGAGATTGGGTTTTTTTTTGTTTGTTTATTTCTTTGTTTGTTTCTCTATTTTGTTTTGTGGTTTTAGCTCTGGGTCATAAAATTAGGAGTGGATACATTTGCCCTCATTCTTCTGCTTCTCCTTGTTTTAGATTCTAGCAGCAAGGGCAGAAGGCCCTCCATTTACCTAGAACCATTTGTTTTTTCACAGAGTAAATGAATACTGAGTATCTAAGATGAAGCAAGCATGGTTCTAGGTCCTGGGGAGACATACGAGGTGGGGGGAGGGAAGAGAAAGACAGCCTGCCCTCATGGAGCTTACATTCTATATATATCAGCAGTTTTTAACAGGAGCAACTTTGCTCTCCCCTCCCACCCAGCTGACATTGGGCAATGTCTCAGGACATTTTTGAGTGTCAGGACCTGTGGGAATATTGTTCTCAGCACCTGGGGGTAGAGGCCAGAAATGTTAAACAGCCTACACTGCACTAAGCTATTTGGTCCCAAATGCCACAGTGCCAAGGTTGAGAATTCCTGATGTCTGTACACAGTGTGCTGGAAACTGAAAGTCAGATGGGTGTGCTTATATCAACAGAGGTTGTGGTATTGTATTCATGTGTTCTGGATGTAGGCACAGGAAGTGCTCGGGGCTCTGAGGTGGACGGTTCAGATCTATAGCCCAAACGTGTTGGTCAGGCTCTTTTTAAGTTGCAAGCAACAAGACATTCAACTCAAATGAGCTTGGGGAAAAAGTTGTATGAGCTTACAAGGCTGAAGAAGAAGCTTCCTAGCTTTCAAAAGTGAAGGAAAGACCACATCAGCAAAGGGCCCAGGCACTAAAACCAGGACTACTCTGCTCACAGGACTCCTCTGCTCTCTTTTTGCTTCCCTCATCTGCTTCTCCCTCCTCTTTGACCAATGGTGCCTCCTGTGCTGCCGCTGCTGAAGAAGGGGTTGCACCTAGTGGAGCCTTGCCTCTGAAAACCTGGCTTACTCACCCCAGAGGAAGGAATGACAGTTTAAGCATGGCATCCCTATCTTGAACAATTTCTTGGCCTTGTTCTGGTCATGTGCTAATCTCTTACCTGAGATGAGGTTCTAGGATTGGTCATACCCATTCTTTTTTTTTAAATATATGTATTTTTATTGATTTCAGAAAGGAAGAGAGAGACAGAAACATCAATGATGAGAAAGAATCATTGTTCAGCTGCCTTCTGCACATCCCATACCAGGGATCTGGCCTAGAACCTGGCCATATGCCCTGACCAGGAATGGAACCATGACCTTCTGGTTCATAGGTCCATGCTCAACCACTGAGCCATGCCTGCTGAGCATGGTCAAACACATTCCTAAGGCTAGTCCGTAGAGATTCCGAAAGGGAGTCTGGGATATTATTGTTCACAACTCATTATACCACAATAAATAGGCAAAAGGAAATAGCTCTGCAAAGGAAAAATGTATGTGGAAGGGGGGATGTATATCTAAGTATACTGTAATGAAGGATGTCAAATTGTAGCCATGCTTTAAGGCAGTCATTTCAAACCATTTTTGCATTAAGACCTCTTATACTGACACTCCTCTCTTTCCCAGCCTTATGCCATCCAAAATATGTGACATATATTGGTATATTTATTACATTACAGTGATTTTTTTTCTTTTCAAGTGTACTCTAAGCATTATATAGAAACTTTTGATTACCAGTAATAATCAGAGAACAAGGAAACTTTTCCATTGATCAGCACATTAACTGGACACCTATTATGTGTCAACTTTCATACTGAACACAGGGGAGAACACAGCAAAGAAGGAAACACAGCACCTGCCTTTGAGTTTATAGTCTGATTGGGATATAAGGCACATGCACCTGAAACGTCCCATGGTGATATCAGGTAGGCTGGATACCAGCATCTTCTGCCCCTGCCTCAAAGGGCAAATGTCACTATTCTATCATCTGTGAGTTTTACCAGTTGGGTTAGAGAGCCAACTACTCCTGCCTCCCATTCTCCTACTTGCTTTGACTTGTTTCTCCTACATTTGATGCTTTTCCTGCTGAGCCTGTCCCATCTGCCAGAACCTCTAAGGTGCTGTGGGACCTTCTACTCTGGCCCCATATGGCAAATACCAACAACAAAAATGCCGTTCTGTATTGGGCACTGTGCAGGGTGTTTGTATCCCCATCACACTAATGTTTTTGAGTCGTGCTGTGAGGTCAGTACGTATGCCCATTGTGCAGTGTTGGAATCTGAAGCAGCAAGTAGCCTGGTAAGAGTCCCCAGTGATGACGCAGCTCCAAAGTGACCGGGCCTGAATTTGGCCCCAGGCCTATCCGACTCCAAAGACCATGGTGCAGAGTCTCTTTGCCATTTCTTCCTCCATGAAGCAGCCAGGCAGTAGAAATGATGAATAGCTTTTAAGTGCTATAGACACTAAAAACGATAGGGATTCAAGAAGGAGAAATGTGGAGGAAATTTAGGACAGCTTTGGCAGAAGAGTCTAAGGGAGGTATTCATCCATTCCAGATGTTTGTTCCCAGGCTCAGGCCAAGTACTGAGAGGTGACTTCCATGTACCTTGCATTAGCCCGGCGAGGGAGTGATGCTGTCCCGGCCAAGATAACCAATCCTGGTGGTGAAAAGGAACGCAGAAGAGCCCACCTGTGCCAGGCAACTCTGCTAGACTCTTCCACACACTCTCTCAATCTCAACGAATCCTCCCGGGGCCCCAGTGGGTAGTCATGTATTCTCTCCTTGCAGATGTAAAATCTACTCCTAACTAACCAGAGCAAGGCCACAGGCAGCAGCAGAGCCGAGGTTCCACTGACTGCTTCTGCCCCAACCCTCACTATCTTCATTCCATTCCTCCCCCCAGAAAAGAGTGTCCTATTCGAAATAAGGGATTAAAAAGCAGAGCCTTCCCTGCCCGCCTCCCCCATTAGCACCAGGCATTTCTTCCACGAGGTAAACATGGAAACCTGTGCGGGCAGTGAAGATTCCCTCCATCATGGGCAGTGCCGGTGCTTCCCCGCTCTCTGCAAAGCCTGATCATTAACTTTTGTCAAGCCTTCGTACAAATGCTCACAGGGTCCTGCCACTCTCCACAGGTACAGCCACATTATTAATTTCTAAATACGTGACAGTCGTTTCCTCCAGTGGAAAATGCCTTGGCCCCCACAGTCTCAGGCATCCAGCCACTGAAATCATCAGAGAGGAGCAGGGGAGGATGCAGATGGAGGGCTATAGTTTGTAGATCTCACTCATTTTGGAACTAAAGGATGACTTCCAAAAACTGGCGTGAGTACAGAGCTTGTGTAATCTCCATTCGCAGTGATTTTTGCTTGATTGATGTGCCATTAATACTTTAATTGGCAACAGGTGCAGTTGATTGTTGGTTCCTACGCTGAGAAATGTGAAATTGAACATAAGGTTCTGATAAATTAATAAACTTCTCTGCTCCAAACAGTTGTTGCTGTGAACTAACTTTCTATGAAGCACTGCTCCATCAAGCATGCTGGATTCTTTATGTTAAAAAGCAAAGTGGTACTTAATGATAAATTAAAATTACAAAAAGAGCCAGAGAAAGAACATAATAACATCCCCCCCCTCCCAGGGAAAAGGGAAATCGCTGGAAGGAGCAGAATGTGATTTATGAAATAAATTGGTTCCCTTTTGTAGACCAAAGTGTTTTGTCTCTAGATTCCATATCACATTATTAAAATAACTTTGTGTTACTTAATATAAATGGGGGAAGGGAGAATAAAGGATTTTTATATAAGGTCCTTTTTCTCCCTGAGGTAAAAATTAATATTGAGCAGAAACTTAGGGGAAAGAAATCCTGAAGTTTCTATGAAATCCCTTAAAGTTGTGTTTTATTTATTAACCCTATATATTCTGAAGCCATTTGCAATTATTTTATTGTAAAAGACTGTCTCTGATGGGGACCAAAGAACTGTAGGCTTTAATTTCTAAGAGTGAGAAAGAGACTGTTTACTCACAACCCTGGTTTTGATGGTGAATGAGCACAAGCTGTTGTTTTTGTTCCCTGAACCAAACATAGAGGACGATCCAGGATAGAAGGAGGTTGAATGGTATTAGAGCTTCACCCTCCCCCATCCGAAGAGTCTCAGAGTCTCAGGAGTAGAAAGAAATCCTAACAATGTGCAGGGAATGGTAGCTTGAGCAGAGGAGTCCCATGGACCCCAAAAGTTAAACTAGACAGGTAAGAGATTTCTAGCTGCGTGCCTTTTCCTTCTCTAAATGGATCCTTGCTATGCGGTGGCTCTTATGGGTCAGAAAGTCAGAAACCTGGAGCCACCGGGGCACCAGAACTAAATAAGGGGAGTGCTTCCAGGCAAGGCTGTGGAGCCAATGCCACTGAGTACAGGTGACCCTACATTTCCTCCCCTCCCTTGTAGTTGGTGCCAGGGGGCAAATCCTTATGAAATAAAAGTTGTGGGGAAAATGCAAGAATATGTTAAACTCCGAAAGTGATTCTAAAAGTTCTTACTCTCCTCATGCCCATTCAAACAAATAAAAACTTTCCCAAAAGAGTGCATGGTCTTCTTTTAGAATCTAATAGACCGGGCTGAGAAAAATTAAGCAATGATATGAAAGGTATGAATAATATCCTTAGTGAAATTTATTTATTATCAAAATATACGCAGCCAGTTAATGTGCGGTATCAATTCAATGATAAGGAGCAAGAAGTGGTTTTATCATTTCCAAGAACTTCTTTCCACCTTACCATGCCAGATTTCCCTTCAGCATTCTTTAATGATAACTTGGACAAATGCCCTGACTCTTTGGTCACTGCTGGTTATTAAAAGTCCAATCTAGTTGAAACTTCAGACTCCGTGTCAGGATAAATCTCTTCTCTCTCTCCGCTTCTAAAACAGAGGGAGCACAGGGATCCACAGCGGGGAGGGGCCCACAGTGTCCTCTTTCTCTGCTCTTCTTCACTCTCAGGAAAGGGATAATGTCCAATCCGGTGATGATTCTGCATATTCCTTTGTTTGAGGCCTAACTCTTCTGCTGTTGGGAATAAGAAATCTAAGCTAACTACTCAGGGGTTGACGCTTGGGAAGTTCCCTGCTCTCTCTATGTGTCAACCTGGTTCTATGGTCTTATATGGTGGCGAGGAGTCAAGAACCCCAGTCCTACTCCACAGAAGAGAATAAAATCTTACCAGAGAATAAAAGCTTCTCACCATTGTAAAAAGCTGCACTTTTTACAATGCTGAGCATCTGGGACCAAGCTAGGATGAAGCAGTGACAGTCACCTCAGGTACAAAATTTAACCAGGCACCCAAAAGCTCATTAATCAAGATAAATAGTATTGTAATGTAACATTTTTAAAAATAAAACTTAAGCCCTAGCCAGTTTGACTCAGGTGATAGCACATCAGCCTATAGACTGAGAGTTCCGGATCCATTACTGTCAAAGGCAAATGCCTAGGTTGCGGGCTTGATCCCCAGTAGGGGGCTTTCAGGAGGCAGCCAATCAATGATTATCATCATTGTTGTTTCTCTCTTTCTCCCTTCTCCCTTCCTCTTTGAAAGCCATAAAAATATTTTTTAAAATAAAAATTAAGACGAAAATATCTATGATGAACCAAATATCAACATTTTCAATAAAGATAGGATCTATATGGATTATTTTTCCTTTTGCCTCAGGGTCTAAAGTGTCATTGGGAAGTGCTGGTTTTGACAGGCTCTTTCCCTCATTTCCACAGGACTCTTACATAGACCAGAAAAGAGGGTTGGGTGGTGGCTGATGGAAGCAGGGTCAGTTCTGCTTCTCATAGCCCTGAGGAGAAGATATGTCTTCTACTATTGATGAGTCCTTTTACAAAGTAGGAAACTTGATGCCTCATTGTTTACAGCAGATGGTCTTACCTTCTGGCCCATTCAAGAGCATTACCAAAGCCCAGCAATTTTAAAGAGAGAGAAACTAAAGAGTACCTCTAACAAATACAGAATGCATATTACTTTATAAGCATACATTTTTTTTTAAATCTCCGTATTCTAGATTCTAAATCATCAATAAAATACACAAAAAGAGCCACTATGGATTGAAAAATAATGTTTAAAATTGTAATGTTCTCCTGTGTTTGACCTATAAAAATGACAAGTTCATTTTGTTCAAACTAATATATATGTAAACTGTATATTATCTGACCATAATGCTATAATATTAGAAGTCAAAAGGAGAGCTTGAAAAATATTTCTGAAGTTGAATATAATTACTACAAAGAAAAATTTTGCCTTCAGTCATCTTGATTTGGACTAAGCACCTTCCCATTAAAATCTACAATAAATCCAGTATAAGAAACATAAAATAATTAAAACACTGAAAAGCAACACACACACAAACAGAACTTGAGACTCTTATCCTTGAGAGAAGAAAAGCACTTAGTGAGATCCATAGTCACCTAGCTTTTTCCAGTGGACATTTGCAAATTTTTATCATGAAAGAATAGAATCTTATCAGAAAGTGGCAGTTCCAATAGTCTGAAAAGACAGATCTTAGAGGTCAGGACAGCTGAAGGAGCTGAGACTTGAAAGGTAAAAATCCTGAGAGAAGAAAATCACAAGATAGCCTAAAAATCTCCACTAAAACTCCACTTGAAGCCTTGGTCAATTTTTGAGCTGCACACAGTGTATGCCTTTAAAATGCTATCAGTCACCTGCAGCTAGAAGGCAAAAGAGCTAAGCAGAGATTTTTAGGAACCTTGTGATTCTGGGGAGACAGAAAGATATTCAAGGTCTGCTCATGTGGAGTGGCCCTGGTACACATTCTAGGCTCTCAGTTGAGACTTTGGGAAGTCTACCAGTATATCGAAGGAGCAAAGATGAAATAAAATGTAACAATCTAAAATAAATCTTCAATAGGATTGAGGTAATCCCAGCATATATTCTCTGCTGCCAAATCTTAACCCTCTTAGAAAGTAGATGCCACCCATATTCTATATAATTTTAATGCAATTAATATACACTGTCCATCATCCAGCTGTGTGGCTCAGTAGTTGAGCATCAACCTATGAACCAGGAGGTCACAGTTTGATTCTCAGTCAGGGCATATACTCAAGTTGCAGGCTTGATCCCCAGTAGGGGGTGTGCAGCAGGCAGCCAATCAATGATTCTCTCTCATCATTGATGATTCTATTCCTCTCTCTCTCCCTTCCTCTCTGAAATCAATAAAAAAATATTTTTTAAAAAATGAATCCATTGATCAAAAACCAAGAATAAACAGCCATACAGATAATTTTGGTATTAAATTATTTTACAGGGACATTAAAATAACTATGCTCAACAAAACAGAGGAAAACGAAGAATTTAGCAGAGTTGTATTTTATACAAAAACTAGATTTACATTTATATAGAACTGAAAAATATAGTAACTGAAATTAAAAATTCAAGAGATGTGCTTATAGCAAATTAGACAGCAGAAAACATTGTAAACTAGAATAAGGTAAGTTTTAGGTAAGTTCAAGCTAGAGCTTTAAATGTAGAAAGAAAAAATATAGAAGTTAGGAAGCAGAGTAAGAGAGATATACAAATGTTCAACATGTATAATTAGAATTCCACAAAGAAAAGAGAATGAACAGGAGATAAAACAATATATGAAGAAATCTACTTAAGAATTTGGAAATTTGAAAGGCATCAAATCACAAATTGATTAAGCTTTAAAAATCCAGCAGTATAAATATAAGAATTACATCTAAATACAATATAGTAAAACATGCTAAAATCAAAGGAAAGATGAAATCTTGAAAGTAGTCAGAAGGAAGAAAAAAACACATTTGCTTTCAAAAGAGCAATAATAAGTCTTGAGGCTGTTGCAACAACAGTAACAATAGCTCTCAGAGAACAATGGAAAGATATATTTAAAGACACTGAAAGAAACTAGAAACATATAATTTTATAGCCAGCCAAAATATTTCTCAAACTGAAGATGATAAAACATCTCCTTATGCTAAAACTAGTGGCTGGGTGCACAAAATTTGTGCATAGGGAGTGGGGAGGGGTTCCTCATCCCAGCCTGCACCCTCTCTCATCTGGAACCCCTCAAAAGATGTCTTACTGCCAATTTATAGGAATTGAGCCTAAACCAGCAGTCAGACATCCCTCTCACAATCCAAGACTGCTGGCTCCAGCCACTCACCTGCCTGCCTGCCTGATTGCTCCTAACCACTCTTTTTGATGGCCTTCTTTCCCCCAACTACTCCCTCTGCTGACCTAAGCACTCCTACCTTCCCTCCCCACTGGCCTGCTCACCCCCAATTGCCCTCTTGCTGGCCTGTTCACTCCAAACTGCCCCCCACTGCAGTCCTGATCAACTCCAACTGACCCCCACTGATGGACTGCTCTCCCCAACTGACCCCCTGCTGGTCTTCTTACCCCCAATGGCCCCTGCCATCCCATCCTGGCCTGATCACCCCCTGGGCCACCCAAGGTTCCAGCCCCTCCTTTGTTTCTTTTTCTTTTTTCTTTTTCAGCACCTCCTTGAGCAGAGGCCAGGGCCAGCCAGGGCAGGCGGGAAGCTTGGCTTCATCCATTGCCTGGGAAACCCAAGCCTCCTGCTTGCTCCAGCTCCATGGGCAGCCGCCATCTTGGTTGTGTTAATTTGCATACTCACTCCTGATTGGCTAGTGGGAGTGGCTTGGTATAGTGGAGTGATGGTTAATTTGCATGTTTCTCTTTATTAGTGTAGATAAAGACAAGCCCAAGAAATAATGAGGACATATCAAAAAGACATAGAAAGACATAGAGGAAGTTTAAAAAGGCTCCCACTAATTGAATCTAGGACAATTTAACATCAAAATAAATAAAAATAAATAATGACACTAAGGGAGTATACCTCATTGAGTAAAATAAGTATACCTCATTGAGTGTATAGTGTTAGTAAGTATATAATTGAATTAAAGTAGAATGTTAACCCAAAAACTGTAGAGGGAAAAATGGAGTTACAAAAATGACCATTTGACAATCATCATATGAATAATTTATTCAGGCAAGAATCATCAATGACTAATAAAACTACTTGGTGAAAAATTGCTGAGGAAATAGAATATTTAAATGGTTTCAAAATATCTTCCCACAAATTATTTATTAATTACAAAGAAACATCATGTACCTTCTAATGTGATGCACTGAGAAGGGAGGCTACATTACTTATGTACTATTTCTGCCAAAAATCTATGATTTGACTCTAAACATAAGGAAACTGAAAATTAGAACACTCTGCAAAACATCTGGCCCATACCCTTCTAAAATGTCAGTGACGAGGGAGTTAGGAAGCTGTTGCTATATGTAGTTTAACTAGAGATGATTAAGATAAAAATGAAAGCAATGACAATGGAAGCTTGGGGAAGGGGTAAAAAACATGATATACAAATTCTACATTTTTAGCATTTAAAAACTGCTGATAGCCTGGCCAGTATGGTGCAGTTATTGAGTGTCAACTTATGAACCAGGAGCTCACAGTTTGATTCCCTGTCAGGGCATATACCCAGCTTATAGGCTCAGTCCCCAGTGTGGGGTGTGCAGGAGGCAGCCAATCCATGATTCTCTCTCATCATTGATATTTCTGTCTGTCTCTCCTTTTTCCTTCCTCTATGAAATCAATAAAAATATAATAAAAAAATAAAAACTGCTTAGTTGTGTCAAGAAAGGAAGATGAAGAAGTCCAGGTTTTCCAGCTTTGGGGTATTTACCCAAATGAGATTTGAAAGATCACTTCTAGATGACAAGGTGGGATGTGCTCTGTTTTAGAAGTAAATTTACAATAAGAGACACACTAACCATTCAAGTAAAGATGCCTGGCTAGTGGTTGGGTTGGAGGATGAGACACAGATAGACTGTGGAGATGTTTATGGGAATGGTTGGAGCCATGGGATCAGGTGAGAGCACCCAGGTGAGCATGAAAAATATTAAGAGGAAAAAGAAAGATGAAACTACTGTTTCCCCGAAAATCAGACAATGTCTTATATTAATTTTTGCTCCCAAAGATGCGCTAGGTCTTATTTTCAGGGGATGTTTCCATGAAGTAGGTCTTATTTTCGGACAATGTCTTATTTTCGGGAAACACGGTAGGAACCACCGAAGGACTGAGCAAAGAAAGAAGCAGAGCCAAACAAGTAAAAAGAAGGATCAGAGAATTTAGAAGAGAGCTAAAAGGCTTTGCTGTTCAGGAAATCAAGAAATAAGAGGTTTAAGACCATGCGCCAGGCACTCAAGATATCAGCCTTGTCTACATATCAACATATAGGGATAACTAACTGTCCCCTCAAAGCTCAAAGAGCTTCAGAGGAGAAAATAAAAGCAACAACACAAAACACTTAAAACATTAAACATGGATCTACCAAGTGAACAATGGAAGAAAAATATAGATGCAATACAGTGAGTGGGAAGACAAAGGAGAAAATGTCTCAACACCCCTAGGATGTGCAGAGGAACATGTCCCAGACCGTGTTCATCTCTGGGTGCTCTGGACTGAGCAGTGAGTGGGTGTGGTGGCACTTGCTTCATGCTGTTATTACTAAGCCCAGGACAACCACTGGTATGCTTGAGTGAACTAAGTACCTTCAGAGGATCATGAAAACTAATGAATGGGCATCTTACTGTTTACATTGCTCAGTCTAGTCACTACCTTTTACATTCAGTCGCCCCTTTTTCTAAAGAAAATCTTTCCCATTTTCGGCCCCGTTTTCATGTTTGGCCTTTTTCTTATCATATAGTTGTTTGGAAACTGTGAAAGAACAGGTATACCAGGTAGGGAAAAATCTGTACAAAGTCATGGAAACTTAATGAAAAATGCAAATAGTTTAGAGCCAATAGGATGGCAAGAGATAAAATGGGAAAGAAAGGCATGTATCCAATTGAAAAGACAATCAGCACTTTGTATCAAGTGGTGAAGGAGATGGGAAAAATCACAGAAATATGCAGGTAGACTTAATATAGGTATCAGGTACTGTTCTAATTATTCTACCATATATTAACTCATTTATCCTGCATCTGACATAGCTTCTATCTTTAGCCTTATTTTACAGATGAGAAAACTGAGGCACAGAGAGATTAAGTAATTGCTCACATGGTTGTAAATGGTGCAACTCAGACTTTAACCCCAGAAGTGTTGCTCCAGAGTCATTCCGTGCCCTTAACCACCACAACCTAGCATGGGAATCATACATCCTATATAATAAAAGCCTAATAGCTAGTGTCCAGTGTCCAGTCAGCTGTTCAACTAATCAAAGCATAATATGCAAATGATAGGTCACCCAACTGCTCACTATGACATGCACTGGCCACCAGGGGGCAGGCAGTCAACCAGTCAACCAGTCATTATGACATGCACTGACCACCAAGGGGCAGACACTCTGACTGGTAGGTATCTTGCTGCTGGAGTCTGGCCAACTGGGACTGAGCAAGATGGGACAGACATGACCTGGAGCCCTCCTATAATCCCTCCCTGGCTGGCCAACCCCCCACATTCCTTCCAAGCCCTGATGAGGTGGGATCCCTTGGCCTGGCCAGCACCCTCTTGCTGTCCAGGACCCTTTGGGAAATGTTGGAGAGCCGGTTTTGGCCCAATGGCAGAATGACTGGTCGCTATGATGCACGCTGACCACCGGGGGCAAACGCTCAATGCAAGAGCTGCCCCCAAGTGGTCAGTGTGCTCCCACAGGGAGAGCGCTGCTCAGCCCAAAGCCAGGCTCTTGCTGGCAAGCAAAGCAGTGGTGGCAGGAGCCTCACCCACCTCTGCGGTAGTGCTAACGATGTCCGAATGACGGCTCCCAGATTGCAAGAGGGCACAGCCTGGCTGAGGGATCCCCCTGCTTCTGAGGGCATGAATGTTGTGCACCGAACCTCTAGTGAGATAATAAAAATTGTGATAAGTACCATGAAAGAAAAAAAATAGAGGTCAATGTTTTTCCAGATGGGGAAACCTTAAATTGAAGGTAAATGATCTTCCCAGGATCACACCTCATCAGGAGTTGAGCTGAATTCGAAATTTGATCCTCTAAATTCATTGGCTAGTACTGGATGTACTGTACAGTATTCTCCTCCCTGGTATTGCAGCCTTGAAAAGGAGGAAACAAAGTTGAGAAAGGTTTTAACTATGAATCAACTAATAGTGCCTTTTTGTGGGACAGAAAGAGATCTCAATGGGAAGATAATGACTTTGGGTCTTGTTTCCCTGGTTAACAACTGTGAGGCTGCAGGTGGGTTCATGGTGTTCTGTGCCTTGGTCTCCCCCTTTGTAAAATGAGAGTGCAGCACTAGATAATTACTGCAGCCTTAGCACCTCTCTTATGAACTCAGCTTTAGCTCGGCCTTTCAATGGGGCTGCGGACACTTCTTAGTTACCTAGAAACTTCAAGATATTTGTCAGAGGTAACAAAATTACATTGCTTAAAAGAATAATCTATTTTAAATGTATGTTAGCTTAAAAAAAGTTACCCATTAAAAGATAGAGCTATGTATCTGTCAGAAATAAAAACCTATCCTATTTAAAACCTGTCCTGGCTATAGCAGAACACTCTAAACTATCAGAAATATTTGGCCTGACTACAGCTAAGATGAACAAATACCTATCAGTGGGTGACTGTGCCTAGCAGCATGACTACCCATAATAGATATTTGAACAGCATTCATCATTGCCCTTATTTATCATCCATTAGCTTCTGTCTCCATACTTCTTATCTCTTGGTGGGTGCTTTGTCATGAATTTATTGTCCTATTTATTCTTCTTTTTATGAGCTTAGGCCATTTTACAATTACTCATTGTCTCTCTTAAAAGTAGATTGGTCTCTCATATATACTAGGGGCCCAGTGCACAAATTCATGCACCTTGAAAGGAACTGTGGGCTGTGATGCTGCAGTGGGCACAGGGGCGGATCTTGGTCCATCCTCCTCATCCCCGCCCTGCCCCTCCCACCACAGCCCCCAGTCACCTGTCTGCCAGAAGCCCAGCTCCCACTGCCTCCACTCCCAAACACTGACAGCGCTAGCCCTGTTCACACCTGCTGACAGTGTGGAGCAATTGGGGCCAGCATCAGCAGTGGGTGTGAGCGGGGCCAGTGCCATCAGTGGGTGTGAGTGGCTGCTGCTGCCCCAATTCCTCCTCCAGAGCAAGGGGAGGTGGGGAAGCCCTCAGGGGCTGCCGCCTGCACCCGCTGATGGTGCCGAGTGATGAGGACCAGCATCAGGCACCGGCACCAGGTGTGAGTGGGGACTATGCTGGCAGTAAGTATGAGAGGGTCTGTCACCAGCAGCAGGTGCAAGTGCTGGGAGGAATTATGGTGCAATGGATTAAAGACTTTTCAGTAACCAACAAAGGCTCACCCAATGACAGTGACCAGTGCCCTACCTTGGTCTAGTGCCCCCACTCAACTGCTCCACCATCCCTCCATGGCCAACGCCCACCATGTTCTACATATGCCCCCTTGTGGTCAGCACTGTCATAACAACCGGTTGTTTGGTTGTTCCAGTTGTTGTGCCTTTTGGTCTATTTGCATATTAGCCTTTTACTATATAGGGTTTGTTGTACTTCTACATGCTTCCCCACTTTTGGGGGGAAAATCTTTCTACCCAGTAACAATAGGCGTTCCCATTTGCAAATGGGCACATTTCTAATTGTTTGTCAGGCAAATTAGCCTGGTTTGATTGAAGACACCAGGTTCAAAGACTTCAGCCTTTGAGAAAGTAAAATGTTTTGGATAAAAATAGAAACTAAGCCTCTCAGGACTGATTGTTATGTCTTTAGACATCTCACACTCTTAGGTATCAAATGCATCATCATTGTGACATTGGTGAATATAAATGGGCTGGCAAAATCTTTTAGATGAGGGAAAATTGAGATTTGATTGATCGATTCTCTCTGCAAAATAAATGGACTCAAGCATAAGTGCAAATTCATATATCCTGGGAAGTTATAAGGAGATTCTCAGAGAATAGCAATGTCAAAAACAAACTAGCATTTATTAAGTGCTAACTTTATGCCCTTGGCATGCTAAGCATTTTATATGTGTGTTTTTTAAAGTTAATTCTTATAGAAACCCTGTGAGGTCACTATTATAATCCTTATTTTGAAAAAAATGAGATTTAGAGAAGTTAAATAACACCAAAAAAATCACTATAAAAAAAACCATTGATCCAAAAGGACTTAAATGAGGGTGTGAAGACAAGCTTCATTTGGGTGGCAGCTGTAACAAATTACCACAAACTTGGCAACTTAAAACAACTCTTAATTCATTCTGCCAGAGAACTGGAGGCCAGGAGTCCAAAATCCGTCTCAATGGACTGAAGTCAAGGCATTGGCACAGCTGTACTCTCTCCGAAGATTCTAGTGGAAAATATACCCTTGCCTCTTTCAGTTTCTGGTGGCTGCTGGCATCCCTTGGCTTATGGCTGCATCACACCAATCTCTAAAGTGAGCATCTTCAAATCTCTCTGTTCTACCTCCACATTGCCTTCTCCTCTTCTGTGTGTTGGATCTCCCTCTGTCTCCACCTAAAAAAGATACATGTGATTTCATTTAATCAAATATTTTTTTCCAGATGAAATAATATGCACAGGGACCAGGAATGAGGGCCTGCTATCTTTGGGGGCTACTGCTCAGCCTACTACAAAGAGAAATGACATTCTCTTCCAATTGGGAATGTCAGTTGTACTTGTCTCCCTCTCCTGGACTTACTGACATTTAACAACAGTAGTATAATATCTATAGTTAATTATCATCTATGTCTGAAGTCCTAGAAGCTCTGAAAACTGAACAATTTTTTCATAAGTTTGGTATAAATTCAGTGTAAGAGAAAAACTGATTCAAAGTGACATAAGGCTCCTTATGTATCCTCTTAGTATGAATGTTCATCTATTCACTAATTTTACTTGTTTCACTAGGTGCAGTAGGGATATGAGATCATTTACATTATTGCTAGTCTAAAATCTGAAAAGATATGAACTCTGAAATACATTTAAACCCAAGAGTTTTGGATAAGGAATTTTAAACATTTAGTAAAATAGGAGATAGAAATAATCCCAAAAGATTTCAGAAGTAATGGATCATGTAAGACAGACTAAAATTTTCTTAAGGACCCTAGAGTATAGCTGGAGCCTTCAGGGAGTCATGAAACCAACATATTTAGGAATTCCTGTGAGATGGTTAAAAAAATTACTTCTGGGAAGATGATAAGTGCCATAGATAAATGTGCAACCAATAAAAAAAAAGGAAGGTATTCAGAGATTAGCACGTTCCTCCCTTTATCTCTGGGAAGCATTGTGCCCATATTTGTTGAGTGTGTAAAGCTCTCTCAGCTACCAAGGTTGGAGCCTCAGTCTCTGAATCATAGACAACATTTCCTGCTGTGACCGCGAGTGAGGAGGTCAACAGAGGGGTGGCAGGCAGTCTGCCTGAACACTGAAACACTTGTGCCTCAGCCTCTGCACAAATGGCTTCCCCTTTTCCACTTGAACAAACTCTTCTGAGCTTAAAGTCACATAGTGAATTTAGGGCCAGTAGAATCTTGGATTTCTTTGTTATCACCTATGGACTCAAGCTTTCCCTGTTGCCATCACTACCACCACCACCACCAACAGCAACAACAAAAACATCAACAATAACACTTTCCTTCTTCAATATTGTCCTAGTATACCTGTTCTTTCTTTCCAAAACACACACACACACACACACACACACACACACACACACACACACAGATATACATGCCTTAGAAAGAAGGTGCCTTCCTTCAACACCTTGCGGTCTCATTATATATAGTGAAACAGATTAACATTCTTCCTTAATTCTTTGGAAGGATCTAAATACAGAGCCTTAAAGTTTATTATCAAAAAAAATTATTTTAATTCCTAATGATTATCCTAACATACTCCTCTGGGGTCAGCCATTTTGAAAATGCATACCCTTGGCCAAGGAGAATGTGTATTGCCAAAGAGGACAAATTCATCATGTTAACAAGAAAAGAATTAGTCAAAAACATGAACTACTTTGTAAAGATGAAAGAACTCTAGTAGTATCGTTTCCCTTTAGAAAAGATAATGTATTGTTTATGGAGATATCCAGAACAAAATGATGCTGTCTCACTTGGTGATTCACTCAAGTTTGTCATAAACATTCTTCTTCTACTTCTGTTTATCATCAATATAAATGGTGACATCCTTCATAATTTGGATGCAATTTTAAGTTGGCCTCCAGATTTCTTATTGGTATTATGAAGGAAGGAGAGATTTCACATAAGTATATTTTTTAAAGATATAAAGCATGCTTTTATAAAAGGCAAAATGTGAAAATAAAATTATAATCATTTTAATGGAAATATTGATATAGTGCATTATCCTATATGGAAGGAATAAGTAATGCTTGACTTTTGGCAATTTGATGGACAGCAATTCCTAATAATGGAGCTAGCTTGCTATACCAACATGATAAGCTCTTAGCAGAGAGATCAGTACAGTGACAGACAAGAGGACCCACGTTATTCTGGCAGCAGCCTCCAAGGCTTCACAAGAGTTCCCTGACCCTCAGTTTTAGTTTGGTCCTCTGGTTCACCTCATGAATGCACAGACTCCCACACCCCCAAATATCTGCAACAGACAGCAGTGGCACTGACCCCTTAGGGTCTGATAGGAAGATGGTGGTGCTCCAAGTAGTGAGGGGAAGTGGATAATGTTGAAACCCAATATGACTGAGAAAACATACCTAAAAATAAATTTTCAAAGAATATTTTGAGCAATGACACCAACATTTGAATAAATGTACAGTGTCCCAAGGGAAATGGGGACTGCTCACTAGAAAGGACAGTTTGGAAAGAGCATTGGCTTAAGAGTTAAAGGATCTGGGTTCCAGTCCCTCATTCTGTCTCTTATGAACTGTCTATCACTAGGAAAGGACATGTGATGTCATTGACCCTCAATCTTCAGGCGCAATAATTTAAAAAAAAATAATAGCCCTATTATCTATATATATAAAACCCGAAGTGAATGTTACAATCAGTCAACCAAATGACCAGTCAACCGGTCTCTATGATGTGCACTGACCACCACAGAGCAGATGCTCAATGCAGGAGCTTCCCCCTGGTGGTCAGTGCACTCCTACAGCCAACTTCCTGTGGTTCCTCCCCCTGGACGGCTAGCCCTGATTGGGACAAGCAGAGGGACCTCACCCATGCATGATTTTGTGCACTGGGCCTCTAGTTATATATAAAAAAGAACGTTAAGACTATAATGAGTTAACATATAGGAAGCTCTATAAATTTCAAAGTACAACACAAATATTTATTATTATACCAGTAAATGAGAAATCCCTAGTAGTTATTAAAACATCACCCTTATTTCTTTATAATCACATATGACACAACTTATCTAAAGTTTCCATTGAGAGGGTTAAACCTCTGATGATAGTTAAAACTCTTTAAAATTTGCCACAAATCTGGATCAAACTTAACCTTGATAGTGTTTTCTACTGTTTAAGTAAAAGATTTGAGCTTCTATTGACATTGTGTAGAGTAACAGGTGAGAAAATAAACATTTAAATTTTTTTTTATATGTGGTTCAAAGTCCATTTTCCCTGAATAACCTCAGGGTTTAAATGAAGGGTGCTAATCCTAGTGAGATGGCAGTTCAGGAAAGCAGAAAGACTTTATTCTTGATGGTAGCTGAAAAGTCAACATCTTGATCTCCAACATTTAGTATGGAAGCTATTACAAGAAAAAGAAGAAAGCAAAGCATAGGCCATCTACTCTTTATAAAGGGATCAAGCAGCCCCAATAGCCTTCAAAGTCTTCTCAAATATGTTTGTGAAAATTTTTTCAAAGAATTCCTTTTGATTGTATAATGCTGAAATTCCCATCATTTGCCAATGTGAAAGAATGTCAGGAAATAAAATAATAACTTTGTTTAATATTTATGCTATTCCCTCATATTAAATATAACTTATGCTATTGGGTTTTGTATTACCCTGTTTAATTATATATACTTGAAGAGGCTTTATATTACACATGGTTATCATTTATAATTAATTAATTCAATATGGAGTTTGTGTTCATGCCTATAAAACATTGGCACAAGGCCCTATGTCAAGATCAGAATCCTCCTCTATATCATTCTTGCTACCAGAAAATCAGATTTAATTTATAGCATATTTTCTAGAAATACCTCATCTTAAATGTAAATGTGCCTTCTTTGTTCTTAACATAACTTAATGTTTTTTTGATGGATTGGAGTCATGGTTGAGAGTTAGGAAAGTGCAGATAAAACGGTGGGTGAGGTGTCACCAGTGCTGGTTTTCAAAAGTCAGACTACCTGAGTTTTTCTTATTGAAATTCTCTCCTAAAGTCATTGGTAAACTTCAAATTTTTAGACATCAAGGTCTTTCTTCTTCATTCTCATTCTACTTAATATTTCTATAACAATCTCTTCTTTCCTAAAATGTTCCTTCCCTTTGCTCCAAGATACTACTTGCTCATTGTATTATGTGTCTCCCTCTGGATGTTCCTCATCATTCTTCCAAGCTGGCTTTTCTTCCATCACTTAGTTTTCTCTTGTACCATCCTTGGTCTGGTTCTCTTTTCGTGCTATGTGGTTTCTAAAAAATCTCAACTACTACTATGGATTCAACTATTCTCTATAAGATGACAGCACTCAAAACTATCTTTTTCCCTAACTGCTCTTTGCACATGCTTATTTGGATACCAGTAGGACATTTCAACCCAATGTTCCAGAGACTCCTCAAGTTCAATTTATCTAAAACACAAGTAATTAATATCTCTCCTCCTGTGAACCACAGTTAACAGCTTCATTATCTCTTTTCTCTCCCAAGGGTCATCAACTTTGAAGTCTTCCTCACCCAATCAAGTTGTAGTCATTCTATGCCTATAATGCTTTTATTGCATTATTTCACCACTAGTTCCTTGTTCAAGTTCTTATTCATCAACTAAGATAAGAGAAGTAACAAATACGTTCAAGTGTTCATGAAACACTCTATATACATTTTTCATTCATCCCTCCAAAAACCATGTAACACAAGTATTATTTTCATCATCATTTTTCTGTTGAAAAAACAACAACAACAACAACAAAAACCCTGAGTCTCAGAAAGATTCAAATATTAGCTAAAGGTTACAGAGCCAAAATGGAACTTGATTTTAGGTCTAACTAGAATTCTTGGTCTCTTCCCACATCTCATCTTGGCGTTTCTTCCTATGGTCTTCCTATCATTGGTCACTATCCTCCCCTGACAAGTCATTTCTAGCACTAGTCTCTACTCACTTTTGATGGAGCAATTCAGTGGTTTGTGGGCCAGGTGTTACTTTTATGCCCTCACAATATTCTGGTCAACATTTTACATTTTAGAAATCTCACAACCCCATCATCATCAACAACAACAACAACGAAAAACCACAGTTCGTCTTTTCTTTAAAATGTCAGACAGTCCTGGAATGCTAGGCCAGTTTCTCAGACACCAAAAATCAATTGACTCAACCAAGTGCTAGGTGAAAACTTTTGACCTAGCTGTCACTCTACAGTTCAGTAGGCCCCATCACTCTCAGGTATCTGTCATGTATGCCTAGTATCAGTTTATCACTGAGATTTTTCTCATTAAGCTTATACTATTGTATTTCTAAGAACAAATTGTTTCATTTAATAACATTGCTTGTGTCAATCTATTGTAATTTGAGTTTGTAATCCCTAGTCTATAAGCATAGTAGTCAGCTTGAGCTACCAAAACAAAATACCATGGACTGGGTGGCTTAAGTAACAGACATTTACTTTCTCACAGATCTGGAGGCTGGATCCAACACCAGGCTATCAGCATGGTCAGGTTTTGGTGAGAGGTCTCTTCCTGACTTGGAGTTGGCCACCTTTTGGCTACATGGTCACATGGCATTTTCTCAGTGCATGACATCTTTCCCTCTAATTAGAAGGCTTTCAGTTCTATTGAATTAGGACACTACCCTTATGACTTTATCTCACCTTAATTAACTCCTAAAAAGCACTATCCTATCTCTAAAAATAGCCACACAGGGAGTAAAGACTTTGGCATGTGAATTGGAAAGGAGTGGGCAGGGGAGCAATTCAGTGCCCCATAGCAATCTATATAATAAAAGCCTAAATGATTATTTTGACTGGTCAACCAAATGACCAGCCAACCAGTCACTATGATGTACACTGACCACCAGGGGACAGATGCTCAATACAGGAGCTACCTCCTGGTGATCAGTGCGCTCCCACAGACAACCTCCTATATCTGGCCAACCTCCTATGGTCCCTCCCCCTGACTGACCAGCCCCCATCAGGACTGGGCAAGACTTCCCTGATTGACCTCAATCTCTGGCCAAGCCGAGGGACCCCACCCATGCATGATTTTGTGCACTAGGCCTCTAGTCTATATAATAAAAGCCTAAGTGACCTTTACTATGGAATGGCCAGAATGACCAGAACAACCAGTTGCTATGATGTTCACTGACCACAGGGGGAGTGCCACTCATCCAGAAGCCAGGCTCACAGCTGGCAAGCATAGCGGCAGTGGCGGGAGCCTCTTCCGCCTCCATGGCAGCTCTAAGGAACAGCGAGCCAAGTGGTAAGGAGCAGTGAGCAGGTTGGTGGTAAGGAGCTAGGGGTCCCAGACTTCGAGAGGGTGCAGGCCAGGCTGAGAGCCCCCTCTCCCAGTGCACAAATTTCATGCACCAGGCCTCTAGTAAGCATAATAATAATAATTATTTTTGAGTATATACCAAACACTGTTCTGAGTACTTTGTATGTATTACTAATTTAATACTCACAGTAATTATATAAGTACTTTATATAATTTTATTCATTGTTCAGATGAGAAAATAGAAAACAGCCAGGTAAGGACCCCAAATCCTACAACCAATAGGTGGCAGAGGCCTGAATTTGAATTCAGGTGGTCATGTTTTTAATTTCTACTTAATGTTGCTTTTTAAACCCCAAGGGTTTAAAAGTGGAACTTCCCTTTCCAATTCATTTAATATGGTTTTGATTTTATTGGAGAAGATGGAAGTAGGCCTAAAAAAAGAGTGATTTGTTTCTGGGTATTCTATCATAATCTGGGCACTTCGGGTTACTAGAAATCTCTTTTCACCTAAGTGAGATGTTGCTTGTTCTGAATTTTGTCTTATATCACTTTGACTTATTTTTAGTCCACAATGGAAACAGAATCTGAGAGTTGACCTGGAATGGATGTGCTCTTGTGAGATGCATCATCCTTGCTGAAACACAGGCCCACAATGAAGAAACTGAGTCTACTTGGTTCCACAGCATCATATGAAGCAGCCTTTAAAGCATGTTGGACTAAGCTCTTTATGGCCCTGGTCACCATTTCACAAGGATTTCTCTCATGGGGTGGGTGTGAGCATGTAATGAAAGGTCAGAATTCAGTATTTGTAGAAGAAGTGGGACAACAGGAGAAATGAAAATGCCTGAGATTTGCACAATGTTTCGGCCATTGGTTTTAACTTGCAACTCCACCAAATATCTCATCAGATAATAACTTATGATTATACTGTATTTTTCAGAGCATTATGACATGCATTACCTAATTTTATCCTCAGCATAATTTTATAAGGTATCATTTTTTATTAATATTATCATGCTATAGACTTGTAGAAAGGTTTAAAGTCATGCTCAAGGCCACCAAGCCAATAAATAGTAGGATTAGAATTTGAATCCAAACCCTGCCATCCTCAAATCCTAGGTTCTTCCCATGAGACTACAATGGATCAGATTTGCCAGGTTAACTGGTTGGCCTTTCATTGTCAGTTACTCCCCTTGGTCTCCTCTGGCAACTGGCCAACAAGAAGAGTGATAAAAAGTTTCAGATTATTCACAAGCTAAAAACAAAACAAACAAAAAATACCAGCATCCAAGGAATGCAGAGCTAACTGGGTAGTAATTAGGGTATAGTGGTGGTGACAACCAGAGAATTTTCCATTCTTTCATGCTAACATACTTGTATCTCTGACCCTTTGGGAAACCACCATTTCAATAATTCCTTTAATCCTTCTCTGGTCATTGCACCTGGTATTCTTGTAGGAGGATTTACACTGCTCATGTCCCACCCATGTTCATGGATATGTTCAAGATCCAGTTGAAACATAGTATCTGGAAGATGAAATGTGGGGTTTTTTTTGTGTGACAAATGATACCCTGCAAGAAATGTTAGCCTTTCACATGAGGTAGTAAATTACTCACTGGAGTAATTTGCTGTGCCCATTCCCAGCCTTTTTGTATTATCTTTATCTCCATTAGCTTTTACTATGTGGTATTAAAACAAATATTTTAAGGTCTCTATTCTTCTCATGTGGTTTGTTTTTTATATTCATTTTTGTATGGCCATTGTCTAATACTACCTGCTATTGGAAGAACTCTTTGTTCTCTACACCTCAGATTTCCATGGCAAGAAGTGCCCATGAGTACAGCACTCCAAGTATCTGTCTGGCTCTTTGCTCACCCCTTTATGATCTCCAGGCCTCCTTGGAAGGATAGGGGAGACCTTCTTCAGTTGGCAAATGTGATGGGTAATGTTATATATTAACTTGAATGAGCCATGGGGTACTGAAGAGTGGTCAAACGTTATTATGGGTAGTCAGTGAGAGTGTTTCTAGATGAGTTTGACATTTGAATCTTTAGTGAGTAAAAAACATTGTCCTCCCTAGTGTCTGTGGGCCTCGCCCAGTCAATTGAAGAACTCAATAGAACAAAATGAGCTGAGTAAAAAGGAACTACTTCTGCCTGGCTGCTGAGCTGGGATATTAATTGGTCTTTGCTGGCCTTCCGGCTCATACAGAAACTGACGCTTGGGATTTGCCGGCTTTCATACTGGAGCCACACACCAGCTCTCCTGGGCCTCCAGCTTGCCAACGGGAGATCTTGGGACTTCCCAGCCTCCACAATGGTGTGAGCCAATTCCTTATAATAAATCTCTTTATATGTGTATGTAGCAGACAATCATGGATCACTTGGGGAGAAGTTGACCTGCCTTCAGGAATTTCTCTCCACTGTGCTAAAACCTTAGTGAGCAAGTTGGTTGACAAATTTAACGCAGTGAGTTGTCACTTTAGTAATTAAGTCTATATGGTCATTTTGTCAATTAATCTCACTGGTAATAATATTTTGATCTTAACATTTCTGACTGTGCTTCCATTTTTGAAATGGTTCTAAACATGAGGCAGGGAAGGGTGACATTATTTATGGAAACTCCAAAACCTCAATGAAGGTGTTTAAGAAGTGTTTGTGAATGAAAGAAATGAATGTATAACAAGATCTCTGATCACTGTCCTTTGTAATGGTACGTTTTCCACAGAGAAGTTTGTTTTGCCCTGTGCTCCATAGAAAATATATTTAATGGTCAGAAACTTGCACATTGAGTTTCAAAAATATACATGTGGCATGTAGTTCTGTTAAAAATACTTAAGAAGCATGAATAATCAGAGGAGGCACTGACCTTTTATTAATTTAAATTATTTATTGTTTAAAGTATTACATGAGTCTCCCTTTTCCCCTGTTGACCTCTCCCCAGCCAACCCACCCCCATACATAAGCCCTCACCCCGCTACTGCCTGTGTCCATTGGTTTTGTTTATATTCATGTGTGCAAGTCCTTTGGTTGATCCAGGCTCTGACCTTTAATGAGTAAGCATCACAGCCTATTCCATGTGTATCCACACCTTTACATTGCTGCATGTGCCAACACTTGACTTGAAGCTAATTTTAATCTATTGCTTAATTATAAAGTGTCTTTGGAATGGTCATCCAGAAAACCTACCCATGCTTCTCCAGCTCTGTGTTCTGGGTTACTAACCCTCTTTTCCTGTCTATGTATTGAAGTGCAGGGAGAATGGAAAAGGAAAGAGAGAGAATGTGCATGTGATTGGAAAATGCGAAGATTTCCTATGGGTCCTTAAAGAGAGCTTGGTAACTTACCCTGAGATATAATCAGAGCAATTCTCCTTATCTGTCAGTTTCATTAAAGAAAGAAGTAGGACAGTGATGGAATAAGGGAACCAAACCCCTGCTTCCATCAAAAAAATTCTAGAATAAGAGAACTAAAGGACATTAGTACCCCCAGAAGCCAATGAGGATAGGGTACTATAATGAGTTTGTTGTTGTTTTACATCACCTGACCAGAAGGAAAAAGAAGGAAAGGAGGTTGGAGGGAAATGAGTGGGCTGCATAGATCACACAAGTTACAGATCAAAGCACTTTGGGTTATTGAAATGGGATTTCCAGAACAATCATTAATGATTGTGAGTCAAGAGTAAACACTCCCTTTCCTCTTCCGTGTGCTGAAACCCAGGATTCTACTCCAGCAAGGCACCCACTGAAGGCCTTGCCCCCAGCGCGGCTGCTAATGTTACTTCCTCCCCGGGAGCATCTCTAGAGCTGCAGCCGCTGCCAGGAATGCCTGGCACCGGATTCCTCTCCAACTCAGCGCCTAATGCCATTGCACGTCCTACAACAGCTGCACCGATGCCTCAGTGAGCCATTTCAGCATTTCAGAATGGATAAAGAACTGCCATTTAGTTATGCCCAACACTAATCCAAACATGATCTTTCACAAAATGATCTAAATAAAATGGCCAAATGGGCTGATAACAACAAGTTTACAAATAAAGCTTTCAAGGAGAGCTTCTTCCCAGCACCATGAAACACGCTACGCGTGCTACAGACGTCGCACATATGGAGTAGGGCAGAGAGTGCAAGAGCTCATTGTGGTTTTCCTCTAAGCACAGTACACATGTTCCCCTTCTTGTCTATGCGGTACCTTTTAGCCCACTTCTGTCATTGAGTGGTCACACACAGCTGGGTACCCTCATTCACAAGCAGTGAATGCAGCCTGCTCAGCACGTACCTGGTGTCCAGAGATAAATAATAATCCACCCCGTCCTCTCCCTTCACAGCCTCGTTGGTGAGCAGGTACTTATGCAGAAACATGCAAACACGCATTGTAGATGTTCCACCTGACCTCTGCTTGGGGCCAAGTGGGGGTTTCAAAGGAGAAAGTGTCTTTGGGAAAGCAGAGAAGGGAATGGTTTGTAGATGATTCCACCCTAAAGATGATCTAGTCTAGCTTTTTTCCAGCTACACTTCCCTGAGGGCTACGTGGCTCAGAAAGGGAGGTGCTGGGCCTACCTCCACAGCTTCGAGCAGAAAGCATCAATTGTGTACTCAATCAATTGCATACGGAAGTGGCAAGTAAGGCGTTGTTTATAAACATATTGTCAGCATTTGGTACACAAGTTCCTCCAGGTGGGCATTTTTTTTTTAGGAAGAGAACAGGGCTTGCTGCCTGGGAGGGCAGGTGGGCCTGTGAAAGGTAGAGTCTGGAGGCCACAGGTAGAGGGCTAGTCTCTGCACGGGAAGCAGAAATCTGAGAAGGTCAGCGAGCAAAGGAAGGAACACGGGAGAGGAGTGAGGGGAGAAGAGCCAACATACCAGGGCTTGGAGCCCAAGTTTTAAAAAGGGGCAAACGTGTTTAGTGGCCTGATTCTCTACTAAGAAATCTAAGCTCTTTGTTTATAAGCTCCTTCATTTTCTCCCCCAAATTGATGATTTTTTTCTCCATACACGCAGACTCTCATTACTGTTGTTTTCAGTGGAAATGAAGGTAAAGAGCCAAATGTTATGCTTGAATCCATGATGTGCAGAAGAGACAAAGCAGGGTCCCTCCCCGGTGCAGGGAGATCCACCGGATGAGACCCTGGGATTGGTGCTTCCACATGGTGTGGGCTGAAGCTTGAGTTAGCCCTTCCAGATTTTTAAGGCAAATGCATCCCAATACCTGGGCCAGGCAACAAAAATTTCATCTGAAAAAAGGAAAAGTGGTTTAGGTATGCAGGCTAAGATTTGCGTGTTTGAACGCCATTTATTTAATCCAAACCCTTCAAGTAATGAAAAAATACAGGCTCCAGATGGTGAAGAGGTCCATGTGAGGTCACTTTCTAGCTCTTAACTAGCAGAGTCAAGACTGGAACTCAGTTCTGACCAGAGAGATACCAAGTTTAGGTTCGGCAATCTGCTAAAACCACAGTGTTTAGGGGGAATAGCAAAGTTAAATACTTACAAGTCCCAATCTCAATCCTGCAGTGCAGTGAAGAGAACATGGGTTTGCGAGGCAAAGGGACTCATGGATTTTGCAATCTCAGGCAAGGGCTTTAATCTCCCAGAGCTTCAGGTTATTGTCTTAAAATGGAGCAATAGTACTTATCACACAGGTGGGATTTCCAAAGTTTAATAAAGCAAAATATGTAAAGAATATGCCTTATACTAAGCAATGGATAAATGGAAGCAATTATTATTGCTATCAAATGGAGACCTTTACAAATGTACCACAAGATTTATTTTAAAATGCTTTTTGATTAATTATAAAACTAATTCATTTTCATTATCAATAATTGAGAAAATAAAAGGGAATTTTAAAAAAGGATCTCCCACATTCTTAGGACCCTGAAACAACCACGGATGGCACGTTGATGTGTTTCAGCAGCCACGATTTAGAATGTGCCGTGTCCTGGGCCTTGTAACCTTCCAAGGGCACTCAATTTAGAATAAAAAAAAATCAGGAGTGGTGTCTTTTCTATCATTTCTTGTTTGTTTTATTAATTTTAGGGGGGTGGGAGAGGAGAAATGGACAGATATGAACCAGGTCAGTACACACGTTATCACATTTTAGAATCATATTCTCATCCCTTTTTACAACTAAATTTATGGTCCACTAAATAAGTTCCCCTGTAGTGTCTTTCTTGATGCTCTTAACAGCCAAGGGCACTTGGTATTATTATTATACACATTTGACAGATGATGAAATTGAGGATCAGAAAAGTTAAATGATTTACTCTAGGTCTTCCAGGTTGTGAGAGCTTGGACTGAAGCCTAGGATTTTCGACTCAAAGCTGGTGCCTCTCTGCTCATTATCCATACCAATGTGAACTCTTTCTAATTAGCCCCAAGCACCTGAATGGCCTCTAAGATAAATTAGGAAGGAGCACAGTGAATCAGTGAAAGCAAAGGCGTGCAAGTCCGAAGACCTCGGTGTCACGCCTGCTTTCAGTGCTGGCAAATCACTCACCTCCCTGGGCTTACAGGCTTCTCATTTGATGAAAGAGAGGAATGATCTCTTGGGGGAAGGGTTGTACCTTCTAATATTGAATTCTATCAGTTTAAGGCACATGAAAACGTTCATAATTTCTGACAATATTTTTGATCTAATGCTTTTTAAAAAATAATTCTCTAAAAATGTAACTACAGTGAGAGCCTTTCCACCTAAAATGTCAAAATCTCCCATGGGGCTCAAGCAAGAGAATGTACCTGTTCGAGGCCTAAATCACCTGTGGCCCCTGGAGAAATTCTTTTTGAGGATCTACAGTATTGCGGGCCCCAATTTGGCAAAGAGAACTCAGCCAAATATGAATATCTCAAGTGGAAGTCAAAGTATTAATATGTATTTTCCAAGCGTGTGGGACTCACACAGTTTAGTCCTGATGACTGTTTTATGATGTGCTATCTTGTATTAGCTGGATGTCAATTTGAGATTTTTTGGAACACATAGACTTTTTGAACCATATTTTAGGAAAGATGCTAAGAATGACTACTTTTTGTGGAACGATGGGGGAAGACTGACTGGATTTAGCATGATATGCTGAATTTTCTAGATCTTAACATGATAGGCTGAATTCTTAATCCAAGAAATGCTTGATGTAGCTGATTTAGTCAGTCGTCACCATTATCCAGGATATCCAGCCAGGGAAACTCAGGAACCAGTACCTGCTAAACACAGGCGAATTGTTGCCCAGGTCCTCCTGATCTGACTTTGCTGATCTCAGGCTGTCGCAGCTCCCCCACTCACGGAAGGCAGGAAGGACAGGGGCCCAGATTTGGCATTGCAAAGGGAGAGGTAGGTGGCACCTCTCTCCCATGCTGAAAAAGCAAAGGCCTTCTGGACACATTCCATTTCCTAGGTTGTAAAACAAACTCAAAGATGACGATTTTCTGAGCCATAAGCTTAACTGCATGAGCATGCTTTTTCTTTCAGTTCTGTTTTCTATTTCTCACCCTGGCGTTCATGGCCCCCACGTAGCTACTCGGCCTCTCTGACTATTCCTTGCCCAGGTTCGTCTGCCCTGCAGGATGAACTCCGTTTCCCCTTCTTCTCCCTCCCCACAAAGAAATAACTCTCACCTCTTTACTACCTATCTACATCCTTTACATCCTCAAATCTCAAAAGCAGCCATACCTTCTCCATGAAGCCTTCCCTGGCTAGCATGCCAGCATACATCGATAGCTGCCAACCCAGATGCTACAGCACCTATCACCTGTGCCATGCCTTATTTCCTAGTCATACACGGCCTTCATTCACGAATACTGCAGAGCTCACCAGCTCAACCGGATGACCATTTCCTTGAGAGCAGGCACTCTGTGGTAGAATCATGGAGTGCACATTGAGAGGAAAGAAGAGTGTGGGGTCAAATACCAGGTTTTGCTGACAGATACAAGCATACAAATCCCATCTTTAACTTGTATGCGACTTTGGCCAGGAGCCTAATATCTCTGGGTACCTGTTTTTTCATCTGTAAAATGGGACATATGTTATATACTCCTGCCTCTCAGGTTGTTGGCAGATTTTAGGAGTGTGTGTGTGTGTGTGTGTGTGTGTGTTGTGTGTGTGTTTCAGGAAACATGCTTAGGATAGGACCCTACATTCAATTGTTGGTAGCCACATGTAGGAAGGGCTCAACCTACTGTATTCTCCATTCTGTGGACCATGGGCAACAGGTATGAACAAATTCCATCAAATAAAGGGAAGAGGGGATGGAGGGAAGACCTGGACTCAAATAAGGAAACTACAACATGATCAGCATGATCAGAGAGGAAAACATGAGAACTGTGCATGCTCCCAGTTCCTGACACAGGGCATGGCCGTACGAGGTGCCCAATCCATGAGGAATGATGATTTGATTTGAATGGTGCTGGTGGAAACCCATTAAGTTGGTAATCACATACGCCGTACCTCAAAAGAGTCCTTTAGTGGCTTTATAATGCAGAAACCACAGACGGGTTCAATTTGGCAGTGTTATTAAGCAAATAAATGGATTTTTAGATATTTAACTTCTAATCATATGTGAACTTCAGGAAGCTAAATGCTCCAATGACACTGCTAAATACCTCTTTGTTAGAAAGCCATGGTTTGACTTTTGAGGCAAAGTCGAGAGCCTAAATTCAACCCCATTAGTTCATATTTTGTCCAAAATGCAGTTTATAATGAAGCCAGCAAATTAGGTCCCTTGATCATAAACCTCACAGAAGGAAAGCAAACAGAGCATGAATCAAAAAGGCTTTAGACAGCAGTTGGCTATTAGTAACATATAAATTAAGTGTAAAATCAAAGGGGGGGGAGGTTTAAGTTCAGTGGTTACGGTCTCCATGTAACTTAACGCAAGCAACCCGAGTACAAATAACAGTAATCCTGCTACTAACGATGATGCAAACGCTCTCATTATGTTTCTTGACAAAATGACAAGCTCACGAAGTTTGAGTGTGCTTCCTATTTTTTTTTTAAATTCACTGCCACTGTCCTTCACTCGTCAGCTGCTTGTACCAAGTTGTTGTAGCCCATCTGGTGTCGAAACATCACACGCTGCTCCCAGACCTCCTCTGTATTGTCGAACAAAGGGGGTGAGTCACCGTTAGCCACAAATGTGATTCTATTACCACTGGCGGTTTGTATCACCAAACTTGCACAACCCCGCCTGAATCATGTTAATTAAGTTCTGAGTACTGCTATTTAAAGTTATTTAATTTTCCCCTAGAGTTACACAGAGCGGGAATTTGGCCCGTTGCTTTCAAAGGAGTTTGAAAACTCCCAGCCGACCCCATTGTTTTCCTACACATTGAGAGAATGTTAGAACACACACTGCCACGGCTCCTCCAACTGTGGAAGCTCCTTCCCAGCCTCTGCGGTCTATTGGCTAAATTTATATTGACGGATACTTCAGAGCATGGATTATTGAGCTAATAGACCACAACGCCTCGCTATTGTGTACATCGGAACCGTCACGGCTGTTTATAAGGTAGATCTGTTCCACGTGGTTGCGGAGAAAAGGAGAGAAGAGAGGAAGAGCTTTGAAAAGTCGCCTCGCTAGCACGGATGATGTTAGTCTTGTAAAATCATCTGTCTAGAAAACCTAGAGCACTCCAAGAACACTCATGCCTCATAATGGCCTATAAATGCTTTTGTAAGAGTTCCAAAAAAGTGCACAACCAGTACATTTCTGTTTTCTATTTTTGTGCCTTAAAAAAAAAGAAAAAGAAAAGAAAAGTAGAAATAGTTAAAGGGCTGGAGTTTTTTCCCCTTTGACAATTTGTGAAGAAAAAAAAAAAGTTCACTCTAAGGCTGAAACTTTGTGTGCCAAGTTTTTGCTTGGAACTAATTTTTATGGCTAAGTTATAAAGCCCCTGAAAAGTATGGGGGGGGGATTCAAATGGAAATGCTGACACAGCTTTATCCACAGTGGCCAGGAGGGAGGGGCCAGAATGCCTGTTTGCACCCAGTTTACTTTATTGTCACCTGAGCGGAGTCTCTTGGCCTGGACCTGGGCATTGTACTTGGTTTACTGGTAAAAGCATATGTCTATTCATATGTTCCCATTATCTTCGGTTAGAAAAACAGCTAACATGGAAGCCTTCTCTGAAATGAATCTATCACCCACTTGTAGGAGAGGATTTTTTTTTCACTTTTAATAGATTTCATTATCCCAGAGACACACCTTCCCCTGGATTTCACAGCAGTAATACCAATAGAAAGTGGGGAGCAGTTCAAGTTTCCTCTTTAATAGTTCTTTAAATCTTGATTTCCAACAATTGTCTGCTGGTAAAATTAGAAAAATTAATGATGAGCTGTTTGTGCAGACTCAACAATAATGTGAAATTGCTTGGACACAGGGACATGGGGATCTGAATTACTTTTCGTCTACATCACTACTAGTGTCTTAAGGTGGATATCCAAGGAACGCATTTGAAGTAGAAAGATTACAGTTGGAAACTTGGAGAGAAGCAAGAGGCTTTTTGATTCTACCAGCTGCAGATGCTGTTCAAAAAACACTCAGTTACCGCTGTAAAAACCTGAACCTCGGAACCCTACATCCTGATCACGTCCTGAAAAGGCAACAACAATAAATAATTATTCATTAATGTCAAGAAAACCCATGAATTCTGTGGAAACTACCAGTGTTTCTGTGGGTTTCACATTATCGCTCCGAATCCTAGGTGTGGACACTATAGCTTTGTGCTCTGCTGATGTGGCTAAACTAATGGAGTCCAGTGGGGTCCTTTAGAACTGGGGTCCATTATGACTTTGGTAGTTAGGTTAAGGCTACTAAACCACAGCTCACAAAAGCATCCAATTTTTAAAAAGGTGGGGAGGGATCTGCTTAATTTACTTTTTCCAGTGAGTCTTTATTCCATCAAATAAAAGAAGGAAAAGGGCTTTTCTGAACTTCAGCGTTTTGTAGCCTGGGCTTTATTTCCACCTTAAAATCTTTACCTGGCCATGATCTGTTGTTCCATTACTGGAGGGCAAAAATGGGAGGAATTGTCTGGGCTAAATTGCAATTAGGCAGCCCTGAGTGCGGCTGGCACCAGTTAACTTGGGATATTGGAGTGAAAAGGCCCGTAATCAGCCTTCGGTCATGTAGAACAATGCATAAAATTAAATTGACATTAATGAATAATTGTGTAATGAAAATGGAAGAGGAGAGTTAATTGCATGTTACAGTGAGTGTAATGCCTAGATAACCTTGCATTTAATGCTATTCTTAGCCCTGCTGCCAAGACTGCTACAGAACCTCTCTCAGCAGGAAGTCATTAAAGCTGTGAGTAGATAATGCAGGCTCAGTGAAACCTAAGTGGCAACAATATAACAAGAGTTTCTTTCAGACCTTAGTGTTTTCTGGAAAAAAAAAAAAAAAAAAAAAAAAAGAAAAAAAAAAGGAGGGCATGTTGAGGTAATTTGTACACATCTGAATGAAAACAGGAAACTCCGAGCAATCTATTTGCAGTTTGTCCAGTCCGGCAGATTTCCCAACTCTTGTGGAGACCAAGGTCAGCTCCTATAATCAAAGACAAGCCTAGACCAGGAGGGCTTACAAGGCAATAAGCACCCAGCTGTCTACCAGCTACAACTTAGTTTTGTTAATCACTTAGTGGGGCAGAGTCTGTGAAATGTTTGACCTCAGACGGAAAAGACCAGAGAAATATGTCCTCGGGACCCGCGCATGGGCAACACCTGCTCAAACAGATAATCATTGCAGGGGCCTACCCTTCTCTGAGGCCCGCCCTGTCGCTCTCGCTTGGAGCCATGTGTGCTTAGACTTTGGCCAACGGTCAGCGCTCTCTGGGCCCGCGTTTCCGGAGAGGAAATAGTTCTCAAAATTTGCAAGAACAAAAGCTGCCATGTTTTTCTCCCCACTAGGTTTCTTTTTCCTCTGGTTATCTCTCACAGTTGGTCATTGCAAGATGCTCGCGGGCTTTTTTGCTCTGCTCATCTGTACACTGTCTAGAGAGACTGTTCTGTAACCAAAGGGCACCTCTTCAGCCTGAAGGACGGGAGGTGAACAGCCTACTGCTCTATTTATTGATCACTGTAGGGTAGCCGCTGGCCAGCGGCCTGGGTGGAATGTGCGGTGAGTGCAGTTAGAAAGACCAGTCAGAGCCGATTCCAGGGAAAGTGCTTGGAGGAGGTAGACAAGTTCAAATATCTGTCCTTTTGCATTTTGACAAAATATAGTTGTAAACCCCATTTGGACAACAAAACTTGGAGTGTTTAGCAACAGTAGCCAAGATGTACTCACTGAAAGGGGCCTCTAATTCTTCTCCAGTATCATATTTCTGTTTTGCAAACCCAGGTGTTGGTACATATTTCAGCCAGTAGTTTTGTTTGAGAAATTATTTCATCCTTAGGGCTTTGTTATTTTTTTTATTTGCAAGGAAATGTGTTTTTCTCACGTTATTCAAGAGAGATCTTTGGTGTGGCTTGATGGATGCCTTCTGTTCCCCAGTCCTGAACTCCTATTGGCAAGACTTTGCTAGGCATGGATGGCAAGGAGAGTCCACGCTCTTAGAACTCAAAGCGTAAAAGATGCTTCTTCCATCAAGAAATTGTCAGAAATACTGAACCTCAGACACAAAGATAACCAGCCCAAATAGGACAGATCCAAGGTATTAGGGAATGTGTCTAGAACACTATACAAATTCTATTGGCCAAGTTAATAATCAAACTCTTAACATTCTCATTAACATAATAATAGTTACAGTAACTATAATAATAATAATAATAATAATAGAGAAGGAGGAGAGGAGGGGAAATAAAGAAAAGAACATAAGAATTCTTTCTTAGAATAGACTCAATCCATTAGCTTTCACCCACCCCCACCCCGCCCAGAGCTTAATGGGTTAGAGAGTTCTGTCCCTTACTTGCTACAGGATTTTGGCAATTTCTTACCCTGCCTAAGCCCTCAGCTCTAGGCTAGCAATAGCAATAGTACTCACTTAGGAATGTTTTGCAGGCTAAATGTAAAAATGTTCATTAGTTAGTGCTGCTAAATACCACTACTACTGTAGTGTCTATTGTCTTCTCAGCTGCATCAATTCTAAGATCCTTGCTCTGTGTGAACCACTGTTTCCCTGGAGCACCACACAGAACACACCTATTTCTGAATACCTCTGATATCTGCAAACCCTAAGCCTCTTAGACAAACCACTCTGTCCACCTTGGAGTCTCTCTCTATAATTCTTATTTGAAACTGGAGGCCCAGTGCACGGATTCGTGCACCGGTGGGGCCCCTCATCCTGGCCTGTGGGGATCAGTGGATCTCCATGATGCCGCAGCCTAGTCTTACCTGTCAGCTCACCAGGCTCCAGGCCGCTGTCCTGTAGATCCCGCACAGCACAAAGTCCTGTGTGAAGGGGCAGGTGGCTGCGAAGGAGCCCGAGCCCAGGCTGGGCGCTGCTCAGCTCCCCCTCGTCCTGCCCTGCTGCACCTGCTGCCACCACCACCACTGAGGCAAGGGGAGTGCAGGGGATGTTGTGAGAGTGGCTTGCACCACACAGCTGTGCTCACCAGCTGTGAGCCCAGTGTCTGGTGCCCCTTTGTCAGCTAAGCGGCGATCCGGCTGACCACCAGGGGGCAGCTCCTGCACTGAGTGTCTGCCCCCTGGTGGCCAGTATGTGTCATAGTTATTGGTGAGTCATCAGGCCCTCTGGTCTTCCAGCCATCCCATTGCTTAGGCTTTTATTTATATAGATGATCTCCCCCTTTCTATTTTCCCTGACTTATACAAGTCTCATCTTAGAAACTTTATTTTACTGTTTTACATATGGTGTTAAGTCTTGTTTTATAACATTTGGCTTGTGTGGCCCTACTCAATTAGAGCAAATAATAGTATTTAATAGATGTCTTGTTTTTAGTCTGCATTTTCTCTAAAATCAAAGTGCCAGAGAGGAAAATACTCAAATATGACAACATAAATACTACAGTTAAAAAATATTTTTAACTAGAATTTGCAGAAAATATAGAATTTTGATCAATTAAATTTCTGAGTAGGAAGGAAAGATTTGTTTCAAAGCTTTCTATAAAGACTTTAAAAATATGTTAGTACAAAAAGTTCTCAGCTTAGTTAAGGACAGTGTAGCAACCATATCAATGCTTATTCAGTGAAGAAGGTTTTAGCCAGGTATCTATCTGCCCACCATGTTAAACACTTGTAAGCACCGGGCCAATAAAGATGAAAGAGGTATTAGAGACTAAGCTAAATACATTGTGACTCTTAAAGAGATTATAACTAACAAGAGTTAACATATTTTGGCAATTTTGTACTTTTTTGTGGGGTAGAAGTAATTTATTGGAAGAGAAAAGGAATGGTTTATTAAGGTTTAAGATTAGGTAGGATCTCTCGGCGGTGGCGGGGGAGAAGAAGTCTTGCTATGTACAGATTAAGAGATTTCAAGATTTATTGTTAAAACTAATTAGAGACAATGAATAATTAGAAGAAAGACTTCATTTGCTTTATCCGAGTCCCTTTGAGCACATGGAAAGAACCCAGATTTAAGAGGTAACACAACTTAGAAAAGAGAGCTCCTCTTTCTGAGCTCTAACAGTTAGTACCACAAGACCTGGAGGAGAGATCTGACCTCACCCCCCCTCACTTTTCTTACGTATGAAGTGAGGAACTCCAGTGTTTGCAGTTGCCCAGATCTTTGCCAAGACAATAGTCTGAGCTTGTCTTGCAAAATCAAATTCACTTTTACTTGAGCATTTACTATGTGGAAAGCATCATGTCATTTTACAGGAAATAGAAATGCTAACACAGCACCAGCCCGGGAAAAGTAATACCTACCTCGGAAGCCAATGGACACACCTCTGAGAGATGTTCCAGTCATGCCCTGTTTCCCTTAGAAGGGGCCGTTCCCTCTGACGCATGCGTGTTGAAGAACAGTGACACGCCTTTGCCCTGGACCAGTGGATGCCAGGTGCCCTGCAGGGCTTCTGTGAACATTTTCCTGCCTTCGATGTGACAAACCACGCATTCACTCTGGACTCCTCTAAGTAGTTGGAAAGCAAAGAATTAATCTCTATTTGATTTAAAATAACCGTATAATTGCTGATAATAATCATGATAATGAGAACAGTAACAAAAAAAGGAACCCACCTGTGAGTTATTTCAGTTCACCTAGGGATTTAAACTAAAAATCATCTCTGAAGCTAAGCATAGAGTAGTGTATTTTAAATGTTCTTTGGAAAGAGTGGTGAACTACCCGTATTAATCTAACCTTCTAGACAAAAATCTGGGAAGATGCACCTCGGAAGTAAAAAAATAAATATATCAAACCTGAGCTTAATTCTTATTTTCTATTAACTGATAGTTTGCCAATATGTTATGGACTTCATCAGAGAACACGAACGCAAACTTTTGTTTGGGCATTAGAGCATTTTTCAATTCTGGCTTGGGTAATAAAATAAATGTGCAAAATCACAGATCCAGAACCTGCTTTGTGTAGCTAGTTGTTTTATCACAACATTTAAAAAAAAAAAAGATAGCTATGTACATTTAACTTTAGTACCTGGAAAAAATTTAGAAAGTCATCAAGAGATTGATTTGCAAACAAGGAGAATATGCTAGCTATTTCTCAGCATGGCTTATTCCGAATAAATTGCACTAGATTAATCTGATCTCTTTAGACAGAGTGCCGTACCTGACAAATGATGGGCTGAGGGTGTTTGAGAAGAGGGAAGGAAGATAAAATTTATAAGGAGATGTCAATGACTAAGGTACATGTAAAATTAACTTCATGTTAGTTTATTCTAGAGACACATGAGCACATACTACTTTTCCAAATAATGCTCTAGTCCCGTTCGAGGCTCAATGACCTCCTCTATAAAATGTAAGGGTGAACTAAATTAGTGTTTTTCAAATTGTGTACCATGGCCCTTTTGTAGGTCATGCGAGTAACCTAGGTAAAAATAAGCAATTTAAAGAATACAAAGTGAACTGGAATAGAAACCATCAGAGCACATGTAGTAAGGGTAAATACTCTTTTGTGTAACTTTTGTTTCAATTGTGTAGTGTGTGTGCGTGTGTGTGTGTGTGTGTGTGTGTGTGTGTGTGTGTGTGTGTTTAGTGGGATATAAAATACATTTCTTATTGTACATTGCAGTAAAAAACACACCAAAGCCACTGGATGTATTCATATCTAAGGTCACATTTTAATGGTTTTTCTTGCCTCAGCTAACATTTATGGCACATACCAGGTGTCTACAGTCCCTTCTGGATGTAACATAATCTTAGATGAGGCACCCAATTAACAAAGACATATAAATGTTGAAAGTATTAGTTTGATAGATTACAGTACTAGTTTGCCTATTCATATAACAATAAAGTACAGTTCAATGACATCACATATGCATTTAACTTAAGTAGGTTCAACTAGATGTATTTAGCAAGCACAAAATTAAAAACATATTTACTTTGGCTCCTAAATGTAAACCAAAACCTTCAGTTGGTGCTCTTCTGAAAACAACAACAAAACAAAACAGAAAACCACCAGTAATCCTTCCCAACACTATGAAAGAAACTATTTAGAACTTATTAAGAGTTGGCAAGTAACCACCGAGCCACATGCATGGCATTTAAGAGAAATTAGAAATAATATGATTTTACATAATAGACTCTAAAAACTCAGCGCTGTGTGAGCTTCAACCACATTGGAATTCCATTGTAAAATAGGAGCTTAGATGGCTGCCCTTCTCATCTTCCTTCTGAAGAGCATAGGTAATTTTTCTTCTTTTTAACCCCATTTTCTTCCTCTTCCACCTCTTCCACTTCCCCCCTTTTCTCTACCTTCCCCATACTTTTTGTTCTTTTTTTGGTTTTTTAGCATAATTGGACATTAACCATCTATAATAATAAAAGGGTAATATGTTAATTAGACCAGACATCTTCCGGGAGTCATTCCAGATGTCCTTCCTGAACAAAGCCAGGGCCAGAGGGAGCCAGTTTGGGTCCCATGTGCCTGCTGGCAGCCAGAGGAGGATAGCCCAGGTCCTGAGTGCAGGAGGGAAGCCAGTGCCAGCAGCTGGGGGAAGGAAGGCCTACTCTTGCAAGAATTTTCATGCATCAGGCCTCTAGTTTTATATAATTCATTAAAAATGTCATATGTAACCTATATGTGAGTTATGAAGCCTAGTAATAAAGCAAACCCACCATCAACTTAAGGACAAGAAAGTACATGTAAAACTAACTTCATGTTAGTTTATTCTAGTGTAGGTGTTGGTCCATCGAATCCTTGGCATCTCTTTCCCCAAAAGGTAACAACCTGAGTTTCATATTTATTAATTCTTCCTACTCTTGTCTCCATTACATAAGTGTATCTCTAAATAATATATTTTGCTTTGATTTATAATGACTTTTATTAAAATGGTATGAAGTTTTGAGTATATTTAACAATTCATATATGGCACATATGCCAGAAGTTCTCTTGGATGGAGTTTCCCCATCTTTTTACATCATGAGTGTGTCAGACACTGCACTGACCTGCAACTGGCTTGAGGATGGACGCTGCTCTGTTATCACTATACAACCCCAACAGCACATCTCTGGCTTCTCCTTAACACATTAGTCTACCACTTCACATAGGTTAGAATCTCTACTGTAAGGTGCACCTTGTCTAGGTGAAGGATTGCCAGGTCCCAGGGTGCTAGAAAGCTTAATTTTACAATGTAGCTTTTCAAAATTGTAATGCCAATTTTTAGTCTGAGTAGCAAAAATATGTCCCTTGTGCCACATCCTCACGATAGTTGATATTAGATATTAATTTTTCCAGTTTAGTGAATATGAGTCATATCTTATCTTGCTCTTATTTGTGTTACTAATGAGTGAGAGCATTTTTTCATATAATTATTTGCATCATATATTTACCCTTGGTGATATGCCTCTGCAAATATTCTACCCATTTTTAATTTGGTTTATTTTTTTTTTCTTATTGACTTGTAAGAGTTCTTTGTGTATTCAGTATAATACTTTGTTGGTTATATGTTGTCTGAGTCAGCTAGGCTGTCATAAACAAAATTCCATAGCTTTGCTTAAACAACAACATTATTCCTCACAATTCGGAAGCCTGGAAGACTGGTCAGGGTGCCAGTGCAGTGAGTTTCTGGTGATAACATTACTACTGGCTTGCAGAAAGACACTTTCTTATTGTGTCCTCAGACAGGGTGGGGAGAGAGAGAGAGAGAGAAAGAGAGAGAGAGAGAGAGAGAGAGAGAGAGAGAGAGAGAGAGAGAGAGATCTTTTTCTGAGAGCACTAATCCCATCATGAGGACCCCACCCTTATGACCTTATCTAACCTGATAAGCTCCCAAGGGCCCCCTCTCCAAATATAACCACAGTAGGGGTTAGGACTCCAACATATGAATTTGAGGTGTAAAGGGAGACATATAATCCAGTCATTACTATATGGAACTTCTAGTTTTCTGTTGATCTTTTCACTTTGGTTATGGTGGTTTTTTTGTTTTTCTCCAAACAATAGGAAGCTTGCTCACAAAGTTATAGTTTTGTAGGACAAAGTTGTATTATAACTAATTCTAAGAGTTTTAAAGCTTGATTTTAGTAATTTAATTTTTAATCCACCTGGAATTTGATTTTGTGAACTGCTGGAGGTAGAGATTCAATTTCATTTTTGTCCACATGGACAATGGTCCAAGTACCATTTACTGTGTGGTCCATACTCCCCCCAATGAACTGCTATGCCACCTGTGTCATAGTGAACACTTATGGTAAATTCTATTAGGTTGCCATGTAAAAGTGGATCTGTCTCTGAGTTTCCTATCCTCTTGCATTAATCAATTTGATTATCCCTGTGCCAATACACTGTCTGAGATACTATTCTATATAATAAAAGCCTAATATGCTAAGTGTCTGGTCATCTGTTCAACCAATCAAAGCATAATATGCTAATTATATGCTAAGACAGCTCAACTGCTCACTATGACATCCACTGACCACTGGGGGGGGGGGGAGGGCGGGGAGCAGACACTCTGACAGGTAGGGTAGTTTGCTGCCTGGGTCCAGCTGATAAGGACTAAGCAAGATGGGCTGGATACCCCCTGGAGCCCTTCTGCAGTCCCTCCTCAGCTGGCTAACCTCCCACATCCCTCCCAGGTCCAGTTGTCTACTGGTGGGGTCCCTCAGCCTGGCCTGTGCCTTCTTGCAATCAAGGACCCCTCAAGGATGTCAGAGAGCCAGTTTTCGTCGTGCAGGCCAGACTGAGGGACCCCACTGTGCATGAATTCGTGCACCAGCCCTCTAGGACATTTATAATACTTCTTGGGATACAGAATAGCAAAATATTCTAGGTTGTTCTTCTTCTTTACAAAATCTTGACAATTCTCTGGACTTCATTCTTACATGTAAATTTTAGAATCACCTTACCAAGTTCCTTTGAAGATTTTTATAAATGCAATAAGCTATAATTAAATTGGGAATATCTGAAATCCTTATAATATTAAGATTTCCCATCCAAGATCATGGTTTACTTCTTCATTTATTAGCTCTTCGGTGTATTTAATTAAAATTTTAAATTTTTATCAAATGGGTCTTAAATGTTTCAATATATTTATTTCTACGTATCTTATATTTTGTTGAAATTATATATAATTTTTGCTTTGCTTCCCATATGTAGATGTGTAAATAATTTTTAAGTATTGGTTGTATATCCTGCCATTTTAGTAAATTTTCATTTTAATTCCAAATGTCTGTATAGATTTTCATGTATAAAATAAGATAATTTGAGAATGATAGCATTCTGTTTCATCTTTTTTAAAAAAAATACTTTATTGATTTTTTTTTTTTACAGAGAGGAAGGGAGAGGTATAGAAAGTCAGAAACATTGAAGAGAGAAAAACATCAATCAGCCGCCTCTTGCACACCTCCTACTGGGGATGTGCCCGCAACCAAGGTACATGCCCTTGACCGGAATCGAACCTGGGACCCTTGAGTCTGCAGGCCGACGCTCTATCCACTGAGCCAAACTGGTTTCGGCTCATCTTTTCCAATTTTAATTTAATTTAATTAAAAAGCTTTATTATTGTACTAGCTAGGTCCTCCAGTAAAATGTTTAATAGAATTAGTGACAGTGGGCATCTTTGTCTGCTTTCTTATTTTAAAGCATATTCTTCTAACTTTTGATAATTAAGAGTCAATATTTATTATAGGTTTTTGTAAAAAGTTTCCTTTATTCCGAGTTTTCTAAGAATTTTGTTTGGATGTTAAATTATGAATGAATGTTGAATTTTATCAAATTCTTTATATATATTTCTTCTTTATCTATTACTAAAGTAATTATATTGATCAAGCTTGTAAAGCTAAACTTCCCATGCATTCTGGGGACAAAATAAACTTGGTCATGCTGAATTAGTGTTTCTCATTCACTATTTATGCAGTTTTCTAATAATTTGTTTAAGATTGTCAATGTCATGACTATGAATAGAATTAGACTGTAATTTTTCATTATTTTACATTTGTATTTTTAAATTATGTAATATTAACTTTATATAATAATTTTGAGAGTATTTCCTTTTATTTGATTTTCTAGGAAAATTTAAATTGGAAAGAATATGTCCTTTGACTATTTTTGCAGAATTGTGTGTAAAACCACCTGTTCCTAGTATTTTCTATGTGAGATTTTCAACCACTAATTCAGATTTTATTTTTTTAATTATGATAGTACTACTTGGACTTTCTGTTTCTTCTTTTGTCAGATTTTGAAATATAGATTTTAAAAATATTTGTCTTTTCTGTTTATAGTTTAATATTTATTAACATACAGTTATTCATATTTATCTCTCATTTTTAAATATGTTATATCTTAGCCCCCTTTTATGTTATGAATGTTGATTATAAATATCCTTTTATTTTTTTTAAATGACTTCGCTGGAGGATTTTGTATTTCATTAGTCTTCTTAATGGATTAACATTTGTCTTTATTCATTCTTTATGTTACATTATTATTTTTTACATTAACTTTTAAAAGATATTTTTAATTGATTTTTAGGGAGAAAGGAAAGGAGAGAGATAGAGAGAAAATATTGATCACAGAGAAAATCATCAATCGGCTTTCTCCTGCACACTCCCCACTAGGGATTGAGCCCATAACCCAGGCATATGCCCTGACTGAGAATCAAACCAGTGACCTTTTGGTTGCTGGGTCTACACTCAACCACTGGGCAGCACCAGCCAGGCCACATTAACTTTTGATCTCCATTTCTTCTTTCAAATAGATTTGTTGGGTTAATTCTATTGTTATAGCCTATTGAAGGGGTTGGTAAACATTTCCATAAAGGGCTGGATTATAAATGTTTTAGGTCTTATAATGTAAGCCATACAGTTTCTGTTGCAACTATTCAATTTATGCCACTGTAGTAGGAAAAGAACCATAGCAATATGTACATGGGCATGATTATGTTCCAATAAAATTTTATTGACAAAAACAGGTGCAATATTTGGCTCTTGGGTCACATAGTTCATTTAACCTTGGTCTAACTTTTTTGATTCTCAACAGTTGGTCTGTTAGACTTCTTCAGGGTTGTGGGGTCCCTGAGAATCTTTCAGGAGGTAAGGTCAAAACTATTTGCACAGCCATAGCTGGTTTTGCACAGTGGATAGAGCGTTGGACTGCACACTGAATGGTCCTGGGTTCGGTTCCGGTCAAGGGCACATGCCTGGGTTGCGGGCTCAATCCCCAATAGGGGTGTGCAGGAGGTGGCCAGTCAATGATTCTCTCTCATTATTCATGTTTCTATTTCTCCCTTTATCTCTCAGATCAATAAAAATAGACTTTTTTAAAAAAAATATTTGCACAATAATGCTATATTGTTAATTGACATTTTCATCATGTTACCTTAAGTTGACAGTGCAAAAATGGGTAAATAAAATTGCTGGAACCGCAGCACAAATCAAGACTATGGTCATTATATTTCTTGCAAATGCACTTTTGCTATAAAAATAAATGCCAATTTTATTTAAGAATGCCTTTAATGAAATAGTACCAACTATTTTCTTGTATTTTGATGTCTGGTTGCATTTTTAAAATATTCTGGGATTTATACATAAAGCACTGATGTAATTGTTGGAGTTGCAAGCTCAACTAGCCATTTTCATCATGGAACACCATTTTAACTTTAAAAAAGAACTAGACAGATTATGGGTACTCAGTTTCTAATATTTGACAGACATTTTTTCCAAAAATGAATGAAATGATCCTAAAAACAACTAAAAATATTTATTACCAATGTCAAAATTTGAGCTTTCAAGTAAAATTAGAATTTAGCATTGTATCTGTCAGTGAGCTTGACAGCTTGCCAATACTTAAAGGCTGTTCAAATGAAATCACTGGTGATTTTAATAAGTGTATTTTTCTCTTATAAGTTAATAAAATATGTCAACATTCAGAAGATCTTTGCAACTTAGTGTCCCAATATTTTCTTGATTATCAATATGTAATATTATAAAATCACGCATGGGTAAAATATCCTTTTAAAGTGCAAGACATACTGATAGCTCTCAGTGTAACAGACCATGAAAGATTCACTGATGTGGTTTCAGATTCCACATTGCAACTAACCTTTAAAAGATTATCACTAGTGGAGATTTGGCATACTATCAAAGAAAATTTTTTCACAATCATGTAAAAAGGCTGTTAAAATACCCTCCTTTTCTCGATACATGTCTGGGTGAGGCCAGATACTTTTGTACATTTCAACCAAACTAATGTTTTATAACAGGTTAAATGCAGAAACAGATGTGAAAATCTAGTTCTTTTCTGTTGTCAGACATTAAAGAGATTTTCAATAATGTAAAACAATTGTTTCCAACTAAATTCTTTAGTTTGGGAAAATATGTTTTATTAAAATGTAAAGTATATAGGATATTTTATTATTTTTAAATGAATTCATAAGTGTCTTAAAAATTTACTTCTAATTCTGTAAATATTGACAGTTATAATTACATGAATAAAAGCTATTTTAATTTTATTTTATTTCTATTTTAATTGGTTGAAATTACCATAAAATATATTAGATATGAATGTGTCACGGTTGTGGCTTAATAAATATTATTTAATTATTGAAAAGAAATAAAAATAAAAGCTCTTTAGGGGCCTTGATAATTACTAAGAGTGTTACATGGTATTAATACTTAAATGTTTGTGAACTACTGGTCTAGATTATTAAATTGGATATGTAGCCTATTAATGTTTAGCCTTTATTCTTTTTTAATGTAATAATTTTAGATTATAAATGGCCCTCACAATCTGTTTGCACCTGCTTCCCCTAAGATTTAGTATACAATATTGTCATAGCCCTCATTTATAGATAAATTTTACAATGTATTGGTGATGTTCATTTTAACCCATGAGTAAGTTAGAATAGTGGTATGTTTTTAATTTCCAAAAAATTTAGTTTATCTTTGTTATTGACCTCTAATTTAATTTCACCCTGAAAAGAGAATATTATCTATGTAATAACAATTCTTTGAAATTTGCTGTGACTCAGTTTATGTCTTAATAGGTGGTAAAATTTATAAATATCTCATATGTATTGACTATATGTATTGACTATATATGTATTGACAAATATCTCATATGTGTTGACTATAATATATATTATTTATTTTAGGGTGAATTCTATAGATGCCCATTGTATCATTTTTGAACATGAAAAGCTTAATTCTTCTCTATCTTTACTAATGTAGTATTTACTTGACTTAATCAATAATTGAGGGACATGTTAAAATCTTTCACTGCAATAGGGATTTTGTCCATTTCTTCTTGTAACTCTATACATTTTTTCTCATATTTTGAGTCTACTTTATTAGGTCAACTCAAGCATGATATAGTTATACACTTGTGGTAAATGAAAATTGTTATAATTAAATAGATAATTCTATTACTTTCCAATAATGTTTATTTGTTTTTACTTAAAGCCTATTTTTTAACATTAATACAGCTACTCTACTTTTATTGTGGTTAGTACTTACCTATTTTTTATGCTATTAATTTCAACCTTTCTATATCTCTAAATGTTACTGGTGTTTCTTGTAACAGTATGTCAACAGTATGATTTTATTTTTAATCAATATGGCAAACTCTGTCATTTAATTAGCACATTTAATTTGTATTTATTATAAATAATAATACTTTTAGATTGTTTTGACCAACTTGCCTTTTTAAATTGCTTCTTATTACTGATAGAAAGTTAATTTTATTTTTTTTATTATTACACTTCCCTTTTTCAGTTTAAAAGTTATGAATACTATTTCTATAATTTAAAAGTCACTCAAAATTTTTACTTGCATGCTAACTTAATGTAGTATATATTTTATAATTTCTTATCCTGAATAATACAAAAATTTTAGAACATTTTTACTCTGATCAACCCCACTCTTCACTGATGTGGTAGCCAGGCCCAGTATTTCAATCCTGTCTCTTTAAACCCCATAAATTAAATATTATTTTAAATTAATTTACACAGACAACATACTTTAAAACTTATTTTTGAGTTTAGTAAATCATATGCTCTCATCTTTTCTTGCATTGCTACCATCCCTCCTGGACTAATTTTTATTAGACTTGAAGCATATTCTTTCTTTAGAAGTTCCTTTAATGGAGATTTTCAGATGATAAAATGACAATAAACGTGCTTTGTTTATGCTAAAACCTTTTTATACCCTCATTTTTTGAAAGATAATTTACTAGATACACAGTTCTAGGTGCATAGCTATTTTCTTTCAACATATTTTTTTCTGCTTTTATTGTATCTGTTATTGCTGATTCAAACTCTGCTGTCGGTAATTGTCATTATTTTGCAAGTGATCTCTTCTCACTGGCTGCTATTAAGAGTTTTCTTTTTGTCTCCAATAATTGCAGAGTCACTACACTATGTCTAGATGTAGGTGTTTTTTTATTTTTACAACTTAATAAAATTTTGCTGACTCTTATCAGTTCCAGTTCTGAGCTGTTAATTCATTATTAAAACTCATTCATTCCCTCTAGTTTCTCTTTATGACTCCTACTAGATATCTGTTGGACTTCTCATTCTAGCTCTTGTCTCTCTGGATGACATGTAATAATCTATTCAGATCTACATTTATTTTACTAATTCTTTCTCTACAGGTATCTGTTCCTAAATTAAAATTATATTTTTATCTTTAAGTTTTAAAAAAATACTTTGATTTCAGAGAGGAAAGGAGAGGAAGATAGAGATGTAAACATCAATGATGAGAGAGAATCATGGATCGGCTGCCTTCTGCATGCCCCCTTCTGGGCATGGAGCCTGCAAACCTGAAAATGTGCCCTTGACTGAAATCAAACCCGAGACCCTTTGGTCCACAGGCCAACACTATCCACTCAGCCAAACCAGCCAGGGCTAAATTTTGTTTTTTACTCTCAAAACGTTTAAAGGATTTTTCAGAACTCCTGTAAATTATCTCATTTTATGCCCTATACATATTTTGCATACTTTAATATTTGATATTGTATAACCTACCAATTTAATAACTGAAATCCTTGAAAAGTCTAGATCTTTGGTCATTATTCCAGGTAACATTCACTCATGGTCACATGTGTTCATATTTAAGTGATCTTCATCTATGGGAACCACCAAGCTCTAAATTAGGAATGACTTTCTATTTAAAAAAAAAAAAAAGTTATTCATTTGCTTCTGCCAGAAAATTTCCAAGCAGAGAGTATTCATTCTCATTTGAGGAGCCTGAGTTAATGTGAAAATACTAAGTTTAGCTTTTCCATTATAGCTATTAGGTTTTTATAATTAAAAAAGGGGGGACCACTGGAGTATTTTAGGAAGAAATTAACTTATTTAACATAAATTTTAAAGAGATTACTCTGGCTTCACAATAAAAATAGACTCTAGGAAAGATTCTAGGCATGGGGAAAATAGGTGAGATCATGAGCAAGAGATTGATTATAGTAATGTGGCATTACTATAATTGATTATAGTAATGTGGCATTACTATAATCAGGCACTGAGGGAAGTAAGGTCCCCAAATAGAGGGATGCAGAGAAGCTGGTAGAATCAAGGATGGGGATCACAATGGGATTAAAGAACTATTGAAGATGAACCAGAGGGAGTCAGCTGCACAGATAAGAACTGGTACTGAGTGCATGAAACCAAGATTATCCGGAGGTTTTAGCTATTGATAATCATAAGGTCAAGACTACCTATAGGAGTGTGTGGCTGAGATAGGTTGGAAGTCAAGAGCACAAGAGAATTGATCAATAGCTGGAGAGACCAGAATGTTCAAAGGATCATCTACGTACACATTGAGAGCCCCAAGAATTAAAAATTAAAGTAAGAAGGGAAATGCCTTTCTCTTGGTTGATATGTACGGACAATGACACTGCACTCAATCATCATGATACCTTGAAGAAGAAAATAAACCATTTGTGTTTCCAATTCAGAAAAAAAACAACAACAACAACAACAACAACTTGGTAAATGTCTGCCATAGCTCCCCAAATTCCATTTGGCATAAAAATTTCAAAATCTTCTAGGAGATGGCTATTATTCACCTTTTAATGGGTGATATTTCTACTTCATGTTTTCTTCTCCTACATGAAACTCCCACTGTCAGAAAGGTCATATTTATTTCCTAAAATCAATTCAAGTATTACCTAGTCAAGGTTTAGCTCTTTTCCCCTTATAATGCTGTTTTATACCAGGTTTATTTTGCTATTCTTTCTGTCCTTTTAATTTCTTTACCGCCATCTCAAACACTTGAAAACATTTGTCATATCCAATGCATTTATCCAATTCTGTCATTATTCAGTAGCATTACACACACTTACTTTAATCTCTTCTTGATAAATTATTTCCAGTAACCATTTAGCATCTTTCTGCTCTGGATTCTATATTTCTTTTTCCCTATGGTGTTGAAGTTTATGCATCTGTGGTAACCGAGCAGTTTAAAAGGCAGAGGTCTCTGTTTCCTGCACTGAGACCCAAGAACTATAGGTCTGTTTCTAATTGTATCTAAGGCAATTTCTGACTCCTCATCCAGTGTTACCTATAGCAGGCCCAAGCAAATGACCACCTATTTAAAACAATTTATGTTCTTATAAAACTAGACCTTACAATTTGCTCCTCAGTTTCTTCACAATTTCAACCTCATGATTTACTCTCATTTTCCAAATCACTAACAAAGGCAAATGAATAAACAAATGAGGACTTACTACTGGCTTTGAAACCCGTCTATAGAAAAGCTTCCTCTCCCACCCCCAGTTAGTCTTCAGTTTACAAACACTGTCTGACATTTTGTTGTGGGGAAGACAATATGTGTGCCAGATGCGTTCATATATTACATGGTCTCCTTGAGTGTTCACATCAACTCTTAGAAGATGTTTTTCATATGTGAAAACTAAGGCTCAGAGAAAGGAATACACTACAGGTCACACAACTAATTTACGGCAGAGCAAGGATTTGAACTCAGTTTTTCCAGCTCCAAGTCTAGTTCTCACCCCACTATGCAATCTAGAAAATACTGATTCTTGTTGCTTATTTTATTTTATGGGTTAGCCTCTTTAAATAAGCATGTATAAATATGGGTTTAATTTGATCTTTATCTAAAATATGTCATCAGTTGTTTGAGCATATGATACATAAGAATTTTTAAATCACTTATCCTATACTAAATGGAAGCAAATGAGCTTAGGTTAGGTTGATTTTTTATTTTTTTTTAACCTGAGTTTTCTAGCAAAGCCCATTTATATAACACTCTGCTTACCTGGAGAGGCGAAATCCTAGAAATGCTTTTCTGCCTAAAGATGAAAACATCTAGTACTTTCAGAGCAGATCTTCACCACTGCGAGAGGCTCCACTTGAGTAAGCCCCTCTTGTTAAGAAAACGTGGGAAAGGGGAATGAAGATTCATCACCATAGAAAAGGCCTAAGTAAAGCCCTACTGTGGCTTGGACAAGATGACACATTTTGGCATCCATAATATACAAAGTTTTGGAAGTGGAGTTGACCAATTTCAATAAGAAAATCGAGGATGTTTCTTTAAGATTCAAGGTAAGGGGTAGCTTTCATTGGATTACAGTTGCTCTGTTGAAGGTCCACTTGCATGAGAGGTCCCCAGAGATCCCAAAGTCAAACCTGCTAGTAAGTCTAGGGACATGGGAACTGGCTGTGACTTGACCTCCATACACACACCCAAAGGTTGGGTTGCAGAACTGGTTCCAGCACAGTCCATACCTGTGTCTGAAAGGCCCTCTGGACCTAGCCACTCTGGAACAGTGCTGGGGTTTGAAGAAAAAATATAGCTATGCAACTAAAATTGAAATTAAATCTGTTATTTTGATTTCCTGGGAAAGACATGCAGGCCCCACTATATCCCCACGGGTGTGGGGCTGATACTTGGAATCGTCTGTCATCCTCCGGACAGTGCAATCCCCCAAGAGTTCCTGGACAATTCCAAATTGGGTGGACCTCAAAAGTGAAATACTAAACTTCCTGAACATAAATGCAAATGGGATTTCAAGCAATTGCTTTAAAAACTAAAACTGATTTGTTGCTGTAGCCTCAGCTTGGAAGAAAAGTGATTTGATGTGCACACTGTACTCTTGCTGTATTTTCATAGTTACCTCTTTAGGAGTTTCTTTGCTCCTCTTCTTTTTCTCCCCTTTCAAACTCTTTTCTACTTGGTTAATCTTTCTAATACTATCAACTTTGCCCCAAAAGTCTGCAATGGCTTCTTATTGCCCACAAAATAGTATTCACACTCTCATCCTGTCTTTTGACACAGTCTACATTCAGATCCCTAACCCCTAAAAAGATGTGGGAAGAAATACATACACTGAGTGGCCAGATCATTATGATTTCTGAGTGCATAATAATCTAGCCACTCAGTGTATATCCTATATAATAAAAGGCTAATATGCAAATTGTGCCCTCGACCAGGAGTTCAACCAGCAGGCAGGCCGGCCAACCACCCATGGCCCCTCCCCCTGGCCAGGCTGGCTGGACCCCACCCATGCATGAATTCATGCACCCGGCCTCTAATACACACACACACACACACACACACACACACACACACACACACACACACATACACACACACACACTGAGTGGCCATATTATTATGCATTCAGAGATCATAATGATCTGGCCACTCAGTGCATGTATTATCTACTAGGGGCCCAGTGCACGAATGTGTGCACCTTAAAAGGAACTGTAAGATGTGCAGGGCCACCTCCACACCCCCACATAGCCCCTCCCACTGTGGCCGCTGGTTCCCTGTTGGCTGGAAGTCCTGGTCCTACCACTGCCACTCCCACATGCTGACAGCGCGCATCAGTTGACAGCATGAAGTCATTGGGGCAGGTGCCAGCAGCAGGTATGACTGGCAGCTGCTATCCCAATCACCCCTCAGGAGGAGGGGGAGGTGAAGAAGCCCTCAGAGGCAATCAGGGCCAGCAGTTGCCACTTGCACCCGCTGATGGTATCAAGCGATCAGGTGCCAGCAGCAGATGTGAGCGGTGGCTCCAGCCCTGGCTGTGGGTATGAGCTGGGCCAGTGCTGGCAGTTTGTGCACACGGGACCAGCAGTAGGTAGAAATGACAGGTGGGACCATGGCATGGGGTAGAAAAGATTTTCAGTAACCATCAGTGGCTTGCCCTGATGACAGGAACCAGTGCCCCACCTTGGTTTGGCACCCCCGTTCACCTGCTACACCATCTCACCACGACCAATGCCCACCATGTTCTGCACTCTGCTGCCTGCTGCTGATGCCTGTCATATTCTCTGTGCGCCCCCTGGTGGTCAGCACACATCATAATGATGAGTTGTTCGGTTGTTCTTCTGTTCAGTCCATTTGCATATTAGGGATATATATTAGACTACTGGCCCGGTGCATGAAATTCATGCACGGTGGTGGGGGAGTGTCCCTCAGCTTGGCCTGCACCCTTTCCAATCTGGGATCCCTGGAGGGATGCCTGGCAGTCGGCCTGCTCAACCCCAACTGCCCTCCCCTCCTGGCCTGATCACCCCTAACTGCCTTTGCCTCAGCCCTGCCACCATGGCTTTGTCTGGAATAATGTCCGGAAGGTCTCTTGATCTAATTAGCATATTACCCTTTTATTAGTATAGATTTTGTGAGACACTTTATATGTGCCATTCTTATTTAATTTCCTCTTCAACTTTATTTTCCACTACCATCTTAATTGAGGGGCGGCGAATTACATACAGTAAAGTACACAACTCAGTAAATTTTTATATATGTTATCCACCCAAGAAACTGTTATTGAAATAAAGTTGCAGGACAAATATTAGTCCCCCTAGGATTCTCCCTCATTTCCCTGCCAGACTATGCTCCTCAAAGGGTACCACTACTCTGACCATTATCACCAGAGATTAGTTTTGCCTATTCTGAACTTCCCGTAAATACACTTATATGGCTTGTACTCTTTTGTGTCCACCTACCTTCACTCAGACTTATTTTTTCATTCAGCATAATGAGATATCACTATAAAGTTGTTTTAATACACATAGTATTCCGTCATTTGAATATAGCAAAACTTAATTATTTAATCTTTTATTGATAGAGAAATGTTTTTTCTCTTTGGGGGCTTTTATGAATAAAACTACAATGGGTATTCTTGTATATGTCTTTTTGTAAACATACTCACTTATTTGTGTTGAGTATATTCCTAGAAATAAAATTTCTGGGTTAGATGGTTCATGAGTATTCGGGTTCATAGAAACTACCAGTTTTCTAAACTAGTTGAAATAATTTGTACTCTAACCAGCAAATAATGTATGAAAATTTCATTTGTTCCACATCTTTGTCAACCCTTGGTATTATTAGTTTTAATTTTCACCATTCTGCTAATGCATAGTAGTATCTCATTATGATTTTAATTTCGATTTCCCTGCTGACCAATCATATTGGTCACCTTTTCATATCAATATTAGCGATTTGAATATCATTTTTATAAAGTGCCTGTTCAAGTCTTTTGACCATTTCTTTAAATAGGCAGTTGTCTTTTTCTTATTGTTCTGTGGAAGCTTTTTATATATTCTGAATATGAGCTCTTTGCCAGATATTTTACATATATTTAAATATTTATGAATATTTAATATAATAGATATAATGCTATGCAAATATCTTCTTTCAGTCTGTGACTTGTCTATTTATTCTTTAATGACATATTTTCATTGACAAGTAGTTCAGTTTATCAACCTTTTATTTTATGACTAGAGGCCCAGTGCATGAAAATTCATGCACTGGAGGGGGGTTGTCCCTCAGCCTGGCCTGCCCCCTCTCATAATCCTAGAGCTCTCAGGGGTGGAAGGTGACCCAGTGATCAGAGGAAGGCAACGCCTCACCTCACCTCTGCTGCTGCCACTGCGGGTGGTACAACCCTCGGCCAGCCCTGGTTTCCTGAGCCTTGGATAGCCGTGGGTGGCTGGGCAGCTGCTATCTGAGGCTTGCTTGTGCCTTGGGCCAGCCCTGGGCATCTGGGCAGCCAACATCTGAGTCTTGCCTGTGCTTTGAGTCAGCTGTGGGGAGCTGGGGGGCTGAAGGGACTGGGGAACTCCAGAGGTAGACACAGAGCAGCTGGGTCCATCTGGAGGCAGGCCTGGTCTTGTCCTGCTCCTGCCACCCAGGCGGGGCTGAGGGGCCTGGGTGCTGCCATCTTTTGCCTGTGGGTACCACCATCTTTGAGAGCAGGGTAGTCAATTAGCATATTCCCTCTTTATTGGTTGTGGGTGCTGCCATCTTTGAGGGTGGGGCAGTCAATTAGCATATTCTTTCCTTATTGACTGTGGGTGCCACCATATTTGGGATGGTGTGAGGGTCAATTAGCATATGCCTTTATTACATAGGATTCTGCTTTTTGTGTCTTAAGAAATCTTTCCTTGCCAAAACCAGTTTGGCTCAGTGGATAGAGCATCGGCTTGGGGACTGAAAGGTCCCAGGTTCAATTCTGGTCAAGGGCATGTACCTGGGTTTCGGGCACATCCCCAGTAGGGGGTGTGCAAGAGGCAGCTGATAAATGATTCTCGTTGATGTTTCTAACTCTCTATCCCTCTCTCTTCCTCTCTGTAAAAAATCAATAAAATATATTTTTTTAAAAGAAAAATGTTTTCCTTTCCCAAGATTATGACAATATGGCAATATTTGTTCTTGTTCTCTTCTAGAAGTTTCATTGTTTTATATTTTATTTTTAAGCTTATAATTCATTTTAAATAATTTCTTATGTTTGATGAGATCTCAGTACCCACTTTGAATTCTTCTACTATAGATTGAGAGACTCATTGTTGTGTGTTAATTTCTCCTTCACTCCTGCCTAGAATTCAGTGATCTCCTGTATCTGAGTCCTCAAATCTGTTTCCATCTGTGATCTAGACTCAGCCTAAAGTATACTTAACATTTAATGCTTTACACTGTAAGCTATTTTTACATGTGCTTTACCTTGATTACAACTAGATTGCATAACAGTTGATGGTAGGAATTGCCCATAAAGGTCAACCAAACCATAACATTCCACAAATATGAAATGGTAGATGATACCCATGTGCACTTTTTTTTAGACCATCATGTGGACCTGCTGAGGATTATCTGTTGTACAGCCATTTCTGTGAGCAATGCCGCTGTCATGCTCTAGATGTGTCAGGTTGAGTGGGATGATTTTTAATTGCATTAAGGTGATATAGTCAGTGCTTCCCAAGAGTATTTTCTTTGTTTATTTCCATAGTGTTTAGATATACACTACCTTCTTTCCACATTACACACTTTTGCTTAATTGTTAACATTCCTCAGTTTTCCTAATGTCTTGACCAGTGTGTTTTATTTTATTTTATCATTATATAGAAATTACAGGTAATTTTTATGTAGTTTCTATAAAAAATGTAATGGAAGGGGAGAGAAAGTATCAAACATATTCAAAGCCTCCTGTACACCCTCTTTCCACTTTTCACAGAGAGTAAAAATCACTGGGCCTAAACATTTGTCTTCCTTATCAGCTGTTTTATGTCTATCATCTAAATCTGTGGATTTCTAAATATGTCAGTGTACCTGTTCAAATTTTTTTCCTGCTTTGTGACTCTAACAGAAGTGTCAGTATTTTTAAAGTGTTTTTTCATGCACCTTTTCTTAAAGCAGTTTAAAAACAAAGCATTATCTCATTTATTCTGATTTATAGTAGTTGCCTTGCTTGCTTTTGCTTTCCATATGAGGTGCAAATGCCTGTTCTTCAACTTAGCTCCTTTATTCAGCTTATTCGTTCTGGTTTTATCATAATTATCATTTCCTCTTAAAAAAAAAAGAATAGGTATTAAGAGAAATTTCTCTAGGGTTCCCTCCCAATTTCCTCACTGCCATTACAGAGCCCCTGTCCCATCAGTCTTGATCAGGCACGTTGGATACTCTTACTCTTTGCATTCTTCTTTTCTCAGAGCAATTGTAATCTGCTTTAATTATGGTGGATACTCCAGCAGCCTGCCCTTCTCCTGGGTCTTAGTATTCCCTCCTTCAATACCATACTCACTAGATTCTTATTTTAATTCCCCCAAATTAGCTCTCTTGAATTCTAATGCCCTGATAGGCCTGCCTGCATTCTGGTTATGAGCACGATCCCACCAGGTTTAGAAATGCCGACGAAGGCAAAGCTTTCTGCATTTCTGCATACCTCAGATTGCTCTCGTTCGTTTCTCAGAATCCTTCCAGGCCTCAGGCTTTGCCTTTCTCTCTGCTTAAATTGCTGGGGCATGTCCTGGCACAGGTAAGAGAAAATGTTGTTTTAGATACCTGATATATGACATGACTTTTACTGTCTTATCTTTTTAAAAAATCTCTTCGGTAAAAGGTATTTTTTAAAATAGCTACTTATTTTTAAATATAATATATTTTATTCCACACACTCTACCTGTTACTCAATTATGCAGCGTAACTCAGAGACCCCTCTGTACAATACTCTCACCTTCCACACTTCCTCTCTGTTGCCCATTGGGATTTCACATGGTGGGGAGTATGTGGAGGCCAATAGTGATACATAAACATACTCTAGTTCACAGAACCATTTTCCATCAGCACGTATAAACACACACACACACACACACACACACACACACACACACACACACACACACCAGTAAATAGCTCATATTTCCTAAAACTTTGCCTTTGATCATCTTGATACAACAAATAAATATTTATACTCATTTTATGAGGGTAGAGATTTCAGAGACTCCATATTTATCTCTGAGAATAAAAGCTTTGGATACCTGTGTATGGATGAGGGAGACAAACCCCGTTAATGACACACTCATGTAAGTTCAGAATTGACTTCCAGTCCTGACTCCTACCCTACAACCACACTGACTTCCAGCACTTATTACAGTATCAATTGAAATGCATCCAATTACAGTTAAGTGAAACATAACTCAAACTAATTTAAATTTTAAAAAAATAATTCATACTGCAGAAATATGGCAAATATTAAGGTTTAATCCAGTCATTCAATACTCCCACCAATGACCTATTTCCAGTTTTTCTATCTTCTGTCTTTTGTAATGTCACTTCTTCCTCTTAAAGAGGACCCCTAAGATGAGGTCACCAATCTCCTGGACCTACCTGCTTCCTCTTTCTTGTCCAGGAAGAAAAAGGCCATTACTTCAGCATTTCTAGCAAGTCCTGATTGTCCTCTGATTGGACCAGCTTTAGTCATATAGCCCCTCCAACATCACTGAGACTGAGCCAGGGAATACATTCACAGGCTTGGCCTGGCTTATATGCTCTAACCCTAATGCCAGGAGAAGAGCCTGTTTCCTAAGAAACACATGTTTGACAAAATAGAAATTATAGCTACTAGGGAGGGAAAAGATGAGCATACATTCTGAAGTCAACACAAACACTTGAAATCCATAAAAATCTTACTCCAAAATATGTTGTTTATTCAATCTCTACTGCAGGCCTATTATAATAATGACAATAGGAAAAACCCTTCCTAATGACTGCTCTCTATATAGATAAAGCAAACACATACTCAGATAGACCAAAAGCTGTCTCCTGGCTTCTAACAGGAAGTAGCTTGGACACTTGGTCAAGTGACTTAAAGTCTTTCCATATTTATTTCTCCAAAATTGAAAACAATATTGTTTTAAAGACAAATCCAGGTAATACTAATAGTTTCCCAATTGTGGTCCTATTTAATCATTTTTTTAAACTTGTACTTCACAAAGAAAAGTTTTCTAAATGTTTTGGTCAGATTAAAACAGTGATTGCGCAAGATGATGGAAGCACATGCTTTTCTGCTACAATGAGCAAACATTCTTCTTTGGGATAATAAATTTATTTAAATGTGTAACATTCAAGGGGTTAAGAAGCAGGACCCAACCTGTTTGTCTTTGCCTTGGATTATTAGTCATTTAAAATCCCTTTATTGGAGCTGATGGTTCCTCAGGGAAGTCTGCCAAACAAGAATGAGAAAGCTCAGGTGAGAGCCAGCTTGAGGGAGGTGAGCATTGCTGGGGAAATAGATACAATGTGCATCCACAGGGAGCCTACAAGTAAGCAATTCCTCTTTCTCTCTCTTTCTCTCTCTTTTTCCTTCCTTCCTTCCTTCCTTCCTTCCTTCCTTCCTTCCTTCCTTCCTTCCATTGGATAGCCTTATGCCAATTTTACCCTTCCACAAAAAAATGTAATTTTTTTATTGATCAAATTCTGAGCTAATCTAAAATAGAATTAAGTAATAGTTTTCAGAACTTACCTACATTTTCCTATCCTAATATATAAAAAGCCAGGGGCTGTCACAGACCAAAACAACCAGACAGACCTCTGAACAGCAGGCTGTGTGGGGTGACCAGGCTGGCAGAGGCAAGGGGGCAGTTAGAGACAATCAGGTTGGCAGGGGGGGAAATACGGGAGCAACCAGGCTAGCAGGTGGGCAGTTAGGGGCAACCAGGCAGAATCGGTCTAAATCGGCAGTCAGGCATCTCCCAAGGGGTTCCAGATTGGAGAAGGTGCAGGCTGAGTTGAGGGCCCCCGCCCCCCTGTGCACAAATTTTGTGCACCAGACCTCTAGTGTATATTATAAATTGTTCAAGATGATTTATGAATGTCAACCTGAATAGACAGCTTACATTCTCATTCCTTCAAATGTATCCTAATATAAAAGATTTGCTTTGGCAACCTCTAAGGGGTATAATACAGGCATTTAGTCAAAAGTGGCACTCTTTAATTCTGAATGTCCACAGAAAAGTGATATTTAGGATTCTGTTTACTTTTCTATCTTGAAATTAAAAATAAAATGTATTTACTTCTTGGTTATTTATCATAACTGAATTAATTAACTAATAAATAAGTATTTTTTGAATATTTTATTCACACTGAAATACTTGGAATTTTCATGAGTTTCAAGAACAGCTGTGATTTACCTGCTTCAAGCAATCACTAGTGAGTCCTTTGTTCGGGACTCCAGTTTGCAAGGAGCTAAGTGTGACTTTGACATTTTTTAAAGAATCTTTGGTTGAGTCTTATAACAACAGAGTTCTTAACAATACAAAGTTTTCTAGTAAAAAAACACACACAAACAAAACAAAACAAATACTTCTGATAAAAGAACCTAGTAGAATTCCTAAGGCATAACTTGAAAGAAACGGGAAATCATGTAACCTTGCCACCAATTAACCTTGACTCTAAGGCCAAAGGTCAGGGCTATTCCTATAGCTAAGTCTTCCAGGTGTGGTGCTAGGATGAAAAGGTGACAATTTGGAGGACAATTTACAAGCCAGACATAATCATCAGAAATGTTGATTCTGTGTCATCCTAGAATTTATGGAAGCCAGAAGGAAAGCAAATATGTTGTGCTAATTCAAGCAGTTACAGCTTCCTTTCCTGTTACTCTGTACAGGAAAACTCCTACAGAAGTTGTAAATCTCACCTTTCTGCCAAACTAATGAGATGGTGTCACTATGTGGGGCAATGACCTGAGGGTCCTATGAACAGCAGGCAGCATTAAAAAGGGCTTCCAAAATTTTACCTGGAAACAGAAAACTAATCAGGAAACTAGAACCAACCTCATGTCAATGAGTCATTCTTTTTCAGTGGAGATACTACCTGAACCCACAATTGTGGAAAGGAAAGTTGATTGATTTTCACACTACTAGATTAACAATTGTGCTAATAGATTTAGCTTAAGCCAGGAACAGTTCTTGCGTCTTTGCCATTATTTTTCATGGATTCATTTATTCAATAAGTAGTTATTGAACATCTAGACACTGTACTAGTCTCTAGAGAAACAAACAAACAAAAAAAGAGTAATGTACACTCCCAGGGAGTTCATCAGTTGTTAAATAAAGGTGCCATAAAAACAAATAAAACCGGGACAAGTGCTATGAGAAAGAAATCCTGGCTTCATGACTAGTAATAGGATTTGCAAAAATGCCTAACTAGAGTTCAGAATTTCAACTGTGTCCCTGAACCAAACTGATGCTGCAGGCCCCCAAAATGATTAAACTGAAGACCAGGACCTCATGTCTACAATACTCAAACTAACCATAGACAAAACAAGGTAGGTGATGAAAGAAGTCTTCAGACACACACCCCTCTGGCCTGGGCCTTGCTTTTTTAAGGTTGTCACCATCCCTGTGTTAAACTACATTGACTCAACTAGGTGTAAACTTTTTATTTTACATTAAAATGGAACCCCTGGGTTTTCTTGCACATATTCTTAATTAATTTCTTCTTTCATTCAACAATAGAACATAGATGAGGACTTCAGGGTAAGTGTAGGATGAGGCTTCTGGATCAATTATAAATCATCAACTTGGGATGCCTAGTTATTGCCCCACTCCCCCCACTCCCACCCCCACCAACATCCACAATCTCCCGTGACAACTGTGTCCCTGCCAGACTCAGGCTCATCCCTAACAAAAGTCTGAGTTCTAAGGAAAATCACTACAATATTTTCATGTAGATAAAAGCAGGTAAAAATCAACTCTAGGGGCAATGTTGAAGGGTAAAAATTGATGTAGATGGAATTGGAGTAGGTTGTAAAAGCATATTATCTGCTATTGTCCCGATGAGGATAACTGAGATCTTAGTACATAGAAAGACCTTCACAAATATTGTATGAATGAACATGACAAACGATAGCATGGATTAGATTAAGGTGAACGGTATGCCCTTTTTAATTACTAAGGTTTTATCTGGAACTATAAAAAGTTGACTATGAGAGTACTTTGTATGCATTAATTCATTTGATACTGTCTGTTTTACACATATAATGAAACAGAGTTTGAAAAGAAGTGAAAAACTTTCTAAAGGTTTTCCTCAAGGCAACACAGTTAATTGCTGCCTGGGCCAAAATTCAAACTCAAGTCTCAATTGATTTTTTAAAATATATTTATTATATTATGGTAATACCTCACAGTGTATATGGCCTTTATGTTCACGCACTCTTTTCCTGCCTGATATTAACTTGTGATTAATGAAAACCTAAATGTCCTTTAAAGACCTGGTTAAAGATGTGGTACATATTTATAATAGAATATTACTCAGCCATAAAAAAAAGAACAAAATCTTACCATTCACAACCACATGAATGGACCTACACTGTATTATGCTGAGTGAAATAAGTCAGATAGAGAAATACAAATATCATATGATTTCACTTATAAATGGAATTTACCAAGCAAAATAAGTGAATAAACAAAACAGAAGCAAATTCATAAATACAGAGAACAAATTGGTGATCACCAGATGGGAGGAATGTTGGAAGCATGAATGAATAAAGTGAAGATTAAGAATTATAAATTGCCAATTATAATAATAGTCATAGGGATGTAAAGCAAAGCATAGGGAATATAGTTAATAATAATGTAATAATTATGTATGGTTTTATACGGATACTAAACTTATGGTGTAATGACTTTGTAAGGTGTATAAGTGTCTAATTGCTATGTTGTATACCTGAAAGAAATATAATATTGTATGTCAGGGCAATTAAAAAATAAAATTTAAAATAAACTTATGAAACAAAAAGAATGTATGAGGAAATGGATATTACTGTATGAGGAGGAAAGAAGAAATCATTCTAAATAATGATGGAAAATAACCAGTTCTCCCATAAATAGCTCATCAGAAGTGAAACACCTCAACTTCCTTATGGTAATCTCCTTGGGGGTAATACTGCCTGTTCCATATCCCCCATGTCTCTGTAGAAAGTACTCAACCAAGAGTACTAGTGAAGGCCATGCTATTTAGATTGTTGTTCTCAAGTGTCTTTAGTTCTTAGTGGAAATCTTAAGAAACCCAAGGTCTTCTGGAAACATAGCAAATATAATAATACTAGAGGCCCAGTGCACGAAATTCATGCACAGAGGGGAGGGAGGGAGGGTCCCTCACCACAGCCTCTCCAATCTGGGATCCCTCAGAGGATGTCCGAAGACCAATTTAGGATCTGGGATCGGATCTAAACAGGTAGTTAGACATCCCACTCGCAATCCAGAACCACTGGCTCTTAACCACTCACCTGCCTGCCTGCCTGATGCCCCTAACTGTTCTCCTGTCTTCCTGATCACACCTAAACTCTCTGCCCGCTTGCCTGATAGCCCCTAACCACCTCTACATGCCAGCCTGATAGCCCCTAACTATTCCTCTGCCTGCCTATTTGCCCCTAACTGCTCCCCTGCTGGCCTGATCACCCCTAACTGCTCCCCTGCCTGCCTGGTCACCCCTAACCACCTCTGCCTGCTGACCTGATCGCTCCCAATTGCCCTTTCCTGCTGGCCTAGTTGCCTCTAACTGCTCTTCCCTGCTAGCCTGACTGCCCCTAACCACCTCTGCCTCAGCCCCTGCCAATGGCTTTGTCCAAAAGGACATCCAGATGGATGTCCAGAAGACAGAAGACATCTGGCCTAATTAGCATAGATTAGAGATATAATAATAATTTGGATTCACCTCTTACACACCTTTTCTGGACTATTCATGACTTAATCCTGGCCTTTGAGCTGTACTGAGGTATTTATGTGTCCCACAGAATAGTCCATGATTTCTTCTCTTTACTGAACAGGAGTTAGTGATTGATGATAGAAACCCAAATCAGAGGTGATATTTAAAATGTTCATCAATTATCTTATCTAATAAAAAAGTTATATGCAAATTGACTATACCTCTGCTACAACCACAAGCCATACCAACCAATCAATCAGTAGCAAGTATGCAAATTAACCTAACCAAGATGGCTGCAGCCACAGAGAGAGAGCAGGAGGCTTGGGTTTCCCCAGCAATGGAGGAAGGCAAGCTTTCTGCCTGCCCTACCTGCCTTAGCCTCCGCTTAAGGCTACAAAGTTTCAATTATAGAAGATAAATAAATCCCAGATACCAGGACCTCTGTTTGGGTCACTGGAAGGTGTGGCAGGCCTGCAAACCACCACAGGCCTCTTGCATGATGGCCAGCAGGGGAGGGTAATTGGGAGGGACCAGGTCTGCAAGGGAGGGCAGTTGGGGGCGATCAAGCCTGCAGGGGAAGGCAGTTAGGGGTGATCAGGCTGGCAGAGGAGGGAAGTTTGGGGCGACTGGGCCTGCAGGGAAGGGCAGTTGGAGGGGACCCAGGACTGCAGGGGGAGAGCAGTTGGGGGTGACCAGGCTTGCAGTAGGGATCAGGCCTAAATGTGCAGTCGGACATCCCTGGAGGGGTCCCAGATTGGAGAGGGTGCAGGCTTGGCTGAGGGACACACACCCCCATGCACAAATTTCATGCACTGGGCCTCAAGTCTATATAAATATCTATATGGCTAATATGCTAAGTGTCTGTCTGATCAGTATCTATGACACACACTGATCACAGGGGGCAGATGGTCAATACAAGAGCTGCCAAGGTGCAGTGACTTGGAAGCAGTGGTTCTTCAGTGATGCACCCCAAAACCAGAGAGGAGGGAGCCCAATTTCTCATGGGGTCATGTGATTGCACCTTAGCCATGGGTTATATTGTTACTGGGGCACTGTCAGCCCCAAATCTGGTTTACTGAACATTTGCGTTTGTGTTCCACATCCTGTATGACAGCAACTTTGCAGAGTGCCCTCTAGCACTCCAGAGCTGCTCAGGGGATGGTGGAGAGTTGGTTTCAGCCTGACCCTCGCAGGCCAGGCTGAGGGACCCCACCTGCCAGAGGGACATTTCACTCTGCAGATGCCCTTTGATCCACGGTGCCACCCTAGGTGTGGCTGGCCAGGGAGACACCACATGAGGTTGGCTCCAGGGTGTGGCCAGCCCATTTTACCAGTCCTGCCCTGCTGGCCACCTTCTAATTAATATCCTTTCAATGTGCATGAAACCATGTACAGATCACTAGTTTATTGATAGTTACCAATACACATCAGACCCAACTGGAAGGAATCCCAGTTATGAATACCCAATACCACTGATCCAAGGCTTACCTACTAAATATCAGCTCTTCCTGAACTTAGATATAGACCAGTGTTTCCATCATTTCTATGGAATGAAGATTAATCACAATGTAACAATGTGGCGTGCACACACGTGCTCAGGAACCTGAACAAATACCTGAATTTTGTCCTTCAAATGAAGCAATCACCTCAGGAATATAACACAGTTATTTAATGTGCTGTCATTTTTGCTCAAAACACTTTTAAAATTCCTCTTGAAATTGCCTTCAGGGTCAATTTATGAACAACAAAAGATAATTTATCTTTTTTATAGTCACCCCTCATTTTTGACAAATTTATAATACCTACCTTCATTACCCTTAATCAGAAACAGCTCTCTATAATTTCTGGCTGTTTCCAAAAAATCAACCCAACTTTCAAAAGAAAAATATTTGTCCCAATTAAGTCCCAAAATACAAGCAAACAAATAGCAAACTATGAAAGAAACTAAAAGGAAAGTGAAATTATATATATATCAAAGGTCCCATAAGAAAAGGTACAGTCTTTTTTTATTCAAGCTTTGAGATGATGTTCCACATCTACATTCCCATCCACAGGAAAAGCCCTGCCCATAGCCCTTCTTACTCAAGCTGCCATGCTTTCGACCATGTGACTGGACTATCCAAATTTCACTCTCATTTACAGAGCATTGGACCATGGGTGTACACCTAATTCAGGAAAACCAATCTGCAGCTGGCCAATACCTGCAGTCTGGTTTTAAAAAATGAGTGGGGCCATTAGTAATCTCAATTTTGAGATATGAATTAAGAAAAATAAAAGTAAATTTCCATCACTGTGGAAGTTGAAGTTGAAAAGTGATAATACGATAGGTGGAAGTGGGGAGTAAGCAGACAGAGATTATGATTACCAAGTAAACACTGATGTTATAAAGGAGTAGAAATGTGGTAAACAGGAGAAACAGACCAGTGGAGGCAGGAGCATGGAGCTGTGGCCACGGAGAAGCAGGTATGCTTTAGGAGATCATAATGAGCACTCCTAGATTGTCTCCCCAGCATTGATTCTCTTCTTAGCAACCCTGATTGTCATTTAGGCAACTATGTGATTCTGAGCATGCAACTTCAGCCATTCTATCAGGGTGAAACAATGACCCACGCTAGGCCAACAAGCACATAACCAGCTGGCCATGGAGATTGGCTTAAGGGTGAAAATACAGCCCAAGCAATTATGGTTCATATCAAGATTTTTGTTATGAATGCTAGAAAAGATGCCCTCTCTCTCGTCTCAGCTGGAAATAAGAAAGCTGTATTTCTGAGAACTCCGGGTAACCACAAAGTTGGTCAACCTTGGAATAAAGTTGACACCATGGAAATAACAATAGAGACAAAGATAAAAAGACACGGGCTTTAGTGATATTTTGGTACTGCTAGATCAAGCTGCTTCTGAAGCTATAGATCTGCCTGTTGTTTTTTAAACTTAAACCACTCAGTACCTTCTATGGTTTAGGCCAGTTTGATTGCTTTTCTTACTTGCAAACAAAAGCATGTTTGACACAAAGAGAAGACAAAAACCTGTCTATAGGAACTCTAAACTTCCCAAAATTCCAATTCCAATCTATGCTTATTCTCCAAAATAATGCCTTTTTTAAAAGCTAGCCTGAGTAAAATTTTTCTTTTTAGCCCAAGCAGCCAATCTAGATGCATAATGTGATTGAGAAAATCATTATAAAACAATTACTTTTAACTTTTCTAAATGGATTTTATTCTAATATTCAGTGTCTTATATTTCTAATTTTAATCCAGTAGCCTATAATCTCTTTTTTTCATTATTTAAAATGAAATATTCTATGATTAATGATAGTGGATATTTTAAAACTACAGACTCCCAATGCATTTATTCATTAAATCCTGAAAAATAAATTATAAATATTTTAATAAGAAGAATTTTTACTTATTAAAAAAAATTACTCAACTAAAAAGGATTTAAAGTCAAAAGTAAAATTCATTCCCCAGACTCCCAGACCCATTCCTCATCTATCGTTGTACAGGTAAGTTTGTATTCTTCTAGATCCGTTGTCAATGCATGTATGTAAATTTTAATAGAAAGATACCATGCATGTTGTTCTTCAACTTGCTTGCATTTTTACAGTGAACATTCTATATACATTGCCTTACACACTTGTAAAATATTTTTGGCAAGATAATTTTTAGAGGAGAATTATTGGTTCAGAAGTTACACATATTTTAAATTTTGGTAGACTCCTTCTAATTGCCATCCAAAAGAGTTGTACCAATTTACTCTCTCACGGCAATATCATCAATGTATTAATGTATTCTTCATTATTATATCTTTATCTTAAGATATAATAAAAGCAACATCTTGAAGTGTAGGGAAAATTTCAAAGTAGTTAGGATAATATTAACAAAATTTTTTTTCATGAAGTTTGATGAATAGTTTTCTAGGAATTTTGGACAAAATCATGTCCAAACATTCAGGAACATTAATAAAAAGCAGGTTTGGATGCTCAAGAATGTCATAATAAAAATTAGATGAATAATGTTAAAATACTTTTAAAACAGACACTCGTCATTTCCTCTATAGATTGGTGAAACCTTGGACCCTATGGCCAATCTAAAACCAAAGGTAGTTATTTTAAATCCTACTTTGTTCCTTTGAAAAGTTTGGGGTTTTCAGTGATAAGATAATTTTTAAAGGTAGATATTTTATTGACATTTTAATAAAAATCAGTTAACACCAAATGAAGCAAATATTTATTGAAAGCATTTTATAAAGTTCTGTGGCAGGTGGTCCAAATTGGGAGCATCCTGCAATTTACCAATTCTCAGGACAATGAGAATCAAAATGACATTATTTTGCCTCCTAGGAAAGATTATACAGAGTATTTAACTCCAGTGCCTTCCGTTTGCAAATGAAGTGACTAATTGTGAACAGATTCATACTGGAAATCTTTGTAGAGTTTCTTCCCTATGCCCAGTTCCCAATCCCAACAACTAGGGAATGCTAGTATTTGGTGGAGTGGATGATTGGGAGGCAGAAGCTTATCTAATGATAAGGCAGCCAGAAGCTACAGCACTAGCATACCACTTTCTCTCAGTACCCACTGAGCCTGTCTTTCTCAATCATCTCCTGCTAAAAGGCTTGAGGCCAATCTTCATGTTCAAAGAGTACATTATGCCAGAAAGTGTAAAGTCTCAAACAAAATGAACCCATAGAGGCCCACACCAAGATACTTCATAATCAAAATGCAAAAGGTTAAAGACAAAAATCACAAAAGCATCAAGAGAAAAGCAGTTAGTTGCCTACAACTGAGCTCCCATAAGACTGCCAGTTGATTTACCAACAGAAACTTTGTAGGCCAGGAGGGATTGGCAATAAATATTCACAGTGATAAAAAGCAAGGAACTACAACCAAGATTACTATACCTAGAAAAGGTGTCTTTTAGAATTAAAGGACAGCTAAAGAGCTTCCCATACAAGAAAAACTAAAGGAGTTCATCACCACCAAAACAGTATTAAATGAAATGTTAAATGGTCTTCTTTAAGAAAAGGAAGAAAATATTTTTAAAATCCTATATAACAAAGAGGTGATATGCAAATTGACCATCACTCCAACACAAGATGGTCACCTCCATGTGGTCAAATAGGGCTGCCCCCCTGTGGACACAAGATGGCTGCCACAGGATGGCCAGCAGGGGAGGGCAGTTGTGGGAGATCAGACCAGCAGGAGAGGGCAAGTTGGAGGGACCAGACCAGCAGGGGGAGGGCAGTTAGGAGCAATCAGGTCAGCAGGGGAGTAGTTAGGTTTCAATCAGGCTGGCAGGGGAGTGGTTAGGGGGTGATTAGGCTGGCAGGCAGAAGCAGTTAGGGACAATCAAGCAGGCAGGCAGGCGAGCAGTTGGAAGCCAGCAATCCTTGGTTGTGAGAGGGATGTCTGACTGCCTGTTTAGGCCTGATTCCAATGGGTCCCCTATTGGAGATGGTGCAGGCTGCACTGAGAGACACACACACAGACACACACACACACACACACACACACACACACACACACACACACACAAATTTTGTGCACCAGGCCTCTAGTAAATAATAAATGGCGATAAATATATATCTATAAACAATTGAATCTAAAGAAATAATTTAATGAATAAGCATAACAGAAATAAACTCAGATACAGAGAACATTTTGATGGTTCCTTTATGGGATGGGGCATAAGGAGATGAATGAAAAAAAGTAAAAGGATTAAGAACACAAGTTAGTAGTAACAAAATAGTCATGGGGATGTAAAATACAGCATAAGGAATATAGTCAATAATATTCTAATAACTATGTATGATGCCACATGAGTGGGAGATTTATCAGGATGATTACTTAGTAAGTTATATGTTTAATAACTGGGGTGTACACCTAAAACGAATATAATAATGTATGTCAACTGTGATTAAAAAATAGAGCTATTTAAGAAAAAAGAATATGTCAGAACATAACCAATTTACTTGTCTTTTTTGATGCCCTGGCTTGAAAGATCTGAATCCCATCAAATATTGGCTGTTTATTAGAGGCACCTGGGCTGTACTATTTCACATAAACAAAAGAAGACAGATGCCATAGGGTTTAGAAACCAGAAGAAACACTAAACTAGAAACTGCAGGACCCAATTGCAGCACCCAACTATAAAGAACCACCCTGGAAAATCTCTGCTTGCTTTTGACTTCAAAGGCTCACCTTATCTCTTTTCTCAAAGAATACATTTTTTAGAATACAGCATGGAATAAATCTAGCTTGTATATGCTAGTGGCAACTCTTTAAGATATTGGTAGAATGGAGCTCTCTTAAACAGAAGGCAAAAATAACCCCCAAATCTTCCCAATGACCATGGTTAGGTTATTGTATGTTCCACATATAGTGCAGTTTGTACAGATGCTAATCAAAATCTAAATTTTCTATTTCATGTTTAAGTTGTAACTTTATAAAGATAAGTATAAATAAAATAGTCTTGAAGCTCTATTGATATTACTTACATTCTTCTTGCTCAAAATTTGAGACTAAATGGAGATTTTCCTATATTTATTAGAATCCCAAATATGCAATTTCATGTTTCCCTCTTTATAAAAGTACAAAAAAAAATCTAATGGGGAATAGGACAGAACAATTCAAATTACAATGGGACAATCATGGCTTGGCCATAGGAAGAAAATAGAATTAGCACAATATAGTTGGTTTTGAAGTCCCATATCCTTACTGATGACAGAAAGCTAGGAGTGCTATTGAAACAACAGCCTTAGCCTTAACTACCAATGGAGAAAATCTCTCTGAATACTTACCCTCCCCCACCCCTGCCTCTCAGCAGTTCCTAGCCCATTCACTTCACACTCAGCTCACCCCTATCCTCCACAGTACACACAACCAGACTTCAGTAAGAAGGCAGCTGCACTATGAACATCGTTACACAACCCAATGGAGGATGCTTCACTCTGAAACAAAATCAGAGCTGAGGGTGATATGAGCAAAGAGAGGGTTAGGGTTAGCAAGACATAATTGATTAATTAATTAATTGAATATATTTTATTGATTTCAGAGAGGAAAAGAGAGAAAGAGAGAAGATAACAACATCAATGATGAGAGGGAATCATTGATTGGCTGCCTCCTACATGCCCCCAACTGGGGATCTATGGCATATGTCCCTGTCTGAAAATGAACCCAGGACCCTTCAGTCCACAGGCCAATGCTCTCTGCACTGAGCCAAACCAGCTAGGGATGGCAAGGCATAGTTTAGATGAGAGCCCATTTGAACCAGTGAAACAGCTACAAAGAAAGATGAATGAAAACATGTTTCCTTACAGTATTAAATAATCAGTCAGTCCCAGAAATGTGGAGTCTGTTTATATGCTAAACATTGTCATGTGTACTGCTGAAGGTTTATTTTCTAGACAAGCTACCCTTTTTCTCTGTGTTGTATATGACAATGTAGTGAAATCTTGAAAGAGGTGAAATTTGAAACCTTCCAAAAAATAAGTAAAATAAAAATAAATAGGATTACAACTATTGATAAACACATTTTTTTCATCCACACCTTCCAAATATTAGTAGACTTTCCTCACTAACCATTTAGTCATTTGAGACATCTAAAAAATAAATAAATAAATAAATAAATAAAGTTAAAGGGGTGTTTTTCTAAGCAAATTTTTGAAAGCACCAGAATATGAATTTGATGTGTTTTGAATTTTATTTCTTGTGGGGTTGAAAAACACTTTAGACTTAGTATGAAAGTACATACAAATTTTGAGAAATTTTCAAATTGTCTGACCTTTGAAGGCATGGGAATCTAACCTGGTCCAACATTCTTGTAAGATTTCAGTATTTTCTGTTTGCAGCGATGGTTCAGGGACCCAGGAAGGTGGGTCGATTTATTGGGTGGTGGCTGGACTTCGAACTTTTGTGATTTAGTAATCTTGCTTTGATGAAAATAAGGTCTCTATTGTTCTGGTTTTTAAAATAGTATGTTTATGCAACTTTTTGATTTTCAGGAAGGTTGAGAGTGAGGCCTGTGAGAGGCAGGATCTAGTGGGTCTGATCTATTTCTTCATCCACCGCACACACCTTGCTCAGACCCTCCAAAACCTGACCACCCAAGTGACTGATGTCACTGGGCTTAGAATAATCTCTCCTTTTGTTTTATTTCCTACCATGAAAGCATTGAGAACAAATATTTGAAGGCATTTAGAACAAATTTCATTCTCTCAAACTTTGCCCTCTCCTAGAAAATAATTAATAAAATGCATCCAAAGCAAGAGAGCAGAGGGGAGGGAAGGCGAGTAAATGAAACACTCAATGCGGAGGTTTTATTGAAAGGTCCTTGTGGTATTTTGCTTTTGAAATGTATTTAGCACAGACTTTAAGGATTGGCAATTTGTTTAAAGAAATGGGTAAAATATTTAAAACCACCACTTTATTTAAACTATTGTGCCTCCTTCAGTAAACATTCAGTACATGATTGAACCCTGTATGAACTTGTGCTTTTGCTGGTTAAATAGAATCTAAGCTTAAAATGAAAGGGGGCTGCTATTGAGAAAGGCACAAAAAACTTACATGCGCATTTCTTTTTTTTGCCCACACACAAGCACTTACCCCCCAAAAATATCACGTGAGTGGGATCCTTTATTAAAATGCCCCTAGTTCCCACCCCCCACCTTAGCCTCAAAGTGCTAAACTGAAAGCAAGCTGTTAACAGAAATGAGTAATTATTGAAGCTCTAACAGGCAGCTTTCATTGAAGTTGATTACAGCAGCCATATAATCACTTTTACGGATGCTGTAATCACAGTAGCAGGGAATGCTTCACTTGGTTCTTATTGTTTTCGCTCAGGGTGGAGGTAGGGGGCCTGCGAGAAGCCCGCTTTACCGCCTCGGTACAATTTCTGCTGCAAAAGAAATCTACACAGCCCTGAATGGAGTTGAGAATCATTTATTCTTTCTTTATTAGCATTTTCTCCTTCCTTACACAAGAGTCTGTTGGAGTCAGGAAATTGCTGTTATTCAATATGCAAGCCAGAGGTTGTAATGACCGCTTGGAAGGGTATGACCAACAATTACAGCCCTTAATGAATAGGGGTAATCTAGTTGAGACTAAACACTAGTAGCGACTCTGGGCTGTCTCTGGTTAAATTAAAAGAACAGCAAATGCAAAGGAAGTTAACAAGAATTAATTAGTTAGATCGAACTGAAAACCTACTCATTAGAGATGTTATAGGCAAAGTAAAAGCCTATCTTCAGTGCAATTAGGTAGACAAATGAATTGTACAACTGACTGACTCACACCTGCTAACAGCTGAGGGCTATAGTGCTGGGTATGGGATCCACTTTTTCCAGTTCATGCATACTTGCATAGTTTAATGGGTCTTACATTCTCGAATTAGCCTCCATTCCTTTAGGTTTTTACTTGGATGTTTAATCTAAATACGTATGGGAAGCTTCACTGCAGCAGGGACTTAACAAGTGCTGACTGAGGAGGGCACAGGAAGTGTTTTGAGCCTCCTAAAGAGGGCTGGTCTTGCTTAGAAAGAGCCCAGAGCAGGTTCTCCTGGGCACTTCTCAAAGGAAAGAACTGCCTCTTATATGCTATCTGTTTCCAAAGAGGTCTGTTAGTTAATGATTTAATTTTAAACCATTAAAAGAAAGTCTGTGGCCCCTGCATGTTAGAAGCAAATACATATTAGAAATGCAAAAGTCACTTTAGAAAGATGTATAAAGCAGTTGTCATTTTTAATGACACAGAGGGCTGGGAGTTATGCATGGTTCGAGGGGAGACGCCGGGGCCAAGATGTCTGCTTTGCTTTTGGGGGGGAGGGGGGTGCGCAACAGATAAGGAAAAGAGAATCCCTGGAAATCTTAAGCGAGACCTTTCTGGGAGTTGTTATCATAATTATGCACACTGTTATTTTTTCCAGATGTTTCTCTGGTCTTTTTCTACCTATTGCTTTTAGGCTTCCTGGCTTTGTTGCACAGCCCCTGAAAGCTTTCACTGCCTGACATATTTGCTCCTGCACTCCAGTTTCTGATGGACATTGAAAGTCAGAGAAGTAGGCAAAAGAATGCTGGAAGTGGATTTGTCTGCTTATATTTATGAGTGCAGTGACAGGCTAGGGGGGAATGTGGTTCATCCTGGAATGGTGTGCAGAACACGCATCAGGAGTCAGAAGTTTAGTTGCAGAACTGCCCCGGTGTCTCAGGATGAACTTAGAATAACCTCTTTGTGACCCATATTTTTGCCTTTTTAATTGGGGTGATCACCAAGGTTTCCAAAATTTATGGATCAGTCACAGGGGAAAAATTTCTACTAGTCCCCCTTTCACCACCTCTTAATCACTTCCCCACTACCAGCCAGACTGCGCTCTGCAGTGGCACCAGGAAGCTGTTTTGGCACCAGGCCCCCTCTCAATTTTCCCTCTTGTCAGTAGGGGCAGAGGACAGACCGGACAAGCAGGAGTCCAGAGTTGCTCCTCGAGTCACTGTCCTCACCCTTGTAGTCCCTTCCAGGATGCCCCTGTGGATGAAACAGGGCAAAGTGGACTCTACACAGGCTCCTAAAAGACAAGTGTTGAACAATCGCTGAAAGCTATTGGGTGAGTAGGTTTCTGAAGTCCTAGCCGTAGCTTCCAATCGCCTTCTGAGAGTCACAGTTTCAAGTCTTTAGAATGGGACCGGCATGAGTGCAGGAGTTGTAGCCTTTCGCTTGCATTATTTTATGTTAATGGCAGTCACAAAGCCCAGTGTAACTCAAGTGCCCTCCTGAGCCGCCCTAACCTCTAAGCCTCCAGAGTGAAAGCCATTGAGCAAAAGCTTCTTTGACATTTCAGCCACTTCTGCTAATACACAATAAGCATGCTAGTAATTAGAGACTAGTTTGGTTTATTTAATACAGCTCCTCCTTGCTCGGAGCCAAAGAAAGCCCAGAGGATGCTGCCCAATCATAGGCCAGAAATAAAAGTCTAAGGCAACAATGTGGAGAAAGGCTGCAGAGAGACAAAAGAAAAAGAAAGTCCCTCTTCAACTAAGAGTAAAGAGAACAAACCATGAACATGCTTAGAGGAGTCAAAATCGGAAATTTTCCCAGTATTATGTGAGAGCCAGAGGGGAGGGGCGAGGCAGTTGAGAGCATGTAGGGTTCTCATCCCACAGGCAACTTGGAGACCCGTGGGAGAATCCCCTTAGGACAGGAGTGACATTGTTAAGAGCCTCACCAATGACTCTTTGTCCCATCATGTCATTTTCCTTCCTACAACTGTTGGACTGCTGACAGCTTTGGCCTTTGCTGTAAGGTTCATTCATTTCAATTTATCTAGGTCCAAAGTCAGCCCTCTTGTGAGAAACTTCCCATTTTCCCAGAGCAGTCCCAGCAAGGATGGTGGAACTCTGGTCCAGCTGTTCACTTGGCAACACGCTCTCCTATCAGGCCACTCAGATTTCCATATGCCGAGATGGAAAGCTCTGAATAGTTCTGTGTGACAGAGAATCTTGTATTAGTTTCCTGGGACTGCAGTCAGAACCAGTTCTGGAGGCTGCACATCTCGGGGCTCTAGAGGAGAATCATTCCTTGCCTCTTCCAGCTTCTGTTGACCCCAGAGATTCCTTGGCTTGAATCAACATAAATCCAAGTTCTATTTCTACCTTTGCATGAGTTTTCTCCTATATGTGTCTTCGATATCCCTCTTCTTTCCCTTATAAAGATATAAGTCACTGGATTTAGGGCCCACTCTAAATCCAGGACGACCTGATCTTGAAACCCTTACCTTAATTACATCTACATGCGTACCCTTATTCCTAATAAGGTCACATTCTGAGGTTGGGGGTAAACATAATATTTGAGAGCCTTCTACAGCGACTATCATCCAGATGTTGGTTCTTTAATCCAAGGCCTCAGTTCACAAAGTGTGTTCTGTGGCACACTAGTCCCTTGAGAGTTTGTCAACAAGGAAAAGAAAAAAAGAGTTAAGATATCCAGATGTCCTGTGGTCAAGTTAGTTTGTAAAAGCTGCATTCTCTCTTGAAGAGTCACAAATCACAATGGCTCATTAAAGTTTGGAAATGTCCTGCAGTTAGGAAGCTGTTTAACTTTTCAGTCGTTGTTTCTTCAATTTTCTTCTTCTTCTTCTTCTTCTTCTTCTTCTTCTTCTTCTTCTTCTTCTTCTTCTTCTTCTTCTTCCTCTTCCCCCTCCTCCTCCCTCCCCCTCCCCTCCTCCTGCTAACAATATTTTGTAAAGAAAATCAAGACAGAACCTGTTAAAATAATAGTACTCATGTGTAAATTATACTTCAGCCAATAATGATCATTAATAGTGCTTTAGAAATAGCAAAATCCTTAGTATACCTTGAGAAAAGGAAGAAAATGGGGAAGAAAGGAAGAAAAGGAGGAGGGAACTAAGGAAGGAAGGAAGGAAGGAAGGAAGGAAGGAAGGAAGGAAGGAAGGAAGGAAGGAAGGAAGGGAGAAAGGGGAGGGAAGGAGGGAGAAAGGGAAGGGGGGCAGGGAGGGAGGAAGGGGGAGGAAGAAGGAAGGAAGGAAGGAAGGAAGGAAGGAAGGAAGGAAGGAAGGAAGGAAGGAAGGAAGGGAGGGAGGGAGGGAGGGAGGGAGGGAGGGAGGGAGGGAGGGAGGGAGGAAGAGTACACTGGCCTACCTGGGACTTACTTCCTGGATATGCAACTGATGCAGTGGCCCTGCCAGGGCCTCATACCTAAAAGGGACCCACACTTGGTTTAATGCTCTGTCACTCTCACTGTCTTAATAATTTTTTAACAAGAGGCCCTGAATTTTCACTTTGCACTGAACTCCCCAAATTATGTAGCCTGTCCTTGGCCCAACCTTTCTTCCCTCATAATCTGTGAGAAATTATTGAGAGACCCCTTCTAGCTGAAGCTAGACAACATTCCAACTAAATTGATTCTACAATTTCATTTCTGCAAGTAAAGCTTACCATTAAGGAACCTCATTCCAGTTCACCAAATACTAAAAACCAGTCTTTGGAACTGCTCCAAGTCCTGAGTCCCTTCATATTTTAAGTTTACGCACTTTGAAAAAACCCAGGCCACAAAGCCAGCTAGAACATTTTAAATTATGGGTGTGGCCTTAGTGTTATTTTTAAGCTAGTAAATGAATCCTTTCAAAGTTTGAACTCTTACAAAGTTACTTCTGTGCTGAAAGCTTTTTAATAATCAGAAAATGGGAATTTACAATAAAAATGTTGACACAAGCCCACTCCACGGGCAGAGTTTCTCTGCTCTAAGTATATAGCACAAGGGCAATATGGTAACATGGGCAACAACCCATAACTGACAAGAAACAGACTGAGTAGGCATGGAGGTCAGAGTTTGTGAAGTTGGGATGTGATGTCACAGGACTTTGCTGTACATTCTTGCCAATTCTGTCTGCCAATGTTGCCCCATAATCCTATATAATAAAGAGCTAATATGCTAATTAGACCCAACAGCAGAAAGACCATCCTCTGGACAACCTTCCAGATGAAGCCAGGGCTGCAAGGTCAGAGACAGCTCGGGCTGCGAGGGCTGAGCCCCTTGTATAAATTTTGTGCATCAGGCCTCTAGTTTATAATAACCATGTATATTCAGACTTTATTCCTTTTATATTTTACTTCAAGATAGAATGAAAATAGTGTCAGGCTCTGTAGCTTTTCCTTACTCTGAGACAAATTTTAAGAAGCCTTTGTCATACAGAGGTTGTCTTTAATTTGGTGATAGAGTTTATTGCGTCATTTTTAATGAACACTGACTTCTTTCTGTTTCTTCCTCCCTCACATTTATTTCTTTCGTTGTTCTTTTAACCTTGGAAATTTAGACATCACTTTAATATTTTTTACGGTTTTGGCCTTTCAGATTCAGAAAGTAAGTAACCCATCCACTACTCCCACCTTCAATCATGCACAGGAGTGGAAATGCATTGGTACTTTTCTTTAATGGCAATGACAATCACTTAATTTATGTGGCACTGCATGTTGCCATCAGTTTGTACCCATCCACATTGCTGATGATGGCACATCTCACAACAATACTTGTTAGTGGCTGGGACTGATTCAACAGATGGAATCCAAAACAGTGCTTACACCAGTTCTATAAAAATAGAACACATTGGCAATTTTCTGGTAGATTGAAGATTTTTAAAAAAGGATGCACTTATGATTAAGATTAGTTTTCCCCCATAAGATTTTGAAAATGCTAAGAAAGATTAATCTCAGACTTCCTCCAAACATTTTTAAAAAATAACAAATAACTGGTATGGATTAGGAAAAGTGGATGTTCAAATGGAGAAAAACTTCTCATAGAGACACAGAGACTGAACCTAAGATTTTGAGTAAAGTCATAATACTTCTCAGGCGTAATTGGTATCCTTGCCATCCATCAGAAGCAAATAAGAACTATCATCACCATTCAGATTTAACAGGCAGTTGAAAAACTCCACTATGGGCCGGGTCACACTGTGACTTTGAAGCTAAGCAGGTCCTACATGTAAACACAAAAATCCTGGATTTTTTTTTTTTAACACAGGAGTCATATAGTTCAGCACTATCCAATAGAATTTCTGCAATGCTGGATATGGTCTAAATCTGCATTGTCCAACATGATCGCCATTAGCCACAAATGTTACTAGGCATTCAAAATTTGGCTAGTGCCATTAAGGAATTACATTTTTTATTTGTTAGTTTAAATTAAAATGGCCGCAAGTGACTAAGGGCCACCTTATTGGACAGCACAGATTCCAGTTCAACTGCTCTGATTTACAAAGAGGAATTCAGCTTAGGGAGTTTCAGGGCCTTGTGCAAAGTCTCATACCAACTTAATGAAAAATAGTATCAAAGAAGGGGTCTAACTCCCATCTGCTCAGCCATGGTTCTCAGTCCCTAGTCCCATACAAAGCACAGAGGGACTCAGAATGAAGTGCAAAAGATCAGGGTAACATCCTACATTTTTCATAAAGTTCACCTGAGTCAAGTTTTAACTTGCAAAAGATATTTATTCATGTTATGGTTTCCAATGCTATTATATATACAAATTCCAAATGTATTTTTAAAACTATTGAAGAGATGAGACAGTTAAAAATTGACAACTCTCTTGGTCCCCCAATTTGTTTTCTTTTTCTTTTTTTCTTGATATATAATTTATTGATTTCAGAGAGGAATAGAGAGGGAGAGATAAAAACATCAATGATGAGAGAGAATCATTGATCACATGCCTCCCCATGCCCCACACTGGGGATCAAGCCCACAACCCAGGCATACGCCCTGACAGGAATCTAACTGTGACCTCTTGTTTCATAGGTCAATGCTCAACCACTGAGCTAAGCCAGCGGGCTGTTTTCTTTTTTTGAATTTTACTGGTTTAGGGAATGTAGATTTAAAGTCTAGAACCAGGTATTAAACTTTAGGTAGGCAGCTCACCAGAGTCAGATGTACCCTCTAATTATGTCATAATTTCTCAGAAAGCAATCATTTCTCTTTCAAAATCTCCACAATGTATACAAAATTGCTAGGTATTTAATAGACATTGAGTAATTTCTCACTGAACAAAGTTCGATTTTAAAATGGTGCCCTCTCCCATAAAGCAAGTGTTCAAGTTGTCTGAGAGAAATGATATTTTAAATAATTGTTGGTCATTAACTCAAACAGACTTTAGCACAGCATTTTCTAATTCATAAAACCCTTTCGCCCATATTCTCTCATTTAATTCTAACAATATTGTGCGACATAAAACAGAAAACTGACACAATTCTTGTGTTGCAGTAAACAAATTCAGAAAAATGAAGTGACTGGCCCAAAGTTTCGTAGGAAGTGAGTGTGGGCCAGGCCTGCATCAGTGTCCTGACTCTGTGGCCACTTACCTTTCAGGACATCTCAGAAGAAAGGAGTGAGGGGATGAAAACTAGGGCTAGAACAACAGTGTAATCTCAATAAGGTCCAGTTTAACAAACACACTTATTGAGTAACTTCTGTGTCCAGGCTCAACATAATGTAGGGAACATAAAGATGATTCAGAACCCCAGATGGCAAAGAAATCCACCTGAAAAGCAGGCACATGTAGAGAGGACTGGTGGGTTTGGATGAGGGGCGGAAGGAGAGGAGTGATGAGCGGGGCTCTTCAGACATGAGGCTCTGTGACAATAGGAAAAACTGAAGTGTTGGGAGAAAGAGTGGGCCTGATGTACCCAAGGAAACAGGAAAGCATTAAATTGAGTTATAATTAATACATAATATTGTGTAAGTTTAAGGTGGACAACATGATGATTTGATACATATATTTATTGAGAAATACCACTAAAATTAGTTAACATATTTGTATGGGAGGGGAAGGGGTGAGAATTTTTAGTGAGAATTTTCTCTTAAGCAACTTCCCAGTATAAAATACAGTATTGTTAACTACAGTCACCATGCTGTGCATTAGATCCTCAGAAGTTATCTTTTGACTGGAAGTTTGTACCATTTGACCATGGCTCCCATTTCCCCCAACCCCCTCACCCCTGGAAACCACCAAGTTACACTGTTTCAATGAGTTTATTTTATTATATTCCACATATGTGAGACCATGCAGTATGTCACTTAGTACAATGCCCTCAAGGTTTATCCATCTTGTCACAAATCACAGGACTTCCTAATATTAGCTGAATAATATTCTATCATATATGTGCACATTTTCTACATCTCGTCATCTGTTGATGGACACTTAATTTGTTTCCTAAGGGCTGTTGTGAATAATTCTGCAGTAAACATGGGGGTGAATATATCTCTTCAAGATAGTGATACCATTTCTTTCAGATGTATACCCAGAAGTGTGATAGTTGAATCGTATGGTAGTTCTATTTTTCATTTTCTGGGGAACCTCCTTAGGTTTTCCACTGTCTTCCATGGTGGCTGTACCAATTTACTTTCCTGGCATTGAATTCCGAAGTGCAGAGTGACAGCAGAGGAGGCCTAGGGCACCAACGGAGAATGAAGGAACACTGAAATCAACATCCCCTGTTGTCCAGAACTCCCATGGTTCCCATTGCTCAACTGATTGCACAATCCCATGCTTATGCATCCCAGCGATGGGAGCAGCAGCCCATTTTTCCGTCAGTGATTGTCAGAGTTGGTAGATGTCTCCTTCTAGGGCAAGCTGCCGTGGTGGTGGTTAGAACTGGTTAGAGCAGGCCGCCTCCTGGGCAACTAGCTCCCTCTGGACTGTACCTGTCAAATCAAACCCGGGTTGTCCTCTAGTCTGAGCTATGCTGACTGAAACACATTCCCAAGCTTCATTAATGAGCTGAGGCTGGGCTGGTGTCAGAGCACAGTGAGCCCCGCTGCCACTTTCCCCAAGGTAGCCACCACAGAAGGGTCTGGAGAAACAAGCTAAGAAAATATCTTGATGTGGAAAAAAAAAAACCAGGAAGGTCAGAGACCCAGCCAATATTGAGAAGGAATGATGAGAAAGAACAAGAAGTAAAGGTCAGGCTGCAGGGAAGGGAGTGAGAGACAGAAGTCCTGAGAAACTGTCCAGATCTCCATGGAGTACAGCCAAGTCCTGCCTTCAGGCTTGGAAAAGGAAAACTCTTCAGAATGCATGAGGTCTTTTCTCTTGTTTAAAATGTTTGTAGATAGTGGACATCACCTCTCTTAGTAGCCAGTTTCTATGTCTTCTCAAACTAAAGGTTGAAGAAGAGCCTCCTATACTCATCCAAAGTTGACTGACGGATTCAGTGTTTTGTTTGCTGTGACTTAGTCACCTCAGTCATTTAAGGTGACTATCACATTTAAGGCCCCTGAATTGTGATAGAATGGGCTCCCACCTACGATTCTCAGGCTCTTCCCAGTGACTTGTGATGCACAGCCTTTGCCATGATTCACTTATTCTTTCAACAATACTCAATAATTACCTATGATATTCAAGTCACCCCTATTCAAAGTCATAGCTAATACTCATCTCTTAGGCTAGTTATCCTATATAATAAAAGGCTAATATGCAATAAAAGGCTAATACTATGACATGCACTGAACACCAGGGGGGCAGATGCTTAACACAGGAGCTGCCCCCTTGCGGTCAGTGTACTCCAATAGAGGGAGTGCTGCTCAGCCAGAAGCCAGGCTCACAGCTGGCATGCACAGAGGCGGTGGTGGGAGCTTCTCCTGCCTCCACAGCAGTGCTAAGGATGTCTGACTGACTACGTAGGCCCACTCCTCTGAGTGACAACCTAAGTCAGACATCCCCTGAGGGCTCCTAGACTGTGAAAGGGTACAAGCCGAGCTGAGGGACCCCCACCGAGTGCACCATTTTAGTGTACGAGGCCTCTAGTTTGTAATATAACAAAATATGTTGCAAACAGGACTAATTCTTACAAAACCTATGTTATACTGGTGAATGAGTAGCAGGTGAATGGCTCTCACACAGACGTAGTCCAGCTTCAACTGAAACACCCTTTTTAGAGACTCTCTGTTCAAGATTCCTTGTGACTGTCCTGGGTGTGTCCTTGGACTCCGACAACTTCTTTTCTCGAGGTCCTTTGTGACTTCACTAGACTATTCCTTAGTTAAACCTAACTTTCCTGCAAACTCTACTGATTATTTAAGGAAAAGAGAAGTGTTTGTTTGTTTGTTTGTTTGTTTGTTTGTTTGTTTGTCTCTTCCCTACCTACTCTGTGCCTTCTCTTACCAGGTCCCATGTTTTGTCTGAGCTGAGCCCTACTCCTTTCTGAAGTATCCTAATGCCCCAAATAAGATGCTGTTTCTGGTACCCAGCTCATACAAGAACTAATTCTCTTCTTGGTTTGTGTAACTGGCCTCTGTCTCCCACAGAGACATCAATGTATCTGTTTCCTTTTCTTCATTATTTCATCTAGAAGCTGGAGCCAGCCTGTCCCATGATGGAATCAGAGGCATCTTCTATCTGTTTATTGCTGATCAGCAGCCAGATCTAGTCAGTTTATAATTGGTCATTCATTCATTCAGAAGCATTATTAATTACCTACTCTGTATCAGACAACATAGATGGTAGGGCAATACAAGAAGGAAAAAAAAGGACATAGTGAGTCCTTATACTCTAGAAGTTAACAGTCCAGTGGAAGACAAAGGCAAACAAAACAAAACAAAAAACAAAAAAAACAAACAAAAAACCCACAAATACTTATAATACAGTGTAATTAGTACTATGATAAGACAAAATATAGCTTGCCAAACAAGCATAAATACCATCCAATACACACTCTAAACCCACCTAAGACATACCACACAGAGGCCTATGGCATTGAAATTTTAATATTAATATAATCTTCACATCTTATAGTATTTTTTCCTTCTGAGTTTGGGCTGTAACACAACATGTATGCACCACAATGTTCATAGTCATGGATAAATCACCACTTCCCTGATTCCCCTGGGCCTCTCTGCCCTGCCACACTGTCCTCTCTACAAGGCATCACAGATGCCTGGCCATACTGATTGGTCAGTATGGTCAGTGTTACCCTTGTGTTGTATATTTATCTCTCATCTCTGTATCTTTCTGCACAAGTTGCAAAGATGACACTTAGAGCATATTAATGGAGAGAGAGATGCAAAATTTGTGAATGAGTTATTAACAGTGAAATTTTTGTGTGTTGTGGCCTTAATAAGAAAAAAATCGCAAGAGCCTCTGCAGGATATATTCTGGGAACTTGGCTAGGGCTGCTCCTGCCTCACCACCACTTAAACCCAGAATGTACACTGAGGAAAATTTCAAGGTGGGAAGTTCAAACCCTCAACATATAAATTTGTATTTTACTTAAAGATCTTTTAGAACTAGTGTACCTGGTCCTAAGTCCCTACCTGAGTCCTCCGGTATAAATCTTTCATCTCAGCCCCAAGATTTAAACCTTCTGAAGAAGATTCCATCTGGTTTGGCCCTCCCATAAGGTCATGTTACCCCTGAAGTTCTGCTAGATGCTTATAACTGGTTCTCAAACTTCAGTGTGAGTCAGAACCATCTGGAAGGTTGTTAAAGTATAAATTTCTGATGCCCACATCCAGAATTCCTGAATTCAGTAGGACTGGGGTGGGATTCAGGAATTGCATTTCTAGTATGTCCAGGGACCACACTTTGAGAACTGCTTCTTTGCAAAACCCACAACACAACTCATTGCCAATTTGCAATACCCATCATTTTTATGATTGTTACATTGAGTTCCTTTTGACTATTAGAATTTAGCTGTTAGAATTAAACAAAGAGAAAATATCATTTGGCAGTAACACATTCCTGAAGGTTTATAATTTTATACATCCTTCCGATATCTATCCTACAGCTTTGTTCTGTATCCTCCCCCTTCACAATGGATTTAAAAACTTCCATAAACATCCTTAAAGTCTAGCTGGTCCCAGACATCTGTATGGGCCTCACCACCCCATGCTTCATCCTGGTCAGCGAGGCCTACACTAATATTCCTCTAAGTGCTCTCACAATCAAGGAATACAAATATCAGCCCTGTAGGAGACTAACTCAAAACTTGGTCAACACAGACTTTTGAATGAGAAGAAACTAACAGAAGCAAAGTGGAACGTCTCTTTTGGGTGGCTTGTCTGATTCCTTTTTAAGCCCAGCATACTATTTTTTTTTTTAGCTTGGGGCTTATCGAAATCTACTTATTTGCATGATTATATTGGGAAATTTTTAAAAGCACAATCGTTCCTGGAAAAACCACTTTTTCCCTCCATCATATCAGTGTTACTTCTCTCAGTAAAACAAAAAATACTTGACAAGCTTCATGTGTTCACCGACCTTAAGGAGTGGAGGCACAAATATTTGACTTTGGCATGTGCTTTGTTATTAATTATAGGTTAATTTTTATTTGAATCACGATTTATCTGCCTATACAACAACAAAATGTACATTCCCTACTATCACTGTTTGCATCAAAGAGCTATTAATCAATTATTAAAATTTGCTTCATATCATATGCAGATTATTAATGTCTTATTGTTGCAAAGCTTACTGAAGTTGATGTTTTCAAAGCTGGAACAGTTCATCACACTTGGCATATTTTGGTTTTTGCTTAATGTACAAGCATGCCTGTCCAAATGCAAGTATCAAATGACAAAGATCACGCCAGGACTGAACTGATGGAGAGATCGATGCTCAGAGAACATGTGGAGTTGAAGGTACCCAAATACTGTTTCATCACGAGACTCGGTATAAAGACATCCAGCATTTAAAAGAAGCTGTGATCGTTTCATTTTTAAATTTAGTATTTAGACCAAGCTATTTTTTATCTTTACACTATGGATATTTTTCATTTCCTGTTTTTCTGTTTGTTAATAGTTTCACAGCTTTTCGGTGTCTTCGATTGTTCCAGGTGGGAGAGACGTTCTGAGTTCTAACAATGTGGATCATTCAACCTTCCAAATAAGACTTATTAAATTTTTTTCAGCCCTCTTTCTCTTCAGCGGTCTCTCTGTGCCTTAAAAATGAAATAAACCATCCTTTTAAAACACATGAACCACCTCCACAGCCTTGAAGGAAGTCTTATCTAGTTGTTGGAACAGGAGCCTGGTTCTCTGGAGCCCTGGGTACAATTCTTTGCTCCACCACATGCTTTGAATTTGTCACTTATACTCTCAGGGCCCCAGTTCTCCCATCAGCAAATGAGGACAATATTATTTCTTATAAATGTAGTGAGAGTGAGTCTGTACTGGTAAAGTGTTTTGAAGTTTTCTGATGTAAACAGATAATGTGGAACCAGGTTTTAGCCAGATCTATATTGCCTTAAACCCAGAGGACTGTGTAGGGTGAGGCATTGGCCCCTTATTTTGATATTGATCCTATAAAAGGAAACAGGTCCTTAAGTTTTTGTGTGGTGTTTTTTGCTTTGTTTTTGTTTTCCTTCTATTAGCAAAACAGAAAACGTTGTAAGTCCCATGGGCCACAATTATATACTCTCTTACCAAGAAAATGAAGCACACTAACATATTGTCTTCTGCCACTCACTGGGAGAGTTTCCAGATCCTGTCCTATGTAATTGTATTAACATGGGGACATAGATTTTTGTAAAGAATTTGGAAGGATAAGGCAGGTATAGAATAATTAAAGTGAAAAAGAAGTTTACATTTTCCTATTGAGAATATTGGGGCTGCAAAAATATGCTTAAGAATGAAGGAAATTCAAGAGTGTGTAGGTTATTTAAACACACACATGCCTATACTCATGGAAGTAAAGAAAATAAGAAATTAGGGTAAAGAGAAGAAGTCTGAAAAAGTCTATTTTCCATGACATTTGGATATATGAAAGGCAAAGATCTTCAGGAAATATTTTAACATTAAATAATATTTTATATATTGTTTAGGGGCAACTGGACAGATAGGAAATGAAAAGATGCTGATTCAGTTCCTCACTAGTTGTCCTCACAGATGACAGCCGGTAAACTTCATGACTCGGATTATCCTGCAAACCAATTTATGGTGATTTAATGAGTAGATATCAGTAAAAGTGACATCTTTGTTAACCTTTGTTCCACAAAAAATAATCAGTGAAAAACTTGGAAAGTTGGTAAATCTCTAAAAACCTTGGTTCACAGAGGGGAAAAGGCAAATGTTTTTATTGAACACTCACAAAAGGCCTACAAGTTATTAAAAAGAAAAACAATAGAACAAAAATAACATACTAAGTATTTTTTAGCATTCTCCTAATTGTAAGTACATAATAGTAAAAGACAACAAATTCCGCAATTTACAAACTGTTAGCATTTGGATGGAACCCTAGCAATCATTTAATGTAATACTCTAATTTTACCAATGTGTGAAAATGAAGCCCAGAAAGTGACTTGCCTAAGGTCACTCAAGTAATTAGTAGCAGATGGGCAAGAGCAATTCAGAGTTTATGAACCTAGGTCTCTCGCATTTTCTTTAAGGAGCATTTGTTCTAAGAGAGTCAGAGAGCATAATTGTATATATAGTCTTACCACTTAAATTTGGGTATGCCCAATAGAGAAATGTTCACCCTCAGACATGTTATCACAGTTTTCCTTAAAGAGGTTCAGTTATTTACTTTGATATAATGAACAAATAAGCACAGCTAACTTTAATTATATGGCTGTCCCTGTTTTCCAGGGCGCAAAACTGGCAGTTCCCAACCTCCCTTGCATTACCTGTGCCATGTGATGGACTTGCAGCCAATGAAGTGTGGGAAGTGATGCATGCCAGTTCCCAGCTTCACTTGTCCAAACCTCCCACTTGCTATGCGTCCTATTCTTACAACATTCACCAGCTTAATTCAAGGGAGGATGGTGACCTTAAAACTCAGGAGTCTGGCCCTATGAACCTCCACCTGGAAGAGAGCCACCTCACTCTTCATAAACACTTATTTTAAATTTCACATAAGAGAGAAATTACCTCCCTTCAAGAGTAGCCACTTAGATAAGGGGAGATATGCACCACGTCAGTTAATGGTATCTTCACTACTATACAAACTCAGACACAATGTATTTATCCATTGACAAATGCTAGTGTGGCTTTCTTCCATCTGCAGTGGTCATGTGGCATTCTTCAAAAAATCTTGATAAAAGCCTTTAGGTTTGACATTATCTTTTAAGAGAAGTCAGCACAACATGAAAGTAAATCTATTATTGATGGCAAGAAAATACGTATCTAAATATAAGTCATGGATGATTCAAATGAAAAGGAGCAAAAGTTTCAGGATGTATAGACAGTTTTAACTCAGCTAGAGCTGCCTTATGGTTGCCTCGTGCCTTGTATTTCTAATTACATTTAAAGGAATTTAAGTCATCAAATTAGGCTTTAATATGACAATTCCAAAATCACATGGATTAGTGGACTAAGCAAGAGCTCATGGCATCTGGATGACTAGAAATGATGTATGTTGCAAATGGAAACATATCGTTTGTAAATGCCCATTTGAATAAAAAGCTCTATGGCTTCTACAACCAAAGATATTGCAAAGATAAGCCTAAATATAGAAATACAGAGACATATGTGTGACTTCAGACACAGGAGGGTGGATTTTTGTGACATGTGTGAATTGTCTGTTGGAAGCCTTTTTGTTTTTCTTTTTCTTACTTTTATCTTCTGCCTTCTCCATGGCAGCTCCGCTGATGGGAGATGAACAGGAGCTACATTTATCACTTCTTAAGCATGTTTTCATTGGGTCCAAGATTCATTCTTCAACCTTAATAACTGGGAGAAGAATTTTTAACTAGACCATAAAACTGTATTATCATCTTATGAGATTAAAGACCCTTTGTGACTATGCTCACTTAATTTCTAACTTTAGCAAGATTTTACATATGTAAAACTCTCAACAGGGAAGTCTGCAATCATCCTCAGACTAATCTATGCTGTATTAAGACATTGGAATGGATTTTTAGAAAGCACAGTGGCAAAATTTCAACTCTGCGGTTATTAAACCTAATTTGCCCTAAATCCCCACTGATGGATTTATGTCCCCTGTCTCCTCGGAAACGGTGTCTTCTCCAGAGGATAAACTAAAAGAAGCTAAATAAACATCACAAGACTGAATGGATGGCCTATTGCAATTCTGTCTTTCTTGAGGTATCTAGCAGTAACACAAACTCTGAGAATGAAAAGTGGATCACTGAGAATTACTTCACAGAAGATTATATTTACTGAGGTGTGTCTTATAGTTATTTTATGGCAATAAGAGGAGAATTAGCATCTTCTTCTGTATTTAGTGGGACACTTTATTTGAAGATAGGAGGTGAGTTCGCCCAAATAGAAAACTTGACCCTCTGTCAAATGGATAAGACTATCAAGGGCCGAATTTTCAGTGTTTCTGTTCAACATCTCCTAGGAAGGCATAGGGCTTTATTTAGGGAAACCCTGATTGCTTCTCACTTTGGTCTTCTTTTGCAATGTAAGTACCTGATTACATTTCAGGAAAGAATGTGGCAAAAGTTTTAAGTTTGTTTGGAATAAGCAGTTTCACTCCCTGACCTAAAGATTTATAAATCCCCTGCATTCAGCCAAGTGTCTTTGAGAAATACACAACCTATAAACAATCTATTTTCTTCTACACGGGTGTCTCCAAATTGTCCAAGGTGAGGATGTCAGAAATACTGTGACCAGAGTTAAATTTCCATAAAGTTGTTGGGATTTTTTTTTTAGAATTTCTCCTTGTTGTGGTTCACTGTTTATAGAATCTGCATTGGATCCATTTGAATAATATAAAAGCATAGCTGCATTCCTTGGCTACCTACAAACTTTATATTAATAGATATGTACTAGAAAAGTTTTAAATGGTTATATTCAATATATCTTCTGCCACTTAAAAACTGTATCTGTCACCAAAATACATGGCACCATGACACTGTCTTTAGTTAAGAAGCTAGACCACTGGACGGCTGCCCACAGACAGCTATGTGAGACTGATAAAAACACAGTCTTGTCCTAAGTGTCAGAAGCAGGATCCTGGACAGGAGCCATCTTGAGAGATTATGTCAGAGGTGATACTACTGGGGAAAGGGAAGAATGCCTACTTTACTGAAAGACAGCAATGTTTATTCCTTGTGTCTGGGAGTTATAAGCTAAGAACTGTGTGGCTACTTCAGCCTAACTCTAATGTGATGGCTGTAACAAATGCTTTTTTTGCATTTACTACACATTACCAAGTTTTTTTCAAGTTTACCTTAAAAAATACCCCACAAGAAAGGAAATAAATGAAAACCAACTGTATTTATATAAATCTTAGAAGAAGGGAAAAAAAAAACCTAGAAAACAAAATTTTAAATTACACTTAAAATAACATTAAAGCCTGAAACACTTGGGAATAAATTTAACAAAAGATGTGCAAGACCACTATATTGAAAAATATAAACTATTGCTGAGTGAAATTAAAGAAGGCCTAAGTAAATGAAGAGCTATAACATAGTCACTATACACTGAATCATGTCCTCCCAAAATATATATGTTGAAGGCCTAACATCCAATTAGATTATTCTTGGAAATAGAGTCTATAGTAAATAATTAAGGTTAATTGAGGTCATAAGTGTGGGCCTTAATCTGAGAAAAATAAACCTGAGTTCTCTCTCCCTGCGTTGTGAAGACATAGCTCAGGTCACAGTCATCACACCTTGAGGAAAGACTACAGCCACACCTTGATCTTGGACTTAGCCTCCGGAACTGTGAAAAAAAAACAAACAAACATATTTCCATTGTTTAAACTACCCAGTCTTGTTGTGTGTTGTGTTTTGGTATGGCAGCTCAAGTTGACTACGACCATCATCTTGAATTTTAAAATTCAATATTATTATTAATGCTATCATTATTGTTATAGTGAATATTATTAAGATGTCAGTTCTCTCCTAACTCATCTAGAGAATTAATGCAATCATAGCCAAATGTGTTTTCATTGGCAAGAAAAAAAACAAACTTTCTTCCCCAGAAACAGACAGGTTGATTCTAAAATGTACCTGACACAGAAACTAAAAGAGACAAAGTAAACCTAAAAAGAACAGAAAAGTTGAAGAACTCCACTTGTCTACTGATTTAAAGATTTACTCTAAAGTTATAGAAATCAAGATAGTGTGGAATTGACGAAACAGACAAATAAGTTGATGCCACAGAGAACAGAGCCCAGAAATAGACCCACAGATACTTGGTCAATTAGGTGGTAAGCTGCTAAGGCCATTCAGTGAAAAAGTAGAGCCTTTGCAAAAATTGGTGCTGAAACACTTGAATATCCATGTGATAAAAGTAAAATAAATATTTATCACTACCTTATTCCACAAAGTAGAAATATGAGACATACCCTACACCTAGTTATGGAAATTAAAACTACTTATTTTTTAGAAAAAAATGTAGGAGAATATGTTCATGATCTTCATATTCAGAAAAAAATTTAGACAGAACACAAAAATCATAAAAAATAATAAATTAGACTTCATCAAAAATTAAAAAAAACATCTGTTCATTATAAAACAGTGAGGAAAGTTATTCTTTCAATGTTTTTTCATTTTCCCACTCCCATTATGTGTGTGCATTTGTATATGTGCATCTGACAAGAGACATGTATCCATCATACATAAAGAATTCTTATAACTTAATAAGAAAAACCATTCAATTTCAAAAAAGAAAGAGAGAGAGAAAAGAACTTAAACAGACACTTCACAAAAATTCAGCAAGGACATGAAAAGGATTCAACAATACTAAATAGTCATCAAAGAAATGCAAATTAAATATCAATGAGACTCTTGTTCATATCCTATCTAATAAAGAGAGAATATGCTAATTGACTATCCCGCCCTCAAAGATGGCAGCACCCACAACCAATAAGGAGGGAATATGCCAATTGGCTCCCCCACATTCAAAGATGGCAGCTCCCACAGATATAAGATAGTGGCACCCAGTCCCCTCAGCCTTTCTGGGATGGCAAGAGTGTGGCAAAGCTGGGCTCACCCTTAGGTGGGTCTGACCACTCCATATGCCTGCCACCAGAGTCCGCCAGTCCCTTCAGTCCCCCAGCTTCCCAGGACCGGCTCGAGGCACAGACAAGCCTCAGTTGTCAGCTGCCCCGCCTCCCAGGGCCACCCAAGAATCAGGTAATCAGGGCCAGCTGAGGCTTGCGTAGCTGGCAGTGGGAGCGGTAGAGGTATGATGGGGCATCGCCTTCCCCTGATTGTCGGGTAGCCTCTTGCCCCAGAGGGCTCCCGGACTGTGAGAGGGGACAGGCCAGATTGAGGTGCATCCCCTTCTCCAGTACATGAATTTTCATGCACGGGCTTTTAGTCTAATTTTAAAAGACTGGCAACTCACCGAAACCGGTTTGGCTCAGTGAATAGAGCATTGGCCTGCAGACTGAAAGGTCCCAGGTTTGTACCTTGGTTGTGGGCACATCCCCAGTAGGAGGTGTGCAGAAAGCAGCTGATCAATGATTCTCTCTCATTGGTGTTTCTAACTCTCTCTCTCTCTCTCTCTCTCTCTCTGTCTCTCTCTCTTCTTCTTCTTCTTCTCTGTAAAAAAATCAATAAAATATTTTTTTAAATAAAAGACTGGTAACTCTAAATGTTAGCAGAATGTGTAACTGGAATCCTATATAATAAAAGGCTAATATGCAAATTGACCTAATGGCAGAAAGACCAGTGGCTATGACACATACTGCCCACCAGAGGGCAGATACTCAACACAGGAGCTGCCTCCTAGTGGTCAGTAAATTCCTGTAGGGAGAGCACCACTCAAACAGAAGCTGGGCTCATGGCTGGTGAGCACAGTAGTGGTGGTGGGAGCCTCTCTCACCTCCACAGCAGCCCTAAAGATGTCCTACTGCTGGCTTAGGCTTGCTCCTTGCCTAAGTCAGACATCCCCCCAAGGGCTCGCGGACAGCGAGGGGGCATAAGCCAGGCTGAGGGACTTCCCATAAGTGCATGAATTTTGTGCACTGGGCTTCTAGTTCTCACATATTGCTGAGGAGAGTATAAAATGGTATAATTATTTGGGGAAAACGTTTGGGAATTCTTATAAAGTTAAACATACACATATCCAGTAATTCCATTCTTACAGATTTACCACAGAAAAATAAAAACATATATTTGCAAAAAAAGGACTTAACCATGAATGTTTATAGCTGCTTCACCTATAATATTTGAAAATTGTAAACAACTCAAATGTCACCAATGGGAGAATAGATAAATCAATTGTGTATATTCATACAATGCAATAGCACACAACAATTAAAAGGAATGAACTAGTGAAACATACCATAATATGGATAAATTGTCTGACCATTATGTTGACTCATAAACTAGATACAAATGAAGACAGTATAGTTCCATTTATATGAAATTCAAAAGCAGCCCAAAATAATCTATGGAATTAGAAATTACAACAGTGGTTGCCTATGGGGATGGGGATTGACAGGAAGAGAACACTAGCCCAAGGAAAATTTCTGGAGTGTTGGAAATATTCCCTTTCTTGATAAGGATGTTTGCTGCATGTAGGTACATATTTGCCAAAATTCATAGAATTGTACACTTAAGCTGTGTGAATTAAATGTGAATTATGCAATAGATGTATAAAATAAATGGTGACGGAAAATATACTAGAGAAAAACTGACATTTAGGACATTACTCTAAATTTTGTAAAATGCCTCAGTTCTACCCTCCAAATGTTCTCTGAGCTCACAAAATATTTTTTCTTCTCCCTTTTCTCCCCATGACAGGAGTCTACTTAATTTTCAAAAGGTGAACCAGTCTATCAAATGTTCAGATAACAAATGAAAAACACAAAACCCAGGAAAAGTGGGAATATGTTAGGCTAAAATTGGTCCACCCTCATTGTAAATGTTTATCATTTCACCTGGTATCTCTTACCAGGTGATGATGACTAATTATGATGATAAGCTATTAATATTTGTATAATGATTTATAATTGGCAAAGTGTTACAGCTATATGAGATTAGGTGCACCTTGGTACTACATTAAAATCTACCATATTTTTCTGTGTATAAGATGCTATTTTTTTTCTAAAGTCATTAGACTGAAAATTGAGGGGCATCTTATACATGGAAGTCAGCCAAGGAGGGAGTTGTGCATACCTTGTCAATAGGCATCCTCTAATCAGGAGCCTTATTGTTACTGATGTCAGCTGATGCTATAATTGGAGGTGGAGGTGAAGCGTACGCAGACGCACTAGGGACCAGAGCGTTCTGAGCCCATAAAAATGTCAAAAAAATAAATAAAAAGATAAATACTGGTAAGTGATTGTCTTACTCTGCAAAATTCTAACTGAGTGTAGTCAGCTATGGAAATAGAGCTGAAGAGAGACCATTTGGACCTCCTCCCACTGAGTGTATGATCAGACAGTGGAGAAAACAGGAAGAACAACTTTTTAAGATATCAAAAAAAAGAAGGCCTTAAGAGGAAAACCAGCAAAATGTTTAAAACATTGATTTCTTAATTTTGGTTTGGAAAAGTGGGAAGTGTCTTATACATGAGGGCATCTTATACGTGGAAAATATGGTACATCCTTTATTTGTTCATTATATTCTCTAGGTGTTTTAACGTCATTGGGCTATTTATATTTTCAGCTAATAAACATTATAAAAAATGGTTTTCTTATACATATACTTGCACTGAGCAATCAGAAGAATCACTTTCACATTCACTTTGTAATCCAATGAGTTGGATTCATATTGGATGGTTTGCTACTTTAGCTTCCTTTTTGTTATTTATTTATTCACTAAATAATTATGTGTCTACCAACTACTGTGTGCTGAACATTTTCTAGATCTTGAAGTGTCATAGTAAATAATCTAAAGTCCTTACTCTCAAGGACAATCTTGTAACAAAAACTTAACTAATACAATACAAGGATGAAAGTATAAATAAAGGCATTTCAAAATGTTAGTGAGAGTCTAAAACAGCGATGGGGAACCTTTTTTTATGCCAAGTGCAATTGGATATTTATAGCATCATTCACGGGCCATAGAAAATTGTCAACTTAAAAATTAGCCTGCTATTTTTGGTGAAACATTTAATTAACTCACCCCTAATGCCTTGGTAGGGACAGACCAAATGATTTTGTGAGCCTTATACAGCAGGAGGGCTGGACATTCCTCACCCCTGGTCTAAAGGATGGTCCCTACTTCAATCTCTTTGAAATGAAGTGAAATTTAAATGAAAAATAATAATGTGCACACTGGGATAGGAGGTCATAGAAAGCATCAGAGAACTTCTATTCAAGTCGTTCTTAAAGAAAAGCATGATTTACCAGGAAAGGGAAGAAAATTGTACAATGAGAGTGCTTTAAGTAAGAAATGGTCCAAAACCAAATTACCAAGTAAATATGTGAAGAAGAAAGAATGGGTAAAAATGAATGCTAAAGAATATTATGAGAGATTGGAGGATAAAATTTCTCTGAAAACACAGAAGAAATTTCAATGCTATAAAAAATGTCTGGAGATCAATTAAATTGTGCTGCTATGAACATTGGGGTGCATATATCCTTTCTGATTGGTGTTTCTAGTTTCTTGAGATATATTCCTAGGAGTGGGATTACTGCATCAAATGGGAGTTTCATTTTCAGTTTTTTGAGGAAGCTCTATAGTGTTCTCCACAGTGGTTGCACCAGTCTGCATTCCCACCAGCAGTGCAAGAGAGTTCCTTTTTCTCCGCATCCTCACCAGCACTTGTCATTTGTTGATTTGTTGGTGGTAGCCATTCTGACAGGTGTGAGATGATATGGCATTGTCATTTTAATTTGCATCTCTCTGGTGATTAGTAAACTTAGCATGTTTTCATATGTCTCTTGGCCTTCCTTATGTACTCTTTTGAAAAGTATTTATTTAGGTCCTCTGCCCATTTTTTGATTGGGTTGTTTATCTTCCTTTTGTTAAGTTGTATGAGTTCCCTGTGAATGTTGAAGATTAAACCCTTATTGGTGATAACATTGGCAAATATGTTCTTCCATACAGTGGGATTTCTTGTTTTGTTGATGGTTCCTTTTGCTGTACAGAATCTTTTTATTTTGATGTAGTCTCATTTGTAAGTTCTTGCCTTCTTTGTCAAATATTAATTTAGCATAGTGGTTTGGGTCAATTTCTGGGGTCTCTATTCTATTCCATTGGTCTATATGTCTGTTCTTGTGCCAGTACCAGGCAGGAAGAATTAGAAAAAATGCAACAAGAAAAGCCCAGAGTGAGCAAAAAGAAGGCGATAATAAAGATCAGAGCAGAAATAAATGACATAGAGATCAAAAAATAAAATACAAAATATCAATGAAACCAAGAGCTAGTTCTTTGAAAGAATAAACAAGATTGATGAGCCTCTAACCAAGCTCACCCGGAAGCAAAGAGAGAGGACCCAGAAAACAAAATCAGAAATGAAAGGCGAAATAACAACAGGCCCCACAGAAATACAAAGGATTGTTAAAAATACTATGAACAACTTTATTTCAAATAAACTAGATAACCTAGAGGAAATGGACATATTTTTAGAAAAATATAACCTTCCAAAACTTAATCAGGAAGAATTTAAAAATTTCAATAGGCTGATAACTATGAAAGAAATTGAAGCAGTCATCAAAAAGCTTCCAGCAAACAAAAGCCCAAGGCCAGACGGCTTCACAGGAGAGTTTTACCAAACATTTAAGGAAGAATTAAAACCTATCTCCTCAGACTATTCCAAAAAAATTCAAGAGGAAGGAACACTTCCAAGCTCATTCTATGAAGCCAACATTACCCTAATACCAACAAAGATAAAGACAACACAATGAAAGAGAATTACAGGCCAATATCCCTCATGAACATAGATGCCAAAATTCCAGCAAATCGGCTCCAGCAGTACATCAGAAAGATCATACATCATGACCAAATAGGATTTATCTCAGGGATGCAAGAATGGTACAATATCTTCAAATCAATAAATGTGATATATCACATAAATAAATTGAGAGATAAAAATCACATAGTCATATCCATTGATGCATAAGAAGCATTTGACAGAATCCAATACTCTTTCTTGATAAAAACCCTCAGCAAAATGTAAATAAAGGGATCATACCTCACTATAATGAAAGCCTTATATGACAAACCTACAGCTAATATCATACTCAATGGGCAAAGACTGAAACCATTTCACCTAAGAACAGGAACAAGACAGGGATGCCCACTATCACTACTCCTGTTTGACATAGTTTTGGAAGTGGTAGCCATAGCAATTTGACAAGAAGAAGGAATAAAAAACATCCAAATTAGAAAAAAAGATGTAAAACTTCTTTATTATTCACAGATGACATGATACTGTACATAGAAAATCCTAAAAACTCCATAAAAAATTATTAGACATCATAAATGAATTTGGCAATGAAGCAGAATACAATGCCAAAAAATCTATGACATTTTTATACACAAATAGTGAACTTATAGAATGAAAGATTTAAAAAAAAAATTTTTATTTACCATTGCACCAAAAAAATTAAGATTCTTAGGAATAAACTTAACTAAGGAAGTAAAAGACCTGTACTCGGAAAACTACAGGACACTGAAAAAAGAGATAGAGGAAGACATAAACAGATGAAAGAACATACCGTGCTCGTGGATTGGTAGAATCAACAGCATTAAAATATCCATACTAACAAAGCAATCTGCAGAATCAATGCAATCTCCATTAAAATACCAACAGCATATTTCTAAAACGAACTCTCCAAAAATTTATCTGGAATTAAAAAAAAAAAGACCCTGAATAGCTGCAGCAATCCTGAGAAAGAAGAATAAAGTAGGAGGGATCTCATTGCCATATTTCAAGCTGTATTATAAAGCCATGTAGTTTTTCTGAGTCAAATGAGTTGGGTTGGTAAAAATACATTGTTAACCATAAATTCTGTTCCCTGACTCTGATGACCCCACATTATCACACTCTGAGGTATTGTTGAACAAATTATAGAGATGGCACATTTAATGGCAATGAGTGATTTTCCAAAAAGTTGCACAAATCAAATAGCAGTCACCATTTTTTAATTTTTTATTTAAAGAAAACTATGGTGAATCTTGCAAAAAGTGACAAATCTTTTTTTAATATGACCAGTAATTCTGCAACATTTTTTTCTTTCTCCTTCTTGTTCTCTTTTTTCTTTTTTGACCTTAATATCATCTATATGGTTTCTTTAAACCATGAAGTAGGACATAACTTATGTTAAAAACACAAGATACAACTAAACAAACAAACAAAAAAAGATTTAGTATTTGTTAGAAAATAAATTTACTAAATTAGGATTATATTAGGATGGAATGGGACAAAGAATATACAGACTAAGTTAGGCTTGCAAATAATAATACCTACAACTATAAAAAATATATATACTTTTCTTCAAATCCTCACATCTACCAATGTCACCATTACACAAAGGGGCAGAAATCTTTTGAGCTGAGGCACCATTTAATTGTCTAAGAAACACTCTGAAGCATCAGTAGGAAACCTCAAACATCAACAAGGGAAAGGCATAAAAATACAGAGAAAAGTATGACAAAGAAAGTCACATAATAGTACTATAAGTGGGCAAGAGAAAGAAAGAAAAAGAGAAAAGTTAAGAAAAAAAAAGCAGAGAATAACATTAGAGCAGGAGGCCATAGACTTTGAAGGTCAACTTAGATGTGATTCGTGACTCCACCATCCCCCAGCTTTCTGTCCTTGAACAATTTATTTAACCATTTGGATTTTCTTTCCTCATCTGTTAATGTAGATAATCATACACTCTTTATAAAGTAGTTCTGAGAATTAAATGAGATAATAAGTGCCTCGGAGACTGGTACATTGTTAGGATTCACAAATGAGTACATGTTATTATCTTTTTATGAGACCTTTGTTTTCCCTTGTTTGACTGCACCCTGAACAGAGGAGCCAGAATAAAAGTCTTATGGAAACAAGTCTGCCAGCAGTGTACCTCACACTATGGGTCTCAGCATAGTTGCCTAGCCTTGAGGGTGAGCTCTTTCAGATATCCCCATGTGCATTTTATTCTTGTCTCTTTTTCTGCCTTTACTAAAATTTACCAACTCTTCCTGTTGCACCTGGTTTAGAGATTCTTTATACAGTATGCACTGAAAGCTACAGTCATAAAATGCAAAAAAAAAATTACCACATTATTTATTCAGAATCGTCAACTCCCCTGCCTCTGATGACCCCACATTATCACACTCTGAAATTAGAAACCCTGCATTTGCAATTTGACTGTGTTGGATCTGGGTTTTCACAAAATGTAGTTTGCACAGCAATAATGCTTATAGATCTTTCATTTTTCTACAGAAATTAATTGCCTAAACCACAATGATTTATAGTCACACTGAACATGATTATTAATTTTCCTGATGATTATACCTGTGGGCAGCAACAAATCTACTTGTGATAGACCTGGCTTTGAATTGCTGCTAAAACTAAAATGTCCATAAGGTAATAACAACTAATTTTTACCTTAATCAACTTACACTTAAAAGAATTTAATATAGGGCACTTGTGCCTTGTGGGAAAACTTGTTTGAAATATAAGGTGCTGAGTTATTTATGAGAATAATTATATATTTGTTACTCTAGTTTGTACTGGGAAATCAGGATCTCAAATGAGTCTGAGATACATTAAAAAATATAATGAACTCAGCAGAGTTGTACACACGAAAGAACTTTTGCACTAAGGTAAATACATAACCTGGCTTAGCTACTCTGAAAGAAAAAATTATTGCAGCCCAGTAAACCACGCTTCCTTCCCTCGCTTCCCTAGTCCTGCTAGAGCCTCCAAGTGCTATCACTGGTAACAAGGGAGTTAATTTGATACCTAGGAGAACAGCCTTGTCCTTCCTTTCTCATCATTCACCCTAAAATCATTTTCAAATGGCCTTGTACTTGTGCTCCAATGAGTACAGTTCCTTATCAGTTGCTCCTGATGTGGGAAAATAACATGAGTTTGGGGACATTGAACCCAGATCCTGCAATCTTCTGTCTCACAAGCACTCTGTTCTTCATTTAATGGTGCTGGGAGGTTCACTCATTCCTGCAGTAGATTTGTTTCTCCCTGTTGGGATACAAGTTACAAAAAAGAGAAGGCTTTGATTATTGGTTGATATGCATACCTTATATAATTCAGTATGTTCATAGCCCAGAAATATTTAAGGCTTTTCCCTGATTAGTGGCATTATGCAGTTATGCAAATAATCTGTTATATCTAGGCACATTATGCCGTTATGTAAATGATCTATTTCATTTATATTTCCCATAGAGTAATGGGGTAAGGAAGAAAAGTTCTCCTGCATTTCCCCTGGTTTTTAATGAGTTGCTCAGACATATTTAGCTGGTGATCAGTCTTGGGATTTCTGGGACCCAATGTGAGCTAGCCTTTCTATCTGATCACCATGACCTGTCTCTAGCTTTCCCATTTAATTCAGCACATATTTGTTGGGTGCTTATTGTGTGCAAGGTTTTTGTGTGGTGGGAGACCATCTGAAGGAGCTCGGGTCTGGCTCAGGCAGACTCTGGGAGGGATATTATGTACCTTATGATCTTCCTTCTCTGACAGCCTGGATATATGATGAAGGTCTGTTTAGCGCCATCCATTTTAGAACTTCTTAGCCAGAAATGATTTATTTTAAATTTATTTTTTAAAAATAGTAAAAAAGGAAAATGTTTATAATGTCTAATTCTAGGTTATACAATGACATATACAGAGTAAGCTAAATAATTTAAATATAGATATAGCCATTGACAACAGGCAACAATTAAGATACAAATCAAACCATACTATGGATCTAGGGTAAATGCAAGTTTCCTTGTATTTGGAAGGTGTATTGAAGCTATGCTCATTTGCGTGGTACCTCAGGTTTCAGCCTATTGCAACATCACTTAGGCTAGTGTACAGTCCATAGGAGTTTAAACCAAATCAATCATTTTCTTTTATCTAGACTGATATGCTAATTGTAGAGAATTCTCAGTCTCTCTGTTACCAACTGCTCAACATTTATTGATTCATTTAACAACTACTTTCTGAGCCTTGGATCAGGGTGCCAGCCCTCATGCAGTCTGGTGGATAAGGAAAAGTAATCTAAGAACAAACACACTCAGGAACTGTGCTAGGGGCCAGGAAGGACAGGAACCTGGGCTATGAAGTGTCCTTGTTAGGGAAGTCAGGGAAAGTTCAGACTTTTGGGTCCTGGGTCTTTTTCAACCACATTTGGCTATAACAATCTGCTCTGATGAGCTGCCACAGCTACCTGTGCAATGACTGGTGCATATTTGTCAGGGTTAACAGTCTATGAAATCCCATTGTTCCTTCCCTCTATGCTAGTTCTAATAAATGGAATTTTAAAAAATTCCTCTGGATTTGGGTGGGAATAGAGTAATTTCTGACCTGAGTATTCCACCAAACATCTTTCCCCAGTTCTTAAAAATATATAATAATTCTATAATTCCTCCTGCGGCATATTATCTTTATTGTTTAACCACTTCACAATCATGTATGTCTGTTGAATCAGTAAGTACTAAGCACTCAGTCTGATGATGTTATTCAACTCCTCTTATAAGTGGAGGATCTTGCTGAGGAAGATAATTAAAGCAAAAACAATTCTTAAAACTTTCAATAGAATATAGTGGGCATTAACTGCTTTTGATTGTGATTCAATTTAATAGAATTTATTATGTGTGGAAATCATATCATTGTTGACAGTTATCTATTTCCCTTTCCCTGTAAGAATATTCTGTTGCTATGTGACTTACAATACCTTCCTTGGGGGGGAGCATTAGGGTTGATCATATGATTTGCTTTGGCCAATGAAATGAGAGTGAATGTCTGGTACAACTGTTCTGAGTAAAACCTTTAAGGATCATTACATATGTTTTCCCTATCTCTCCTGAATTTTTTCTCTCTGCCAGAAAAAAAAAGTCATATTCCAGAGAGTTTCTGCTACTTCTGATCCTAGATGCTTAAATGAAAATGTCATATGGAAAAGAACAGAGCCAAAGCCAAGTGAGAAACAAGCCTGAGTGGTGAAAGCCTAACCTAGTGAAAGTTGACTGATGGATTAAATACGAGAGGCATGAGCCCCACTCCTAAGAATTTGTAAGAGAACTGTGGTCTCTGTCCTCAGGGCATTTGCAATCTAGACCATTCACTAGTTCTTTCATACTGATTTATAGACTAAGAGGATGTTAGAAGCCACAATGAGTTTGAGTCCTTAAAGTAACCTTCATACATACATACACACACACACACACACACACACACACACACACACACACACACATTCTAAATGCTTTGTAGAAAATGAAGGCACACTTTCCAACTTATTCCTCCCTAGTGTAAAGAAAAAATTTTAAAAGGAGCCAATATTGTAGATCTATCAACCTAAACTTAGAAAAACAAGACAAAAAAGTGCTTGGTAATTCGCTTTTGATTTAGCAATCTCTGAATCTCTGTTCAACCTACTAGTATTTTCTTATTTTACTTTTAAAATATTGCAATTAACATTAGTAGCTTCTTGATTTTTCTCAACTCTACACCTCAAATAAAGAAAGCAATTAGTTCAATTTCTCTACATATTCTTTGAAGGGGGCTGATTTAATCCATAAGGTTGATATCAAGTATTCCCAATGTCCATTCTTTGGATCTGAGCTATTCTAACAAATAGCTGGATCTTCCTCAACTCTAACAAATAGCTGACTTTAATATGTGCCTACAATGTTTTAAGGCCAGAAGGCCATTAGCAGCCCAAGCAGAAAATCTACAAGTTTTCAAAGCATAACTTTATATGAGTACAAGTAAATTTGGTGAGTTTACAATATGTAGTTGATAGATTCTAATAACCTTTTCAGATATATACAGATTGCAATAAAATTACATATTTATAAGCTAAAAGCTCCTTTAATTCAGTGATCCAGTATTCGTCCTAATATATAAAAACCCAGGGTCCCTAATGATCCACCAAAGGCTCAACTGAACACCAGAAGTCAGTCCTGCAGCCAGTGCAGGGGTGGCAACCCAGCACTGACTGCCGAGGAGGCTGCAGATCAGGCCCAGAGAGAGGCCCAAAGAGAGAGGCAGGGTCTGATTGTCAGCCTCCATGACAGCTATTGATCAGCTATTGCCTCTCTTTTTCTCTCCAGGCTTTGCTCTGGGCCTCCTCAGGGGCTGCTAATCAGCCCACCTCTCTGATCAGGTCTGGAGATGCTGACTGGCATAGAAACCAACCAATCAGAACCAAATCTGGGTGAACTGTGAGGAGCCAATGGCTGCTTAAGCGGTGGAGCTTTTGACTCTGACTGGCATAGAAACCAACCAATCAGAACCAAACTGGCTGGTAGGGGAGGGCAGTTAAAGCTGATCAGGCAGGCACACAGAGAGGTTAGGGCAGCCTTGGGCAAACTACGGCCCGTGGGCCAGATCTAGCCCGTTCAGCTGTTCTATCCGGCCCTCGGAGCTGAAAGAGCAGAGGGTTCTCTTGCTCTCCCCTCCGCTCCTTCATCAGCAGCCCAAGATGAGAGTGCCAGCATGGTCAGGTTGCTTTTGTTCCAGCCCTCGGGTCCAGTTTAAGAACCCATTGTGGCCCTCGAGTCAAAAAGTTTGCCCACCCTGGGATAGGGGCAATCAGGCAGGCAGGCAGAGGCAGTTAGTGGTGATCAGGCAGACAGACAGGTGAGTGGTTAGGAGCTAGAAGTCCCAGATTGTGACAGGGATGGATGTCCAACTGCCTGTGGGATCGGGCCTAAACTGGCAGTCAGACATCCCCCAAGGGGTCCCTGATTGGAGAGGGCGCAGGCTAGGCTGACGGAACTCCCTTCCTGCCCCAGTGCACGAATTTTGTGCACTGGGCCATTAGTCCTCTCTAATAAAAGAGAAACATGAAAATTGACCATGCCTTTGCTACAACCGCAAGCCACGCCCACCAGTCAATTAGGGTGAGTATGCAACTTAACCCAACCAAGATGACAGTTAATTTGCATATCCAGTCTGAACAAAGAAGATAGCATATAAAGAAACCAAGGGCTGCAGAAGGGAGCTGAGGTATGGAGAAGCTAGCAAGTGGGGTGGCAGAGAAGGAAGGGAAGCAGGCGGGGTAGCAGAGACTGCGGCAGGAAGCCCTTTAGCAGGAATCTTCCTGCAAGGTGCCTCTAGTAAACTTATAAAAGATTATGATCAGTAAAATTCTAAGGCTTGTTCTACTATGGCAGAACATACTTGTTTCTAATAGTATATTATTTCTATGAATGATTTGTTTCCTTATAAATTTTTGTGCTCTCAGTATTTCAAAGGAAACCAATGTTATACTTGTAGCATTTACAATGGAATACATTTTAAGGCAAAGAGAGAGAGAGAGAGAGAGAGAGAGAGAGAGAGAGAGAGAGAGAGAGAGAGACAGAGAGAGAGAGAGAGAGAGAGAGAGAGAGAGAGAGAGAGAAACCCAAAGAAGTAGGGATAAATTTATAGAAGAAAGGAAAGAAAAACAAAAGGAATAAGGAAAGGGGAAGCTGATAAAAAAAAAACTAGAAAAAAAAAGGCATAATTGAAGAGTGAAACAGGTAAAGAGAAGAGACAAGTTGAAGTAGCAACTAGAGAAAGAAAGAATATGAAAAGGGGGAAGAAAGTGTGGGGACAAAAAAAATGATGCTTCAAAAACACTGAAAATGAAGAGAGAAAAACTAAAGGTAATGACAAGAAAAATATGGAAAAATGAATATTTAAAAATGAAAAACATTATAATTTTAAAGCTTATCATAAATATGAAAATAAGAAGAAATGTTTGGGGAATTAGGGTTCTAGAATAATTCATTGTCAAGGAGTATATATGGAAGGGAAGGGAAAAAGGGAAAGGGTTTAAAACAGTCAACTATTACTATAGGAATTACTAAAGAATGAAAAGTTAGAAATGAGAAACTCGAAAAGCATTGATTTCTTTTGTTTACTATTACCATTTCATTTTGTCTTTTTAACTTTTTATTATTGTAAATGGATTGTACCAACAATACCAGTATTACATACTGTATATCATTCTCTAGGTTATATTACATATATAAATCTGGAACAGTATTGGATAAAAATACACCCAAAAGGGAAAACACACATAAAAGTCAAAGATAAACTATAACTTGACAATGTGCACAAAAGTATCATCTGTTCCAAATTACGTACCCTTAGCTTTCCAATGCCAACTTTAAATTATGTTTGCCTTTCTCGTGCATTTTCAGACTTGTTAAGCAGAATCACAAACTAATATTTGTTTTGCTGTTTACTTGGAGGAAAATCAACTCTCATTGTGGTGAAATCAGTGAATGCGGTGGGATCACAGAAGCCCACACTTTGAGAGATGGAGATAGTCTGCTCCACACGCAGACCAGCTCCTTCAGGCATCTCCCCGTGGTCTTCCCCTGCATCCTATGAAGAGGTATTCTCCTTGCACGTTATTACCTTTGATAGGTTTTTCACACTCTTCTCTCTGAAGATTAAGTTCTCTCGCTTGGGAATACATTTTGCCTTAGCTAGAGAACAATTGAGGCATCAGGACCCTTTATATAGAAATAAAAAGAAAAGATTCTCTTAGGTTGTTTGTACTTGGTCTTGCCTGGCCGGGTTGAAGTTTGCTGTCTTCAAAAGTAGGGAGTCCTTTGCAGAATAGGCTGCTTGCCAGGTTTCGTCTGGGCCTCATGGGCCTGAGATTTACTGTTTTTAATCTTTTTTCTGATGGGCATTCTAAATACCTGTTTCATGCAATGTTTAATTTCAGCACAGCAGGCATTAGTGTATCCAAAAATGGGACTGAGCCGCCTGTTTCCTTGCATGATGAAATGCCTAAAACAGCTAGGTTTTTACAGCAGCCAGTCCTTTATCCCCTTAACAGCCCGTGCCTGTTTCTTTAAAAATGGTGCTTTTTATGGTCTCCTCTGACTATTTCTAAGATAATTTTCCATAGCCCATCTTCCCCACTAAGAATACGAAACTCCACATCTGTATTCATTTGGACAGTTTTTGAACTGAGGACTAACAAACAGAAGGAAGGTTTGGGGTTGCTTCCTTTTCACAAGATGGCAGCTTGAGGACAGCAAAGAAGACCAATCTCTCTCAATTTCTCTATGCACGTGTTAATGACACAAAGAGAGATGATCTTCAAAATAGTCAGCAACACCATTAACGATACATTTGTTACTATTTACATAGCTAAAGAAATGTTCAATCTTTAGTGCTCAATGAATTCATCTCAACTTCCACATCACTTCCTCTAGGGAGCTTTTCTTGACCCTACACATCTCAGCTCCGTCCCTCTTGGTGGGCAGAGCTGCCATTAGTGTATTTATTCCAATGTATTATCCTCTCCATTAGACCGTACATTCCATATGGACAGAAAGACTGAATGCCAGACTTACAGCTTGTTCCTAGTAAATATGTATAGTATTAATGAGTGGATAGCCCTATGTGTTGCTTAAGGGAGAGCGTGCAAAAGTGACTCTCTTTGTCTGTAACATAAGCCTGCCTTCCCCCAAATTCAGTATCCTGGTGCTCATGTCAGACAATGTTCATTAATGTCCAGAGAACACTGGGGCATTTTCCCCATGGTCTAGCTCCCTGTTCTCTAAAATGGGCTGTGCAGAACCATCATTTTGGATGCAGGAGGAAATATTGGGATGTTCACTTACATTCATGTAAAAAAAATAAGCGTTATAAGTATTTGCTGTATGAATTGATACTCAAGCCCATGCTGATGTGTGTGAATGTGGGGCAGCCTTGAGCAGCGTGATAATCAGTGGATTCAGAGGACAGGAGTTGCTAGCACAGCATTTACTGGGGGTTACATGTACTGATAAAATGGATTCATGGAGCCTGTTATCTAACTTTAGTTACATACCAATCTCACCAAGTGGACACCTTGTTTTTAAATTGCTGCAAAACTATAGATTGCAATTAATGCAGGTTCTAAAAATGATAGATCAAAGATGGCACCAGCAATGTAAGCACGAGCTAAGATATGTCTGCTTCCTACCATGAGCTCCTCAAAAGCCACATTACCAACTAAAATAAGGATAATATAATTGTCTAGGACAATAAGTCAACCAAAAATAAAAATAAAAACATTAAGGCAGCCACATTCATTGTCATAGATTATCTATAATCCAGAGTGTCATGCTTGAGATATTAACTGGTAATAATGGCACATGTATATAGCTAATGAACATCCACAGGGATATGGTCAAAGGGTTTGTTTTTTTTTATGGGTGTTCAATCCAAAGGGCTTGAAGAACATTTGTCCAGAAATGAGCGAGTCCCTTCCTTCTTTCCCATTTCGCTTTCCACCCTGTTTTTCTCCACTTTCAGTCTGAAGCCTGTTACTGATTTAAAGGCCACTTTATGGTCTCACTGATCCTGCAGTGCCTATCAGTTTTCATCTGTCTCTCATCCAGGCCAACCCTCTGTTGTCTAGAAGTTAAGTCACTGAATCAATGATAGCTGTGGCTTTTAAGTCAAACATATACGGGACTGGAGAAATATTTACAGTGGGTAATTCCTTAATATATTTGTCAGTGCAAAATATACACTAGCAATTCCGGAATACAATGAAATATTAAGCCGCAGTCCCTACCCTCAAAGAAGTGGTGAAAGAGAAAGTATGCAAACTAATGAACAATTAGAAAAGAGTGCCCATTGCCACTAATGTCATCGCAGGACCAGTAAGCAGGCCTCCTTCCATGGTTTCACGTCTGAAAGTAAGCATGGGCCCATGAACAGACCCCACTATTTTCTATTCTGATGTACGCAAGGTGCCATTGCAAAGACTTTTGCCTCATTCACCCCAAATAGCTTATAAAATTTCACAAAGGCCAAAACTATCAATTAATAATGATTTACACTTTATTGGATCTGGATTGAAACTGCAGGACCTATCAATAGACGAGGTTTTGACGATTTCACTGGAAATCCTAAAAAAATGGGAGCGTTTGTCTCAAAGAACAAGGGCATTCTTTGAGAGTTGTCCTGGAGGAGATTTTTAAGATTCCCTGCTTAAAATTTGACATATTAATGATCTACTATTCAACCCAACAGTCCTTTTTATGAAAGTGTTTAAAGGAATTCACTTACCATTGTCTTTGTTAGTTGGAAGTGAATGCTTATTGATCACCGGTATTGATCTACTACTTTAGATAAAAACAATACTTTTCAAAGTACACCCAAAAGAGTTTAAGGACTAAAGTAAAACTGTAACTTCTCCTGGTTACTAGGTGATTGATCACAACTGATTTTGCTGCCATAAAACATAACTTACTGTGACACTGCTTATCTGGGCTCCGGAGTCGGCCCTCATTGAACTGTGCATTATACATGAATGATTGATATGGGTTTGAATATTTTGTTAGATTCACCTTTCAATCCATTTTACACAGCTGACTTACATAAAAGATGAGACCTCTTGAAGAATTCTTCAGGAGGAATGTAACAATTATGAATTTAAGTGATTTCTGCTGGTTTTGTTTGCCAGATAAAGCTAATTCCTGCTTTGTTTAGAATCAGAGAGCTGAAGTCAAACCTGCCTCCTTGGGGGAAATCTTTTTCCCAATAAAATACCCTTTTTTTTTTATCTGTGTCAGATATTTAAAAAAAAAAACTGGTAAAAATCCTAAGAAGGTCAAGGTATGAGAGAGTGAGTAGTCAGGAGTATGTGAACAGAGAGAAACAAAAGACCTGCCTCTTGGGAATTGTAACATTTGAACTTTATATTTTGACCCACCGTAATTCAACCTTATTTATTCATATCATTGTAACTAACTGAAATATATGTTTTTAGCATTTGCACGGGATTAAATTAAAGCCCATACAAATGGCAGTAGACATACAGTGATATAATGCCGCCTTCATCAGATTATGGGATGGGAATTCGTGATCTCTTTGTGCACATAAGATTGGGTTTGACGATGTAAAATGACAGATGTTTTCATCTAGCTTTTCTCCCCAGTCCGTCTATTTCACACAACAGTCCATCATTAGAGATCATTACTGTGTTACTATTGTTAACAAGGAAGAATGAAGCCTATGCCTTTGTCTCTCTTAGATATAATAAGTCTTATGGAACAAGAGTACCCTAAAGGCCCTTCACTTCTAAAAATGATTAAACTTCATTCAAATCACAGCCTGTAACCCACTTCTGGGCATAGTATCAAAGGCAGCTCCATAGGTGCGATCTGAGGCGGTATACTATTCCTGCCTCAGGTTTTGCACAAGAGTAGTTTGCATGCATTATCCTCCAAGAACAGATTGCTTTTTACCAAAATCCTATGCATTTTGGCACTTGGTGAGTGTCTTAGATGGCATTAACTGTAAAACATTTCTTTTTACATAATTATGGCTTTGTTTTGAGTGTGTGCTAAGATGGTTGTAAAAGTTTTAAATGTGAAGGGCTTGGGGAATAAGAGAGAAATCTTTGAGCAAAAAACGCAAGCCTGTTGTTAACAATTAAAGTTAAAAATTTCCTGACAGTCTTTCAAAACTTCAGAAGGAAAAAAAAATGGTTATTTTAATGATTGTTTCCCAAATTACACCATTATCGGAAATGTATAGAAAAATACAAGTTGTGGTGATTGCAAAACACCTGGAAAATTAGAGCTATTGTTTTCTGAGCATATTTATGTAGCAACAAGGCCATATTTATCAATAACTGATGTAAATAAATGCAGGGACCTGGTGTTCATTCTAATAATGAGAAATCCTTCTCTGTGCTCAGGAAAGGTCTTTGCCTGAGGCATTTACTCAGATGCCTGAATCCACCAGCCTCGCCATGAATGTGTTAATTGACATGCTTGTATAAATTTTAGTAAAGCCATAATATTTTTGCATGGCAACTATTAAAAATATTTTTTTCTCTTAATTTCACCAGGGAGGCTGAGACTCTGAATTTTTCCCCCTTGCAGGAAAGAATAATTTAGATTTTCTTCCATCCCTGTCAGAAGTTGAACAGACGAACAAAACAGATTCTTCAGAGACAATTTTACACAGAGTTACATCCATCCAATTCAATTATAAATTAAATTGACTAACGAACCATAGCTCATTATGGGAATCAATTACTCAGAACTGTCTTTGGACCAAAAATGTGGAAAATAAAAAATAATGGTCATACTTCAATATACCAGATTGTCAACGTTTGAAAGCTCTGTTTTTCTCTAGCTTGGCAGAGTCCAACGCCAAAAAGAAATGATAATCATTTGTTTTACTGTTCCTAGAGATGTTCTCATTTTATGAAGACTAGTTAATTCTTGAGTTTTGATCTCTTTGGGACGAGTACCTCAGGCTTTTCTGAGATGACAGGCCAACCCTGGAGTCATGTAATCGCATAGGGATCTTTCAGATCGACTTATGCAAATGTGTTATTAAAAGGAACTTCGTTTCAGCCTCTAGTGTCACCCAAGAAATAAGAGTCAGAAATCTTGGGAGGTCATGTGAAAAGCATTTTTTTTTAATAAAACGATTCTAGTAACAGGATCGGGGGGCCATAACTCTCTGAAGCATTTTCAGTCCAATTGTTTGGTAAAAGTAAATCCACTGAGAATCCAATGTTGCTTTATTTACCAACTAACACAGCCTGATAAAAGAATAGTATTAAAGCAATAACATTCTCTAAAATCTTTCTCCTTTTGTGGTCCACAGCCCAGAAATGTTCCATCTGTTACAATGAATTAAAAAATCTGTTCTGCCTTGAACATGTATAGGTAAAGGTGAGGTACACAGGCACATGCATATGTGAACATAGAGGACATGCCATCACACAGTGGGGCGGGGGTCTGTGGCCCGTGTAACATATCATGGTAAGATGGTCAAAGGACTGTGCTCAGACTTTTTTCAGGGAACTGTACTCCTGAAGATGCTTTAGTTTTCTTTTTCCTCATATACTTATTCACTCACACTTGGAGAGTAATGAGTAAATATTTCAAGCTCAAGTGTTCACCTAACAAACTAAGATCTAAAAAAAAAAAAAAAACACCCACAAAACCCTTCTCTCATATGTATAGGATTACCCAGGAAAACTGTACTATCAATGAAAACAGGTTAATCCTTATAAATATATAATTCAGCATCATTTTGCTTAGAACATCATTTTAAAATATCCCTTTCTTAAAATCTTAAAATAGATTGAATCTGAGTGTTTTTCACTAAAACATTTAAAAAGAAACATAAAAAAGAAGTGGCTGGAATATTTAAAATCAGTTTTTGGCTGATACAATGAGGAGGGAGATGGCTCTTATTTACTTTTTTTAAATCGCTAGAACAAGGGGGAAAAAATAGTTGCATTTCCCAACAGACATCTGAACGAACCTATAATTAGGAAGATAAGCATTATTAAAAGGTTTCTTGAAAAAATCCTTTCAACAAATGGAGTCATAGTTGAGGAATTCACGTGCAGGAGGGTTGTTTTATAGAGTAAATAAACACAACTTAACTCACTGTTTCCATGGCTCTCTTTTTTGTGAACTGCTCCAGCCTCAGCATCAGTCTTGGATTCAAGTCATCTCTCTCTCTTACTATCTGGGAGACATTGGCCAAGACAACCTGTCTACACTTCCGTTTCCTAATCCTTAAGATTGGAATAATAATAGTACCCATTCCTAATGTTGCTAGGAGAATCAAATAAGGCCATGCATATAAAGAACTTAGCCCGCTGAAACTGGTTTGGCTCAGTGGTAGAGCGTCGGTCTGCGGACTGAAGGGTCCCGGGTTCGATTCCGGTCAAGGGCATGTTCATTGGTTGCGGACACATCCCCGGTAGGGGGTGTGCAAGAGGCAGCTGGTCGATGTTTCTCTCTCATCAACATTTCTAGCTCTCTATCTCTCTCCCTTTCTCTCTGTAAAATATCAATAAAAATATATTTTTAAAAAATAAAGTACTTAGCCCAATGCCTGGTACACAGTAAGACTCAATACATGCTACCTCCTATTCCCCCGATGGTTGTTGTTCTTTTATAATTTCAGAATATGCAACAGCACAATTCCACACCCAAAGGGAAGAACCTATTCCATCTTTTCATTGTTTTTTCCTCAGGCACTCTGTTAAAACTGGGCTGTGCCCTGTTTCTCAAGGAGCCAGTCAAGCAGGATCAACTGGCTGTCAGAGCTGCTCACAGCTGCTGGAGGGGGCGCCCAGGGTCTGCAGCTGAGCACGCAGGGGGGACCCCTGTGGAGCACAGGTGCAGCTGTCTTCTTTCAGACCCCCTCATCCTAGCAGCGCCGCCACCACTTCCCAGTCCTCAGCCTCATCCCTAAACCCTGCAGTGCTCAGGGGCCGCCCTCAAGTGCAGGCCATCACAGATCTCTACAAACTAAGTGCTAGCTGCCCTGCAGGCTAAAAACACTCGGGACTAGGAATCATATAAATATTTCTGATAATTTGTCAGTATTTTAGAAGGTGTGCTTCTGAAAAGGCCCACGACCTGGTCACACAGTTTACTGCATGAATATGGTGCTCTTCCAGCCCACATTCATCCGACTACGCATGTTATCAAAAGTAAATACCTTTCTCTTTACTCCTTCGTGTAGCGATAGGCAAGGAATCTGAGTTTGAGAAGCTGAAGTCAGACTTGCACTGTATCGCCAGTCTTTCTTGGCAGAGCCTTCTGCTGTGTTAATTTTAACCAATTAGAATGGCCAATCTTCCTTTCATTCCGAAATGTATTAAAAGATATAACATTCAAAGGCTAGACATGCCCTGCAATTAATTACTGGTGTCCAGCTAAAGGTCTACCATTAGCTATTGCCATGACAACCTTTCGAAGGCCTTGGCCCACCTGTTGCAAGACAGAAACAACATTAGGCGGTTGGTTCCTGCACTTGGCCTCCCTCTGGCCCATGGGGAATTTGTACTAATTAGAATTAGTTGTCCTTCTGTAGTCCAGCTCCTGACACAAATTGCATTCTGTAGCTTCTTGTTCCACTTGAGTTCACAGACAAAATAGCCCATGCCATGTTTGAAATGAAGCAAGGCAATATAAAAGGGTTTTATGTAATTGGCTAATATACTTTAACATTTTAACTAATATTTCCAGTGTTGCTTTCTTGGAAGGGAGTGTCTTCGCTTTCTTCTCCTTTTACTCGGTAGTTGATTATGATCATACGGCACATCATTTTAATACGGCTCGTGTGGGTGTCCTTAACCCATTGTCAGGCTCGACTGCATGGAGAACAAAACAAGTGACCTCTAAAAATAATAGTTTGGAATGGCCCCTGGTGATGGGGAAGAGAAGCACAAACAGCAAAGAAAACGAAAGGAGCCTTTCTCACCTCCCACTAAAGGAAAGCGTGATTGAAAATAAGAGCTCATGGAGGAAGAGCCATAATGAAGTAGAAAAGTTAGAAAATGAAAGAAATTATGATGATGTTAGCGCGTGCAGCTTTGCCAGAAAGAGTGAGTTGGATCTACAGACTCTGAGAGATCCGAAAGGACCCAGCCATGGGGCCTGCAGAGGCAGAGCAGGAGGCTAACACTCATCAGTCCCCCAGGGAGGACTAATTTTTAGGCCCAACTTTTAGTACCTCTGGACATTAGGAGGGAAGTAAGGAGATTCCACAAGTGGTCTACTTTACGCTGCCCTCCCTGTTCTGAAGAGGACGAGGGTGTTGGCAATGGAAAGATTGGTGTCTAAGAAATAAAGTCTAGGTGGTCTTGATAATCTCACTGTGGAGTCATTTTAGTTATATTTCTAGAAAAACTCAAAGCAAAATCAATGGGCTAAAGAATTCCTCGCCAAAACCGGTTTGGCTCAGTGGTAGAGCGTTGGTCTGCAGACTAAAAGGTCCCGGGTTGAGGGCATGTACCTCGGTTGTGGGCACATTCTCCGGTAGGGGGTGTGCAAGAGGCAGCTGGTCGACGTTTCTCTCTCATCAACATTTCTAGCTCTCTATCCCTCTCCCTTCCTCTCTGTAAAATATCAATAAAATATATATTTTTTAAAAGAATTCCTGTTAGATTTTCCCCAGGCCTGAAGGAGCCTGGAAGCCTCCGTTCTCCCACCTCATTTTCATTATGAAATGGAAATTGAATTTGATTCCTACTTCACCTTTCCTATCAAGGTACCTATATTTCTAAGAACTCATGAGGCAAATAGTCCCATGGTTTTTTGGCTTTCTCTCTCAATGGAGGTTTTCTAACCAAAGTATCTTAATCTTCAACAAACAAGTAAGATAGAGTTTTATTTTATTTAAAAAAAAAAAAAAAGACCCAGTAAGAGCTAAGAGAGTGTTCCTTTCACAATAGATGCCTCCTTAGTTGGGGGAAACGGTTGCAACACCGCCATTTACTTGTTCATGAAGAGGAAGTAGTTTTAAAATAAAATCTATACACATCCCAAATTCATCCTCCACGCTATCAACCTCATATTGTTCAGAATGGAACTGAAGCCAAGAACAAATATCTCTCGTTCTTTCCCTAACTTTGAATCTGAATTCTGAAATGATAAGAGGTACTTTAAAATTCTTAAAATAGATGGATTTAGGAATGTCTGAGCCAAGGTAGTGCCTAGTTACTCATAGACAAGCCAGAACTGCCTTCATCAGAGTATTCAATGGAAAATGTGCAAAATGTGCAAGAAAAAATTACTAAGAAGTCCAAGGAAATTTTAAAGCCTCAGTTTATCTGAGAAAATTACCTATCTTTTCAATATTTTGTGGTCTAGTTAAAGTACTATAGAACTACTTGAACACAACCAATAAGCCATTCATTAGAAAACAAAAAACTTCCAAATGAAAATAGCAATGTGTTTATCAACAAACAGGTCTCTTCACACTTTCTATTTGTTGGGAATTTTTTTTTGCTTTTTTATTTTATTGATTGATTGATTATGGTATCACATAATTGTCCTTATCCCCCCATTCCCATCCCAGACCCCTCCCTACACATGTCCCCACCCCCCTGTTGTCCATGGCCACTGGCTAGGCCCATATGCATGCACACAAGTCCTTTGATTGATCTCTTCCCCTTACCCCCACCCTCCCCTACTTTCCCTCTGAGGTTTGAGAGTCTGATTGCTGCTTCTCTTTCTCTGGGTCTGTTTTTGTTCACCAGTTTATGTTGTTCATTATTTCCTCTAGATGTGTGAGATCATGTGATCCAAGAAATACCCTTGTAAGAACCTAAACTGCGACAAGCCATAATGGTTATGCTGAGAGGCAAATGAATCAGTCTGTACTAAGTTCCTCTCTAGGCCAACAGTTCTTTTGAGTCCCAATTTCAATGTCAAATAGTTCCTTATGTGTACATGTCAGCCATGATATTTCAGATCTGGTTGGTGGACAAATGGTGGTAATGCAGGTCCGACCATCTCTGGTTTGGTCCTGGGCATCCTTCGGGAACACGCAGCTGCTATCTGCTGGTATGGTGAGGCATCGTCAGCATCTTCCATCTCTGAATTGTGTCTCTTCTGTCTTCATGTCTGGAGCACTTCTGTCTATTCCTCTCTGTTACAGAATTCCAGATGGTCTCAGAGTTGTTTTCTGGAAATATACAAACATATTTCTCAACCAAAAGTTAATAAAGGGATATTTTCTTTAAATTTGAGTTAGGATTCTTTTTCATTTTTTCCCCCCAAATAATTTTCCTCTGGCTTGTTTTGACACCATGTGTGTATTTTCATGGGTGTCTTGCTGTTAGCATTTTTAATGAAGGTTAATTTTCTAAAGTAAAAATTTTTTAGATGTAAATTATTCTCAGGATATTTTTCCTTACATAATATTCTTTCACTGTCACCCCCTTTTTTACTTTAAATAATAGGAGAATTTTATAATGTAGTTTTGATAGATTTTACATTTTAATTATTTGCACTACACTATGACTGCTTTGGGTTCATAACATGTTGTGCAATTTTACCATGAGATGCTCTGCCAATAAGAATTTTTGTTAACACTTTAGGAACAGCTTTTTGTACAGTACAATCAGTTTTTCTAGAATATTTATTTTATTTCCATTAGCCACATTAATTGCCTCTGAAAAATTGGCTACTATGCATCTGTCAAACTCAACACTCTAGCAACAATCATTTACCATGTGTGTATTAGTGGAATTGATTATTTGCCTTCTTGAGAAGGGCCTGAGCATTCCTGCTACTAGGCTAGACTTGGATATTAAAAACCCACTTGCCCACACCCTGGGTACTGTTGGGAATTCTTAAGCTTATCTGTTTATTTGCAAAATTCTTCTTTTCTTTGAGCCACCAGGAAGGAAACAAAAACATGTTTCACTAGAGCATCCACAATAGATAACATCAGTAGTAATAACACAAATGAACATGAACCACAAAACACAGTACAAACCACATTACATTCCTGGTTGTATAGGCCTGAGCAGTTCATTGACTTTCCAGCATGAACAAGCTGAACAATGCATAGAAACTTCTCCATTTTCTTGCCAGAATATATAATGAACAACTCTGAAAGACATTTCAGTTGATCCAAATGGTCTCGTGAATAGATGCTCATGGGGAAGAGGCAGAGTTAGTCCTTCTATAATATTCTGTGTTAATGAAACTGCTTTAGACAATTTACATTTACATCAGGACTTATCCTAGGAACCTTCTCCCAGCAAGCCTTTTTCCCACTCCCATTCCCAAATCACCTTCTGTATTCTTCTGTATTCAACATGTGCCTGCCTCTAGCTTATCTCTTCACCTTTTTGTTGTCAGTCTTTCCAATCTACAAATTTCCAATGTAAAGGATCTTGATTTTCCTATGAGCACAGGTAAAACACAGAAATTGTTTTACTAAAAGTGACCCAATATTAAAACTGGGGGGAAAAAATGTCCTAAGTAAAATTTATGATCTGTTTACAGGCCTGCCTCCCCTACTGGTCTCTGAGCATTAGAAGGCAAGATGTGGGTCTGGCACATAGTAGATGCCTAATAACTATTTGATGAATGAAGGCCTGAATGAATGAATTTCCTTATACTCTGATAACCATGGTAAAATAGCAGTAAAGTTTGATGCTTGCCTTAATTCCACCTACTTCACAAGTTTGGTGGAGCAATGTCTTTTCAGATGATTAGCATTTCCTGTGAAGAATTTTGTTTGGGGAAAATGCTTCCAACAGCCAACTCTTTGGAGAAGTTATGTATATCCAGACCCCCCAAAATGTTTAAATTGACAAATAATATGGCTTTTCTTGTTTGTTTGTCTTTTTTGATCCTGACAGAATTCATTGCTCTTTCTCTTATCCAAGCTCTCTTGGCTTCTGAAGGAACCAGAAAGAGAGAGACAAAAGATAGTTTGTAAAGCCCAACAGAAGAACAGAAGTAGTCAGGGAGGTCTGGGATCCCTGAGGCAACTAATGGAGATTTGTCTGGACAGCAAAGCAATGACCTTTATTTTTAGACTTGATTATACGTGGTAGCCTGAGAATTTTCTTCTACTTCCTTATCGTGGATCTTAACTATGATGTAACATTGGTGGGGGGGAAACTCAGCCCTTAAGCCAAAAGTCACGTTTGAGGTCATCCTTGGCTGAAAACTTCTAAACCTCTCACAATGACCTCTTAATTTTTGCTTGTAACATTCCAGGGCTCTGGAACACCCTTGGAATAAAAATCAAAGGAAAGATGAGACTCCCTGTGATTGATAGGTAGTTCTAAGGCCTGATGTCTCTTCACATAGTTAATCTTTTTGATATGACCTTTCTTCTCATTTCTTTATTTTTAAGTCTCCAAGGCATTTCTCTGAAAAATCATCTGTTGCAAAAGACCCCAAAGCAAGTGTAAAGGAGAGAATAAAATCATTTATCAAAATTGTATGAATTTGTAATTCATAATAAGCAAGAGGCAACTTAAAGAGATAGATTTCTACCACTGACATTACTGTCAAAATAAATATGGGGAAGATAATGATAGTAATTAACAAAAGAGTTAATTTTCCTTTGTCATGAGATTAGGTTCCATTCGATTTCTGACTATGACTAGATCAATACCAAATGCTTTGTCTTCCTAGCTGTTGATTATTGTAAATTTAGACTGGGACACATATCAGTTTCCCAACTATTGACTTTTATTGGGAAAGCACTGTATCAACACCAAAATGCTTCAGCTACAACCCTTAGCTTTTTCTTCCCAAACTTCAATCCATGGTTTCTTTACCTACTCAGCAAAAAAAGGTTTGCCTCATTTCTTATTAAACCAAACAAAACCATGCTAGGCCTCAATATATTTTTTTGATGAAGGTGTTAGCTTTCTTGCTAGGAAGTAATGTTCCTTGAAAAGCTCTAGGTATGAGCACTATTTGATTGTGATCATCCAAGAATTACATGATAGACAACAAATTAAATTCCTCTAGCAAACAAACCTCAGGAGTGATCATATCCTTCAAATCAGAATTTAATAATCATGAGGTCAGTTGAAAAATTGGTGTGTTTTGGGTTTTTTTCTAAGACTAATAAGCTTCAAGCTGAGGAGCTGTGCATGAACACACAGCTGTCTGTTGGGGAACTCTTGGCATCAATTTAGGCTGCAGTGAGGGTCCAAAAACATTATAAATGGGGCAGAAGAAAATACACATACTACATTTTTTTTTTTAGTAATTGAAGCAATTAGATAATCTCATTGTTGGATGCCTATAGCATTCCTCATTAAGTTTGACTATGTTTATGAATGTTTGGTGCCAATTGTACCTTTAAGGAAAAGAAGATAAATGAAAGACTTCAGTTATCAAATCTTGGTTGAGAGGTGAAAAATGTGCTATAGCTGTGGAGACCTATGCCTCTCTTCTGGCACCACACCAAAATGGACTATGATTGACACTGCACAATGTAAAATGTTAAGTAACCTTGAGTAAGTTACACCACCTCTCTTGGCTCAGTTTTCTTTTTAATAAATTGGGGGAGAGGGGTATAGGTAAGATAATCACAATAGCATTTTCAGCTCTAATATTCAGTTAGTCCACCATCTTTACCAGGGCCCAGTCTGGTAGTAGCTAATTTCAGAAAGTCAAGGAATAGACTGTTTTTCCCCAAGGTGCTAAATTTTCTAGTCAACTGCATAAGCAACCTTTTGTTGTTGTTGTTTAGGTGCAAAGAGAAAGCACAAATTAAAAGAAAGAATGCCAATCTATCAGTTAGTTATTGCTGTGTAACAAATCACACCAAAACTCAGTGGCTTCAAACAATATTTATTATTTTTCATGAGTTTAATGGATCAGTTGGATAGTTGGTTGATCTGAGCCAGTCTTGGCATACCTTAGCAAGGCATAACCAACCACCTATCTGTGTTCATCTGGTGAGTAGGCTGAAGTCTGTTGGTGTAGGATAGCCTCCCTCACATACTTGGCATTTGGCTGTTAGTTGGGGAAACAAAGGCCATCAACCCATGGGTCCCTCATCATCCACCAAGCTAGATCAGGGCTGCTCTTTTTTGAGATGTAGGTTCATATCTGGTATACCATGTTTTATTGGCCAAAGCAAGTCACAAGGCCATCCCGGATGAGATCTACTTCTTGATGGTAGGGGCTATAAGGTCAAATAGCAGAGGCCATGGCTACAGGCAAATGTGAAGAATCATGGACATTGTTTTGAAATCAATTTACCACAGTCACAAATAATGTGTTGATGGCTTGGAGAATATAGTTATAATCAAGATTTAATCCTCTCCCCTAAGAAATTACAGCTTAGAGTAAAGGAAAAACTAGACAGCTGATTAGAATGCAATGTAACAGTGGAGATAGTATAGGACCTATCAACTTCTGCTTAAGAGACACAGGGAAAACTTCTCAAAGTCAGTGACTTTTGAGCCAAGTCTTGTTCAAAGCTGGATCCCAGTGCCTGACATGGTTTATGGCTTATAGTAGGCACTCAGTAAATAACTGATGAATAAACAAATGATATTTCTTCTCTAAGTATATTTATAATTTCAACAGATATTTACTAAATGTCCACTACATGCTAGACACTAGGGATAAGGAGCATGGAGCCTAAAAGGAGTAGGAGAGAGAATATGTCTGCCTCCTCTAACTCCCATGCCCTAATCACACAAACATCAGTACAGCTACCATTTTCCAAGTGACAAAATCAAAGGTGGTGAACCCAGTGAGACTGGGAGCCAGTGGTATCTGCTGGGCTGCTGAAGTCCACAGCTCAAACCTCAAGGTGCACTCATTTGATAGTGGCCAAATCCCTAGTTACCATCTCATCAGAAGCCCTCTGCCTATTCCTCTTTCCAAAGTAAAATGCTCACACACAAAAAAGAATAATAAGTAATGTTACTATTTGGAATCCCAGAAAGTATTGAATAGGATTTATGGAAAGCATATTTTGGTCCTGGGATATGTACAGGCCTGGCACAGTTTTTGCAGGTCTTATAAACGTATCAGCGTTCTTCTAAATGGCATGGGCTGAGTCAAGCTTCATTTTTTTTCTATCTGCCTCATATTTTTAAGGCTGGTTGTCAAAGGTATAATACCATAAGACATTCACAAGATGTTTGGCTAGTTCAAGGACCTTTGTCTGTGGGTGTCAAAACACTACAACTTGGAGTTTCTCCATCTGTATAGCAGCCATTCAAAGTGGCAACCTTATGAAATATTTTTCAAATATATCCAGAGTAAACTATAAAAGCATAAATAGAATACATAGATAAAAAGTATTAAATGTTCCTAAATTTATGCTTGACTTTGATTAGGCTTATCTTGACATCTTTTCAGGGTTACAGACTTAAATTCATTTCCAAAGGCTACAATACAGCTCTATTATTTTTACTTGACTTTGTAATACTAAATAGATATCTATGGTATTCAAATACTTAACAACGAGTGGGATATAGCTCCTGACTAATCTGAGTGGATATATGAATATATCTCAAGTGCCAGTCGTTAACTTTTAGCTTTTGGGTGGCAAATAGTTCTGGAAAAGACATGGGGAGGTGCTCTGGTGGTCAAGATGGTATGTACAGAAGGAGTGCTTTTGGAGCTCCTTGCTGCCCTTCTTGACCAGTCATCACCATGGATACGGTGCCTCTAGGCACATGTTGGCTCTGCATCTGATGAATACCTGTCTCTCCAGTTATGACCAGTCTTAGTCAAGCTCATTATAACATACTTTAAGGTTGCCAGCTTCCAAACTTTAGAAATAAAGATAATGTTGACAGTGTACAAATTGCAAAACTTTATTTGCCTTTATTTCGAGTAATGCCTACAATCAATCATTTTTGTTGTCGGGAAGAAATTATGCTGGCTTGGCTCAGTTGGATAGAGCATCGGCCTGCGGACTGAAAGGTCCCAGGTTCGATTCCGGTCAAGGGCATGTACCTTGGTTGCGGGCGCATCCCCAGTAGGGGGGTGTGCAAGAGGCAGCTGATCGATGATTCTCTCTCATGGATATTTCTAACTCTCTATCCCTCTCTTTTCCTCTCTGTAAAAAAAAAAATCAATTAAAAATATATTTAAAAAAAAACAACAATGAAAAAGAAATTACACATTTAAGAAGACCACCTAACAGAGTTATGGGAAGTCAGCTTGCTAAATATGTCATGAAAGTAGAACAACTGCCAGGCAGATGTAAAAACAGACCTTGCTTTGGGGTTCACACTATCTGCATTTCCCTTTCTCCTCCTCCCATCTCTCCTTCACATCCTTTGATGATCTCAACCCAATTGTCCTTAATGTGTGTGACTGGCCGTCTGGAAGTCTGAGCGCTAGCAGCGCAGGCTTATTGTAAAGACCTGGTGAAAAACAGCCCGGGACCCAGCTTCGGAGCACACACTGGGCTTCATCGCTGTGTTGTTGTTTTTCTGGTCTTTAAAGGCAAATTCTTTACTGATGCCGTAAGGCTGGAACTTGATAAACAGAACAAATGCTATTTTAAACACCATAATGATAATAATTTAATCAAATGTGATTTGCTTTTAATAACTTTATTGGCCTTTTCATTTTGAAAAGTGGCCATGTGAATAGTTTGCTTTTGCATTTTTAACAAGGGAGGAAATAAATGATCCTGCTTGTAGGAGCAAGAGACTAATGATGCTTATTCCCACACTCTGTTTCATGGAACGAAGTCAGCAGACGCAGCCATTACACGCGATTGGCCTGAAACTCCAATCTTGATAAAAAACCAATGGCAGCACTAGGCCTGGTCCTTTCTCTGAACCTTGAGGGCTTCTCCCAGCCAGATCGATACTCACTAACATTCGCACTGTGCCTAATCATTTGCAGAGCATGTTCACTAGCATGCGCTCTTTTAAACCATGTAGACAAAACAATGTCCAAACCTAGAGAAAAGTTTTACAAGAATTCATTTGGGCCAATTTTTTTAGGACATGCCCAGGAGCAAGATACCAATGGATTGAGAGAAAGCTCTGGAGAATGACAGTGTTGCCGTTCCTTTTTGCATTAGTATCAAAGGAGAACACATGAGAAAGATATACATGAAATCCACTGGTGTAGATGAAGGAGGCAGGAGAAAGCCAGGCAGGGAAATCTTGAGGACTGGATAGAAAACAAGAAGAAACACATTCGTGCCCAGTGTCACCCTGTAAGTAAGTATGGCACTGCCACTTGAATCCTGTACTGGCACCTACACATTCAAGTTCCTGCCTCTGCACCATGGTGGGTGGTATGATTAGCATCAGTGGTCCAAGCTGTAATTGTGAAAGGAACTGAATACTAAACCATACCCTCTCCTACTGCAGTCCATTTGAAAAATAAAATATATAAGTAAATAAACAAGTCATCATTAAACCTGCAAACTGCTGGGTGAACAAACTTTGCCAAAATACTGAGTTGGAATAGTTTGCATTAGAAAGCTACTCATTTGCTCACACCCAAGGGGTTTATGCTGGTAGATGTGCGTATGGCCGCTGCCTGCAACAAGGGGAATATTGTTTCTACACAATCTGCAAACACAGGACTGGGCCATCATTAAAGCGTTTGTAAGGTTGTTAAAGGACTTTCATTCTGCTGGAGCCCTCAGCTCATGGACCGAACTGTCCATATTTTATACTTACCCTTACTTATAAAACTTGCTTTACCAAAAGTAAACTTTTTAAAAGAACTTGATGTTGTGAATTCCAGACAGTCAAGCCACATTCCAAAGCCAGAGAGCCACAGATGGGTGAAATTTGGTGATAAGGCCAAAGCACAGTCCTGACTCCGTAACTCTGATTACTAAACAAAGACCAGTGGCGGGGAAAGGGCTGGGATGGAGGGAGGAAACAGAAGGGAACATAACTTACAAGGGATCCCCCCCTCTAGAGTCTCCTAAAAACTGATTTGAGAAAGAAAAAGGTGACTAGTGAGTTTATTTATGCTTTTTAAAAAGCACTGCCAATCCCAATTTATCAGTTACTGTCTTGTGACAATTTATTCATTGTTCACTGTTAGAAGCCAGAAGTTACATAAAAATGCATGATTGGTGATAGCTTCTCTATTTCAATATGGTATAATAGAGATAACACAGTGCCCAAAAGCTTTGCAGCCGACTTTTTGTCTGCTTTGTCTCTTTTCATTACTCTCTCAGAATCTTCATTTAATATAATCCAAAAAAGCAAGGTAATTGCTTCACTTATCGGTTATCATCGCTCTCGCATACTTATCGTGTCAAAATTATTTATGTGGATAGGCCAAGTTGATCTTGCTGCATTCAGAAGCTAAAATTTGAATAACTGTTCTGCCAGTTAGGTTATCAAAATTGCAGCATAAGCAATGAGCTGCTCCTCGCTGAACGTTGGCTTAGGGAAAAGGAATAACCTCTTGGGGGTGCAGGTGGGAAGGGGAGCACCAAGCTAGGGTGACAACAGGACAAGCTCTTTTGCGAAAAGAGGGGGGAACTGGCCACAGAATGAACACAGGAACCAGGAGATTCATTGTATCGCTCCATGAAAAGCAAAAGAAATGAAGCCAAATGGACACAGACGTTGGGTACTTTTTCCTCAACAATTATCCATAGAATAACTAACACAATTACTCTGAAAGGCAAGACAGACATTTTGACCTGGGCCTTCAAATACATCCACCCCTCCTGTACGATGCGCCACAGAGAAGTGTGTCAATAAGCATGTTCCTACTTGGTAATCATTTTTTTCAATTGTCATGTATTTTGCTGCTTTCAAGACATACCGGGCTAATGTGAAACGTGTCAGGTTTTCAGACTCGACGTGAACATTTATTTCCACTAAGTAATTTTTGTTCGATAAGCCTTGTTTTGAGGCCTCAGAGACTCCTTTTCTTTCACAAATGTTAATGGTAAAAAGAAATTAGAGTGTTGACTCCCAGCTCAACATCAGGAACTGTAGCTATATGAGCTCTCATAAAAGAGGCTCAAACCCAATGGTGACTTATCCCAATTCTTCCAGAGCCTCTATGTCTCAAAATGTCTGTGGTGTTTAGTCATCCTGATGCAGTGGGACCTTCTTACATTCAGCCGGTCGTTCTCATTTCCAGTCAGGAAATAGCTAGAACTGATGGATGATATTCTCATCATTGCCTTAAGATCATCTTGGCTGCGTATTAATATTTTTCAATTTCTCTCAATATGACAGATGATTCTTTTAAAACTTATTTACCTGGTCACTAGGACCTAATATCAAAAGAAACGTTTCAATTCATTTATTATTGTACAGCTGATCCTTTATTTTAGCTTTATTTCTCACTTCTGGTGATTATCTATGGGGCTGGAAGTGTGTGAAAGAGAGCACTAGGTCATATTTGTGGTTTTTCTCTTATTGCTGTTTTGGTAAAAATGGAGTGAAGAATGCACGTTTGAAATCCAGGGTTTATATTATTTCCTAGGAGCTACTATTATTCCAAAAGTTAGAACGGAAGACCAGGTGGGCCTCATGATTTTTAAAAATCCTTGCCAACCCTGAAATTTGATTCTTATTTAAGACTCTAACACAATGAAAATGTATTTGAAGAAAGGCCCACACCTGGGTTAGTAAATAATATCCCAGTTTCTGGGAGAATGTCTGGTAGCTAGTATATATTCAAATATGTGTTGGGTAATGAATAAATTAATAAGTAAAATCTTCCCCTAAACTTCAACTTTCAAAATACCACTCAACAGTCTGCAAACATTGAGCACCTCTAACCACCTAACAAACCCTGCCGAAGGCCTAACTAACATACCAACCCTTTATAGATGCTTCCCTCATCACTTGGCACAATATTTCCTGACTCCTGTAGCACTCATACTTACGTACTACCTTGTATTGTCATTATGGATATGCCTCTCTTACCTCTTGCCTTAGGCTGAAGTCAAGAACTTAAAATCAGAGACTGTCTATATACTTTTTACCCCGCAATGACTGATGAATCGAACCCGGAACCTTCCAGTCTGCAGTCCAACGCTCTATCCACTGGGCCAAACCAGCTAGGGCAGAAATCATTTGTAATTTAATTTTAAATTCAAGAGTAAGGCAGCCACCATCAGGTTTTCAACCTACGTCCTACATACATATCAAAGAAGGATTTGGCATCTGAATATGACTGTTAATATTTTTAATTTAATATTATACATCTGGGTTACTCAGAACATCTAAGTGATAACATATATGTGAATAAAAATGGAGACATGTGGCCAAAATGTGGATGTCTTAAATTATATAAATGTTTGATAAAATATGGATTTAAACTCTAATAAAATGATAGCCATAAAAATAAAAATCTAATAGTTTTATATCAAAAAATGTGTATCCAATTTGGATACTTAATGTTATGTTGGTACAATATATAAATACATTATTCCTCTACTTATTATTGCCATTACAGTATAAGACTGTCTAAAACTTATTTGGGTCAAGGTAATAAGTATGCACTGCTTTTTTGCTCTATAAAAGGTCATTAATTCTCAAACAACTTTTTATTGCTTTTGAAAAATAGGTACTCTGTTGGATTTTTCCCAGTGATCTGGGGTCCTGCCAATCCTCCACAGATATTCACATGTTATCATTCTTGGCTCTGTGATTACATCAATTATTTTTTTTGGCAAATCCAAGGTAGAGTTGGTCAAGCTCAACTAACACAAAATATGTAACACTCCAAAGTAAATTGTAGGCCAGTTCAAATTCTGGTTTAACTTTAACTTTTATCTTAGTCTTCTTCATGTAGGCACCTCTCTATAGTTACTTTGTTTTATGTTCAGGCACTTCTATACACACATGAAATTGCCAAGAGGCTCAGGGAACAATTTAGAATCATCTAAAGCTCTTAACACTGCTAAATCCTAGTTGATCCATGAAGAATAATTAGCAAGGTCGAGGGAACGTGTATGGGAATTTATCTATTTACAGTTAGGTCTGTCTGTTTGTGAACAGCCAGATGAAGTATTAAGCAAGTTCAGGTAAGCATTTAGAGAACTCTAAAATGGCTATACGGTTTCTCAGTTCAAGGTGATAGATAGGAACTACATTGCCTTCTCTCCATTCTAAATTCCAATTGAAGTGACCACACATATAAAAATAAATAAATCCTTGGCAGCACTTGAAACAAACCAGAAAAAGGGGGGAGAGGGGAGGTGGACATTAGTACACCAGAAAGTTTGATGAAATCTTAGAAGGAAGGAGGCGTATTGGACTCTATTGTTAGATAAACTCCAGAAGAGTAAGTCATAACTCAAAATGCATGCAGAGGTACAAAAGAATAGTAGCAGAGGTATAATCACTTTTCTTAAAAGATCTCTTGAGAGACTCCAAACAAGTATAGCTAGAAGTTGGTCAGGGGCAGCAATAAGGGTTTGTAACTGGAAGACCATCATTAAAGCAGCTGGATAAGGCAACTTCTCTTTTTTCTCTAGATGTGGAGCGGTTGGCTTATTTGGTGATTGTAGTGCCCCAAGCCTGTTTGTAAAAAGCCACTTGTCAACCAGGCTCATCCTTCCACACAGAGCCTACAGGCAGCCCTCCCATTCAGTATAGCGACCTTTGTTTAAAATGGTCCTTTTGACCTGCAAGGATACTCATGCCGGCTATCTGAATGAATAAACATAGCCCAAATTTTAGTGGTCAACCTAAAATTAGCAGATATTTAAGAAAAACTAAGTAGGAAAAAAAAGAGAGAGACTGGGGAATAAACAACATTGGCCACAAAAGAGACAGTCACGATGGAACAAATAAAATAAAACATTAAAAATTTATAATTAATATCTTCAAAATTTCAAGAATATACTGTATTTGTAATATTTAAAAAGATAGCTATGAGTTTTTGAAAATAAAAAATACAATCATCTAAAAATAAATTAAACAGTGTTCTAAACATTAGCAAGCAAAGACTGAAATTTAATTTAGAAGATGGAATTAATAAAAATTTTTATAATGAAAAAAAATTTTGAGCAAAAAGCTATTTCAAGAAATATAAAGCTGCCTAGCAAGTGTGGCTCAGTGGATTGAGCATCATCTCATGCACCAAGAGATCACCCGCTCAATTCCTGGTCAGAGTATTTGCCTGGGATTTAGGCTCAATCCCCAGCAGCGAGGGTGCAGGAGGCAATTGATTGATGTTTCTCTCCCATCAGTGTTTCTCTCATTGATATTTCTTTCACTCTCTCTCTATTTGAAATCAATAAAAACACATTTTAAAAAAGAAATGTAAATACCCAATGCACAAAATGTGCTCCACACAAGTAGAATCAGCAGAATCACAAGCCTCACCCAGATATATTGAATCAGAATCTTTATTTTAATAAGATCCCAGGTGTTTTGTATGCATTAAACTTCGAGAAGCACTGATAAAGAGCACAGATCCAGAAGATCCAAAACTTATCAAAAAGGTAGTTTAGAAGAAAACAATATAAATAATGAAGGAATTGGAATAACCAAAGAAATAACAAAAGAAAATAGATAATGAAATTTTCTCAAACTGGAAAAAATGTCAACCCCAAAATTCACAAATCCATCTAAAGATCAAGAGAAAGAAACAATAGTAGATACATCTTTGTAAAATTTTGTAACACTAAGCATAAAGAGAAAAATTCTAAAAGCTTTCAGAGAGGAAAAAAAATGATTACTCAAAAAGTCATGATCACCAGACTGGTATCAATGTCTTATTAACAACATAGACTATTAAAAACTATTAAAGCAACTTTAAACCTAGAATTATATATTAAATGTAGTTATAAATAGGACTGAAGTGAAGAATAAAGGCATTTTTAGACATGAAAGGACTAAAAAAAGTTCCCTCTCATCTACCTTTTCTAAAGAAAATATTATGAGGATATACTTCAGTAACATGAAAAAATAATCTAAGAAAGAGGGGAAAAATTCATCTAATAACAATTTAATATAATCCAGAGGTACACTAAAAGAAATTTCAGAATGAACAGTAGGCCATAAAAGTAATGAGAGTAAAAATAGATTTATATTAGTTGGAGGTGTGGTGAGGATGGTAGTGTGCAAGGGAAAAAATATGTAAAAGAAATTCATGGTAAATATTAAGCAAGCTAAAATGTGATATTGTTTTGAATAATTATATATATATATATATATATATATATATATATAATATGTATAATATACATTTTGTTTCTTTATTACTATATTAATAGTTTATAAGTTATATTACATATTAATCCTTTTGGACTTTAGTGCTTAGAACTACATGGGATTACTTTGCTTTTTCTATATGCCTTGTAATACATAATTCTAGAAAAAGTAATATTCTTCATTTTTAAATACTGTTTATTTCAGATATTTATATTTTTATCAAACTATAGACAATTCACAAAACACATTGAACACATAACTAAAATGTAAATGTACAAATGGAATAACAATATGTAAGTGCAAATTATGATAATAATAATGATATTTATATATTTTTTGCTTTAAACTGTAAAAATGTAAAATACAATGATTCAGCTATGAAAAGTCAGTGGGAATAAAAAAAACAAAAGAAAAGTTGTAGGTGAACAGATTTCTTCATTTCATCTAGTATAGAGAAAATAGGGCCATTCTAAAGTTGGTGATTAAAAACCTCCTATATAATAAAAGCCCAGTAACCATAATGGCATAATGACCAGAACTATCACTCAACCAGTGATATGAGGTGCATTGACCACCTCTCAGTCCCTCCTGGCAGCCCACAGGCTCTGATCGCCAGATGGAGAACAGGGAACCTCAGGGAACCAAGGTGGGTGGCAGTGGTGGGGCGGGACTGGGGCTAGGCCTACCTCACACACAATTTCATGTGCTGGGCCTCTAGTAGAGAATAATATCAAGTAGTAAAGATAACTACTAGAAAACCTAAAACAAATAATAACAACACCAAAACACACCTGAGACAGAGGGTGAAAGTAAGAGTATAAATACATTATGAACAAGAGTATGAACTAAGAGTATGAATACATTAAGGTTTTTATCTTTCATCTGGAAACCAACAGATATTATCTGAATTCTTGAGTATGAATTAAGTAAGTAATTCTTGAGTATGAACTAAGAGTATGAATACATTAAGGTTTTTATCTTTCATCTGGAAACCAACAGATATTGTCTGAATTCTTAACAAAGCCAAGACTACAATGTTATTTAGAAATATGATGCTAAATATCAGAATAGCTAAAAAAAAAAAAATCAAAGTTGTCTTCGGAAACCTTTGGAGATCAGTAGAGAACAGTGAGGATAAATTTATGTTTCATCCATTTCCCATCTCTACAAGTTTGAGTATTTCAACCATTACATATATAATGTTTATATATATAGGGTAATTACCACTAACCTGAATACGAGTAAGGATGGAAAATTTACTAGTAATTTGGTTGACTCAATACATTTTTTTGAGCATCTACTATGTGTGCTCTTATGCTAAGCACTGGGTCTATAACAAAGAGCCAGACAAACATGGTAAGCTTACCATCATAGAGCTTACTGTCTACCAATAAAGACAGACATTAAGTAAATAATTACACAAATAATTGTTCATACACTTGTGTTATGTAAAGAATGTGTGTATAATGAGAAAATATAATGGAAATTTAAACCTAAGAGACCAGACTGCTTTGGGCAAAGTTGTATAATAAGTAATATAACAAAATTTGACTTCTTGGTACTGACATATAAAGGCTATTGTATCCACAAAAAAACAATCAGTAAGAGACACAAATGTTTAACTAAAGGCAACTAAAATAGCTCCCACTTAAGCTAAGTTCTGTCTTTTATTCAATATAACTCAAGTCAGAAATAAAAGCATTTACAGATTTTTATTGTTTTAGGTTTTCTGAACTTGAGAAATTTCTCCCCCAAGTGAATCAAATCACTTAAACACTTTTTCCAAAAAAAAAAAAAATAATGTATTGAAAGCTGGCAATTTGGCAATCTGCTGTGAGGCAAGGTGAAGATCAACCCACTTTAACATTTGAGAGGAGGGGGGGGAAGCAGATTTTTTCAGAGCTGTCAAGAACTTCAAGTTGTGAAGGAAGTAATTTGATCTCCTGCACTTAAAAACTATTTACTTACCCATTTCCATCAGCATCCACTCACATAAATTAAGTGTGAGGGCCAGAAAGCATATTTTTATTCAACCTGTATCCAACTGGGATATGGAATAGAGTGTGAGAGAGTAGTGGGTCTTCTGATGTGACCAGAGGGCTGGCCAGCCAGGGAGGCCTGTCCTGAGCAGAAGAGGAGTTTCAAGGGGCACAAAGGGAGAGTACATTAAATAGTGAGAAGACCATTTTATAATGTAGTAGAACTGCCATTGCTGGCCCTTAAAATAGTCTGGGTTTTCTTATGTGTCATGGCAAAATTAAAATAGTCAAGCCAATTGTCACCTGCTGGGACCCCAGAATGGAAAACTCAATTCCTACAATGAACTGGCAGTACCCTCCTTACATCTACCCATCTGAGATTCCTATGCCATCCTGTCTGCATTCACACACTCCCCAGCTTTCATGCCCATTCTCAGTGGTTCTGGTTTGGCAACCTGTTAAGCTCATGCATTGAATCAGAAAGCTGAATGGGACACTTTCTGACTGGTTGTTCCTTTGGAAAGTATCAATTAATGTCTATTTCAATACCAAAAGTCTGTATGTACAGATGCACTGGATCAGTGGTTCTCAACCTTTCTAATGCCACGACCCTTTAATACAGTTCCTCATGTTGTGGGGACCCCAACCATAAAATTATTTTCATTGCTACTTCATGACTATAATTTTGCTACTGTTATGAATTGTAATGTAAATATCTGTGTTTTCTGGTGGTCGTGACCCACAAGTTGAGAACCGCTGCTGTAGAGCTTATGGCCACCGGAAAATTACAGTTATGAAGTAGCAACGAAAATAAATTATGGTTGGGGTCACCACAACATGAGGAACTGTATTAAAGGGACATTGGAAAGGTTAAGAACCACTGCACTGGATAGAATACATGGAAATAGTTTATTCTTGTGCCATCCAAGCAAAGTCAACTAAGCAAGAAGTTTTCCCCACAAAGAAGAAAGCTATTTCAACCTGTGCAGTATTATTCTTGAGATAGCAAATGTAATAATAGGTGAATCAAAGACTTTTAACATTTAAAAAGTCAACGGATATTATATTACTAATTGCCTCTGTGTGCTTCCCAACTTTGGAAATTTTACCAAACAACTGGAAAACTAAAGTTAGGACAACAATTTCAAAGAAGGTTAAATTTCAGATTGACTTCCTTGGGAACCCCAAAAAGAAAGCAGTATTTATTTATCAACGTTACTTTGTTATTGTTGTTTTCTTGGGGGGGAAGGGGATAAGGTGTATTTGATTTATTAAATCTTTTCCAAAGTCTTACATTAACACTAATAATTTTCTGCTTTGGAGAACACCTGGTATTTTATAATAGCATGTTCCAGAATCATCTTAGAAACATGAGCACAGAATTTACTTCATGCCAATACCCTAAATGTTTTATATATATTAACTTATGTAATATTCATACGTTCCTAGAAGGTTGATATACAGGGGGTCCTGCCTTTAGGAAAGGTAGATTTGGTTAATATCCAAAGCCACACAGCTAAATAAGTGGTGGAGACGGCATTCAAACCCAAGCAGTCCGTCCCCAGGAACTCTAGTGTAAAAAGCATAGCTTGTAAATAAGTACCGTATTTTTACTTTGACTATCATTATTGTTTCATCAACTTCTATCTGGAGAATAGGCGAGCCCCAGGTGCCAGTGATTCCTCTACCTCTGGAACATCCTCCCTCTTCCCCTTGGCTCTACCTGCATTTCCAGCCTGCCTGTCAAATAGCTAATGATCTGCACACAAACACTTATGTGAACTAGTGGAGCTCAGCCTTTAAAAAAATCCTAGGGGAATCCTTTAAAGACTCCTTCACAATATGAATAATCACCCCCTAATTTATTCATCTGTAAAATGAGTTCCTTCGTTTTACAGGTTTTCTTCAGACAGGGCCACCTTGACTCATGTTGTTTTAGCTTTTCTCAGATGCACCTGCATTGTTTTGACACTGTGATCCAAGAAATCTGATTATTTCAGGGCCCTCCCACAACAGCCACGAAAGGTATGTAGCACAAAAACTCTTTGTTAGAGACTATTTCTCACAATATGTCTCCCAAGTTAGCTCCTCTTACTTGCTTGGAATGCTTATTTGTTCAGACTCAGGACAGTGAAAATGAAATGTAAGTGTTGGGAATATTACTGTATTTCTATTAAGTTTAATTTTGTCAAGCCAAACTGTTTCCATAAAATATAAAATTAAACTTTTATATGGACTCACTACTCACTTTAATGTCAGGACATTTTCTGTCCTGTATGCTTTTTAGACTTTTGAGTAAATTTCAGCCAATCCTGATTGCTATAATTACCTCTTTCTCAGGTCTGAGAGTTCCATCCACCCTTGGGCAAGTTCGGGGTCTTCTGACATCAACAACAAAACCAGACGAAAGCATATCTCTGGGTACTTTAAGCAAAAGCAAAAGTGATCCGAGAAGGGCAGGCATTCCAAAGTTGCCACCAAGTCAATCAATGATAAATGAATGCCCAACTTGACATTGGAAGCATGTAATGGCTTTTGTCTCCGTTGCTGAACTCCACGTTTCGATCTGGAGTACTCACTTCAAGTTCGAGGTTGAAATTTAGCTCTTCTGTTGTAATATAAAACTATCCCAATTAATGGCCAGCATTGGAGATAAACATTAATGGGAATAACCTAGTCACTTCCCCTTGAGGTCTCTGAAACACATTTACTAAACTCTTCCATGTGATCTGGATCATGTTATGGATTTGTTAACTTTGCGATACGTTCGATTGAAGCATCATAATTCTTTCCATGACAACAGTGTCTGATGTTACAGATGCCCAACCAGCGAGGTCAAGAGTTGACAGATGGATGTTTGGAGCCATGTAATTACAATTCCCAAACCATTTTAAAGAATGTAACCGAAGAAAGGTAGTGGCTGGACTAACACACACCAAACAATAAAAACACAAAAAATAATTGCTTCAAATTTAATGAATCTTTCTTTGATATGACAACCAATCCAAGAATCTCTGGATTCCCTTTCTCTCGTAAAAGTCAAAACACTTTTTAGATGGTAGCAGTTTATCTAAATTACTGTTTTTTTCCTCCATCGGTCTTTAGGCTTAATCTCATTTGCTTTTATGGATATGGTAACCCCTCTGAATAGCTTTTAACCTTTTAAAAGTAGCCTTGACCCAAAGAGCCTAAAAAAAATTTTTAATACAATCTTGAATAATAAAAATTGAACAATTGAGTGCTTTTCTTCCCAGCGGTCTGCATGCGGTACTCCAAGTGCTAGAGCAGACTTTCTGCTGGAATAAAATAATTAAAATACCTGTATAGAGCTGGATTCTAGCGGAAACCTTCAGCTTTGACCTCTGTTTCATTGCCTCCATTGTTCCTCCTGCCACCACAATATCCTGGCTTTCTCTCTCCCCAAGAGAGCGCGTGCGCTTTCTCCTGCAGCACGTCTGCTTCCAAGGGCTCTTGCTTCAAGTGCCCAGCGCATCGTTATGGAAAAGTTAAGAAATCCTCAGCTCTTTCAATCACATAGCATGTAGATAACTTCATAACTAAAGGGTATAAACCAAGCCTTTTGTTTGTTTGGTGGGGGGTTTTCTGGGGCATTTGCTATATAGAGAGCGTATTAAGATGTAGGACAACATGATCCACAGATAAATTCACTTTAAAAATTTTGTGTTGTGCCATTTAACTAAAAAAATTAAAAGGAAAAAAAAAAGAAGGCAAGATGGCATTCTTGCCAGCCTGAGAGATGGGGTAGGGGGCTGGCTCCAGCCCAGTGCCAGGTTGGGTGGGCTCCTGGTGAGAGCTAGGGGAGAGAGAGGAGGCCCTTCCCCAGGAGGAGCCACTCCTGACCCCTCGGACTTGGACGTGGCTCAGATCCACCCTCCTGCACCCGCAGCTCAGGAAGACCTATTGTTGGGAATGTCAGTCAGCTGACATTCTGCCTCCTGCTTTCTCTATCTGAAAGGGGGATCTGCATTTTCTAAGCCAGTTGGCAGCAGGCGCCCCAAACAGCAATGCACCGCAGGCCGCTGTATGGACTGTCACCCCGTGATAAGTGTGCCAGCTCAGTGGTGCACAGGTTCGCAGATACCCTCCCCTGGGCTATCAGCCCCCTCCGCCTCCCCCGCTCCCCTCGCGCACACGAAGCATCAGGCTCTCAGGCTCGCTTCTCAGCATCGTTACAATAACCCATCCCGGCCAGTGATGCTTAAAATTGAACCATGGTTCAGGGGAGCAGTGGGTCCTCCCCGCAAGCACCCTCATGTGTTAAACAGCCATGCCAGGTAGCGCTCTGCCTTCTCAGAATCGACTACTCACGGAGACCATCTGTCAATGGAAGTTAGTTTTCATGCAAGTCCTCTAACCTAGCATTTGAAGGATAAACAAACTTGTACTTACATCCTTTTCTTTAAGAGCAGCGTTTCCCTCAACGTCCAAGGGAGCTGCCTGCTTCCACTGGGGGCAAAACAAGCCCCTCTGGCACCTCCAACGTGATGGCGAGTGTGCAGCTGAGACTTGCCATGCCGGGCCCCTTTGGATGGTTGGAATTATTTCATTTGGCACCATGATTGCCTCAAATGATACATATTTTCAGAGAGAAAAACACCGCAAAAGTAAACTCAAACCAATAGGGACATTTATTCTCTGGGCTTAAAATTAATTTCCTGTATTTCTCTGGCTTTTAAAAAAAAAATCTGTTGAAACTGCAACCTTATGAGAGGGAAAATCAGAAACGATTCCTTTTACACCGAGCCCAGGATCAGATGAAATGGAAACGTAAGGATTTCCTTAGCGGGAACCCACCGGACTTGTGCAGCTGAGGGCCGAGGTCTGCGGGCTGTTTCGGGTTAAGACCTTGCTCCACTCCATGTTAGGTAATCAGATGTCATTTAGGCGAAATAGATGGGAAGTACTCAGGGAATCAGAAGGGGTGAAAGAGCAGAATCTGGTTTGGATAAAAGTTTAATTCCTCAGTTCCAAGAGGCTCAGCCCTTGGAAGATGCTGAGCAAAGTCAGACAGGAGTGGCGGAGTAATGAAGATGGATGCCGCTTGTTATCAGCAAGCCGTTTACTAGGGCTTGACATAACCTTAAACATTGCAGATAGCTCAATGGCACTCGCCACTAAAGCCCTCGTAATTAATGAATAGCGGGCCCTAAATTAACAATGTGCATTTACAGATGAATTCTGGGCACTCGTTAAATGATGTTCAAATACCAAGCAGAAGCCGCCGGCTTATTCCTGCCGGGCTGCTCCGTCCACTGGGTGTCTGGGAGGAGTTTCCACCAGGGCTGTCCTGTCTCCAGGCCCGGACACCAGCTGTGGAGCCGAGAGGGACGCGGTTCTTGGGGGCACTGGGCAGAGAAGCCAGCTCAGCTTAGAATGGGGACACCTGTGCTGCCAGTTAGAAGGGATCAGAAATGATCTCATGTTTAGTTGGTGCTGCCAATAAAAGTAAAAAAAAAAAAAAAAAAGGAATTCTAACCAACCCTACCCAGTACAGAATGAGGCTTTTCGGAGAGCGGCCCCACCGTGCACTTTCGTGGGCGGGCTGGAATGTTCTCTGGGGGCGGAAGGTTTTAGACAATGTGTAGATTTGGTTGGCGAAAGCTTCATTAATAAACAATTAAGGGCTTGTGGTGAGGGAGCAGGGGTCAGCTGGCACTAATGCTGACTGCCCCTCGCACGGAAGGGGAGGCCCAGCCCAAAAGCTGAGGCACAATGACCAGAGCCAACCCGAAAGGCTTTCCGCAGCAAACAGTAGCCAAGCTAATTATCTAACTCGTTTTGGTGAGGGGCGGGGGTTTCCTCTTGATTTCAAGGAATAAAATGGGGAGCTGTGGACTTGTAACAAGGATGTAGCCCTCCGGGAAGGTATATATATGTGGCTATTAAATAATATTGCTTTCAACTCTCACAGAAGTAAAACACAGACAGAAGCCAAGTGTGAGTAAGAAATTGGAAAGTCAATTAAGTGGAAAAGAAACAGTCTAAAAACTTTTGTGAGAGGTGGCAATAAAAGGGGTTCTTGCGAAGCTCTGGTGAGGAGTGGAGTGGATTGAAGAGGAGGAGATGTTCGGGAAACATCTCCTTTTGAGTGCTGTCTGCTCTGCTCTGGCTAACGTCCTGGCCAGGGCTCTTCTGTCGAGGGGGAAACTTCCCGAGGTTTAGGGGCCTTCACTCTCCGGAAGCATCCATGCTAAAGAAAGGGCACAGAGCAGAAGTTGTGTAAGAGCCCGAGCAAATTCCCCACATTGCAGTGCCAAGGTCCATGTATGGTCAAAAGCAAAGGCCTTCTCTTGTTTCTATGGCTCATGCTCACACCAGGCTTTTCAAACTCGGATTTGTGTATGTTCGGGGATGGGTATTTCCCCTGGCCCCATAGAGGCAGTATAAAAGCAAACCAGTTTGCCGAAGGAGAAAAAAATATATATAACTCTTAATTTTAAAATGCCAGAGGGAGTTTTGTTGGGGCAGGGGCTAGGGCTCGGGGGTGCTGTACTCTGCATGCCTGCCACCTAAATATTCCCGTGTAATTAATGGGTAGGAATTGATCTAAGCGAGGGGAAAACAGGTGTTTCTCTTTTCCCAAGGGCATCTCTCATTTATTATATATCTAGTCAAAAGTTTCTTTTTGAGCAGACTTTGTCACATACAGCTAAACAGAAGCTGTGCTAAAAAGAACCCTAAGCAATCATTTTAAGAGCTGCCCTCATTCCACATTGTGTGACTGAATACAAATCCTTTATTCTTCCCAGTTTGATGATGAGATGGAGATTTAACCTCTGCTTGCCATCATTATCAGTTCACTGCATTTCTGAGTCTAAACCACAAAGCTCCTGACAATGTAAGTTCCTGGATGTTTGCCCTTGCCCCATTCCCCCCACGCCCAAAGCAGTCCAAATACAGAGCTTACTGGGAGAGAGGAAGATCAATGGGAAACAGTTTCTCATTACAACATTCCCCTAGATTTCTCAGAACTCCATCCACAGGATCTCTAGTCCCAGTGGTCATACAATTAGGGAGAAAAAGAAAGTGAAATTCAGACAGTAAAAGAGAATGAGCAAGGGAGACACGCAAATCACAGCATCTTTTTCTGCCTCCATTATAAGCTGCGTAGCCCAGCTCATCACAGCATATGTATGTAGGCTGCATTTCCTCAGGTTTCAAAAGTCTGATGGTTCAGTGATAAATGTATGCCACAATGGAGCAACAAAAGCACTATCCTTTATAGAACAGTCACTGGCAAAGTTTCAAGATTCCCTAGCCCATTTTCAGATTCAAAGGGTTCCTGGGGTATCTCATATGTGTCCAAAATCACTGCAAGCGCCCTCTGTTTCCACAGTATGGCATTTGCTCTGTCATTCCGGACTCCCCAAATGACTCTCCAGATGTTATAACTGACATCAGTGTTCAAGCCAGATATTTCCACCCGAATTGCCTCTTTTAAGAGTCTGACCTTGGCCTGTAGAAGTTTTCCCCGACCTACATAAAAGGAACCCTGACTTTTCCAGTTTAACATATTATCTAGGAAGTTAAAGGCTAGTCAGTTATTCATTGGAGGGTCTACACCTTAGGGGGACACGTCATCAACCCCCAACCTGACAGCTATAAATTGTCTCTTCTGACCACAGAGCATTTCATCAGCTATTTATACCAGCCTAGATTGTCATGTCGAGGTAAGCCCACATTGGCTGACTTTAGTAGAAGCTCTCACTCTCAGATCCTCAAATTAACATGGTCAAGTGAAATAATTTTACCAAAAGGCTTGCTATTGCATACAGGATAATATATTTACCCAGATGTTAGCCTTATCTTGTAGGAGTGCCTCTTGCATTTAGGTCAAGCATAACAGAAGTTTACTTCTCATTCAAATAAACAAACAAACAAACAAACAAACAAACAAATAAATCTAGAATGGTGCCCTTTCAAGTAAGGATTTCCATCTTAACAGCTCTATTGTCTTCAACACATGGCCTCTGAGATCACCATGCCCTTTTATATCAAATTGAAATAAGGGAAAATAGATGCATGAACATTCCTTAACCCCTCTGACTAAGCATTAACATCCTGTGTAGAATCCATTGGTTAAAAACCAATTTCATGATCCCTCCCAGATATACTAGTAAGGGTAGAGAGCTAAAGATATAAGTCCATGGCTAGAAAACCATTTCTCAGAAATAACTTTACACCTTGGAAGAGGAAGCACAAATGTTGAGGAGAGCCAGGCATCTCTGCCAGAACACTAGACTAATACCAACATATATCTGAACAAAAGAACTATAACAGTATATATTTCATTTCAATTTGCTTTATTTTGCTTACTGGTATATTATCCCTTTTAGTTCTTACCATAAACTAAAATGAGACAGGTCAGATATTATTATTCCACTTTCAAAGAGATAATGTAAAGAAACTTTTAAAAATTGTTTGAAGAATTAACAAAGCTAAGGAGGGTAATGTCAGAGAAAATGGCATAATAAGGACGTCAAAAAATCTGCTCCTTCATAAAAGCCAAAAGAACAAAAAGCAAGGTTTTTTAGGAATCTGGAAATTAATCAAAGGCTTGCAACAAGAAATTTTTACTCAATAATCTCTATAAGAAAAACAAATTATATGGTGTTTTAAGTTCCATCCATTTCTTCTCAGTGCTGATATACATTTGAAAACTAACAGCTCCACAATTTCAATAAATATTAGCAGTCTGGCAGATACCAGTGGGTTCCCAAAGAACTGTTATTTGACCAGTTCAGTTTCCTACCAACTTTCACATGAAGGTTTATCTTTATTTGACCTGACTCAATTTTATTAAGCAAGAATTCTATACCCAACTAAACTATCATTTAAAAGGAGAAATTAAAACATTCCCAGGTGGACAAATTTGTCACTGAGAATTTGTTACTAGCTGGAACTACCCTATAAGAAATACTAAAGGGAGTTCTTCATGAGAAAATTAAAGAACACTTGACAGTAAACAAAACCCACATGAAGAAATGGAGAGCATTAGTAAAGATAAATATAGGTACATAGGTAAATATAAAAGCATTTTAAAGCCTTTGCAATTATTTTCTTCCATAACATTTTAAATACAACTGTATAAAGCAATAATTATAAATCTGTTATTAGGTAAAAAAAGTATAACTAGAGGCCTAGTGCATGAAATCATGCCCAAGTAGAGTCCTTAGGCCTAGCCTGTGATCATGGCCATGTCTGACACCCTATGACGCCCTGTGACACCTCGCAATGCCCTGCGATGCTCCACAATGCTCACTGCTCCTCAAAGCTCTGCATTACTCGCCTTCACCACCTGCAACTACTCCCTGCCTGCAACTGCTCCGTGACTGCTCTGTGACACTCCCTACCGCTTCCCTGCAACATTCCTCGAAAGTTCCTGCTCACAATACTTGACACTCCATGATGCTCTATGCCATATAACTACTCCATGATGCTCACCTCCACCACCCCATGACACTCTGCAATATTCGCCTTTACTGCCCCGTGATGTTCCATGAAGCTCCTCATCCTGTGATGCTGTGCAATGCTCCACAACACTCCCCACCGCTGCCCCATGATGCTCCTTGATGCTCCTCACCCCTTGACACTCTGCGAACACTCACTGCCACTGCCCCACAATATTCACCGCTGCTCACCACTGGATGCTCACTGTAGCTCGCTGCCTGCCACCAGCAGCCACTCAACAGTCCCCAGTCCCACCCTGCCGCCACTTCCCTCCCTCCCCCATTCGTCATGGTTCCCCATTCATTCCCCTGCTGCAATCAGAGCCTGCGGGATAGGAGTGGTGGCAGGGGTCAGGAGGTGGGGGCGGCGCTACTGAGAGGTAGTTAATGCACCTCATGGCGACTGATCAAGCAGTCATTCCAGTCATTATGCTTATGGTCCCAGCCTTTTAAATTGTGATAAATTATTATACCCTTGGAAAACATTAAGAAAATAACTCCAAAATATAGCAAAAAGAGCAAAGATGCCATACTTGAAACTATGTAACCCAGAATTTATTAGTGAAAATACATAAGAGCAGAAAAGATATAAGACATACAGAAAACAAGTAGAAAAATGGAAATCCTATGTTATCAGTTAAGTATATTAAATGTAAATAAATTAAATATTCCAATAAAAAGACAAAATGAGAAAATTAAAGGACACTTGACAGTAAATAAAATCCACATGAAGAAATGGAGAGCATTAATAAAGATAAATATATGTACATAGGTAAATATAAAGGCATTAAAGTATAACTAGAGGCCCAGTGCACAAAATCATGCTCATGTAGAGCATGATATTTAAAAAACCGTGATTTTACTCAAGGGGAGAGAAATATAGAGGACATGGGTTATTGGGTTATCACATAATTCTGACTATCACAAATGGATTGTCCCATGTACACCCACCAATATGAACCTTGTTAAGTTATAACCATATGCGGGCACAATCAGTGTTTGGACACCATTTGGAGAGACCTGGTCAAGCTATACACCATCAGAGAGCCAGGCTCTGCTTAAGTAGAAGACCTAACAGTATTTTCCAACCCTGGCTACCCATCAGAATAACCTGGAAATTCATGTAATTACACTGGCAAGAAGGGCAGTGAGGGAGCAGTTAGGGGCAACCAGCCAGCAGGGTGGGCAGTTAGGGGTGATCAGGCTGGCAGAGGGGGGAAGCTGGGGGTGACCAGGCTGTCGGGAGGGGGGGGCTGTGATGGGTGACCAGGCCAGCAGGAGGAGCAGTTAGAGGCAACCAGGCCAACATGGGGGGTCAGTTAGAGGGTTACCAGGCTGGCAGGGGGGGGGCAGTTAAGAGTGACCAGGCTGCCAGGGAGGGGGCAGTTGGGGGTAACCTGGCTGGCAGTGGGGGGCAATTAGTGGTGATCCCCCCAGCAGGGTGGGGGGAGGAAGCATTAATTAGGGGTGACCAGGCAGGCAAGCAGGTGAGCCATTAGGTGCCAGCAGTCCAGGATTGTGAGAGGGATGTCCAACTGCCGGTTTAGGCCCAATCCCCAAGATCGGGCCTAAACCGGCAGTTGGACATCCCCTGTGGGGTTCCAGATTGCAGAGGGTGCAGGCTGGGTTGAGGGGACCCCCCCTCCCATGCATGAATTTCATGTACCGGGCCACTAGTATCATATAACACTCATCCTCACATGGCATTACACATAAATCGGACATGCATGGTTAATTCTAGTACAAAATACCACTCCTGTACCCATCACCCCATACTTCCCTTTGCAGCCATCTGGTTATCATTGATTCATAGCCACTCAGAACCAGCTCTGCCACTGGCTTACCCAACCCTGTGCACTCAATACTTCACTTCTCTCACCAGTAGGAGAGGTTAGAAAAGGCAGGACATGTGGCTTGACATGAATGGAAAGAGAAATATAGAATTCTCCATAAAAACAGGTCTGTCAACAATTGAGCCCAGCTGGTGTGACTCAGTGGTTGAGGGTCAATCCAGGAACCAACAAGTCACCTGTGTGATTCCCAGTCAGCAAACATGCCCGGGTTACAGGCTCAATCCCCAGTGTGAAGCGTTCAGGAGGCAGCCCATACATGCTGTTTCTCTCTCATGGATGTTTCTATCTATTCCTCTCCCTTCCTCTCTCTAAAAATCAATAAAAACATATTTTTAAACAATAGAGCTTTCATCTTCTCAAATTTGCAATTAATAATCTGATTTATCTCACTTAATTTTTTTTTCCAGAGCATGAAGTAAGATAATATATGTCAGTTGCAGTTTGTAATTTGCTAGGCACTAAATAATCATGTGGTTTAATGGCAGGATCTCAAAGTGGGTCAAAAAAAATTAGGAGGGAGTAATTCTCATTTCCTGAAGTCTTTTCCCGTGTGTCACATTGTCCTGTTATCATTAATTGTGCGTGTGTAAATCATCCTCTTGGACAATAAGCTCCTTCAGAGCAGGGACTGTCTTTTCTGTTCAAAATTTTGGTTTTACTAGAGCAGGAGGCACTATCTGACAGTCAGGAGGGCAGGGAAATTTGACTGCTTGGTTTACAGCTATATCCTGTGCACTTTTGACCAGGGCCTGGTACAGAGTAAGCATTCAATACATAGTTGTTGAACAAATGAATAAGGAGTGTTGGCTGGAGTGAGTTAAAATTAGGCAAAATTTTATTTGATAAAGTGAAATGGCTCTGTTTTCATCTTTAGAGAGGAGCAAGCAAGACTAGTTGAAGGCAACGTTCTTACTCTTTGAGATGCCCTCTCTGTATGCCCTTCCCTTCCCCTTTCAGAATATCTCACCCTCGCCCTCTCTGCCTCTCTACTCTTCTCTCATTTTTTGTATCCCAGCCAATTTCACATCGTTGTATGATTGCTCAAAACCCTTGCCTTCCACTCTGGCCCAAGTTTCCTTATTCAAACTCCCAGATTGCCTTCACTCTTTAGCCCCTCCCATTTACCTCCTCTTCATTACATTTCCTGTCCTGAAAGGTCATAGCAAAGTTGAGAGATCACTCCCATACATTGAAGGAAGAATATAGCTCATCCTGTACTTTTGTGTCCTATTTCTGGAGTGTTTTCTCTGCCAGTGCCCCGATTTGTCTCCGCCAGATCTCCACAGAATACGCATTCCTTCCACTTCTGCCTTATCATTCACTATTTACCACCTACTTTACAGGAGGGATGTTATATGACTCAGGGTTCTCCCAAGAAACAGAACCAGTAGGAAAATATTAAATATAAGAATTGGCTCATGTGAGTGTGACAATTGAGAAATCCCCAGATCTGCAGTCAGAGAGTAGGGGAATCAGGGGAGCCGATAGTATAGTTCCAGTCCAGTCCAAGTCTGAAAGCTTGAACACCAAGAGAAGTGATGATATAGTTTCAGTTGGAAGACTGCAGGCTTGAGACTCAGTGAGAGCTGATGTTTCACATCAAGTCTGAAGACAGGCAAAAGCTGGAATAGGAGTGTGAAGGTGGTCTGACAGGGCTTATTCTCTCTTATTCCACTTACTAGAGGCAGGGACAGCCTTTTTGTTCTATTCAGCTCTTTGACTGATAGAATGAGGCCCACCCTTAATAGGGAGAGCGATCTGCCTTACTCAGTCTTATCATTCAAATGTTAATTTTATCTCAAAACACCCTCATAGACACACCCAGAATGACGTTTAACCCTGTATCTACTGGGTACTCTGTGGCCCAGTCAAGTTGACAGGTAAAACTAATCATCACAGTATGAACTTGTCACCTTCACCACCTGCCTAAATAGAAATGATTTTAGCTTCTCTGAGGCATTTACCATACTTTCTTTTCTTTTCTTTTTTTCTTTCTTCTAGAACTTAATGATGGCATCCCACTGCAAGTGTTTGCTATGAAATAAAAGATGTTCACCACTCCCAGCCTCTTGCCTGGTCTCACTTCCCAATCCTGAGGCCCCAGAAATGGCTCATTGCAGGATGACACCTCCCTAAAATGAGCCCCCTGAGGCCTACAGGGAAGGACTGTGGGGAGCCACAATCTCTTTATACTCCTTCTCTGCTCACCCCTCAGCCTACAAATGTTAACTTTGTGCCTCAAACACATTCATACTCCTTCTCTGCTCACCCCTCAGCCTACAAATGTTGACTTTGTGCCTCAAACACATTCACCCTTTTCACTTCTGTGACCTACCATGGATGCCTAATGGCTAGGCAGCCCCTTCACCAAGATCCATGTAGTTATGTAGTTAAATGTGTCAAATAAACATGATTGTAAGTTTTAGTTTGTGCTAAACACTGTGTTCAAGTTAAAAGGACAGGGGATGAATAATCAGAAGTCTTGAGTTTGCATACTGGCACCATTACTTGCTAGAAATATGAAAATAAACAAAACAGTCAATTCATTGAGCCATAGCCTCCATTCACTACTTAAAAAACAAAACAAACAAAAAAACTTTTAAAAGCCTCTGAAAGACAGGAGTCTCAAGCAAACGCTTCTGTAAAGCCCCAGGAATCAAATAGAAAAGGAAGGAAAGAAACATACCCAAACTTTGGGAAAGGCGAAAATCAAAAAGCAGAAATGGCTGTGCAATGGCTGCAACTAATAGGAAGTGCATTGTCCTTGGAGGAGGCATTTCATTCACCATAGCAGGACAGAGACACTATACTCTCCGAAAGGCCTTCATTTATCATAAAAGCGATATCTGGTATCATGCAGACCAGCTGTGAGGCTTTCCAAGGGTGAAAGAGGAGACAGGACAAATTGTGTCGAGGGTGGAGGGAGAGAGGGTCACAACTCTTCCTGTGCAGCCACGTAACCCATGGGGCAGCAACAACAAAACCGGCCTCAACTCAAACACTCCCAAAGCAAGGTGCGGTCATGCAGAAGGCATACATACACAGGGAAAATTCACATCTCTGCTTGATAATGGATGTTCTCTTGTACTCCAAAAGCTTGGGTGAATTATGAAAGACATTTATCAGACATTAAAGAATTCCAACACTGGAAAAAATTTACCATCATTTATCAGAAGCTTGAAGCTACAATGTATTTTTCATTATGTGATATGGAAACACATGTGCACCGAGTGGGTAGGTGTCTCTACAACATCACATCCACACTAGACTACTAGTAATTGGATTCAGCCAAATACAGGACAGGGCACTCCAGGTCAGCAAACATCTTAAAGCTAGAAACAAAAATCATTCCAAATGGTACTTAAATACAATGAAAACTGAAACCCCCATATCAGATAACTTAACCTTTGGTATTGCATGGTGATGAGGGCAAAAGGCTTGAACATGACCAAGTCAAATGAAGTTTATGTTCAACCTAAGTAAGATAGATTCCGCCTTATACCTATTCTCTCCATCTAAACTCACTGAGGTTTTGCACTCTTTATCACTTCTGCTTCTCCATGGCCTGATCGGGCCTTAACTGTCTCTAACTGATCTCAATTTGTCCCCTAGAAGTGGTAAATCACAAATTAATTTAGAAACGCAACAGCACTCTACCTATCACTGACTCCTTTGATCCTCTGACAGTCTTGTGGAAGGTGTCAGCCATGTCAGGAGAAATATTATTTTTCTCCTCTTCTGTTGAAAAAGACTGGTCTAACCACTGTTAAGTATCAGGGCTGGCAGGAGAGCCCAGGTTTTATAATTCCTAGTCCAGTGCTCCTTAACTATGGAAGAGAATGTCTTAAAGCTTGAGGCTGTGAGACCCTCACAATGTGCTCTGCTGAGACATCTCATAATTTCCTCTTCAGGAGCTCCTTAAGAATATCATAAGGGCATACCCAGCTGGAACCATTTACACCGACTGTACAGCCTGGAGGCAGGGGATGGACTTAATGACCCTAGGCTAATCAATTCCTGCTTCCTAACACAAGGAGTGATTGCAAAGTAATGATCCACCAGACCCAGACAAACATCACAGTTATACATTAAATAAAGTTTCTGATTCCCCATTCCATGATAAATGTATGGTTAATCCTGATTCTTGATCCATCATAAATTGCTCTTCTCTTCAGGGTCACTAAGTGACATTTGACTGTGAGTTGAAGAGGAAGTTGAGCATGAGAGCTTCGGCTGGAGTGGGTGCAGTATTGTAGGTATTGTAAGTGTTCACATTAATCTGTTGCCATCTGTCTTTATTTTGCTAACCCACTCAATCGGACACCATAAATGTTAACAGACATAAAAATGCTTTTCTTCAACATTAGGCACACATATCTTCTTGCTTCACCTTCTGAATCTCAGACAGCCCTTGATGATCATGGGCAGTGCCACAACGATCCCCCAGCTCCCGGAAGTGGCTCTGAGCAATGATGCCACATAAGGCATTGTTTCAAATGCACAACCGGTTTTTAGATACCATTTCAGGGCTCTGATGCCCCTGTACTTGGCAGCAAATTTGACCCCCCCCCTTACATAGAAATATCCAAAATGTAACTTTTCATTCATCCTGTAAGAATGTAGACTCAAACTGGAGTGGAGAAGGTTAAGCCAACTGCTTTCTATTTTCTTCCAAGTAGATTGAGACGGAGGAGGTAGCAACACTCCTACCCCTGTCCCCACCATCCTACACATCAAAAATCAGAGCAGCTACTGTGTCCTTGCTATTGTCTATTATATGGAAAAGCCATTCCTGGGGTGATCTGAGTGAAAAGGTATCAAGCAAGAGCCTTGCCTCAAAACTTCTAAAGAATCTGCCATCACTGGGCCAGTGAGGGTTGTCTTTGAAATCTTTATCATCCTAAAGTTTACTTTGGCAATCTTTCAAAGAAATGAATAATCTTAGAAGTCCATTTTGCTGAGACCTTTTATCTACATTGTAGAGAATGCTGTGGTGTGCTGCCCACATCTGAGACTGAAACATTCATCCCTCATCGACCAGCAGTGTTGACCGCTACAGCTCTCTGCTGAGGCCCTCTCTAGTACTTGCCCTAGAGAGCCAGGGTCACAGCCCATTCCCTAAGGCCATCCACATGCCATGACTGGTCACTGCAAGTAATAAGGGCAAATGCCCTCGCCCCAATTCAGGACAACTCTGCAAGTCTAAGCCAGTTTTAGAGATCCATGAAAAGGGTCACGGGATCCTGAGGCCTTTGTTGGAACTGCACCACAGTTTGACTTCTCCCAGACTTTTCTTTTCCTCCAAAGTCAGGCCCCTTAGTCCTGAGGAACCAGACTTACAATATGGATATTGGAAAGACACTGCACAGTTTGTTGGGTTGTTTTTACTCTTCTTTTCACTGTGACTGATAATTTTGAGCTTTGGGCTAGAGGGAGCTTTCATTCTAGAAAATGGTTTCAAAAGTGACAAGGGAACATTGGTGAGCTAGATTAGAAATATGTATGTTACTCTTTGAAATACAACTAATTTTACAGTATTAACCACTATATTATTTGGAGTCAACTGACAATTCTGAACCAGTTGAAATGTAGGTCCCTTTATGCAATAATCTACCTCAGCTACTCATATGCAGTCCTGTCATGAACTTCCTGCCTTCTCTGAACGTCAGCCATTTGGGGGTTTTACCCTGCCACCCTCCTCTTCAGATCTTTAGAGACAAAATTCTAACTGAGGAAGTAAAAAATCGTATTATTCATGGGGGGAGTAATAGGACCAGAAGAGAGAATAAGCCCATCAGGCTTGAGAAGCCCAAGAAGTATCTCCTTGCTCCCTAATGTACTGGCCGGTAGTTACATCTTAGCCCCCATTCCTCCTGCACGCGGGTGTCCATGTTCTCTTCCCTGTGTTCCTCTATCCTTTATAATTCTTCATTTCTCTATGCTTACATTTCCTTCCTCTGGTATAGCCCCCATTTATCTCCAGGGATATTATAAAAAACAAAAATGTTTGCAATAGAGAGGGTTTTGATTTATTTATTGGAAAACATATGTTACCTACATCACCATTAGGAATAAGGGACAGTGATATGAAATCAAGATAACAGTTTCACAATTCCCAAGCTGCTATGAGTCATTTTACCACTCTGACCCATAATTACTATTTGTATCTATTTGGTTCCATTCAAGAATCCAGGGGGAAGACTACAGGCCAATTCCAGAATGGTATATTTTTTAAATCATTAACTATATCAATGCCCTTTCCTAGACTAAGTGGAAAACACTGAAATAATATTATCACCATTTAGCCAAAATACTTACATGTCTCTTTGGTAGCCAGGTTATATTACTTCCATTTATGTATATGGCCACTTAGTTACAAGCCTATAATTTTAATATTCTTCCATAATGACAATGTAAAGCAATAATCTAACATACATGTGGATCTAAATGTTAAGAATGTGATTGTAACAGAAAGGGACTGATTGTACTACCTAAAGTTTTCTATAGATTCAGTGCAATCCCTATCAAAATTTTAAAGGCATTTATCATAGAAATGGAAAAAATAATCCTAAAATATTTAGGGAACCACATAAGATCACAAATAGCCAAAGCAATCCTGAGAAAGAAGACCAAATCTAGAAGCATCACACTTCCTGATTTCAAACAATATTACAATGCTACAGTAATAAAAACAGTATTGTACTGGCATAAAAACAGACACAGAGCAATGGAACAGAATCAAGAATCCATAAATAAGCCCATTTATACATGGTCAACTAATATTTCACAAGGGATCCAAGAATACTCAATGAGCAGAGAATAGTCTCTTCAACAAATGGTGCTGAGAAAACTGGATATTCATCTGCAAAAATTAAATTGAAAAAAAATCAAATACTTAGATGTAAGACCTGAAATTATAAGACTCCTAGAAGAAAATATAGGGGGAGGGGGAATCTGCTTGCATTGATTTCAATTTTTTGGATAAGACATCAAAAGCATAAGCAACAAAAGCAAAAATAAACAAGTGGAACCATATCAAACTACAAGCTTCTATGCAGCAAAGAAAACAATCAACAAAATGAAAAGTTAACATATGAATGGGAGAAAATATTTATAAACCATATATCTGATACAAGGTTAATATCCAAAATATATAAGGAGCTCATACAACTCAATAGCAACAAACAACCGCAAATCGTCAAGTTTTAAAATTGACAGAGATCCTGAATATATATTTTTCCAAGAAGACATACAAATGCCCAATGTACACATGAAAAGATGCTCAGCTTCACTATAATCAAGGAAATATACATCAAAACAACATTGAGATAGCACCTCACATCTGTTATAATGGCAGCCATAAAAATGACAAGAGGCCCTAACCAGTTTGGCTCAGTGGATAGAGCATCGGCCTGCGAACTCAAGGATCCCAGGTTCAATTCCGATCAAGGACATGTACCTTGGTTGTGGGCACATCCCAGGAAGGGGTGTGCAGGAGGCAGCTGATCTATGTTTCTCTCTCATTGATGTTTCAAACTCTCTATCACTCTCTCTTCCTCTCTGTAAAAAAAAATCAATAAAATATATATATTTTTTAAAAAAACAAGAGGGAAGTGTTGGTGAATAGGTGGAGAAAAGGTAACCCTTATGTACTGTTGGTGGGAGTGTAAATTGTCATAGCCATTATGAAAAACAGTATTTAAGTTCCTCAAAACATTAAAAATAGAGCTACCATATGATCCAACAATCTCAACTCTGGCTATGTATCGAAAGGAAACAAAATCCCTATCTTGAAGAGATATTTGCTCTCCCGTGTTTATTTGCAGCATTCATTACTCACAATAGTGGAGATATGGAAAGAAGGAATAGAATGATGGTTTCCAGTTACTGGAGAGTAGAGTAGGGGGAATTGGAGTTGTTGGTCAAAGTGTACAAACTTCCAGTTACGTGATGAATAAGTTTTGGGGTGCTAAGTACAGCAGGGTGACTATAGTTAACTATAATCTATACATATAAAAGCCTAAGCAACCAGAACGCTGGAACAGCTGGAACGACCAGTCGCTATGATGTACACTGACCACCAGGGAGCAGACACTCAATGTAGAAGCTGCTGCCTGGTGGTCAGTGCACTCCTACAGCCAACATCCTGGGCCAGCCAACCTCTCCTGGTTCCTCCACAGCTGGCAGCTGGCAGCTGGCAGCTGGCAGCTGGCAGCTGGCAGCTGGCAGCTGGCAGCCGACAGGAAGGTCCCAATCATCCCCCCAGCCAGGTCTAAGGACTCCACCTATGCACAAATTTCATTCACCAGGCCTCTAGTATATTATATGCATTAAAGTTACTAGGAGAATGAATCTTAAATAGTCTCACTACAAAAAAAAAACAATGGTAGTTATGTAAGATAATGGAGCATTAACTAAGCTTACTGCAGTTATCATTTTGCAATATATACGTAGATCAAACCATCACATTGTACACCTTAAACTTAGACAGTATTATGTGTCACTTATATCTAAAAAAAAGCTGTTGGGGGGTGGGTTAAGAGAAAGAGGACTGGGGTGTAGGGACGTTAATCATACAATGACTTGTGTTCTCTATTTTTCAAAGGCTTTTATTGAAGCATTTCTCTTGGTAATGCTGCTTTCACAATTATATCACTACGAAGCATTTGAAATAACTTTTGACACTCTAAACATAAAAATTTACTCAGAGATGAGTAAGTATAGAAACTAACTTCCTTCCCTCCCATGATAACTGCTGTGGCAACAACAGGAAAAGTATATTCCCAAAGTTAAACAGGCAATGCCTCTGCTGAGACAGGATTAAATACAGAGACCCAAGTTCCAGCCAGTCAGGGACTGAACACCAATGAGAATTTCTTTAAGTGATGTAATGCTTGAATCCTGATATCCTTTTGAAAGGAGCCTGTGGTTGAAGTTTCTATAAACCAGACTGAACTGGAATTTCCTCCCATTCCAATAGCCTCCTTCTCTGCCTCCTACACAGTTTTCTTAGGTAGGTTTGTTGGAATGTAACAATGTTCTTCCCTAATGTTTGACAAACAGCACTTTTTTTGTAACTGTGATTTGCATGTGGAGTCTTTGAGTGATGCTAGTCCACTGCTCTTCCTGGACCCCTTTTATCCTTGTAAGTGCTCCATGGAAGATTCTGAAAGACACCGTCTCCTCTAGTCATCGCACTGCCTAAAAGCTGGCTCTCTCTGCGTATGTTCTTCCCACAGATCTCTGGGGTGGGGAGGCTTGTGACAAATGAAGACAGAGACCCACACTTTCAGCTCCATAGCAAGACGGAAAGCTGTTGAGATCTGCGTGGCAGCTCTTGCTGCATTCATTATCCCCTTTCCATTAGCATGTTGTTGACAACCAAATAAGTGGGACAGGTCCAGGTGACAACAAGTCTGGGGAGCTCAGGAAACCCGCTTAAGGGAACTCTGAAATCATTCACTCTCTAAAAGCCTTCCCGACGGAGCCAGGGACACACTGTGCACATGAAGAGACAAGGGTAATGTGCTCTGGATTTTGTTTTAAGTCACCCTTTTAACTTAAATCCCAGAGCTATCCAGAGAGTTAAGTTCATGAAATGGCATGAAAGTTGGTGAGGATTCTTAGAGCATGGCAAAAACTGGCTCCTCTCCCCCACTTGGCTGAGGAACAATGCACTTGTACAAACTATTTTTAGAGTTAAAGAAGTCTTTTTCTTAAAGAATTAATTCATCATTTACCACCCATTAAAGGAAACCTTAAAATCTTGGTTAACCAACAACCTCTTCCAACTTGTTCCATTTGAAATACACTAAAAAATAGCCATTCGTTTTCCAAAGTAAATGCATGCCAAACACCATAGCACTAACTGAGCTAATATATGTGAACATTCTTTGGAGACAAAAAACCCATAAAAGTAGCAAACATCAGTATGTTTAAGATCACTGGCTCTTATCATCTTTTTACCTGGGCTATTAGAGGATATTTTTTAAAAATTATTGATTGATTAAGGCAGTGTTTCCCAAAGTGTGGTACACGTACCCCCAAGGGTATGGGGAGAGATTGGTGGGGGTATGAGTTGCACTGGAGTTTGGTGGGGATATGCACTGCACCGTGCTTAGCTGTGCCTAATTCTATGTTCTCATGTCAAGACAGTCTTGTGAGGCTTGAGATGGTCCGGTGTGCAAATAAATGTTATTTATAATATAACTTTTACTTATATTTTATTATGAATAATTTTATTTTTTTGTTTATTATTATTTTGTGTATGTACCAAAAAAGAAAAAATAAATATATTTTGATTGTTATTAAAATACATCCATTTTTCTATGAGGGGTACTCAGCGTTACAAAAATTATAGAAGGGGTACACATATGTCAAAAGTTTGGGAAACACTGGATTAAGGTATTACATATGTGCCCTTATTCCCCCATTTACCCCCCACCTCCCATTCATGCCCCCACCCCCCTGTTGTCTGTGTCCATTGATTAGGCTTACATGCATGCATACAAGTCCTTTGGTTGATCTGTCCCCTTGCCCTTACTGTCCCCTACCAAGGTCCTATTAAAAAGTGATCATAAAAATAAATAAATATTCTTGAATGACTCCCTGTGGTTATAATAAGGCCCAAATCCACAGAAGATAGCACAGGCCTATCTTCTCTTCAGCCTGGTAGAGGACACTGTGGCCTCTCCATCACCAATCCTATCTTCCCACAAGCCCTGATTTTTGTTTTATAATCTCTGTGCTTCCAGGAAAGCTGACTCTTCCCTTGGCTCCGGCTCCAGAGACAGACCACCTGGCCCAGGCCAGTTAAGCAGACCATCTCTGCCTTCTCAATACTGTGTTCAGGACAGGGCATGTGACCTTCACTGCTCCCGTCAGGTTAAATCTCAAGCCTCTTATGGGGATGCTATGACAAATTTGATGTGGAAGGCAGGTGTGAGGGCTGGAGCTATAGCAACTACTTCACTACCTTAGGGACCACAAGTTAATATATGAGGGAGATTAGAACCAAGGAAACTAGAGGAACAAAGAGCTCTAATAAAGTTATGACTGGTGCCATCCTACCTCTGGATTTGCCTTTTTATCCAGCCTATACATTTCCTCTTTTATTATTATTGTAACCAAAAAGTTTTAATTAGTCAAAAAAAAGTCATATTTTGCTGCACTGTTACCTTCTTCCTCAGCCCCCATGACCTGGTTTCTGTTTCAGAACACTACTGAGCTTCTTCCGCTTGCACTGTCCTCACCAAGGCACTCTCTCTCCCTGGACTGTTTGTGCAACACCTTTCTTTCCTCCTATCATTTCTCTACTCTGCCTGCCCACTTCATTCTCATTCACCCTTAACAGTTCAGCTCAAACATCATTCCTCCAAGAAAGCTCTCAATCTAGATCAAGTTCTTATTATGTGCACCCATACCACTTACACTTTATAAGGCTTGCCACCATGATAATTAAATAATTACTAATTGAATTATTCATGACTAACGTATATCTCCCACAATTGCTATTTTATTCGCTTCTGCGATGTTTCCAGTGTGTAACACAGAGCTTCAGAGCTTTGTCCATAAAAATAATAGTAAATACAAATTAGTTGGATAAATGACTAGTGTTTAGCTGCCAAGGCTAATTGTTAAGATGTTAGTGTAGACCCGCTGATAAAAACAAAAACACATTATAAACAAATCAGTAGTTGAGAAGAAAGGGTTTAAGGAGGTAACGCGTTGCTGATCTCTGGCTGTGGATGAATACCACATGCAACAAATATTGGTTGGGCACCCACCCCTCCCAAAACAGAGACTGGGCTGAGAAGACATCATCCCTGCCCACCTGGAGCTATTTGCTGGACTCTAATTAGCAGGGCATAGAGAAAACCGCTGCTGTGAATGATTCCAAGTCACATCTATTACCCATGGCTTCAGTGCTTAGTTCACACAGGGTCACACCTACATTTTTAGCCTTTTTAAAAAGCTGGCTTTGCCTGTGTCCTAAATAACGGGAAAAACGTGGCTCTCAAAACCTCCTTCCTGAAAGTTTTCTTTGAATCTGCCTTTAACCTCTAAAGCTTGGAGACAGAGAAGAGTATAGACCGCCTCCAAGCCCATTTTCTCCAGGGGTATGAAAGCATTTTGTAAACTTCAACCCACTATCCACATGCAAGTGCTACCACAGAATCATGACTGCTGTATGACTCCCAGGCGAGAACCCGGGAAAGAGACAGAATTCTGGTGGGAAGTCAGGATGAACCAGAAGCCAGAATCAACATCAGTTCTAAACCACACAGAACAGTGATGGCTTTGGTGTCCGAGACGAGCCAGTCAATGATCCACCCAAACCCCAGCCTTGTTGCTGACTAGATTTGTGACCTTGTACATGTGCCTATGCTCTGGGAGCCACTGTTTTCCCATCTCTAATTCAGGGGTGAACACACCTCACCTCCTAGGATGAAATGAGATAAAATACCTGAAGCACTCTGCCCAAGGTCTGGCACATCGAAAGCACTCCATACACTTTAGCTCCTATTATTTTTGAGGCCACCGGGAGCAAGGCCACAGATTAGAGTGAGGACTTGGCCCCCAGCTTTTGTCTCACAGGAGCCTGCTTTATTCAGGGATGATCTGAATTGACTCCTTAAACAGATGCTTCCTTGGAGATCTAGCTGTATTGTCCCTGGGGCCCATTTTACCCTGAAACAGCAACACAGAAAGAAGGTGAGGCAGTTCAATGCCGTTGCTTCACATCGTGACAATGGCATGGCTGATGTGTCAGCCCTCCCTGTCAAAATATTACGACGATGATAATAAGTAAAATAAATTTAAAACATTTATTGATTATTATGTGTAATCATTTTCCTCTACTATCAGTGACATGCGATGTCAGATGTGATATATTTGAAAGGTATTTTAAGCAAGATAATGAATGGATTGGATTTGGGATTTGAGTATTTAACGTATTGTAGAATGAAGTTTGATGAAAAATCCCCATAGGTAGAGACATATCAATAGAAGCCCGACACTGTGAGCTAATATACAAACCAATGACATCCTTCCTACCATGGCTCCCGCACACACAAGATGAGAGAGGAAATCAGAGCATGCTGTTAAAATTGCTCACACCATTCGGGGTAGACATCAATAACCTGGCATGCATAAAAAAAAAAAAAAAAAAAAAAAAAAAAAACTTGGGACAATTGTGCTTAGGGTCATTTGCTCTTCATTGTATACCAACCTCATCACCATGAGCCATCCTCTTTTAACTGCTGGTTTCTTGAGCAAGGATGGGGCCTGGCTGGGGCAAAAACGTGCTCAGCCAAACCACTACCTCTGGGCCTCATCAAGGATGACATCACAGAGTCACGAGCAAAGGCTTTGACAGTGACGAAAGCCACGTGCTCCAGAAGATGAAAGGCCCGATGCCATTCCTCACCGCAAGCGGCCATCAGTCCAAAACCGGTGCGGAAAGCAAGGCGAAGGGGAAAGGGAACAGGGCCCCGATGACAATTAGAGATTTCCTGACAGGGCCCAGGCTAAACGAGTTATAGAGGCAATTACCCTCAAATTTTGAAGCAGCCATTTCCTCAGTAACCCAGCCCGACCTGACACCCACGCTGAGATTGCCATAAGCTGGGAATTTATGGTGTTGGAACGCCAGTTTAGCATACATTACCTCAGGGAACAGATTTAAACCACTGGTGTTTTTAAAAAATTATGCAACAACAACAACAACAAAATGAGTTTATGCAAACGCAGGACCAATTGCAGAACGGGGCCCTCTAAGTCTTTATCTCCAAAGACACGGCACTCCTTCTCGCCTACCCCTTGTCTCTCGCCGGATGAAGATTCACAGCGTTAATACATAATAACTGTATCTCACTCCATTACAGGTACTTCAAGGCCGCTCCGCATAAACGATACGCACGGCTTTGTGTCTTCATCTTTAAAACGACCAGATACCTTGGTCACAGACATCTGTTAGGTTTAATGCACCCCCTGCCATAAAAGTGTTGCTTAAGACTAATGAACAAACGAATGTTTGTTTAAACCTCTTTGTGAAAATCAAACAAGCTTTCAACAGCTATTCATATATTTATTGTTGGATGTGAATCATCACTTAGGTGCTTTGCCCTGAACTATTACCAGCTAATGCTTGTAGTTTCATGGCACTGATTCACTGGCTGTGGTTTCTGTTGGGATTTTTCCCCCCCGTCTCGTTGCTTTCTGTCAATGCCGTCTCCAGAAGGGGTCTGAATGAGAAGTGCCACGGTGTTGCTGGCAGAACTGACAGCAGTTGTGTCTGGCATAGGCCAGGTGTGGTCTGCAGAGGGGTCACGGCCTCCAGGGACTGCCCAGCGAGAGCCGCACCGCACCCAGCAGCTGCCCACGGGGATTGCACGGGGAGACCCTCCCGAGCACATGAGCACAACCAGGGCGCACACCCTGCCGCTACCCCCGCCCTTCCTCACAAAGTAGCTGTTTTGTCAGACTCAGCAGCACCTGAAAAGCTCCCACAAGATTTACCCATTGTATTAAATAACAGGTTTTAGAAGCCGAGAACTGTTATTCTAGTGTTGCTGGGTGTCATTAAGGTTGCACGTCTATGCTTGTTTAATTTTTCTTCTGCCATTAAGCAAACTAAATGCTCAGAGATTTTTTTCCTGTCTCAGTGGGGTCCACCCAGAATAGAAAAGAGAATAAGTGTTCCAGGGTTGTGTAACTGGGTTTTTTTTTTGTTGCTTTCATTATAAGGAAGGAATTAAAAATCCCTCCTAGTCAGTACTTAAAATATCAAAGTCATTGTTTAATGCCTTTGAGTCACTGTAGAACTAATTCAATTGCACAGTGTAGCGCCGTTTCACGGTGTGTGAAACACAGATAGTACACAGAAGTGATTGCAAAGTTGAATAAACACCAAATTAGTTTTAAAAGTCTGCAACTTCCCGGCGGAGTCTTTCAAACTGAACGCACTGTTGTCTGACAAAGGCGATGGCCGCCCAAAGGTTGCACTACCTCCCACTTCTGTTAATGTGAGGGGCTGTCCCCTGGCTCTGTGGCACCTGGAGGAGGCGGCTGCCCTCTGAGAGCATGTGTGCTGACAGCTCAACATACCTGCCTGCCTGTCACTCTGGAGACGTCATAACGTGGCTTGATGTGGGCAAGTGAGGGACCAGCAGGGCAGGTGACAGAAAGGCTGTGGCCAAATGAGGGACCCAGGACAACTTTGAAAGCAGTTTGATGTAGGTTAATATTGTGACTAACGAGTAAGATAATCAGAGGGAAGGCTTCAGCCCTGCTGCTTTCTGGCCATCAGGCCATGTTCGAGCAACTTCTTATCTGAGTCCATAGTCAGTAACAAGAGTGTGTATGTGACAGGCACTGTTCTGAGCCCTGACGTGCTGGGGACACATTATCAAACAAAAGAAGTAAGGCCATGTCCAGTTATGTTTGCTATAAACAATCATAGAAATTAAAAAATTTCTGATTGCTTAGATGTGCCAAACATTGCGCTAAGGACAAAAGCTACAAATGCGCCCAAACCACAGTCCCCATCCTCACTCATTCACTCAAAAAATATTTGTGACGATCTATTGCATCAGGCATTGGAAATCTATAACAATAAAAGCATAATATGCTAATCAGACAGGATGGCCGAATGACCTTCCAGACGAAGCTAGGGCTGTGAGGGCCGAGCCCCTTGCCCGAATTTTGTGCATTGGGCCTCATGTATAACAAATAAGAGATTAAATCTCTTGCTTCATAAAGCTTTTATTCTGATCAGGAAAGGTAAACAATAAGCCACTAAATGGCTTTAAATCTTTGCTCAAATATCCCTTTCTCAAAAGGCTATTTGACTACCCAGGTAAAATTTCAACCACTGCCCAGCGTCCATTCCCCTTTATCCTGTTGGGATGGTTAATTTTCTATATCAGCTTGCCTGAGCCATGTGGTGGCCAAATAGTTTTCCAAATATTACTCTGGGTGTGAGGATGTTTTGGGATGAGATTAACATTTGAGTCAGTAGACTGAGTCAGGCAGATTCCCCACCCTAACGTGGGTGGGCCTCATCCAATCCGCTAAAGGCCTGAATGGAATGAAAATGCAGACCCTTTCTTGAGAGACAAGGAATTCTCCTGCCTGGCCATCCTCAAACTGGGACGTCAGCTTCTGCCTGCCTTTGGACTTGTATTGGAACATTGGCTCTTTATGGGTCTGGGGCCTGTCAGCCCTCAGGTGGGAACTACACCATTGGCTGTCTATGTCTCCACCTTGCTGACTGCCAACCTCAGGACTTCCCAGCGTTCATAATCAGGTGAGTCAATCCTTATAAGTACCTATGAGCATCCTGTGGGTTCTGAACTCTGACGAATGTGTCTGTCTTTTCTCCATCACACATCACTTTCCAGCATATTAACTCATCTATTATATTCCTGGTTTATTATTTATTTCCTCCAATAAAATGTAAGTTTCACAAGGGACGTGCTCATTGATATAAGGCTGGAACCTAGTAGTCACTTAATGAATAACTGTTGAGGGAATAAACAAATAAATATAATGTGCCAAGCGGAGATAAGTACAGTGAAGAAAAATTAAACTGGGTAAAGGAAATCGAGGGAACCAATAGCAGTTCTTTTTATAGAAGGTGGTCATATCCTGGAGAGACAATGATCATTGTTTCTGCACTGACCACACTATGTTTTTGGCTTTCAAACGGCAACTGTTTAAATTCTTCTTCTTTAAATTAAGCTTTTTTTTATTTTGAAATCCTTGTATATTCATAAGAGTTGGAAAAAATAACAAAGAGAGATCCCATGTACCTCCTACCCAATTTCCCCCAATACTAACAGCCTGCAAAACAATAGTGCAGTATCACAACCAATATATGGACATTGATGCAATCCATTAATCTTATTCATATTTTCCCAGGTTTGCTTCCCTCACCCAGGCAACCACTACTCAGTCCTCCATTGCTGTACTTTTCCCTAACTGGGCACTTTTGAGAGCAAAGGCAGACACTATTAATAATTAGTGCAGGACAACTGGCAAATGAGGACTGTCCCTGGCAAAACATGAAAGATGTTCATCTATTTATTATAGAATAACTAAAAACCCAGTGCACAAAATTCATGCACTGGGGGTGAAGAGTTCCTCAGCCCAACCTGCCCCCTCTCACAGTCCAGGAGCCCTCAGGGGATGTCTTACTAATGGCTTAAGCCACAGTCTGACTTCCCTCTGCAGGAGGTGACCAGGCTGATCAGGAGTAGGTGCCACCCTCATCACCCTACTGCTGATGCCAGTGCTGGCGACCACAGCTGCCAAGGTGTTTTCATCAACACAGACTCCAGTCCCTTCACCAAAAAAAATGACAACTTTCTTTAGGCATTTTCAAAATGTCTCTTTCATAGGATATGACTTTTCTTTCTTTCTTTCTTTCTTTCTTTCTTTCTTTCTTTCTTTCTTTCTTTCTTTGTTTCTTTCCTCACCTGAGGATATTTTTTCATTGATTTTTAGAGAGTGTGGAAGAGAGGGAAAGACAGAGAGAAACATCAATGTGAGAGGCACATTTTGATCGGTTGCCTCCTGCATGAGCCCTGACCTGGGCCCAGCCAGGGAGGAGCCTGAAACCTGGGCACATGTCCTTGACCAGAACTGAACCCAGACCCTGTGATCCACAGGCTGTGAGGCTCTACTCACTGAGCCAAACAGGCTAGGGCAGGATGTGACATTTCTTAGCCCCTCCAGCAGCAGACCTATATTTTTGTTTCTGTTTTTGTTTTGTTTTTTTCCTTCAAGCATGAGGTGGAAAAACCCTTCATCGCCTTCTTGAATTCTTATTACCCAAGTTGCCAAGAACACTGTGAATGGTGTACCAGAAGCTTAGCCAATGAGCGGTCAGAAAAAGTGTTTCCTCTGCAGCTCACCTGCAGAGGCGGGACTGCCGGTGGGCCACGGCTAGCAGGCCCTCTTCTTTTCGGGCTCTCCCTAAGCTGTGGAGGCCGTGGGCAGGCCTGCCCTATGGGCCGAGGCCTGTGACATCTGTGTCTTGCCTCACCTTGCATGCACAGCCTCCTCCTGAGAGGTCATAACGTTACAGCATCCCAGACAATTTGCATATGTAAATTAACCATCACTCTGCTACACAAGCCAGGCCCACCAGCCACACCCACCAGAGTGAGTATGCAAATTAACCCAACAAATATGGCAGTTAATTTGCATACGCGCAGTGAGCCAGGAGTGAAGACTGAAGACAGCATAGAAGGAAGAGGGAGGGAAAGTGGAAAGCAAGGCAGCTGTGGCTGCTGGAGGGAAAGCACTGGCAGTGCCTGAGGGTTGGGGTGGGTGAGGTGCACTGCAGTGGCTGGTCAGGTGGGCGGGGTGGGGTGCGCAGCAGCTGCAAGCACACTGCCCCAGAGGCAGCGGCAGCAGGTACAGCAAAAGCACGCGCAGCCATGGAGGCAGCGGCAATGGTGGACACAGTGGGTCCGGCATACGGGGCAAGGCACGCAGGGGTGGTGGCAGCTCTTGCAGCTGCAGAGATGGTGGCGGCAGTGGCCTCTGGTGGGATGGGTGGGATGGGCCAAAGCTGGAGAGGTGGGGGGGGGGCAGAAGAGGTGGCAGTGGCGGGAGGGAAGCTCGCGGAAAGTCTTGCAGGAATTTTCCTGCACCAGGTGCCTAGTATATATATACTATACATATACATATATATAATGACACTTGCCATCAGTCATGGAATGCTTATAATATGCTAGGCACTGTGCTGAGCCTTCTCCACATTATCATTTCTCAAATTCACAGCAGTCAGTCGTATGAGGCCAATACTGTTATCATTTACATTTTACAGATGAGGAAACTGAGACCAGGTTGCATTATGACACCTTCCCAAGGTCACCAAGAGTACAGCTTTTAGAACCAGGAATCATAATTGATCTGTCTGGTTCCAGAATGTACCTTTTTAACTCCTGCATATTAGACAAATAATTACAACCACTATGTTGTTAAATAATTACAAGGTAGCAAAGTGTTTTGAAGGAGAAATAGAAAGTGCTACTGAAGCATAAAATGGGAATTAGAAAAAATACTTACCTCACACAGAATTATAGTAAGAATTTAAAAATATTAGTTGGAGAGTTTGTATATCAAAAACAACCTTTAAAAGTGTTCAGCATTGTCAACCTGTACGTCAGAAAAAATGGCCTTAAGTGGACATTCATCATCTTGAATTTCCAACATTTTAAGAGCAATCTCCTCAAAAGTGCTGTAGCTTTTCATATATTCTTTGAGATGCTGACATAGAACATTGGGTTTAAAACTTTAAAAAATCTACAGTTTCCAACTGCAAGCCACAGGCAGGGGCCCATTCAGCTTGACACCCTAAACTGAGTAGCAGAGTTCACCCCACAAAGGAAATTGTTTCTGATCCAGAAGCAATTATATCAAGTTTCACCCCATGTTTTCTCAAAGGGAGGAGCATTAAAGATACCTTAGCATATACTTAAAACTAAATATTATCTGTAAGAAAACCTTGATATCTCAATGAAGCAGTGAGAAAACAGAAGAGTATAGCACTGAGCTCTAGCTGATTTGGCTGAGTGGACAGGAGCCTCAGCCCATGGACTGGAGGGTCCTGGGTTCAGTTCTGCTCAAGGGCACATACTTCAGTTGCAGGCTCGATTCCCAGCCCATGTTGGGGTACATGTGAGAGGCAACAATTGATGTCTCTCTCACATTGATGTTTATCTCTTTCGTCTCTCTCCCTCCTTTCCACTCTCTCTAAGAATCAATGGGAATATATCCTCAGGTGAGAATTAACAAAACAAAACAAAACAAAAAATGAGCACAGCACCGGGCTAATTCAGAATATTGAAGACAGAATCTCTTGAAATACCTGTGCTCAGACTTTCCAGTTCTAAGCTTCTGGATTTTCTAAGATTTGATCCTGTGCCTATGCTGGGAAGTCAGAATGAAGGGATCTAATAAAAGAGAAGATGATCCACCCATAAAGTCAGCTACAGTGGTTAGGGTAAGGGTTGGTGATGGCGGGGAAAGAGACAAAAATCACTTTATGGTCCCATAGACTCTGCTTTGAAATGAACATTACATTGTAACTAAGAGACTGAGTTTGAGTCCAAGCTCCACTAATATAGCTGGGTGTTCCCAAGCTAAGCCCCCAAGTCCCAGTTTCCTCATCTCTAAAATAGAATAAAAATACTTAATGGACCATGTCTAACCACTATGCTATATACACATGGAACTAATGTGATGTTCAACTGTAATGGAAAAAAATTTTAATAGCTAATTTTAATAGGCAAAGTTGTATGGAAATTAGATCAAAGTGTGCTCTGTATATACTTTAAAATTTTATATAAATAATGCCATTCTGCCAGGCCAGTATCTCTCAGTGTTTGAGGATCGATCATCCTTTGAACCAGGAGGTATTGGTTTGATTCCTGGTCTGACACATGCCTGGGTTGCTGGCTCGATCTCCATTGCGGGGCATGCAGGAAGCAGCCAATCAATGGTTCTCTCTCATCATTGATGTTTTTGTCTCTTTCTCCCTCTTCCTCTCTGAAGTCAATAAAAATATATTTATAAATAAATAAATAAAGGCATTATTTTTATTTGAGAAATTGAAGAGAAGGATGCAGAGACCAGGAGAGAAGATAAAAGGATGAAGCCCCTCCCCCCCCCCCCCCACATACAGGAATTCCTAAAGGAAGGGCTTATACAGGACCTGCAGGCTAAGGTCTTTAGGCCCTTTGGGAGCAGAAAGCACTCTGCTTAGAAAGTTGCACCTTGAGAAATCTCTGCACTCCATTTTTTTCTAATGAGTAGGATTTTTCTTTTTTTTAATTTTATCTTATCTTATAACCCTTTTCCCAGACTAGAATGATTTTTTTCCTGGTTTCACTCTAAGATGGTAGACAGTGGACACAGGATGGGCCATTCTCACTCCAGCCAGGTCTCTGTTCAAAGATCACCTTCTCAGACAGGCCATGGCTTATTTTAAGTAGATCACACTATCAAAATTAGCAGCCTCCCCTGCACACAATCGAACTCTTACCTCCCTTTAAGTTCCCTATCACTCCTTAACATGATTTTGCATGTTGATTTGTTTGTTCATTGCATGTTCCTTCACTTAAATGTAAGTGCCATGGGGCAGAAAGATCTTGTCTGTTTTGATCACTGATATCTAAGATGGTGATCAATACTAGATGCTCAATAAATATTTTTCAGTACTATAAATGAATGAATGAATGGATTTCATTCTCACCTTTATTCTATTGACATTCTTTCATCCTAGTTGCCTTGGGTGAATCTGAAGTTTCTTTTGCTTCTTGGCACGCTGTTTATTGTATTTCTCTGTCATTTGAAGCTTTTCCTTCCTTATTTTGGGTTTTCCAAAAGTAGAGCTTGAAACAAGGGCTTCAGTACCAGTGGCGATCCCATGAGTAGACAGAACGGGGAGAACGAGGCAAGGAATGAAGAGGAACTAATGAAAGCATGTCTTACCCAGGTCACCAATGTGGGCAGGGGGCACTCAGTTCTGCCTGGATTTCCTGAGAGATACACAGGATACTTTCCAAAATATGGAGGATGGCGCATTAATCCACACAAACTGAGAAGTTTTAAAATAAATGTAGTGCTTGCCCTTGAAAAATTTTACTCAGAGTGAAAATGAAAACAAGAAATGCTTATGACCTATTTATTGTACCAAAGGGAATTAAATTTTATTGAGTGCCAAACATGAGTTAGACACTGTGCTAGGTGATTGATATAAATTATCTTATTTCATTACAGCAAGAGGAGCTGCTGTGTATGGATTTCTGCCATTTAACTAGGTTCTTCACATACATGACCTCACCTATCCTCCCAACAATCAAATAAGGGTTTTTATCTTCATTTAAGAGAAGAAAAAAGTGAGACCTAGAGAAAAGAAGTAATTTGCCCTGGGTCACATCATGAATACATGTCAGGCCTTTCTGACTCTACAGCTTTTCCCATGGAAAAGGGTAACATTTGAGTGACTGTGAACGCAGACATGAAATAATTCAGAGATGAGAAAGCATTATAGATTAGAATTTTTTAACAGGATTTTATTAAAAAGGTGCATCTTGGTTAAGTGTTTTAAAAGGTTTACATGGACAGGGCAGAAATGGAGAGGAGAAAGGAGATGACTCTGTGCCAAGAAGATAGTTGGAGAGAAAAATGGGAAGATGGGGTAACTGGCCTCAGGGAGCTGAACTCGTTCATGGAGTCACCAGTTGCTCAACCAGGTTATCTTTCATAAATAAGAAGCATCGCATGGAATTATGGAACATGAAAGATGGGGATTTAGAACAGGATCTAGGTCAAAGACAAAAGAAGGAAAAAAAATTTAAACAAAGAACAAAATCCAGATTGTAGTGATGACTCTGGGGCCTTTAAACCCTAAAAACAACTTATTTTTCAAAGTGTATTTGAAAAGACATATATTCCATTTGTGCAGCCTGACAACAGTGGAATGCTAATAACCTTTAATTTCCTTGACTTCTAACCTTCTTAACCTGCTGTGCTGCTGGAACGGCATTGTAAATCAAGATATGCTGCATTGTATGGGCAACATGTGTATTGAGTCATTCCGAACCGCCTGGTGGTTTTTAAAAACACATTACTATTTGTGCTGTTTTTTATTTTTCATACGTCTTTCTTCTCACGCATGCTGCAACTGGTTAATCCAGGCATCAAAACAACGCACAATAAAGAAGAAAGTGAAAGAGGAACTCGGAAAATGGTGAGGGAGGCCAACATATCCCTGACATCCCTCCCTTTCCCAACTGTTCTGAATGTTTTTCCATTTTTCAATTTAGAAAAAAAAATTGGAATATTGCCTTGGGTCTACTAAATCATTAGCAAATTAAGACCCTGTTTTTAATAACATTTAACTTGTAAATAATGCATTAATTGACTAGCCTGAATGTTAGCTTGCGCATTGGAGACTGTGCTACTAAATTTGTAATGAAAGAAATGTGCTGTAACAGTAGGCTATATGGTGACTATAACAGATTAAATATGACAGTTGATATTTGTGAAAATGGGGCTATAATTAGAGGACACCTGCAGCTGTTTTCCAACCAAAACAACAGAAATTAAACATGCATAAAGTGTGTACGTGGATGTCACATTTTCTGGTGGCTCGTTTCTTTTGTTTTCCGGGAGTTTTGTGGGGTTTTTTGTGTGTGTGTTGTTTTTTCCCCTATCTCTTTGTCAGGTCATATGTCTAAGCAAGCAACAAGTAGCTGTTTGTGGACACACTTTATTGGATCTCTAAGTGATACATCCTGGGGAGGAAAGAAAAAGAACATGAATCTTTTTCCCTAAGAGTTAGGAGGTGCTAAAATACATGACTGATGACCCAGCATATTTATAATGCTCGATATTAGAGGAAGCCATGTGAGAAAGAGCCAGCAGTCTTCTGTGTTTTGCCTGCCTTGCCCCCAACTATCAGGTAGGATTTCTAAGATAAATACTTGAAGAATGTGGCACTTTACAAGTTATACATTATTTAAAATGTATATGGTAGAAGGTAGGGTAGACACATTGCTGGAGGTGGAGATTAAATTTATTATTAGCGATGACTAATAATACACTAAGTGCTAAAATTTCATTAGTTCATTCTCTCATTCACTCAACAAATATAGACAAGTATGTTAAGGTAGGCCCTGGGACACACAACTGAATAAAGAGAAAGGGAGATCGTGCAGGTCCGAGAAAGGGCTGCACTACTAAGAAGTAAATCTTGGTCCATCCTGTCAAATGCCACAGGGAAGTTAAGTAAGATAAAGACAGAAAAGCTCCCATTGAATTTGTCTATCAAAGGTTATTAGTGACCTTGGCAAACATAGTTTCAGTGGAGTGTCGGGGACAGAAACCAGATTACAGCATGTTACACAATGAATAGAGGGAGAATGTGGACAGAGTGAGTTAAGACTGCTTTCAAAAGCCTGACCATGAAAAAACCAACAGAGGAAAGAGTATGGGGAGGAGAGAGAGAGAGAGAGAGAGAGAGAGAGAGAGAGAGAGAGAATAATAAAACACAAAGAGTCAATTTTCTAAAGACAGGAGTAAGTTGTTCATACCCAGTAGCGGTCATAGCCATTGCATCCAGAGACACATGGCACATTAACATATATGTGGGCGCCGAAACCGGTTTGGCTCAGTGGTGGAGCGTCGGCCTGCGGACTGAAGGGTCCCAGGTTCGATTTCGGTCAAGGGCATGTACCTTGGTTGCGGGCACATCCCCAGTGGGGGGGGGTGCAAGAGGCGGCTGATCGATGTTTCTCCCTCATTGATGTTTCTAAGTCTCTATCCCTCTCTCTTCCTCTCTGTAAAAAATCAATAAAATATATTTTTTTAAAAACATATATGTGGACATCTCAATCCCCCCCACACACACACACACACACTTTTTTCCTATCACACAGGTTGAAATTCTCTTCCAAATTACAATTCTCATTTAATATGCTAATTAGCCTTCATTTTAAAAAGGATCTTATTAAAGCTTGGATATACATTGAACTCTTTCACATATTGTCCGAGATTTGCTATTAACTTGGTCAATAGTCTGCATTTTTCTGCATGAGAATTTTTACAATTTACTATCTCATTACAATTGGATTAGACTGAACCGTATGAAATCGCCACCCTTGTAGGCCAAAACAGCTGAACGTTGGCGATTACAGATGGTTTAAAATCAGATGGAGACTTCAGAGTTCATAGTATTTCAGTATCATTTTGAATGAGACATAAGATGAGAATAAAGAAAGTTAAAACAAAGGGTATGGAGTGAGTAAAAAATGTAGTAATCCTTTCGTCTGGGTTAGGTGTGTGTTCCCAAGGGAAATAATTTTTGAGCATGTAGTTTGAGAGTAATAATAACACTTTTAAGGCATATAGATGGCTCAGGGGATCAATTGGGATTTAGGGAGTAGGGTTTTTACCTGCAATCTGTTCAAGTTAGTCAGACTAACTTGCAATTTTACGAAGTTAACCATTTTACAGATCTGAGACCAACACACCAAAGAAAATTCTCTTACAATTGGGCGTCTGGGCAATTCTTGGCAAGTCTTATATCCTCATTGTAATGTGATTGCTCCAGCTTTAAGATGCTGGCATGGGTTACCTGCTCAGTCTCAGTTCAATGTGAGAAGTCTAGAATTCTAAGTCAGAATCAAGACAGTCCTGGTGTAGTCAGCTAGGAAAAGTAATTTTTCCAAACGGCCTGCTCTAAAAATAAACCTAAGGAAGTCTCAGGGGACAGCTACTCAGGCCCCTTCATAGACACTAAATTCACTGCGGTGGGAGGTTGAGATAAACTAGGGGGAAAACACACACACATACAAAAAAAAATCTACAACCTGAAGAAGGAAAAACACCGTAATGAGGGCACCAGTGGTGAGTTGATGGGAGTTAAGCTACCACTGGGAATGCATTACCTGAGTGTTTTCTCCAGAGCAGGGTCATTGGACAACTCTAGGAGGAGAAATTCCCACAGCAGTGCACAATTTGGGCTCTGGCTAAGTTCTTGGAATGTCCTTTGCCAGCTGTCAGAATGTCATAATCATAAACAAAAAGGAAAAGACTCACTAAGGTGAAACTAAAGAACAAATAGCAACAGAGCCTGGTGCCTTTGTGTGAACAGAGAAACATGGAAATGTTTAAACCAACATACCAGGCATCCATGTCAGCCTTGATACCATCATGGCTGGTCTTGAGCTTCTCATCTCTATGAGGCCATAGCAAGGTGATCACTCAGAGCAGCCCACTGCTTCCTGCAGGGCACCATACATGACACGGGAGTTTTGAGTGATAGGCCTTGGTTACATAGTGTCTTAGAGAAATACCCCAGCTCTTTATCAAGCTATAAAATTCTTCCTTCTCAACAAAGAATACATACGGAATTCTCCACCTTACCTGGATTTTTATTTTACTGAAGTGAAGGCAGAGCTCTTTCCTCTATCATATTATATTTATATCATTACAAAATTGGTCACAGAACTTAAGAAGGTCCCACTAAACAGTTCTGGATGGTACTCTCTCTTCCAGCTTATAAGATATATTTTGTAAAACTCAGCATAGTTGCCTTTGATATTATAATACCTATAATGCATATGATAGAACATCTGGCCTGCCTCCCTGAAACTAAGACATTTCCTAAATTCTAAAGCTAAATTACCTAACCCACAGGGTTAGACATAAAATTGCACCCAGAAATTCATACCCGGTGTCTAATCACCCTGAGGTTACTCCTGGGTTCTAAATGTCAATTGTGTTTGGGAAGAAGTAACTTGACCCATTGTGTTGCTTGAGAAGGATTTCTCTTGCCACACATGAAAAAGGTTGTGGCTAATTATATAATTGTTCCAAACTATTTGCTCCTCCCTAAAAAAAATGTCGTATTTCCCATCCCATTGCCATCAAGCTTGGCCATATGACTTGCTTTGACCAATGCAATGTGAGCAGAAGTGACAATTACCATTTCTATGCAAAAACTTTGAAAACCATCTTGTAGTTCTACCATTGCTCTTAGAACAATATGACCTAAATGTTGACTCCTTCAACTCAGAATGAAGATATGTGGTCTACCACCAACAGGTAACAAAAAAGAAAAATAAATCCTGATTTTTCTAAACCTCTGAGAACTTGAGGTTGTTTGCTATCAGAAAAAGCTGCCCAATACAAAAGTAAAACAAGCCCATCAGGTACAAGAAGTGGCTCTGCTTCCTGAAACCCGTAGGCTACCAACTAGTTGAATCTCAGCACATAATAAGGAAAGGAATCATGGGGAAGAGTTGGTGCTACAAGGATGTCTCACTGTGAGGACACCAGTTTAAAAAAGAACAGTAATATCTGACTTAAGAAAACTAAAGGGTTTACCTCAGGGATGTCTTTAATTCCCTCCAGCAGTTGTTCTATATTTCTCTAGGCCAAAAGCCCTGATACTCCCCTAGACAACATACCTACTCCTTTATCTTCAGACCTCTAACCAACTTTGTCACCCGCACTCTGGGCTGGTGATTTTACTTCCTAGTTCACTGAGAAAATGGCAGCAATCAAGAGAACTTCACTCACCCGTCACCACATCTACCCTCCTACCTGATTCTGTGCCTGTTTCCTTAGCCCTCTCTCCTAGCCATTCTTCTATGAAGACCAACCTCTCCATTTGCCACTGGATCCCAGCACACACACCTACTAAAAGGCATTGCTCCAGAAATGTTTTCTCTATTTAATCACTCTCTTCAACATTTAAACTTTTTTTCTCATATATTTTAAAAATATAGCTTTACTGCAGTTCCCTACTAGCTACTCCCCTTTCTCACATCTCCTGTATGGCAAAACTCTTTGTAAGGCCCTAAGCCAGCAGTCATCCCTCAGTCCTTGCCTTACCCAATCAGTCTTTAACATGGGACATAATCACTGCCTAATCTTTGAAACATTTTTTTTCTCACTCCCTGCATGTTTGGTTTTATCCCTACTTCTCTGGGCACTCTTCTTTGTCTTCCCTTGATGTTCCTCTTCATCTCTCCTTCGGTCTCCTCAGGCTCACTACTGGGACCATATGCTTACTCTGAGCTTAGCCAATCTTCTGGCTTTAATGCATTTATACTTCCAGCTTGTCTCTCTCCCCTGAAATCCACAATCATGTATTCATGGCACATGATACATGCATAAATTAGATACCTAATAGACACCTAATAGTTAACTTGTGTAAAACTAAACTCTTAATAGCTCCACCACCACCATCAAATCTGCTCCTCCCACAGTCTTTGCCATTTCAGTATTAGCCACTCTTAGTTCAAGTCAAAACCCTTGGAAGTTTCCCTGACCCCTCATTACCTCCATCATACATAACCATCCAGCAAATTCTGTCCATACTTCCTTCAGAATGTAACCAGAATCCCATCACTCCTCATTTCCTCTCTTGCTACCATTCTAGTCTGAGCCACCGCCATCACTTGCCTGGATTAGTGCAATGGCCTCTGAACTATTCTTCTTTTTCCTGTCCTTGGCCTTTTTTAGTCTACTTTGTATATAGCAATAAAGGTGTTTTACTAAAACATGTCAGATGGCACTCACTGCTCAACATCCTCCTGCTCTTTCCTCTAATCTCCCCTCCTACTACCCTTTCCTTCACTTACTCTATTCCACGTATGCTAGCTTCCCTGTTACTCTTCAAACACATCAGGTGCACTGTGATCTCAGCACTTCTGTACTTGCTGTTCCCTCTGCCTGGAATGCTCTCATACGTGCTTTCACTTTCTTCATGAAATAGGAAGCCAAGTCCCCACCGCTCTTTTGCTGCTGACTTCCTTCAGAGCTTTGCTCAGTGAGCTCTCCCCGCGTCACCTTCTCTAATGTTGCAAACCCCTCACAGCATGTTCCACCCTCCTTCCCCACTTTATTCTTCTACAAAACACCTGTGATCATCTAACAGATCATATATTTATTTTACTGCCTGTATCCACAACATAGAAGGTAAGCTTCCTTCACACAAGATTGTTTTTTGTTTTTGTTTTTTACATTTCTCCATCCCAAATACCTAGAATAGGATCTAGTAATAGGAGCTTCAACAGACATTTATTGGAAAAATAATTAAACTTTTTTTTCTTTACAAATTTCCTTCATGATGGCTGGGTTCAGTATTCATTTTTTAATAGTGATTTCCCTCATGTCTGTGATTAGTTTTTCAGTCTCTATGGTCATTCTACTACTTAGGATTTTTCAGGTCCAAAAACATTGTTGTCATTTTCCAAACTTATCCTCCAGTCTGCATCTTCACTTCCTTCATAGGTGGGTGTATTTATGTGTATTTAGTGCTTCATCTCCTTTCCTTGAGTGATAAGAGAATATTAAATTTGAGATGAGTTTAGAATTTATCTTGTTCCACTCTCTCACTTGACACAAAAGGAAACTTTGTTCTAGAGGAGGGAAGAAACTTTTCAAGGTTGCACACCTAATTTCTTAGTTAATAGCACAGCAGGGCCAGAAGCCCTGGCCTCCAGCCCACCCTCTTCCCATAATACCAACCACCTCATCTTCCTTCTGGCTTCTGTAGGTAAACTAGTTTCTGCTAATTCTTCTATTTCTTTTATTTTTTCTCTCCTCTTATATCACTTTGATAGCTTCATAAATCTGTTTTTATCTCATTTTGCAAGAATATTTGTATAAAATAAAAGGGAAGATTTCTGTAGAATTTATACAAAACCCCTACAGACTCTACTAAAGATTTCATTAGGTTCTTTTATGATGTATTATGTATAAATATGCAAAAGATGGTTTGAATTTAAACTTGAGAACAAAAATGTTTCAGAAACTATGATTAAGATGTTAATAAAGGCATCAGCCTCAAAAAGGTGTTGCAAAGATTCAGTAAGAAAATGTACATCACCGAGCACACAGGAAAGACAGATGAAACATGCACTATGGCATGAAGTTGTATGTTTAAAGTGTGTGTACCAGAGTGTCTATGTGGCCCTATTAATTCTACACAATACAGAAACCCAATTTTCTCTCTCATTAGAAAAACATGGTGAATTTGTAATGGCACAATTAGCTATAATAATTTATCATTCTACTTCCTAGAGCACTTTAGAGCATACTTTCTTGAAAACTATTAAAAAAAAACAAAACAAAAAAAAACAGGCACAGCATCCCCATGAGCTAGTGCCAGCAGTTAGCAGCATCTCCATTGTGTCTAGGATGGAAACTAAAAGCTAAAACCTTAGCTCAAACACAGCCAAGCAATGGGAGAAATAGAAACAAAAGCTTGACCCTCTAAATGCTTATCTGGAGTTAGTTTATTGAGTCAGACAGTCTTATAAATATTAGTAAATAATACAAAATAAAAAAAACTAAACATTACTTTTTTATAGTATTAAAATTTTTGACATTTTTCTCACAGAGAGATGGGGCCTATATTCCATGCCCTTGAATTTGGATGCCTCTGTGATTATTTGGCCAATAAAATATAGCAAAAGTGAAGCTAGGCCAGATTCCAGGCCTGGGGTTTAAGAAACTGGCAATTTGCATACCCTACCTCTGGAAATGCTTCTTCTGGGAACCTGGATCACTAATAAGAAGTCCTACCACCCTAAAGCCACCAGGCTAGGGAGGCCAAATGTAGACACTCCAGTCAACAGTCCCAGCTGAGCACTGCATTACAGGTCAAATTGCCATGATGGTAATCATGTGAGTGAAGCCACACCAAACCCTAGAGACAAGCCATTCACCAGCGGAAGACCACTCAGTGACCTCACTCAATTCAGCATGGAGCAGAACATCAGTGAGCTGAGCCAGGCCTGAATTCCCGAGCAATAAAATCCTCCTATCATAAAACAATTGTCATTTTAGCTACTAAGTTTAGGGGTCATCTATTGTGTAGCAACAGCTAGCAGGAACAGAATTTGATACCGAGAAGTGGAGTGCTGCCATAACAAAGCCTGAAAACATAGAGTAGTGGTTTGGAACCAGACAGGACAAAAGGTGGAGAGACCCTGGGGACACTGTCTAGTGAAGGCTGGAAGGACCTGGGGAGACTGTTGGTGAAAACTCAGAAAATATTAGAGTACTTGCTATTGGACGCTGGAGAAAAAGTGACTCTGGTTATGAAGTGGCAGAAATTTTGGCGATACTCGTGCCTGTGACAATGTAGTCTATAGAAAATAGACCTAATGAATGGGCTGAATTTTCATGTCTGGAAGGAATGCTAAAGTGTCCATTTTTATTTTTTTATTTTGGGCATATATGATATAAGACAGATATAGAAAAGTAAAGTGAAAAAGGAGTTGTAATACTATATATAATAATATTAATAATTTATTAATATTATGACTGCATAATTTCTAGGAAGCAGGATTGAAACCTAATCAAAGAATATCAACGCATGGCTAGCAAGATTTCAGAAGTGATGTAGACTAGGGACTGCTCTGTGCTATTTTCTCCATTTTTAATGAGAATGCCCATCCATTTGTTTTATTGTCTTACTATTATATGTTGAGAACAGTGGACAAAATATAATAATCTGTTACTTTCATTTACAAGTTTTTAGGTTGAATAATGTGAATAACCAAAGAGTGGACTTTGGCGGTTTAAAGATTGCCACACATTCTCGGCTAACTCTTCTATTGGGAAGTAGCCTGTATATCCTCTCCCCTCGAATCTGGGTAGGCTTCATAATTTGCTATAATCAACAGGATATGGCAGGAGTGATGCTGGGCCAGTGGTTGGACCTAGTCAGGGCTTAAACTACTGACAGACTTTCACGTGTATTCTCTTGGAATATGTCTTTAGAAGCCCCGAGTGCCAACTTCTCTGATCCAATGTTGGAGAGACTACATGTAAGCATTCTAATGGAAAGTTCCAGCCAAGATCAGTCTTCCAGCCCAGGTATAAAACTTGTGAATGAAACTATCTTAGAATCTCCAAACCAGCTCATCTGCCAGCTGAGTATCCCAAGTGATTTCAGTTGACTTTACATGGAAGAGAGGAATCACACCCATCAGAGCCCTATTCAAACTATTAACCAAAAACATAATGAGGTATAATTCAATGGTCTTTTAAGTGACTAGATTTTGGGGTAGTTTGTTACACAGCAAGAGATAGCCAGGTCACTAACTACACATATGAGTAAAGGTAGGCATTCTTTTAACAATGGGTCATCCCTCCTAAAGTGGTCATGAGTTGATTTGTGAATAGGTAATTACATTGCAAATGTGCTAAGGATGCTTTGTACTTTCTTATCCATAAATCATGCAAATAATAGTCACTACCCACTTAGTTCACAGGATTGTTCTGCGGAACAAATGAGCTAATGCTATGAAAACATCTGCAAAGCCTTCCCCACTATGCAAATGTAAGACACTGTTACTATTGTACTTTTAAAGAAATATTTGAAAAAAGTGAATGGGTTCCTTTGCAATTGAAATAACTTTATAAATTCAGCTCGTCACATATCTGATCCAGATATTTATAGACCTGTAAAATTGCTGTCCTATAAATGTATGCTTTGTTCAGTACTTAAAGCAATGCTCATTAATAAAATTATAAAGATACACTTTAGTTGTGGGATATATTTTAACTCTGATAAGTAAAGCACAGCTCAGTCAAGCATACAGCTCTCAGGTGAGGTGGGAGGATGCAGGAAACAGCTCGTTTGAGATAAAAACTCTACCCCTAGGCTGTGGTTCAGCCTCATCTTGGCACAGGATGAGGAGCACAATGTGCATGAAGGAGGGAGATAAAAGCAATCTTAAAATGCATTCTTGCATGACAAAGAACCAAGTGTTATAAAGGCCTGGAAGTAGACCCATGCAATGCTTCTGTTAGGAAAGCTGGGACTGTGGGAAGCTTGTCAAACTTCAGGTTACTGAACTCAAATATAGTAAGTGATATTTCATATTCCTAATGACAGTGTTTCCCCTTCAAAAAGCTAAAACATATAAAAATGGTCTCTAAAAGGTCTCTCTTTAGATTTAGTATCAAAAAGAAAGCTATCAAAAAGAAAGCTACTATCTTTAGTAAAGTGTGTTTTAGTTCTTGATATTGACAGGTAAGAGCAAAGGAGAAATAGCCTCATGAATGTTCTAAGGTGTAAGATGTGCATTTAGCCAGCCATTGGAATGAGTTTGAGAAAAAGCTAAAAGCATGTAAACATGTAAACACACACACACACACACCCCTTGCTATCACTAGCAGCACCTGTTTTTATACTCCAAAACCTTTCACTTGAGTGGGCAGTACAGAATAAATGCCCCACACCTCAGCTATCACATTAGAAGGATCATCTCTGCATTGGCTGCCCTACCAATGCCCTGTTAGAGCCGGGCTGTTCTGCACAGCAGTAAGAAGTCCATAGCACAGAGCCCCTTCTCTGTGAGAGTGCTTACCAAATGTATCACAGTGGAGTGATAAGATTGATGCATATTTGGACTGTTCCTCTTCAACCTATGAAGCTTTAGGTTTTGGGGGCCATAAAACTTGAGGGGAACCTTTCCCTGCTAAAGCAAAGACCAACTCTGGCTGAAGGAACCTTGAAGGTATAACCAGCCTTTACTTCCATTTCTCCTCAGCAAACATCTTTACTGCAATAGCATCTGAGATTTAGAAAAAGTTCTCAAAAACACTTTCTACAGTCTTCTAAAACATGGTCAAGACACTTTCACTTAGCATGTCAGACCGACTACGGTGTAAAAAAGCAAAAGACATATTAAGACTTACTTATTGGGTATCCTCGCGCAATACCTATAAACTAGCTTCTTATCCTCATTTTACAAATGAGGAAACCAAGGATTAGAGAAATTAAAGAGCTCACACAAGGTCACAGAGCTGTCATTTATTGAAATGGAAGAAACTATATTAAAAACCTGAGTCTGACTCCTTGACCACATGCCTACCCACTAAGTTATACTGACTTCTGAGTGAGGATGGGATAATACCTGTCATTTATTGAAAAATAGTATAGTAGTCATGAAGCCTGGGGCCTTTAAGATGGGCAGAACTCCAGTCTCAGCCTCTTACTACGGCCAAGACCCCAGGCAGGTTAGTAAACATCTGAGTCTCAGGTTCTCATCTTTAAGATGGACATAATTATAACACCTACTCATAAGACTAATGTAAGTTTTAATACTCTGCCCAGTGGCAGGAATTTAAATAAGCACTCAATAAATAAGAACTATAATGTTACTAGGTACCAAGCACCAGTCATATATTATTTTCTTTAACCTAACAACAACCATTAAAGGGAGATATTAATCTCCTTTTAATAGATCCAGAACTCAGGCCTAGGATTGCCTAGAATCATTTAGATGAGCGAGAATTTGGTCCTAAGCTTATAGGTCTGCCAATGCTATGCTAACGTCATACTCTCCCTCCGCCCCTCTCAGTACACCAGCCTGTGCTCATCAGCCTGCATCACAAGTGAATTTTCAAATGATCAGTTAGCACCTGTCAGCTTCTACTGTGGTAAAACTGCATTATTCAGTTAACCCATTGCTTCTCCAATTCTATTTTTGCTCTAATGCTCAGGAGAGGATTAGATTATAACTTATTTTTAAGTTATATCTTCTGCGGGAAAATATTGAATGAAAGAATGGCACGCTATGCAAATATTCAAAGATAAGTTAGAGAAAATGAGTCTAGATTAAGAATCAGGACACCTGGATTTTGCTTTGCTTTTCACAATTCTCACTGACTAACTGTGTGCACTTAGACATGTGACATAACCTGCCAAGACCTCCACTCCCCCCCCACACACACACACAAAATGAGAGATAAGCTAGGAGGTTTCCTTCTAATTCTAAGATGTTACTGTTTAGTGCCTCTTACAAACAGGTACATGTACACCCCCAGCAGTCAGGAGCCTCTAGACTAGTGATTCTTCCAACTGGGAAGCCAGCAACATTGTTGTTGCTTTAGTAGACATTTCATATCTCAGGTTCTAGGACCCTTGAGATTCTGATTCAGTTGACGTGGTTGAAGACTGAGAATGTGTGTTTTTTAAATCCTCCTTAGCTTCTTCAGGTGAGCAATCAGGCTTCCGCCTCAGACCTCTTTGCCAGGTTGGCAAAATCACCATGGTCTGAGAGTACAAGGATAACCAGAGCCTGCACTAAGGCCTCTGCCTGAAGAAGCCAGTGCGTTGGCCAGGTAGAGTTGTAGTCCACCATTTTACTTTCTTGGCCATACAGTATCATACGGTAGTCAGATGGAGAAGAGAGGAGTTTTTATTAATAGTTTTCCTGTAGAAAAATATCATAGTCATCATGACATCAATTTTAAAGCTGAAGTGAAGGTCTAGAAAGCAATGCAATTAACCTGCCTAGTAGTAGTGTCACATTCAAGTTGAGAATCGCCCAAAGTCAAGAAAAGATATGGGCAATAAACCCAATGCCCATACATGAACACTAAACTTATACACTAGTAGCTATCTGGGATCATGACATGATTTTCATTAATTAAATTTAATATGAATCAGCAAAATGGATTGAAGAGACTAAAAAGAAAAACAACGGACACCCAGTATCAAAAAATGAGTCGTGGTTTTTTACCATTTTTAAGCCCAGCTGAGGTCATGCTGGAAAGAAAGCCACCAGCCAGAAAGGAATAGGTTGTTTATTAATACATAAATACCACTCAGACCATCATGGTAAGCACAAATATTTACCCGAGGACCAGTGATACTGTATGTAAAAGACCGAAGGTTTTGTAGGCACATATCCAGTGTCACCATCTATAAAATTCAAGGATCACATAAACCAACAGGTAAATGCTTGCAGATTATTTGCCAATTTGGATAAATATTTTGTATATAATTTTATGTGTAATTCTTTTTTGAGTTATCTTCAAAACGGACTAAATAACATTTTCTATAGAATGTTTAATGACTATTTAAATACAACCAGCAAAACACAGTAAATTCATTGGCAGAAAGAGGATGTAAAAAAATGGGTAAAATAAATAAGAGCAATATAATCCCTAAAAACAACCTGACACTCTCCTCTTTAAGCTTCAGAAATTACAAGAACAAGGCCACATTTGTCTTCTAGATCTTCCAATCTCAATATTTCATCATGTAATTATTGGGTTCTGTGGCAAAAAATAATAATAATAAAGCAAAAAAAATCTTTATTGATAAACTGTGTCCTGACAGAAGCATTGACCCCATTGCTCTGCCCTGAGGATTCCATGAAAACATGGGAATCTGTGGTATAACATGAAAATATATTTGGTCTTTGTCTTTGGTTTCTGGCACAGAACTTTTCAAATCCTTGAAATGCCTGAGTGAAAAAAGTTATTTTTATTTATTCATAAGGAATCCCATTTCATCACACCTAAGGTTATTTCAATGAGATGATTTAAGGTAGGGCCCCTAGATGGCCTCAGAATTGGGCTGGTCACCAGAAAGACCAAGTGATTAGAGGGCTAGAAACTTCAGCTCTTCCCACCAACTTCCAGAAATGGGGGGAGAAGGAGAACCTAGAAAAATGAGCTCTATGCAAATTCCTGAACAATGAAATTCAGAAAGCTTCCTGGCTGGTGAACACATCCAGGTACTTGGAGGATGACAGGCCTGGAGAAGGTATGGAAACCTTATGCTCCTTTGCCCACCACATCTCACTCTATGCATCTTTTCCATTTAGTACATCTTGAGTTCTGTGAATCATTCCAGTGGGACCACCTAACTTATAGTCAGTCAGTCAGTCAGTCAGTCAGAAGTATGAGTGGTTCGGGACTTGTGATTGGCAATCAGAAAGGGATCCACATCTATACCCAGTTGGCTTCTAATAGATGGGGAAGTAACATTAAAAAGGATATCACCTATTGGTTGTTCAGAGGAAAGAAACCTCCTTGGATCAAAGGGTATCCATGCGCATGAACGCCCAGCATCCAAGCATCAGGTCCACTGTCCTCTGCCTTCCTGAAGATACCTATCATTAAGTTTACTGAGCTGAGTTTGGAAACCTTTGATATTGGAAATAAAAACTGGCCTATTTCTTAATGTCAGAGCTTTTCTGGAATCATGTCACCAAAAATAATATTTATGAACTAAATAAAAATTACCAACATCTTCATGTCAATCAGGTAACATTTAAGCAAAATGCTACTTGGATTATAATTTAGTTAGCATCTTCTTTATTTGTTAAGTTTCATTTGGTGGCTAAATATTCACTCTTCAAATAAGCCTGATTTACATGTTAAATATCAATCTAAGTCCAAAATATTTTACCAGATGGCTTTCTTACTAAAACTCAATAAAAGTGAAAAAAATGTCTAGAGCACAGGAGCAGCCAAACAACCTAAAAGCTCTACCTAAGTCCACTTCTAAGTGGGGTGTAGGGTTTTTTTATGTTTATTTTAAGTGATAAGCTGTATATCATCTCCTTTCTAGACCAAACCTCTTATACTCTGCCATCATGCCTTACCCTAAGCTACAGAGCTCTCTTCCTCCACCCACTTCTCCCAACTCTAAACAACCATATTTGCTCGCTATTTCAGCTGCTACTAGTAAGATATGTGACACATTAGAAAGAGTACTAGTGTGGGGATCAGAGACCAAATGGTCTAATATTGCCACTAACTAGTTTTATGAGCTGGAGTTAGTCACTTCAACTCTCTGAGGTTTCATTACTATAGGAATGCATTTGATCTGGATGATTTTGAAGATCTAAGATTCCCTAGAAACTTTTTCTATAATTTTAGTGACATTGACTAGCTTCTGAAATTAAGCAAACGTCTCAGGACTGTCATATGGTTAATATTTTAAAATAATTTTTTATGATAAGAAAATGGTTGATACACACTAATTTCATCATCTAACAAAAAAAGAAATCAATAGATTGTTTCATACTTGGCATTATTAAATATATGACTACATATGTTAATTACAACTTTAAGAAAACAGGCAAACATTCAATCATGAGAAGAAACTTAGTCCATATGTCAAACAAAAGAAAAAAAGGCATTAACACAGAAGCAGAGAAAAAGAAATCAAAGAAAAGTTCAGTTATAAAAACAAATCTTAATAAATCAAAGTTTTTTATTAAAAGGTCAAGACTTCCAAATTGGATTAAGAAATAATATTCAGCCAAACCAGTTTGGCTCAGTGGATAGAGCGTCGGCCTGCGGACTGAAAGGTCCCGGGTTCCATTCCGGTCAAAGGCATGTATGGTGGTTGATAAGGGCATATATATTGGTTGCAGGCACATCCCCGGTACGGGGTGTGCAAGAGGCAGCTGATCGATGATTCTCTCTCACTGATGGTTCTAACTTTCTATCATTCTCTGTTCCTCTCTGTAAAAAAAAGCAATAAAATATATTTTTTAAAAGAAATAAAATTTAACTATATCTGGATTTAAAATAAACATATAAATTAAAAGTTAGAGATGGGCAAAGATCTGCTGAGTTTATTTAAATAAAAAGTTTAATAATAAAATATAGACAAAGTCACAGAGCAAAACAAGTAATGTAAACAAGAAGTGCTTAAAAAATAGATTTCACAATAAGATTATAATAGGTAGGAACCATTATGCAGCTGGTAAGTGCCATTAAACTACATAAAGCATACAACTCTTTGATATATTGGGAAAAAAATAAGCAGACACACAACTGAGATCTTGAAACGTTTCCTTGATAAATTAAGTAAGCCTAATATAAAGCAGATTTAACTAATAATTCTTAATGGATATAATTGTTATAAAGTTTATGCCCTTCCATGAATACATGTACTTTTAAAACATCTGCAGAATATTTTAGAAGTTAATTATGTAATAGAACAAATTAAAACTTTGATAAAATTCATAAAGAAAAATATATAACCTACATTTTGCAACTGTAATAAAATAACCTAGAATATAGTAAAAAGAGTTTAAGACAAGGAAACTATTTGTAAAATAGAAAACATACATAAGTAACTCATAAATCAAAGAAAAGATCAAAATTGTGATTACAAATTGGTGAGAAAATAATAATTATTAGAACGTTACATATCAAATCTTACAAAATGGATCTAAAACTATTCATTGGAACAAATAGGTTTCTATGTTTGCTTTATTAGATCAGAATGAAATGTTAGAAAATAAAAACGTTGTTTAGAAGCAGAAGAAAGTAAGTAACAAAACAAAACTAAAGAGTAATAAAAGCAAAACAATAAATATATGAGTCTGGCATATTCTAGCAAATCCAGAAGGAAAAAAAGTAAAAAAGTAGAAGGGCTTAAAACAACAAATATGTAAAATAAGAAATCAGATATAACTATAGATACAAAAAAATACTCTTAAAATTATATGATAACACCAAACACTATTACATTGTCAAAATTCATTAATTTTCTGGGTAAATATACATGGCTACATTAACTCAGCAATAAATTGGGGGGAAAACTTAATTCTAAAACATTTTTAAATCAAAACTCTTTTTTCAGAAAACATTTATTTGCATTTTATATATACAACTTCAGCCCAGAAAAATAATGAAGACTTTTAAATTTCTTTCATATAGCCATAAAAAAACTAATAAATGTAGCATGTAAAAAATTATACACCAATATCACTTTTGAGTATAAATGTAAATTCATAAATAGATTTTTGGAAAATGGAATCTCTCAAACAATAAAAATAGTGAAGTGTCTGAGCATTTACCTTAGTTGCCAAGTGACAAGATAGCCTGCCACAATTCCTTGTGGCAGTAGGAATGAGACTTTGGGGTCAGATACAAAGGATTTTATGACTTATAGCACAGGAAGCAGCCTGAGCATCAGTATATGTGTCAATGCCCTTTCCCCCCCATTCTCAGGGGTGTGATGCAATATGGGCCCAGGTAGATGCCTGCATGCTCAGTGTGTTGCATTTTAGGAAAGGCACTCTGAGTTTTGGAGATGTGATTCTTCAAAAATAGGCAGCAAGTATCTGGCCATTGCCCCAAAGGGAGGCATTATCTTTATTACAGTAAGCAAGCCTGCCGTTTGGTTCAGAGGGGAGACACTATATCTTCAGGGCTATAAGAAAACCTGCCCTTTGTTCTGTAGGGAAAGATCATCTCTATTCTCGAAAAGATACTTCAACACAAAGGGCAGTCCGAGGCTCTGCTGACAAGATGTACAGGAATGTGAGAGCCCTGGGGAGAATTGGCTCCTAACACATCATTAAGTGGTATTATTCTAATGCAAGGATAGTTCAATGTTTGAAAATGTAGGTAGGGAAAAGAAAAACAATATAATAGAATTCAACATCTAGTCTAGGTTGTTCAAAAGAAAACATGTTTATAAAGAGAAATATTATTTCCTTAAATGTCTAATTTAAGTCGATCAATTAGAATATATTTAAATTTATTAAACATGTACCCTAAAATAACAAGTGACATCATAATTTACAATGAAATTCTACAGACATTCCCATTAAAATTAGAAACAAAATAAAAATGTTCATTATGCCTGCTTTTATTTAACAGTGTTCTAGAAGCTGTAGTTAATGAAATAAAAAAGAAACATATTTAACAATTATGTGAAAAAAAATAATTATTTGAAACTAAATGCTTGGTGCACAAAATTTGTGCATGGGGGAGGGGGTGTCCCTCAGCCCAGCCTGCACCCTATTCAATCTGGGACCCCTCAAGGGGATGTCTGACTGTCTGTTTAGACCTGATTTAGGTAGGATTGGGCCTAAACAGGTAGTCAGACATCCCTCTCGCAATCTAGGACTGCTGGCTCCCAATTGCTCACCTGCATACCTTCCTGATTGCCCTTAACTGCTTCTGCCTGCCAGCCTGATCACCCCTAGCCACTCCCCTTCCAGCCTGATTGACATCAAACTGCTCCCCTGCCAGCCTGTTTGCCCCTAACTGCCCTCCCCTGCAGGCCTTGTCCCCCCCAACTGCTCTCCCCTGCAGGCCTGGGTCCCCCGCAACTGTCCTTTCCTGCAGGCTGGTCATCCCCAACTTTCCTCCTCTGCCAACCTGGTCACCCCTAACTGCCTTCCCCTGCAGGCTTGATTGCTCCCAACTGCCATCCCTTGCAGGCCTTGTCCCTCTCAACTACCCTCCCCTGCTGGCCATCTTGTGGTGGCCATCTTTTGTCTACATGGGGGCAGTCATCTTTGACCACATGGGGCAGCCATCTTATGTGTTGGAGTGACGGTCACTTTTATTAGATAGGATTAGATAGGATAGAGGCCGGGTGCATGGGTGGGGGACAGCTGGTTTGCCTGAAGGATGTCCCAGATCAGGGTGGGGTTCCCTTGGAGCATAGGGCTGCCTAGGTGAGGGGCCTGTGGTGGTTTGCAGGCCAGCCATGCTACCCAGCGACCCAACAGGAGCCCTAGAATATAAGATTTATTTATCTTTTATAATTAAAACTTTGTAGCCTTTAGCAGAGGTCAAGGCAGGCCAAGGCAAGCTTGGCTTCTTCCATTGCTGGGGGCAACTCAAGCCTCCTGCTCTCTCTGTGGCTACAGCCATCTTGATTGGGTTAATTTGCATACTCTCTCCTGTTTGGCTGGTGGGCGTGGCTTATGGGTGTAGTGGAGGTATGGTCAGTTTGCATATTACTCTCTTATTAGATTGGATGGCATAGTTATACATAGGCTACTCAAGAGGATGGGAGGAAAATATTTTAAAAGAATTAATTCAATAAAGAAGCCACAACTTTGTATGAGTTTTTATTTATTTTTATTAAACTATTTGTTTAATGTCTATATACCAGCAATGATTTATTTTAAGCAATGTTAAATCATAATGACTATTTATATTATTTCATTCCCAACAGACTCAAAAAGTTTAAACAGTATAAACAACCTACACAAAAAAAGTATGCCATGTACATGAAAATAAATTCAATACTTTTGAGACACTCAAAAGAAAATATAAAAATAAGTAAATTAGATGTTCCTAGATAAAAAAGAAATTTTAGAAAGATATCAAATTTTTCCAAGTTGAGTGGCAAATACAAGTATATTCTAATAAAGTTCCTAATAAGATTTTAGGACAGAAACTTGATAAATTAGTTTTTAAATGTATATGGAAGACCATCACCTGATGATAACAATTTTCTAAAAATAAGAGTAATGAGGAAGGACTTAATCCTTCTGAATATTAACATATACTATAACGCTTCAACAAGCAAACAAAAACAGGGTGAGATTATAGAAAAATCAGCATATGGAAGAAACCAGAGACCAAAAACAAATAAGTAGAGAAAGAATGGCACTGACTCAACTGTGATTTTTTATACTTTGAAGACATTTAACAATTTATTGAAGTCAAAAAATTAAATTCTTAATATTAACTCTAGAAACCAAGAAGTTTTAGGAATTTAATTTCAAAGACAAAACAAAAACAAAAACAAAAACAAAAACAAACAACCTCCTTGTACAACTTTCAACTGATTTAAAAAAAGAAAAAAAAATACCAACAATTTGAAGGGATCTTATAACCAAATAATTTCTGGATTATAAGTGTTAGACTTTTAAAATAAAGCCATGGGAATTTAAAGTACGGTATAGGTGAAAATCTATTATAGAAGGCAAATACAAAAGACAAAAGCCAAGAGTAAAACAATTAATATGAAATAAATCATAAAGAAAAATAAGAATAGATTTATGTACAAAAAAGTTCATGTATTATTCATGATGAGAGTAGATGAAAGGCAGTAGGTTAGGAGCAAATTTCAGGTCCATCTCTTGCTAGGAGTGTCACCATGCCTCAATTTTATCATTCGTAAAATGGGAATGATAAAAATAACATCACCTCGAATGAATATTGGGAGAGTTTAATAAGAAAATGCACGCTGGGAATAAGTAAATACTAAGTAAATGTTAACTGTAGTAACATTGGGTCAGGCAGAGGAGTATAATTAACTACACATGTTCTTTTGACTCACTGTCTCTCTCCATCTGGGTTAGGAACCAGGCAAGCTGATAAGTACTCATACATAATCCTAGTGATTTTTAAACCAGATTAGAAAAACAGCTCCACTTGTGGCCACACTACTTCAGAATGAAACAACCCCTATTTAATTCAACTGTGGGCAAAAACATACCCAAATAAGTTAGTCTTATGTGGAAAACAAGAGAAACAAAAGATGGTCCCATCCTGGACACCAACAGCTCCAAGAAGAAGGAAGGCCTGAACCTGGAAGCCTCGGAACTTCACAGGATGTTGGTGAGGAATGACCAAGCTGACATCTTCATGTCTCCTGCCAGAGGAATCACCTAACCTTGACATCCAAAGGTGACAAGCAAGTGTTCCACTTCTTGTCCCCTTCCTGGTCAGTGGAGGGGAAGCCTTCCCCAGGTCCACCCCCACCGTGGAAACAGGAGGTAAGAGATAGCATTCCCCATTCCACCCCATCTTATTATTTGGGAACAATTTAATCTGAAGCAATTGCCATAGAATATTTCACAGCCATTCAAAAGCATATATATATTTTTGGAGACTTTCTTGACATTGGAAAATTGTCACACTATAATGTTGAGGAGGTGGGAAAGTAGAGTGCCATTGTTACTCATATTTACCGAGGAAAATTCTGTAACAGTGCACTAAAACATTAAATATTGGTTATTTACGCAGTGGACTTGTGGTTAATTTTAATTTCTTATAGTTCACTGTAATTTTGAAACTTTCTACAATTTTTTATTACATTCCTACACAGAAATATGACTGGTTATACAACTTCATAAGATAGTTTCCATCTCTCAAACTAACAAGATCCTACTTTAAAAGGCTTGAAAGTAGATGGTTTACTTCTTGGCACTGGGATTTTAAAAACAGGTCAGGAAAGAGGGGCATTTTTCTTTGTTTCTATAGGCACATTTGTATTTTTTTACAAGCATGCATTACTTTTGAAATTAAAATTTAAGCTATTAAAATTTGCATTTTTAAAAGTATTTTTAAAAACTCGTCTACATCAATAGAGGAGAAATAAAGCAAAGCTATATATATATATAAAAAAAAAACATTAAAGTTTATGGTTGGACTTGAGTATACTACCACCTAGAAGCTGGGTATTTATATCCAGGCTCTGTTTCTGTGAGGTTCAAGGGCAACAAACGGGCATTATAAATATTAATAAAAACTTCAAAAGCTAAACCACATTTTTATAGAGTTGGGAGCATAAACTGAAAGAATTAATTTGAGAGGGAAAACGGTGGTGTTTTTCTATGGTTGCTTTGTTTTGCTTTAGCTGAGAAATCCAGCAGTTCCAATTCTTTAACAAAAAGGAAAACTGTATAGCTTGATGTTTTGAAAAGTTGCTTGAGGGTGTATCAGGCCACAGGCAAACATACAGAGGGTCAAGAATATTGTTTTCAAAGTAGGATTTATATCTAAATGTCTGGTTACTGATCTAACCCCCAGGCCCTACCGAAGTTGGCTCACCTATTTGGTGACACATGTATGTTTGCTCATATGTGTTTTCTAAAACACGATCCCGAATCTGAAGACTGTGAAGGGCAAAAGCTGAGTAACTTGCCTCTTGAAAATAAAAGCCAAGTCCAATGAGCAGAAAGGGTGGGGCTTCTAATATGTGGCTACTGTATGGGGGACTCACAGGGGCAATGAGTAGAGGGCACGACCCTGGCTCCTGCCTTCCAGCCAGACCACACAACCGTAGAGGCCCGAGAGCTGCTGCATGCAAGTTTAACCATAATAAGACTGTTCTCTTTACATCGTGCCTTTCACCCCAAGAATTCAAAGGACTTCGTAGGTATCCTTGCACTTATCTTCACATTCCCCCCTGAGAAACAAGCTGGAGCAAATGTCATCTTCCTCTTACCGGCTGGGGAACCAAAGCAGGTAAACAGGTCTTTCGTGTCCCCGGTGAAACAGGAGCCACACAAGGGAGGACTACGTGTTCTGGTCACTCAGAAGGAGCCAGGCTAGCACACTTTCAGGGTTGAACTCTGCCTTCCAGTTCCAGAGGAATCTTGTTGATGATTAAATAGAGGGCTGACGATAGTAGGCAGCGTAAGCAAATGGCTAAGTGTATGAAATAAACAACTCAAGAAAATTCCCATCGCAGGCATGAAAAGGAGGACTCCTTGACCATTTGGTGCTGGAAAGTCCACTGCAAAGAGCCCTTTCTTTGAGTTATGGCATCACAATCTCAAAAGCCCCCTAAAAAGTGTGAACACCTTTCTGGACACACCACATTTAGTTCCCTTCCAGACAATAATAGCATTGCAATTTTAATTAATTTATTAAATTTGTCTCTAATTACATTGTAGTTACATCCTGAGTCTCAAAGGAACTGGACACCGGACAAATACATTCGAATGGAAGGGTTCCTCCGCTTCAAGTCCTTTTGAAAGGAAGCTTTATATTAATTAATTTAATTCATAAACTAGAAACATAGGTCAATATCATTCCCGATAGAAGCAGAACACTGTAGTCAGAGGACACTCCTCGTTCAAGTCCTGCCTGGCCTTTCATAAGCCACTCATCAGCAGGCAAGGCAACCTCACCAAGCCTCCGCTTTTCCTGTTATGTGAGAGCAATCATGCAGTATCTTGCTTTGGGTTCCACTGAAGGCAAACTTTGAGTCAAAGGGAGGAAGCACCCTTGGGTGGTAATGGCAGGGCGCACTGAGAGGGGCTGAGGAAGAGAAATGGGAGGAAGTGGCCTCAATGTGAGATGACCACTGTAGTCAATCCCTTTGAGGACCTTAGGGGAGACTGTGAGGATCTGCTCAGAACTGTCCCACCCAAAGCAGAGGAAGTTGGGAGGTTTATGCAAGAACTCCTATCCTGCCAATGTTGAGGGGCACCCCTGGGCCAAGGGCTCTCAGATCCTTCCAGGTGAGCCCATTCCTGAGCTGAGCATCTTCCTAGGAGGTCAGAGCACACCTCAGTCAGAGGGACCCGGCTGTCCTGGAGGACACCAGCCTGCCTGCAGGAGACCTTCTGGGGGAGGTTAAGGAGATAGAGAATAACCCACAGTATCTGCTACATCTATAGCCACTTCATATAGTCGCTAAGGAAAGTCATGGGAGAGAACATGAATACAATGCCTAACGTAATGTCAGGCATGTAACGTAATGTCAGGCATGTAAAACAGAACCAATAAATGCCAGTTGTCATGACTGTTATGATGACCAATTTTGTTTTTGTTAATCCTTACCCAAGGATATTTTTCCATTGATTTTTAGAGACACTGGCAGGCGGAAGAGGGAGAGAGAGAAAGAGAGAGAGGCAGCGAGAGAGAAATATCAATTGGTTGCCTCCCACATGCATCCCAACCCCAAAAGGGGCCAGGTGGAGTTTTTTGTTTGTTTTTAATTAAAGTAAACCTAGGCACCGTGTTGGCAGAGAGCTCAGGAGCCAGGAGGTGGTCAGAGTCTCTGGATAGGCCTAGGAAGTCTAAAAATTGAGGATCAGCCGAAACCGGTTTGGCTCAGTGGTAGAGCGTCAGTCTGCGGACTGAAAGGTCCCTGGTTCGATTCCGGCCAAGGGCATGTACATTGGTTGCGGGCACATCCCCGGCAGGGGGTGTGCAGGAGGCAGCTGATCGATGTTTCTCTTTCATCGACGTTTCTAGCTCTCTATCTCTCTCCCTTCCTCTCTGTAAAAATATCAATAAAATATATTTTAAAAAATAAAAAAATAAAAATTGAGGATCAAAAATAGTACAAATATGAGGATATAAAAGGCTACCTTCATGTCCTTCAGAGTTCTTCCCGGTGGATCATGGGAAGAACAGGTGGGTCAACTTTGCCAGATCCGTGACGAGAAAATGGAGAAGAGAAGGAAGGTACACGTACTCCCTCCCAGCCTCCCAACATAGAAGCACACCCCTCAGTGGAAAATCCCAAACCCTTCCTAGGACAAGAAGGGTCTGGCTTCCGGAGAAGTTGCAGTAAATACTTCTGGTTTAATCTGGGCTGCATGACAGCTTCTCTGAGGTTGAGCTTAGGCCCAATTCAACAGGCAGGAAGACCTCAGGAATCCCCTGCCAGGGAAAAGAGAGCTGACACCTTTTGCCAAGCCGCCGAGCCTGTCAGTCAGCGGCTGCAGGATGGCTCTCTGCGGGCCGAGGTGGAGCATAATGGGCCAGGTGAACTCCTGCGGACAGGCACAGCGGCTGCCCTGGCTGCATGCATCACAATTCCCTTGGCGCAGCGCTGCACTTTTACCGCCCTCGTATATGGAACACGGCTTACAAAAGGAAACGGTGTTGTTTGGCAGGTGGCAAATCATTTCAATGGTGCTATTTTTCTGTTTACTCAAACAAATATAAAGATGCTTTTATTTTCCACAAAGAATTGTTATTGCTATTTGAATCTATGTTGCTTCAAACACGAACATCTTACTTTTAGTATCAGAGCCCAGCATTCCGTGCCTTAGAGAAGTGATAGTCTGCAGGAGGCTGGTGGGAAATTTGTAGAATATTGAAAAGATAAGACAAATGCCAGAATAAACAACATGGGAATTTTGTTTCTGAATTCTAATAACTAGGACTGGTCCCTATAATAAGATGGGCATTAAATGACCAGAATAAGAAAGGATTGGCCTGCAGGACAAGCCCAGGGTGGTCCAGCCCTCCCTATACCCCCAACTGACCTTACAAGACTCTTCTCAGAGTTGTCCTTCTCTTTCTCTGCCAACACTGAGCCTTCTCTTCCCCCACAAGCCTACTTTTGCTTCAAGCTGTGTTTTGGAAAATCTATTCCTTTTCTGATGAGCTGGTGCTTGCTGGAACCTGGACCGGTTCTCAAGATACAATAAGTGTCATGCAGAAATCACTGGACTCACTCGTGATTTCCTTTTCCTGCCCTACGAGTCTGCCCCAACTCCTGCAGGGAGCCGCATACACCCGCTGTCTGCTTCATGACCTGGCTAAATCTCTCCAGGACTCTAGCCTGATTTTTGTTTTTATCCTTCCGATTTATGAAACGGATGCTCACTCATATAATAAATTCAGATAAGTAAAGATGCCCTCACTATAGGCCAGTTTGTCTCTCTTCTGTCTTTTGTGTCTGAATCAATATTATCATCATAATCCTCAAAACAAGTGACAATTCATGAGAATTTATATGTATTATCCTATGACATTCTCAAAACACAATGAGAGGGATAACGCGTTTCCTCATTCACAAAGGAGGAATCTGAAGCTTGGAAAGATTAAAAACTTGTCCAAACTATTGTGGGGGCAATAGTGCTGCCTCCATACCCTGTTCTAGACCACCATGTTCTTCTTTTTCATCTTATCAGGCTATGGGAACCTGGGGGACCGCCTCCCACAGTACCACATGCAAGGAAGTTTTCTCTCAATAGAGGCTGCAAGCAGAATGTCCTCCACGTGTGGCACATCAGACCTTGCTGAAGCTCCTTCCATAAGCATTCTCTCAAATGCCAACAATCACTACAGGCGTCGGCAGGCAAAACTCTGCCTGCTCTGCTTCAAAAATAAAACTTGAACTTTGACATTTTTCAGCCACAAGAACAGCCAATAACCACCTCTGGTTAGTTTCATTCTTTGTTTCCTAGCCCTTCAGGAGGCATATTTCCACCACACATTGCGTCCACCTTTTCCCCTGGCTTGCCTCTGTTGAAACAGCATGCTGCTTCCTCTAAGAAAAACTCCCCCTTGAGGGGAGTTTCACGCATGGATTAATGGAGGGATAAATATCCCACGGTTGAAATCTAGTTAGAACCTCCTCATCTGCAGAATTTATAACTCACCACCAAGAATGTTCTCTATGCATTTAACTGGGGCATAATCAAGGCTTTCAATGGAGGGCAGAGAAGGGAAATCACAGAAAATCAATTCAAGATTTTTCAGGTGTGGAATGGAGATAAAGGAAATGTTCTCTCAACTATGTTGTGGGCAGGGAGATATGGTAATTCTTTTCCTCTTAAAGGCCAAGACTTTTTCTCAGTTCACAATGTGACCTTGCCGTGTCATTCCACGGTCTGATCCGTTTTCCCAGAGCAACTCTGAGAATCGCATATGGGCAAAGAGCTCCATGCTAAGCACCAACCGCCTCAGCTCACCACCGCAATGCGGCCGTTCACTAGCACTACGACCTAGCGCAAGTTCTTTACTAGTCTTTCCAAGTCCATTTTCCCCTTCGTTAAAATGGAGATAACAAATCTGCCTCAAAAGATTGTTCTAAGGATTAAATGATAATTCAAAGCACTCGCAGTACCTGGTAGAAAGTCCCTGGCTAACTAAAGCTGCTGATCTATGCTATCCTTTTTAAAAAGCATCTTAATGTCCCATTTTTGTTCAGGAGACTTAAGTATTCTGTAATCTAGTAATAATAAATACCAATATAGATGATAAGTTTTAGCCGTCAGGGTAAATAATACTCTGGGACATAAAAAAAGACACCCTGATCTCAGCGTCTTAGCACAATCAAGTTTGTTTCATGGCTGAGGACAGGTCCAAGGTGAGCGCCGTAGTCTAACAAGAACCTCTCTCCTCTAAGTGGTGACTCAGGGGTCCAGGAATCTACTGCCAAGGGGCTTCTCCCATCTCTTTTGTGTCTTCCAGCAGCTTGTTTCTGGCCACCCCGGTGGAACAGAGAATGGTTGGAAGTCCATGTGAAATGTTTTAGGGCCACCACAGTCTGGCGTTTAGTTCTCAGTCACATTAGGTCATCTAGACACACATAGGGCTGGGAAATGCCATTGAGCTGCAGGTCCCGGACCAAAAAGAGAACCAGATATAGGTGAACACTGCCAGAGGGATGGACAGGGCTATAATTTCACTTCTAATTTTGATAGAAGTAGGACAAATACTTTGAAGGCCTGGGCCAGTAGAGATCATACAGTCACTTTATATTAAAAAACATCTAAACAGAAAAAAAAGCCTGTGGTGATTAGAGACAAAACGGTGAAGGAGACAGAAGTTTGATTTACTTCTCTTCCTTCTCCTCCCCCTCTTATTCGGTGTCTTTCTCTGTCCTCTGGCCTACCAGATCCCCAGCATAGAGCCCCTAAGCAGGTCTGTCCCTCATAGAATTGCTTCATATCTCAGACAATGATCTCCATTAAAATATGCCTTATTTCCTCAGAGCCATATTGTCTGATGGATGACAGCTAATTAATCTGATAAAGTAATTCATGCAGCTAGAATAATGGTTATTGTGGGAACTGTGTTACTAAGCCCAAGTAACTTGTATTTTTAATAGGTTCCTTCTAGAGACAATACCTTAACCCAAATAAATTGTCCAATGGTAAGAACTGTTTCAAACCCAAGTCTCCCTTATTACGGCCAGCTCAAAGAGGACGCACACATTCAGATGCAGTAGGAGCAGCTCTGAGTAAGCATTGTGTTTCCTCTTACTTAAAGTTTTGATCGGGGTGGTAAATTGTATATTAGTGAGACATTTAATATTGGATTGAATCAGTTAGTCAGAAAGAGTTCTTAGGAAATCACTACATATTTAGGAAAGAAAATCATGTAGCTACACAAGATTCCTGATGTTATTTGCTCTCCTTCCTAAACACGGAAATCCAGTTCCACAGGAGAGTAGTAAAATGCAGTGACTCCATAGGTCAGAGTAATCATGGTAATTGTGTTCACGAATTAAAATCCCTCATTGACTATTAATTTGGAAGAAACACATTCTTTCTGAATCCAGGGTATTGGTGGGATTTTCGTTTTGTTTTGTTTTGTGATGTCTTAAAAAGTAAAGGTTTTTGTGGTGAATGTCAAAGAAGTAACCCAGGCCCCTTCAGCATGAATTGTTTCCTTGTGAGCAGGTTCATAAATGAGCCATTTCTGGCTTTCACATCCTGAGTGTAAAGACTAGAACTGCTCTTTCTGATGTCAAAAGGTGGATGGGAGACCTTTGCCAGCTCATTCATGGTGTGAAGGCGGCCCTAGAGATCTGCTGACACTCCTTGAAGATATCAGAAACTAGGAGCAAGAGAAAAAGCAACTTCCTGCAACTGGAGTGGCTGTCACAGAGCCCCTTTCCCTGGGAGTGTGAAAGAACCCCGACTCCTGCGGGCTGTCCCTGAGCATGGCTCTCACACTCAGGGCCTTTTTCCTTCTTGATATTTTTTCAACCCCACTAGAGTGTGAACTCCTCAGTTGTCCAGTGCGCTAGGCATAAACACTCTCATGGTAACGCCTGAGAAGCTGGGATGTGGGGAAAGAAACAACTTCCCACTATCATACCTGGGACAACTGCTGGTGGGGACCTACCGTTCCATCTCTCTTGCAAGCTGTCTCCTCTTTCCGGAGCTCTTATTGGAGTTGCACTCAGCAGGCAGCAAAAGGAAAACTCATTCCCACAACAACGTTAATGAAGAGGGGACACACATTCAGGTAAATCTGAGTTCAAAGTTGGCCTGGTCCTGCACCAGCCTCCTGACTTTTGCAGAGTCCCCTATGGTCTCTGAGTCTTGGTAGCCTCCTCCTGGATCAGGGGTCACAGGAACCACCTGGGGAAATTGTGAAGGTCATGTGAGCTGACATGTGTGATATGCCCTGCACCTGGAAAGCACTGACACCAAGGACCCTTAAGAATGATGATGATGCTTTAAATGTTGTAACTTTATGAGACCACTCCTGTATATAGTGCCCTGGGCTGGGGCTTCAATTCAAGAAATAGTCCTGTCTTTGCTCTTGGGTTTAAAAATCTAATTGGAAAGACAGCGTATGTGCAGTAGCCTAAGAGTATATTTTCAGTGCTCAATGAATGGAATATATAAAAGTCATACGATCAAAAACAAAAGCAGTAATAAGTAGGAAGTGTTAGGGCAATTAATCTGTCTTTGGAAGAGAGTTTGGGACAGACACCAGAGGAGAAGGATGGAAAAGTGTGCCAGGGATAGATAGCACCCTGAGCAGCAAGAGCAAGGCTTATGTACTTAACGAAAACTCTAAGTTAACCCAAAGGCTTGGTTCTTTGATGGCAGATTCCAGGCATGTAAAATGACACTCAGAGTGCATTTTAGTTGTTGCTTTCTGATGCCCCACAAATTGTTTTTGCAAAGGTCTAGCGCCCTACCTGAAAGTCCGCCCTGCCACACAAGATCAATTAACGTCACAAAGCCCTTTGGGGAAAGGTGGTGTGACTGGTCAAATGACTTAGCTTGCTCTTCAAGGGCCCACATCATCCAGGTAGAGCTGGCTAAGTAACCACCCACGGTGGGTGCCCAGTGAACTACCCACAGCAAGTGCTCTTGTTTCCTTCCATGGGTGGAGGCATGACAGGTGGGAACGCTCTCCTAAGGCAGTTCTATCCTTTTCTTCTGAGGGCTATGACCTGCTCTTGTCATTCCACAGGGTCTCCAGCAGGCGAGGTGGCTATACGTGCCACAGTGTGCATGCGCTCACTCCTGCAGAAGGTATGTCTTGAGCAAGCAGGGCTTCTTAGACTTTAATGGGCTTACATTTCCCTGGGGCATCTTGTCAACGTGCAGATTCTGGTTATGTAGTCCTGGGGTGAGGCCTGAGATTCTATTTCTATTTTTATTCTATTTCTGAGACTCCCAGGTGATGTCAAAGCTGCTGCTCCACAGACCACATTAAAAGGTGCAATTGGAACCCTGGCTGGTTGCTCAGTGGTTAGAATATTGACCCACATACCTACAAAAGGGTCACCAGTTGCATCCCCCTGGCCCCGTAGGGGAGCATACAGGAGCCAACCAAACCATCTCTCTCTCTTTTTCTCTCCCACCATCTCCTCCTTTCCACTCTCTCTAAAAATGAATGGAAAAAATATTCTTGAGTGAATTAACAACAAAACAAAACAAAAGCACAATTGGATAACTTCCAGGTAGCTTAGGTGCCCTGTTCATGGGGAATTGTTGAGAAACACTCCCAATGACCTGGCGGTACCCCACATCCCTGAGGTGTAGTCTTGCTCAGATGCACTAGTATGTAGGCACGCTACTCTGCATCCCCCAGGGAGGATTGTCATGACCAGGAGACATCCCTTAGGGGTCTGTTAACCTGTGACTGGAACACCTGAGGCTGTATGGATGCCTCCTATTCCCAGACCACTTAGGTGTGCAGTCATGGAAACTTCTGCCATTCCACAGAACACTTTATATGTGGACATCAGGAGATTCTTTCATCGCTCACACATCTCAAAACCAGGGGAGGCTCACTCTGTGAAAGCTTACAGCTGAAGGATTGGGTAATTCAAGGCAGAGTGAGAGAGAAGGCAAGAGAGACAGCAGGAGCTCACAATCCCCTCACCTGGGGAGTTTAAGTGCTGCTCTGAGAGCTGCTGTTTAGGAGCTTGGGGGGGGGGGAAGGCGGGAGAGAGAGGTAGTGAGGGGCAGATGATCCTAAAGCCTGTGTGTAATTGGAACAGAGCTCTGGAAGTGGCATGTTCCCATGCCTTTAAAGGCTCTGAGAGAGCAGTGTCGTCTGGGTCTCCCCACTGACACAGTGACACACTGTTGGCATGGGTCACAGTTACCAAGGCCCCCCACTCCACCCCATAACACTGCTTTTATCCAGGGTCTCCCTCCTATGCCCATAACTCTGAAACTACATGACATCTTAACCTTTATGAGAGTTTCTTCAAGACAGCATTTAAAAACACCCAAATCTTTCTTGACCTTTACATTTTTCCCCTTAAATTGATGTTACAATAATTTTTTTTAAGCTGTGGCATTTTTAAAGCTACTTCAAGGGGAACCTCACTTTCCCTCACCCATCCTATTTGAGACCAATCATTAATCATGAAGGGAAGGCACCAAGGACTCAAACTCAGCTTTATTGTTTTCTTGTTTGTGACATTTTCTTTCTATCAGCCAGTGGGAAGTTCCTACCCTTTTCATTTATTATCTACAGGTTGTAGAATGTGTTTTCCAGGTTCCAGCCCTCTTCCATCACCTTCCACACCCTCCGCTGTCACAGCCCAGCCTCTGAGAGCTCCTTAATACTGGTGTTTAGAGAGAATGGCTTTTGGATATTATCTGTAACTTTGCAAAATTTAAGTCCATTTCGTCTTGGGCAAAATGGGATTTTCTGTCTGCCAAGGGAAAACTCAGCTGTCACATTCCAATTTTTCTCCCATAAAGGTAACTCTTATGAAGCAAATATAAGATGATGGACCCATAATTTCATAGAGGGTTGGGTCATAAGTCACTGAGGACCTATAAGCCACTAGGCTTCCAGTTCCTCAGACAGTGTCAAGTAACAGCTGCACCTTCTAAGGGGTTGTTAACCTGGAAGTCGTGGATGTAAGCATGTGGGTAGAATTCAGATGGCCATGAACTTGGATGGGGAGGAAATACAATTTTATTTTTACTAATATCTACATGAAATTTAGCATTTCATTCAATTATAAAATAGGCAAGAAATTACTGTGGGATCAGTAGTGCCTTAACTGCATCACCAAGACAAATCACAGAGGTCTTCATATCACATTACAGTGGTTGTAGATGACTTGAAAAGTTGCTTCTCTTCACCACTAGTTTAAAATATGGTGGTTATTATTCTGGCTGCTAGATCTTGTTGTTTAATATATTTATTCATTAATGCATAAATAATTAATATATATAAGTAAAATAAAAGCAGAATATGCTAATTAGACCCAACAGCTGGACATCATTCAGGACATCCTGCTGGACAAAGCCGCTGTGATGGGGACCGAGGCAGAGGCAGTTAGGGGCTATCAGAAATGCAGGCGAGTAGTTAGGGGTGATCAGGCAGGCATGCACAGTGGTTAGGGTCAATCAGGCAGGCAGGCAGAGTGATTAGGGGTGAACAGGCAGGCAGGAAGGCCAGCGGTTAGGAGCCACCGGTCCTGAATTGTGAGAGGGATGTCCGATCTAATTAGGCCCGACCTAAACTGGCAGTCAGACATCCCTCAAGGGGTCCTGAAATGTGAGAGGGTGCAGGCCAGGCTGAGGGAACCCTCTCCTGTGCATGAATTTCATGCACTGGGCCTCTAGTGTGTGTGTGTGTGTGTGTGTGTGTGTGTGTGTGTGGGCGCACGCATAATTATATCACACATTTGCATTTTTAATACTTTCATAATTATACTTCTATGTAATTTGTTTCCTTTGTGATTCTGTTGTTTTTTTTTATGTTATGCATTTTAAAGCATTATTCTCAACAGTGTCCATAGGCTTCTCCAAATGACAACAGAGTTCATGGCACACACAAAAAATGGCAAAGAGCCCTCCATTAGAGGCCTCAGTTTGTCAGGGTTCCTAATGTTCATGTCATTCCTTCTTCTGACATTTCTAATGCATATAAAATTTTGAGTCTTTAGGACCATTTTTTCTTTGTATTAGTAGGTATGTGATATTATCACAAATGATATCATAGTCATACACTCATTTTATCATTCATTTAATTAAAATATCTCTAATGACCTTCATTAAACTTCCTGCCAGATATTGTGAAATATTATCAAATAAATAAGGTATGGTTCCTGCCTCGAAAATCTTGGACTCAAATAAGAAGTTTATCATTCCTACAAACACCTCATTAAATTAGAAGTGTCCTGTGCTGTTATTGCTACCACTAGCAAGATCGACACCTAAGTAGCAAAGAACACACTGCTGAGCCTTATGCCATGTGTCGTCAAGAGACAGAAGTGTTGCGTCTTTTTCATCCTCTTCCAGAAATTGTGAGCACACTCATCCAATAGCTGTTTATTAAGTACCAATTAGATGTGTTGGCAAGGGAGATAGATGACTCAAGATGACTCTGAAATTTCTGCCTTGAGGTTCCAAGTGAGGAATGCTACTTTTTAACAAGAAATAGGATGTGTCTGCAGAGAGAGGGAAGACCAAGCTTGTAGGGAAGGAAATTGTTGAGCTTTGGTCTCGGTGAGTGTGAGGTTGTATGATTATAGTTGGATATATGGATCTATAGCTTAAAAAAAAAAAACGGTTTCGGTTCAAATTTTAAACATGGGAGCCATCAGTTGTATAGGTGGTAAGTCAAACCACTGGCAAGTTTGGGATTGCTATTTTCACATGAAAACATGCATTCTTTGAGGTCTTTAAAGCAGCAAAAGACAAGGACAGGTGTGTGGTGCCTAATCTCTTAACCCAGTCCCTCCATGAAACAATGCAAAGCAACTCCAGAAATATGAAATCTCTATGCAAAATCATGCTTTCATTATTACTTGAGTAGAATGCCAGAAGTGCTAAAAAAACATTGTAAGTAAAAAGAGAAAAAGAAACAAATTCCATGCCTTTCTGTCCCTTTCTTCCCCTGCCACAAAGCTTTGCTACAAGGAAAGGCAGACCAATAAAAACTGCTCAGACTACAGAGGACAGGCGCAGGCAAACAGACCTCAGGGAAACTTGGAGAGGACAACAGAAAGATTGAATAGAGAAGACTTCAGGAAAGGGATTGTGTAGTATATGCCTTTTAAAGGGTAGAGAGCTACTTAAGGGGCCAAACACAATTTTAAAAGATAGACAAAATAGAAATGAACAACTGTTATTTAAAGGGACAACCTTTCAAACATATAGCTTCTGAGAGATAAAAAAGAAAGCAAGGGAAAAGTGTCCTTTAGCAATTAGGTAATGAAGCAGAAAGGAAGAAAAATGTAGGGTCCTACAAGAAAAAATAAATCAACAAAATTGATGAACTCACAATTCCTCCCCACCACCAAAACAAACAAAAACCTGCTAAAATACCTGAATTTTACTAGTCTAATGGTTCCATTTAACTAGGAACTATGTAAAACATTTCAACATCACAAAAATAAAAAGCAGGATAATGAAATAAAAAATAACTATTGAAGAACAAATTTGCACACAAAACAACTGAGGAAACACCACCTCCTAAAAAAACCCATTAAGCAGATGGAAACTAATACCCCATGATGAATCAAATTTATTCTAATAAGCATTTGAGGATATGAAAAAAACACTTCAAATTAATTCAAATACTGAGAACACAAATGAACCAAAAAAGAAAAAAAAAGGAGAAATGAAAGAATAGTTGATTGAACTCAGGAAAGAAATGGAAAAACAGTTGACATTATCTCAGAAATAGAGATTAAATTACAAAGTGCCCAAGAAAAAACAGACTCAAATAAAAATTTTATAAGGAACATTGAAGAAAGGCAAGAAAACAACCAAGGGAATGAAAATGGCACAAAGTAAGACATAAAGTGGATCAGAGAAAAACAATGGAAATAAAGGATAGCATGGAAGAGATAATATTTGTATTATTGGAGTCCTTAAAGGAAGAAAAAGAAAACAAATCAAACACAACTACTCTTTAAAATTCTAATCTAAGAAATTTTTCCAAACATAAAAAAGCTTGGGTCTGGCTGGTTTTGCTCAGTGGGTAGAGCATTGGCCCAAGGATTGAGGGGTCCTAGGTTCGATTTCAGTCAAGGGCACATGCCCAGATTGTCAGTTTGATCCCCAGTGGGTGGCATGCAGGAGGAAGCCAATCAATGATTCTCCCTCATCATTGATGTTTCTCTCTCTCTTCTTTCCCTTCAATAAAAATATATATTTTTTAAAAAGCTTTGAAAAGCTTGCAAGGCACCTAGGAAATTTAACCTAAAATGATCAAAGCTGAGACATATCTTAGTGAAACTATAAGATTTAAAAGATAATATAAAATCCTCATAACCTCCAGGCAAAAAAAAATAATTATTTTTGTAATTTGTTTTTTGAAAGATTAATAATGGCAAAAGAGTTGAATTAGCATCAGTGTTTAAAGCCAACATACAAAGAAGGCAACAATGTAGTAACACTTTTTAAAAGTTCAATAAGAGAAATTGTGAATAAAAGATTTTATAGTCAAATTATCCTTGATCAAATCAATTAACAACTTGATATAAGAAATAACAATTTTCAGTATATAACAACTTACAGAATTTTGTATCCATAAACTGTTCTTGCAGAATCTATTAATCAATAGCTTTATCCAACCAAATCATGACTGAAAAAAATTTAATAAAAAATTAGTATGAAGATTTTAAAAATATATAAATGTCCATATAATACTAAAACAAAAATGGGATGGGAAGACTTCCATATAGCTGTTCTGTATTGTGACAAAGTATAAATGTTGGAACTAAAAACATTTGAGAAAATTTAGCACACTTTCTTGGTAAAATGACTCTAGTATATAGGAATTGAAGTATATTTTCTTAACATGATGATTAATCTAATGCCAGTATTGTATTTAATGGAGAAATGCTAGAGTTATTTCCACTAAGTTCAGGAATATGACACAAGCATTCACAATCTCTGCTATTCTTAGAGATATTAGCCAAAGCTATTGGAAAGGAGAAATCAATTTGAGGGGTAAGAATGATTAAAGAAGAATGAAGACTATATTTGCAAGTGATGTGATGATATACATGGAAAACCAAGAGAATCAATAACAAAACTAACTCAAATAATAAATGAATTTATTAAAGTAGCAGTACGTAAACTTAACATAAAAATTATTAGCCTTCATACAAATAAATAATAAACAGTAGACATAATGATACAGAAAACCCCATTCACCACAGCATCAAAATGTAGTAACTACTGCCATGGCTGGTGACCCAGTTAGTTGGAGCAGCATCCCATATGCCAAAAGGTCGCAGGTTCAGTCCTCAGTCAGGGCACATACCTGGATGGTGGGTGTGATCCCCGGTGGGGGCACATATGGGAGGCCATTGATGAATGTTTCGCTCCTTCTCCCTTCCTCTCCCTTCAAAAATGAATAAAAATGTATCAATGAGGATTTCTTTTAAATGTAGTAAATACCTGTAAGTAAATTTAACAAGAAGTATGCAAACCTGCACAAAGAAAAATGTTAAACACCCTTAAAGGGCACTAAGAAAGGCTGAATAAATGGATAGGCATCCCAGAGTCTTGGATAGAATTATAGAGTTGTAAAAATGTTGGTTTTCCCTAGATTAATTTATAAACTTAATACAATTACCATGAAGGACAAGAAAAGAGGAATTGTCACAAATCGAGGATGAAAATCAATGCGGGGTCCTGGAAAGGACCCTCGAATTAGAAAATGATATTTGCAGAAAAATTAATGAGTTTCTAATAAGTCTGCAGTTCAGTTAATAACACTGTACTAACATTCATTTCCTGTTCATAATCATTATAATATGGTGATGAGAGAGGTTAATGTAAGTGGAAACAGTGAGGACTACCCAGGAACACTTTATGGTATTTTTGCAACATTTTGTAAGTCTAAAATTAGTTCAGAATGTTGTTTTAATGCCACTTATTAATTAATTAACTGACCAACTAACTAGATCTCCTAACTCCTATTTAGGGTTTTCTGGAAATTTCTGCCTTTCCACAACTCTCCTTTAAAAGTTTCAAAACATTTCTAAAACCACGAACCACACTCACAGAGATCAGAAAGGCAGGTGGCCAAATTAGTGAGAAAGAGGAGAGAGCAGGAAGGGGCACTGAAGAAAATGAAGCATCTGAGGGAGAAATTTTTAACTGACCTCTTTTATGTTGCCAAATTTATTCCTAACCTGGAATGGGTGACAACCATCACAAGGACACAAAACTCATCAGGTAAATTCAAGGACTTAAAAAAAAAAAGCCGTCTAACCACCTCCTGTCCAAAACATTCAAGCTTAACCTTTCTTCTGCAAATGCAATCTGCTCCCTACACCCTCTGCCCGCATACCAGGCTCTGAGACCTAGATTGTCACACGAGCAGAACCATCACCTTGTCCTAATTCAATAGGTTCTTGTTACATTATCAGCTTGAGATCCTAGGGGTATGTGGAGATGTGCCTATTTATTGCTGAAGGAGCTTACACACAGACTTCATGTCCTTCACATGACTTTGTTCTTTATAACTGCCTTTGGAATCTATTTCAATTATGCTTTTCCAACAGTCACATGAGGCAGTGACTATTGTTTCTTCATGTTAGAAGTAAAAGAAATGAGAAAGATCTTTTAAAAAAAACAATTAATTGAGGTGCTCACAATTCAAAAACTGTGGAAAAGATAGCACCTAATCTAATCTCTTCAGCCACTGCTCCCTTGTTTTGGTCCAGCAGACTGAGCTCCTCTGTGCACGTGGATCTGGGGGCCACCGTTAATCCAACTGGTCCAGCTGGCCCATTCACACTTTGCCCTGCTTAGCTCTGTACACTTTTTGAAGTCCTCTTCAGATATTTTATTTAATTTGACCACCAAAACATATTGCAACATCCATCGGTAGGATGGATATTTCCTTTTACTAATCATGCATTGGTCTGAATGCTTTGTATCCCCCCACAATTTATATGTTGAAATCCTAACCTGTCAAGTGATGGAGATGGGCCTCAGGAGGTGATCAAGTCATAAAGGCAGGAGCCTTATGAATGGGATTAGTGCCCTAAGGAAAGAGGCTACGGAGAGCTCCTTCCCTCCTTTCTGCCAGGTGAGGACCCAGCCAGAGGTGAGAAGTCCTCTGGGAGAGCCTTCACCCAACCACACTAGCACCCAGATCTCAGACTTCCAGCCTATAGAACTGTAAGGAACAGCTTTTTGTTGTTTATAAGCTACCAAGTTTGTGGTGTTTTTTATAGCAGCCTGAATGGACCAAGATGGATGATAACACTGTACCATTCAGTAGAACTTCAAACTGTATGAAGCCCTTTTCTGTGCATTACCGCACGTAGGTCCCACTAAGGAGGAATATGAGATATTATCCCCACTTTCTAGCTAACTGAAGTTCAGAGATGGACAGAGCCAACGTCTCTCAGGTAGTGAGAGGAGACGTAGGACTTGAGAGCAACCTTCTGAGTCGTAATCCAATAATCTTCTGCCACTGTGCCACAACTATGTTCTAACATGAAGAAAAATTAAGAGTTTCTAACTAGGACTCCAAAAAGAAGTCCACATGTGACTTTGTACTGAGGGGTCATTCTGCTTAGCTTACGGGTGGGCAAACTTTTTGACTTGAGGGCCACCAATAGGTTCTTAAACTAGACCCGAGGGCCGGAACAAAAGCATGGACGGAGTGTTTGTGTGAACTAATATAAATTCAAAGTAAACATCATTACATAAAAGGGTATGGTCTTTTTTTTTTTTTTTTCAATAGTTTAGAACAGCCATCTGGCCTGCAGGCCGTAGTTTGCCCATGCCTGGCTTAGCTACTTTAGCTGTCCCAGTGGGGCCCGGAGGGAATACAATAGGGTCATGAGTCACACAAATAAGAGCAAACACCTGCTCAGGCATAGAGCTAGGGCTCGGGCAGCTCTCTGTATGGATATCTGAGGTTCACTTGGGAACCAGTCCAGGGGCGTTAGGAGCACCAGATAGGATGTAGGTTAATTCATTAATTAAACGCTCAGATGGAATCATTAGGTATTTGAGGTAGGAGAGAATTAGGTTTAGGGTGGCTCCTATTATATAATAGAGGCCCAATACACGAAATTCCTGCAAAGGTACGGTCCCTAAGCCTGGCCGGCAATCAGGGCCAATATATGGGATGACCAGCGGTACGACTGGGGGTGGGGAGTGTGAGGCCCACTGGCATCCACCTTGGCTGGCCTGGCACTGCCCACTCGCCAGCCCCACCTACCCCTGCCACTGCCAGTTTGGGCCTGTGGGTTGGGGGCATCTCCTGTGTTGAGCATCTGCCCCCTGGTAGTCATTGTGTGTCATAGTGACTAGTTGTTCTGCTGTTCAGTTGATTTGCATATTAGGCTTTTATTTTATATATATATATATATATATATATATATATATATATATATATACATATATATATATATATAGTGTGTGTGTGTGTGTGTGTGTGTCTGTATGTATATGTGTGCATGCTTGTTTTTTTGTTTTGTTTTGTTTTTTTACTGCTTTACTTCACTTCTTGCCTTAATATATCCTATCTAATAAAGAGGTAATATTCAAATTCACCATCACTACAACACACAAGATGGCCACCCTCATGTGGTCAAAGATGGCTGCCCCCATGTGGACATACAATGGCCACCACAAGATGGCCGGCAGGGAAGGGCAGTTGGGGGAGGTGGAGACCGGGCCTGAAGGGGAGGGAAGTTGAGGGTGACCAGGCCTACAAGAGAGGGAAGTTAGGGGGACCAGGCCTGCAGGGGAAGACAGTTAGGGGTAATCAGGCCAGCAGGGGAGCAGTTAGGCATAGATCAGACTGGCAAGGGAGTGTTTATAGGGTGATCAGGCTGGCAGGCAGAAGAGGTTAGGGGCAATCAGGCAGGCAGGCAGGTGAGTGTTTGGGAGCCAGCAACCCTGGGTGGTGAGAGGGACGTCTGACTGCCTGAGGGTATGAGGCCTAAACAGGCAGTCAGACATCCCTGGAGGGGTCCCATATTGGAGAGGGTTCAGTCTGAGCTGAGAAACACACCCTGCACACATACCCAAATTTCATGCACCGGGCCTCTAGTACTAAAGATAAGGTGTTCACCTTGCGTGACCCAGGAGAACTGGGTTTCATAAATAACAGGACCCGGCCTAGACCCATACTTGACCCTTCAGCATGCTGTGGGTTCCATGATGTTCCAAACTCTGGCCCTGGGTTTATAGGGTGGAAAAAAAGAGCTAAGAAAGGCAAGAGGGAAGGGCTGTGGGAGTGAGCGGGTGTCCAGAGAAACCTGTCCCTTCTGGTTCCTGGCTATGCTGAGGATGGTGCCCAGGAGAAAATTCAAGCCACCCCTGTCATGGACCCGTAACTCGGTTGGACAAAGCTCACTAAATCTGGCAGCTGTCACTTCACTTATATCAGCACCAGGAACATGATGGATTCTGTCTCTCAGCCCGGACCCCAGGAGCCACACCAGGTGTTGCCGACCCACGCAGGGAGAGCTCCTCCTGCCAGTTCGGCCCGTGGCATCTGCAATGCGAGCATTTCCAGGCCTTTTCCTCCAGGGCTGCGGGGATTTGCTGGGCCTCTGTTTGCTTTTATGCGGCTGTATTTGGGGGAAGCCTTCACGAGTGCTAAGCGGCACGGTGATAAATAGTGGGCTATGGAACGGCGCGGGGTCCCGGTGGGTGCTGCGAGTCGCAAGGAAGAGACCAAAACCAGTCAACTCGGGGTTGTTTGGTCCTGAACTTGTAAATTCAAGCAATCTCGTGGTTATGAAACGAGAAGTTTGTGGAGGGGGGGAAACAAATGCTTTGGTTATTACAGTGTTACTGCATTCATAAAATATATTTCATTGGGGGGGAGTTTACACAGGGGGTAATGAGATTTTGGCTTTATACATTATTTATAACCGCTTAATCCAGGTACTGCGGGTTATTTTTTTTTTTTTTTTAGTCCTTCGTGTTCACAGCTACAAAACACTCCGGTATTTCTAATTTATTTCTGCTTACAATACAGATGTTCTCAATTGTGTTTTCTAACTACATTTCAACCGTTATGATCGCGTTTATTTGTTTGTGTCAGCACACCAGCGGGGCCGAGTGCGCACGCAGCGCACAATGGCGAGGCTTCCAGAAGCCCGCGCACAGGCCCGCGCGCTCTGGTTCACAGCAAATTAGAGCCCGCGCCCCCGGCACCGCCTTTACCATCGGCGGCTTTCATGTCCGGTGGTTCCCCTGGAGTTGGGGGAGCAGAGCCACAGCCCTCTCCCGCTGCAGAAAGCTTGCACGCCTTAAATCAGCACTTTTCAAGATGCCCATTTGGAAGCAACATTTGGAGAACATTTGGGTTATGTCCTCTAACTGAATTTCCAAGCTGTTGGTAACGGACTACAGAAAACGCAGTCTGTACCGAATCCTAAGAAAGCAAGAGTGTCAGAGCCTTGAAGGTCATGTGTAAATATTGACATTTTAATTTTATTAGCATACCAGAGTGGAGCCCTCCGGTTGCTTATCTTGCCATAAAAACCCACCCATTTGCACCGCCCCACAGACTGGGGCGGGGGGTGGGGGAGGGGGGGTGGGGGGGAGCAGTCTGATGTGAGCAGCCGCGAGTGCTCTTCCCTGTCTTCACCAACAAGGCAGAGTTTTGTTTGTGCAAAATCTGAGTCAGAGGGGCGTTCCTCCCCTCCCATCTCCACCACGGACTGATGCACCTGATTAGATAACAGAAATCTGCGGGCTGCAGGCTCATGTACAGACATGAAAGCTAAGATGCAAAAACATTCAGGGAAAACAGCCGCCCACTCACTCACAGAGTCAAGTCGGGTGTCTCAAACCAAAGTTACTCGGGGAGCCAATAACCGGCTCATCGGGCCACCGAACCCTCCCGCGTGTCCCCCGAAGCTGCATGTGGAAGACACGGGAGCACGTCCTCGGACTCTGTGTCCTTTCCACAAACCAGGACTCCACCCGCGTGGCTTCATTTAGTCAGGGCCGCATTATAAAGGTGAGTTGCAAAGTGACAGCCCAAATTCCCCACCAAGAGCACTAGTTCCCCCCACCCCCACCCCCTCGTGAATTTAACATGCTCACCAGCACATTTGAGTATTGACCTAAAAAATGGCATTACTTTCTTGTACCAAAGCAAAGATGCCCACCTATTCAGAACAGCCGGGCAGTTTGCTAACGCAGTTAGAATCATTTCCCTCCTGGGGCTCAGTGCACGGAAACGCAGGTCCAGCCAAAACAGGGGGGAGGAGGGGAAGGGGCAGTGAGTGAAACATGGAGGAGCCAGGGCCACTTTAAATGGTGTCTGGCCTAAAAGGTTTTTTTCTAAGTGAAAAGGAGAAAACTGAACACTGGAACAAGATGATCTTTTAATGCTCTATAACTCAAGCTCTCTGACTTACCTCGAAAAGGGGGAAATGGTATAAAAGACAGACACCATTTTCTGCCTTCTTCCTTTGAGTTTTTAAAAGTGCTCCTCAAACATAAATGACCTAGCCCAAATAAATGTCATGATTTACAGCTCACACTAGAGTTGCAAAGCTCATCACCCTTCTCTACTCTGGCTCTAAAAATCTTGACTAGTGCAACTATTGAAACAGTGCGATAGATTAAAGCAACTCTCACACACGCCGTATTTGTTCTGAAGCCGTACTGCGTGGGCAGAGGCAGCCCTTTCAGAATTCCCTCGTGGGCAAATCGTGTGCCCGGTGGCCCTCCCCTGCTCTCTCTGGGCTTCCCTCTGGCTCCTTGGCAACCTCCCCTTCATCTCACTGGACAACTTCAAGGTTCCTCCAGCTCTGCTCGTCCCTTTAGCCCTTGGAAAACAACGCCAATAACTCCCTTAGTATATTTGCCTGTGTGAATTAGGCTTGTGTTCTGCCCAAACCAAGAGAACTGCCATTTTAAAGAAAGACAAGAAAGTCAACGGAATGAATTTTTAGAGGTGGAATGTCAGACGCCTGAATAAAATATAATTTGGGGCAGGGGAAAGTATTCGCAGCATCTGTAAAGCAGATAAGCCAGTCAAGTCAGTCAGTACCTGCAGGCAGACCTGGTAAATTTCAGGATAGGATGACTCCCGCAAGCTCCCACACACGCGTTCCCACTATGATTTTTTAGCAGCGTGCATATCTCTACCTACCTACCTACTCAGAATCTAAATTGCTTCTACTTCACCTAATACCTGACACCTGAATCCCTGAACTAAATTAACAGATTTGGGCTGTTATGATTATTCTCAAGATCCTGTTGCTTTCCAGCCCTCCCTCCCCCTTCCCCCAAGAACAGCCCTCCTACCCCCCCCCCCAAAAAAAAGAATAGAGCAGTGTTTAAAAATATTTCTAGAATGAATAAAGGACATGACAGTTTCTTTACAACATCTAAGTTAAATTTGCACAAATCATTGTCTTCATAAATAATTTGGTTACTCTGGTTAGCCCTGATGTGTTTCAACCTGAAATCTATGGTGCCTTCTTTCCGATTTGGTTTCCTCCACACACTTGAACCTGTAGAGGTGGGAGGAGACAACAAGATGACTTGTTTTATTTGAGCTTGTGAAAATGATGGCTTGTATCAAGTTCAATGTCGTAAGTTTTCTTCCACAAGAAGGAAGGGTATACTTCCCAGTGAGCGATAGCTCTTTATTACATAGAAATGGTTCCTAATTCTCAGCAGATAGAGCATTTGAGAAAACAGGAGTATTCTCCCAAGTCACAAAGAATAATGTGATGGTCAATATGATTGACGGTTGTAAGCTTTCATAGCTCGTTTTAGACTGAGATCCTGAAATACGGGGAAAGAACCGTGCCTGCTGGCCAGGGGAAGCCATTGCTTGGAGAAGTGGCATAAACATCCTGAAAAGCTACCAAGTGCAACCATCATTTTCAATACTATTATTAAAAATAATAAGGTAATAAGAATAGTACACTTCAGCTGTATTTACTGGATTCAGAAAACACACCCCCCACCCCCCAAAAAAGGGGAAATTTTTCATTTTCCAGGAACTTTGAAATCTATAATTATCCAGCATCATTTTTGGTCATGTAGCAAAAAATATTTTTATTTTCATCTGGATTAGTGTATCTCAATCAATGTACACATCAGAAGCACCTGGGAAGTAACATGGAGTTTTGTTTGTTTGTTTATTTGCTTGCTTGCCTATTTGTTTTCAAAATACGTTTTCTTACTCCACCACAAATCTATACTGAAATTGAAATTTTGTCGTCTGTGTCTACAAAATGTGTGCCTTGAAAAATTCCCCAACTAAACTCTAAGATTGAGCCCCAATTCAGCGGCACAAGCATAAACAGTTTAACGCTACCTTTGCATGTTGGGATGACCAATTTTCAGATTTAAAACCCATACCTTCTTAATTTGGTACATGGGGCCAAGGAAAAGAGAGAGAATTAAAACGCTGAAACAACTGTGACAAAAATGCACACAAGATTAAGGAATTTAGAACCCAAAATAAAAAGAGCACAGAACTCTTCCTTCCCTTACCTTCTTTTATTCTCCTACTCTTCTCTCAGGATGGCCCAGGCCTGTCTCTCTGTGCAGACTCTGAAACGGCCTTCACTCTGGTTCTCCTACCCTTTCCCCCGGCATAGTTGCCTAAGTGATCTCACCTATCTCCTTGGCTCCTGCCCCTCATACATTTGACTCTGAAATTAGTCTATTCAGGCTGCTGTAACAAAGTACTGCAGAGGGGGTGGCTTAAACAACAGACGTTTCTTTTCTCTCAGTCCTGGAAGCTAGAAATCTAGATAAGATGTTGGCAGACCTTGCTCATTGGCTTCTAGATGTCCATCTTCTCCCCAGGTCTTCGCATGGTCTCCCCTCTGTGCGTCTTCGGGTCCTAATTTCCTCTTCTTACAAGGACAGCTGCTATATTGGAATCGGGCCTAACTTAATATTCCCATTTTAATTTATTACCTCTCTCAAGACTCTATCTCCAAGCGCAGTCACATTCTAAAGTAATGAGGGGTTAGACCCTAAGCATATGAATTTGGGGGGGATAGAATTTAAGCCATAACAACTCTGAGCTCTATAACTGCATGGTGACTGGCTTATGTCTTTGAAGAACTCTTACATGCAAACAAGGGATAAGAGATCTGTGTTGCTTAAGAGATTAAAAAAAAAAGTGGGGAGAATCAAAGGTTGAAAGTTTCAGCCCGACATAAAGGCAGAATTATGTGACATGATAGGGATCTAGGTTACAAGGGCTGCATCCCCTGACCATGTGTCCCTACGTCGCAAAAAGGGCTCAATGGAGGCTGACTGGGTGGCCATGGGCCTGCATTCAGGGAAATCTAACATGGACCTCCCTGGTCTCTTTTCTGTTTTCAATTTGATCATTTTAATGAAGGAACATAAACTCACAGGGATTAAATTAAGATGACCAGAATAAAGCAGTAGACAATCTGAAAAGCATGTGTCTATAAATGTAGCATAACCAGATATGACAACAATGATTTTTTTGGAACTCACATCCTCCCTGGAGTAACACAATGGCAAACAAAGAGGAGCCATTACGAAGTGAGGGTGTTGAGGGTAGGGTAAGTCTGGCAGATAAGAGCAAGCTGGACTAGCTCCGAAGTATCTTTCCCAGGAGAAAATTATCAGTCAACTAGATGTCCATGACAGTTTAAATGGAGGTTTTGCCAAAGGAATCACAAAGGTCACAATCCAGGTGATTTAACACGCAAATCTGCTCTAAGCATCGACTTACAAGGCATGTGCACAAAAGCCACTCCAGAGGCCAGCTGGTGACATGTGTCAGCATCAATGAGCCTGTTGCTGGAAGATCCTAACTCTAAGTCCAATGCTTCTGCATACTAGTCAGGTGACCTAAGGTGTGACCTTGTCTTCTCTGAGCCTCAATTTCCTCACCTGTAAAATAGGAATAATATTATCTATCTCTTCAGCAAGTTGTAAAATTTGATGAATTCGTGTAATTTAATTGAATTTAACTACAAATTTAATTCAGTTTAACAGTGAGTTGTAGCACATTATTATTTTTTTAATATATTTTATTGAGTTTTTACAGAGAGGAAGGGAGAGAGATAGAAAGTTAGAAACATCGATGAGAGAGAAATATCCATCAGCTGCCTCTTATACACCCCCTACTAGGGATGTGCCGGCAACCAAGGTACATGTCCTTGACCGGAATCAAACCTGGGACCTTTCAGTCTGCAGGTCGACGCTCTATCCACTGAGTCAAACCGGCTTTGGCTGTAGCACATTATTTTATTATATGGTTAGTAGCATGTTCTCCTGTCCCACTGTAACTGCCAATACTGTATGTTATCAATCCAAGTGATCTCCTAGAAGATGGGACGTGAAAGGCTGTAAGGGGAACTCTTTGACAATCCAACTCGTTTAGAAAGATGCAGATGTCCTAGTCACAACAGGGGGAAAAAAGAAAAAAATATTCATATTCCAAAAGATGGCAAGGAAACAGAAATGAAAACCAGAAGCTGAAGAATGTGAGAAAGTGAGGAAAGTCCACCCCACAGAAGGGTAAATGGCCTTGAAATTCCTCCCAGACTCTTAGAAGAAGCATCTCATGCTTCATATAGCACAGTGAGACTTTGCAGGGTTTACTTAGCCTGGATTCCCTGGGCAGCATCCAGGGGTGATTTGGGGTTTCTTTAACATCCCTATCTGTTATCTCTATCCACCCACCTCCAAAATATGCCAAAATAAGTATTCAAGCTAAGTGAAAAAGTGTTTTCTAGGCAAATCAGTTTTAAGACAAGGCCCCTGGTCCTCCCCCATTTCCAGATTGCCACTGTAAACCCCTCTGTCTAGGAATTTGGGATTTGCCAACTGCCCAGAAGGATGAGAGCTAGGCAGTGTGACAGTGTGAAGGCCCCGCTGAGCTGTGTGAAGCTGGCACATGTAGAATTGCCTTGTTTATCTGTGGTCCTCTCCTGGCACATTTTAGCTCAGATGAGAGGGAGGGCCCATGAGGCTTCTCACCCACCTCATTCAACCTACCATCGCTTCTTCCTGTCTACAGGAGAGCAAGTGAAAAGGCCGAAACCCAAGTCTGAAATATATCTCTAAAGACCCTGAAGTCCTAAGAACAAAACTGAGACATTTGTGGGAGTTTTGAAATTCTGATCTCTTTTTATGCACTGTCACCGAGTAAGAAGCAGGACCGGTTTTGTGTTCAGGTTATTATCACCTGCCCTGGAGTTGCTGGACTCACCTGCTGTATACATCTCTGGGTCACACCCAGTCCATTGTGTAGCCATGGCCACAGGCAATCTGTTGGTTCTCCACTCACAGCCTGACTCACCCCAGTTCAAGAAAATACTTGAATCGGTGAGGGACAACGAATATCAGTGAGGGACGCTGGAAGGCAGCTCTTGTGAGCTACGCTGTTTCTCTCTTTACTAAGAAGGGTACTTGTAACCTGATCAGTAGAGTATGTGGAGCACTCTCCTTTTATAACAGTTTTGTAGGAATCAATGCAGTGTAACCAAATTGGTGTCAATGGGTTAGATTCCTTAGTTGTCATTAGTGAGGCTTTTCATTTCTTCATTGAAAAACTATTGGTTTACATCATGCCGTTTGACTTTTGGCTCAAGAGACTTCAAAGAAACTGATTTTTTAAATGCATCCTTGAAAGCCTGACAGTCTCACAGTTGGAAAGTCTTAAGTCAAGACTGCATGGCAGACTAAAGATGGGTAATATGGAAAGATTTCAGGGTAACTAAAGACAATAATATTAAGTATACCAATATATGTTTGCCAAAAGCCATAGAGCAAATGGAGCAACCAGTAATAAAAAGTGGGCAAATACATTTTGACTTAAATTTTAAAAAGTACCCAGAGTCCCAATATCTTTCCCATTAAAAAAAAAATGTGCAGCCACTATTCAAAGGGGAAAAGTGTGTGTCCACAGTACATTAAGACAAGTGTTCTACTTCATTTCTGAGCCTCATAACCTTCATCATCTTTCCATTTGTGCAAAGTTTCATAGTCTACAAAGCACTTTCACAAATATTATTTGTTCATCCAACATTTATTTAGTTCTTCCTGTCTGCTAAGCATTTTGCTAAACACTAGAAACACATATATGAAGAAATAATACTTACCTTCAAGAAATCCAGAGAAGTCATCCCCTATCCTGAACAAATTTAAGGAAGGGAAAGTCTTTGCAAAGGACAGAATGGGACAATTATACTTTTTTAAGCTTTTGTTTGTTTGTTTAATCCTCACCAAAGGATATTTTTCCATTGATTTTTTAGAGAGAGTGGAAGAGAGAAATATCCATGTGAGAGAGGAAAGACAGAGAGAGTGAAAAGACAGATAAAAATGCTGATATGAGAGAAACACATTGACTGGTTGCCTCCAGCACATGCCCCAACCAGGGTCCGGGCTGGGGAGGAACCTACAACTCAGGTATGTGCCAGTTGATCAAAATCAAAGGATCTTTCAGTCTGCAGACCAACACTCTATCCGCTGAGCCAAACAGGCTAGGGCTGGACAATGATTTTTTTTTAACATGCATTTTTTCCCCCCTACAATTTTGAAATCCTAGTAATGACCAAGAAAAAATAAAAATCACCAGTTTCACAATATTTTGAGAGATCTATTTCACTGTTGCTAATCATTTGAGAGATTTATGTAATTTAGAGGGTATCTCTCCTAAGCTTCTCTATAAGTTTCTAGGGATGCCCTAAGAACTAAGGACATTTTTATTTGTCACATCCTAGACTAAAAGAGGATAGTGTTCTTTCTCCCTATTCTTAATAGTTCAGGCATTAGGTTTACCTTGAGTATAGCAATTTAAAAACCAATTAATGACCTTGCCGGTATTGCCCAGCAGTTAGAGCGTTTGCCCACACACCAAAGGGTGGTGGATTCAATTTCTGGTAAAGGGCATGTACCTGGGTTACAGGGTAATCTTGGGCCCTAGTCAGGGCACATGTGAGAGGGAACGAATCAATGTGTCTCTCTCACATTGATTTTTCTCTTTATCCCTCTCTCACCTTCTCTTCCACTCTCTCTAAAAATCAAATGGGAAAAAAATATATCCTCAAGTGAACATTAATGAAAAATACACTGAGTAGCCAGATTATTATAATCTCTGAACACATAATAATCTGGCCACCCAGTATATATATAGTCAGGTGCATGAATTCGTGCATGGATGGGGTCCAGCCAGCCTGGCCAGGTGGACATGGGTCATTGGCCGGCTTGCCTAGTCAAGGGGACAATTTGTATATTAGCCTTTTATTATGTAGGATATACACTGAGTGGCCAGATTATTATGAATTCAGATATCATAATAATCTGGCCACACAGTGTATATAAAAAATAAAATTAAAACCAAATAGCAATCACCTATGATGAGTCATGCACTGTGATAGTAATTACAAGAAATAAGTAAAAACATGACCTTGACCACAAGAGGAAAAATACCTGTAAAAAAAAAAACAAACCCAAGTAAAATCCACAATAAAGGCAAGGGCAGTGCCCTAGGGTAGACTTCTCTAATCTAGCTAAACTTCCTAATCTTCTCACTAGTATCCTCCCTATGCTACAAGTGGTGGGCACCATGTCCTGTTTTTATTTAAATTCTTGAGAAGTCTAGAATGACTTATGAAAATATGCCATCTGAGCTCTTTAGCAAACAAGCCAGCTTAATTTTGCTGAAAAAAGGAAATCACTTCAAATTAATCTTACTTTGGTGGGAATATTTCATTAGATGACTAGACAGAGCTAGTGAATCTTGACTTGAACAAGAATCTTGAGAAGATCTCAAAATTTCCTGATGATCAAGTTCAAAAATAACTTGTACCAAATGATACTCTAACCAGATGAATTCAAAATAACTAAACTATGATTCTCCATGGGTGCTAGTCAACCCTGAGGAAATTTTCTAAATATATTCTTCAGGCCTTTGCCCTTAGCCCTGTATTATCCAACATGTTACACAATTTGGATGAAGCCATAGAAATTGTGTTCTATCAAAATTTCGATGAAGTAATAAAACATTTCAAATTGTGGCAAATAACTGGCACTGTGCCTGGCCCATGATAAATATATTCTTAAAAGTTTCTTGAATGAAAGCATTGCATAGACTTGAAAGAAGAGCTAACATTAAAATGATTACATAAGTGTAAGGTTCTGCACCATAGTACAATAGAGGAGGAAAGATTTGACTGTGCAGTTTGATTGGGTAACCATTTCTCTCCCTCAAAAAAATTGTAAAACATAAACAGAAAAGTATAATACTCTAAGTGGTTGCATCAATAGATGTATAGAACCTAGAAAGAAGGAGAATTTGCTGTCTATATCTGGAGCATTTTGTTCAATTTTGAATACTATGCACCGAACTGCTTATTGAAAAAAAAAAAAAAAGAATGGGAGTAGGCTAAACGTCATGTCATGTGAGAAATAATTTATGTGCGATTATCATCATAATCATAAAAAAGAAAGTGCCAAGTGTTTCACATGCATTTTCTCATTTAGTTTTCTCAACATTTTGCCTGTGAGGCAAATACTATGCTTAATCTCCATTTCACAAGTAAGAACATAAAGGCTGAGAGAGGCTAGCCAATTTGCCCAAAATCAGAGAGGGGAGAGGTGGGGACAGCCAGGAATCTCAAAAGGGCTTCTCTGGTTCTAGAGCCGCACACTTAAGAAGGGGAGACAAGCAATACAAAGGCACAGGACTGGAGCATAGTCATCCTGGTTTCAAGAAAGCACTAGGACCAAAGAATGGAAGTTACTGGGACAATTGGTTCATTATATATATTTTTAAAATATAATAATTATTTTAGGTGTCTCCCACAGATTCCCTCCCATGCTTTTCCACACCATTGCAAACTAAATTGACCATTTCCTTGAATGGGAGCGATTATACTAATTGCCAAGGATTTTTTCGTTGACTGTCTACAAGGGCTCATGGTGGTGTGTTTCTATTGGCCACGTTTCTATATCTCTGTTTCTGTTCCTATTAACTACTGCACAGGTCTGAGTAATGCAAGTATCAGAGATGCTTAGCTTTGATTTTACAAAATAGACGTGCTCCAGCTGCCCTTCAGAGCCAGAAATTGCTCCTTCCCTCAGTGACACCTTGAAGCCAGGAGGGGAGACGAACAAGTCACCCTAGGTTTTGAAAAGAAGCAATCCATTTCCAAATTGCAATCTACTTGAAATAATCTCCCCAATTACATGGAAGTAATTTACTCTATATTTACTTTCTGCTTTGGACTATCAAATATCTCTTCCTCTCATCCCCGGGGGCAGCAGCTGGGATTAAAACTTCCACTACCCGCCTGGCTGGGGAGGTTTATTATTTAACCCTTCCCAGCCCACTTACGAGCAGACAAGGTTTGCACCAGAGGATGACGGAAGTCCTCTCTGGCCCTAAAACTTACTACAGCTGTATTGACCTTATTCATCTTGGAGCTTATCTGTTTGTAAAACTGTTTCTGACTTTCCATACAAATTCTTTCTTCCGGCACTGAGGCTGACCTGTGTAAAGCTAAGCGTTGAAAAGTAAAACAATCAAGTAACAAGTCTACCCATGCAATGCCCAACACACAAGGGCCCGTCCCGTGGATGCAAGGCCGGGCAAAGCTCAGGTGGCACTGAACCCAGGGGCCCCTCTCCGCTGGTCCAAGTCCCTAATGATAGTGGCCACTTAAGCTCAGAGAAGGGAACATTCTCATTTCTAATTCCCTGTCCTGGGTGTATCTCTCCAAACCCCTGGACGAACTCCTGCTCAAGTGCCCCTGGGCCCCTCACGCCCTATAACCAGGGCTGAGCAAGACTTTTCGTCTTTAATAGCACACTTTAGTTTTTAAAGCTGTTTTAAGCTCACAGAAACACTGAACAGAAAGTTCCCATAGAGCCCTTCCCGGCTCACCCCACTCCCACAGTTTCCCCCACTACTACCACGTGGTATTGAGCTTGACTTTTCGGTAGATCAGTGGGCGGTGCAGTTCTTAAGTTCCCTGTCTTTACCATGACAAAGAACTGTGGTCAGGCCCATCCCCGTTCCAAAGAGAACTCACTCATCCCGGAGGCCTGGGCAGCTGCGAGGAACAGCTACTCCGGGCCTGAGCTGAGCACGCTGCAGCAGCACGGACCTGGCCCGGGAGAGGCAGCCTCCCAGCCACGCAAACCAGACAGGGCGCAGGAGGGCCGGCCGGGTTCTGGCAAGAGTCTGAGGACCTCGGGTTTCATCAGGGTATTTTGAAGAGATTGCTGGCGACGTTATCTTCTTTAATTACACGGGGATCATCCTTACACGGGTAAACTATTTATTAAAAAACAATTCGGCAGACGTCACGGCGCAGTTACGGGACGAGCTGCCCCCACAAATCTCTCCGTCCAACTTGGCTTTTCCAGGATGCTTCTCTCTCTCCGGAGCCTGGCTCTTTTTCTGCACTCTTTTAATTGCTAACGAATTAAACTTTCCGAGGAGATAAGAATAATGTTGTTGTGTTTGCACACAGACTGCATGACTAACAAGGATGATATAAATAAAACCATTCAGAGCTTTATCTGCGGTTGGACGAACAGGGCCTCCGTTCAAGTGCAGCCCGGGCCGGCTCCCACACGAGATTAGGCTGTTATTGCGGAAGCCGAGGCTTGCACGCTGTTAAAAGCCCCAGCTAATACGCTCACTTAAGACATTATGCCTAATTATGCTATTTGTCAGGAGGGGAAACCTGTTCCCCAAACCTTAAACCATCCTGAGGCACCGGTGTGAGTCTGAGCTCTGTAAACATGCCAAGTAGACTCCGTAGGGTTCTGAGCTAACTGCGCTCCGTGGTTGTTCGAAAATGGGCAAGAAACCTAGCCCTTGTGCATTCCGTCCCCCCCACAGGATGGTGTGTATTTCTTCTTGGTCCTGCAGCTATCACAACAAATAAATGTGAGGGGAACTGTTTGTGCTTTTATTTTTGGAAACTTGCTGCAATATCTGCAAGCAGCATCTATGAAATACAGAGTGCTCTGTCCACCCGGTTGCTCCGGGGTGCCGTGGGGGAGGTTTTATGGGCTTGTTTCAAATCCAAAAAAGGTCTGCCTTTGGGGATGTCATGGTCAGCACGGTGACTCTAACTAACAATACCGTATTGTATATTTAAAGCTTGCTAAAAGATTGAATCTTAAAAGTTTTATAACAAGAAGAGAATTTTTTTTTTGTAAGTATGACGACAGATGCTGACTAGACTTGTTGTGGTGATCATTTCACAATATATTCAAATGGGGAACATGATGTTGTAAACCTGAAACTAATATGTGAGATGTCAATTATCCCTCAGTTAAAAAGAAAAGAAGCCTAAACCGGTTTGGCTCAGTGGATAGAGTAGGCCTACGGACTGAAAGGTACCAGGTTCGATTCTGGTCAAGGGCATGTATCTTGGTTGCGGGCACATCCCCAGTAGGGGGTGTGCAGGAGGCAGCTGATCAATGATTCTCTCTCATCGATGTTTCTAACTCTCTGTGCCTCTCTCTTCCTCTCTGTAAAAAATCAATAAAATATTTTTTAAAAAAGAAAAGGATTCCCTTAATGACCAGGAGAAATAACTGATGTCTGGAGTTCTGAGTCACGGTTTGGTCTTGGCTCATGATATTGGGAGAGTCGAACAGTGTGTTGTTAGTACTTCTTGTCTGTAAGAAGGCGCGGTGTGCTATGATAAGAACACTAAACATTGTTTTTGGCTGTGTGTTGAGTGCACAGAATCCTTTGGTGATGTAAGAACATCCAGTATGTATGTGCGTGTGCATGTGCGTGTGTGCGTGTGCGTGTGTGTGTGTGTGTGTGTGTGTGTGTGTGTGTCTTAGTCCCTGACCCAAACCCCTCCCCTCTTTGATGCAAGGGAAGAAGGTCAAGTCAACCAGAGTAGAAATCTGATGCACTTATAGTCCATCAAAATACCTTTGTCTGCAGTGCCCTTTCTATCTAAATTTTGGCTACATTACAAAATATTTCCTCAGGTTCTAGTACCATCTCCTAAGCATATCTATCTAGAACTTTTACACTTCCCATTAATAGAACCCAAATTAGGAATTGTTTTATATGTGTTTCATTGTCTTCTCAAGTACATTTCAACCTCTGATTTAAGGTCCTATAACTGTGTCTTAACACTCCTTTTGTATTCTTCACAGTGAGCAGTCAGGAAAACTTTAGGCATTCAATTAAAAAGATGGATAGTTGATACCTAGATTTCTCTATCCATCTTCCCCCATTTCATGACATGAGTAACTCCACATCTACCCATAAGCAGGCATTTAACAATTGGAAGACAGTGTGAAATATAGGAAAGAACAAGGCTGTTAAAGTCAAACAGATTCAAGTTCAAAGTTTCAATTCAACTACTCTGGCTGCTTGATCTTAGGGTAGGTTAACTTTTCTGAACTTCAGGTTCCTAAAATGCAAAATGAGAACCAATAATACAAACTTTTTCTCTATGTAGGAGATGTTTACATAAGTGTTTTTTTGAAAAATACTTGTCACCAAGCTTGGCATGTTTTAAGGACCAAAACATGCTGTGTTTTGTCCTTCCCTCTATTCTAACTCCTTCATACCACTTTATACCAGACAAAATTTGGCCAAAACCATGAGAGACATTTAAAACTTCTTCACCTGTGTGCTTTTGGGTGCAGAAAGCACTATAAAGTTCTCCAGCACCCAACCTAAAGCTTAGCGAGTGCCTACATTGTGTTTGTCACCCATAGCTCATCCCAGGGGAAATGTTGATTTATCTATTTTTCATTATTGTTGTGAGGGCATAAATGTGACCTTTGAATTCTACAGCTCTCAAGAACAAGCTACTCTACATTTGACTGCCCTTCTTTCATTCAACTTGAATGTGATGTCCAAGGGAGAAATCCATCCATTCTCCTTGCCCACAGAAAGGGTTAAGCATTCCCACTACAAATGGTCGCAGTGTTCTAACTCCAAATGCCATGGTAACATGTCCTAGAGAAGCTGAAGGCCATTGCATTACACAATTACCTATTTACTGGAGACAGTATATTTAATAACTAATCAGCTAATCTAATACTCCTGAAGAATATCAGACTGAAAGGTCAAGTGTTTAAGATTAGGGAGAAAGAGGTCTTAAAAGTACATTTAAAAGAGCCTCACAGATCAACAAGTCAGCCTTAGCTCCTCCCATGCTACCATCGCTCCCAGGCCTTTAAGGGGTCTTGAAATGTGGTTATTTTTCAAAATCGGGGCATGTATTATAGTTTCTACTCATAGGGGGTTTGTTTCATGAGGTCTCTTAGTTTAAGATGATTATTTCACTTTGTGTAATGCATATTATCTCTATGAAGAAAAATGTCACACTAGGACCTTTTCCCTTGGGATTTTCTTGTGACCAGATCTGTTAGCTTCCATTGCACTTTACTCTTCTGTACCTCTTTCTCTGAGACCCAGGTGGCCATTATTCATAAAGATTCTCATGGTGCAAATTCATACTGTAAGTTTCTAGAAACCTCATTTTGAAAACTCATCCTTTATTTCTCATTTTTGAAAGCTTGAATGGACCCCCTTTCCCATTTTTTTTAAATAAAGGAAAATTTTTATCACATTTCAAATTTTGTAGATAAAAGTACTTTTAAAGAATCTCTGATATCTGATGATGCAAACATTGCCAACAAAACATTATTTTTATTCCAGACTTTTTAGTCCTTTTCCTTAATGTTTTCTTAAGTTGTTCTCACTTTATCTCCTGATGACTTCAAATTTTGGTACTTTGCTCACAATTTCTCAGAGCAGAGCATCTTTGGAGATAGAGCTAGATATTATTTCCTCCTTTTCCAGGAAAACCAAATCATGAAAATTCTGAAACTTTCAGGATAGAATGGGTTATGCTGAGGTAACAAGGTACCCCTGAAATGCCAGTGGGTTATCAATACCAAGGTTTTGCTTCTGTACATGTTCATCATAGCTTAGTGAGATACTCTCTTCATATGCTTACTCAGAGACTGCAGTTGAAGGAGCTTACACTCTCTAGTTATGTCTCCACAGCAGAAGGAAGAGGAGACAAGAAATATCTGATCTGCATCCTGCTATGTTTTGACCCAGAATGGACATCATCCTGCTTCAGTTTATAATCCATTAGCTAGAACTAGTCACAGGTCCCCCTAAGTGTCAGGAAATACGGTCTTCTCTATGTACAAAAATAAGAGAAGAACCAGATATTGGTGAGAACCAGAAACGTCTAACACACACACACACACACACACACAAACACACACACATACACACACACATCACCACTGTCTACATTAAGCTTTTATACCTCAAGAAGAGTGAAGCCAGAAGAAAAGATTGAGCACAAAGGGAATCTCTAAGCCCAATGGATGCAGAATGGTCAAAACAGAATTAAAATACTTACTGTGTGCTTTTGTCAAGATGAATGTGAAAATTTATATCCTTTTTTCCTTGAATTTTAAAAATATTTTGTTATAACGTATTTTGTCAAGTTTTTATATTTTAGGTTTAAAAAATTTCCAAGGAGAGAAAGATTGGCATTCACTAATTTAAAAGTGTATAGTCAGTTACCACTTGCTTCACATCAAATTCACTAGCAAATCCAACTTCTTGAGTGGGAGTTTAAGCTCTTTAGTTTACGTATTTTCATCAGTTTCTTTGGCTTGTTTCTCTTTGTTCAAAAGACAGGTTAATACTCAAAATAGTACCTAGCACAGTGCCTGAAATATAGTGCATGCTTAGTGTATGTTGCAATTCTAAAGAATAACGAATGAATAATTGTGAAATTACAAGAATCTATACCAAGAGTATTTATACTCATTTCTAGATGTATTTCAGTGCCACAACAATAAAATCCAAAATCAGTATGTCTTGCTAATTGCATATGATAAGTAATGTCAAGGGCAGTAGCGAATCCATTTTAAAAAATAATAATTAAGAAAAGTACAGGGACTCTTTCTGCTTTTCTCCAATTCACCTTCCCATTTGCACAACAGATTCTGATGGCAGTTTTCATTTTTCAAGGAGGCAATGTCACCCTGCCTTATACCAGGGCACACAACTCTGCTATTCTCATTGCCTGTCTGAAGGGGAGAGGTCGCCAATCTTCTTTGGAACATGAGGTGCTGTTGAAAATAACAGTGAACGCAGAGCATCTCTTAATAGGAGAAAATGCTGACCAGAATTGTGCAATGAGAGTCCTCTGTGTTAGAGGACCCTGACATATAATGCATCCATTCTCTGCTACTTATATCACAGCCAAGTTGTGTCAAAAAAGAAGCCAAGATGAGGCTGAAAGCCCTCCATTGCAACTGGGCTCTTTCTTGTGCATAAGAGTAAATAATGCCTAACATGTGCTGTGTACTGCTTTGTGCCAGGCAACGTGCTAAGCACGTCATATCTATTCCGCTTCTCCAAAGCGGGGTCTTATACCCCAGGAGTTCTGCAAGATGGGAAGAAAGTATTAAAATATTTAGTTCTGTTTATTTTGTGATTTCATTATTCCATTTCCATTTGTGTATTTGATAATTTACATAAGATAGAGTACCATGGGATCTGAATAAAAAACAAATATATATTCATACACATATGTTGAGATCACATCAATGGCAGTTTGCTCAGTTGTTGTTTTTAACTGATGAGATAGGATGATGATGATGATGATGATGATGATGATGATGATGGTTCCTGTCTATTAATAAGGAAACTGATGCTTCAAAAGATTAAAATGACTTGTCCTAAGTGTCAAAGTTAGTAAATGGCAGAGCTGGGACCAAAGTCTAAATAGTCTGATGGAATCATTAAAGGAATTTCTGGTGTTGAAAGACTGGTACTTGAAAACCAAGTTCATTAGTGCCTGAAGAAACGCCAACCTCTGGGGTAGAAGCAACTCCATACTTTGCTCATCCTCCACAGTAAATTTAGGAGGAAAAGGAGAAGAAAAGAAACTGAGGCTACCAGAGCCAGGCAAACATTAGGTAGTAAAGGCAAAATAATTTAAAGAAAGTGAAAACCAAAGGAAAATGTCACAACGTTTGGTAGGACACCCTCTTCCTCACCCATCCCCGTGAAGTTTTTCTACGGAAATCAGATCCCGGGCACAGGCAGTCCAGTTTGAACACGCGGTGATGGACACATCCAGATTCCTAGCGCCGGGGAACTGAGAGGGAATCAACAGGAATTGAGATACTCAGAGCTCTGCCTTCTGCTGATTGAGCGCTGAGAGGGTATGGATCCCCATGGGGTCCCTAAAAGCTACACCCACGGGAGAAACATTTTATGTTGTTCAAAATATTTGGAGCTATGTCACTTTTTGTAGATGTATCTTCAAATTTCTTAACCAGTAATGAGTGATCCTCGTAAGTGTTAAACTGAAAAGCACTAGACTCTCTATAGGACATTCATTACAGAATCTTTGAAGCTTAGGAAGAAGTTTGGAGCTTGGGGGCGGGGTTGGTTTTAAACCAACTCTATATTGTACACATTTTTTAAAGTGCATTGGAATTCTTCATAGGTAACCAAGTTTCTCAGGATATCTTTGAGGCTGGGATAAAGATTTTTAAAAAAATTTTTTTTAAATCACTATCAAAACCCTTTGTGCAGTACTTGCATAAGTTCTCAAACAATGGGACTGTTTTCATGTAAATTTCTTTTCAGGGCGATTCCTGCTTTTTGAAAGCAGTGTAACTGTAGCTGAGGTATATAAAGCAACATTTTATTGCCTCCTGGGGAAGAGGCTTTGTACTAATGATCTGAAAACTGTTCTTTCTTGCCTGGTATTAGCTGATCTGTGGTTCAAAATGTGAGGAGAAAGAGGGGCCTTTATCTTTTAGTTGATTACTTCTGTCAAAGAAGGCAGAGCCCTTCCCAGCATTTCCTGGGTCCTCAGAACCCAGAATCCACCTGGAAACCTCCATGAAGCTGTTGACCCCATCCCAAGCTGGGGGGGGGGGGGGGGGGAAGCAATCACTAGCACACGCCTGGTTTCAGTGAGAAATTTCTCTGTGTTTCAGCAATCTGACTCTCTTCTCTCACTGCCCTTGTCACCTTGCTGGCTAAGGAAAGGGAGATCAGAAATCAACAGGCCATGTACAAAGGTGAGGTTAGTTGCAACTACAGGAATAGAATTGACTGTCCATTGGGAACAACGCTTTCTCTCCTCTGACACTTCACTGTGAAAAAGAATCAAGTCTGCCCATTTTGAGTTTTTCCCCCTCAGATAGTTCTATCTGAAAATTATAGTAAATCAATTAATCAGCCTTTCTTCCCTCTGTCCCCATCTCTTTTCTTAAGTCTCAAGGACTCCTGGGTTCTCTAATTCCTGAGTATGAGGACAGTTGAACTTCCTACAATAGAATTTTTCACGGTCGCTTTCCCAGACTCCATGTGAATGCCTCTATACAGTTGCAGAGAACAGGGTTCCCGGACAGGATTTGAGTTTCAGAGAGAGAAAAAAAAAAACTCATAGCAGTTTAGATTACCCACAGTCCTTGATGCACACTGCACAAAAAATGTCAGTCCTGATGGCCAAGTTCAAGGTAGAACAGGCAGCTAATTTAATCATTGGCCATGAAATGCCAGCTATCTTCATCTGAGGCACAGTCCTAAGTCAGGGGCAGACTTCTGTGTCATTGACTATTGACCCTACCAGAAAAAAAAAAAAATTCAAGGATTGTGCTGTTTAGCAAATATGATTAGAAATGAAATGTTTCTATTCTATATTACATTTTATTCAAGCACAGTGAGTTTTCTCCTCACTGCTTACAGAACGACCAGGGTGATGACCCCAGCACAGCCACGCATCCCTCCATTCCACCTTTGCTTTCTCCTTCTCTGTGGCCCAATGAAGCCTTCTGTTTCCGGGGCAGTCAGGAAGGTGGACAACGACTCTGAGGGGCTGGGCAGTGGGCAATAGCGAACTGGCATGGGCAAGCGGTAACACATTCTGTTTTTGCGTCTTTCTTTATGTTCCTGGTACCTGACGGATTACAACAAGGCCAAGATGTCTTCATTTTCTGTCACAGCGAGGCCTCCGTGACAGGGTGACGAGGCCCTGGACTTCCGCGGCCAGCCGGTCAGGATGCATCAACAGCTCCTGCAAGCAGGGCCGGGGCGGGAAACGGGAGGTGACGGAAGCCCAGGAGGCCCAGCCTGCAGCTCCGAGCGGGACTGCAGCGAGAGGCCGGCCAGGCCCGAGGAAACCCCGGCAGCGAGGGAAAAACAGATTGACTCTCAGTGACTCATTTAGCTCCTGGATTGGACAGATCTCTCCCCTGCTGGCAATTTGGCTCTGCATCAATAGTTCAGATACCAGGCTGAATAGCTTAAAATAATTAGGGGGAGAAATATGCAGAACTGTGAGCCATCCAACTCGTTGCTCCGTGCTGAAAGACACAGGACAAATGACATCTAGGTTATTAAATATGAAGTCACTGGATTTGCTGCCCATTTGGGCCAAAAAAGCAGAAAACTGGATAAAACTCAAATTTCTATAATTCAGTGTAGATGGCCTGTTTGTCCTTGAGGCAATCCATGAATTTTGGCCAGGCAGGCACTGTGACATGTGGAAATAACATGGGGGAAAGGGGGATGAACAATATTTGATTTTGCCCCCACTCGGCTTCCATGCCTGGGGGGGGGGGGGCATGAAAATGTCAATAAAGAGTGTGAATGTGGAGAGAAATGGAATCTGAGCCCAGAGTTTAGAAGCTGGCAGTTTGAACTTTATATACGTTAGGTGGACAGGAGGCTGGATTTCCAGTACTTTATATCCAGTGGACAAAAACAGAAGCAACAGGCTCCTTTGGTATCAGTAAAGGTCAGTTAAAATTATAGAGACATCCTTTGGAGCAAATCCCCAGTCTTGTATTTGCATATTTATGAACTAGAGATTATGACAGGCCATTCCATTTATTAGAGCAGTGCTGCTATAGTTAATAGTCTGTCAGCATTTCCATTATAAACCCCGTTTTTCAGTGTTTTAATATCTCAGCTGTTAGAAATCACATCAGGCTGAAAAGTGGTCTGCAGCCTCTCCAGGCCACAGCGGGGTGAGCTGCTGCTCGTGGTGGTGCGGGGGCTTTGAACCCAGCAAAGGCACTAAAATCAAGCCAGCGATGTTTATATCGGACGTTAACAGTAAATGTAAAATCAAGGATTTGGGAGACAGTTGTTGAATTCTTCTCCTCTTGCACTACCTCAAGTCATCTTTCCCCAGTCTTGGCTTCCTTGGCAGTCAGTATGAGAGGATTCATTCTCTATTGGGGATTTTCAGGCAAAGATTCAAAGTTTTAACTAGAGCCTGGCCAGTGTGGCTCAGTGGTTGAATGTGGACCTATGAACCAAATGTCATGGTTTGATTCCCTGTCATGGTATATGCCTAGGTTGTGGGCTCAATCCCTAGTAGGGGGTGTGCAGGAGGCAGCCGATCAATGATTCTCTCACATCATTGATGTTTCTGTCTCTCCTTTTCCTTCCTTTCTGAAATTAATAAAAACATATACTAGTATATATATATATAAAAGTTTTAACTTGGCAAAGTAGTCCCCCCCTCTTTACTAGAATGGAAGGAAATAAAGGTGCACCAAAATAAAGCAGAGATGCTGGAGGCATTTGTTCATTCATTCATAAGCACTGGGAGGCTGGTGAGCCCAAGTTCTATGAGCATCGGCAGGCTAGCGACTCATGGAGGAATTGATATTGCAGCTCAAGTCTGAAGGCAGTCTGCTGGTAGGAGTTCCTCTTCCTCCAGGGGAGGTCAGTCTGATTCTCTAGGCTTTCAACTGACTGGATGAGGCACACCTACTCTATGGAACATAAAGTTAATCATCACAGAGGGTAATCTGTTTTACTCAAATTCTACTGGTATAAAAGTTAACCTCATTTTAAAAAAATACCTTTGCAGCAACATCCAGATGTGTCTGACCAAGTTTCTGGGTACCATGGACTTACCAAGTTACCAAATAAAATTTGCCATACTTGGCCAGGTAGCTCAGTTGGTTGGAGCATCATCCTGACATGCCAATTTGGCAGGTTCGATTACCCAGTCAGGGCACATACAAGAATCAACTAATGGATGCATAAATAAATGGAACAACAAGTCTCTCTCTCTCTCTCTCTCTCTCTCTCTCTCTCTCTCTCTCTCTCATCAATAAAAATAAATTTTTTAAAAAATTTAATTAACCATAACAGACATGAACAACATTACATTTGAAACATGTCTTATTTGTCAAGTCTGGGTTTGACCCTGGCAATACAACACTAATAACATAGTCCTTGTCCTCAAGAACCATATAATCAACAAAAACAAAAAAAAATTTTTTTAAAGAATCATATGCTCAACCATTTCCCTGAAACCATGGTTTCACAACAAAATTACAAGGCCCAACAGTCAATAGCTGGCTCCATCCTTTGCTTTCTCTTGTCAATGACTCAGGATACCCTACTCCAGAGGCACAGGAACGGTGCTTACAGCTGCATTCGCCAGCGAAGGCACTGTTGTCAGAGACTCCTTATCACGCAGGAAGACATCCTGCTCTTCCCAACCCAAATTCTTGTCAATTTGACCTGACAAGAAACTGCCAAGTGATATCCGAAGCTCCCTTGAAAACTGAGGAGATGTTCGAAGAACAGGGAAGGAAAAGCAGGCTGCATTCTCATGAATAAGTCATTCAATCAAAACATGAGTGTTGACTGTGGTTATATGGCTGCCTGATACATTTCAGGAGGAACCCCACAAACATACCCTCCACTGGATAAGCTCCACTGCTTGGCAGCGTGTGCAAGATCCTCCCTCCACGGAACTACACACCAGACCCCAAATCCTCCACCAGGAAACTGTCATCCGGACAGCCTGGCCCCAGGCGATTCCCATTTGTATAACCAGCTCTACCTGCTACCGGTAGCTCTGGTTTTGAGATCTGCCTTGTGTAATAACTAAGCAGTTCTCCTTGCCCTCTTCCCTATGTTTCTTTTTGGAGTCAGTGACCTTTTTATTTTGTTTTCTTAGTCTCTTAAGATGTATCATATTCCTGGACACACAGAGCAGCATTTGCAGTCATGAAGCAGAGAATGTCATCACTCAATTTTACTTTATGAAAAAAACTTTAAAAATAAATCTAAATGCACGAAAAACAGGCTGTTGCTGTTGCTTGTCAGCTGAAGAAAATAGAAAAGGCTATTGGATAAGAAGGCCCAAATGCAAAATGTGCCGCTAAATCTCCCGAGAGTGTAGCCCAGTGTCCTCTCAAGAGATGAGGCATCTGAGGTACCGTCGTCCTCGGTGCCCATGCAGTTGGCTCTGCTTTGCTTCCACCCTTCACGTTCCCCATGAAGTGAGCAGCACTTACGTAATTGCTTCCAGCAGCATCTTTGAAGGAGAAGAACAATTACGTAATAAGACATACAGCAGGATGTGTGTGATTGTGTAATAACAGCATGTCTCACCGTGCCAGGCTGATGGCCAAGAACCACCTAGTCATGCTGTTATAGTACAAGAACATATGCCCTCAAGGCGTGTTGGGATTACGTTGAAGATTTCTAAAGGAAGTTTACTGATCAAAAGAGAACCTCAACTTAGAAAACAACACATCCTGCCCTGGCCAGGCAGCTCAGTTGGGTAGAGCGTGGTCCCGTTATGCCCAGGCTGCAGGTTCTATCCCTGATCCGGACACATTCAGGAATCAATGAAGAGGTGCATAAGTGAAACAACAAATAGATGTCTCTCTCACTCTCTCTCTCTCTCCTCCCCTTCCTTCTCTCTCTAAAAATCAGTCAATCAATAAAATTTTAAAAAATGAATAATTTTTTGAAGTCTAACAGTGCTCTGGCCGGTGTGGCTCAGTTGGTTGGAATGTCATCCCACTCACTGAAGGGTGGGGTTTGATTCCTTGTCAGGGCACATACCCAGGTTGAGGGTTCAATCCCTGGTCGGGCCACCTGTGAAAGGCAACCGATGGATGTTTCTCTTTCACATAGATGTTTCTTTCTCTCCCTCTCCCTTCTTCTCTCTCTAAAATCAATAAAATAAACACATCCTCTGGTGAGGATTATTAATCATGTCACCACAGGATACAAGAGGACAGAATGTCACTAAGAAATAAAAAAATAAAAATCAGAAGCTGGACTTTGGATGACACGTTACTCTCTTCATAGTTGGCCAGCTTTCTGTCTAGAGTGAAGCCATTTTCTCAACCAGGAAAGCTTCAGCCCTTTATGGCCTCCCCTTCCCCAGCAAGGAGACACTCCAAGGGCTTTGCAGACTTTCCACCCTTTGAAGTTCTTTCCCAGTGTTCTGATAGCCATCAAACCAGAAGATAATCTCAGAAATGTGAGAGGCTGAGACTTCATTTTGCAGCTGAACCTCCTCAGGGGTGCCCTCCTTCAGGTGAAAGTATGTGCTGGGATCAAGTTTCCCACCACGCCTTATTTTTACAGTGAGATATATCTATATAAAGTTCCAGTGTCTTATCTTTCTGTATTTGCAAGCTAATTACATTTCCATCTCTCCTGTTCTTCTAACTCATTTAGTAGGAACAAAACCAATAATAACCAGTATAAGACAAGGGGAAGGATGGGAGGAACATTCATAAGATTAGTTTGTCATTTCTTAGATGAGATTATATCTATTTTATAATTAAGAGTTCTCATATCCAGGAAAATACAGAGGCAAATGATCGATACATTCCAAATCCACAACTGATGGTCTATGTTTTTCTATTGTACTATTAGAACCTTGATGGTTCTTTCATTGTTACTGTTATGGACTAAATTGTTGCCTCCAAAATTTATATGTTGAAGTCCTAACCCCTACTACCTCAGAGTGTAACTATATTTGGAGCGAATTGCCTCTTAATTACTTAAAGAGGTAATTAAGTTAAATGCAGCTATTAAGATAGGCTCTAATCCAGTGTAGCTAGTGTCCTTATAAGAAGAGAAAATTTGGACACGAGGAAAAAACACAAGACAGAAGGACAGCCACAGGGGGACACAGGGAGAAGGCGGTCCTGCCAAGTCAAAGGCAGAGGCCTCAGGAGAACCCAAACCTGCCAGCATCTTGATCTTGGACTTTTTTGGCCTTTAGAATTGTTAGAAAACAAATGTCTGCTGAGTAAGCCACCCACTCTGCGGTATTTGGTTACGGCAGCCTTAGCAAACGAATACAGTTACTAATTTATTAACTTAACAGTTTTTGGACAATTCTAAGAGTAAGTAATAAAGATAGAATAGTGAGGAAAAACAAGGTTTATGGTATATTAGGACTTACTACCTACCAAACAAATTTTAACTGGGCAAGCATAGGAAATGTACAAAATATAGGGGTGAGTTTGAATCTGTTATGTGTGTGGTATCCCCGAAATACCATTTGTAAGTTGATTTTTAATGTTTCCAGTGATCTTAAATGATCAGTTGAAAATTTCAGGCACTTTAGTCACCAGAAGTATTCAATAATTCACAAATGGCCTGCAAATAATGACTCCAATTTTGCGTGTAAACTCAATCTAAATTCCCACTAAGTTAAGCCGGAACCAACATCTACAGGGCTATTGGCACCTTCAGGTAGGGTGTTGGAACGGGCTTACAGCACTCTTCAAAAGCAATCATGCACATTTTTCCTTAACTCCATGATCATTAATAGCATGTGCTTAAGCAAACACGGGCCACGGAGGCTGGTTTACACCACAAACACTGTGGAAGGCTGCACATCAAAACGTCCTTCACTCTCCAGCCTGTTGTGAAGTATGTGCCAGCATGCCACTGGTCAGGGTGAGCTACTGTCCACAGAGGGGCTCAAAGACATTTAGAAAGTGAACCTGTGACCTAGAACATGTGATAGGGGTAAAGAGGGACATACATAGAGAGGAGTAAAAATGATAGTGTGAAAGATTCCGACATATCAAGTTAGAACAGTGACTCTTAAACTTTTTGGCCTGCACCCAAACCACCAGGAGGCATAGGTTGGGGCTGGGGACTCACATCGCCAACAAGTTTCCAGATAATGCTGCTGCTGCTGCGTGTTGTGAGCCAGGGCACTGCTTGGCTAGTGCGGCCGTGCCTCCCGCCACTAGCCTGGCTCCTATGCTTGCCACCGGGTTGAGAAGAGGGTAGAGTCACCTGACAGGTGGAGCTAGGTCCATTGGATTGGCAGCTTTTGATAAAGGAAATGAATGCCTGTGGGTAAACAATTTTTAAACTATTTAAACGAAAGCCCAGTGAGATGCCCTCTGGGGACCCACAGGTTGCTCAAAGCCAGGAGGCAGCACTGCCCAGCATTGCCCTTCCACGCCACCCCCAGGAGGTAGCAATAATATGTGCTGAGCACCTTCATCTAGTCCTGGGTGTATGGCTAATACGCCCAGGTAGAATGTGGTTTGACCAAAACAGTCTGAGTGAACACTTGTGGGAAGACACAATCTGTAGAACCACAGTGAGTTATTTGTCTGGGAGACAGGACCCCATTCACACTAGGCATTGCTGTTCATATTTGGATTGCCCCAAGGCAAACCATATCCCCAGAAACAGAAAACTACAATCCACAAAGAGAGGGACAAAGCTAAATGCACCACTGGCAAGGTGGTGCATAACGATTTGGTCTTGCAAGATAGGAATGACAGAAGAATTCTGTTGTGTACACATTTCTCGTTGTGAGCCTGATGTGGAAGATCTGAAAGTGGGCTGCAAATACATTCACTTCTTCTTTTTTTCTTCTTCTTCAAATTACATTCTCAAGGAACAGACAGATTAACACTGAATACGGGTTGAAGTTGGGCTCTTTTCTAAATATGAAGCTGGTGATAACACTGTCAGAAATGAAAAATTGTAGATAATTAATAAGGAGTTGTTCAAAGAAACTGTTCTTGCCAAACAAAACATCAATGAGATTGAAAATAATTTTCATTGACAAAGCATGTGCCTCTTGGGCATTCCAGAGGAATGTGATGGGAATAAACTTGATTGAACCTTTAAAGGAGTTTCTACTTGTTGGGTCAGATCTTCCTGCTAAATCCCTCACTGTTAAAATGCTGTTTTGCTTTCCCTAACTGTTCTGGGCACACCCTTTCATAAACTATGTGAATCTGAGCATCACGTTATGAAAAAGTTCCTGGATTGCTCAAGCAATAGTTTGGGCTATAATTTTTAAGAGGCTTCTGCTCACCCAGGTCCTCTGTGAGAAGTTTATCCAAAAGAAATTAACCTCAAAGGAAACTTTGGAACCACTACAAACATGGAAGCCATGTGTACGCCATGCTGTCAGCGTTTCGGAGAAGCTGTGTGTGGCCTTCACTGTTCTTGGATGATAATCTGGAAATGATGAGGAATTCTTTTATGTTTTTTATTGTAGTAAAAGTCTAATAAAAGTTAAGTATTACAAATGTTAATAATACATTAATTATAAATTAAAGCAACGGTATGATACTATTTTTCAACCACATGTTGGCAAAAAAAATTTTTTTTAATAAGAACTTAGTCTTTGGTAAGCAAATGTGGAAATGAGTAAACTATAACATTTAGTTGGTGTAAGCATAAATAGATACTGTGTTTTTGGAGGACAAGTTGAGAGTGTTTGTCAAAATTTCAAAGAGTGTACCTCTCCTATGGGGCAGCAAGGAATCGGAGGTAAGCCCAGTCTCTGAAGTCCTGACTCCACCACATAGAGCTATGGTAGCTTATGCAAGATCCTTAGCCTCTCTGAGCCTCAGCTTACCACAGGCAAAATTGAGATAGTAATAGTATCTATTCTATTATGGGAATGAAAGTTGATTTTATAAAGTGTTCACAATGGTACCTGGCACATAGAAGCACCATGTAATCCAAAACCCCAATTCTAGAAAAATCGTCTACAAAAATTCCAGCCAAGTATCTAAGTTTAATGCAACACTGCTTCTCACAGCATATAAATGGAAACTAACTCTAGATGTCCATTACTAAGAAAAATGTAAATAAATCATGGTATATCTGTGTTTTCGAATAGTTTACAGCCTTTTAAAGAATAAAATAGGGCTTCATGTACACCAAGTACAATATGTTGCCTAGTACAAAAACAAATTGTAAACAGTATGTTCAGTACAATCCCATTATTGTAAAAACAATCTCTGTGTGTGTGTGTGTGTGTGTGTGTGTAAGAAAATACATTACATTCTAACAGTGTTTACCTCTGCAAAGTAGGATTGGAACAGGGAAGAGAAAACTTTTAAATCTTACTTTATATACTCCTCTATTGTTTTAACTTTTGAAAATTAATTTGAATTGTTTTTATAATTAAAAAGGATTTTAAATCATTAATTAGTCAGAGCATAGTTTAGATTTAAATAATTCTTTTTTTCTTTTTTTTTAAGATTCAGAGTCATAGCCATGGGTGGATGCTGCTGTTATCATTGATATAGATGACTGACCAGGAAATGAGATTGTATGAATAGTCTATTTAATTAAATGCTTTGGCCTATGTGAGCACAAAATGTGGAAACACTTAGGAAATAAGTTTTCATTGTACAGTAAATAGAGGGTAATAAGATTTGGTCAATCTGTCAGAGACTTAAGCCTAGCCAATCCTAAAGAAAAACAGGCCTGAAATATTTCAAATGTGAGGTTATATTAAAAATCACAGTTTCAAATTGTGATTCCAAACAAATCAATTATTTTAGTGCATTGCCTTAGGGAAAACACATTTTAATACTTGAAGCAACACCAAAAAGAAGGTTAGCATTCTCAGAAACCAATAACTATCTAATACTAATACTTTCACTTGCCAAAGTATCTTTAAAAGTACTGCCTAACTGAAGTATTTCTGTAATCACAGTATCTACATGTTAGCAGGTTGGATGGGAAAGGCCAGAGTGAAAAAGGCCTTAGAGATTATCTAGGTCAGCATTTCATAGAGGGAGATACTGAGTCCTAGAATGGTCACAGGACTTTCTCAGAATAAACCAAATTACAGCGCAGGTCCATCAATCACATGTATGGTGTACCGGCTAATACAGTATTTTCCTCACACTTTTTGTTTTGTAATGTAATGGCTAAAACATGCATATCTATAATAATAATATGAATATGAAAATTATCCAGGATGCAGTTGTGGGTGGTCAGGTCAGCAGGCAGAGGTGGTTAGGGGTGATCAGGCTGGCAGGCAGGGGTGGGGTGGGGGAAGTGAGGGGCATTTAGTCAGGCAGGCAGGCAGGTGAGCAGTTAAGAGTCAGCAGTCCCAGATTGTGAGAGATATGTCCCAGATTGGAAAGGGTACAGGCTGGGGTGAAGGGACTCCCCCCCCCCCATTTACATAAATTTTGTATACTCGACCTCTAGTGTTAAATAAAGTAATACAATAAATGTAATAAACACAGAAGTACCCAGTGAAAAGTTTTATACTTATTCCTGTACTCTGAACCCAGTTTTTCTCTTCACATATAATGCTGTTTAGCAATTCCAATTAGAGCCTTTCAGAGACACTTTATAAATGTCTAAGGAAATGTGTGTGTGTGTGTGTGTGTGTGTGTGTGTGTGTGTACATACTATATACACTCCATTCTTGCTTCTTTGTTTTCACATAAGCATGTCATACAAGTTATTCCATAGCAATACATACAAATATTTTCCCATTCTTTTTAATGGGTACATAGCATTCCATTGTATGATACATTATAATTTAATCAAACACCTGTTGACCTTTAGATTATTTCCAGTATTTTTATTACAAGCATGCTTCTATCAATGAATATCCACATATACATATCTTTGAGCACTTAGGCAAATATATACAGAGTATACATCAGAAAAACACTTAGATGTGGAATTATTTTGCTAAAATATATATATACATATTTAATTTTGATAAGCATTATTAAATTTTTCTTCAAAGACATATATTAATTTACACTACCAATGAGAAAGTATGGAAAACTAGCATATATACATAGTCATTATGTATAGGGAGGTTTTGTGTGAGTTTTCCCTTTAGCTAATAAGTGAAAAGTTCTTTGAAGACAGAAGAACGTTAGCTTATAGAAGAATCATAGCTTACACAAATTGATTCCAATGCCTATGAACATTCATATAGCTGTTATTCAGCAAATATTGAATGACCAGAGCTGTACAAAAGTCTATAATTAAAAAAACAGAATTCTACTTTCTATAATAGTAGACCAGTTATTTCAGATTAACCCTTCTGTGGAGAAAAGGTAAAATAAAATTGGGGTGACTATTTTTTAAAACCCACACACACCTTCCAAAATCACCAAACATTAACCCTAAATGAGAAATTTCCCAGGAAAAAATCCAAGAGAAAATCAAAGTCTTGTATTCAAATGTGTTTTCTTCTAAGGCCATTTTCCTATTAGGAGGAAGTAACCTTGAAACTGCATTTGCTTTTGAAGTTTCTTTAGGAGGGCAGAGTAAATAAGATTCAAAGCTCAGGGTCCACCAAAGTTTAAGACTCAAATAAACAACCTACAACTCTTATAGCTCTTACTATTCCAAAAGTTACCAAAAACATTGCATAGCACACAATAAAAGGCACACGAATACAATTCACCATGAGCAAGATCTAGTCAAAATATCAAGATGATAGAATCAAACCCACAAAGACTTCATATATTGGAATTAGCTTGCATAGACTATAAAACCGCTACACAACCAAGTCAAAGAACAAAGAAAAGCCAAGCCTGAAATCTCAGGAAGAAACTGGGATGGAGGAAGAAGTAAGATAAAGTAACTTTTGAAAAGGAAAATATAATAATGAATTAAAAATTGATTGAATTAGTTTAATTGTAGTTTAGACATAGATAAAGAGAGGAAAATTGGTCAGAATAAATTGTCTATAATATAGCAAAAAGAGACAAAAAATAGAAAATATAGAAACAAGGATATATTGAAAAGGCATGGTATCTGTTGTAGGTTTAAAAATAAAAGCAAGAATGAGAAATGGGGCAAAAACAATATTGAAAATGTTATGACTGAATGACAGAATTTTCAGGACAGATTAACAAAAGCTGAACCCCAAGCAGGATAAAGAAAAAAGAAAGATATATTAAAACATCATTGTGAAATTACAAAAAACTAAAGAAAAGGGGAGAAATATTCATAGCAACTAAAGGAAAATAAAACAGATTTACCTTCAAAGACTGTGGTTAAATTTCTCAAAGGCAAAAATAAAGTTGAGAAAAATGGAAATACATTTTCAATGTTTTTATACAAAATAAAAACTATCGTACAATTTTATCCCCAGAAAAATATCCTTCAAGCATAAAAGTAAAATATAGAAATTTTCAGATGAACACAAACAGAGAAATTCACAACTAGCAGACTAGACTAAAGGATCAGAGATGTAGCAAGGATTAAAGAACTAAAAAAGTGGTAAATATCTGGCTAAACATAAACATTCACTTTAAAAGCTGTGTCTTATGGATTTTTTAAATCTAGAGAACTAGATTTAACTATATTTTGGCAACTATATATTGTCAACTCTAAGTGAGTGAAAAGGGAGTACTTATTTATTTTGAGTATTTATTCCAAAAGAAGAGCAAAAGTATGGGTTAACATTAGACTTTGCTAATTGAAGGGTGAATGTTGTAATTTGTAAGGTAGTCACTAAAAGAATGGGGAAAAGTATATGATTTCCAAACGAATGGAGAGGAAAAATAGATGGTAAAAAAAAATATTAACCCAAAAGAAGTCAAGAGGAGTGAGAAAAAGAGACATAGATCTGATGGATCAAATAAAAATCCACAAAATAAGATGGTACATTTTAACTTACATACATCAGTATGGATGTCCTACACTCCAGTAAAATACAAAAACTGTCAGGCTGGCTAATTTCATTATATTAAAAATATAATTACATTTCATATCAAAATATAAATAAAATAATTAAAATAAAATATAAATATATATAATACAGAAAAGGTGAAACTGAAAGATTGGAAAGAATAAACCATGCAAGGAGTCACCAAAAGAAAAAGATATAACTATATTATGCTATTAGACAAAAATGATTTTAAATAATTACTTGTCGATGGAAGTTTTGTGTTGAGGGGGGAAAAAATACAAATATAAATAAGGTTCCCTGACCACAGTTATTTTAATAAGTGAGATAAGACCTGGGAGAGGTATGTATAAACACAGTGTTGGCACCGAAATAGGGATGATAGTATATACTTGAGCCTTATAGTTAAAATGTCTCCTTAGAGCAGTGTTTCCCAAACTTTTGACATATGTGTACCCCTTCTATAATTTTCATAACCCTGAGTACCCCTGCTCATTGGGCATCTACAATCTGCAAGATCCTCTTTACCACAAGATCTGTGCTTCAGGTGGTTAAATAACCAGTCCATGCTCGTGTGTGTGTGTGTGTGTGTGTGTGTGTGTGTGTATCACCTAATAATAGACAAACATGTAAATTGACCATACCTCCCCTACACCACCAACCAATCAGGAGTAATAAGCAAATTAACCCAACAAAGATGGCAGTTAATTTGCATATACAGGCATCCAGTGACAGGGGCATTCTGCCCCACTCCCAGTTTCTCAGAGTCTCTAGGCAGCATGGGAAGGCGGGGCCAGATAGGAAAGAGGAGGCTCCCAGAGCAGAAAGAGGCAGCTCTGGGCCCTGAGAAGAAAGGGGCTGGGCAGGAGTAGAAAGGATGTGCCAGCAGCCAGGGAAAGGAAAGCCCATTCTAGCAAGAATCTTCGTGCATCGGGTTCTAGTATATATATTAGGAGTTTTATTTAGTAATTATAGCCTACTAAAAACAGTATGTCAAAACTTTGTTTGGTACTAATTAATGGGCTATGCACATATGTTCATTAGCTAATCACTTCATCTTTTTTTAGCCAGTCACCTCACCCTCCTCCCTATAGTCTATTCCACGTATTCATGTGTCTTGTTCCATTTTGTTCATCACAGAGCCAATATTTGGATTTAAGGTTTCCACAAAATGACCTAAACCAAACAACAGGGAATGTAAAGGGGGAGAAATTAAGACTGCTGCCTAATATTGACTAGGCCTTGCTCAGGCTGATTTACCTGCTTAGGTGTCTGGTAAGGAAGTGTTCTTTCAGCTCATCCTGCCCTCAGCCCTACAACTAGACCACATTTCAATCTTTCCATTAGCCTTCGCTTTTCTGTCTTGGTAATTGCAAGTTCCATGTGGCTTATATTACTGACAACCTTCTAACAATCCTTGTTGAAAATTGGTTCTACCATGGATTTGACAAGTTTTTTTTAACAGTTTAAAGAACATATGGAATACTTTCAACAATAAAGATTTTTTTTAAATGTCACCTCTTGATAACAAGATATTGATCAAATTAATTCCTTTAATACCCACAACCTTCCATGTCTCCCAGGAAGGAGGCAGGTTGGGAGGTCAGCCCCCGCCCACCTGTTGAGTATGGCAAGCAAGGCTTGGCAAACAAAAACCAGAGGCATCTCGAAGAGCATTCTGTTTGGCTCTGGGGCAGTGCCTGGGCACTCTGCCAGAGCAGCTGGGCACTCTGGTGAGGCACTTTAATGCAAATGCCCAGCTGGGTCCAGTTCATTCTGTATTTGTCCTCGGGGTATTTGTTCTCTGTGCCACGGGAACACACGGGGACCATCCTCCTCCTGTAATACGCACAGAACGCTGACAACCTGCTCGCCAGGTATAGAACCAGGTCCTTGCAGTTAGAGAGCCCTGAATCCTGGCTCTAAGACTCCTTTCTGTGGGCAAGCAATGTTAACCTACAAGCCTCAGTAAACTCATATATACAACAGGGATAATGCCCACTTTATTGGTAGGAAGCTCGTAAGTAGCTCAGAAAACTGTAGTTGCCATGATAGCCAAAGAATACTTCTTTCCTGCTGATACGGACAGGGATAACACTTTGGAAATTATCTTCGTTTTGCTCTTTTTACTCCAAAGCTTCTCTGTCTGATCACAGTGCTTGGTTGGCAGTACCCGAATGTGGGATCAACAGCAGCATTTGTTCTAAAATGTAAAGAGCTGGTCTTGTGCTCACGCAGAAGATAGATGACAGAGGTTCTTTTCAGTCTATTTGCCTTTTGTCCTTAACTGACCAGATCTCTACTGATGAAGTTCACAGACGCAGACGACACAGATGTTTTTAAAAGCCTATCCTCTTGAGGAAAATAAAATAGGGATTGTAAGAAATGCTAACATAATTCTGGTCCTAAGAGGATTTTGCTGAGTTACCCAATTATGTGCCTGAATTCCCTATGGAGATTTGACAGGGAAAGTCCGAGCCGTGGTGGTGCTGACCATGGGAACTTTCTCCGACCTTCTGCTCTGAAAAGGGGAGTTAGGCAGGACTTTCATGAAAATCTCTCCAAAAAGGTCCAATGTGAAACAGATTGTAACTCCAGAACAATCACAATTGCTGAGTTTGATGAGTTAAATGTGCATCTCAATAATAATGCTAATAATAATGCTAATGATCACAAGCAGCACCTTTGTTGTATCTCATTTATTTTTACCCCAAATTATGGAGGCTTAAAAGAATTTACTGACTGCTTGGGTTTTCTGACTAATTGGGGTAACTCTATGCTATAGCCATTAGGAGATTTAAATATAGCTCTTCTTGAGCACGAGTCTTTATTGGATCCCCTGTTATCCTTTAAATATCTTGGTGTGCAAGTGGATAAAATTAGAAAGAATTTGCTTGCTCTAAATTACCAACCTCTGCTTGATAAAACTATTAGCTATTTAGCTAATTGGACGGCTCTTCCATTATCATTAATTGGCAGAGTTAACACTATTAAAATGGTTGTTTTATCTAAATGTTTGTATTTATTTCAGTGCTTTCCCATCAAGCCACCTAAAATGCTCTAAAGCTCTAAATTCTGCAATTAGTTTTGTTTTATAGGCTACAAACAGAGTTAAGATTAATCTTCAAACTCCAACTACTCTAAGGGAGCAAAGGATTAATTCTTCCTTTTCCAAGAATAGATAAATGTTGCACTTTCTTGATCAGGCTTTGTCCATTGCTTCTAAATACCCTCTATCAGAAGTGCCAAATCCAAAAAGAAATTGAAAGGGGATTCTTATTAATGTTGTCTCTCTAATAAAAACTTTACAAGAAAACTTTATATCATACTCATATATGTATTCAACCACACATTCATTCTTTTAGCAAATATTTATTGTGACTCAAATTTTATGTACACCAATATGCTAGATACTAGCATCTACACTACTGTGGAAGACTTCAAAGGTGAATAAAATGTAGCCCTTGACCTCAAGAAGTTCAAATATTGAGAGTGAAAAGAAAACATAAATAACTATAAGGTAAGGTGGTAAGTGCTATACTAGAGAAATGACCAGAATGCTGGACAGAGCAACAGGCATTGCTAAATTTGCCTGGGGAAAGCAAAAAAAGGCTTCCCAGGAAAGGCGACATCTGAACTGGATCTCACAGGATGGGATTCCTACAGCACCCGTCCAAGATGTAAAAGTAGACTCTGAGAGTTCTTTTCTTCTGAATAATGAATTAACTTGATTTGTGGGAAGTTAAAATGTTCCCCTCAGCTAAAAGGCAACCCATTTTCTCTTTAGTGGATCAGGAGAATTTCATAGACATAACATATCAGGACTTCATCAACACATTTAACTAAGGCTTTCATGATCTCGTTGAATGTCAACATGAGAACATGTGAGCAGAAGGATGGCACAGATACATCAAATTCTAGCTGGTTTTGAAATGGTTACCAATGTGTTAGCTACTGTTTTATTGCTAATCTAGAGAAAGATCTCTCAGAAATATGCCAGTGGGTTCTCTCTGTGGCTGTGTCCTGTTCAAAGTTTTTAATAACTTGGATAAGGACAAAGAGAACATGCTTAGGAGACTAGAATAAAGGATCAAAGTAGACATATAACTAAATAAGAAAAAGTAATGTCCTATCTACTTTGTCCCACTTACTATAGTCAGAGAAGCCCTCATTTATGGCAACATGAGGCAATAAAAAACATGTTCCGGATTTGGAGTCAGAAAGCCTAAGTTCAAGTCTTAGCTTGACTAAGTGTTACATATGCAATCTCAAGAAAAACCTTACACTTATGTGAGCCTCAGTTTTTCTATCCATACATTAGAAATAATAGTACAAGTTCCAGAGCTGCTATAAGAATCGGGGGTGTAGAAATAATTTGTAAACTCTATATCTTTTTAAAAATATTTTTTATTGATTTCAGAGAGAATGGGAAAGGGAGAGATAGGAACATCAATGATGGGAGAGAACAATTGATCAGCTGCCTCCAGGATGCCCCCTACTGGGGACTGAGCTGGCAACCCAGTATGTGCCCTGATTGGGAATCAAACAGTGACCTCCTATTTCATAGGTCAATGCTCAACCACTGAGCCACACCTGCCAGGCTGAAAGTTATCTTTTTAAGTGTTTGTAATAGTAATGATGGTGATATAATAATAATAGTAACTAAGTCTAACCTAGACTAAACTAACAAGATGACAAGGCTTTCAAAATAGCCAATACAGCCACTGGGCTGCATTATTGAAACAATGGGGTCAGAGTTGTAGCCTCACTAGGTTCATTTAGAGCTAAACTGGCACCCTGGGCTTAATTACGGTCATTGTGAGGCTCTTGTATCTAAAGCAGAGTTTGACATATGATGGGTGCTCAATAATATCTGAGAATACATTAATTTCAATAAAGATGTTGCTGCATGTCTGGATTCAGGTAATGAGAATTCTAAGAATATGAAAACCACACAGACTGTTCTTAAAAGTGGAAATGTTTCGTATGAAAAAGAGATAATTTACAAGTCATCACTTGTAAAGGAATAGGTCAGGATGGGGTTTGTCATACTGGAAGGAGAGTTATGTGGGGACAAAGGAACAGATCTGACACTTACTAAACACCTTCTATGGATTACACATTTGAAATAATTATTCTGTTGCTGTGGAGAGCAAACTAAGACTGGTGGTCAGAGGTTATAGGAAGTCATAATGTGGCCCAATAAATGAATGTAATATCTAAAATTATGAGCCCTCCAACAAGGGAAAGGCTGGTGTTTGAATCAGAATGTTTAAGCAGATTGGTTTGAAAGCAATTTCTGACATGTAGGAAGTCAGACTAGATCACTAATTCCCAAACCTGCTTTGGCATTACCTGTGAAGCTTATTAAGACTATTTATATATATATAAAAGCGTAAGAAAACATTCATTCATCCAACTGTTCAACCGGTAATTATGAGACACAATGACCACCAGGGGCAAGACAATCAATTCACAAGCATGGAAACATGGAATAGACTGATGAATCTCAGAGGGAAGGGGAGGGTGGGAAGAGATTAACCAAAGATCTTTTATGCATATCAAAGGCCCAGTACATGGATTCGTGCACCAGTGATGACCCTCAACATGGCCTATGGGGATCAGGCCAAATCCTTGCACCAGGACTCCAACCTCCCCTGAGAGGTCCCAGACTGTGAGAGGGTGCAGGCCAGGCTCAGGGACCCACCAGTGCATGACTCCATGCACCAGGCCTCTATTAAATACATAAAGAAGAATTACAATTTATTATAAGAGTATGGCGCCTACTACCCAACATATTTTCAACATCCTGTACATACAATTCTGATACATAGTCAGGGCTGAGAACTATTGGACTGGGTCTGTTTCAAGCTTTCCTAATGATAAAAATACCACATTTAAACGAGCACAGTTTCTGAGGCCCCAGCCATGGAGGCTCAAATTCAATGTCTGGAATAAGGACCAGGGATCACATTGTTTTTCAGGAGAGTCTGAAAATCAATGCACAAGAATCTCCCTCATACTCTTCCCAACTCCTGAGATTCTGAAGATCGAATCCAACTACAGCTGCTCATTGCTTCTGCATAACAGCTTTGAAATACTTGCATTATGGAAATGAAGCCCAAGCAAAAATATGTATACTTCTAACTGGCCATGGTATTATTCAGGTGGTCTCTAAAGAATGAAACACATTTTTTTAATAAACTAAATACCAGTGAACATGTTGACTTTTCAATTGGCCACAGTTTACCAGTTCAGCTGATTCCAGTAAATATATGTACCCATGTATGCAAATGACAAGTGAATCGCTTTTGTCGAAGAGTTATTCCGTATAAACAGACTTGAAACCTTGATCACTTAGGAGTGGAGTGTGAGATGTTTAAATCAACATTTTCTAAATATTTTCATTTAAACATACTGCTCTCTCTGAAAATGTGAACATGTAAATCACTGGTGTTTTATTCTAGACACATTCATTTTCCCCCATCTAATATTTCACTCTAAAATAGAAGTACGAAAGTAAACAAGTGTTTGTGGGCTGATCTGCCATCAAGTTCAGCAGCTTTCATTAGTTTTAGATAGTCTAACCTAAATCAGATGTAGAATAATGTTTATCCTTGGCTCAGTCGGTATGGCTCAATCGGTTGAGTGTCGTCCACGTGCACAGAGAGGCCGCCATTTCAGGCAGCCAATCAATGTTTTTCTCTCTCCCTCTCCTTTCCACTCTCTCTAAATATATAAAAACATTTTTAAAAGAACATTTGATTTATCTCAATGGCCCCCAAATCTAGATCTTCTGCAAGTCCTCTCTTGTTTCTTCAGTTCCTTGCTGCTTAGAACCAAAAGCAAAGCTCTCCATGTATTTTCTAGAGAATGGCTGGGAAAAGAATGAGAAGGAAATTATTACCAAGCAGTTAAGATGTGATTTTTGCACTTGGGCTTTTCTCTCAGTTCCCTTCGTCCAGAGGGAGATGGCTCAGGCAGCGGAGGCTGCAGCCCCAGATCTGTTTGCATCTCTGCCCGGGTACGTGATGCTCTGAGGGACTGATAGTCTTGCACACTCAGTTTATGAGATGTAGGTTAAAGACAAAGATAAAGATGGAAGGGAGATAAGAAGGCAAGAAGAGATGAGAGCGGGCTGAGTGTAACTAACCCTCCCTAACTCAGACAAAGACAAGTGAGCCACCCCTTTCATTTAACCCTGTGTTCTTGAAAGTCAAGTATATTCAGTTTTGAGATTCTTTAGCTGATAATAATAGTTTCTATTGCGATGATGGGAGGTGTATCAAATGTGGAGAAAATCAAGTCATAATATTTGGGAACACACTGACATAAGCAAGTCAAACCCCTTGAGAATACATTTTTCTTGATTTCTCAAAATGTGGTCTAGAATATACTAGGCCAAAGTATAAAAATTAACAGGGTGATTATTCTTACTATGAATAATGTTTCACTGTAGTGACCAAACCAGATATTTTGGTTTAAGGACTAATTCAGTAAGTAAATCTTTCACAAAAAAAGTGTGTGCTAACATATTTAAGACCTTTCCCTAAAATTTCATCTCCTCCTCCCCCCAAACTCCTACCTGGTGACAAAGTCTGCAGACTGTCTTTTAGGGCTCCCGCAAATTCCCTGGAGAACAGAGCTGGAGAATCGTACTATTCCTGAAAGAATCTAAGCTTCCTCTACCTCACAGAACGAGAACAGGCCTATGAGCAACAGATAAGAAAACAAAGCAATTTCTCCTTTTCCAAGTGGCCAAAGATGCAAGAGGAAGTAAGAAAATGTATCAGGGGCAGAAGGAGGAGCCCCAGAGGACACAATTGCTCTGGCCACTCCAGTCCTCCATGGAGAATGGCTGGCTCCTCTACTCCTCCAGCTGTGCTGGGACTGTCACACCACCTCCCCGGACAGGTTCCGTCAGACTGGCAGCTTATCTTGTATTCACTTGCCTGGTTCATTCCAAGTCCTTCTACCTTCCTTCACAATCCAGTTTAATCCAGAACACCTTTTGCTGAGCACCTACTAGGTGCCAGGCTCCCTGAGAAGGCAGGAGCACAAAAGTAAGAATTTATTCTCCACCTCACTCAGCCTGCCTACTAAGTGGCATGTGCAGGGTAACAGTTGATAGTGAAGATTCGGAAAATTATACAAATCTGTGACATTTGCCAAGGATGAATAGATGCGAAAACAAAATTGGATTTCAGTTCGCTGGTTACCACTCGGGGGCTCCTTCCTGGTAGATGTGCCTTATGGCAATAATAACAGTCTGCATTTGCACAAAGCTCTAGAGTTTACAAAGTCTTCTCATAAACATGATCTCATTGTGAAATATTGAGATTCAGCTTTTTTTCTTTCGCAATTTACAGATGACAAAATTGAGGCTAATAAAAAGTAAGGTCACATTGTACTCAGAAATTGTATAAAATACTACTCAACAACCAATATACACACAGGAAAAAAAAATATTAGTTTGGCTCCCTATTATGATAGTACACCCTAAGTGCTTCCCAAGTATAACTTAAATTACCCTTCAGAATAAAGTTTGGAGAGAAGAAGGTACCAATTATTTTGAGCACATTTTACTGAGGGAAGGAAGCAATTAAGCCACAGCCTTCATACAATGCCCCGGAGATAAGACAACACTGCTTCTCAGCATCTTATCTGGAACATTCTTCTCTGCATTGCTCTGGTAAGAGCCCAGTAGATAGAGTCCAGTGTGGTTCTAGTCACAGGGGTGGGCAAACTTTTTGACTCGAGGGCCACAATGGGTTCTTAAACTGGACCAAAAGCAACCTGACCATGCTGGCACTCTCATCTTGGGCTGCTGGTGAAGGAGCGGAGGGGAGAGCAAGGGAACCCTCTGCTCTTTGGCTCCGCGGGGCGGATATAACAGCTGAAGGGCCGGATTCGGCCCGCGGGCCGTAGTTTGCCCACGGTGGTATCTAGTACCTTCAGCCTCAGAACACAAATCAAAGACCCCAGGAAATTTCCTGAACTGTGCCTCTTACTGGGCAAATGATTTAATCAACTTGGGTTTAAGTAACGTTATCTCCAGGTGGGGGTCGGGATTAATAAGACTGTCTTTCAGGAAGGTGTGGGAGCTGAGGACTTATTCCTTTACAAGCACCCATCTGAAAAATGGGGCTGTCATCGCTGGCACGCCACGCTTTGATGAGGCCTTCGGGGCTGGAGAACCAGCCCGAGCACACGGACACGGGCTGGAGCTCCTCGGATGAAAGAGAGCTCTATAAGCCATGTGGATGTGCATCTGATAATCTTTGACATATGTTTAATATTTAGATTTCCAAGATTACTCATGTTAATATCCGCTGCACATCTTACTTTTTTTGCCTTTTGTGCACACTGGGAGATGTGGGTTTGGACACGTTTCAAGCCAGATTTGTTCCTGTTGCTTTATTGCTGCTAACCACGGGGTCACTAAAATGGGAAAATCATCTGCTTCTTTCTCTACTGAACTTTGAATGCAAAACTTGCAATCCAAAGAAGAAAAAAAGAAAAGACGTGAGTAAATGAATAATGAATGCAGTAAAAATAAATGTGTGGTTCTGGGCCCCATTTAATTTTTCTTAAATGACAGTGTTGTTAATGCTATGAAATATTTTCTCTGATAAATGTGAGTTAGCTAATTTGCATGAATGGCTAGTCTGTCATTTTTTTATTCTGTTGAGTTATGGGTTTTTAAAAATGGCTTCTTTTCTGTGTAGCTTTTAATACATTGTTATTATATGTGATCGCTGAGCTTTCCTAATGGCACATTAAAACCATGGGTTTCATCCTTTTAAAAAAAATAGAAATTAATTTGGAAAAACGAATTCACGCAATGATGAAGTTCTTCAAATAAATGTATGTATAAGGAAAAACTCCTTGCACATTATTCGTTATTTCTTTTTAATGCCAAAAAAAATTTATTTGGGGCCAAAGTCTCAATCACAGAAAACTTAAGAAACTTAAAAAGGAAGCTCTTAGAGTCCCCCTCTGTGCTTAAGGTTCCATTATTTTCAAATGACTAAAAAAAGTGTCCTACAAAACCTCCCTTGTGCACCGGTGCCATCATCACTGAAGAGCTAAGGAAAGGCCGTTTGATTTTGAACCTTAAATTTTGCTACGTTCACGCAAGTTAAATGTTAATGATGCCTAGCGAGAGGTTCAGTGGCCTTCCTTTGAATAAAGCAAGACGGAATGAGTGTGTCGAAGGAAGGGAGGAGGAATTCCAATCGGTGCATCACCCCCCCCCAGTGCATCGACTTTTGCTTTTTGAAGTGTTTTTAAAGTAAACTCAGTGCCTATGCCTCAAAATTGCGCAACTGCACATCAACAGCATTTGAACATCGATGAAATTGTAAGCCATGCGGCAATTACTTCAGAGTTATAAGCTTTAGAAAATGGCATTAGATGAAACCGGAAGTGCCATCTCAGCAATCCCCACACTGTAAAGCATTAATGAATGAGTGCTCTCTGGCTGCCTTGGCTCATAAATGACAGAATACAAAGATGAAGGAATCTGATTTAAATCCAGCAGGCAGAGAAAAGTGGAGGTGCATTCCTAAGGTCAAATGGCCATGGCCCAGGGTTTTGCTTTAGCACAAAGTGAGAGGCCTTAAGACTCTACGGTGCACAGGCTCAAGTTCACATCCCCCTTGGCCACCTACTTGTTCTCTCATCTCGTGCATTTCTTTCCTAGCATACAGTAAGTTCCATCTGTTAGCTATTGTTGCTAAAGTACTTATGCATCGGAGGAAATAAGACCCACTTCGTGGCATTATTTTGAAGATTAGTGATTAAACATTTATAACTCCAAATATAATACATGACATTTAGGTAGCTGTTCCTCTTCCTGCTATTGTGTACCACCCTTAGGATAACGTTCAATGTCAGCTACTAATTAGATCAGGGTTTGTGTCTATCGAATGTAGTGGTATGTCCCCAGCCCTTAGAACAGTCTACTCATCCCTCCTGTCCTGATACCACTGACATAATTCAGACCATATCCAATGCTTGTTTGTTTGCTTTGTAAGTGTAAGCCTTTGATTTCATAACACATTCAGACTCACAATGAGAGGACCCTGTGAGTGTTATGAATAATTGAGTTATATGACCTAGAGTTCAAAGTAGCTGTAGGTCAAGGACAAGCTCTGGAATCAAAAGAATGAGATCAGTGTCCTGGTTTTGTGGCTGTATGACTCAATACAATGGCCAAACCTTCCTGAGCCTCAATCTACTTACCTACGAAATGAAGGACAATGGTAATAGGTGGCTTATTGAGTTCAGCTATATTGTTTTGAGGACCAAATGGAATAATATATAGTATAACATCAGACAATGTTTTGTGTCCTACAAATATTATTTATAATAAATATTACTTATCATCATCCACTACCATCACTGAATGCTTTATTGTTCTCTGGACAAAAGGAACTGTATAGACCGGGAGGCAGCAAACTGTAGCCCACAGGCCAAATCCAGGCTGTGAGCTAAAGACATTTTTAGATGTTTGAAAAAAATCAAAACAAGTATTAGATTTCATGACACAACTGAAAAGCCCACAATATTTACTGTCTGGATCTTTACAGAAGTTTTCCAACCCCTAAACTCTAAGAGTTTATATTAATAATAGTTTTAGTTTCCTTTAGGATTAAGCTTTAAGGCAGGTAGAACCTATGCACTACACAATTAATGCCAGGATTAGAAGCAGCTCAGGTAGCAAGACAAGCACCTTCTTAAAAGTAGGCCCTGGGGGTGCCTCACTGGTCTCATGAACACCCTCAAGCTCTGGGCTGAAAGCTGCCTATTCTCGCCTGTTTGCCTCTCCAAACCAGATTAGGCTATAATCTTTATAACCAAGGTCAGTGTTTCTCCTGTGTTTCCTAAGTTTTTGTCAAATAATAAGTGAATGAATGAATGCATGTATGAATGTAACTACAAGGGCCAGCTTCAGCTCTTGCTCTTCCATGAAACCTTCAGAAAACACTTCAACCCAAAGATCTCTATCGTGTCTCAGAGTCTCATGTTGTCCTTGATATAAGGGAGATAGTGCAGGATTTATAGATACTCCTGAACCATTGCCCATACTCTTTGTTAACCACTGTCCAATTCACTTATTTGTTAGGTACTTATACTTTGGGTCTTCCAATTAGATGATAAAACTGTGAGTTACATCCAGCACGGCTCTCAGCATTCACATCTGGCTTCCTCCCCAGCAGGGAAAAAGATATTAAAGCCACTCTAACCCTAGCATCTATGATTCAACATGGAGACTCTCTGACTGCTGGTCTGCCCTGACCTGAGTTCTGGCCTGCTACCCGAACCCTAGGACACACCATTTCCTGGTTGTGGTCATTGGAGGCAGGGTTTTGCTCCTGTCTGGCCCCTCCAGAAGGAGTGGAGTTCCACCTCTTATCTCCAGCCTGGTGCTTGAGGATGCAGGATCTGTACCCACTGAAGGTCAGCCTCCTGCCTACCGGACCTCCCAGGAATCGGTTCTCATCCTCTCTCTGTTAGACCAGTCATCTTGGACCACATTTACAATTTTTTGCCAGTACTCTAACCTCCAGGATATTACGCTTTTCCACTCTCTTCTGGCCTACCCCAGCCTGTGGTAAGCTATCAGGCCAAATTAGGCCAACCTCTGAGATCTGAGATTTGGAAGAGAGTCTGTGACTAATACTTCTTTTTATCTACAATAAACTGATCCAGCATAAAAAATGATATTAGCAAAAGATGGTTACTCATAAGGTGTCACATATCTAAGTTTCTTGTGTTTCAAACTTCCACCAGATACAGTATCTCCTTTATATAACAAATATTTTATAATATACCCCTTTGCTATCCTGAAATGAAATTCATAGAGCGTATATATCATAATTATAGTACATTACGTAGACACATAATGTCCTAAGTATAATATAAAAGAGAAACAAAACTAAAGTAATTAATAAAATTATGTGTATTTATTTAAACATGTACATATGGAAGGCATGAAAAATAACCAAATGTGTGCATCTCCATGCCACGAATGCCACTCCAATAAGGTATCATATCAGTGATGTGATATTCTCGAGGTCCAACTCTTGGCAAAGTTTTGAACAAAACAAAATTTAATTTTTCTTTAATATACATAGTAGTTGTAAATTCATGGAAAATTAAACATGAATTAAAACAGAGCAGCCAAATATATACATTGAAATTAAGTTTCAGGCTTAGGTCATTGTAAGCAGGTTTATATTCAAAAGCCAAGTGGGGTGCTGTATGATTCTTTCTTGTGTGGGGCTGTCCTGGGAACAGAGGAGGTCGGGCACCCCTGGCTCCACCCAGCTTTGGGACATCTCAAAAATGCTGCCGGGAATTTTTTAAGCACTCTGTTGGGAGCAGTAATATCTCCACTGAGCACTACTGGTCTAACCCACCTATACAGAACTGTCCTGAACTCAGATCCCCTCTTAGGAAGAACACCTCTTCTGACCTTGAAATCCCCAAGTAAAGGGTTTGACTAAGTGACTAAGTGCCTGTCTTTAAGATGTTGGCAGGCCCAAGATCCAAGGGCCAAGGTTGTTGAATGCAGCCAAAGATCTCAGCACTACCCAATCTCGAGCCTATGATGTACGAGGTTACAAGAATAGAAGATTTAGTTGCACAGCGGAAATACCGAGAGTTCCCTCTAGCCAATTAATTAAATTAAAAGGCAAAACCATTAGCATTTCCTTACTCCGTTTACTCTCTGCATCATATACTCAATGTGCTCTTTAAAACCATTGGATTTAAGGGTTGACAGTAAATCTGTCCCTCTTCATGCAGCATGCAAACACATCTCCAACATTTCCATTTCTGGTCTTCCCTTTCAACCCCTCTGCTGTTCCTCCTAACACACACAAAAAACATCCCAACTCCAGGCCCTTTCCTTAACTTTAAATTGCTGGGTTCTACCTCCCCACTGGCCTTCCTGTTGCAATCTTTCCCAACTCTAACCCTTGCTGCATTTCTACATAATGTACAAATGAGGCCCAGACTCATTTCCAATCTGGTTCATTCTGGGAAGGAACACCCTGAATGGTCATCTCACCTGCGTGACTTCAGCTGCTACCTGAGATCTCCATATGTACTCCTATGCCTTTTGCTCTTCAACATTCACCTTCTGTTCCCATAACATGGGACCTCAGTTTACGTGACTTTGTACTCCATCCTCAGGGACGTTTCTCTTGCTGTCTACCTGGAATGACTGTTCTTCCTTTCACCTATTCAATTGTAACGGCCCTTCAAAACAGCTTAAATATCACCTCCTCCAAGAAGGCTTTCTAAATACTTTTCCCTTTTAGTTTTTGCACTATTTTTATAGTGAGTCTCTTTTGCTTAAAGACAAAGGTCCTCTAGGGATTCTTTAGTGTCCCCAGTGGCACCTAGGAATCTATCATAGTAGCATAATTGTCTAACACATTCTTGTGGTTTTATGAACTCAAAAGACAGGAAAGTGATAGACTGATCCCATATTTAAAATATTTGGGGAAGAGAGCCTTAGCCTCTCCTTCAAAATCTCGTCCTTTCTCCTCCACTGAAGTAACCTGGCAGGTTACTGTCGGGTAATTCTGCCAGGTAACCAGCTGGCCCAGAAGGACACACTCCCCTCTTTCAGCTACAACATCAGTGCATTGCAAGTGGAGACAGAGCTTCACGGTGGCTCTGAAAACATTAACTTAAGACAATAATAAATTAACACAATAGTCAACTAATAGCACCGTGAGGCTTTCATGTACGAATTGGAATGTGAACACTGAGATTTTCATTTCATGGTTGAAAAATACACGAGTTGACCCAAATACTAATTTCTGCATTTCTGTCATTTACATATCATGGGTCAGTAATCATTTCTTGCCTAAATGGCTTTCCAAATGAAAAGCTGTAATATTGTAATGGTTTATCATATTTACAAACATCACATTGTGCTACCTCCCCCTCCTTGGTGCTTTGGATTCGCAAACAAGCAGATCCCGTTCTCTGAGAAAGCAGGAGCGGTGCCCAAGCAGAGTGGGCAGCTTCCCCCAGGACAGGTGCGTTTGTTTTTCCCTTCTTAATGGCCACAAGTCCAGGAACCTATACACCAGGCACCTCACTTCTCCCGAAGGGGCTGGGGGTGGGTTCTGCCTGTGTTTCGGGGATGGTTCTCCTATCTGGGGCTGGAAAATCTAGCTGCTTTGAAAATGTCTTCTTGGGAAGTTGGAAGTGCTGAGAGAGCCCAATGTGATGTTTGGGAGGGGTAATGCCACCTGATGTTTCCTATTACTGTTCCGAACAAGACCAAGCGAAATGTCCAAAGTGATTTTCCCCTCATCTTAATGCTGGGATAATATGAATCAGCACAGGGGTTAACTGGTCTTTCATTTAAGCCCCACGCCTGTGGCTTGAGTTACCTTCTCCATTGGTATCTTGCTCTTGTCATTGGGCAATAGGTCTCTTAGAAATCTGGATTTTTAAAGATGAATAGAATTAGAGCCACAGGCTAGAAGAGAAACTGACAAAACAATGACACTCTGCCCTAGCCGGTTTGGCCCAGTGGATAGAGCATTAGCCTGAGGACTGAAGGGTCCCAGGTTTGATTCCGGTCAAGGACACATGTCGGAGTTGTGGGCTCCATCCCCAGTGGGTGGTGGGCAGGAGGCAGCTGATCAATGATTCTCTCTCATCATTGATGTTTCTCTCACCCTCTCCCTTCCTCTCTGAAATCAATTAAAAATATTAATAAGTTTCTAAAAAATACAAGACTGGCTTTACACATCGGCCTTGCTCTGTGGTTATAACTTGGGGTTGACTGTCAGCAGCATTTGAGGGGACAGTCACCCCTTCTTCATTCACGCACATGCACATCAGCCCAAGGTGCTCTCTCACTAGCACTTCCCTGTCCGGGCTTCTGTTGCTCCTACTTTGGCGCAGGCACTTAAAAGGAAACTAAAAAAGAAAAAGTGTTGAGGTCATTTGTTAGACTCTCCGGTGAATTTGGTTTCAGGACTAGAAGTGGTGCAGGAGTTGTGTGATTTATGGGATCCCTCCCACTGCCGCTTTTCCTTGTTTTTAGGGTGATGTACAGGAAGGGAGCTCCCTAAGACCTGACCGGCCACATTTCACATCATCGCCCGAGAGTCCTGAAATGGAGGGCATAAAAACAAGCGTGTGGACGGAGAGCTGGTGGGGAGGGATTTAGCTGTTAATGGAAACTTCTCCTTCAGACCCTCTGGAAAAAAAAAAATGTTACCTTTTAGAAGATGGATCTCTCTCTCTCTCTTTTTTTTTTCTCCCTGGCCCCAGTGTCTTACTGGAAAAAAGGTTAAGGCAGCATGCACGTGTGCATGTGTGTGTGTGTGTGTGTGTGTGTGTGGTATATGTATGTGTGTGGTGTGTGCATGTGTGTGTAGTGTATGTAGTGTGTATGTGTGTGGGGTGTGTGTGGTGTATGTGTGTAGTGTATGTGTGTGGGTGTGGGGGGTGTATGTGTGTGTGTGTGTGTGTAGTGTGTGTATGTGTGTGGGGTGGTATGTGGGGGGGTGTATGTGTGTGTGGTATGTGTTTGTGTGTGTGTGTATGTGATGGGGAAAGGGCAGAAAAGGAAGAAAGTGGAAAATTATGGTTATCATTGCAAAGTCCTTCTTCTCCAGCCGGCGGCAGCTCTGTTTATGAAATGCCATAACAAAAGTGAGCTCACGCCTGTGTGCTCCTATGGTGCAAGGTTCCTGGGTGCCAGATGGGTACTCTGTGATTATGTGAGCGTGGATTATTTCATTTCCTACATCTGGGACTCCAAATGGCTGCCCAGAACGCCACAGGAGGGAGGCACTGCTTCTCAGCGGAGAGCCTACCTTCACCAGAGGCCCCGGGGAGCAGAGGGGACAGGGCCAGCAGCTCCCACGCAAAGCCTGAAAGTTCACACACACCAGGGCCTTCGGGGACACTTTTACAATGCAGCACGAGGTAGAAATAAACAACAAGCAATCACGTCTGTCAGAAGCAGTGTAAAAAAGGATGAAGGAAAGAACAAATGCAAACACCCATAAGCATTTTTGTGTCTGGCCCAGAAAGATGTTTAGGAAACAACATTTTACATTTCAGTTTTGAGATTTTGTTGTGACCTTTGAGTCACAGACTTCTCGATATTGCCGGTGGTATAGATAAGTGAACAAAAAATGGTCTGAAGAATGCCGGCATATAACACAGCCTCTTGAAATCACTTTATTTCAATTAATGGGATGGGGTGTACTAGCGTGAAATAGTAGCAAGGATGTTTACTTTTCCCCAGTCCTGCACCAAGATTGTGTGCACAGAGAAGCAGCATGTTTACCTGCTGTTCAGCTGACTCCACTAGACATCAGCCATCCAAACGCAGGTTCCTCCGATTTTTAGGTTTGTTCTAAAAAATCCTCACCATCCCCTTTTCCTCCCCACTCAAATATGGTTATCCAAATCACTCAATTAGTCCTGCAGGGGGGAAAAGTTTATTATTATACGAATATGTGACTTAATGCTTTCTTTTTTTTTTTTTTAATCTGACAGTTGACTTAACTGTTTTGCATAAGGTATTTACAAACCACAGCAGATTAAAGGGGGGGGGGGTTTATGCATTTTCACATCCTGCTTGGTTTAAAGCAGCAATTTTCTGCAAGGACAACGGAGAAAAAAATACATGCTTTACACTGCTTATATTAATTACATTTTTTCATTACCCGTCATGTTTTCTGTAGGCTTGTGTATTATTACTGCAAAATGTAATGAAATAGAAAAGGAAAAAAAGAATGGACTTCTGGGAAATTTTCCAATTCTTGAAATGCAATGTTAATTGAGAGCTATTTTTAGGGCTTCACAGATAGTGCAAGACCCAGTGCCATGAGTACAAATGGGTCCAGCCCAGGTGCAGCTTCCCCGGTGTCAGTCCGAGGCTTTGCTGCCGGGGAGCTTGAAAATCACCGTCTCACTTGGTGCCAAGTCTACCGAAGGGCATGGAGGGAGTTCTACAGAAGAGCTTCCCACACAGCTAATAAAAGAAACGTGAGGAGAGATGAAGGTGGAGCCCGATAGAGTTCAGGCCATAGTGATGCTTGGTAGCAATTCCCAACCTGATCTCCAACCTCCACTCCCTCAGAGCAAAAAAAAAACAAAAGCAAAAAGCAAAAAAAACAAAAAAACGAATCAGCATTTAGAAAAATGGTGACATATAATGAAATGCTTTCCAAGGCCCTTAACATGAAGGATCCCAAAAGTACCTGTAAGATGGTAAGAAACAAGACTCTTTCTCAGGGACCTTCTTCTCGTGCTGGAACATTATAAATTCTTAGTCTTGGGTATGTCCTGCCAAGAACTTGAGGGGACTTGTGTGAGAACCAGGAACTTGATGAATTAGAGAAATAGTGTTCCTTTTATTACCAAGCTAAATGGACCATAGAAGTAACTTCCCACTTGACTGATGTGAATAGGTGACTCTCAGACCCATTGATGACCAGAATCCCATTTTCTGATGTAGTGTTGGAAGCAACCTTGCAAATGATGGCATATACATGGTAAACGTGTTTACAGAGGCTACGTGTTCCTTCAAGAAGGTCTCAGAAAGACTTCAGAAATTCTGGGCTCATTTAAAAATTCATGATCTCTGCATACCATGAATTAGTATGTGAGGCTCTCTTAGTGAGTGTCCTAGCCACCTCTACACATAAATCTCTTGTAAATGCATTTTGTAAAATGGAGAAGAAGAAGAAGAAGAAGAAGAAGAAGAAGAAGAAGAAGAAGAAGAAGAAGAAGAAGAAGAAGGAGGAGGAGGAGGAGGAGGAGGAGGAGGAGGAGGAGGAGGAAGAGAATTGAAAATTTAAGTAACTGCTAAAATTCACTAAATTCCTATGATTCTTATTGTTGCTTCCACTTTCACAAAGTAAATTTGAATGTCCATAAAAGTCATCTGGCCTGCCAAAACCGGTTTTGCTCAGTGGATAGAGTGTCAGTCTGTGGACTGAAGGGTCCCAGGTTCGATTCCGATCAAGGGCATGTACATCGGTTGTGGGCACATCCCCAGTAGGGGGTGTGCGGGAGGCAGCTGGTCCATGTTTCTCATAAACATTTCTTGCTCTCTACCCCTCTCCCTTTCTCTCTGTGGAAAATCAATAAAATATTTTTTTAAAAGTCATCTGGCCTGCCGAAACCGGTTTGGCTCAGTGGTAGAGCATCGGTCTGCGGACTGAAAGGTCCCGGGTTCGATTCCAGTCAAGGGCATGTACATTGGTTGTGGGCACATCCCCGGTAGGGGGTGTGCAAGAGGCAGCTGGTCGATGTTTCTCTCTCATCTACGTTTCTAGCTCTCTATCTCTCTCTCTCTTCCTCTCTGTAAAATATCAATAAAATATATATATTTTTTAAAAAGTCATCTGGCCTATCAGACTGAGAAGTCCAGTTATGAGAAAAAATTCACCCAACTGTGAACTATAGGAAAGAGCAAAGGGGAAACACTTAATAGCCACTAGTCTCCTCTGACTTATGAGACAGGTTCCCTAATTGCCCGTCCCAGCTGCTGGCCATCCTTCCAGGTCTGTCAGTGCCATGTGTTCATTCTGCAGTCAGCAGATTACAATACTCTACACAGTGTTTCCCAAAGTGTGGTACGTGTACCCCCAGGGGTACGGGAAGAGTTTGGTGGGGGTACTCGTTGCACCGGAGTTTGGTGGGGATATGCACTGCACCGTGCTTAGCTGCGCCTAATTCTACGTTCTCATGAGTCAAGTCAAGACAGTCTTGTGAGGCGTGAGATGGTCCGGTGTGCAAATAAATGTTATTTATAATATAACTTTTATTTATATTTTATTATGAATAATTTTATTTTTTGTTTATTATTATTTTGTGTATGTACCAAAAAAAGAAAAAATAAATATATTTTGATTGTTATTAAAATACATCCATTTTTATGAGGAGTACTCAGCATTATGAAAATTATAGAAGGGGTACACATATGTCAAAAGTTTGGGAAATACTACGTGTTCCATATCTACTGCAATGCTGTTATCAGATGTAAGTTAACTACCTTCCCTGAGACTAAGCAACATAGATAAAGTGGGAAGTGGAGATGTAAGGGAACTGAATATCATTCATAGCAGGGAGTGGGTAGTTATTGTTTAAAGTTGGTTAAAAGAGAAATAGAAACAACCCTATTATAATGAAAACAACCACAGTAGGCCAAAGAGGCTAAACTGGAGAAGAAAATGATTAAGAAGGAAAGTGGCTTAGAGAAAACCAGGGCCTGACCAACACATTCCTTAGGGCAAAACATGTCATTGAAAGAGAAATTCCAACCTTTTAGGAGTTCCTTCCAGTCACAAATTTAATCATAAGAACAATTGGTAAAACTGTTGGTACATGGAATGAGAAGGCAAAGTGGAAACGGTACACGAAAATCAGAAGTTCATAACTGGGTAGAGAGAAGCCTGAGATTCCATTCCTCATTGCCTGGATTCAAATCAAGAAGGTTATTTCAGATGGTTCCTGTATAGCCTAAACCACATGTAGTAGCATTCAAGGCGGGGCTAACCGGCTGGTAAATATATCTGGCTTATATCTCCTGCTCATCATGATGATGATGAGAGGCAACCTAATAAGCAGTCCCTGGTTTGCTCTAAGCCACTTCCCTTCTTAATCATTTTCTTCTCCAGGTTAGCCTCTTTGGCCTACTGTAGTTGTTTTCATTCTAACAGGGTTATCTCTATTTCTCTTTTAACCAACTTTAAACAATAACTACCCACTCCCTGCTATGAATGATATTTAGTTCCCTTGCATCTCCACTTCCCACTTTATCTATCACCCTCTTCTCAATTGCTAATACTTATAACTTAGGTTCTTGTATTGATTACATTTGTAGTGTTAAATTAGATAACCAATGCCTATTTCTCATTTTAGCAACTTTATATATATTTGGTAAGGATATTGCTGGCCCGGTCTTTCAATCTTTCTCCACACCTCTTGCCCCAATCCATACCCCAATATCTGTCAACCTTACTTGAACAAGTACATTGTCAAAATTGATAACATTTATGTTCTTTTCTGTAATTATAATTAAGTCTTATGTGAGTTTGTCTAGGGGTTGGCTCTAACAATTAATAACATAACTTACAATAAGGGTTTATCTATATATTTGAAAGGCTAAGTAGCTATTTGACCAGCCAACTGTCCAACCAGCCAGTAGGTAAGACACTTACTGAGCACCAGAGGGTAGATGTCAACACAGGAGCTTCGGTGACTTGGCAGCAGTGGTACTCGGATGATGCATCCCAGAACCAGAGAGAAGGGAGGCCAATTCCTTGAGAGCCTGAAATTCCACCTTTGGCTATGGGTTATGTTGTTGCTGGGGTACTGTTGGCCCCAAACCTGGTTACTGCATACTTGCAATTGCGTTCCACACCCTGTATGACAGCAACTTTGCAGAGTGCCCTCTTGCACTCGGGGACCCCTCAGGGGATGTCAGAGAGCCGGTTTCAGCCCAATCCCTGCAGGCCAGGCCGAGAGACCCCACCTGCCAGAGGGGCCCGGTTCACTCTTTAGACACCCTTCAAGCTGTGGTGCTACCCCAGGTGTTGCTGGCCAGGGAGGGACCACAGGAGGTTGGCTCCAGGGCGTATCTGGCCCATCTTGCCCAGTCCCACCCTGTTGGCCACCTTCTAATTAATTTCCTTTCAATGTGCACAAATCCATGCACCGGGCCACTAATATCATTATAATTCTGCAAATATAGATGTGAGGAAAAATAGGTTTACAGTTGTTCAAATGGAAAAAGACACACAGGTTATGATTATTATACTAACTTTATTAACTCAAAAAAATGTCACAATGTAACTGCAAGTCTACTTTTGCCCACCACTGTACTTTCACTTGTTGACCAGTCTCTTTCTTGAGACATCCATCCAACTCTCTCTGAATTTCTAATCCAATCCAGACAGCTCCGGAGCCCAGCTGTCACCAAGGGTCTTCCCTCCCTGCCCTAGTAGGGTAGAGCTATTATTTCCTGGATCTCAAGCCTTCATCCATCATGATGTTATCCATTTTGCTGGAATTCACTCTCAATTATCTTCTTTGGAAATATAAACTATAATTTCCTATATGTTGATATATTTTCCCCTCTCCCCTTGATAGGTGGCTTGGCTGGGCACAGATTTCTATAGTCAAAATCATTTTCCCTCAGAAATGTGAAGATATGATTCCATTTTCTTTCAGAATCCAATGTTGTGGATAAGAAGTCAAAAGCCATTCAAATTCTCATTCTTCAGAAGGTAATCTGTCTTTTCCTGCATTGAATCTCTTAGGGGTTTCTCTTTTTTTCTTGGTGCTCTGAAGTTTCATAGGGATATGTCTAAGTATGAATAAAAACTGGTATTAAGGCATTTTAATAGAAAGATCTATTTCTTTGTGTCTTCCCTGATAGGAGTTGAGAAGCAAAGGCCATGTTTTGGTTTTTGAAACTCAGATTTATATCAGGGAAGAAATAAATTATAAATTCATATTAACATAATTTTCTTTTACCTGACAAATTGAATTTAAAGAATGAAGTTCAAATATATATCTAACTTAATAAACACATCCTCTAGTGAATAAATGTGCACAAAGTCACTAATTTTATAGGTTTTTCTGATTAAAACCCTCAAAGGTTATAAAGTAGAAGTTACTCATCCTCATTCATGAGATAGAAGAAGTAGAAAAAGAAATGCCTAAATTTTTGACATTTTGGGGATTTTACCCAAAACACCCCCAAAAAAAATTTAACTGCATTTTAAGAGAATGGTTAATATAATCAAGAGAGTTTAGGGAAGAAGGAATACAAAGAAGCATTTTCTTGGATATATTTTGAATAAATACCTCATCATATAGCAAATGAAACTGGGTTTAGGACATACAGATCTGGAAGGGAATTCTGACTCTGCCATTTGCTAAACATGTGAGTCTTTGAGAAAATTACTTAAACTCAGTAAATGTTAATATCCTTTCTCATTTATCTCTAATTTTGTTGGTTTAACACTGAGGCTTGGGAGTTATAAATGTTCTGAATCCAGTATGCCATGATGAGGTAGAAAGGATGGGTTTGTAAATGTAACAAGATGTTAAAGTGCGCCAAAACTGTTTTGGCTCAGTGGATAGAGCATTGGCCTGTGGACCGAAAGGTCCCAGGTTCGATCCCGGTCAAGGGCATGTACCTTGGTTGCAGGCACATCCCCAGTGGCGGGTGTGCAAGAGGCATTCTCTCTCATCGATGTTTCTAACTCTCTATCCCTCTCTCTTCCCCTTTGTAAAAAAATCAATAAAATATATTTTTTTAAAAAGATGTTAAAGTGGAAGTTCTAACTGATGCACCAAAATACAATTGATTCTACCTTTCAAAGAAAGTGCTAGACCCTATGCAGAATTTCCAAAAGGAGATTTTATAATCCTGGAAATCTATTATTCATGCTGAAGATATATAAGCACCCTAAGAGTGGAAATAAAGGATTTTGTGAAGAAAGGCTTGGAGATACTGGAGTTCCCTTCTCTTAAGGAAGGTCAGTGAAGCTCTGGAGACCTTAATGTGTACCTCCTGCAGTTAGTGAGCATGTGACCAGGGCCTGGGCTCTATCTGAAGAAGTTAACATGGAAGCAAAGTAATAGACTACACTTAAGATGTGACTATTCACCATGGTTTGTGATCACTAAGAACTTGATGTAGAAAGCTCGAGACCATTTAAGAAGGGATCTGGTGAAGGGGTGCTTGAGAGATTAAGGAGACACATAAGCATTGTCCTCCTCATTTAAACACAACTATCTTAAACTGTACTGTGTTTATTTGCACAATTCCCTTTTTCAGTATATATTTCTCTGTTTCCCAGTGTTAACTTTGCATTCTACCTTCACAATGCATCTGCAACAGTTCTAAGTTATGATCCAATTAAAAATAGTAGCTAACATTTAATGAATACTTTCTATGTGCCAAGCACAGTTTTAAGTGCTTCATACCGATTATCTCACAACAGGTGTGGGAAGTAGACATTTTTATGCCAGCCCCACGATAAAACTGAGACACATAGAGGGTAACTTGCTCACAGATTCATAGCTAGGAAGTGGCAGAGCTGTGGTGCAAGCCAGATGGTCCAGCTCTAAGGCCTGAACTCTTACCCATTACAACACTGTCTCTCTAAAGGCTGTGCAAGAGCAATTCCAAAGAAATTCCTTCTATTTTCAGAAAATCTGGCAATTTTTTAAATTATTCCAACTAATCTTTTCAAGACTTCAGAAGAGTTTGTGCTGATTTTGGAGAGTTCCTACAAAAGAAATAAAAGGCCATTTTCAAAACTCATAGAATTACTTTTCAAAATTAAATTTGTGTAGGAATATAATCGAGAAGGAAATAAGCAAGTAAATACGATACTTGGTGTCTGAAACTGGCCATTCATCAAGATGAGTCAGCACCACCCAACGTAAGTTTGATGAGTTCAATTATTTTCAGGACCAGCAGAACTTCTTGTAGCCTGTATAATTGAGCCTTAACTTCTTGGTTAAGATGAGCCTGGGGCTGGACCTCAGCTCTCAAGGCTAAATTTCTTCATTCCATAGTTCTTCTAGGTCACTGTCAAAACCACTGGTAATTTTACACTGCAGTGATCTGTGCCTTTTCCTGGCCTGGGGATAAATAGAAAACTTAACAATTCTGAGAGCTGTTGATACCATGCACTCAGAAACAATCAGAAAATGTTAAGGGAAACCCTTGAAGGGTGTGAATGAAGGATGTGGACCTTCACACATGGAAACTCCCCATGTGATGCCAGCCTTGCTCCCCAGCTCTGTAGCCAAAACAATGAGCAGGGCAGAGAGGGTGCAGGGGCACATGCCTGGGGCTTTAATAAAATACAGTAAAGGATGAGCACTCTTAGCGAAGCTTCGAGTGACCATTTGCTGGTAACCATTTGCTCAAGAGAAGAAGCTACTCCAAAACCGGTTTGGCTCAGTGGATAGAGCATCAGCCTGTGGACTGAAAGGTCCCAGGTTTGATTCCAGTCAAGGGCATGTACCTTGGTTGCGGGCACATCCCCAGTAGGGGGTGTGCAAGAGGCAGCTGATTGATGATTCTCTCTCATGGATGTTTCTAACTCTCTATCCCTCTCTCTTCCTCTCTGTAAAAAATCAATAAAATATATATTTTTAAAAAAGAGAGAGAAGGGGCTACAATGACACCCAGGATGGGAGAAAATCCAGTTTCTCCTCAACCCCTATCAAATGTAGTTGACTGCTCTCCTGTCTGCTAGACATACCCTGATATTTTTAAAATCATTTCCCCCTTAAGTACGTAGCCCACCCAATCTAAGCCCACTGAAAATGCATTTTTCTGAACCCTACAATTGAATACTTGGTCTGACAACAGGCCAACATGTTTGAACTGAGAACAATTAAAGTACCTTATGATCTCTGTCAGTAGCAGCAATATAGAAAACTTAAGAAAAGGGAAGGAGTGTCTGGAAGTAGAGAGAACGTGAGCTCTATATCATTGATTTGAAACATGCACTAGACTAGTGGTCTGCAAACTGCAGCTCGCGAGCCACATGCGGCTCTTTGGTCCCTTGAGTGTTCTAACGCCACTTCTTCAAAATAGACCCACCCAGGCCGAAAACCGAATTCTGCTCATGGGCCACGAAGTTTCAATCACACTGTACAGCCGCGTCCACACGTGGCATTTTGTGGAAGAGCCACACTCAAGGGGCCAAAGAGCCACATGTGGCTCGGGAGCCGAGGTTTGCCGACCACTGCACTAGACCTGTGATTTCAGCTGGTGTGCCATGGCACACTGGTGTGTTGCAAGAATTTTTAAAACATGCCACACCTGACTATTTAGTCAGGGGCCCCAACTTCTTTTGCCTTACACTGTCAAATTTTAAAAATGGCAACAGCCAACATAATAATAACCATCCAGCGAATCAAAATGTACCTTATTTTTGTCAGATTGGCAAAAAATTACGTATTTTGGGTATGCCATAGAATTTTAGTAATTAGTTTATGTGTGCTGTGGGACCAAAAAGGTTAAAAATCACTGCCCTGGACAGACACATGAGGGATCAGATCTAAATACCACTCCAGACCTGGGTCCCATTCAAGTAGTCTAAGCAGTTTCCCCCAAGTCTTCTTCTCTGCATATGATAAAAAGATGTGTTTTAGTTTCTCTTCTCACACATACCAGAGTCTCACAATGTTTTCTTTCTTATTTGCCTGGGATAGATATGGACAGCTTTTGTTTTTGAAGTAATTGCTAGTCAGTCTATATAAATGGCTCTCATTCTTTCATTCACTTACTACCTCACTCAATATTATATACCAAGCACTGATCTAAGGACGGGAGACTCACAGGTAATTAAGCCATTGTCCTCCTCAGTGGAGACTGAGGGATGTTTAATGTGCCATATGTGAAGGCAATAACGGAAGTTATGTGCACGATGATGTAGTGACTGCAGAAAGGACAGGGTGATTAACTAGAGGGAATGGGACTCAGGACCCAAAGTATTCTGGTAAATAATGACCTAGAGAGAAGGACAAGAAGGATCTAGGGCTTTCCCCTCATTAACATAAGGACCTAGGACTTCATGCATCACAGTCTGAGCCCTCATCCTGCATTGACATGGGTTTTAGGGGCTTTCCTCCAAGTCCTTAGATTCAGATGCTCTGTGAGCCTCAGAAACAGGAGAAGGGGCTGTTTAAGCTATTTTGCAGAAGTGAATAAATCAACAATGGGACTATGAGCAATGTCCTATGACAAGTCCTTGGCTCAAATGCAAGTGAACACCTTGCTCAAGCTGAGAACAATTCACCTGCCTCGGGTCCATCCTGGAGGCAAGACGCTCTGAGGGAGCACTGCTGGGCTTGGTGGTGGGTGTGCTGCACTCCGCTCCACAGCAGGGAGAGCCATGGAGAGGGGTCTCCTGCAGCAGCTGAGACAGGATGATGAAGAGGCAGCACAAGTTGCATGGATCCTGTCCTAGCATTATGCTTTCTGAAGATAATGATGATGAACGGAATGACGAATGAGCTACGATATTATTATAAAAATCCTCCTGTCCTCTCTTGCCTTCTTTTCTTTTCCTATTCTCTTTCCTGTCTCCGAATCCATTTCTCCAACTCTCTAACGATTCAAACCCTTTTCCCATAAAGACAACTTAAACATGTCCACCACATCAGCTCCTGAGCCACTCGAGCCTGTCTCCCTTGCTAACGATGACGAGGACACCGATGTCAGCTGACAGGGGCCATTTTTGCCTGGAGTATTTGATGGTTCTGTGTTTTGTTCTGATGATTGTTAGCTCTTTTGGTTCATTGGTGTTGGAAATAAATCGCATCTAACCTCTTTTGTACTAAAATTAACTGTCTCCTTGGACTGATTATCGTGCCCTTGGTCTCTGCGGAGTTGCACCCACAGGATCTCCAATGTGCCTGGCAGCCCGAGTGCTTTGCTAAAGTTCCATGTGAGAGAAGTGAGGCTGGCTTTCCCAGGCCCCAGGCAAGAGGGCGTGGCCTCTCCTAAAAACAGCAGAAATGCTTTTACAGGGGGAAAAAGAAACACAACCCCTCTTTCGTATGTGTAGAGACTGCTCTGGTGGGATTGGAAACTAGAGCATTTTCAACATGTCCACCTGTCTGATTATCAAGTGGGTTTAGTTTCCTCAACAATATATTACCATTCCATTTGGAAGGCGTCAGAAATATTTTTTTCTGTTAAATTTATTCTCCTTTAAGAAGAAAGAGCACCAAGATGAAATTAAGAAGATAAATAAATCTTATTTTAAACCTGGTAAACAGACAGAAGACTTTCCCATGATTTAAAATATAGGCAAAGCTTCTTTCTCAGAGGGTAAGCAAGGTGGTCCACAAAGAGAGAAAAGATAGTTTGATGGCCTCAACAAGATTCAAGGGAATGGGACAGGAATGGTGTCAAGTGATGGGAAACTGGTCTATCCCTAATTTCAAGTGCTGACTCTAACTAAACTAAACCATTAGGCACTGCTTACCTCTTCTTGTTACCCATCTTTGCAGAGACAAGAATAAACACATGCTGGCCTGATTTCTCCCCCCCCACCCCAAAACGATTTGACTTCCCCCGGTTCATTTTCTTGCTCTTTCTGCACTTTCCTGATTCTGCAAGTGGACTCTCAAATTGAACTCAGTATAATCAAAATCCCAGGACCATTAAAAAATTATAAAGGGTTTTTGTTTTGTTTGTTTTTTTCCTAATTTCCTGATTTCTTTTAACAGAAGCACCATTCTGCTACAAATACATGCTTAAGATTTGAGCAACAAATATGATCCCTACCACCCTGCACAGCACTCTGATCAAGTAGCCTTCACCACGACCCTCTCATGCCAGAAACACCTTCTATGCCTCTTCTTTATTGACAATATTCTATGCTCCTTTAAAATTCCAAAGTATAGCCAGTGGTCAAAGGGCCTCTCCAAAGCCAGCCTCTCCCTCCTGATGGAAGCCTCAGCTACCGCCAACGCCTGTCTTCCAAAGGCACTTAGCTCACTTCTACCTCCAAGTCTTTGTTCATACCACACCCTCCACCTTGAATGTATCTTTCTCTCCATGTATTTAAACTCTTCCCATTTATCATAGTTTAGCTCAAGACTCATCTTACCTGTAAAGTTTTAGGGGCCACCCAAGTTCATGAGAGTCTCTCCCTTCTCCACTGAGCCTATATGGCAACTGGAATCTGCACTTCGTTTGTCACTTATCATTTATCACTTATCATTTATCATTTATTCTCTTGTATTATCATTAATCCATCAAGCATTTTGAGTAGCTCCTATCTCCCCTATGATAGGCTGATAGGCTCTGTGATATTTGCTAATTATAAAAACTTAATAAGAGGCAAGAAATATGGAGGAGAATGGAAGTTGGGCAGAACAAGCAAGTCCAAGAAGAAATCTTTAAATAAAAGATATGTGAAGATGTACAACACCATAGGAAAAGGAACCAGTTATTAAGTTTGTTATCTCTCAGCTCCAAACTCACTTTTATATTTTCCATTTGGTGATGCTGGGATGGGACTTTGCAAACATTATGTTTGCTTTTCTTTCTGCAAAGGCCTGTTAATAGGAAATGTTAGAGGAAGACAGAGGCTGGAGGAGGAAATCAGGGCTTGTTCCTTCCTATCTGCTACTTGTTAGTTTCTGTGGGTTTCCAGTCTGTTCTGGGTTTCCATGTGCATCACCCCACCAACAGTTAGTTCTTGGGCTCATTAGTGATAGATCCTCCTGGAAGCAGCAGCTGAATTCAATGGGAAGCATTTCTAAATCATAGAACCAGCTTCTCTATCCCAGGCCTGGTCAAGGGCAACCAATCAATGTCTCTCTCTCTCTCCTTCTCTCTCTCTCTCTCTCTCTCTCTCTCTCTCTCTCTCTCTCTTCCACTCTTTCTCTTCTCTCTAAGGAAAAAAAAATTCAGTGGGGACAACAATATCCTGGAGTGAGGATTAACAAAAAAATAATAATAATAAATCTACACTAATAAAAGAGAAACATGTAAATTGACCATCATTCTGCTATGCCCACCAGTCAATCAGGAGTGAGTATTCAAATTAATCCAACAAAGATGGCAGCGGTCAAGGGGCTGTAGTGAGCAGGAGGCTTGGGTTTCCTCTGGCAATGGGGGAAGCCAAGCTTCCAGCCCACCCTGGCCTCTGCTCAAGGAAGGGCTGGGAGCCTGGGTTGCCAGGGTTGAGGGTCCCCGCTGGGGGGCTTGCCCAGACTGCAAACAACCATCAGCCCCTCACCCAGGCTGGCCATGCCCCCCCAGCAGGACCCTCACCCCATGGGGGCATGGTGGGCCTGCAAACCACCACAGGCCTCTCACCCAGGCCACCCCACACCCCAAGGGAACCCTCACCCTGATCTGGGACACTCTTCAGGGCAAACCAGCTGGCCCCCACAGGTGGACCAGGCCTCTATCTATACTAATAAAGGGGTAATATGCTAATTAGACTGAGAGACCTTCCAGGAAACCTTCTGGACATTCTTTTGGACAAATCCATGGTGGTGGGGCTAAGGTAGAGGCAGTTATAAGCCAAGAGGGGTGGGCAGTTGTGGGTGATCAGGCCAGTATGGGGGGCCATTAGGGGTGATCAAGCCAGTGGGGTGGGGGCAGTTGGGGGTGAGCAGACCAGTAGGGGGACCAGTTAGGAGCAAGCAGGCCATCAGTAGGGGTCAGTTGGGGGTGATCAGGACAGCAAGGGAGGCAGTTTGGGGTGAGCAGGCCAGTGGGGAGGACAGGTGGGGGAGAGCAGGCTGGCATGCAGAGTGGTTAGGAGCAATCAGGCAGGCAGACAGGTGAGTGGTTAGGAGCCAGCAGTCCTGGATTTCGAAAGGGATATTCTACTGCCAGTTTAGGCCCCATCCCTGTAAACTGACAGTAGGACATCCTTTGAGGGGTCCCAGATTGGAGAGGGTGCAGGCCAGGCTGCACTGGGACACTCCCTTCCCCCAGTGAACAAATTTCATGCACTGGGCCATAGATAGATAGATAGATAGATAGATAGATAGATAGATAGATAGATAGATAGATAAGATAAGATAGATTGCAAGATCCTACAATAGTGTATATGAGATACACTTTAAATGTAATGACTCATATAGATTGAAAACAAATATGTAAAAATGTATAATATAAGCTGAAAGCATAGAAAGGTTGGAGGGACTATATTAATAACAGGTAAAATAAACTTCAATGCACAGAGTATATCAAAGACAAACATGGACATTTTATAATGATTAAAGAGTAAATTGATTCAAAAGACATAACAATCATAAATTTGTATGTATAATAATAGAGTTTCAAAATATAAAGCAAAAATTGGCAGAATTAAAGGGATAGTTATACAAACCACAATCATAATAGCAAATTCAAATACCACTCTCTCAACAATTCATAGAATAATCAGAAAAAAATTACTACGTTCATTTTTAGAGATAGTGCAGGTTCAGTTCCAAACTACCACAATAAAGTAAATATCACAATAAAGCAAGTCATGTAAATTTTTTGGTTTCTTAGAGCATATTAAAGTTATGTTTGCCCTGGTCAGTGTGGCTCAGTTGGTTGAGTGTCATCCCTGCGCCAAAAGGTCGCTGGTTCGATTCCCAGTCTGAGTACATACCCTGGTTTCAGATTCCATTCCCAGTCAGCCAATTGATGTTCTCTCTTTCTCCCCACTCTCCCTTCCTCTCTAAAATCAATAAAAACATATTTTTTAAAAAGTTATGTTTATACTTGACTGTAGTCTATTAAGTGTGCAATAGCATTGCACTGTATGACTAAAAATACATACATAGCTTAATTTAAAAATAATGTATTGCTAAAAAATTCTATAGGTCACTGGTCTCAGATCACTGCAACAAATACAATAAGAATGAAAAAGTTTGAAATATTGCAAGAATTACCAAAGTGTGACACAGAAGCAACAAGTGAGAAAAGGCTTCTTGGCACCAGCAGACTTGCTCAATGCAGGGCTGCCCAAAGCTTCAGTTTGTAAAAAATGCAATACTTGTGAAGAACAATAAAGCAAAGTGTAATAAAGTGAGGTATGCTTGTGTATACAAAGAAGATTTGATAACACTATGAAGACTAGTTCATTGATATTTATAAATATTTATACGATTCATTATCCAACAACTTCAAGTACAGTTATACATTCACCAAGATAGTACATATGTTAGACCATAAAGTAGGTCCAAAAATATTAAAACAATGTGAATAGCAAAGGATTAAACAACCAACATGTAGTTTGAACTGACAACACTACTAACACCAACATTACCAGCCAACCATCCCCCCAAAAATATTTACACCAAACTTTTGTTTCTATGACAGTTCAGAATACCTGAGATCTAGTGGAATGTAGGATTAAGAAACAGGTCACAAAATTTTCCCAGATAGGGAAAAGCAGGTTCCTTATAAAGGAACCAACCCAGACTAATCAATAGTAGTAACAGACATTGGAGGAGTAGAGCAATGTCTATGAATCTTTAAGTGAAATAGTTTTCAATCTAGAATTCTATTCCTAACTTTTCAGTAATATGGAAGTAGAATAAAGACACTTAAAATTTACAAGAACTAAAACATTAAGGTGTTTTAGAAACATATTAGAAAATATGTTAACAAAACAAGAAATTTAAAAACAAAACATGAAATCTAAAAAACAGACCAGAAAGAGGCAAAAGCATCATATAATGACAACTATGCAATCTTCCAGGAAGAAAAAGTCCATACTGGATCAGGAGAGGCAAATTTCTGGGAGAAGTTCTCTAGAAAAATCAAATCTACTTTATTGGACAAATTTTTTTATTTACAATAGAGATATTGGAACATTTGGAAAATTGACCAACAGCATATAGAAAGGTACATAAGGGGGAAAAAACAAAGCAATTGTCATTTCCAAGAGAAATAAAGAGCAGAAAAAGGAAAGAAACAGGGTTGTAAGCACTATTTGGCTTATCATTGAACAGTATTTGCATGTGTATAATAAACTAAAATTGTTTTATTTAAACAAATATATGGAAGGGAAAAAAGAAGCATAGAGTTAAGTTTTTATCTAATGTAGCAAACATAAACAATAAAATATTCCTAAAATTTATCAGTCAAGATATAAGCATATTATTTAGATTAACTACATCAATAGCACTTAGAACAGAAACTGTTACATGGTAAGCAGTGTCAGCTATTATTAGAAATATGAAGTTAAATATCAGGGGGAAGAGCTAGAAGATTTGAGAGTAATTGTCTCTTGGGCATAAAATTCAGAATGAGAAGAAAAATTATTCCAGTTCATTTTAAGTGTTTTAGTACTACATAATTTTAAAACAATATACATTTATTGCTTTTATAAAAGTAAAAATTAAATTAATAATAAAACAGCTATATTATAGAAAAGATATAAACATAAAAGTGTAAGCATTATACTGGTAAATAAGAAAGTAAAATGTAATCTATAAGTATGGTGAATATGAATTGCAAGGAACAAAGTATGTATTATTTAAACAGGGCATATTAAACTCTTTCATACACTATTGAGTTAAAAAAAAATAAAAGCATTTTTAAAAATTCAGTCATGCTCAAAAACAAGAAATATACTCCATAAAAACCAAACAAACAAAACAAAAACCTAAAACACCAGACAGGTCTCCCTTAAAAAGAGATGTTGAAAACAAGAGAAACAGATGGGAAACCAGGGTGTTAACGAAAAACTAAAGCTGAATATCCAATGCATAACATGGGTGCAAATCACCCATACAAAGCTAAAAATCAGGATAGTGCTTACAATAATTGATGGTCGTCAAAATATCTCCATCCATCAGTCCATAGTTGGAGCAAAAAGAAGCCATCAGCCCATAAACAGGGTAAGCACTGAGTTCTTATAATAAAACTAGAACCCTATTCCCCCACTGCATTGAGGGGAAGGACCTGCTTTGCAGGGTAATAGAACCAACCAAATCACAAATGTAACCTTTGTCAGAAACAGGCTCTAGAGCTGGGGCAGAAGCAGCCATGAAACCTTCCCCACAAGGGGGACATCAAGTCCCAAGAAAATGCAAAGATGAGTTCACAAACAGAATTTTTAAATGTATTTTTTAAAAACCTATTTCAAGGAGAGAGAGCCAATAAACCAGAAAACAGAAGTTAATCCCAAGAAAATAGAGATATGTGAGCAATAGAAAAAGAATGTTAAAATGAGTAGTAAAATAAAAAGAGTAGTGTTTTAATTTCTCAAAGAGATTAAAGAAACAATAACATCACTGAAAAAAGATTCAGAAATTAAAAATTTCTTGAAAATTAAAAATATTTATAAAATGCAAAATTTGATAGGTTAAAAAGTTAGACACAGGTGAACTGGTACAGAGAACTGAAATAATCACCCAAAAAAACTATCAAAAAGGAAAAAAAAAGCTAGGAGAAAAAAAGGAAATTTGAAAAGCATAAAGAAATGATTAAAAAGCTTTAATATATATCTCAAAATAGTAGTTACATGAGAATAGACTACGGAGAATGGGGATGAGTTGGAGTACAGAGAGATATTAAACTGGAATTTTCCAAAAATGAAGAGTCTGATACTTAGAGAGCCCATCAAGTGCCAAAAAGGCAAAAATTTAAAAATCCACACCTCTGTGCATCATAGTGAAAGTACACAATATCAACATTAGAGGAAACATAAAAGAATCAGAGATTTAAAAATGGAGATAACCATGCAATAGTAAAAAAAAGAAAAAAGAAAAAGAAATCTAACCATTTGCAACGGCATGGATGTTGCTGGACAATATTGTGCTCAGTGAAATAAGTCAGTCAGAGAAAGACAAGTATCACATGATCTCACTCATATGTGGAATCTAATGAACAAAATAAACTGATGAACAAAATAGATCCACAGACATAGAAGCATGAAACAGGAAACCGATCATTGTCTCGCTAATAAAAAGACGTAAAAGGCTGGTCAACCTTGAAGCTCTGAAAGATCAGAGCCAACCACTCCCTACCTAATTGAGACAATGGTAACTGAGGCAACTTCCCCATCTTGGAATCATGTAAATCCTTACTGATATGATAATCCAATTATTACCTGCCTAAGGGCTATGGGCATATCCCAAACCTGCCTAAGGGTAATGGGTGTATCCCATAGTCTCAATAAAAGGCATAATAAGGCCAGAGCCTAGTGGCTGTCCTCCCCCTAGATGTGGACTCCCGACTGGCCTCTCATTTTTCCCAAATTAACTCTTTTCCAGTCTCTTTTCATTGGCGTGTGGCCTTCTCCAAAACAGGACTCTGAGCAGGAATCCTGAAACACACGGGACATGATAAGGGATCCCACAGCAGAATCTCAGAGGGAAGGCAGGGGTGGGTGGGAGGAGATCAACCAAAGAACTTGTATGCATATATGGATAACCCATGGACACAGACAATAGGTTGGTGAAGGCCTCGGGATGACAGGGTGGGAGGTTGAGGGAAGACAAAGGCTAGCTAGAAGAGATCAATGGGGGGAAAGGGGACATATATAATACTTTCAACAATAAAGATTTTTTTAAAAAAAATAGCCTAGTTGGCTCAGTGGTTGAGCATTGACCCATGAACCAGGAGGTCATGGTTCGATTCCAGTAGGTTGGGGCACATGCTGGGATTGCAGACTCCATCCCTGGTGGGGAGTGGCTGATCAATGATTCTCTTATCATTAATGTTTCTATCTCTCTCTCTCCCTCTCTGTTCCTCTCTGAAATCAATAAAAATATATTTTAAAAAATAAAATAAAATAAATAAAAAATAATAAAATAAATAAAAATAGAGATGACCTATAAGAGAATGATAATCATATTGACAGCAGAGCTCAATGAACAATGATGACTATAAAAGTCTATGGAATGATTTTTATTTTTATCTTTTTAATATATTTTATTGATTTTTTACAAAGAGGAAGGGAGAGGGATAGAGAGCTAGAAACATTGATGAGAGAGAAACATCTCCCAGCCACCTCCTGCATACTCCCTACCAGGGATGTGCCTGCAACTACCCTGCTTCCCCGAAAATAAGACAGCATCTTATATTAATTTTTGCTCCCAAAGATGTGCTAGGTCTTATTTTCAGGGGATGTCTTATTTTTCCATGAAGAAGAATACGGTACACATTTATTGTTAAATGAAAATAAAGGAAATTTATTACCTGTATGCGGTACGGTAGTACGGTAGTTGTCAACACAATCCAGACAAATTGTGAATCCTACAGTATCAAGAATTTACTCATTTATTCAATGACAATCATGTCATCATCTTCTGAAACATCATCATAACAATCCAATTCCTGACTTTCCTGGTGAATTTCTTGTGACTCCATTTCTTTCAGAATCAGTGGACCAAATCTCTCATGTTTAGCAATAGCACTGTCTTTAAATGAGCACTTCTTGTCAAGGTAGCCTGCTCGCAGTGCATTTGCAATGCAACTGTCAGTGATTTTCTCCCATGAGTTCTTCACCCAAGTCACAATTTCTTGCAGTTTAGGTTTCACAAAGTTTCCACACTGATTTCTGTCCATTCACACAGCAGTGACGTCAGGACTCCGCGTAACGTCACTGGTTGCTAGATGCCAGTTGGGACTGCCCTAGCGACCAGTTTACTTTAAATTAATTTTCATTCTGAGACAGAGCCTGGGGGCCTTATTTTCGGGGGGATGCCTTATATTTCACTCAGAAGGAAACCTGTAAGTAGGTCTTATTTTTGGAGGATATCTTATTTTCAGGGAAACACGGTAAGGTACATGTCCTTGACCGGAATCAAACCTGGGACCTTTCAGTCCACAGGCCGACGCTCTATCCACTGAGCTAAACCAGTTTCAGCTGGAATGATTTTTAAAGCGTCATGGGAAAATCCCAAGTCTGAAATTCTATACAAAATTCTATACAAACTATCATTCAACAGGTGTTATTCAAAAAAAGTAATGACCCCAAGGTCTTAAAAAAAAAATACTAAAAGATGTATTCAATAAGGGAAACAAATTAACCTTGAAGGAAAAAGAAAATGGAGGTCATGGATGATTTGTAAAACATGTATATAAATCTAAATGTTTTGATTATAAATATTAATCCCAATAATTCTTATTTATAAATAAAGTATAACTCCAATACTAGTTAATTCTACTATGGGATTGATGGAACCTTATTAAGATGAAAGTTAAAGCTTCTAGGAAGAGAATGATGTAACCACTGATTAACTTTCAATTTTGGTGGAAAAAAATGTAAATTTGAATACAAATGTTAGAAGTCTAGGAAAATTCATTAAAAGAATAGCAACAGTAAGTGTAAGTTCCAAACCAATAGAAGAGTAACTCAATCAACCCACATAAGAAGAAAGGAAGAAAACAAAGATATAAAACATAATAAATAGAAAATATAAAATAAAGTAGCAGAAATAAATCTTAATAAATGTAAATAAACTGAGATTGTGTTTTTAAAAAGAACCCAAGTTGGAGGAGTCTCTGTGAGACAGGTCTAATTAGTAAGAAATGCAGATGAAAACGGTTGGAGGAAAATTGAAGGACTTCCGGTTAAAGCTCCTCCGTTTTTTACTAAAATTAAATAAAGAGAGTGAAGGGAGCAGGAGCAGATTGAGACCTGAGGGCTACAATAACCTTGTCAAAGCCTTTTGGTCAAAAGTAATAGAAATTCATTGAAAAGAGCAACAATAAAGGGCAGTCTGTTTAAATAATATAGGAACAGACTGTAGAAAGAAAATCTGATTGGCCAATGGTCAATAGATCAGCTCACTGGGGTTCAGTATCAAATGTCCACCCTTTTCCAAACACCTGTGGAGTGGGGGCTACAGTACTTGCTTTAAAGGAAGTTCCTGGGGCACAGAAGGCATGTCCACCAAGTTTGTCTCCAACAGGTGTCACCAAAAACTGTGCCAGGAAGAAATGAGAAAGGAAGTCTATGAGAGTAGAGGAAAAGGCCAAGACTAAGAGCTCAAATGAAAACCAGATACTGTAAATGGTAAATGGAATAAGCCAAAGCTATTCCATTTTCTCCAAGCAGTGAAGGAAATGGTTGAAGTTAAATATTAGGAGTGAAGGGGATTACCAGAGTTAGTAATAGAAATTCCCATGGGACTCTGACTAGGCAGGGTAGGAAAGAAAGGGGGTTGGAAGGACTGAAGACTAGAGGGTAGGAAGGATGGAGTAACGGATGTCTCACTGAGGTTTGGGAGAAAGTGGGAGAATAAGAGAGAGTGACTTAGGAATGAAAATGTCACCGCTGAAGGCTTCAAGGGCAGAGCAGTCCGGCTGTAACAGGAGAAAAGGCTGTGTAGATGGAATAGAGAAAAGGTTGTTAGAGCAGAGGAAGTCAGAGAGCTGTGAGACATCAATAATGACCAGAGACCAGGAGAAGAGAGAGGGATGCTGAGGGTAAGTGGCAGGGCACTCAGAGAATCTGGGGCTGAGAGGTGGAAGGAAGATAATGAAGAGACAGACCATGAAAGTGGTAAGAAGCAGGAGAACACAGACACAAACACAACTTCTGGGCCCACCATACATGCTAATGAGAATTAACAGCCTCCTTAAACTTTATCAATGGCTCCCGAAACTTCCAGGATGAAATTCTAACTCGCAGCATGGGAAGTCTTCGTAATCCTTCATTTCCACCTCATCTCCCACCACTTTCCCCCCAGGCCCTTCCCTCTTCTACTGAACTACTTTCTTCCACTTGCTCATGCTGATTCCTCAACTTGGAATCTCTTTTCCCTCTGTCTTTACCAACTGACTCCTACTTAGTTTACTAAGGGCCAAGAGTCAGCTCTTCTGTAAAACCATCAACAAGTGAGTTCCCATCTGAGTTGGTGAGTCTCACTGCACCTTAGGAGCCTGTCACTGCATTCATCATATCAAGGTATCATTTCTAAAGAGCAGGGACTGTAGCTTTCAGAACACCAGTACCCAGTGGAGTTCCTAGTAGGTAACAGACTCTCGGCACCTACGTTTTAAGTACCTGCATGAATTTCAAGAGGTTTTAAAGAAATTGTGATTTCACATGTCATGAAGGAAATCAACAAAATAACAAATATCAACAAACATCTCCAAGTGACATTAAATAGAATAGAAAATCAATAAGGTGCCATCCAAGTAGTGAAGAGGGAATTGGGCAGAGGAAGGACAGAATGCTGGGAAGGATATACACTGACTGATGAGAATGGGATGAAATAATGGACTTGCTTGTACCGTGCGCGTGATTCTGGGTCACAGGGACAGGAGAGGAAGAAAACTGAAAGGGGACCAACCTTTGACTGTCCGCTATACATTATTTCATGTCATCTGCACAACAGACCTCTGAGATGGAAATTTACAGCCCCGTTCTGCTGGAAAAACAGCAACAAGGTTCACAACGAATGGAAAGTCTTGGTAATTCTGTGGCATTTCCTTTCCAGGTATAGTGAGATCAGCTGATTGTGTCGGGCTCGAGCAGCAAGTTCATACAAAGTCCTTCAAAGGCAACAGATTCTGCCCTTTGGTTCTTCACATGCCCTGTATGTCACCTAACATGTGCCATGGACTTGTCAAGACTCCATATGTATTTGTTTATTGAATAAATGAATGGAGTCAGTGAATGAATGAAAGCTGAACGGAACTAAATATAAAGGTCTGGCACGCTAAGTACTTAGCAAGCATTATTTTATTTAACTTTCATAATATCCATGATTGCCCTCCATTTTACAGATGATTAAACTGAAGCTAAGAAAGTTTAAGAAATCTACCCCAAAGCCACACAGCTTATATGTGACAGAGCAAAAATGTCTCCAGGTGTTCCTGCCTCAGAAGATCCACTCTCAACTGCTCTGCTACCCGGCTTCTCAATGAATGGGTTCCTCTGGAGTAATGGATTCTTCTGGACATCTCAGCTTCCCCATAGAAAGATAGATGGTCCCTGTTGTTCCGGCTGTGTGAGAAAAAAATACACAAACCATGGGAAGTGGAGGGGTGATTAGTTCAAAATGTAGCAAATCTACAAATACATTGACTTCACTTTTAGATATTTGTCCAACGGGGGTGGAACAACTTTAATTAGTGTAGCAGGACAATAAGAACTAAATTGGCTTAGTGGCAAGATTTTTATAGGATGACACTGATGGTATTACTATCCAACTTCAAAGCTTTGGAACGAGGTCCCTGCTCACACTGGAGACTGCAAGCCTGTTTTTCATCAACGAGGCTGGCCTGACAAATTAAGTCTGTGGAGTCATTAGATTAAGATAAGAGCTTATCTCCTAGGCTGACATTTATTCAGAGGTTTTTATACCGCTCAGCTAGTAATTAGTGCTGTTGAATTTTTAACAGTGCTTTGTCCGGTCATTCAAAAATTCTAGAGGTATATTTGCATCTCCTGTGTACGTTTTTTGGTTATTAAAAATAGAAGAGGAATACAAATGCATTACTTCAGACGGTTTGAATAATTCTTCCCGAAGTTGTTGTGTGGTGAAACAAGAAGCTTAATGACTTATTTGCAGAAGAAGGAAGCAGTTCTCCAAAACTGATAAATGTGGAATAAGGGGTTGCCTTTTACTGTGGGATCTATCATTTATTTCGAGGCATACATATTATAGGTTTATTATGTTCTAGTGGAATCATTAAAACGAGGATCACATGCGGTAATGGTTTCCTGCTGTTTCACACCCCCCAGTTCAGCGAATACACTATAGATTCAGGAAATAGCTTAAAGTTGTGTTTTGTTTTTCCGCTTCTTTCCTATGGCTGATTTGACTGTGCAAGTCTTATTTTTCCGTCCTCTTGTAGTTATAATAACAACTTGATTGCCATAGAATAAACTAATACATTAAGCCTGCACACAAGTGTCTCGACAGTCTGTCAAACAAACAATGCTCACATTTTTAGATGCTTGGTTCGCAAAATTCCAAGCTCTTTGTTGAAATGCTAATTAGTAATCACGTGGGTTAGACCGCCCTGCTCTAAGAAAGTTCATCACTTGGTGAAAGTTGAATCCCGTTAATATTACTATCACATCATTTATTTTTTCCCCTAAGTGTGGACATTTCTCATCACTCAACATATCGTACTTGCCACTTTCTTTTAAAAATGTGGCAGAGAGAATCCCACTGGGATAAGTGAAAGTATTTGGCTCTACAAGTTCACCTAAACACTACCCAAAAGAAAACCCTACATGCTTCAGAGACCCGGGTTGGAAGATGGGTTCTCTCTCATTAAAGCCAAACCCGTGAGGTTTTGTAGTTAACAAGCTAAAGTTAAGGTCACTTGCTGCTAATCAGCCTCTGTGTGCAGTGGGCACGGCCCCTCTCCTTATGGGCACAGGCTGCTGGAGGTGAAAAGCCAGTGAAAACCTTCGATGTTGGTCCCGGCTCACCATCTTCCATTCTCAACACTCCAAACACATACACATGCACTCTCGGCATCACGGGAATGTGGTGTAGTAAAAAGCTGACCACGTCAACAAATCTCTGAACCTCCGTTTCCTTACCTGAAAAACAGAAGTTTTTCTCAGAATAACCTTTAAATATACCAACCGGGATCCTGAATCTCAGATCTGTGATCTGTCCCTCGAGGCAGAAGTGTAAGAAGCCTGAGAGGACCGAGGAGATCATGATCTAAGAAGACGGAGGAAATCATGATCTAAGAAGACACCACTGAATTAAAGTCACCTGAGGAATTTGTAGACTTGAGTTTAAAATAGTAATAAAGAAACTCTGAAATGTTGTGATCATGCTTTGTCATAGGATAGACGTCAGAATATATTTGTTGGGTATTGAGTAAATGAGTGAGTTAATTAATGGAGAGGTAGCATGGGATATTGGGATTTAGAGTCAGACATACCTCGGCTTTCAATTCCCAACTCTGCCACATACTTGACTTGTGGCTTTGGAAAATACTTAAACTTCCCTGACCTTGCTGCGTCATTAATAAATCAAGCACAATAACTAGCCCATCGGGTTGTTGGGAAGAACAAACACCTTTATGAGGAAGATAGGCGCTCCAAAATATCTGTTTTCATTTTTATTCCCTTAGGATTGTGTGTGTGTGTGTGTTTAATTCTCTGATTCTATGGACATCAAATGAGAAAGATATTCCTATCCAGCTTTCAAATTCATGTATTACCAACTATCACCAACACATTCTGTATGTGTTACTGTTATCTTTTTCATGTGTAATGATAGGAGAAGAGGAGACAAAGAAGCATAAAGCTCCCCTTCCAACTCCCCATGGGTAATCAGGCCAGGGGAAGGCAGGCGTCATTCAGCATGTTTACAATGTACTCCATCTCAGTCCTCAGCCTTCGTTAACTCATCCACCCCCACCCCCGGCTTTCTGAAGAGCAACATGTAATTAGAGCACTAACGAGGTCATTTAGCAGAAACCATGGGTAGGGAGTAATGAATGTGCTATCAGGCTCGGAGAACAGCTTGGGCAAAAATCCAAACAATCCATGTTCATCTCTGCTGAGCCAACCTAAACTTGGAAAACAGAGCGTGGAAAAAGGTTAATAATAGGACACCAAAAATGAAAGCCCCCCCCCTTTCCAGGGAGACCCAGAGCGAAATCTTGAGTGCAACCTTTCGTGAACTGGTCTGTGCAGGTAGCGGGCTTGGCATGAAGACAAGCTGGGTGGCATCTAGCCTCAGGCAAGATGGCTCCGGCGCCTCAGGACCATTCCTGGGGATCTGTAGCCTAGAGATGGGCCTTCCGAGGTCATCTAGTTCCAACTCCTGCATTACAGATGAGTTTAGGGTACTCCGGAGAGCTGAATTGGCTTGGTCAGCCAATTGGAAACAGAGCCAGACTTAGTACCAAGGCCTCTGGATCAGCAAGGCGGTGTTTGACTCACTAGCCCGTGCTGTCTCCTTGCCTCTGAAGAGGACATTTAGGCGACCGTTCTAACCGTGTTCAAGACTTCAAGTGGGGCCAGTCTTCCTGGGACCACTTCTGGAGTAAGGAAGTCCCAGATGAATAAACCCAGCCCTTCATCAGTTTGCATTCGGAATCAGCCACTCTTAATTGGTTTGCAACTGCTAACGTGGCTGTGGCTTTCAACTGTATAGAAAAGGAAGTGGAGGAGGAGACCAAAAGAAGCTAAATACCTCCAAACACTTAGCCCACCAATTTCCAAGCTCGGGCTATGTCCACCCCACTCCCCACTTCCCAGCCGAAGGAGTCATTGCCCTATTCTACCCAAGCCCTGCCGATCCGTAGGTTATATAATAGGCCACAAGCCATACTACTCTTTTCTTTCCAGTTTTTAGATGTTGGAGTGAATAAAATAAAGATTAACTACAAAATATTTTGTTATTGTAGTTTTCTCCCAATTTTATAGACCTTAAAAATACAAACATTATTATATGGAAAGATCCATGAAGGTTTCATAACATTAAAAATGACTTCCATGGTTGAAAAGGTAGGGAACCTTTGTTCTAGCCTTCTGATCCAGATATTTGAGTTGTATCCCTATATATTTCTGTTTGTTAAAAACTAAGTGTTGCAAACCTGTTTCAAAGCTAGAGAAAGAAAGAACTTAGTCACTATCAAACCTCAAAGTGTTAAATACTAAAGTATTAAAATTCACAGGATGTATTTTGTTCTAAGGATTTGTTCTAAGGATCATTTTGATTTCAGTAAGCATTTATTAAGCCCTTACCATACATACAATGCTACCAAGCAGTCAGGAAGAATTAGACAGAGCACACAATCTCTGTTTTGAAAAACTTTGGGCAGTCCCGACATACCAACAGAGATAGGAAAGGTATAAGGAAATGTATGAAAAATCCTAGGGTTTTCTTACCTCCTATTTAATATAGTATCTAAAAAAAATATATATATATATAAAAAGGCAACAACAAGATGGCGGCAGAGGTAAACGCCTAGCTGCAGCCGCACTCAACAATTTCAAAAAATACAACTAAAATATAAAGTGGACACTATCCAGAACTACAGGAAAGTTGACTGACTGGAAATTCTACAACCAGAAGGAAAGAGAAAACCTGAAGGACAATCGGAGGAGCTGTAAAAGCCTAAGGTACGGAGGCACGGTGTGTGCGCGGGAAGAGGACGGAGCCGGAGAGGAGGGGCGGCTGAGCGCCTGGCTGGCGTTTCCTAGAGGGAAGGAGATAAAAGCTCCGGACTGTGCTGAACCCCAACTCCGACTGCACTGAACCCCAGTTCTGGGCGAGACCCTGGGGTCCAGGCTCATACAGAGGGAATCTGGGCTGTAAGGCGGAAGCTCAGCGGAGCGGCTGCGAAAGGCAGAGCTCCGGAGTCGCGCACATTGTGCGCAGAGGACTGACTGTTCCCTGAGCTGCTGAATTGCCCCAGCGGGAAGGACTCAAAAGCTCAGGACTGTGCTGAGCTCCAGTTCTGACTGCACCGAACCCCAGTCCTGGGCAAGACCCTTGGGCCCCAGCCTCATACAGGGGGAATCTGGCTGTAAGGCAGAAGCTCAGGGAGAGCGGCAAAAAGCAGAGCCCCTGAGTCGCGCACATTGTGCGCACAGAGGACAGACTGTTGTTTGGGCCGCGAGATTGCCCTGGCGGGAAGGAGACATAAGCTCCAGACTGTTCTTAACCCCACTTCCAACTGCTCTGAACCCCAGTTGTGGGCTTGTTGGGGGAGAGACTACACTGTCTGGTAGTGGGCGAAGCTCTAGGGTGCCTTTCTCTCAGAGGTGCTTGCAGCGAATACCAAAGGACACTGAGGTACACTGAGACTCAGGAACCTCCGAGGGCGGGGCTAACCTGAAGCCAAGGCTGTAGGCTCCACCCTGAAACTCCGCCCCATCCAAGCTGAACTCAGAGAGGCTTTTGCAGGTTTCCAAGTCTAGTGGAATAAGGTTGTCTCCTGGCATAGACACAGCTGATCCTCCCAACCTACCAACTCAGGGAAGCAGCAAAAATGTCAAAACGAGGAAACAGATCACAAACGAAAGAAATGGAGGACAAAAAGCGACTGGATATAGAGTTCAAAACCACGCTTATAAGGATGTTCAACAATCTCTTAGAAAAGGCCGATAAAATAAATGAGACCTATGAGGATATGAAAAGGGATCAACAAGAAATAATAAAGGTTCAACAAGCAATGATAAAGGATCAACAAGAAATGAAGAATACATTCTCTGAAATAAAAAATATTATGCAGAGTCCTAAAAACAGATTGGAAGATTGCAAGAATCAAGTCCAAGATTTGCAACATAAAGAGCCAGAGGACACTCCTCCACAGAAGCAGGAAGACAAGAGAATCCAGAAAGTTGAAGATGGTGTAAGAAACCTCTGGGACAACTTCAAGCGAACCAACATCAGAATTATGGGCATCCCAGAAGATGACAGAGAGCAAGATACCGAAAACATATTGAAAGAAATAGTGACAGAAAACTTCCCCCACCTGGTGAAAGAAATAGACTTACACGTCCAGGAAGCACACAGAACCCCTAACAAAAGGAATCCAAAGAGGACCACACCAAGACACATCATAATTAAAATTCCAAGAGCTAAAGACAAAGAGAGAATATTAAAAGCAGCAAGACAAAAGCAGGTAGTTACATATAAAGGGGCACCCATAAGACTGTCAGCTGATTTCTCAACAGAAACCATGCAGGCCAGACGGGAATGGCAAGAAATATTCAAGGTGATGAATAACAAGAACCTACAACCAAAAATACTCTACCCAGCAAAGCTATCACTCAGAATCGAAGGCCAGATAAAGAGCTTCACAAATAAATTTAAGCTAAAGGAGTTCATCACTGCCAAGCCAGAACTTTATGAATTGCTAAAAGGGGTTCTTTAGGAAGAGGAAGAAAATAAAGATAAAAATTATGAACAAACACGTAACTTTCAACAAGTGAGTCTAAAAACCAAGGGAAGTAAAAATCCTGATGAACAATATTAACTGGTGAATATAATGGAATCAGAGGTATGGAAGGGGAGTGGACTGATGATTCTTGGGGAAATGGGGAGTGGGGCGGGGCGGGAAGAGACTGAATATAAACTGCACCTATGGATGAGGACAATGGGGGATGGGGAAAGGGCAGAGAGTTGAATGGAAACTTGGTGGAGGGGAGCAATGGAGGGGGGGGGGGAATGAGGAACATTTGTAATAATATGAACAATAAAGATTTATAAAAAATATATATATATATATATATACACACACACTTTGAATATTTATAAAGGCAGTGTTTATTAAAATACATTTCATTTTCAAAATTGAGCTCTCAGTTGTTAAAGTGTGTATACATTTTTGGAAGGAAATCCTGTATTTTTGTCTTTTTTATTTTTTAGACTAAAACTTTTACTTATTTATTTATCTACCTATTTATTTTACTATAATATAAAAGTTTAATTTTGGCTGTTGTTATTTATTTTTAATTTTTATTGTTGACACTATTACAGATGTTCCCCATTTTCCCTCCATTTGCCCACCTCCACCAGGCCCCTGTCCCTCCCTCCTTCTGCCCCTCCCTCCCTCTGACCATCCCTCCCTCTGGCCATCACCACACTGTTGTATTCTACCAACAGTACATATATGTTCTTTGGCTGATAGCTTTACCTTCTTTCATCCAGTCCCTCCTACCCCTCTCCCCTCTGTCAGCCCATTCTATGTATCTGTGCCTCTGGTTCAGTTTATTTTGTTTATTAGATTCCACAAAAAAAATGAGATCATTTGCCATTTGTCTTTCGCTGACTGGCTTATTTCACTCACTGTTATAATCTCCAGGTCCATCCATTCTGTTACAAAAAGAGTAAGAGTACCTTCTTTTTTACAGCTGCATAGTATTCCAGTGTGTAAATGTACCACAGCTTTTTTATCCACTCATCTACTGATGGGTGCTTGGGCTGTTTCCACAGCCTGGCTATTACAAATACGCTGCTATGAACATAGGGGTGCATATATCCTTTCTGACGGACGATTTGAGGTTTCTTAGGGATATATTCTCAGAAGTGGGATCTCTGGGTCACATGGCAGTTCCATTTTTAATTTTTGATGAAACTCTATACTGTTTTCCACAGTAGCTGCACCATTCTGCCTTCCCACCAACAGTGCATGAGGGTCCCTTTTCCCCACCAGCACTTGTTGTTTGTTGATGTATTGATGGCAGCCATTCTGACAGGTGTGAGGTGAAATCTCATCATAGTTTTAACTTGCATCTCCCAGATATTTGTCTTTCATTTAAAATGGTAACTGACGAGGGAGGCTTTGGGGTGGCCTTTGGAACCAGGAGGCATTCATTTGCTCTTTTGATGTGTGTTCAGTACCTCACTGGAGGCTCTCTTCTTAGAACAGCTCCTCCCTTCAACTGGGCTCCCCCAAGAACAATGGCCCAGAATCCAGGCTTTCCCTAAGATTCCCTACCCCTGCTTCTTGGTCATCCTATATTCCTCACATCCAGATCCCATACACATGCCCCTTTGTTTTCCTGGAGCTGATAGGAAGCAGGGAGAAAATCTGCCTGACAGGGAGTGGAAAGTCTCAGCGGTATGGTGCAATGCCAAAAATAATGTGACCACGATAACGGTGCCCGGGGATGGGGCCTGGGAGGGCCCTTCTCGTTCCCCCAACACAGTCTTCCTCGTTTGACTCTGAGAACAATGTCATGATAAGATTGCCAGCTCGTTCAGACCTCACTTATGAAACGGTGTCAAACAAGACGCTGCCCAGTGGTTTAAAACAAAGGACTGACCAAGAGGCGTTCCTCTCCTCCACACCTCCTCACTGTGGGAGGAGCAAGTCAGAATCAGAGGATGCTCTGCTGGCGTGAGAGACGTTCTGCTGTAGCAGAACCCAGACTTTGGGGATAGGCAGCCCCCGGTTCCAATTTCTAGCTTAGAAACATCAGAGCTGTGTGACCTTGAGCAAGTTGCTTCACATCTCTGAACACCAGTGTTCTCACTACATAACAGAGATGCTAATGATAAGTACCTACAGGATCACCGTAAAGATGAAATGAACCATACTAGGTGCTTGATGCGTTTTAGTTATGTTTTCAGAGCAAAATTCAAATACTTTCTCCTTTAGGGGAGAAAAAGAAGACAAGCCACTTTGTCAGGATGCAACAGCTGGTGTTGAAAACAAATGTAACCACATCAGGGGAGGGCGCCTCCCACCCTCAGAGTCAAATGTACTTGTGGATGCAGCAGTTTGCATCTTGTCAAATGTTCCCTAACATTTTGCAAAAAAAAAAAAAAAATCCCCAAATGTCAAATTAGTGAGTAATCTGTACAGTGCTATAGATCTCGTTATCCTCTGAATGACTCATAGCATATTTGGGGTGTCCCAGATACCAGTCCAAGCACATGTTAGTAAATAAGGAACACCACTTCTCCCCTCACAAGGCCCTGAAATCGATACCAGCTTCTACTTGCGAAGGAAGAATATAAACCTTGAGGGCCAGAAAGCGCCCCATATTTTTAAAAGTGGAATGAGCTGTCACCCACCGCACAGACTTAGCACTGACCATAGGCCCAGCCCTCAGACAGGCCGGGGGTGGGGGCGGGAGTGAACGGATGGGGCTCTGTATCTCAATACTGACTCCCCTTGGCGTCACGCACATTTTCTTACTTAATCTTCTCAAAAGTCCCTTTTAGCCCTGGCTGGTGTGGCTCAGATGGTTGAGCACTGAGTCATGCACCAACAGGCCGCCAGTCTGATTCCCGGTCAGGGCACATGCCTGGGTTTCAGGCTCGATTGTAGGGGGTGTGCAGGAAGCAGCAATCGATGTTTCTCTCTCTCTCTCTACCCCCGTCCTCTCTTTCTAAAATTAATGAATACATATCTTAAGTCCTTTTTTATTTGTTTAAAAAATACTGAAATAGTACTTGTGATGTGTGTAGCGCTTCCCTGGGGCCTACTTCTTCGGAAAGCCCCTCCTCACACCCCTCCTCACAAGAAGGTTATAATTGCTTCACAGCCCTCAGGACAACTCACTGAGGAAGGCACCATCACATTCCCCATTTTACAGGTTAGCAAACTGAGACTCGGCAAAAGCTGAAGTGGCTTCCCTAAGGCCACATCCTGCGCGGCGAAGATAAGGTAGGAATCCAGATAGTCTGGCTTGAGAGTCTGTGCTCTTAACCACGAAACACTGCCTTCCAAGATGGGCACCATAGCACCCCCATTTTATAGTTGAGAAAACTGAGGCTCAGGAAGATGAGTTAGCACTTTCCAAGATATCATATGGCTACTGGGTGGTGACAGAGCTGGAGTTTAAAATGAGGTCTGTTTATATAACCCTCCCTGGGCCAGCGGGTTATAGCTTATACAGAGGCTGGAAAAAAAAAAAAGTCTTGTGTTATTTAACAATTTCTACTTGGCTCCAACACAGGGCTCTCGACTCCTGAATGAGAGACACGTGTCTCAAAACAGGGCTGCGGAAACGCCTCCGTGTCTTGCTATTGCTTGTTCAGTTTCCCTGACTTGAAGAAAATTGAGACAAACCCAAGCTGCTGAAGCGGCGAGATACCTGTTTATATGCTCTCTGTGTGACTAAACCTTATTCTGTTCACTCTGTTAACTTTTCAAAAACTATTAAGAGGAAGAGCAACAAGATGCTGCGGGGGCCAGGAGACGGAGTGGGGGAGGGGTGGCGGGCAGATGATCCTCAAAGCGGAGTGATTTTCCTGAGACCTTTCCTAACCCGCTCTGGCTTCTCTGTCTTCCAGACATTGACTCGGACAGGTGCTCAGTGGTTGTGGGAGTGAACTTTTTAAAAGACAACAGAGTGAGATTCTCAGTTTTACATGTTGCTGTTCGGTGAGGACTCTAATGAAGATTCTTGGGGGGGAAACTTGATATAGTAGATGGAAAATGCTAGGAGCTAGGAAGATTTAATCTCAGTTCTTACAAACCAGGCACAAGCATGGGATATTCTTCTGACTCATTGTTTTCTTCAAAAAGGGATTCCTACTTCCTTCTCCCCTCTCCCCGTCATGTCCAGTAGCACTGGCAGCAGCCGGGGAGTATTTAAGACGGAGGACAAAAAGAGATTGCTTCACCCTCACCAGTTTGGCTCAATGGATAGATCATTGACCTGCCAACTGAATGGTCCCAAGTTCGATTCTGGCCAAGAGCACATGCCTAGGTTGTGGGCTTGATCCCCAGTGGGGGGCATGCAGGAGGCAGCCAATCAATGATTCTCTCTAATCACTGATGTTTCTGTCTCTCTCTACCTCTTCCTCTCTGATATCAAGAAATATATATATATATATATTTTATTTTTTTTATTTTTATTTTTAAAGAGATTGCTTCACCTTAGACCCAGGAACCCAATTCTTATCTCTAGTTCACAACACAAAGCTCGGAGAGTTCTACACTCCATCCCAGAGTTCCAGGCACCAGCCTGACCTCCATACTCCTGACCTTCCATACGCTAATCCAACCCTGCATACAGTTAATCTCCACGCCCTATGGCTTTAACCTCAACCCTCTCAAACCCAAGTAGGCTTCTCCATTCCCCCTGCTCTGGCCCTTCTCTAAGTCACCACAGTCTCCCCTGATTACTGAGTAATCCTAGCTTGTCTTTCTGCTTCTGTCTTGCCCACTTTCATCACCATCCACATGGCAGCAAAAACAGAAATCTGACTGTGTCATCAGAAACCCACTGCCTTAGGAATAAGATGAAGGCAGCTTCATCTCTGAGGAGGCTTTATTGTGATATGAACCCTCTCTCCCCTTCTGTCTATTTCTCCCACCCTTGCATCCTGGGCTCGGTTCCACTCAGTGTTTGCAGGTCCTTAAACACAAGCTATGCTTCCTTCTCACGCTCCTATTTCCCACGAGCCCTTCAATTCCTGCTTAGCTGTTGCCAGTGTGGTAACGTGTGCTGAAACTCCTTCTAAAAAACCATCAAAAGGCTCTGGCCAGTGTGGCTTAGTTGGTTGAGCGTTGTCCTGTGTACCAAAAGGTCACCAGTTAAATTCCTAGTCAGGACTCAAATCTGAGTTGTGGGTTTAATCCCTGGATGGGGTGCATTAGTTAGTCAACCAATCGATGTTTTTCTTCCTCAATCAATCTATCCCTTCCTCTCTCTCTAAAATCAACACAAAAATATGTATATTAAAAAACATCAAATGCATGACCTTTCAAAAAAATAAATCTGATCAT